>CM063185.1:16437500-17920000 GCA_031835075.1 Saguinus oedipus
GTTTCAGAAGGAATGGTACCAGCTCCTATTTGTACTTCTGGTAGAAATTGGCTGTGAACCTGTCTGGTCCTGGGCTTTTTTATTTTTTGGTTGGTAGGCTGTTAATTACTGCCTCAATTTTAGAACTTGTTATTAGTCTATTCAAGGATTTGACTTATTCCTGGTTTAGTTTTGGGAGGCTGAAGGTGTCCAGGAATTTATCCATTTCTTCTAGATTTTTTAGTTTATTTGCATAGAGGTGTAGTATTCTCTGATGGTAGTTTTTATTCCTGTGGGATCAGTGGTGATATCTCCTTTATCATTTTTTATTGTGTCTATTTGATTGTTCTCTCTTTTCTTTTTTATTAGTCTGGCTAACAGTCTATTCTGTTAATATTTTCAAAAATCAGATCCTGGATTCATTGATTTTTTTGAATGTTTTTTTTTGTGTGTGTGTCTCTATCTCTTTCAGTTCTGCTCTGATCTTAGTTATTTCTTGTCCTGTGCTAGCTTTTGAATGTGTTTGCTTTTGCTTCTCCAGTTCTTTTAATTGTGATGTTAGGGTGTTAATTTTAGATCTTTCCAGTTTTCCCTTGTGGGCATTTAATGCTATAAATTTCCTTCTAAATACTGCTTTATCTGTGTCCCAGAGATTCTTGTATGTTGTGTCTTTGTTCTCATTGATTTCAAAGAACTTATTTATTTCTGCCTTAATTTTGTTATTTACTCAGTAGTCATTCAGGAGCAGGTTGTTCAGTTTCCATGTAGTTGTATAATTTTGATTAAGTTTCTTAATCCTGAGTTCTAATTGGATTGCACTGTGGTGTGAGAGACTGTTTTTTTATGATTTTCGGTCTTTGGAATTTGCTTCAAATTCCAAAAGGAGTGTTTTAGTTCCAATTATGTGGTCAATTTTAGAATAAGTATAATGTGGTGCTGAGAAGAATGTATATTCTGTTGATTTGGGGTGGAGAGTTCCATTAAGGCAGCCAGAAAGAAAGATTGGGTTACCCACAAAGGGAAGCCCATCAGACTAATAGCGAATCTCTCTGCAAGAATCCTACAAGCCAGAAGAGAGTGGAAAACAGTATTCAACATTCTTAAAGAACAGAATTTTCAACCTGGAATTTCATATCCAGCCAAATTAAGCTTCAAAAGCCAAGGAGAAATAAAATCCTTTACAGACAAGCGAATTCTGAGAGGTTTTTTTCACCACCATGCCTGCCTTACAAGAGCTCCTGGAAGAAGGACTAAATATGGAAAGGATAAACTGGTACCAGCTACTGCAAAACCATATCAAATTGTAAAGAGCATCGACTCTATGAAGAAACTGCATTAACTAACGGGCAACATAACCAGCTATCATCAAGCAAATCTGTGAATGAGAAAGTGTAGTTTGGTAATGCAAACCTGTGTTTCTCGGGCAGGTGCTTCTCCTTTTTCCCTGCCAGCTGCTGCTTGGGATTCCAGTGGAAAGGGGTGAAATAGGAAGGAAGGCAGTGGGAGGAGATTAAGAGGACAGGGTGGTTCTTACTTGAGTGGCGCCTCTATCAGCTTTGTGCTCTTGGGTCAAGTCCATGTTTATTTTATTTTATTTTGAGACAGGGTCTTGCTGTGTTACTTAAGCTGGAGTGCCGTGGCACCATCATGGCTCGCTGCAGCCTTGAACACTTGGGCTTGAATGATCCTCCTGCATCAGCCTCTCAAGTAGCTGGGACTATAGGCATATACACCACTGTTTGGCTAATCTCTTAGGTTTTTTTTTTTAAGAGACAGTGTTTCCCAGGCTGGTCTCAAACTCCAATCTCTAGTGAAATGTTTAAAACTAACACTTTCATTAGCTCATTGGAGGTTTTACATTTTTTTCTGTTTTTAATTTTCTGCTGGGTTCTACTTTTTCATAGTTACCTGGACTGGGATGGATACATCTCTATTACAGATAATTTTATGGGATTGCTTCCTCAGGAATGGGTTAGTTTGCCTCCATATTTTTGCTACTGGGGATCCTGACCCCTGAGAAGGCTCTATTGGAAAAAGTCTTAGTACTCTATGTTTTGTCTCTCTTTCACTATCTGATCCTATTCTTGATACAGAAGAATTTATGCATCCCTTGCCCCACTGAATTCTGAGAGCTCTAAGAATCCCAAGCGTACAGCCTTCTTTTCACAACACTCATGCAGCTAGCTAAATGTGTTCTCACTGCATCAATTTCCCTTAGGGGAGAGGGGAAATCTAATTCTCCAGCTGGAAAAATTTAATTCTCCAGCTGGAAAATGCTGCACTATTCACCGTTCCCCCTAGGGTGTGGTAGACTCACAGCAGAGTAACAATTCTCTGTAAAGAAATCTCTTTGCAAGTCTTTTTCTTCCATATTCTAATGCTTTGATTTGGCCAAGAGGTCCATAAATTATACAACAGTTTCTCAGAATTCTTTTATAAATTCTTCAAGTGCTAATTTGGCAACTTGCTTTGTAGTTTCACATTGATTGAAACATGGGTGCCTAGTTGAAATTTCAATGTTATAGTCTGTTTCTTAAGTTCAATCTACCCACCAAAAAAGCATTTTCTCACATGTAGCTACATTATTTCATTCAGAATCAACTCATCTAAATCTAACACAATTCAACTGAATCTAATTATTAACTTTATTCTAGGCATCTGTGACAACACTGGTGATACAAAACTCTGTAAGTCCTCACATCAAGGTGGTTTGCAGGTCTAACAGGGGAAACAGTCATGTAAAAAAACCAGTATCAACAAGGAAGAGTTTGCACAGAAAAAATAAGTAGTTTAATCCTTTCTATGATAAGAAATGGAGGAGATATTGAGATTTGAATGTGAAAGAGAGTTTACCAGGCAGAGTGCAAGGTGAAAATGTGAAGTGATGGGAAAGTTACTCAGTAACCCCAAGCCTCTGTCTAGAGATTTGTAAAAATATCAGTACCTAACTGAGAAGACTCTGTGAGGATTAGCTAGTTTGTACAACATGCTTGGCACAATCATAGTTTGTAAGGCTGTAACATGTAGTTCACTGTGCAAATAAAACAACTTCTTCAAGGCATTATGTTTTATTTTGAAAATTTATGCAAATATATAGATAATATATACGCTTGTTGCAAAATAAAGTTTTAAATTATTTTTAAAAGAAAAAGTTAATTAAGCAAGTGATTTGCCAATCTATCCTCCCGGCTTGAAAACATTTAGAAGTTGATAAATATGGTTAAAGTCTCCCTTGACTGCCACCTGTAATCCCAGGCTTCACTTGACTTCCCACAAGTAATTACTACTTTTTATTTGTAGTTTTTCCTTACAGATTTGAATTCATTTATAAATGCTGGGAATTAACTGTTCTGGGCTTAATGTTTGTGTCTCCCAGTTCCCCCCTCCCCAAGTTCGTACGTTGAAAGCCTAACCTCCAAAATGTTAGTATTAGGAGGTAGGGCCTTTGGGAGATAATTTAAATCATGCGGGTGGAACCCTTATTAGTGATATTAGCATCCTTATAAAAGAGATCCCAGCAAGCACTGCAGCCCTCTTCCTCCCACGTGAAGAGTCGAGGAGCGAGGGTCTGCAGTGTGGAAGAAGGCAGTCACCAGGGCCTGACCACACTGGCAACTTGATCTCAGACTCCCAAGCCTTAGAGCGGTAAGAAATAAATTTCTGCTTTTTGTGTCAGTCTGCAGTACTCTGTTTTAGCAGCAAGAAACTAAGACAGATATAGTGTTCTGTGTTTCAGAAATAAATATTATTTTATTATACATAATTCTGCACCTTGCCTTCACCCAAAAATGACTTTTTTGGTATCTATACATATTAATACAGATAGATGAGTTCGTTCCTTTAAATTACTTCTTAGGAGTCAAACTGATACTTTGCGAAGATGAACTACATTTATCTTGTGGCTTTGAATGTTCCAGGAATGCTGCTGCCTACCTTGGTCTCATATTAGCTTAATTAGAAACCAGTGTGTGGAATTTAGATCTATTCCTGAGCTAGTGGGAATCTGCTTATCCATGTTTTGCTAATCACTCATCTTTATTAGCACTAGGTACCACTCTTCTAGGTATGGTATGTGTATTCATTACAACTCTAAGCAGTAGCTACTGTAATTTTACACTGTAATTGCAGAAGAGAAAAAAGAGTGTGCAGAGTTTAGTTCTCTATGGTCATTTAGGCATTAAATGGCAAAGACGGGGACCTTACCTACGCAGTCTGATTCCAGAGTCTGAGTTCTTAACCACTTCACAAAACTACCTGGGGAAATATGTGTGATGGATTTAAGAGTTCCAGTTAATTTCTCTGTGTTCCACAAGGCGATGAGATATCCAATGAGACATATGCTCTTAATGCTGAATTTGAGCCAGACACCTGCAGCTGAGTAGTATTTTCAATGACCCGTGTTATGAGAGGCTTCTCTCCTTTCTGAGGTTGTGCCTTGGCTTATTTACAGATTGCATGCCTGCTAACTTATTAGGTGAACTGAAACAGGAGAGATGGGTAATGTCTGCCCAGTGGATGATGTGAAACGTGCAATAAGGTGCCAAAATCCACAGCTAAGCAGCTCAATCTGCACAATTGTTCCAAAAAGTTGAGGGAGCAGTGAGAAGTCAATTTTTATGAAAGGATGATGCTAAGAAGGCCTTCAGTGCCTGCTGCTTTCCCCTCTCATGTGGCCCTGGGAGGACGGTGCCAGGCTGTGGACAGGTTTTCAGCTGCTGCTGCTCCCCAGGGACAAGGGTGAAATGACACCAATTAAAAGGTGTGGCGATGTGAATGCCATTTGTCCTGCCATTTGCTTTTTCTCCAGTGTGATTGTGAGCTTTGACACCTGTGTGGGAGAGGGAGGCAAGCTTTTAATTAGGTTCCTTCACTGACTAACACAGAACTTGAGTATCAGAATGTTGGATTGAGTCAGCTGTGACTTTTTCTTTTCCTTGTACTCTTTAAATACAAAGGAACTTTAAATTCTGTTGCTGCATTCTTTTCTTTCATTTGGTAGTACATGTTCAGTGTCCAAACAAGTGTAGCAGGGTGAAAAAGAGCATTGCTTAAAGAGCTGGCAGCAAACTTTTTCTTAGGGAAAGAACAATATTAATTTAGGCAAGTGCCTGATAAAACACTTAAGATGTAGAAGATGAAGCCTAGAGGAAAGGACTAAGAAGCCAACAGTATAATGAAGAAAAGGGCTCTTATGTAAATATATCTTCCTAAGATACAAACAGGAATTTGAGAAAGGACAGAAGTGGAGAGAGGTAATCTCTGGGGGAGGCTAAGATGAAAGGAAGACAGTGGCTAACAAGCACAAAGGGTTCTAAGGACTGAGAAGTTCACGGTCCAATTTTAATCCCCCCTTGTCCTCCTTATCGCTTTCATAATTTAAACAGGCAGCATTGGCCCTCAGGCTGTGTCCAATATACAAATCATCACAGGATGGATTTGGAGTAACATTAAGGAAAGGGGACTGGGTTCCCAGTCTGGGCAAACTTGGAACAAAAAATGTGAGTAGACTATTCACAGGAGGGAAGGTAAAATTGAGACCAAGGGTAAAACAAGAGTGGGAATTTATTTTAGAGAAGATGCTCCAGGTTCCACAAGATCTGTGACACAAGTCTTGAGTCAATTTCCTTTAAACTTTGAAGAGTTGCCTCAGCAGACACTTGAGTGACACAAAGAAAAAGACTAAACTAAAACCTGCAGGGAGTTCTCATTGGCATATACAGAAAACCTTATAATTAAATAGCCTACTAGGTTTTAGGTCAAAGCAGATATTTCACCATTTCACATTCTCTCCTTATTTTCATGATAATGTGTAATTTGGGGATGCTTAAATCAGTTTCTTAAAGTATAAGATGCTGAGGACAGAACTAAGGCTCTGGGGTCAGAAACGTGGGTTGGAAAACTCTACTGTCTGGAAACCATGCATTCGTACATTATTTTGCCTCTATGGTGGTTATTTTTTGGAGAACAAATAACTTGTAATTTTTAAAAATTTAGATTGTTGTCTGTTTACTCAGTAAGAACAGGCTGCAAAGCCCATGAAAGAGTGACAGTGGCTGTTGTGTTATTATTGCATTCCTAATGCCGCCTCATCAAGGTTACTCCAGGATGAATATGTTGAGTGGATACTTAAACTTTTTTGACCTTCTGTTTATAAATCTGAAAAGAATGAGAATGGGCATAATACCACTCCTACTATAGGTTGCTGTGAGAATCGGACAACCCAGGTGATGAGACTTGGTACAGAATCTAGATTCACGGTAAATTTGAATGTTCTTTGCCTTGCAAAGTCATAATTTGTTTGCTTTCTGGAATAAGTGAGGCCACCCTTCTCTCTCACCATACTCTATGATCTTTGCTACCCTGCCACAATACGTCCTTGGTTATATAAAGATCTTAGAGAAAAAGAACATAGGAAGCTCAATATAGCTCTGCCAGAAATACTAGAAAAAGCATCAAGCATGTGCCCTTCAAGTAGGACAGATCCATGACATCAACTACAGTGACCAAAGCTGGCCTATACTCCTGTCCATCTACCAAGCTTAGAAAAAGGTGTGAGTTTGGCCTTTGAATCCTGAGGGTTATTTTCTGCATGCTTTTTCCATGAGAAAATCTGTGAATGAATGGTATTATTTTGTTAATTGATAGTTAGCAAAGGAAAGAACAGTTATCAAACCCATAGCAGAAATTAAAGATAAAGGATGGAAGAAAGGATCATGCTCTTGGAAAGACCAAGAATGAGGCTACCTGGAGGAGAAATTAGAGCAAACAATTCAGACCCATCTCAAAAACATAATAAAATGGGAAAAGAAATAGACATCACAAAATACAAAAGTGACTAAGAGGAGAGGGGGCTCCCTCTTTGGACATGGATGGCTTTTGAACTGCAGGTCCCAATTTAAGGTTTGCATAAAAGCAGGTGTCACCACCTCAAAGAGATAACAGGAGAAGCAGGCTGGATCTGTTTGCAGAGTTTAAAGACCAGGAGACCCAAGAAATCTGGCTGCTGGGCAGTGTGAAGGGAGAGGTTTGCCTAGGGTTTCATGTGAGAGAGTCAAATGATTCCAGAGAGTCTGTCCGTCAATAAGTCACTTCAACAGATTTTGAGGTTGCCTATCCTGACCTTTTTAGGTTGTGCTCATGAAAAATATTTTGGATAGGCACTACAAGTTACAGCAACTGTAGACACATTATTCATGACTGACCACAGACCCAGGCAACTTGGATTCTAGGTTTGGCTCTGTCTTTACTATATTCTGGGACTCAGAGAAAATCATAAACCCTCTCTGATTTATCATTTTCTCATGTCTAAAGTAAAATACTACTGAAGAAATACTTTTCACATTTCTCACAGTCTTAAGATTTTCATTTTAGCCCCTTCAATTGTAGGGTTTCTCCTCTTCTTTGGGGTTTCCAGGTTCCTGCTGTGGTTTGAGGGGTGGCTACAGGAGATTATTAGAAGTGGACTGTCATATGTGACATCACATGTCACTCCTGATCACAAATCTTTGCAGAAGTGATGCATACTAACAAAGTTAAGTCCTCAGTGGGCACTCATGGGGAGGCCAACTGTGCCTCCCAGTTGGCAAAGGCTCCTCAACCTGGGTGATAAATATTCACCACCATGTGGACCTTGATAGTTGGAGATGGTACATCATTCTTAGGTAGCTCCTGGACATTTGGACAATGCAGTGAACCTGATGAGTTCCACCCACCAGGGTCTTCCTACGTAGCTGACCTCTCCTGCTATGAAAACTTCCTTAGGAGCTTCTTCCTTCTTGCCCAATAAAGCTTGATAACTTATTTAATTCAGGCCCACAACCATTGTAGCTCAAAAACTTGTTCTGTTCTCAGAGGGTAGTACAGGCTTAAGCCTTTCTTTGCAGTGTGGGGAAACTTGAGCCTTCTATTCTGTAAGGAAAAGGAAGAAGGCAAAACAGTTAAGTTTTTGCATTAAAGCTGTCTGAAATAATCTAGATGCAGATTGGATCATCTCTAAAGTCTCTTTCAGCTGAAACATACTGTAGGTTTGAAACCAAGGGCAACAGAAGGTTGCTTTTTCTTCCTGGCAATGCTAATTATAGTGAGAAAAACCTTAGCCCCTTTAGGACTTGTAAGTATTAAAACTTTAGACTCCAAAGTACATAAGGCAATGAATGGTAGCATGTAACCCAAATCTTTGTGATCATGGTTTAGTGGATTTATGATACCAAACTGCTATGTGCCACTATTTAGAATGATGGTCTTGGAAAAGCCAGTCTGTAAATGTATTGCTTATGAATTTGATGGTTACCTATCTTAATTAGCATGCTGATTCCTTACTTTTAAAGGTCCCAGGAATTGTTGGAAGGGGTTTATATGGGCAAGTGAATTAGGGGAAAATGACAGAGAAACCATAATCAATAACTTCACACTTTGAAAGTCATAAGCAAACATCTGAGACCTTCCCTCTATAGAGACTGACCTTTTCCTTTATTGCGCAGTCTGTTTAATCTAGTTTCACAGTGCTGCCTGAATCATGACAAGTATTGCCATTCTGAATTTGTTCAGTCAACTGAAATAATCTATAAACATCTGTGGGCCATTCCTCGATGTGGAGAGGATAGAATATAGGATACAGTCTTTGATTCAGTGCTTTATGCCTGACTTGAAGAGAGCTTAGCTTTTCACTGATTCATTTAAAAAATTTCATGGACTCATTAATCCATGCATATCCATCTGTCTGGTACTGGGCATTAATTATGTATCAGGCACTCAGATAGGCAACAAAAGAGTCTCATATATTTCTATCTGGAAATAAAAGGCAGGAAGCAAGAGAGGGACACATTTTTCATTTCGTTGTCAGGTGGTGTTGAGCCATCAAGGGTGTATGCATTTGCAGCAGAGTTTACTGAGGGGAAGTGGCTGCTGTGAGCAATTATCCGAAACTAGGCTGCCCTTTTTGCTACTGTGGGACATGAAAGAGTCTTCATGCTGTTCCTGGGAAGAGGCAGGAGCCTCCAGGGAGCAAGGAGTACTCCTCAGTTTTTCTTTGTATTCTAGGCTCATAGAAAGCAGCATTTAGGCCTCCTCATGGGGCACAATCTCTCCAGGCTCCCCTCTGCTACTAACCTCTTACTGCATATTCTTAAGGAAATTAGATGAAGCTCTACAGTAATACAAAGTTGATTAACAATCTAAGCACACACTCCCTCCAAGGGAGGCACTCAGATGAAACTACCTAAATGTGCCTGCCTAAAATCAAAGCAATTAACCTAGAAAGTTACACACCCAGGACTTCAATCTCTGAGCTATTTTCATCCACCAAAGGAGTTTATGAAGTTAACATTTTTATCTGGGATATTGTCCATTCTTATTTCTTTTCCCCAAAAGTCGCATAGTTCTTTACTGGCCTGGTGGGACAGGTCTTGACAGCTATATTTATGACCTCCTTGAATGGATATTTTGTGAGAAGTCTTACAAAAATTTCAAGGAATGAGCAAACTCAAGCTCTCATGTTCAGCAAAAGCTCATCTGCCTCGTCTGAAAAATGGAAATAGAACCTCACTGGACTGTTGCACAGAGAATAAGATAACGTGAAGCTGATACAAAAAGGCTTGGCTCATAGGCGGTCCTCAATAGCTATTACTGCCTCTCTTCTATCTGTTTGAGGAAAATGCCAGCTTCCTTTGGGTTCTGAGAAGGGCCTGTTATGGGTGCCTTAACCCATCTTGGGAGGAATGCTTACTAGACATTCAGCTGAAGAGTGTAAGGAGGGAGAAGGTGAATAAAAAGCAAGTAGACTTTGCTGGATGATGGTGAGCTTGCTGAGGCAAATGGGTACATTGCAGAAAAGAACATCACTTGGCACTCATGCTTTCCTAGGGATGAGAGAGCACTGCTGGCTTAGTTACCCCTTCCTGGCTAGCAGAAGTATGTGCCAGGCTCCTGGGATGTCCGGGATGTTGAAACAAAAGAAGTAGGGGCCAGGTTTGTACAGAGGGGCCTTCTTCCCAGGGAACTGTCTTCTGTAAGAAGGAGCCCTGGTGTTCCTCTATATGTTGTAGATATTGTCATTTCCCCTACCTGCATCGCCATCATTTATTGGACTTTGGGACAGTCTAAGCTTTTTTGATTAAGTCAGTAGTTTTCAGAAAGTCAGTAGGTTTGTTTTTGGTTTTGTTTTGTTTAGAAAAAAAGTTGGAAAAATCACTTGGGATCTTTAATATGCATATTAATACTTTTTTTCCTTATGCTTGAATGTCACTCAAGCCTCAGTTTTAATTCAAGTCTTTCCAATATTGGGCAGCAATCAACTTTCTCATCTTATCCTCTGTTGCTTCTCTCTAGCTTCCCAGCTGCCCAGTAAAACTGGACAAGTCTCATTTCCTGAATCTTTTCTTCTCTCTAGCTTTTTGTACTTCATAAATCCCATTTGAAATGCTATCCCTTAGACACCTTGCCAGTTGAATTCCTGCAAGTGTGTCAAGGCATAACTCAAATGCCATTTCCTCAGCCAAGCTTTCTGTCCTAATATAGAATGATATTTATAATGATAGCTAACATTTATTGAGGGCTTGCTATGGACCCGGCATGATGCTAAGAAGTTTTGGCAAATATTTAAACCAAAACCTTCCAGGCTTTAGAAAGATTAAGTAATGTTAGTTTCTGTAACAACAAAACAAAACATAATCTCAGTGGCTTAACAGAATTGAAACTTATTTCTCATGTATGCAAAGTCTCGATAAATATTTCTGATAAGCAGACACTGTGGGGATTTAGGAACTTGTATCTTTCCATCCTGTGGCTTTGCCATCTTTAACAAGTGGCTTCCAAGCTTCCTGACTTGGAGATAAAGAATAAATACTATGAGAAGATTTTATGGGCCAGTCCTAGAAATGGCACATATAACTTCCACTCATATTCTGTTATCTACAATTTGTCACATAGCTGGGAAATGTAAACTAGTTCATGCCCAGGAGAAAGACACACATAATATGGTGAAAATTTAGAAGGTTTTGGCCAAAAAAAGTGCATAATAGACCTATTGTCTAACTGTGTCCCTCACAGGTTGAAATCTAACTCACAATGTGAGAGTATTTGAAGGTGAGACATTAGGAGGTGATTAGGTCATGAGGATAGAACCCTCATTAACGGAATGAGTACCCTTATAAGAGAGGCCTCAGACAGATCCCTCACTCTTTGCTCCATTTCAGGATGCAACAACAAGACAGTTGTCTATGTACCAGGAAGCAGACCCTCATCAGACAACGAGTCTGTCCATACCCTGATCTTGGACATTCCAGCCTCTAGAACTGTGAGAAACAAATTTCTCCTGTTAATAAGCCACCTGACCTACGGTATTTTGTTACAATAATCCAAACAAACTAAGACTGAAATTGAGAGAGGAGGGACAATGTTAAATTTGACCAAGCCCTAGGATCCTGGAAAACAGCAATGATGAAAAAATCCTCCTATTAGCCTTTTGTGTTTCACAAAGTGACTTACTGGGGGAAGAAAAAAGCAAAAAAACTTTCTCATAGGACTTAGATGACTCATGGGTGCCCTGTGTTTTTCTGCGATAAGGCCAGATCATAGGTCCCAAATTCCCACTCTTTACCCCATAAATGGTTAGCTGAATTGTTTTGTCTTCAGTGATCAATCAGAACAAAATGCTTAAGTCAACTGAGTTTTTCTCTTTCCTCAAGGATCTTGAACTTCAGTCCTCCCTCAGCCTGAGTGAGCGTCTAACCCTCCCTAAACAGCCCTTCCTGAGAAGAGCCTGGCCTCAGTGTAAACATGTTCTTGTCTACTGTCTAATCACTCATTCATCCTGTTTCTACTTTCCCTTCACAGCTTCTTTCTAACAATGTTCACTCTTCCCTATTAAAGGAAAACCCTTTTCTGCTTTGAGACCCCTTGTGGATCTCATGGTCAATGCCCACTCCCTACAGCTACAATCTTTTCGCTTGCTCTTGTGATAGTCCATTAGAATAAAGTCTTTCCTTATGTATGCCTTGATTTTTTAATTTGACAGCAGACCCTTGAACTTGAGTTCACTCCCACATTACCTCCTGTGCTAGCTGCCTGCCATGGAACTGGCCCCTACCCTTCCATGACGTAAAGTATTTGTGCTGGGAATTTGCTAGTCAGTAGTGCACTGGTTTCCAGACCCTTGCTTTTAGGTATGGAAGCAAGTGACTCAATTTACTAATTGGAATGGATTGATACAGCATTTTAGGCAAAGACGGTTGTGTATCTGGTATACCTTTCCCTAGTTCTTGTTCCTTTCTCTGGAGAGCTTGGAAGTTGTCAGCATCATAAATTGGAAAGAACTTGATACATAAGTCATTGCTTAGAGAAGAGGCACCTGAAAAGCCACTTGACTAAGAACATCTGCATTGGTCTTTTGAACTTGGTGGCACATAGCTGAGTACTCCAATACAGCTTGCAATGCTAACAACACATTGAAAGCAACAAAATCCTATGATGGGGAACTAGAAATCATTGATTTCCCATACAGATACCTTTGTATTTTATTTGTCCCTTACAGTACTTCCTGCTTCCTACTTTGCCTTAAAATTAGCTGTATCTTCTCTCTCTCTCCTTAATGTATGATTTTTAAGACAAACATGGCCTTATTAAACCTGTAAGATTTAAACATTTTTGGCATATGTCAGGATCTGAAAATTTGAAGAAAGGATAAATGAACTGTAATTTTACTTTTAAAGCAAACTTCTCAGATAAGAAGGCAGATAATTATTTTTATTATGGTGCAAATAAAACACAAACATTTAGAAAATTAAAATTTAAAAAGCAATTTAAATCTCATCACTTTTCTTACTATATTTGTATATTTTATTTTTTATATTTAAAAAAGTTTGCAATCATTCTGCAAATGCATTTTGGTATCCTCAATTTAATTTTATAGCATGGCTATTGCACGCTGCTTCTTTGCTTACACAACCATTGTTTATAATCCCTATTCCTACGAGTGAATATAGTGTAATTTATTTGTCTTCTCTCAATACACACTATGCAAATATAGCCTCAGAAAAATTTCCTTTTGCATACAGATTATCAGTGTATTTATATCATTTCCTTAGAACAAATTCTTAAATGTAATACATATGACTATGTCAAAGGTTATGAACTTTTCTTCATTGTTGATACATATTACCAAATTGCTATCTAGACCTATTTACAAAGAATTACTGTACCATTGCTAGCATGATTGAAAATGAAATATTTTTATTTAGATTTTATATATAAAATATGTCATTGTTTATAAATCATATTTTTGTTTGTTTAGGAAATGCTTTTGTGTGAATTTTTTTTTTTCTTTAGAGTCTGGCTCCATCACTCAGGCTGGAGTGCAGTGGTGCAATCATAGCTCACCCCAGCCTCCAACTCCTGGACATAAAGAATTCTTCCTCCTCAGTCTCCGAGTAGCTAGAACTACAGGTGCACACCATCACACCTGGCTAATTTCTTTTTACATTTTTCTTTTTTTGAAGAGGTAGATTCTCTCTCTGTTTCACAGGCTGGTCTTGAATTCCTGGCTTCAAATGAAACTCTATCCTCTCATCTTGGCTTTGTAAAGTGCTGAGATGACAGACCTAAGCCACAGCACTAGGTCCTTTTGTGAATGTTATATTCCAATTTATTTTAATCATTTTTTTAACTCATAAAACATTTATTGTTTCAGAAAATATGCTGGAGGGTGTGGTGAAAGGTGAGATCTTTGCCTTTAGTGAATATTTTTTTTTCTAGTGAGAAGAAATGAAAAATTAACAAGTAAAAATAAATAAAAAATAAATGAAATAATTTGTGTTATTATAAGATACATGGAGTAAATTCATAGGATTGATGAGTGCTTAACTTAAAGTGGGTAGAGAGTCCTCTCTGAATTGGAGGAGTTTTAGCTGGGTTCTGAAAATTGTAAAAGAGTCAGTTATGTCAAGAACTCATCATTCAAATATCTGAAAGATGAGGATTCTAGGTAAAGGAATAAGAGGAAGCATAAAGCCACTGAAGTGCAAATAGTTTTGGTGTGTTCATGGAAAAAAGATTACAGTGGGAACACAGTGAGTGATGGAGAGTGGTATGAGGTAAAGTTGGAGGTTGGGTTGGCACTAGAACATCAAAAATTTCATAGGCCATGTGAAGGAATTAGGGTTTTCTGAAGGGTTTTAAACAGAACAGTGAACTGATATGACTTAAAAAGATCATTTTGCCTGCTGTGTAGAGGATCAATGTGAGGTCAAAGAAGCAAATCTGTTGGGAAGTCATTGCCGTATTCTAAGGAAGAGATAATGGTGACATGGACCAGGGTGGCAGCAGAATAGATAGGGCAAAAAATATATAGTCTTTGATTGGGTTATACCTAAAGCAGAGACTGAGACAAAAATTCAGGAACAGAGAGTTTACCTGGGAGGTGATCCCAGAAGGTGAGAGTGAGAGAACAAGGAGAGTGAGATAGGAAAGAAAGGCAAGTCCAGGTAAGGATGCAGCAAGGTCACCACCATAGGCAATAGAACTTGATTCTCATAAGACTTCCGAGAATAGGATGCCTTCTAGAATTGTCCATGGAAACATTTGCATTCTGGGTCACTTGATGACTGCCTCTGAGATGTTAATTTAACACACTTCTGCACTGCAGTCACTCTAAGTAGGCTTTCATAGCTTTGCAGGACTTGGGATGAAGGAGTGGAAAGATGTGGCTTGGTCTTGGGGTGGGATGCCATTAGGGTGCACAGAGGTGGCCTGAGGGTATGTGCTGTAGGGTATCTAAACAGGGTCTGCTATCTATAAATGGATGCAAATGATAGTTTTCAGTTCGAAAATTACTCCCTTTTGAGAGAAATGGAAACTGGTGGGAAAATCTGAGCAATTTCTTTGATTTCATAGTTATTTGGTTATAACACTGAGACTAGGATGCAGATCTTTTGCTAAAAATGGTAGGAAACAAATACCATTTGGGTTGGACCCTGATGGGGTAATGCAACTGATGTTTGTCATGGATTCTCCTTCCTAAGGGTTGATTTCTTTTCTCCTAAAAATACATGAAGAGAAAGGAAGCCCAGCTTGAACATCATGAGTTAAGGTCTTCAGATCACCAGACCTCATAATTGGAATATCACATTTCTGTTAGCAAGTTTTTCTTGGATAATTCAATTTATGGATTTGTTCCTTGCCATTTCCTGGAGAACAAAAATACTTGTCCAGAAAAATAACTCTAGGACCTGGAAGAACCTGCAGGAAATCAACCAGCAAATGTTAACCTTTTTTCCCCTTATGTCCCTCTCTTGAAATTTTAGTGTTTTTTTACATTTATAGTCCAGAAACTTTGAAAATTACTTTGTGGTTTGAATTTAACAAAAAACTTGCTTGAGCAAAATTGAGTTAGAGCAGGGTTTTCCAGAATTTCCTGGGTTTAAACATTTTTTTTCTTTCTCCATTGGCCAAATTAATTTTAATAAGCACAATAATGTGATACTGATACTACTATGATGTAGTATGATATAGTAGAATGATAATATCAGCAATGTATTGAGTACCACATGTGCTAGATGTTTTGCTAGGTGTTTGATATTTTCATCTCAAATTCTCACATTGAGAAATACATACGATTTTCTCTATGGATATAGAACCAGTCTCTAAAAGATTACATGAAACACCAAAATCCGACAGCTGCTAAATCTAAATTCCAACCTTATGTGACTCCAGTTTATTTTGCTACCTTCTCCAACTGTGTTCTCAACTACACCGGATTAACTTGCACGTTGAATAAGAACTCAGGGTATAATTAAGAAAACCAGATTTTAAATCTTAGTGATGGTAGTTTTTTTCTCCCTCTGTTTTACCTACCTCCCTACCCCATAAAAAGCCCTGCAGGTAGGCTCATACCCTTTTTTGGGGTTCATATCAATTAAAACTTTACTATTGTTTTATGTTTTTGTCTTTATTCAACATATCATGTTTGTTTATATAGTCTCAAGCAGAATGTCCCAGGTGACATCTGATTAGCAAATGGCCATAGGCAGGGTTGTCAATGTAACAGAGAAACAACAAGCTAGAAAAGCAAACCAGAACCAAATTGGTAATTGAGTACTGGGATCTCATTCTACCAATTCTTGATATAAATACAGTAATTTTAAAACTCAAAAAACCACATTTATGATAAACATCAGAATAGTCATTGCTTCTGGAAGTGATTGTGGGCAGGGATAGACTGAGAAGGCCCATGAAGAAACTTTCTAGGCAATAACAATGTTCTGTATTTTGGTAGGGGTTTGGGTTACACAGGGGCATGGATATCTCAAGTATTACGTGTTGTGTATTCTATATGAATCTTACAAAGCATTATAAATCAATATTGAACTGTAGTTAATAACATGTACACTGAATTATTTAGGGGTGAGGTATACTGATGTCTGCAATTTACTTTGAAATGCATCAAAATATGAATAAATTGATGGATAGAAGGATAGACAGCTACACAGCTATGTGATAAAGCAAAAAGAGCAATATTTTAATAGAAAATACATGTTTGGTATAAAGATATTTAGTGTATAATTCTTCCAACTTTTCTGTATGTTTGAAATTTTTCATTAAAAATAATGTGGGAGAAAAAAGTAATTGCAAACCTAGGAGTCTCTAGTTCCACTGAGGACAACCAATAGAAGGTCAATTTATGGGGAGTTGTTCGTTCTCTCTCATTGTTCTGAACATTTTTCTTTATATGAAGAAGATACATTGTTCATTCCCAGGAAGACGTTTTAAAAAGTGGGCCATTGGGCAAGGGCTTTTACTTGATCTTTGTGGTAGGCAGAATAATCCTCCTTCAGAGATGTCCGCGTCTGAATCCCTGGAACTTGTGAATATATTATCTTACATGCCAAAAGGACCTTGGCAGATGTAATTAAGAATCTTGATTATGGGGGGATTATTCTGGATTATCCAGGTAGGCCAATATAATCACAAGGGTCCTTGTGAATGAAAGACGAAAGCTAAAGAGTCAGAACTAGAGAAGAAGGTCTGAGGTGGGGAGGAGAGTTTGGTGTGATGTGATGATTGGCTTAGAACGCGAGGAAAGCAGGCCAAGAGCAAAGGAACGCAGCTCTAGCTGCTGGAAAAGGAAATGAAATATTCTTCCTTAGAGCTTCTAGAAGAAATGCAACCCTTTCAACACTTAAGTTTAGCCCGGTAAAATCTGTGTCAGTCTTCTGGTCTATAGATCTACAAGTAAAAAATGTGTTGTATGCCACTTAGTTTGTGGTAATTTTGTTACACCAGCAATTGGAAAACTAAGCACAGAAGGAAGGTTGTTCACATCAGCATATTATTCCAAAGCATTATGGAGAAAAACTGAGGCTGAGTGGTAGGCAAGCCATTTGACATTGATAGTGTTTGTTTTAGGTAGACTCTATGGGTAGCATGAAAGGGCTAACTACCAATAAAAGTTTCTGTGATTTATTTTAAGCATATGCCTAAGAATAAGGAAAACAGAAGTCTCAGTCCAGCTTCATGGGAAGCCAGTTCCTATGGGATGGAGCCCAACATCTAGGCCTTATGAGTAGTCTCTGAGTCACAGTAGGTCCAGGTCTCAAGGAGGATGGAAGTGGAAGGTCATTCAGCAACTGGAGAACATCCAGAAACCTCATCAGCATGGGTCTGTGTAGTATTTATGGGACTTAACTTTTTTAGATTTTTGCTTCATTCTTAATCAGTCTGTTTTTTTCCCCAATGTCTATGGCTAAGACAAGTGCTCTTTTCTTCCTCTGGTTGGCACAATTTGGATCCAGGAGGGCACACTGGATTTCCATCCCTACTCTGCCATCAGCCAGATTCCCCATGTAAGGAATACCTACACAATCTTATATATGGCCCTGCTTATATATATTTAGTTCCTCATCTTTCTATATATTTTCTGTCCCAATAGCTTCTTGCTTCTTTATAATTGCTGTTCCTAATACTCCTGTTTGTTTATAACCTCAGCTCCCATGTTCCCTGTCTGAAGCCTCTGCAGGCTATTCTTTGTGACTCCTTTTAATTTCACCTTTCACTGCCAACTGCTTGATAGTCTCATTGATCCATAATTTAATTCCTGGAAATGAGCTTCTGATTGGTTAAACTGGTCTCTATTTGGGAAAAGCTTTTTATGTTAAGTAATCTTATAAACATAAATGCTTGGCTGCTTTTGAATCTGGATCCCCTCCTTAGTCTGATTTTAAAGAAAAGAAACATCTTTTTGAGTAGTGGATAAGGCCACTTGGAACCCAAGGTGGTTGCCTAAACTTGCCCTCCTTTTAAGAAGCTTTGGGAAGGTAGAATCATAACTGACATTTCTGGTACAAGTTTCAATTATAACGGATGTTATTGGTATTCATAATTTTCCCCTCTTCAGAGAGAGTTTGAAGAAGCAACATAGATAAACATTTAATAATATAGTCAAGGAGAAAATATAAACAGAAGAGAAAATCAAGCAGCTAGATAGAGAAGAGTACAAGTATTTCAATCAGTGTGATCAACATGCTTAGCCTGTGCTTCAGATTTGTTTCCAAGCTTCCTGATACTCAAGGAATAATATTACATTTTAAATATTACATTTAAATGTTAAATTTTACAATTCTTATTATAGAAAAGAAGGTGATTGTATTTTTTGATTGACTGGGTGGCAAAGGCCTTAAGCCTCTTTAACACTAGTTTCCTTAAGCAGCCGACAGGACTTGGGTAAAGAGCCATGTTGAGAGATCTGGCAAGAGCAAACACTTTCCTATTTGTACATCATCTGTCTTTTTAAACAACTTCTTCACAAGAAGAAAGCTCCCACATGGGATAGTTAGAGGTTTAGGAAATCGAACTGCCATTAAGTGGTCAGGTCTCTCCTATGAGTGGTGGCTCACAATGAACGCAACGTTGTCCTTACCTTGTCTCCACCCAAAAACCTGGGATACTTGATGTGGATGACTTGCCCACTTGGCTTTATTTTTCTTACCTCTAGGAAGAGCAAAAATTCCTGGCCTTCCAAAACTCAGAGTTAGGATGAGGCTAAAATCAAATGATCAATGAACAAAGCTAAAAGTTAATATTTTCTAATGTCAGTTATTGGTATGACATGAGAGGTAAATAGTGGGAAAGTTTCCAATACACGTGTCAAGAAAAGGTGAGAGACTCCACTGCTAGGGTCCATTTACTCTGTGTCCTTGTACAAGACATGATGTCTTGCTGATCCGTGGTTTCACCACCTCTAAAATAAGGCATTAAAATAGAACCAATGTTTTTCACAAAGCATTTTGCTCTTTAAAAGAAAGAAGTATATGGTAAAATAAAATTAAGAAAATGCACGATCTATGCCTCTTTTAGCAATTTACCAGGCACATGAACATATTATATGCTTTAGAAAGTTTTGCAGTAAATAAAAACTGTTTATTTTAGCTTAAGTAAGATTCCTAAATCTATTTAAATGCATGTTTTGCCACCACTTTTGTTTTTTTCCCCAAAGACTAAAAACAGCTCATGGCTCATGGAAAACACTTTGGGGAATGCTAGATTATATGATTTTTATATTCGCAAACATGAAATTCCACAATTTTTTTTTTCACTGCCTACTGCTGGTTGGGTGATCTTTAGGGTGAAGGTACATGGCCCTGACAAAGTGAAGCCACTATATGTGGGATAGAAAAATTAGAAAGGGAGAAAGTGTGGTGTCTCATTTATAGTCTTAGCACTTGTGAGATGTGTTGAGTTGCAATGTGTGTTGTGCTGAATTGAGTTGAATGCCTGCAGAGAGTTTTTACCTATCTAATTGCCAGAAGAGAGTTAACATTCCCAGCTCAATTTTGGAAAAGAGACTGAACTAATCAGACAACAATTAGCTGACCTCTAAGTATGGACAGAGCCTCTTAAGAAAGGTGCTATAACCATTGGTTCATCCATTCAAAACCTGCGTCGTCCTCCCCTGGAATGAACTGCAAACATTTACTCTTGATGCTGTCTGCGTATTCCTCCTTTTGGTAACCAAACAGGTTTCATGCTCCAGTTTTTAAAACCCAATTTCATCTCTCAATAAAAGAACAGTAAATAAATCACTTTCAGAACTGCAAGTGTTTTCCAATTACCTATTGAAAATCTCTCCTACAGGTTCTGGTATGAATTTTTGGTTGAGATCTTAAAGGAATAGGTGCAGATCCTTTACATCCATCACTGCAGCGATGCAGCTTTGACATCAAAATAGGTATTTTCTTTTGCTGACCATCTTCTTTAATTAATCCCTTGGTCCAAAAATTGTGACTGCTATTGCTATGGGGGGCAAATGTAAAAGCAAAACGTTGTCTACTGGAAAAGGTTTAATAAGAGGCTTTAGTTAAACATTTTTATTGTCTGTGTTCTAATAACATTGAACATCAACTCTCTGTGTTTACTGTCTTCATCTTGATCATAAAGGCAATTTTTCTCAAATGCTCAGAATAAAGTCATTTTAATTGTATCTTTATTTCTGTTGACAGTTTTTAAAGCTGTTTTGAACTTCTGAATTTCTATTTACCTGTGCTCCACCTTCAACAATGATCAAATTTGGCCAGTCTTATTTTTTTCTAAACCGTTTTACTTTTTCCATTCCCCAGCACTGAATTATTTTGAAGCAATTCCCAGTCATCATGTAATTTTATTAATAAATACTTTAGTACATGCCAGTGAAATAAAAGACTTTTTAAAAATAATTACAATGCAATTGAAATTTAAAAACTTACCGATGATTTCTTAGTATAATCAAAGTATTAGTCAATATTCATTTTTTTTCTGATTTTTTTATGGTTTTGAATTTTTAAATTATTTTTTATAAAAAGCAAGGTCCATCCATTACATTGGGTTTATGTGTCTCTTAGTTTTTCAAGATTCTTTTAATCTATGGGACCCCCTCTCTTTTTTCATTTCTTTTTGTTAAAAACACTTGACCATTGTTTTTTGTAGAATTTTCTTTAATTTTCTAGATTTTACTAATTGCCTGATATTGCTGATCACATTAGACATTCTTCTAACTCTATTTTCTGAAACTAGTACTTGGATCTAGAGGCCTGCATTCTGACTAAATATATTTTAAAACTTTTATTGGCAAAAATGTATAGGAAGTACTTTTTATTATATAATTTCAGGAGACACATTTCTGGTTGTTTCTCTTGTGATGTTAAAATTAATTAGTGGGATTAAGTATTACTAGCCTGATCTATTAATATTAAATTTGTTCCTGAATATTATACTTTATAGTTTTATCAGTCATTGATAATTAAAAGCATCATATCTGTAGAAGTTATAAAACAGGGATATTCTAATGCATCATTCCTTCTATATTAATTAGTTGTAATTTTTTTATAAAGAAGAATTTTTTTATCAGCTCTTGGGTTATCCTGTGGTACAGGCCACATAGGAAAAACAGAATAAATTTCTAGATTGTTCTTAGTCCTGGGTTCTTAGTAAAAATTACATGCTTGGGTGAGATCTGTGGTCTTGCCTTTTCTACTCCTATTGAGAGAGCTGTCGAGTGGCACAGTCTCTTTTGTTTTTTGCCCCAGTTTGTGATATACGATCATCCCACTTCAGATTCCTGATAATTTATGTTCTTCATCTTTCCTCATAAGCACTTGTGTTAAAAAGTGGCACCTGAATAATGAATTCACAATTAGTACAAATCCTAGCCAAAAATAGAAGTGTATGGGAAATCCAACTTGAGTTCATTTCGGCTTGTAAACTCTATTATTCTGTTATTTTGTTTTTCACGTTTATTTAAATATAGTCATGTATTTTGTTTTTCATGTATTTATTGCTTTTCATATGTTTTATTTTTGTATATTTATATTAATTTGCCTATTAAATATAAAAAGTAGATTTTTTAAATTTCTTATTATGCTTTAAGTTTGAGGTACATGTGCAGAACGTGCAGGTTTGTTATGTAGGTATACATATGCCATGGTGGTTTGCTGATATGGGAGGAATAACATTAGGAGAAATACCTAACGTAGATATTGAGTTCATTTCTATTTCAAATTTCTAGTCCATTGACATGAAAGTTTATATTTTGGTCAATTTGGCTTTTCTCCCTTATTTACTCTGGGTTTAATTTCCCAGACTTACCTAGTGGTAAGAACTGAGGGTGTGTCTGGGAGGGGGACACTACATTTCAACCTTGACACCATCTTTTCTTGTTAGTGTCCATTGAAATGTCCGTCATGCTACCTTGTTCTTGGTCACCATTCTGGGCAGGCCAGCCTTACTTGTCCTTCCTTCCCACCTGCATGGTTTCATCAACCAGGAGATCATTTACTACTTTTTTGTCATGATTGGTACATGGGATGCATTCTGGGTCCATGCTATGCTGAGGCACAGTAAACTGATGGGCTGTAGCATTATGTTGCCTTCTCAGTCTGTGGTGCTTTCTTATATCATTCTTGCCTTCCTCTATGGTTTCCCTAAGAAATTGGCCCAAGGTTCTTCTGTGCTGGATCCCACAAAATCATTTTCTTTTTTACTGCTTCTCGATTATTTTATGGTGTCCTTGAGACCGTTTTTCATGCACAAAATACTTTGGTTTTAAAAGTTAATGTTCACAGTTGTTTGATATTTGCCAAGGGCTCCAAAGCAATCCAATGGGGAAAGGAAATAACACTGGGATAAATGGGTCTCTATGTGAGAAAATAATTGACCTCAACTTCTATCTCACACCAAATATAAAACGAATTAGAAATTGGTCAAATACCTAAATATAAAAGCATTGAAAAGCTTTTAGGTGAAAACATTAGAGTATCTTCATGACTTAGCATAAACAAAGTTTTCTTAGGATACGTAATGTGATAACTCTAAAAGAAACACTGGTAAGACTTCCTCAAAACTAAAATGTGCTCAATAAGTAACATTGTTAAAAAAATGAGTAGGTTACTCACAGTTTGGAAGAAAATATTTGCAAAACATTTCTAGGATATATTAGAATGGTATCCAGGATAGATAAGAAACTCCTACAACTTAACAAAAAGACAATAATCTGATTTAAAAAATGGGCAAAAGTATTTGAACAGACACTTCACAAAGCAAAGTAACTCAATATCATTCGGCATCAAGGAAATACAAATCAAAAACGCAGTGTCATTCTACTAGTTCAACCATTATGGAAGACAGTGTGGTGATTCCTCAAGGACCTAGAAATAGAAATTCCATTTGACCCAGCAATCCCATTACTGGGTATATACCCAAAGGATTATAAATCATTCTACTATAAAGACACATGCACATGTATGTTCATAGTGGTACTGTTTACAACAGCAGAAACCTGGAACCAACCCAAATGCCCATTGATGATAGACTGGACAAGGAAAATGTGGCACATATATACCATGGAATACTATGTAGCCATAAAAAACAATGAGTTCCTGTCCTTTGTAGGGACATGGATGAACCTAGAATCCATCATTCTCAGGAAACTGACACAATAATAGAAAAACACCAAATGTTCTCACTCATAGGCAGGTGTTGAACAATGAGAACACATGAACACAGGGAGGGGAGCATCACACAGGGAGCATCACACACTGGGGTCTGTTGAGGGGACCAAGGGAGGGACAGCGGGGGGCGGGGGGGCGGAGTTTGGGGAGGGATAACATGGGGAGAAATGCTAGATGTGGGTGACAGGGGGATGAAGGCAGCAAACCACGTTGCCATATATGTACCTATGCAACAATCCTGCATGATCTGCACATGTACCCTAGAACCTAAAGTACAATTAAAAAAGAAAATCTGCCTGTAATCCCAGCACTTTGGGAGGCCAAGGCAGGTGGATCACGAGGTCAAGAGATCGAGACCATCCTGGTCAACATGGTGAAACCCTGTCTCTATTAAAAATACAAAAAATTAGCTGGGCATGGTGGTGTGTGCCTGTAATCCCAGCCACTCAGGAGGCTGAGGCAGGAGAATTGCCTGAACCCAGGAGGTGGAGGTTGTGGTGAGCCGAGATCATGCCATTGCCCTCCAGCCTGGGGAACAAGAGCGAAACTCCATCTCAGAAAAAAAAAAAAAAATCTGTACATTTATTATAGAACCGAATATGTATGTTCCCCATCACCCATCAATTTCATGGCTACATATTTTTCTAAGAATAATAAAATCATATATCACAAAAGACTCATATGACAATATTCATATCAGCTTTATTCTTAATTACTCAAACTGGAAATAGTTTAAAAATTCGTTAATAAGACAATGCAGAAACAAACTATGGTATAGTCATACAGGAATACTACTACTCAGCAATAGATAGAAACGATGACTGATGGATGCAACAACATGGGTAAATCTCAAAAACATTTTGCTGAGTGAGAGAAGTCTTACACAAATGAGGACATACTGCATGATTAAATTTACAGAAAGCTCTAGGAAAATCAAAACTGGTGGAAATATTCAGAACAATGGTCGCCTCTCAAGGTGTGGGTAGGGATCTCTTGGAAAGGTGCCACCCAAAAACCTTCTATGTGATGAAAATATTATGAACCTTGATAAGATTTGAAGTTGCACAGGTATGCTTCTGTCCAAACATACTAAATAGTGCATTTACAATTTGTGCATTTCATTGTATATACATTTTATCTCAAAAGACAAAAACTTAAATATTCAACACTAGTTAATGATGCATGTGCTGAGTATTGTAGGAAAATGTATTGATGTCTGAAATTTACTTAGAAATCTGTCAAAATAAGATGGAGTGCTGATTAATAGAATGTAAACATGAGAACAAATGTTTGTTAAAGCAAGCCTGGTAAATCTTAATTGCATATTCTATATGGTGGTCATATGGGTACTGACTAACAATTTTCAACTTTCTATACGTTAAAGTTTTTTCATAATAAAATGAGAGCTGAAAACTAGTGCTAACTTTACTTACGTTACAGATGTAAGTACCTAGCTGTTTCTTGACATTTTACATTGTTTTAAATTATTATTTTTATCAATCTATTAGATTTCAATAATCCATTTTAAGGAAGCCTTTGATTGCCGTTTTATCAGGATAGGCTCAGTTATGCTGCAGTAACAAATTTCAGGTTCTTTTTTTTTTTTTTGAGACGGAGTTTCGCTCTTGTTACCCAGGCTGGAGTGCAATGGCATGATCTCGGCTCACCGCAACCTCCGCCTCCTGGGTTCAGGCAATTCTCCTGCCTCAGCCTCCCGAGTAGCTGGGATTACAGGGACATGCCACCATGCC
Organism: Saguinus oedipus; assembly: GCA_031835075.1. Taxonomy (NCBI): domain Eukaryota; kingdom Metazoa; phylum Chordata; class Mammalia; order Primates; family Cebidae; genus Saguinus; species Saguinus oedipus. The sequence goes on from CM063185.1 coordinate 16,462,699, forward strand.
CAGCTAATTTTCTATATTTTTAGTAGAGATGAGGTTTCTCTCTACTACCATCCTTGTCTCGATCTGTTGACCTCGTGATCCACCTGCCTTGGCTGAATTTCAGGTTCTTAATTGTAATAAAGGTGTGTTTCTTGCTCTTGTCACAGCCTGATGCAGGTCAGGTAGTTTTCCTGGGCATCTGTCCTCCAAAATTACTCAAGGATGTGGGATGCTTTCTTTCTGCAACTTTGCCATCTCAGAGTCCTTTGCTTCCACTTAGTCCTGCTCTTAACCATCTTAGACCAACATGACACATTTCCATAGGCAAGAACTCAATGATAAGTTCTCAACCTATTAGTAGGGCTGGGAAATAGAATTTTCCTGAACATACAAGAAGAAGAAACAGTAGTAAATACACTGTTTCATTGTAATTGTTATTTGGCCCTATTTACATACTCTGTTAAACTCATTTAAATAGTATTTTAAATTGCCTATAAATTTAATATGGTCTATTTCTTTTAAAGTACCTCAATTAAGTACCTAAGTTACTCTTATCAGTTGAATAACTTATGTTTGTATGCATGGTGAATCTCAAGTTTTATTTAGTGTTCTAATATTGTTCACAATATCTTAGTAGGATTTCAATTTAAAATTATACGTCTAGTATATAAACAAAATCTTAATAGTGTTTTCTCCTAAGACTGAAAAAACAGGTTGCTGTAGACAATAAAAAGGAGGATAAAAATTGTGGATAAAACTGCTAATTATTTGCTACCATATGTTTCTTTGCATTTTTAAAAGGCATACTTTAGTAAAAGGAATAGAAAATATAAACCAATTGCTCAATTGTGCATTAATTTTTGAATTAGAATTATAAGTATAACCTGTTATTTTAATAGACCAAATACTCCAAATCATTGTAAGTTTTCAGACACACCACATATGCACAGATTTAGAACATAATGTTCATATTATGGCTTGGATTTGCTTAAGTATTTCTGTATCTAATTATAAATATTTTCTGTGTTGAAAAACGCTACCAACTAATGAAATAATCATGCTAAGTCAAAATATTTAGAGTAACACTTTCCAATAATTTGAGGTTACAGTCTCAACTGGTTGAGGTTTTTAATGACCTGAGAAGGTGCTGTCTTGAATGCCAAAGGATTCTTGCCTGCCTGACTGAGATGTGTTTTACATTTGTCCCTCCTGCCTGTCCATCTCACTTTGCAGACTGCATCGTCTGAATTCGCTTTCCACATTGCCTATTTGTTATGCCTCCTCATGAAAATTGCCCCACCATTTAATTAGATTCAACTAATCTATTTGTGCCATCTCCTCTAAATTCTATCAGTATTCTTCCTATGTGTTAGTGGCACAACTCACAGATGTTTAACTGCTATTCAGTTTGGTTGTTCATGTGCCCTCAAAATCAGGCGGTCTAATGAGGTGGTTATAAGCATAAATTCTGGATCTAGAATGCCTAGGTTCCAATCCCAGCTTGCCCATTTACTTGCTGTGTGACCTTTACCAAGCAATTGTACTGCTCTATGTCTCAATTCCCTGATCGGTAAAGCATGAATAATAAATAGAGCCTACCTCACAGGGTTGTTGAGAGGGTTGAGTGAGTTAAGTACTCAGAACAGCATCTAGCACCTATTAAGTGCTTTACATATGAAAGCTATCATTATTATGACGATTATTAACATTAATTGTATGACTGTGGTCACAGGTCTAAGGTCATGTCAGTGACACTCCCAAAGGGTAATGTGCTGAACCACACTTTTTGGGAACTGTCAGTGTTTACACCATCATTGCAACCCTCCCTTCATTTTCTCCCCCTAGGGAATGCATTTCTTGTGTGGTGGGATTACAGGTGTGGGGCCACGGTGCCCAGCCTCAGTCTACAGTCATTTGTTATTGCAGTCTAAACTAAGACACAATGTAATCTTTGTCTCAGCTGGGAACACTGAGTCTAACATAGAGTGAACCTGAACTAGCAGATTGAATGGAAAGAAGGGCCAAAGAAAAAGAGAAATACCAGATTTAATGATTATAGTTTATAATCTATAAACTATACTATCTGACCACTCTTATTAACATGTTAACTTACGTATTAGGTCTTCTTAAACTTGTGGCTACATCAGAACCACCTGTAGGACTTGTAAAAGCAGAGATTACTAAGGTACCCCCTCTCTCTCCTCTTAGTTTCTGATTTAGTTGGTTAAAATTATAATTCTTGGATCCCACAATTTGCATTTCTAGTGAGTTCCTGAGTGATTTTGATGCTGGTAGGCCAGGGACCACACTTTGAGAACCACTGACGTAACTGATGACTAAGGCCCCAGGCGCCTCCTGTACATGAAATGTTTGCATAGTTACAGAAAACTGAGCCACATGACCAGACAGAGAAGATCTAAAGGTTGCTTTTTAGATGTCACAGAATTAAAGTATTTTGTTGGGTAAGGATAAAAGATTTCCAGATATTCCTGATAGGATCCCAAGAGGAATTTCAGTGAATAAAATGTTAATTGCTTTTTGTACTTTGATTTGGATATGTTTGTTTTAGTTTCATGCCCTTTTATTATCTTCAGGATAAAAGCTCCTTAGTCAAAAAAACATATATGAGCATCGGTAAAAGGGCCTCACACTGTGCCTGCATCACACTTAGGCATCTAGTAGATATCATTTTCTATTTTTTTCTCTACTGTCAGCAGTAGAGAGTCATGACTGCAAATTGTCCAGGTTCTTAGTGTTTTGAACAAATAATTGGACAAAACGCCCAGCAAAGCAAAGAAAGAATGAAGCAACCAAAGAACGAAAACAGGGATTTATTGAAAATGAAAGTACACTGCACAGTGTGGGAGTGGGCTGAGCAGTGCCTCCAGGGCCCTGACACAGAATCTTCTTGGGTCCAGATACCCCCTAGAAGTTCCCCACTGCCCACTTCATGCTCACCTCATGTAGATGAAGTGATAGCCCACAGTCAGTCTGATTGGTTGCATAAAGCAGCCAACCAGAGGCTGAAGTGAAGTTGGGAAGGTCACAGTCCTTTGCAAATATCTGATTGGTTGCAAAAAGTGAAGACTCCATCTGCAGTCAGTCTGATTGGTTGTGCACAGCAACCATTCAGGGACTCGAGTGAAGTTACAGAGTTGGAAAGGAAGAGGGACCTGCAATCAGTGTGATTTGTAGTGGACAATTTCCCATCTGCCATGCAGAAAAGGTGGAGGGTTTGCAAAGGGAGTGGCTTCTGGCCTTTTGTGACTTAGACATGGAAAGTTAGGGTTTTCCTTTCAATTCAATTCTAGGAGGTCACCGTGAAACAGCCTTAGATTCCCTGTCTCCAGACCCTAGTCTCCTGCGTACTACCTCCTCAAGCCAGGTCCATATGTTCGATTTTCTTGGTACACTTTCTTGTTGCAATTTGAAAGCAAATGTGGTAGAGAGGATGAGGTACAAAATTACTCTATGATGTGTTGCTGCTGTCAGAAGTTTCTGGGCTGTTATCATATGAGATGGTGTGTGTAGAAACACATTAGAGAAGGAAATGTGCCAACAAAATGTCATTTTATTATCTGAAGCAGCTGCTAGGGAATATTCTATCCTTTTTAAACATTATTTTCAACACAGCCACCTGGGAAAATATATTTGTTGATCTGGACAAAGATCTGTGGAGAGACCATGAAGGGCTCAAGGTCAATACTTCACTCACCCCTACAGAGGGAAGAACTCCAAGCACCTGTTGCTCTAGAAATGAATATGGTGTTTCAGTTTTTGAAAGTGATAAAGCAGATTATGTGACTCATGTGAAACCCCACCCTCCAACCTTTTTTTCTTTTTAAAACAAAACATATGCTTAATTCGGACCATTTTAGGAAGGCTTAGTAAATATCTATTGAAAGAGAAAGTGAATAATTTTTTAAAAAAAGAAAATGCCCTTTATGTACAGGCTTTGATGAACTTTTACTGACTCATATTACTTCCAGGCACTGCGAAGCTATGCCTAAGGAATCCTCTCCTAGCTATTCCCCCTAGAAGTCCTATCCCTCCGCAGGGTCTCCTCAGTTCCCCATTTTTAAGGGGGATGCTACCAGTTCTCTAAAAAAGGATTCCACCCCAAGGTCATCAAGTATCCCTCTCTGTTATCCAAGTAGCCCTAGCCTGTATCTCCCACTGCCCAAGAAAGCAAGCCCAACCAATACCACCAAGAGTGGGGCCCCATATTAGACCCTAAAGTCAAACCTATATCCATTACAGGAGTATCTAATGGAAATAAAGAAATACTTGGAATACATGTGCCATTTTCTATCTATGTGTGACTTGGCTTTAGATAGGGATTAATTTGGCCAGTTTTCAGAGGATCCCGAAAAATTTATAGAAGAGTTTGTTATGTTGACCATGTTCTTTAACTTGTCATGACTTGCAGTTATTGTCATCTGCTTGCTGTACTGTGGAAGAAAAGTGGAGGGAAAATTATATGGGTAAGCCAGTCAATTATGACAAGGTTAGAAAAATAACTGAGGCAAAACACAAAAATCCCACTTGATTTTGGGGCTGCTTAGTTGCAGGAAATATACTAATCCAGACCCAAACTCCGCAGCAGGGAAAGCTCTCTTGAGTGGCATATATTTTATTCCTCAATCTGCCCCTGACATTAGAAGGAAACTACAAAAAGCAGCAATGGGACTTCAAACCTCTATGAGCTAACTTTTAAACATAGCCTTTAAAGTTTATAACAATGGATAGTCGGCAAAAAAGATAAAAACAAAACAAAATAAAACAAACAAAAAAAACCCTCAAAATGCAGTTTTTAACTGTCTTTTAAGCTTCCTGCTATCTCAGGATTACTTGTCCTGAGAAAGTGTTGTGAGATTAGCATCTGGGATGCCCAGAAAAGAGCCCCTGACTTGCTGGCCACTCGGTCAGAATCAGTGTGCCTACTGTAGGCAAGAAGGCCATTGGCAACTGAGAATGTCCTAAGTCTCCCAGTGAGAGAATGAAACCCTTCCCAACAATGTCAGAGCTAACCTCCTTGCGGTAGCCCCAGCAAACTACCTGGCTTAAGTAAATTTGGATGCTTGACCCAATGGATAGCTTCCCGCAGTGGCAGACAAGCAGCTGCCTCAACAGTTTTTTCAGTGTCTCCACTGCTGGGTGAGCTCTCCAGTAGCCCAGGGACTCCCTTTGAATGCTGCTGTTCACTCCCTCCCTCCCTTTTTTTTTTTTTTTTTTTTTTGAGATGGGGTTTCGCTCTTGTCACCCAGGCTCGAGTGCAATGGCGTGATCTCAGCTCACCGCAACCTTCGCCTCCTGGGTTCAGGCAATTCTCCTGCCTCAGCCTCCTGAGTAGCTGGGATTACAGGCACATGCCACCATGCCCAGCTAATTTTTTGTATTTTTAGTAGAGACGGGGTTTCACCATGTTGACCAGGATGGTCTCGATCTCTTGACCTCGTGATCCACCCGCCTTGGCCTCCCAAAGTGCTGGGATTACAGGCTTGAGCCATCGCACCCAGCCCCCTCCCTTCCTTTTTTAGTGCTGTGGGATCTCCTTCCCTGCCTCTTATGTCTACCATACTAAAATTTGTCTAGATAGATGGCTCCCAGTTTCATAAATAGCTTGAATCAGATGCCTTATATATATATATGTTTTTGAATGTTTTTAAAATATATTTTTAACATGTTTTATTTAATCTTTTAAAGATATACAGATAGTGTGATGTGTGTTATGTCTAGTATGCTATCAAATTGACTTACACATAAAAGAGCACTCATAAATAAGTGTAAACTTGTTAATTAAACAAATCTGTGTCTTCTAAAATTTAACTTTAAGAGTTTTACCTTGGTAAATCATTGATGTTTACAGGCTTTAAATTGGAAATACAGCTTTAAATGGTGAGTTTTTTGTATAGTAGAGAATCTTAAAATTGTGGAATAGTTCTCATTTATAGAATGCCAATGTCTGATGGGCAGTTCAAGATTTCTTGCCCTCTACATTTCTATAAATTATGCCAAAGAAGATGTATCTTTTATTGAGGAAAAATAATTTTTGTCTAATTTGAAAGTTTTTGAAAGGGAGGTTCAAAATATGAGGAAACCAGTGAGTAGAAAACAGATGTGAAGAAAGTTATGGGTAGATTTTTTTTTTTTTAAAGACGAGCATTAAGAAAGAGTAATATTGTATGAGAAAGAATCTTATATAGTAAACTTTTGTCCTAGAGTAAAATGACTGGTTATTTAAGAAAGAGGTAGTATAGAACAAGTGAGAAAGTTCAACCATGTCTGTTTAGGTTGTGATCAGGTTCGTGAAGGGGAATTCAGGAAAGGAATTTTGTGTATGATTAAGCTTGCTATGGATAAAGAAAATTGTTTGTGGTAGATTTTCTAGAAAATAGTCTACATATTGGAACCAGTTTTGTTGAGATACTGATTTCCTAAATTATGGGAAATTTTGCTTTTAATGCTCTCACAAATTTCTTTTAAAACTTACTGGATTTGTGTCTCAGAGATTCAACTGTTGTTGTGTCTTGCTGCTTTCGGTTCTTTTTCCCTTTACAGAAGTCTGAGATGATGCCTGCCTCCTTTAGCTTTTAAAATCAGCTCCTGTGACTTTTCTTCCTCAGGTTCAGATTGCTGTTGGGCCCAATGCTTAAGTGCTGTGTCTTAGAGGTCGACAGAAGCAGTGTTTCCCCCTAGTGGAGTTTGATTTTATGCTTTTGGGTTTTGTTTTTGCTAAATGTGTAACCTTAATTTTGGCCTTTTGACTCTTCTATTGCCTAGGAGGGTTTTAAGAAATTATAAGTAACAGCCCACCTACATTCCCCTATGTCCAAGAATGTTTAATTGGCTATAAGTCCCTTGGCCAAAGGAAATTCCAAAGACATTAAAAAAAACAACTAATATGAGCCATGACAGGAAACAAGGTTGGACACATTTCACTATACCCCCTTTAAAATTTAGGCTAGGTATACAAGGTCCTCCAAGAATACAGATATAAAGTATTGCCTCCAACCAGAAGACTTAGTCTGACTACAAAATAGAAGGATCCCTCCATAATCAATTACAACCAAAATAAAATCTAAGAACCAGGTTCAATCTTCGATATGTACCTATCAGGTATTGTTAATTCCCAACACTATTAAATGTCAGGAAATAACTACTTGAGTCCATCTATTAAGAATTAAATCTGTTTGTTATGAGTCACAGGCCCAAAGAGGGGACAGATTGACCTACATCAGTAAACTTTTGGAAAACTTCTACTACCTACTTAAAATAATCAGCACTCAGCCAGAAATGGTAATGTGATACTGTGGGTGAGAACAGAGTATTATTTTTTCTTTTCTTCCTGATTGTAATACTTCTTTTCTATTGCTTTGACTAACCACCTCCTCCTGAGAAACATTTCGTGTGCTCTGAGGCACAGCTAGACACCATTTTGCCACTGTTAATCCTGTTCGCACTTCTAATTTCCCTGCAAAATAATTTGTATCATATCGGTATCATTTCTACCTTGAATGTTTGGCAGAATTCCCCAGTGGAGCCATTTGGGCCTGGGAGTTCGTTTTTCATTTGTGTGTGTACGTGCATGGTAGAGAGAACTATTTTCAGTAAAAAGTTCAGTGAATATAAAATCATTTTTTTTTTGTTTTTTCTTGTGGTAATTTGTAATTTTTAAGAAATACGCCCATTTATGAGAGCTCTCAAACTTATTGGTATAAAGTTACACATACAATTCACTTCTTTTCCTTTTTCTCCTTTTCTTTCCTCCTTCATTTTTTATCTCCTTCTAGTTACCTATTTTGTTTTGTCCAGAAAATATAATAAATATTGCAGAAAAAAGTCATAAGCTGACAACAGCATCACAGTCATGCCAAGCCTCATATCAGAGTTGAATGACCAAGTTAGAAAATTTAAATACTTGATGTCAAGAATAGACTAAATTCATTAGTCAAAACTTCCTTGTAGTGAGCAACACTTGAATTCCAATACTTGATTTTATGATTGCTTTTTCCTGTATGATCACATTCAGATATAAACCCACTCATTATAACTCTTTAGTATTTTTAAAAATTTAGTTATAATTTATACAGAATCCATTTTTTTTTTCTTTTTGGGGTATGTTTCTATGAGTTTTCACAAAAATTTACAGCCACTGCCATAATCAAAATGAACAGCTCTAATGCTCACCTATCTCCCTAATTCCTTTAAATTCCTTTGTTATCAACTCCTGCCCTCACCCCAGACTTTTGAGTACTAAGAAACAGAATTTGCTGGGTTATACAACAAGAGTACATTTGACTTTATAAGAAACTGTGAAACTATTTTCCAAAAAAGTAGGACCATCTTGTATTCTTATCAGTAACATAAGCAAGTTCTGGTTAGTTTGTCTTCCTACCAGCACTGAATACGGTTAGGCTTTCTTTTTAAAGACATAATTATTCTTACTGGTTTAAAATATTTTAAAAGCCTTGCATTCATGAGATAAATACCAGTTAATTTTTTTTCATATTGCTGGATTTGACTTACAACATTTGTAGGTTTTTTTCTGTTGTCTTATAATTACCTTGTCTAGATTTGGTATCAAGATGATCAGAGTATTATAAAAAGAAGCTGAGAATTGTTTGATTCTACTTTGAGGAAGGATTTGTATAGAAGTGGTACTTTTTCCAACATATGGTAGAAATTACAAAAGGAACTGGAGTTGTCTTTGTGGGATGGTTTTAACTAGGAATTCAGTTTCTTTAAAATATTTATGAATATTCAGGTTATTCATTTCTAATTTTAAATTAATAGACATAAAGTCTTTTGTAATATTCCATTATCATTTTACTGTCTGCAGGGTCAGTACTTTTTACTTTTTGTAGGGTCAGTAGTGATGTATCCTCTTAAATTCTTGTATTTTTTTCTTGGCAAGTCTGTCTAGAGGACTATTAAATTTATTTATCTTTTCAAAGAAACTGATTTTGCTTTCATTGATTTATTCTATTGATTTTCTGTTTTCAGTTTTATTACATTCTACCCTTATCTGTATGATTTCTTTTTTCTGTTTATTCTGGGTTTAATTTGCTCTCCTTCTACTAGTTTGCTAAAATGGAAATTTAAATGATTGGTTTGATAATTTAAAATTAGATAAAATTTTATGTAAGCACTTTGTAAAGCTATACCCATGAATTTAATATGTTGTATTTTTATTTTCTTTCAATTAAAAATATTCTCAGATTTTCCATGTGAATTCCAGTTTATGCCATGTGTTATATGAATTATTTAATTTCCAAAAATTTGAGTATTTTCCTGATATATTTGTGTACTTGATTTCTACTTTAATTCTGTTAGTATTAAGATATATTTTGTCTAATTTTAATTGCTTTAAGTTTGTTATAATTTGTATTCTGGTCTAGAAATTTTGTCTATCTTGGTTATTGCTTCATAAGCACTGGAAAAGAATGTATATTCTTCATTTTTTTGGGTAGAATGTTACATAAATTCTAACTAAATTGGTTGCTAATGTTGCCCAAGTCCTCTATTATCCTTAATGATCTTCTGTCTCCAAGTTACATTGATTACTGAGAGAAGAATGTTGAAATCTCCAACTGTAATTATAGACTGGCCTATTTCACCTTTTACTTCTGTCAGTTTCTCATTGAATATTTGGAAGTTTTCTGAAGTACCTATAGATTTAGTCTTTTACTTATTCTTGTTTAATTATTTTTTAATTCCTCATATTGTTTGTTTTGAAGCCTACTCTGAGGTCTGAAGTTTATTTTGTATGGCTTTTTTATATAGCTGGATATTTATATTACTGAATTGTAGAGTTCTGTTTGTTAGACAGTTCCATTAACTAAAGCAAAGCAACACAAAATGCATCATGAAAGAAGTGTGCTTTGATTTACCTTTTGAACGTATACATGTAAACCCATCCCAATAGGCACTGTGTACAAAGCTAAAAGATATTTTTCAGTAGAATGTTCGCAACACTTGCTTACAGAGTTCTCCTATTAAACAGTTCCATTCACTGACAGAAAAACCTAAGCAGCACATAATTCGTCTTCAAAAAGTCACTCCAGTTTTCTCTTGATTAGTATGTGCATTCTATATCCTTTTTCATATTTTACTTTGAATCCATTTATATTTTCATATTTAAAGAGGATTTCTTATAGTGTATAGTTAGCTATTCATTATTTATCCTGTTTGATAACTTCTGCTTTTTAATTGGTGTTCTTACATAATTTATATTTAATCAAATGATTGATGCGGTTGGATTTAGCATGATTTTCTTTTTCTTTTTTTAGATTGAGTCTTGCTCTGTCACTATGCTGGAGTGCAGTGGCACAATCTTGCTCACTGCAACCCCTGCCTCTTGGGTTCAAGTGATCCTCCAGCCTTAGCCTCCTGAGTAGCTGGGACTACAGGCGCAAGCCACCACACCCAGCTAATTTTTTTATTTTTAGTAGAGATAGGGTTTCACCATGTTGGCCAGGATGGTCTCAATCTCTTGACCTTGTGATCCACCCAACTCAACTTGGCAAAATGCTGGGATTACAGGTGTAAGCCACCAAACCTAGCCTTATTTTTCCTTTTTACTATTGATTCTTGTTCTTCTTTCTCTTTCTTACCTATATTTAGATTATTTGAATAAATTTTAATATATTTTGTTTGTACATATTTGGCTCCTCTATGTGTATTTTAAAGGATACTGTGTATATATCTAACACTTCAGTGTATATTTAGAACTCAACTTCAAGTAAAATGTAGATTGTAGTATTGTACGACTTTAAGTGAAAAGTAGATACGTTACAATCATATAGGTTCACTTACCCATCCAAAATTGATCTTTGTTATAGTTATCATATGCGTTGAAAGCCCTATTAGATAATGTTATAATTTTTACTTTCAATGGTTATATATATTTCATATTTTTATGTCAACCCAGATATTTATCATTTTTACTGCTTTTCCTTTATTCCTGAAGACCCAAATTTCTCTTGGATGTTATTTTTTTTCAGCCTTAAAAACTTCCTTTGGCATTTTAATTAAAGCAGCTCTTGTGGTAACAAATTCCCTTAGTTTTTTTTTTTCTTGTTGTTCATCCAAGATTGCTTTTTACCTTCATTACTGAAAGATGTTTTCACTGGATACAGGTTTCTAAATTGGGGGTTCTTTTCTTTCAGTGCTTCAAAGGTATTCTGCTGTGTTCTTGCTGCCATGTTTTCTGATAAGAAATGCATAGCCAATTAAATAATTGTTTTCCTGTATGTAATACATTATTTTTCTATAGTTGCCTTAAAAGATTTTTATTCTTTATTTTATGCTTTACAACAGTTTGACTGTGATTTGTCTGTGTCGTTTTGTTTGGTTTATCCCAGTTAGGAACATGGAGCTTCAAATCTCTTAATTTGTATCTTTCACTACATTTGGCAAGATTTTGGTCACTATCTCTTCAAATATTTTTTTCCATAATGTCTTTCCTCCTAAGATTCCTCCTAAGATATGTGTTATATGTTAGATGTTTTAATATTGTCTCATTGGTCTTTGTGGCTCTGTTTTTGTTTTTAATTTTCTGCGTTTAAAATTGGATAATTGTAGTGATCTGCCTTAAAATTCACTGACTCTTTTATCCTCTTCATTCTTATCTTAAGCTCATCCAGTGATTTAAAGACAAATTTCAGAGATTGCATTTTTCTTCTAAAACCTTCCCTTTTTTTTCTATTCATTTCATGGGTTCTTATTTTTGTCATGGGGCATAGATATAGTAGCTTTAATGTTTAAAAAAATCTGGGCTTTTTTTTAAGGGGCTGACATCTGTTTTATTGTCTTTTTAAAATCAGTTGCTTTTTAGTGCTTCATAATATATTATCTAATTTTTCATTTAATCCTTGACATTTTGAATGTTACAATATTTAGACTCTGGGTCCTGTTATAATCTTGGGAGTGTTGATGTTTTTCCTTTAGCAGACAATAAACCTGATGAGATTCAAACTGAAAGTTCTGACCTGTCTTTTATGGAAGGTGATTCAAATTCTCATCCCAGTATTTAAGCTCTGTAATGCTGGTTTGCATCTGATCTGTCCATGCAGAGCTCCAGATTGAGCCTGAAGACTTTAGTAGGTTTGTTCATACAGTTAGGAGCCAAACATCCCTTCTGGCTTTCTTCACTATGGGACCCTCCACTCTTTCTCTAGCCACCAAAGTCTCTTTTCCATGGTTTCTCTGGCCAAACCAAGTTTGCTTGTTCTGTTGTTGTAAAGTATTAGCTGCCTGTGCTGCTGCTACCACCTCACAGCTCTGTTCTGGGAACTTACTCATAGAGTGAAATTGTACAAAAAAAAAAAAAAAAACCAACAATGAAACACACCTTATCAGTCACTTTTCTCAATGTTGACAATCACTATTAATTCATCTAAATTTTACTTGTTTTTCAGCATGCTCAGGTATTTTTTATGTGTTAAGAATTTTTAGTAGTAAGCAGTAGGAGAGATGGGCTGTAATGGGCTCCTGTGCCCATGTTGGAACTGGAACTTCTCAGGATTCAGTTTTTATATCTCCTAGAAAGTGCTACTGCAAGTATAAAATAAAATAAAATATACCTTAATATTTTTACAGCTTGAAATGAACTTCAAAGAACTGAATTAGATTGGAGAAGATGGCCTAGCCAATTTGTGAAGTCATATAATATAATGAAAAAACCATACATGTCAGAATGAGATAGATCTGTGAAAGAACCATGCCTTCACCACTTATTAGAGTATAATTAATTAACTTCTTTGAGTGTCAGTTTCCTTTCCAAAAATGAATGAAATCAATAACAGGACATTCCTCCCTGCACCTCACTCCTGTACTTGGAGATGAGAGAAGTGTTATTGGCAGCTGAAAGAAGATATGAAATTAATTTCATACAATTCGAAGAAGTGATTCGCAAGTCACTTCAGAAACATGAGTGCTTGCTTCCAGGACAGTAAGGCTTAAAGATTAATTACTAAGCTATCTTGTTCTTACCTGACACTCAGGAATAATTTTTAGGTTTTTTTCGTTGGCTTTAGAGATACCTTAGTCTGTAGGGAAAGAGTATTGTGGTCATATTGATATGAGTTCCCAGGCAGGCTGGTAGGTGAAGTTTTTACTACATTTTCTCAAATTAGGACTCTGTTTTTCTAAAGGTGTTTTATAAGATTTGTCAGTTTGATTAAGCTTTCTAGGATGTGGACAAGTGGCGGATACTGACAATATCTGAATTTGTGAGTTTGTGAGTCAGGCAAAATAAGTCTTGGAATATAGTTTTTTAGAAAATGTCATATTTGTAAGTTCTTTTGCAATTGGATTTCTTGGTACAAAATTAGTACAAAGTATGATATAAAATTATTTTAAACATGTACAGCTTTAAAAAATTTAATAGTGTTTATCTTAAAGGTAATTAAACTACCACAGAAAACCCCAATGTTGTATAGATTTCAGAGTACAGAATGGGGTCATGTTTAAAAAAATGAATCATTTCAAAGAAAAAGTATTAAATAGAAGAACCAGTGGTATATGGATGTGACAAAAATCATGAAAAATAGATACATGACTGAAGCTTTGAGCACACAGAATTGGGTCACAGCTTACATTGAAATGCTAATAAGATTGATGAACTCTGAAACAAAATATTGAAGGAAAGAAGATGAATTTAAAAAGTACTCTGATTCTATTGACAAAGTCTAAAAACAGACAAAACTAACCTATTGCAACAGGAAACAGGATTATGGTTACTTTTGGAGAGAATGACTAAAAGGGGTTGTATATGATCTGATACTAGAGAAAAATGTTCTGTTTTTGATCTCATTATTCACTTTGTGAAAATTCACTGATATTTACACTTATGATTTGTTCACTTATATGTACATGTGCTATACTTCAATAAAATTTACATTAACAATATAATAAAATCAGGACAAGCTAGAAATATATTTTTCCCTATTCCAACAGTAATTTTAATGAATTTAAGCAAGCTCCATGCTGGGGTTTTATATATTTATCAAATGACTGTTTACTTTGGTAATGTGAATAAAGAAAGAAGTGAAACTAATTACTAAAACCTCATTTCTTATGCACACTTTTGATATGTGGATTGGATAAATTTACAGGCCAGTATTTTTTCCTTAAGATAGTTTGGAATTGCAATAAATGTGTTCTTGATAGTGCTTTTTGAATCATGGCCCTATCTTTTACAGCAGAGAAAAGCTAGAGGAGGATAGAGCCTCAGTGCATCATCTTAAAAGGAAGAATGTAATGCTAGTTGCTGTAGCCCTCAGTCATGGTTGGAATGTGTGAGTAGCCTCGAAAGAGTTAAAATAAATTGATTACCGAAATATCTAATGTAGATAATGGGTTGATGGGTCAGCAAACTACCATGGCACGTGTATACCTATGCAACAAATCTGCATGTTCTGCTCATGTATCCCACAACTTAAAGTATAATTTATAAAAAAAATTAAGGAAATACTCTGAAAAACTGGTTAGGAGTTCATACATTGTATTTTATGACACCAAAGATTAGCAAATGCATTTGTAAGTATACATAATAAAATAGTACAAGTATTACAAAGATTATATATTTCTCAAGTTAATATAGAAATCTTGATCACAATAGTGATATTCGACAGCCCTGGCAGTTTTAATTACACAGAACTCATCTAAATCAATAACAAAATATGCATACCTCAGTAGGACATGGAAAAATGATACCAGCAGCTAAAGGTATTCAGTAAATATGTGAGGTAACACTAGTAATGAAATAATGGCATATTATAATAATTAGATATTATTCAGCTATAAATTTGGCAAAATTAAAAAGCATCGATAATCTGGTTTAGTACAGATATACAAAATCATGCTCTTTAATATCAAGGTTTTTAAGGAAGTACAATAAATAGCATCTATCTTCCCCACACAAGTTCTGAACAAGTTGAATAATAAGAGTGAGAGATATGAAGGCTGACATGTCACGTTTGCTTCTGACAAAGTTTAAGTTGGAGAATATAGCATAGTTTGGAAAACAGATGGTCTTTCTAATACTAAATCGCAGAACTGAGCAGACTTGTTCACCTGGACACATGCACCACTTGACAAGGGCTTGCCTCTACGTTTAAATTACAGCCTGGAGGATCAAAAGAAAACTGTTTTTTTTTTTTCCAGTGAAAAGGCTGACTTTCAAATGACAAAGAATAGCTCAAATCTGAGCATGCACAGTCGAGTCTTCTAAAATTTATCAATGGGATAAATTGCTCAATCTCCCCTGGCATAGAATATAGCAGAAAGAAAGGACAAAAGTGATCACCAGACAGTCCATTTGCTAGATGTTCTGAAAAATAACAGTAAAAAACCATTGTCCTCTAGTTTCTATCTTCTTATGTAGTTGGTTGTTATACCTGTAACTCATCTTGGTTGCTAGTTTTAAAGCCGTGATGGTAGGTAGTAAAAGACAGGATTGTCATCAATAAACGTGTTATGTGGAATGGATGCATAGACTGCAAAAATTGTAGTCGCAACCACGCTTCAGTGTATATTATTACTAGGAAGTGAAGAAAACTTGCTGGTAGATTCCTGTTTTAATCTGGGAAACAGATCTAACCTTCCACACGTGTTATTTTAGACATTTTTTGGTCCTTAAATAATTTTAATTTTTAAAAATATTTAGTAATATTTTACATACTAAAAGCCTGGTCTTGATTTTATGAAACACACACACATACACACACACACACACACACACACATACACACCCAAAATAGGTTTACTTTTTTTAGAAAGGGAAAGATGGGAGATTTTTTTTCCTGTTTTTTTTTTTGTTTTTTTTTTAGTAAATATAAATGCTTACCTAAGTTGTCTTGGAATACTCCTTAGGCTGAGAGCAACTGAAATTTTTGAAAATCAAGAGAGATAAACCCAGTATATGGCAGCCCTGAAGATGATTGTCCATACTGAATAAGGGTGCTAAAAAGGTAAGGCGAGGAGAGTTTTTGACCGTCTCTGAGATGAAGGTATGAAAATTAGAGTTTCAGGGCCTATCAAGAACAAAGAACACTAGTAACACCCCCAAAATTAGTTGAGATTCCAAACAGATCTATGCTGGAAATAAGCATAAGCCTGACAGAGACTAGCCCACACAGGCCTGAAACGAATCAAATCAATCACTTGATTAATCTTTCCCCTAGCTGCCAATATAAAAAGAAATCTTTGGAGGAAGATACTATTCACAGTCTCTCATTTTCTCTTCACATTTTAAATATATTCCAGAACTCAGTAAACAAGGCATACAGGGAGTGAAGAATAAAAACATTATAAATTGGAGCAAGCCAGTAAGTTATTTATGCTTGGACCCAGTATTATTTAGTATTGAGTTAGAGAATTATGTCCATTCAGTCCCAGTATTGTATACACAAAGACAGGGAATTAAGATAGTTTTAGTTACCACTTCTCTTATTGTTAGCTAGGCATCACTTTTAATATATGAATTGAACATAGCTGTAGAAAAAGTCCCTGCAGAAAATGATAGGGTGCTTAATGGGAATAGTACTCTGTGATTACACTGGCTTTTCTAGTGATAACTTGCCTCTCATGACTTTTCCTGCTCAGTGAACTCAATAACATTCCTCATATCTATTCTTGAAATTTTTTTTTTTTGATGAAGGAACATGACTACAAGAACCTCAAAATATCTCTTAATTCAGTTACTACTCTTTTCTGCTACTGAAATGTGAAGCTCACAGCAATTCCTTACTCTCTGGGTACAAAAAGTAATCTCTTCATTAGATAAAATTGAACTTGGCACATTCACATATCTTTATTCCTCTCCTGATGCCATCACTGAAATTGGCTGAGGGATATTATTTTATTGTTTGGCTATCATGCCTTGAATAAGTGTTTTGGTCTACTAAAACCCGGGAACTATTATTTTATGAGTTTCTTATTTTCCTCTGGTATTTGAAAATCATTTAGAGACCTAATTCTTCAGTAAACCTATTAATCATAAAGAATGTAAGGAGGGTTAAACCCTCATGGGTTTCTGAAAAGGGCTATTGATAAATTCTGCAAGATTTCAAGTCTAAACTCTGGAAAAGTGAAAAAGTTATTGTTTGTTCATTTTTTTTTGCATTGAATTTATTTGAGAGCAAGGTGCAAATGAGAGAGTTTGACTAACCATCTACTGATGTAATTCATGTTAGAGTGTATCTTATCTGTGATATGCCCCAAAGAAGATGATATTCGTAACAATCTCTGAACATTTACCAATGATATCTTCTCAAGGTTGATGAGAGATCAATATGAGTGTTTCATAGTTGGATCTATCTGGCACTGAAAGAAGTGACTTGGGGTAGGTAAACTGTGTTTGCTAGCAAGAAAATAGGTGTATAAAATAGATAGAAAATCTTATTTTTCTCCCTACTTTCAGTCTCAGGGAAGATAGATGAATTTGTTTGTTTTGCTTGTAGACTATAGCTGACTGTCAAGAACAGTACCCTCTGGGCAAATATGAGTGATTAAACTCTTTAGCTTTTAAAAGTGTTGTGATTGGGCATATTCCGTAAATTTTAAAACTTGAGATAAATTTAATGAACTGATTGAATCTGGTATTGATAAATAGAGCCAAAGCTATTCACGTAGAAAGAGATTCTGGTGCTCAAAATGGGCAGGAGAAGAGTGAGAAGTGGGGATAGAGTGGGGTTAACAGAAAGCGCAAATTTGAAAATGCTGTGAGTTAGTGACCCTACCTCAACACATATCCTCTATATGTAGCATGCAGAGTTAGGCGGTCTACCATTTAATCACAGGACCCATTCCCAAACAAACAAATGCCCATGGGGAAGTGAGGTTGCCAATGGCCATAATTTCCCCTTTGTTACTCAGCCTGACAGCCAGCTCCCTGCCCATGTATGTGCCAAATAGAAGAAACCCTGCCTGGATTAATCAATTGAGTCCTTTACTTTTAGGTGTAAATATGCAAAGATCACCAGGCATATGAAGGTCAAAGTAAACAAATGTAAAAACTGATGATAAAAGAGAAAGAACTGGAACAGAAGAAACCTAATGCAGAGTGAAACAATAAAATCATTAATTAGTGTGCACAGATGTAAGAAGATACTGGATTTATTAAACAATAACTAAATGGCTTACATCATTTTTTTTTACCTAGAAGTAATAACAGAGCAAAAAAGTTTAGAGAAATTTCAAGTAATTACAGAAATAAAACATTCAGTAGGATAATTGCAAGATAAATTTTAGGTACTGTGCTATAACATAGAGAAAAAAGGCAAAGAAGACATACATGCTATAGATTTGCACTGTCCAATATGGGGGCCGTTAGCCACATGTGGCCATTGAACAATTGAAATGTTAGTCTGCAGTAATATGTGCTGTACTTTTTAAATATACCCCAGATTTTGAAGGCAATACATATTAAGGATGTAAAATATCTCAATATTAATATTGATTAAATATTAAAATAATAGTTTGAATAAGTTAATATATTTTTAAAGCTGCATTAAATGTATTAAAATTCTTCTTACCTCTTTTCGTAATTTTTGATATGGCCACAAGAAAATTTAGTTACATATGGAACTCGCATTTATAGCTTATATTTCTATTGGACATTGCTGCTACGGAGTGTCAGTCTAAGAGGTTCAACTTTTGATTAACAGAATTTCCTGAAAAAGGAGTTGAAAAGGAGGGCATGATCCAAGCAATAATAGGTATGACATTCTTGGAGCTAAGCAAAATCATGACACTCAAATGAAAGCTCTGACTGAGATAAGGAAGTGATATGGTTTGTCTGTGTCCCCACCTAAATGTCATCTCGAGTTCCCATGTGTTGTGGAGGGAACCAGTGGCAAGTAATTGAATCATGGGGCAAGCCTTTCCTATGTTGTTCTTGTGTCAGTTAATAAGTTTCATGAGATCTGATGGTTTCATGAAGAGGAATTCCCTTGCATAAGCTCTTTCTTTGCCATTACAATCCGTGTAAGACATGACTTGCTCCTCCTTGCCTTCCTCCATGATTGTGAGGCTTCCCCAGCCACATGGAACTGTAAGTCCAGTTAAACCTCTTTCTTTTGTAAATTGCTCACTCTTGGGTATGTCATTATCAGCAGTGTGAAAATGGGCTAATACAGGAGGTTACTAAAATTGTGTAGATCTTAAAAATAAGAGGAAGCCGATACCTACAAAGCTATACTCAGAGAAAAGATCATAGAAGTTTCAGATTGTTTTCTTAGTAATTTCAGATGTAATAAAATAATGAAACTATGCTTTAGAAGTTACAGGAAAAATAATTCTGAACCTCAAATTCCCTTTTGAGTTGTTCTAACAATTACGTATCAGACATTTCTAAATACAGCAAAGTCTGAGTTTACATCCCAGAACCATTTTTAAGGAAGTTACATGAAGATGTACTTAAATAAACCTAGGGTGAAACACCGAAACATAGAATGACATGGGAAGCAAGAAACTATGGAATTAAGCCAGAAATCCAATGAAAAAATCCCGAGATACAGCTATACAACACTCCTCTAAATTAGAGTAGGAACATGATTTAAGTGATAGCTACACTAAAAGCCCCAACTTTACCACTGCGCAGTGTATCCATGTAACAAAACTGCACTTGTACCCCTTACACTTATACAAATTAAAAAAAAACCAAACAAACACAAACTTGAGTAGCTTACCTTCAAAGATTGGAATGGATCCCAATTAGAAAGTGCAGTGGGCAAATATGAGAAAGATATTCCTGCTATTATATGAAAGATGTGCCTTTTTTCCCCCCCAAAGAACAAAATTCAAAGACAGAGGCATTGGGAGTGACACAGAAAAGTAACAAAGTCACTGTTAGACTATGAAAAAAATGGAGCTGTGGCGTGGTTTTCTGTCTATTGATGGGTAGGAGAAAGAGAAATACATGAAACTTTCACACTAAGATTATTCTCCCTCTGGTTGTATAAGGATTATGATATCAGAGTGAAGAAACAATAGCTTTAGCTTCTTACTTAGCTCAACCGAGACGTAGTATGGCAAACACTGTTTATTAGTTTTAATTCTGAGACTCAACCTCTGGGCAATGCTCTTAAGTCTGAATTACGGTTATAACACAGTTTTTCTTCCATACTTGATCATGTTAAAGCTGATACATAAGGTGATAGAGGTTGGAAGGTAAACATTGGGAAGTGTAAGGGAAGATGAAGTCACTGTCAAAAACAAAATCAGGTCAAGTTGATAAAATTGTAGAAGTTTATTGTGCATACAAATGAACAGTTCAAGAACTGGGGCCTCAAACCAAGTGTAGAAAGCTTTGCTCACAGCAGTTATAGCACAGTTAATAAAGCATAAAGGAGAAAGTATTTTAACCTTTTTCAGAATTGACTGTTTAACATTCTTTTTAGGAGAAGTAGAGCTGTTTAGGCTAATCTGTCTATGGCTGAATGGCTTGACTTTCCTGAATCTTGCTGACAGGAATTTAAAGCTTACATTCTGACTTTTATGTGTGATTGGGTAACCATTCTGGGGAAATCAGAATGACTTAAGTTTTTATTGCATGGTTATATGTATCCAAACTGTGGCTTCCAGTCTACAAAAATAAACCCATGGAGCAGTTATAATAAAACTATCAAAAAATGGAAAGTGGAGAGTTGGAGAATAGTGTGAATACATCAAAATCCTATCTTTTTTTTTGTTTGTTTTTGTTGCAGAGTCAATGTCTAAGGCTGATATATCAGGAGTAAGAAGTAGAAAATGTATTCTTTAGTACTGCAGTGGAAATTGCCCAAAAATACTAGGGAAGCAAAGAAAGATCTGGGAATGGGGTTGCTCCTTTTTATTCTAAGCCATGCTGTTTGATTTCATTTTTAAATTATGTGCACTTACTGCAGCATGTATTGCTTCTGAAATTCATTCTTATCAAACTATTAGGAGGGCTACAATCAGGAATTTGACCAGGTTGACAGGCACTAAATTGGGCCCGGTGGGCTGGGGGGATAGTGCTGCCTAGGTGGAGAAGAGAGCTCTTCCGAGGGCCTCCACATCATTCATTTCCACAGCAGCAAAGCTAAGTTGCTCTCATAATTGCTTCCATCCTTCATCCCATAGTTCTCAGCCCCCAAACGAAGGAATTTGAATTAATTGTATCAGTTTGTGCTTCTTGTTCATTGTAAAAAAAATAATTGATTTGAGAGCTAAAACCTCATAACCTCTAGACACCAGAAGTGCACAGAACTTCTGCTTAGTTTACCAGACACCTTGTGTGACCTACAGGAGAGATGTCTCCAGCACACCTTTCAACTTCTCAGAACTCTGTTTTGCAATGAAAGAAACTTTTTTTTTTTTTAAAGGAGAGGAGGAGAGGAAGAAAGAAAAAGAGAAAGAGGGAGCGAGAACAGGAATAATGCTTTATTCTAAAAATGGGTGTTAATAATGGCCGATCAATATTTTGTGTATTTAAAGTGGAGAATGTATATTTTGTGTATTTAAAGTGGAGAGCTCTATAAATACTTACTAAGTTTACTTGTTCCAGATCTGAGTTCAAGTCCCAGATATCCTTATTAATTTACTGTCTCGTTGAGTCTAAATCTCTTTATGGGTCTTATGTATCTGGGTGTTAGGATCATTAGCTCTTATTATTGCATTGATCCTTTTATCACTGTATCTTTGTTGCTTTGAAATCTGTTTTATCAAATGCGAGAATTGCAACTCCTGCTTTTTGTTTATTTATTTTTGCTCTCCATTTGGTTGGTAAATCCTTCTCCAACTCTTTGTTTTGAGTCTTTGTGTATCTTTGGATATAAAATGGGTCTGGATGTAGTATACTGTTAGGTTTTGGCTGTATCTTTTCATTGGGGGATTTAGTCAGTTTAAATTTAGGGTTACTGCCATTTGATGTTAACTGGCTATTTTATCCATTTGTTGATGTAAATTCTTCTTTACTTTGATGCTCTTTACTTATTGGTATATTTTTAGAAAGGCTAATACTGGTTGTTCCTTTCTGTGTGTAATGCTTCTTTCAGAAGTTTTTGTAAAGGAGGCCTGGTGGTAATAAAATCTCTGAGTACTTGCTTGTTCATAAAGGATTTTATTTTTCCTTCAGTTGTGAAGCTTAGTTTGGCAGGATATGAAATTCTGGGCTGAAAGTTCTGTTCTTTAAGGATGTTGAATATCGGCCCCAACTCTCTTCTGGCTTGTAGGGTTTCTGCTGAGCGATCTGCTGTAAGTCTAATAGGCTTCCCTTTGTGGGTAACCTGACCTTTCTCTCTGGCTGCCCTTAGTATTTTCTCCTTCGTTTCAACCCTGGTGAAGCTGACGATTATGTGCCTTGGGGTTGCTCTTCTTGAGGAATGTCTTTGTGGTGTTCTCTGTATTACCTGTGGTTGAATAGTGTCCTGCTTTGCTAGATTGGGAAAATTCTCCTGGATAATATCCTGAAGAGTATTTTCCAGCTTGGATTCATTCTCTCCATCACATTCAGGTACACCTGTCAAACGTAGATTAGGTCTTTTCACATAGTCCTGTAATTCTTGGAGACTTTGCTCATTCCTTTTTATCCTTTTTTCTCTTCTTGTCTTCTCGTTTAATTTCATTAAGTTTGTCTTCGACCTCTGATATCCTTTCTTCTGCTTGGCTATTCAAACTTGTGCATATTTCACTAAGTTCTTGTGTTGTATTTTTCAACTCCGTTAGTTTATTTATATTCCTCTCTATATTGTCCATTCTTTTTAGCATTTCGTCAAACCTTTTTTCAAAGTTCTTAGTTTCTTTACATTGGGTTAGAACAAGTTCTTTCAACTCCCAAAAGTTTCTTATCATCCACCTTCTGAAGCCTACTTCAAATAATGGAACACAGTCCTTTTCCATCAGGGCTTGTTCCGTTGCTGATGAGAAATTGCAATCCCCTGTAGAGGGAGAGGGATTCTGATTTTGGGTATTCTCGGCCTTTTTAGGCTGGTTTCTTCCCTTTATTATAAATTTATCCATCTGTTGTCTTTACAATTACCGCCTTTCTAATTAGGTTTTTGAGTGGATGTCCAATTTATTGATTCCCAGTGCTGGAATCCAAGCAACCCACTGCGCTGGCCAAAACAGCAGCGATAAGACTGATGGTGCTCTTCTGCCTGGGAATCTCCGGTCTGGCTTCCTTCTTGAGTCGGTAACAAGTGGCTCTGCCTTCCCAGAGCTCCAAACACCGGTCAGTAGGGGAACCAGTCTCGTTTACTCTGCACAAAGAGCTACCACGCTGAGGCGCGGGCAAAACCGCTGCGCCGGCCCCAAGAGTCGCGCTGGCGACCCGCGGGGCTCCTCCACTGGAAATCTTCTGGTCCACTGGAAATCTTCTGGTCCGTGAGTGACGAAAATTCGTCTGAAAGTGTGGCATCCTCTCGTTTTCTGGGCCTTCACTGGGAGCTACAATCCCGAGCTGTTAGCGATCAACCATCTCGGATCTATTCCAAAGAAACTGAATCCCAAAGAACAGCCATCACATGGGTAATAATATGTAGGGCTTCATGAAAAAAAAAATTAGGGATCTAGAACAAGGTCACCTGATTCCAGATTGATTTATGTTCAAACAGTTTGTATTTGATTCCAAATATCTTTATTTCTTTAAGCGTTTTTAGAATATATAGCTTATTTTGAAGAAAATATTTTCTGGAGCTCTATATGGGAAGCATGATATTGGGCTGTGGGATCCAAAGTATAACTGTTTTGGCCACTTATGGACATCCTCACTGACTGGGCATCTTGAGAACCCAGCCTGGAGGCTCTGAGAACGAAGTCCATACGTTTGAATATAATCCAAAGCTTCTTTCTACTGCCTTAATACTGGGTGTCTGTTTCTGATTTAAATTGCTCAGATGGGCCCCTGTTTCCTGTTCTTACAGCACAGGTTTTAGACTCCCATTCAGTCTCACACCCTCTTAAGACAACAATGATTTACAGGCTGTGTCTACACCCTGCTGTTTTTCTTCCCTATTAACTGATTCTACCAGGTAGTCCAACCCTCATTTACCAGAAATCCTTCCTAGGCTCCCAGTTCATTTGTATGACTGCGGTTTATTGCTTGCTTGTTAAATAGAAAACCAAGTTGTGTTTCCAAGTGTTGTTTTCTTCCTTAGACATCC
Organism: Saguinus oedipus; assembly: GCA_031835075.1. Lineage (NCBI taxonomy): Eukaryota > Metazoa > Chordata > Mammalia > Primates > Cebidae > Saguinus > Saguinus oedipus. Next base: position 16,486,809 of record CM063185.1, read on the forward strand.
TTGGTAAATCTGCTGGTGTTTTTTTTTTTTTTTTTTTTTTTTTTTTTTTTTTTTACATTTGTTTGCTTCTATATTATTTTCTCCAACCGTTATACACTTTTCAGTGGCTGGACACCTAATGAGACAGTCAGGAGATGTCTCTGAGCAATCTGACTTCCCAGGCTGTGACAAGCCTGGCTTGGATTTTCAATTAAAAAGAAAGTTGAAAAGAGAAGAAGAAAGCAAGCAAGTAATTAAGCAGCAACAGGGTCTTGGCAGAAGTTGTTAAATGAATTATTTAATGAAGCAATTTGGTACAAAAAGACCCGGCTCTCTCCCAGACTTGCTTCCTGTAAAATCCCAAGTGGCTGCTTCCTGCCCTCTTCCTCATGCTCTGACTAAAAGGGCCAGGTGGATCTATGGGACTTGGGGAAAATGGGGAATTGTCATAAATATATTCCAAAGATTTTTCAGCCAGATGAAGGATCTGCCAATGAAAGAGTTGCTAGAAAGGGGTTTTGTTCTGTTAGTCCCAGTGCTTCTAAAGCAGATTCATAAGCAGGAGTAGGTCTCTTTAATAAGATACAGACTAATATGGCACCAGGGTTTCAAGGTCCCATGCATTCTAGGGCTAGGTAGGTTGAATGACTGAGGAGGGAATCTAGAATTTCAGATTTTCATGTTTAATCTCTTTCCTAGCAACTAATCCAAAACACATTATTATATCCTCTGACCGTCTGCTGGCTAAAGTTAACATCTAAGTCACCAGTTTAATTTGCAGCCTCTGGTTCAATCATGTAAATGGCAGGAGAAGAAATAGAGAAAGGGATGGGAGTAAGATGAGGCACATATTGCTGAACCTGAGCCTCCACACCATCAGGCATCAATGATACAGTGTCTCCACCTTTTCATCAGAGCACCTACGTGTGGCTATTCTTGCTCTTGAGTCAAGTATTTATTTTAGAGAAAAGTTTTCTTCTGTGCACATCTGGGCTCATTCATACAGATTGGAGGTCCCTGGGATGGAAGTAAGTGGAGTGCTGATGTGTGTCTCCATTGGCAGGACTTCTCACTGATTATCCTGATTAGTGGATACTGCTTTGCGGGACGTTCATGTATCAGTCTGTGTGCACGTGTACTGCAAAATCTTTCAGTGGAGACAAAAATGTGTCTAAATAATACAGGAAATAATGGAAGGGACTGGAGGACCGTATGTGAGTGGCTAAGAATGGCCTTAACTCTTCAAAAGGCAGCCTTGGGGTACTAATATGAAGGGATGTTCTGAGTAGTGGATGCCTAATAAATGTTTATTGTCCTTGAGGGGCTACTACTAAGTTCAGCACCAGCCATGTGGTCAATGTTAAATACTTCCATACGGGACTGGAAGCAGGGGATCATGTCTAGAAAAAGGGAGACACCTTAAAGTGTTTGAGGAAGAAGACCAGTGTCGGCATAGGAGGAGAATCACACAGCCATGTCTTTGAGAAAAGGAATGTTGAGAAAAAGTGGAGGTGAACTCTTATGGACTGCTCACCTCCAGTTAGCAAGATATCATTAAGATAGTGGATAGCAGATTCCACCTGCTAGCAAAGAGAAGGCTACTGGTAGCCTTTCAGGCTTGTCTCCAGTTGATTTTAATACTGAACAGATATGTGCCTATGTCCAGAGAACATGATAGCTACATATGGTAGGGCTGCTGCAAGGAGGGACTGACATGCATAAAATGAGCCATATGCCTACACTAATAACAGTGGATATCATTTCTCCAGTGCTGCCTACAATGTAACAAGTAATTTATTAGTATAATTTCACTCAATCTAATATTTGCAACTTACTTAAGGGAGATATTATTTTCCTCACTTTGAAGATAAAATCTTAAATCTGAGCTGAATCTCATAAAAACGAATTCACTAGTCCAAAGTCACACAACCTGGCAGTGGCAAAGCCAGGCTTTAAGCTCTATTTTATTTGGCAAAAGGCAATGGATAATGAAAGCTGGTTTTCTTGTTGTTGTTGTTATGCTATCCTCACTAAAGGGCTATAGGGTATGGCTAAGCTAGAGAGGGCAGGGTATTTGTTGTTGTTGTTACTGAAAAGAGAGAGCAGAGAGAGAAGGAAAAGGATGGACTGGGCTTTGTAATTCTAGAAGAGCTCCTCCAAGGTCATGCGCTGCCTGACAGTAGAGTCTAGTGACAGGTGAGAAGAGACCTTATTCAAAGAAATTTTGACTTCATCTTATTCACATCAGTCATTAAGGATGAAGTTGGTAGCTGAGAAAACAAGAAATAATTACAAGGGAGAAAGATGTAAAAGGACCAAAACAAACATGTTAGAGGGTCCCTCAGTTTTTCCTTTGGTTTCTAACTGTGCCCCCTTTCTACTTTTTTTTTCTTTCTTTTTTTTTTTTTTTTTTTAAATCTGGTTCTCCTGCTCCAGAAAATTGACTAGCTTATAAACAACAAGCCTTGCAAGAACATTGAAAAAACACGAATCTCATGTTTTCTGGGAGCTTGAGCAAGCAGTACAAAATTAGGAAATAGTTCTCTTAAACCCAAGTTTTGTTCCAAGTGAAAAACTGCGGCTTATGTCCATACTTCAATGGAGAGTTACTCAACTGTCCCTTCCTTATCTGTAAACCACTAACTCTATTCCCATCAGGGTGTGTCCTGTTAGCAAGTGCAGCCTGATGGGTGTCAGCTGAATTGAGCCTTAACCTCTACGGTCTATTAAATAATTTTCTTTTAACAAAAATTATCAATGTTCCTGCTTTTGTTTGTATTTCCAAGTTATAGGTCACCTGTCTCATCTGACCTTTCTTGCTCAAAGACGCATTCCTAATCCTCACTTCCCAGGTTCTGCTTGTTCCCTTGAGCTGTGGCCTTTTTGCCTCTTGCAAACACTGCTCCCTTGGTTAGCTTCCTTTTACTTGCTTCATTACTCCCCTACTCCCCAAACTTCACCCTACTCCCCAAACTTCACTCAGTCCTGCCAACTTCTCCATCACGTTTTCTATAACCTTTCAGCAATATTGACCGCTAAGGCCTGGTTATCATTTCTCACTGTTCAGTCTTGTAAACTGCTCCAATTTAGTTTCAGCTCTTGCCATGCTGAGAAAACAACTCCCTCAAAAGTTGGAGGTGGCCTTCTAATAATCCCTGCCAGAGACCTCATAATCCCAGGAAGTGTTGCTGATGCTGGTTACTGATCTGGTTCCCATTCCATTCTACCTTTCAGACTCCCTGTTGATGAATGCTTGCCTTTTTGCCTCTCCAATTGGCATGCTGCCCTCAGCATTCTTTTTTCCCCCTATGGTCTTTCCCTTAGAAATATTATATCCTAAACACTGAAACTTCTCCAGTTGACCGTGCTATTTCCATCCCGATCTCTTCTCTTAATGCCTTATTTCAAATCAGTGTGTCTGTCTGTGTCTAAAATGGAGCCTGACATGTCTTCCTTTTAGATAATTTTTTTTTTAAACAAATGTTATAGTCTTCCTGGTGCACCACACAGGGACTCCAGGATCACTTTTAGTCCTTGTTCTTCTTGAGACCTGATCTTTATTAAAATTCTAACCCTTGTCTCTAGCTCAACAAAGCTATAGCAATGGATGTTTTCTATGGATCAATTTCTAAATAAGAATGGCAGCTTAGGTAGTCCTGGAAGCTTTCTGTTTATTAACTGTTGCCACATTCTCTCTGCCAGCTGCCAAACTGAGCCCTTTTCACTTATTTCCATGCTGTTGTAATAGTTATCTAACTGGGCTTCTGGCTTCTAGGAGCAACATTTCCAATAGATTTTGCACACGATGGAAACATATGCCTCTATCATACTCTACCACCTAGATAATTCACTTGTTAAAAGCTAAAGGATAAGTTCAGATTCCTTCCTGAAATTCTGTTCGTTCTAGCCTTAAACTCTTAACCTGCCTTCCTAGTCATCTTTGTGATTTTTCCATTGCTTTCCAAATGCACTGTAAGTAATTTTTATCTTCTAAAATATATTTGTCACCCTATATCCACCTAGTTATCCCATAAGACCCCTTCAAAATGCCAGCTTCTTCATTAAGTCTTCACTTTTACCCTGGAATAGAGCTATTCTTCCTAACCTTTGAACTTTGAAAGATCAGTGTTTCCCCAAACCCATAGCAAATTGATAATTCTGTAAATTATAATCAAGTACTAGAAAATAAAATAAAAGGCATATAAAATATTAATCCCCAATTTTTACTATGTCATTTAAGACCACTGATTATATGGAATGTTGCAGCAATGTTGAATGCTATCAAAGTTTCTATATATTACTTCTCAAAATCTGTACCTTCCTCATCATAAGCGAGTAATATTTCCCCAGACTGGTCTCGGGCTGCAGACCACACTGTGAGTAGCAGTTCTTCAGGCTAAACCACCCAATTAATCCTACATTATTATACTGAATTATAGGTACAGTTGCCTCATGTTTCCTACTGACTAAAGCAAATAGAGCATCTAAGATGGCTGGGACTGGGTCTTAAACATATTTTTGTATTCCATCCAACCCAGAAAAATGTCTTATAACAAATGTGGAGTGACTGATTAGTTGAATAAATGAATCACTGACATTTGCACATATATAATAGTTTCTATCATTTGATATAGATGAACAAACAACCTCATGCTCAGTCCTCATGAGTCATTTTATGTTTAGACACTAACCGTGAAATGTATTACATATGTGTATTTTCTTTTCTTCATCAGAACTGGGTTTTGGACCTTTCTTTATTGCCACCACTTCCAGCCACTGCTAATAATCATGCTTTTGTTGAACAAGCAAATTCTAGTAAATGAAGTCTGCTTTGTATTAAGACTGGAATGTGGTAGATATTGATATTAAACAAGAGATGGTCTTTGCTTGGCCTTGAACCTCTTATATTAAACTTAAAAAATTCTGCTGCACAATTTTTAATACGGTTCCATTGTAAATTTTTAGACTGATATTCTCATGTATTCTAAACAAAAATTAATTTTTTTGATAAAGCATTCCTTGTAGTGTAAGGAAGGTGAAAAATTTGGGTGTTCTGAATTTTTCAGTGTCAGTGCAGTTATTAATAAATTAGAAAGGAATAGAACTTAGCAACTTTTAGAAAGAAAGGCAGTATTAATTCTAGTTTAACTATATAAAGCAGGGCAGGAAATATTGTTGATTCTCAACTCTCATCACAAGATCTCAGAGTGATAGGAATTTAACCCACACCAATATCCTTCTCCAGGTATCCAAAGATCAAACATTCAAGGCTAACAGAGCATTTTGACACTCTAGTTGGCCCCTGGAGTAGAGAAGAAAAGAAACCAGAAGTCTTTAAAAGCACAGTGATGGAAACCCTTTGACTCCAAGGGCAGCTAAGTATTGGCTAATGGAAAAAAATAATCTTCTCTCCACATTGGCTTATACTGGAATATGTCTGAGGAAAGAAAAAGATGTCCTTGAACAATATTCCTACCTTATAGATTTTCTGCTAAAAAACTTCTCGGACTCATTTGCCACTGGTAGGAATACTGCAAAGAAAATGACCTCAGAGTGAAAAGCTACATTATTACTTTTCTATTTTTTTTTTGTTTTAAATAGACTTTAAGAGCAGTTTTAGGTTCATAGCAAAATTGTACAGAAAGTACAGAGAGTTCCTATATACCCTGCCTCCACACCAGTACGACCTCCCCATTATCAGCATCCTGCACCACAGCAATACATTTGTTAACAGCTGATGAACCTACATTGTCACACTCATTATCACCCAAAGTCTATAGTTTACATTAAGGGTTCACTTTTGGCATTTTGCATTCTGTGGGTTTGAGTAAATGTACAGTGACATGTATCCACCATTATAGTATCATACAGAATACTTTCACTGTCCTAAAAATCATCTGTGTACTATTTATTTGTCCCTCCTTTCCTGCTAACCTCTGGCAACCACTGAACCTTTTACTGTCTCTGTGGTTTTGCCTTTCTAGAATGTCATATTGTTGGAATAATATGGTATGTAGCCTTTTGGGATGGGCTTTTTTCACTTATTAGTGTGCATTTAAGTATTTTCCATGTCTTTTCATGGCTTAGTAGCTCTTTTTAGGGCTAAATAATGCTCTATTGTCTGAGTGTACTACAATTTATCCATGTATACATGGAAGGACATATAGGTTGTTTCCATGTTTTGGTAATTATGAATAAGACTGCACACATCTGTGTTCAGGTTTTGTATAAATATAAGTTTTCATCTCATTTGGATAAGTACTCATGAGTGCAATCGCTGGGTTGTATGGTGGGATTATATTTAGTTTTGCAAGAAACTGTCATACTGTCTTCCAAAGCAGTTACACTATTTTGCATTCCTGCCAGTAATGCATGAGCGTTCTTGCTGCTCCACATTGTCCCAAGCATTCAATGGTGTCAGTGTGCTTGGAGTTCGGCCATTGGCCATTCTAATAGATATGCGGTGGTACCTTATTGCTGTTTTAATTTTCATTTCCCCATTGACATATGATGTGGAGCATCTTTTTGTATAGGCGTTTTGATGATGGAAAATAGAGTATTCGTAGGAGACACTGCAAGGGAAAGCTCACATCTGAGATTATGGCTCACATTTGCCCTCAGCCACTGGGGACCACTCCTTCTGAGTCCTCACCTTAGGAGATCCAAGAGAAGTCCAAATTGATTTCAACTTTATACTTGGAAGCCTTTATGTTATTATTTCTGAATTTATTTGACTCCATTAGTAAAAATATTTTCAAAGTGCCTGAATAGACTTGTGAACCCTAACAGTGCAGAATGGTAAGAAGGAGAACTTGTCGGCTTTGTTTTTTTCCCAAACTCTGCCAAGTACACGGCAGCTCTGAGTTCCATGTGGCAACTGGTTGCTCTAAAAGGAGGGTCAAATGGAAAGAAGGGAAGGTAAGAGGGACCCTCAACCTTAGACAGCGTCTGAGAAAAAGCATTTACTGACAGCTATCAGCAGATAGCAAGGAGGAGTGAAGGAAAAAATCTTGAATAAAGTATGTAATACAAGACTGTAATATTTTATGAAATATGATACAGTATTGTGAAGTCTGAAGGTTTCTTCAGTAGAAATATTTTAAACTGAAAATCCTTTATATAAAGAAAGTACTCCAAGAAAAAACACTAAGGGTTTAAGGGAGCATGCTAAAATGAAAATAAAACGATATTTCAAATATTATATAGTAGAAAATGGAAAATAGCAGATTACTTAGTTTTTGTCTGAGATATAGGAGAAAGTATATGTCTTTTATATTAAGATGATATAGACTCAATCCTTCTGATTATGGGAACTTGGATTCTCTTATTTTAGTTTCCTCATCTGAAAATGAAAGTAACAAAAGCAATTTCTCATAGGAATGAGATAGTCCATGTAAATCCATATGCCTAGCTGCCTGATAGGCAGTAAGTATTGATATTAGGCTTACAGTCAGCATTGCTATTAAAATTGGCACTAGAGTTCTGTTCATATTACAGGCATCCACTCTTTTCAGTTCCTTTTCTAAACATTATCAGGTAGGTGTAGATAAATATATATCTGTATTGCTTCAAAGGCTGCCTAACGTGAATGCTGATATGGATTCATACCAGATGGGGAGTGAACAACACTCGTTTAGATTATTATTCTGCATGGGTGAGGAGAGAGTGGTATACGACTTTGATAGAAATATATACATAACATAGAGATCTGAAAATACAAGAGAAAAGGATATTCAGTTATCATGTTTACATGAATGTTAGTTATATTAGCAAAAGAGACTGGGTAAGTTTACTGTTGAAAATTAAGTAAAACACTCAATTGAGATGGGAACATGTGTTTATTGACTATATCTTTCTTGAATAAGCTGGTAAATAAAAATAATCTCTAATACATTGAGTTGGTCTATCAATACATACTTTCTAGATAAATATTTGCTAATTGCTAAGCATTATGCATATATACTGTTGCTGAAGTTCCACAGTTTAAATGATAAACATGGTTTTTTAAAAATACTCTTCTCTTGATGTTTTGCATAGACCGATTTGAAACATTCAACAAATACACAATTATGAAAGCCTTCATATGCAAATATAAAATGAAAAGTGCTCATGTGTTAGACTATATGTATGCGTTTTGAGGTATGCTTCTTATTCTGAAGGTTAAATGCATTCTCGTTGGGCCATGAAACTCTTGAATAGGAATTAAACCTGGCACAAATTATTTCATAGAGTTTATTATTTTTTAGAGACAGACTATACTGCATTATGTAGAGAAAGTTAAATTTGTCAGATGCATGAATCAAGGACTTAAGGTGAGATTGCTAGTGAAGAATAGATAGCAGAAAAAGGCATTTTATTCCTTATTGTTGTTATTTTTGAGCTCCAGGACTGTGGAGATGGTGCCTGGCTGCAAGTTAGAGTCAAGAGCAGTTACCAATTGGGGGTAGCATCCGAATTCTATGGTTTCTCTCACATTGCTAACAATCCTTCTCTCTTTGCTACAAGACAGGGTGATGATCAGGCCCAAGGCTCCTCTTGAAAGTCTCTGAGCTTCCCAAGATGTCTGGAGAGATCATTCCCATTCACTTTTTCTTAATTTCCACTCTGTACCCCAGAATCATTAGATACCTTGAATACATAAGTTACATATTTTTTGACCTTGCAAAATTTGGGTTACAAATAATCTTCTGAAATGGAATAATTTTATAATTTGGGAAATATTTATGCACTTCTAAGTCACTTTTGAAATTGAATAATTTAGGAAATATTTATACACTTCTAAGTCAAGTAGCAAACACTAGCCATAATGAACATTGTTTTTACTGTTATAAAAATGTAGGGAAGATAAATTTACAGAATATTGACAAGTTGTCTAGAACATTCTACATAGGAACAATTGCATAAAATGTGAATTATTTATTCAGCTCTTGGGCAAAAGTTGAACATTAGCAATGATACACATACTTTTTACTGCAGTAAAAGTTTTATGAGAAGACAAAATTACATTGACAGAAAGAGTTCTTACTTTGGGAAATTAAATAGATTCTGACCAATATCCTGATCACATTTCTGGAAGTTATTTTTGACACTGGCCTGTAATAAGGGCGTACCACAATAAATTATTTAGCTAATTCAGAATTAGACCATCATTCAATTCTTTCATCAGAGTCCGCACCACTCATCTTCACTCTTGATATCTCATTTCTAGTAATGACAATGGGCATATCTTTTTCTTGAAAAGATGCTATTTTAAAAGAACACATGCAAATTATTCGAAATCTTATGGTGATGTTGGGCCTCTAAAATATTGTCTCAAGAAAACAAAGTAGAAATTTGAAAATTTGTTGCATTTCCATTTCCTTTGTGTTTAAGAAAGATATAAGATTTTTTTTTGAATGAGTGGCATAACAATAAATCCACTGTACATAAGGATTACTATTACATCACTGTCTATACTATTCAGTAGCTCATGCATCCCCAACTTCCTTTTTTTCACATATGAAAAGTAAGTGTTATAGCTGCATGAACTAGATGTAAAAGGTTTTGAGGTTAATTATCTTAATATTTTCTGACATACTTAGTAGACCTTTATTACTAAGTATAGGATATAGACCCTTAAACATGGGAAATAGGGAAGAAGATTCTGCTATGTACTAAAATTATTTTTTTAAATGTTTTCAATCCTTGTCTAATATGTGTAAAAACTGTGTGCCTGGTGTGACATTCCAGATTAGACCACAGCATTCATTTTTCCATTTGTCAGAGAAGAAAATGGAGTCACGTAATACGTCGATGCCTCATTTTCCTTAATGCTAATACAGCAATGATCATCTTTTCTATCTTAGGAAGGAAAACATACTGATTTAAGGAGATGATTGAGGAATAAATGATGATTTCAAAGCACATGGCACTTAACTAAGGATAACGTAAGAACAGTTACATTAAGAAATATTTTCCACACCATTGCACACTTCTCATTTGCTCCAATAAGTGAAGTTCAGTAGAAAACATTCTAGGAGGATGGTGCTAAATGGAAAAAATTTTAAAAATATATTCAATACAAAACTCAAGAAGCCAATAATTTGTAGAAAAATCCACCTCAAAAAACAATAACATTTTGAACTACTTGCTTGCAAATGACAGAGAATGAAAGAACAAGCTTACTAAAATTCAAAATGACAGCAAACCAAATCCAGGTTTTGACTCATACCTATGTAATTAAGATGACTTTCTGCTTAAATTAACTGTTACAACTCAGTGATGGTCTGTCGATACTCAGGGTTATTCAATGTGTTTCACATTCCCATTATGATAACTTTTAAATAAGCCAAATTTTGTACTATTTGTATATATTTGCTATAGGGGAGTGGATAGTGAGATATGCCTGAATTTTAGTTAAATTTTCAGCATTGTCAGTTTTCTAAAGTAGAAATCTACGTTAGAAGGGGCACTAGCATTTTTATCAGAAAAATCCGCGCTCAGGAATTTAGCTGTCTTTAATTCTGATTAATATCAGAGACATCGTTAACTACATATGACTACTAGCAAAGAGTTTCCACTGGTGAAATTCCTTCCTAATTAGCCTTATGTATGCTGTAATCTATGTGAAATTGGTGGCAGGCCTCCCTCCCTCCCTCCCTCCCTTCCTTCCTTCTCCCTCGTTTTCTCCTCTTTTTCTTTTTCTTTTGCCAACTTTTCAGTTACCTTAGGATTTTTTTTCAGATGTGACAAGTCTATAATAAATGTAAAATAGGTTTCTAGAGTAAATTGTTCTGTCTTTAATTTGGATTATGTGTATGCTCCCAATAATTTGCCCTGGTACTCATGTTAGTAGAATGAATCTGGTTCCAGATGCAATATTAATATTCACCCTGTGTGGTGTCATTTCAAATATCAAGATTTTTGAAGATAGACAGACTTGTGTTCAAATCTAACCACCCTCTCTTAGTAACCAAATGACATTTGGAGCTCGTATTTGAGTCTCAATTTCTATGCTAATGTATCATTTTCAGGGTTGCTATGCTGACTAATCAAGATAACTGGAGTGAAGTCCCTAACACAATGCCTTGCCCTTAGTAGGTTTTAAATAAATTTTAGCTCATTTCTGCCACTTCAATGTTGCTACGTATTATGGTTCATTTTATGTGTCTACTTGACTGGGCTAAGGAACGCCCAGATAACTGGTACAATGTTATCTCTGGGTGTGATTGTGAGAGGGTTTCCGGAAGAGATTAGCATTTGAACTGGAGAACTGAGTAAAGCAGATGGCCCTCCCCAGTGTCAGTGAGTATCATCCAATGTGTTGAGGGTCAGAATAGAGGAAAAAGGTAGAAAAGGGGTGAATTTGCTCTCTCTGCTTGAGCTAAGACATCCATCTTCTCTTACCCTTGGACATTGGTGTTTCTGGATTCTTGGACTCAGACTAGGACTTATCCTGCTGGTCTCCTGATTCTCAGGCCTTTCAACTTTGATTGAATTATACCATTTGGTTTTTTTTTTTTTTTTGGGTCGTCTGGCTTGCAGATGGCAGATCATGAGCCATAATCTCGTGACCCAATTTCTGTAATCTCATGACCCAGTTTCTACAATAAATCTCCTTTAATGTAAACCTCTATGTGTCCTATTAGTCTACCTGCTTTCTGTTCATATTTATTAAAATATAACTGAGGTACAATAAACTGCACACATTTGAAGTGTACAACTGGATCAGTTTTAATATATGTATGCATTTGTTAAAACTAACTGCTTCTACAAGCCACAAGTTTTCCATCTAAAATCTTTCCACAGATTATGATTAGCTAAATCTTTCTACCCTAACTTTCATTATAATCTGCTTAAATGACACCCAGAGTGTATAGGATCAGATTTGAACTTTTGAGCTGGGATTTTACTTAGTTTCAACACAAAGCCCTTAACATTTCTCTTCTGTTTTATTTCCTTTAGGTTCTTTGTTACAGCATTGGGTCTGTTTTTCTTCTTAAGGCACGCTTTGTAGCAGTCATATTCGTCTCTCTAGCATAGTGCACTTCTCCGTGTTCATCTCAACTATTACAGTCTTACCTTTCCTTCAAACGTCAGATGAAATCTCACATTATTTATGAAGGAGTCTCATCAGTGTCAACTTTCTTTCCTTGGATTTTCTTGACTACTTTGTATCATTGCTGTTGTGTTTGCTACATGGAGAGAGTACATGACAAGCTCCCAGCTCAGCGCCTGGGCCTGGTGCAGAGTAGGAATTTAATAAATGTTATTATAATGTAATTAGTAGTGAATAGCTTAACTTCCTACACTTATTTGTTCACTCACTCAATAAATACGTATTAACACTTTAACAGGGCATATACTACATAAACTTTGGTGGTAGGGGTACAGGTTTAAAAGAAATAGACTCTTTCCACATTCCGCAGGGGAAAATAGTGAGCAAGAGATAATTACACATTTGATATGCAGCCACGAGGCCCTAGTCACTTACCGCTCCTGCCCTAGCCTCTTATATTAATCTTCTGTTGAAGATAACAGAAACTATGTGAACATTTTACAGAGGAAGTGACTTAATACAGGAAATTTGGTGTTTACAAAATCATTGTTGATCAAAAGGCTAGGTCTTCAGGATTGATTTCCAGCAAATAGTACAGAGCTGGACAGCCATAGGGGGCTGGCTGTAATGCTGCTATACTCAAGAGGTCCATGCTGTGGCCACCATCATGTAGTCCACATTTTAATTTGGGCATAAGGAAGCTGTTGGCAGACTTCTGCATTTATACGCTGTCTTAGCTGAAATCCAGGGGGAAGGTAGCTTCTACCAGGTCAGAGCCAAGCCATGCCTATTAGATTTATACTAGTAAAATAGATTCCTGGCATTCCCTTGTCCGTCTCTACTGAAGACATTTCTGAATTCAGATCAAATGGGTGAATCTTAGTGAAAGTTTAACAATATTTGGAAATCTCAACCTCAACAGATTCTAGAAAAGGTAGCTTTTAATTTATTTTCTCATTTTTAAAAATGTCCATTTTTATTTTAGACTCAGTGGGTACATATGCAGGTTTATTACAAGGATATATTGCATGATGCTGAGGTTTGGGCTTCTATTGATCCTGTCACTCAAATAGTGAACATAGTACCCAATAAGAAGTTTTTAAGCCCTTTCCTTCTCCCTCCATCCCTCCTTTTGGAGTCCCTAGTGTCTATTATTACCGTCTTTATGTTAAGATTTAACTTTCACTTATAAGTGAGAACACAAAATATTTGGTTTTGTTTGTGTTAATTTACTTAGGATAAAGGCCTCATATTACTGCCAAGGACATGATTTCATTCTTTTTTATGGCTTGTAGTATTCCATGGTGTATATGTACCACATTTTCTTTATCCAGTTCAGTCTTGATGGGCCCCTAGGTTGACTCCATGTCTTTGCTGGTGTAAATAGTCCTGCGATGAACATACAAGTGCATGTATCTTTTTGGTGAAATGATTTATTTTCCTTTGGGTACATACTCGGTAATGAGATGGCTGGGTCAAATGGTAGTTCTATTTTAAGTTGTTTGAGAAATCTCCAAACTTCTTTCTACAGGGGCTGAGATAATTTGTATTCCCACCAACAGTATATAAGCATTCTCTTTTCTCTACAGTGTCACCAACATCTGTTATTTTCTTGACTTTCTAATAGTTGCCATTCTGACTGGTGTGAGATGGTATCTCACTGTGGTTTTATTTGCATTTCTCTGATGATTAGTGATGTTGAGCATTTTCTCATATATTTGTTAACAACTTGTATGTCTTCTTTTGAGAAATGTCCATTCATGTCCTTTGCCCACCTTTTTAATGGGGTTATTTATTTTTTTGCATATTGATTTTAGTTGCTTACAGATTCTGAGTATTAGCCCTTTGTGAAATGTATAGTTTGAGAATATTTTCTCCCATTATGTAGGTTATCTGTTCGATAGTTTCTTTTGCTGTACAGAAGCTCTGTAGTTTAATTAGGTCCTACTTGTCAATTCTCATTTTTTGTTGTGATTGCTTTTGAGCACTTGCTCATGAATTCTTTGCAAAGACTGATATTCAGAAAGGTGTTTCCTAGGTGGTGGTCTAGATTTTTTTTTTTTTTTTTTTTTTTTTTTGTATTTGAAGGTCTTACAAGTAAGTCTTCCATCCATCTTGAGTTAATTTTTTGTATATGGTAATAAGTAGAGGTCCAATTTCATTCTTCTGCATATGGTTGGCCAGTTATCCTAGCATCATTTATTGAATATGGAGTTAATTCCCTATTTGTTATTTTTTGTCTACTTTGTCAAAGATCAATTGGTTGTAAGTATGCATGCTGCTTTATTTCTGGGTTCTGTATTATGTTCCACTGGTCTGTGTGTCTATTTTTATACTAGTATCATGCTGTTTTTGTTCCTGTAGTCTTATAGTATAGTTTGAAGCCTGGTAATGTGATGCCTCTGGCTTTATTCTTTTTGCTTAGGGTTGCTTTGGTTATTCAGGTTCTTTTATGTTTCCATATTCATTTTAGAATAGGTTTACTTATTCCATGAAAAGTGATGTTGCTACTATGATATAATAGTATTGAATTTGTAGATTGCTTTGGGTGGTATAGACATTTTGATGATGATGATTCTTCCCACCCATGAGCACAGAATATTTTTCCATTTGTTTGTGTCATCTATGATTTCTTCAGGCAGTGTTTTGCAGTTCTCCTTGTAGAGATCTTTCACCTCCTTGATGAGATGTATTCCTACGTATTTTATTTTATTTTATGTGGCTATTGTAGTGTGATTACATTCTTGATGTGCCTCTCGGCTTCAAAGTTATTGGTGTATAGAAATGCCACTGATGTATGTATGTTGATTTTATATCCTGAAACTTTAATGAAGTTGTTTATCAGGTCTAGAAGCCTTTCAGCAGAGTCTTTAGGGTCTTTTAGATATAGAATCGTATCATTGATGTGAAAAGGGATAAATTGACTTCCTCTTTTTGTGTCTATTTCTATGACTTTTCTTTCTTTCTCTTATCTGATTGCTATGCTAGGACTTCTAGTACTATGTTTAATAGGAATGACAGGAGTGGGCATCGTTGTCTTGCTCTAGCTCCTAAAGGGAATTCTTTCACAGTGTGCTCGTTCAGTATGATATCGGCTGTGTAGTTGTCATTCATAGATTACTATTTTGAGGTATGTTACTTCACTGCCTAGTTTGTTGAGAGTTTTTGTCATGAAAGGAAGTTGAATTTTATCAAAAGCTTTTTCTACATCTATTCAGATAACAATATGGTTTTTGTTTTCTGTTTATGTGGTGAATCACATTGATTTGTGTATACTGAACCAAACCTGTACTCCAGGAATAAAGCTCACCTGATCGTGGTGAATTAACTTTTAATGTGCTGGTGGATTCAATTTGCTAATATTTTGTTTGTTTTTGTTTCTACTTTCATCAGGGATATTTACCCATAGTTTTCTTCTTTTCATTGTATCTTTGCCTGATTTTGGTATTAGGATCATACTTGTTTTGTAGAATGAGTTAGCAAAGAATCCCTTATCCTTAATGTTTTGAAAAAGTCTCAGAAGGATTGGTACCAACTCTTCTTTGTATGTCTGGTAGAATTCAGCTGTGAATTCATCAAAAAAGTCCTTGACTTTTTTGGTTGGTAGTTTTATTAATGACTGATTCAGTGTTGAAACTGATTATTGTTTAGTTGAAGGTTTCAATTTCTTCTTGATTCAATCTTGGAAGGTTATGTGTTTCCAGGAATTATCAATTTGTGTTAATAGTGGGGTTTGTAGTAGTCTGTAAGGATCTTTCTATTTCTGTGGGATCAGTTGTAATGACACCTTTATTTTTCATTGTGTTTATTTGGACCTTCTCTCTTTTTTCTTTGCTAATTTAGTTAACAATCTATCATTCTTGTTTAACCTTTAAGAAAACCAATATTTTGTTTATTGGTCCTTAGTATGATTTTCTTTGGGTCTCAATTCCTTTTAGTTCTGCTGTGAAACAAATCCATACCCCTATAGTTAACTCATTTTTCAAAAGGGTGCCAAGAACATATGCTGTGGAAAAGACAGTCTCTTCAATAAGCAATGCTGGGAAAACTGAATATCCATATGCAGAAGAATAAAATTAGACCCTATCATGATCATATACAAAGTCAAATCAAAATGGGTTGAAACTTAAATCTAAGACCTCAGTTGATGAAACTACTACAAGAAAACACTGAGGAGAATCTCCAGGACATAGGTCTGGGCAAAAATTTCTTAAGCAAAAACCTCATAAGCACAGGCAACCAAAGCAAAAATGGACAGATAGGCTCACATCAAGTTAAAAAGCTTCTGTACAGCAAAGGATACAATCAACAAAGTGAAGAGACAACCCACAGAATTAGAGAAAATACCCATAAAACAAGGCATTGAAAACCAGAATATATTAAAAGCTCAAACAACTCTAATAATTTAATAATCTGATCAAGAAATGGGAAGAGATTTGAATAGTTTTTTTTTAAAGAAGACATGCAAATGGCAAATGGCATATGAAAAGGTGCTCAACATTATTGTTCATCAGAGAAATGCAAATAAAAACTACAATGAGGTATTATCTCATCCCAGTAAAATGGTTTATATCCAAAAGGCAATAATAAATGCTGGTGAGGATGTGAAGTAAAGGAGAACCTTGTATACTGTTGGTGGGGATGTAAAGTAGTACAGCCACTATGGAGAATAGTTGGATGTTCCTCAATGTACTAAAAATTGAGCTAACATATAATTCAGCAATCCCACTTCTGGGTATATTCCCAAAAGAAAGGAAATTAGTATATCAAAGAGGTATATGCACTCTTATGTTTGTTGCAGCCCTATTTACAATAGCTAAGATTTAGAAGCAACCTAAGTGTTCATCAGCAGATGAATGGATAAATAAAGTGTGGTACATATATGTAAGGAAGTACTATTTAGCCATGAAACCAGTGAGATTCAGTCAATAGCATGCATGAAACTGAAGATGATTATGTTCAGTGAAATAAGCTAGACACAGTAAGACAAATATCACATTTTTACTTATTTGTGGGATCTAAAAATTAATACAAAGTTAAGAAGGAAGGTTACCAGAGGCTGGGAGAGGGTAGTAGGGGGGCTTGGGGTTGGGGAGGTGAAATAACCTCATGGAAATAAACACATTCTCTATGATATGTTTATTTTACAGTACATGCCTGTATCAAAACATCTTACCCCACAAATATATACACCTACTGTATACCCTCAAAAATTAAAATTTATAAAAAGGTGGAATGAATAACTCTATAGATCTAATGTGCTGCATGAAAACTGTTATTAATAATACTATATACTGAGAATTTGCTAAGAGAGTAGAGTTTTAATGGTTATACTACACACACACAGAGAAGGTAACTATATGAGGTAACAGATATGTTAATTTGTTTCATTGCAGTAATCATTTCACTATGAATATAGAGAACAAAACATGTTGTTTACCTTAAATATGTACAATGCAATATAATCCTAAAACTATTAAGTTTTTAGAAGAAAACATAGGCATAAATCTTTATGTCCTTGCATTAGGCAACTATTCCTTAGATATGATACCAGAAACACAAAGGACAAAAGAAAAAGTAGATAAATGGGAATTCAAAATTAAAAATGTTTGTGCTTCAAAGGACATCATTAAGAAAGTGAAAAGATAATTTACAAAATGGAGGAAAATATTTGCAAACTGTATATTTGATAAGACAATAGTATCTGGAATGTATAAAAAATTCTTACATCTTAATAATAAAAATACAAATAACCAAACTAAAAAATCAGCAAAACATTTAAATAGACATTCTTCTTAAGATCATGTCCAATAAGCACATGAAGAGATGCTCAACATCATTAGCCATCAGGGAAATGCAAATCAAAGCTACATTGAAGTTCCACGTCACATCTGCGAGGATGGCTTAAATGAAAAAGATAATAACAAGTGTTGATGAGGATGTAAAAGGATCAGAACCCTCATAAACTGCTGATGGAAATGTAAAATTATGCATCCCCTTTGGAAAACATCCTTACAGTTTTTTAAAAGGTTAACCATGGAGTAGTCATCATGGAAACTCAATAATTTTGCTTGTAGGTATATAACCAAGAGAATAAAAGCATACTTCCATACAAAAAAACTTGAATACATGTGTTCACAGCTGCATTATTTAAAATAACCAAAACGGCTGGGCGTGGTGGCTCACGCCTGTAATCCCAGCACTTTGGGAGGCCAAGGTGGGTGGATCACGAGGTCAAGAGATCGAGACCATGCTAGTCAACATGGTGAAACCCCGTCTCTATGAAAAATACAGAAAATTAGCTGGGCATGGTGGCGCGTGCTTGTAATCCCAGCTACTCAGGAAGCTGAGGCAGGAGAATTGCCTGAACCCAGGAGGCAGAGGTTGCGGTGAGCCGAGATCGCGCCGTTGCACTCCAGCCTGCACAAAACTCAATAAATAAATAAATAATAAATAAATAAACAAACAAACAAACCAAAACATAGAAATAATCCAAATGTCCATTAACTGATGAATGGATAACAATGTGATCTAATTATACAATGGAATATTATTTGGTCATAAAGAGTACTGATACATAAAACATAATAAAGTTGAAAACAAAGAAGACAGTCATAAAATCCACATACTACATAATTCCATTTGATGTCCAGAATAGGCAAATCTATAGAGACAGAAAGTATATTACATTGCCAGAAGCTGAGTATAGAAAGAGTTGAAGGAAATGGTATGGGGTTTCTATCTGCAATGATGAAAATATACTAAAATTGATTGTAGTGATGATTATGCAACTTTGTGAATATACTAAAACCGTTGGATTGTACATATTAAATAAATGAATTGTATGGTATATAAATTGCATCTCAATTAAGATATTTATAAAAAGACCTGGGTTGCATTTGTGTACCTCTTACCGTATAACTTTGGATTTTGCCTTTCTGAGCCTTGGTTTTCTTATCAATAAAGTGAGGAGAATCAAAGTAAAGAGTTATGAGGATTAAATTAGAATTCTTACATAAAGCACATAGTCAAGCCAGTACCTAGTATGTAATATGTATTTGACAAATATTACCTGTTGTCATTATTGTCAATAAATATTTGTATTAGCTTTAAAAATGATATAGTCATTAAAAAAGATACAGTATTCTTTAGAGATATATTTCTCAATATACATAGCCAATAGGATAGAGTTTTTTGTCCTACAAATAAAAATGTGAAAATTACCTAGAATACTATGTGGCAAACAGTAGTTACATAATATATATTATGTATAAGTGAATAAATGCATACATTATTAATAAATTATGAAAATTAATTTATAATACATAAATATATGTGAGCTCCTATCAATAGTTGGTTATAATAAATTTCCAGAAGTAGAACATGTGATTATTTACAGGTTTATTTATATTAATTGGATGGTTGCCACAGAAAGATATTTCCAGTTTCTATTCCCTCTAGCTGTCTAGGAGCCTGTCTGCTTCCCTGCATAGAAGGTACATTTTCCTTATGATCTCTAACGGAAACATATGTGTTAATTGAGATAACCATGACACATTATTAAAGCTAATACCTTAAATACCTTCTCTTTGCCTTTCATTACATTATTTTACTGTTGTCTAAAATAACCAGCAAGATTTTCAATCCACTGAGGTTTGCTAGAGCTTTATAGAACTCAGGGGAAATTACTTATGCTTTCAGATGTTTACCTTCTCCAGAGCCACAAGGTCTCCACTGAGTGAAATTTGGACTCTGGTGGCTTTCAGTAACACTAAACCAAACTTGTAAAAATGGGTAACAAGTGCTGGCATCTGAAGGAGTTCTGTTCACCTAGTTGCAAGTAAAATCATTAGACAACTTTGTCTTTTTAAGTTATAGTGAGAATTTATTGTTATGTAAGTTCACAAAAAACGGTATGCTTCTCCTGTTTTTACCAGCTGGGAGTATGAATAGAGGTATTTTACTGAAGTTCTAAATGCTGGCATTACTGTAATTATGGTGGTGGTGTGCGAGTGGGGGTGCTAGTTAATCTGGGCTACTGAGACTGTTTATTTTATCAAATTATCTTGATTTCCTGTAAGGGTGAATCATGGGGCAGTTGGCAAGGGAAAAATCTTACGAGAATGCCCATTACAACCACAAATATAAAATGAATGCCTCTCTTATACAAAGAGTCATAAATGCACAGATTCTTTTCAAAGGTACTTTTCATTTCTAGAGGAGGGTTCCCTCTTTTAGAGATAATGCAAAGGTAGAGAGACCTTTGTAGGAACAATGAAAGATAAGTTATATCAAATGGGAAAAGTAGATGATACCATTTCAACCAAGAAACACAGCAAAATTAAAGCTTTTTTTTTTCTGTTGTTGTCTATGAGCTAGAAGGATAACTATAAGATTGTGGGCAAAGAAAAAGGTGAGAGAAGGAATAAGGAGGTAAGGAAAACTGACATGAGAGTTGTGCCTTCCTAAGAATAGCACTGTGCATAAAATCTCTTTCAAAATACTGACGGAAATGACTTTATTTGACTAATGGAAAAACACCGTAGAAGGCTACTGGAAAACCAGTAACAGGATAACTGTGCCCTTGAAAAACAGGCAGCGTGGATGGGTAGATAGAATAAGCATGGGGAAACTAAAATTCAATAAGGGACAAAAGGAGGGCTTGCTACAGGGATATTCTGGGCCATATATTTACTTTCCTTTTTTGTGGAAGATTATATATTTTTTTAACTGAGCATGGCATTTAATAATGGAAGAACTTAGAGTAAAGAAGAGAATGGTAGGAAAATCTAATTGCCTTTATGTATACTTTGACATGCATCTTAAAATTAAATTTTAGAGGGTCATATCAGGGGCATTTTGAGGTAGAAAGCATATGGTGAAGGTCTCAGATTCTTGAGGGCTTCCAGGATAAGGAAATTAGAAGAAGCAAACTTTCCTTGGGATCTTGGAACATCTTCAGGAGCCTGTATTGGAAGAGTATTCCATAAGAAAGGATTGTTGTGTAGGCTGCTACTCCCATTTGTAGGATACCATGGGTTATGGGATACACCATGAATTTAATAACTTCCTTTGACGGGTGAGTGAGGGAGGATCCCTAAAAGAAATGTTTGTATCAACTAATTTTAACACCTGTCCAAATTTAGAAAACATTAAATACATTTTGAAGAAAAAAAAAAATGTACATCTTAGAATTTAATTGTTATCTAAGATAGGTAAGGTTAGGTGGTCATAGCAAATAATACTCCCCAAAATAGTGTTGGTTTAAGACAAATACGCAAAAGACAAAGGGGTTTTATTTATACACAGGGCACATTTGCTTTGTCAGTCAGTGGCACTTTGCTTTCCATCACTTCACGTAGAGATCCAGGCTAATGCAGACTTCATTATCTAGAACTTCTTGGTCATGTCTGCACTGGCAATTAAAGACAGAATGGGCGCATGTCACTTCCATTCTGATTGCTTTGGCCAAGATTAAGTCAAATTGCCATGTTGCCTAACTTTAAGGGACAAAGAAGTTTCTTTTATAATTTGTGCTTTTTGTGTCCTCTGTAAAACAAATCTTTGCCTTCCTCAAATTACATAGATTTTTCACCTATTTTTTTCTAGAAGTTACATTTTTTTTACTTTTATGTTCAAATTTATGATCTTTTTCAAGTTAATTTTTGTATATTATGTGAAATAAGGTTTGAAGTGTAGTCTTTACAGTTCCAGTTTCATATTTGTTGAAAGGCACACCTTTCTTTATTGAACTATCTTGAAAATATATTGACTATACACACACAGACACATAGGTTTATTTCCAGATTTTGCCTGGAATTTTAAAATTCCATTCTTTTTCACTGATTTATATATGTATTGTGCCAATACTATGCACGGTTAATCGCTGAAATTTTAAGTCTTGAAATCAGTTAATGTAAGCCTTCAACTTTGTTCTTTTACAAAATTGTTTTGCAGAAAATACTTAGCTTAATGACTTATGAGGTCATATCCATTGCTAATGTCAGAACGATTGTCATAAAGACAAAAAATTGTGATGAGCATACTAAAATTTGTTAAAGTAACCTCTTTTAGAATTGGAATTGTCAAAAGAGAAAGATTTTGTTTTATAAGAAAGTTATAAAACAAGGCTATATATATACCTGAAGTAAGAACAAACATGTTTTGATAGCAAGTTTAAATGATATAAATATAACTAAGAGGAAAATACTTGGATTACATAAAAACAGATATTTATATGGTATTTATAAGAGACATATAAGGGTAAATTGTAATACCAATAGGTTAAAAATTAAAGTGAGCTAAGAAATATCAATTAAAGAAAGCGAGGCTTGCAATTTTGTTAGAAAATGATGTATATAAGTTGAGGTTGTATTAAATGAAACTGATTAAATGTATAGTCCACGGTCAGTATAATCATATGTCTTGTGCATTGACATACATAGTGCTGAAATGAATAAAGCAAACAAAAGTAGAAGCTAAACTTGAAATTAAAAAGTCCTTCCTAAACGATTTTTGGACCAAAGAGACCATTACAATAGGTAGAAAATGATACTAAGAAAAACCGTATATCAATACTATTGCACTCAATCAAATGTGTACTGAGAAGAAAATTCATGTCTATAATCACATACATTACCAAATACGAAAAAATGAACACTGTCAATTTTCACAGTAGATAATTAATAAAATAAGCCTAAAGAATGAAAAAAGAGATGAATAATAATAGTAATTGTAAACCAAGTCAGTAACCACACCCATGCTCAGTATTTGGATCAGTATGGACTTCCTGTTTTCATCACACATCTTTCTTCAAAGACTTGACAGATGTGCAGTTTAGGAACCATTGTTGAGTCACATGAGACAAATTAGATCATTCCCTCCATGTTCTAGCAACTCAAATTTGATAAATATCACTATTAACACACATTATAGGCAATTTCCCTTAAACAGCTTTAATATACAATGTTAAATATACATATAAATTTCATATTAAAATAGACTAAAGTAATGAACATAATAATTTGAAATTAAAAGACTGGATTTGAATTGGTCAACAAATAGCTGGTAAGCTTTGGGAGGTCATTTAGTCTAAGATTATGTTTCCTTATATGCCAAATAAAGATAAAATGTAAATATCTACCCATTAATTATGTGAATTAAGAAAAAAGTGTGTGTGTAAAAGCACTGGTTAAGCCATAAAGACCTATACCACTGTGAGGTATTAATAAACATGGCGCTATGCACCTACTTGATTTAAGACACTCAAGTAGAGTCTTAGTCTCGCAATATTTGAGGATATAGATTTCCTTTTAGAAAGGAGACAGAATAATTTCCTGTGCTGTATCCATGCTTCGGAGGGTAGTAGCTAGTGCATAAGTGATTTGCAGAGACAAACTTGCTCGACGCATCTTTTGTCTTTTACGAGTCCACAGGCATTTGTCTCTTTTCCATCTCTCTTTTACTTTGTTACTCAGTGATGTGATTGAAGGATACCCTGACAATGAGTGGCAAATTTCAGTGGGCTGAAATTATCATATCCCTTTTGGGACATGCACAAATACGTGTTCATTCAATCATTTTCTTTCTTTGTCAATATAGAGAATGCAATCACAGGGTACATAGTAACAGATGTGAGCATAATGAATGAGATGCACACCTTCATCCCAGTATTGACAGACTGGATGTTTAATGTAAATCATTCATTTGATTGCATACCCTAAAGTATTCTGTCACTCTTCCAAGAAATAATAGGTTGTAATATAACGGCAACATTTTCAGTGCCCTTCCTTTGTTCGTGTCTCCCAGCTTCCTTCCCTCTTGTTCCTCAAAACACAAGAAACTTCTAGGCCACCTCTTGCTTAAACAAGTCTGTTTGGCTCATCCAAGGACATTTCTCTATCTCTAACTCCTGAGTGTCCTGTTATTTTGTGGTGGTCTTGGACACTAAAGTTTAGACAGTTAATATAGCTACAGTGGCTTAAGCTCTAAAGTCAAATTTATATTAAGCTTGGCAATGAAAAGCAGGACCATAAAGGGCCTAAGATAGATAAAGGATTCATTTTTAATTCGTATTCTTTCTACCTTGGTATTTTAGAGAACTGTTATGCTTTCCCAGATAAGCAATGTAGATCACAAACCCTTCATTGCTCAAGAGAATGCCCTTAGAATCCCAGCCATCCTTCTTTAATATCAGTTTGGTCCTATTTAAACACCAATCCTCCTCAGTTCTTTCGGATTTCTGATTCTCACCTTGATTCTTGCATCAGAAGCATGGCTTCTTCAATTAGACCACATCTTTCAATGTCTAAATCTTGGATTCATCTAATTGTTTGGCCATATTTCTGGATTCCTATGTTTCCAACTATCTCTAGTAGGAAACTTCTAAATTCCAACTACTTCCCCAGTATCTTTTATAGAACTTCCCTTAAAAATAACAAATGTAGAAAATGTTTTCTGAGTATTTGATACGTAGGTATTCTGGGCAGTTGAAACAGAATTTAAAAAGCAATTTCAGAGTCCAAATGCTGTTAGGAGAAATTCTGCAGCTGGCTCCAGAGAGTAAGACTGGTTACAGATTAACTAGTACTGATTTCTGCAACACTTACCACAGAAAACCACCCTGTGGCAGTGTTAATTCTTGATTTGCATGTATGAATCAAACGTAGCCAGTGATCAGAGTAGAAAGTTATGGCCAAAGAATGTAGGCAAATCATATGGGTTGTTCGTGGTAGGTAGGTGGGAGTCATTTGATCCAAACGTTGATAGAGATACACAGAATGTGGATCTACGCACTAGTAAGGTGTTCATCTTTGTTACCTTTGTCGTGTATGCCGCTTTTTGTAAACAATGCACAAGTGTTTATAAAGGAAAACTTCCCCTTCATCCTTCAAACAATAGAGATTTGAAGGAAGCTCCAGGGAGGCAGAAGCAAAATTTAAAAGAGGCAATAAAAGGGCAAATGTATACTTGCCTGTGTGACTGTGTGTGTATGGTGAGTGTTGGGGGAGGGGGAGGTGGTGATGGTGAAGACACGTCTCATGTTTCTTCTGAAAGGAAGGATAATTTCTGGATTGATATCTGAGATGAAACATATCCTGCCTATTTAATGATCCTCCAACACTCCTGGTTAATGCTTTAAACTTCTCCATTCCCCTTTCCATAGCTCATATTTTATTATTAAATACCATGTTCTCAATCATTCTCATCCCATGCTCCCTTTTGACTAAAGGGAGCATGCTTAAATATTGTTCAACATTTAAAACTAAAATCAATCATGATTAAATGCCAATCAAAGCAATTTCAAAAAGAGGCTCACACACTCCTTTTTGACCAATTCCATTTGATGTGAAATGTGGAACGTTTTCCTATAGATAAAAGTGACTCCATATTGTAGTCATTCTAATCCCATATGGGGTTCATATGTAAATTTGTGGATAGGTAACTCTGTGTAGCTTGCAAGAGACCACCAAGTGATTCTGACCCATTCCCTATGTCATAAGGTAAATAGACTCGTTCTAGAATCTGAGTTTCATGGTCTGGAGACTACAGCCTACGAATCCATGAAGGTGAATTTCCTAAGATTTTCACATGATATTCAATGCTAGTAAGATAATTCACCTTTGTCAGGTATGCTTCATGAATAGACCTGCTAAGAAAGCCATTTATTTATTCAACAACTCCTGAATTTTGATCCCTGCTAAATTCTGCAAGGAGATTCAGAGAGCCCTGGAACCGGACAAGCACTGCTCATATGAGACTTGGACATTGTGTCATGTTACTCTTTCTGCTGTCTGCATTGATACTGTATTACCTTTTCATTGGCTACTTCTGACTGACAAAGATCAACTGGAAGGGGGTCTCTAAGCCTGGGTTCAAGAGTTTAAGCTTTTACAGATCTTTGAAGGCCTTTGGATATTCAATTCATTCCTCTGGCAGATGAAAAGAAATAAAAGTATTTCATATTTCTCCAGACAAAACTGCAGACATTTAGTGATAGAAACTAAATTTACTAACAAGATGAAGTTATTCCCAACTATGAAAACTGAAAAATGTGTACCTCAAAAACTCTCCTTTTATCTTATTGAGAATATAGTTTGTTGTCAACCATCAATATGATTGATTGTGACTTGGGGTAAATTCTGTGTCTGTGATCAGCATGTAATAAAGTAACTACCGATTTCTGATTAGGCAAAGTTGTTTGCCATCTGATTGTCCAAATACGTAGTCATGCTGCATATTCCAGAGCACATGAACTAAGGTAATTCCCCTTGCAGTAAAATTGTGTTTCATACATCTTATTACTTGTTACATAACACAAATACTCTTTTAAAAATCCAGGTCAGTATTTGACAATGCACAGTTCAATAGATTCTTATATTATATTAATTAATTTATTTATTTATTTGAGATGGAGTTTAGCTCTTGTTACCCAGGCTGGAGTGCAATGGCGCGATCTCGGCTCACTGCAACCTCCGCCTCCTGGGTTCAGGCAATTCTCCTGCCTCAGCCTCCTGAGTAGCTGGGATTACAGGCATGCACCACCACGCCCACCTAATTTTTTGTATTTTTAGTAGAGACAGGGTTTCACCATGTTGACCAGGATGGTCTCGATCTCTTGACCTCGTGATCCACCTGTCTCGGTCTCCCAAAGTGCTGGGATTACAGGCGGATGGATTCTTATATTTTAAGTTCTGGGAAACACGTGCAGAACATGCAGGCTTGTTATATAGTTACACCTGTGCCATGGTGGTTTGCTGCACCCATCAACCCATCATCTGCATTAGATATTTCTCCTAATGCTATCCCTCCCTTTTTCCCTAGCCCCCGACAAGCCCGAGTGTGTGATGTTCCCCTCCCTGTGTCCATGTGTTTTCATTGTTCAACTCTTATGAGTGAGAACATGCAGTGTTTAATTTTCTGTTCCTGTGTTAGTTTGCTGAGAATGATGATCTCCAGCTTCATCCACGTCCCTGCAAAGGACATGAACTCATTCCTTTTTGTGGCTGCATAATCCAGTCTTTATTCAGTCTATCATTTATGGGCATTTGGGTTGGTTCCAAGTCTTTGCTATTGTGAATAGTGCTCCAATAAACATACATGTGCATGTGTCTTTATAGGAGAATGATTTATAGTTCTTTGAGTAGATACCCAGTAATGAGATTGCTGGGTCAAATGGTATTTTTGGTTTTAGATCCTTGAGGAATCACCACACTGTCTTGGACATGGTAGAATGAATTTACACTCTCACCAAAAGTGTGTAAGCATTTCTATTTCTTCACATCTTCCCCAGCATCTGTAACAACAGATGCTGACTTTTAATGATCGCCATTCTAATTGGAGATGGTATCTTATTGTGGTTTTGATTTGCATTTCTCTAACAACCAGTGATGATGAACTTTTTTCCTATGTTTGTTGGCTGCATAGATGTCTTCTGAGAAGTGTCTGTTTATATCCTTAATCCAATTTTTGATGGGGTTATTTTTTTTCTTGTAAATTTGTTTATGTCCCTTGTAGATTCTGGATGTTCCTTGTAGCTTTTTGTCAGATGGACAGATTGCAAAAATTTTCTGCCATTCTGTAGGTTGCCCATTCACTTTGATGATAGTTTCTTTTGCTGTGAAGAAGCTCTGTAGTTTAATTAGACCCCATATGTCAGTATTGGCTTTTGTAGCAATTACTTTTGGTGTTTTAGTCATGAAGTCTTTGCCCATGCCTATGTACTGAATGGTATTGCCTAGATTTTCTTCTAGGGTTTTTATGGTTGTAGGTCTTTCATTTAAGTCTTTAATCCATCTTGAGTTAATTTTTGTATAAGATGTAAGGAAAGGGTCCAGTTTCAGTTTTCTGCATATGGCTAGCCAGTTAGCCCAACACCATTTATTAAATAGGGAATCCTTTCCCCATTGCTTATTTTTGTTGGGTTTGTCAAAGACCAGGTGATTATAGTTGTGTGGTGGTATTTCTGAGGCCTCTGTCCTGTTCCATTGATCTACATATCTGTTTTTGTTCTAGTACCATGCTGTTTTGGTTATGGTAGCCTTGTAGTATAGTTTGAAGTCAGGTAGCATGATGCCTCCAGCTTTGTTCTTTATGCTTAGGATTTTCTTGGCTATATGGGCTCTTTTTTGGTTCCATATAAAAGTTAACATTGTTTTTCTAATTCTGTGAAGAAAGTCGATGATAGCTTAATGGGAATAGCATTGAATCTGTAAAGTACTTTGGGCAGTATGGCCATTTTCATGATATTGATTCTTCCTATTTATGAGCATGGAATATTTTTCCATTTGTTTGCATCCTCTCTTACTTCCTTGAGTAGTGGTTTGTAGTTATCCTTGAAGAGTTCCTTCATGTTCTTTGTAAATTGTATTCTGGATGTTTTATTCTCCTTGTGGCAATTGTGAATGGAAGTTCACTCATGATTTGGCTCTCTGTCTATTCTTGGTGTGTAGAAATACTTCTGATTTTTGCACATTGATTTTGTATCCTGAGACTTTGCTGAGGTTGCACATCAGCTTAAGGAGTTTTTGGACTGAGACAATGGGGTTTCCTAAATATACAATCATGTCATCTGCAGAGACAATTTGACTTCCTCTTTTCCTAATTGAATACCTTTTATTTCTTTCTCTTACCTGATTGCCCTGGACAGAATTTAAATACTATGTTGAATAGGAGTGGTGAGAGAGGGCATCTTTGTCTTGTGCTGGTTTTTAAAGGGAATGCTTCCAGCTTTTGCCCATTAAGTATAATATTAGCTGTGGGTTTGTCATAAATGGCTCTTATTATTTTGAAATACATTCCATCAATGCCTAGTTTATTGAGAGTTTTTAGCATGGAGGGTGTTAAATTTTATCAAAGGCCATTTCTGGGGCTATTGAGATAATCGTGTGTTTTTTGTCATTAGTTCTGTTTATGTGATAGATTACATTTATTAATCTGTGTATATTGAACCAGTCTTGCATCCCAGGGATGAAGCTGACTTGATTGTGGTGGATAGCTTTTTGGTGTGCTGCTGGATTCGGTTTGCCAGTATTATATTGAAGAGTTTTACATCAATATTCATCGTGGATATTGGCCTGAAATTTTTGTTTTTCATTTTGTCTCTGTCAGATTTTGTATCAGGATGATATTGGCTTCATAAAATGAGTTAGGGAGGAGTTCTTTTTCTAGTGTTTGGAGTGGTTCATTTTCAGAAGGTATGGTATCAGCTCCTTTTTTGTACCTCTGGTAGAATTTGGCTGTTAATCTGTCTGAGCCTGGGCTTTTTGGTTTTTGTTTATAGTCTCTTAATATCACGTCAATTTCAGAACTTGTTATTGGTCTATTCAGGGATTTTACTTCTTCCTTGTTTAGTCTTGGGAGGGTGGGTGTGTCCAGGAATTTACCCCTTTTTTTGTTTTAGAGATTTTCTATTTTATTTGCATAGCAGTGTTTATAGTATTCTCTGATAGTAGTTTGTATTTCTGTGGGATCAGTGGTAATATCTCCTTTATCATTTTTATTGTGCCTATTTGATTTTTCTCTCTTTTCTTCTTTATTACTCTTGTGGTCTATTTATTTCATTAATCTTTTAAAAAAATACCAGCTCGGCCGGGCACGGTGGCTCAAGCCTGTAATCCCAGCACTTTGGGAGGCCAAGGCAGATGGATCACGAGGTCAAGAGATCAAGACCATCCTGGTCAACATGGTGAAACCCCATCTCTACTAAAAATACAAAAAATTAGCTGGGCACAGTGGCGCGTGCCTATAATCCCAGCTACTCAGGAGGCTGAGGCAGGAGAATTGCCTGAACCCAGGAGACGGAGGTTGTGGTGAGCCTAGATCGTGCCATTGCACTCCAGCCTGGGTTACAAGAGCGAAACTCCATCTCAAAAAAAAAAAAAAAAAAAATGCCAGCTCCTGGATTTTTTGATTTTTTTTTTTTTTTTGGAAGGGTTTTTGATGTCACTATCTCCTTCAGTTCTGCTTAGATCTTAGTTATTTCTTGTATTCTGCTAGCTTTTGAATTTGTTTGCTCTTGCTTCTCTGGTTCTTTTAATTGTGATCTTAGGTTGTAAATTTTAGATACTTCCAGCTTTCTCCTGTAAGCATTTAGTGCTATAATTGTCCCTCTAAACACTGCTTTAGCTGTGTCCTAGGAAGTCTGGTAAGTTGTGTCTTTGTTTTCATTGGTTTCAAATAACTTATTTATTTCTGCCTTAATTTCGTTATTTACCCAGTAGTCATTCAGGGGCAGGTTGTTCAGCTTCCATGTAGTTTGTGTTGTTTTGAGTGAGTTTCTAATCCTGAGTTGTAATTTGATTGAACTGTGGTCTGAGTGACTGTTTCTTATTTTCAGTCTTTTGCATTTGCTGAGGAGTGTTTTACTTCCAGTTACCTAGTCAGTTTTAGAGTAAGTGTGATGTGGTGCAGAGAAGAATGTATATTCCTGTGATTTTGGGTGGAGAGTTCTGTAGATGTCCATTAGGCCACTTAGTCCAGTCTGAGTTCAAGTCCTGAATATCCTTCTTAATTTTCTGTCTCATTGATCTGTCTAATATTGACAGTGGGATATTAAAGTTTCCCACTATTATTGTGTGGAAGTCTAAGTCTCTTTTTAGGTCTGTAAGAACTTGCTTTATGAATCTGGATGCTTGTGTATTGGGTGCATGTATATTTAGGAGAGTTACTTCTTGTTTCCTTGATCCCTTTACCATTATGTAATGCTCTTTGTCTTTTTTGATCTTTGTTGGTTTAAAGTCTGTTTTATCAGATACTAGGATTGCAACCCCTGTTTTTTTTTTTTTCTTTTGTTTTTCTTTCCATTTGCTTGGTAAATATTCCTCCACTCCTTTATTGTGATCCGGGTCTCCTGAATACAGCATACAATGGATCTTGACTCTTTATATCAGTTTGCCAGTCTGTGTCTTTTAATTCGAGCATTTAGCCCATTTACATTGAAAGTTAATATTGTTATGTGTAAATTTGATCCTGTCATTATGATGCTAGCTGGTTATTTTGCACATTATTTGGTACAGTTTCTTCATAGTGTCTATGGTCTTTTTATTTTGGTATGTTTTTGCAGTGGCTGATACTGGTTGATCCTTTCCATATTTAGTACTTCCTTCAGGAGCTCTTGTAAGGCAAAATTTTGTTGCTTCCTGGTGACAAAATTTCTCAGCATTTGCTTGTCTATAAAGGATTTTATTTCTCCTTCATTTAAGAAATTTAGTTTGGATATGAAATTCTGGGTTGAAAATTATTTTCTTCAACAATGTTGAATATTGGCCCCCACACTCTTTTCACTTGTAGGGTTTCTGCAGAGATCTGCTGTTAGTCTGATGGATGTCTATTTGCAGATAACCTGACCTTTCTCCTGGCTGCCCTTAACATTTTTTTTTTTCTTTTCAAACTTGGTGAATCTGATGATTATATGTCTTGGGGTTGCTCTTCTCAAAGAGTATCTTAGTGGTTTTCTCTGTATTTTCTGAATTTGAATGTTGGCCTGTATTGCTAGGTTGGGGAGTTCTCCTGAATGATATCATGAAATGAGTTTTCCATCTGGGTTCCATTTTTCCCTATCATAAATCAAATGTAGGTTTGGTCTTTTCACATAGTCTCATATTTCTTGGAGACTTTTGGTTCCTTTTCATTGTTTTCTCTCTAATCTTGTCTTAATGCTTTATTTCAGTAAGTTGATATTCAATCTCTGGTATCCTTTCTTCTGTTTGATTGATGCAGCTATTGAGACTTGTATATGCTCCACAAAGTTCTTCTGCTATGTTTTTCAGCTCTATCAAGTCATTTATGTTTTTCTCTAAACTGATTATTCTAGTTAGCAGTTCCTGTAACCTTTTATCAAGGTTCTTAGTTTTCTTGCATTGGGTTAGAACATGCTCTTTTAGTTTGGAGGAGTTTGTTATTACCCACCTTCTAAAGCCTACTTCTGCAATTCATCAAACTCATTCTCCATCCATTTTTCTTCCCTTGCAGGCAAGGAGTTGTAATTCTTTGGAGGAGAAACAGTATTTTCAGCCTTTTTGTGCTGGTTTTCCCTCATCTTTGTGGATTTATCTACCTTTGATCTTTGATGCTGAGGACCTTTGGTGGGGTTTTTGCATGGGTGTCCTTTTTGTTGATGTTGATGCTATTGCTTTCTGTTTGTTAGTTTTCCCTCTGACAGGGTCCTCTGCTGCAGGTCTGCTGGAGTTTGCGGGAGGTCCACTCCAGGCCCTCTTTGCCTGATCGCCAGCAGATGCTGTAGAACAGCAAAGATTTCTGCCTGCTCCTTCCTTTGGAAACTTCATCCTAGAGGGGCACCCACCAGATGCCAGCTGGAGTGCTCCTGTATGAGGTGTCTGTTGACCCCTGCTGGGAGGTATCTCCCAGTCAGGAGGCACAGGGGGGTCAGGGACCCACTTGAGGAGGCAGTCTGTTCCTTAGCTGAGCTCGAGCAATGTGCTAGGAGAGCTGAGCCTCTCTTCAGTGCTAGCAGGCAGGAATGTTTAAGGCTGCTGAAGCTGCACCTACAGCTGCCCCCTCCCCCAGGTGCTCTGTTCCAGGGAGATGGGAGTTTTATCTATAGGCCCCTGACTGGGGCTGCTGCCTTTCTTTCAGGGATGACTTGCCCAGAGAGGAGGAGTCTAGAGAGGCATTCTGGCTACAGTGACTTTGCAGTGATGTGGTGGGCTCTGCCCAGTCCAAACTTTTCAGCAGCTTTGTTTATACTGTGAGGGAAAAACCACCAACTCAAGCCTCAGTAATGGCAAACACCCTTCTCCCCACCAAGCTCAGTGTCCCAGGTCAACTTCAGACTGCTATGCTGGTAGTGAGAATTTCAAGCCAGTGGATCTTAGCTTGCTGGGCTCTTTCGGGGTGGGATCCGCTGAGCAAGACCACTTGGCTCCTTGGCTTCAACCCCCTTTCCGAGGGAGTGAATAAGTGAATGTTTCTGTCTCACTGGAGTTCCAGGTACCACTGGAATATGAAAGCAACCTTCTACAGCTAGCTTGGTATCTGCTCAAATGGCTATCCAGTTTTGTGCTTGATACCCAGGGCTCTGGTGGTATAGGCACCCAAGGGAATCTCCTGGTCTGCAGGTTGCCAAACGCATTTCAAAAGTGTAATATCTTTGCCAGATAGCACTGTCCCTCATGGCACAGTTCCTCACAGCTTCCCTTGGCTAGGGGAGGGAGTTCCCTGACCCCTTTTGCTTCCTCATCTCACTGCAGCTTTTGCTTTGGCTTGCCCTCCATGGGCTGTACCCACTGTCTAATTAGCCCCAGTGAGATGAACTGTGTGCCTCAGTTAGAAATGCAGAAATCACCCACCTTCTGTGTTGGTCTCTCTGGGAGCTGCAGACCAGAGCTGTTCCTATTCAGTCATCTTGCCCAGAACCCAATAGATTCTTTAGATTAAAAAAACCCCTAAAACATGTGTTTTATAACAAGTACCTAATGAATAAATATACTAAATGGGACACATTTGTACAATTGACTATTACTCAATAAAGAGCTACAGATCACTGACACTTGTAACAACACAGATTAATCTCAAAAGCATTATGCTAAGTGAAAGAAGCCAGACATCAAAGATAACATAATGTATGATTTTACTTATAGGAGATTTTTATAAAGGCAAAACTTGTGGTGGTGCTTTTAAAATATGCATAAATTGTTTGATGCCCCTCCTTTATTTTTGTCTAATTTTTTTTTTTTGAGATAGTGTCTCACTCTATTTCTTAGGCTGGAGTGCAGTGGCATGATCTCATCTCACTGCAACTTCTGGCTCCTAAGTTCAAGTGATTCTCCTGCCTCAGATTCCTGAGTAGCTAGGATTACAAATGTGTGCCACTAAACCGGACTGGTCTTGAACTCCTGACCTCAAGTGATCCACCCACTTTGGCCTCCTAAAGTGCTGGGATTACAGGCTGAGCCACTGCATCCAGCCTGATATCCCCACTTTTAGTAAACATAACCTAATTCCCTTTACTTTGAGTTCCAGTTGAACTTAATGACTTGCTTTTAACAATTTGAATACAGTAGAAGTGGTAGTGTGTTACTTGGGGACTAGGCCATAAAAAGCACTGCAGCTTCCTGCTTAATCACTCTCTCTCAGG
Organism: Saguinus oedipus; assembly: GCA_031835075.1. Lineage (NCBI taxonomy): Eukaryota > Metazoa > Chordata > Mammalia > Primates > Cebidae > Saguinus > Saguinus oedipus. Next base: position 16,520,921 of record CM063185.1, read on the forward strand.
TAACATGCTCTGGAGGATGCCAGGGGCCTTGTTCTGAGAACATCCAGGCAGCCATGTGGAAAGTCCATGTGGGAAGGAACTGTTGCCTTCTGCCAATAGCCATGAGGATAGGCTGTCTTGGAAGTGGATCATCAAGTTCCAGTTATGTCTTCATAGACTGCATCCCTCCCCAAACAGCTTGACTGAACTCTCATGAGAGCTTCTGAGCCACAATTACCCAGCTAGGCTGTTCCCTGATTCCTGCCCTCAGAAACTGTGTGAGATAATGTTTCTTGTTTTAAACTGCTAAGTTTTGGGGGGTGACCACAGCAGTAGATAACTGACACATACAGTTAAAAAAAGAAAAACAGATTGGTAGTTGTCTAGGGCCAGGAGTTGGGGTGGAGAATGACTACAAAGAGACAAAAGACATTTTTTGGGGTAGTGGAAATAGTCCAAGTTTAGATTGTGGTGATGGTTGCAAGAATGTTGACATTTGCTGAAATTCTTTAAACCATTGACTGTGAATGAGTAATTTTATTGTATGAAAATTATACTTCAGTAAAGCTGTTAAATATTTTAAAAGAAAAACCTACTTATATTCTGTTTTTCTTTCTTTCTTCTTTTTTTTGGACAAGATCTCTCTCTAGTTGCCCAGGCTGGAGTGCAGTGGCACAATTTCAGCTCCCTACAGACTTGACCTTCTGGGCTCAGGTGATTCTCCCATCTCATTCTCCCTTAGTAGCTGAGATTACGGGCATACAACACCATGCCCAACTACTTTTTGTAATTTTAGTACAGATAGGGTTTCACTATGTTCCCCAGGCTGGTCTTGAACTCCTGGACTCAAGCAGTCCACCCACCTTGGCCTCTCAGAGTGCTGGGTTTATAGGCATGAGCCACTGTGCCCAACTACATTTATATTCTTGACATGAACTCAATTGAAATGCAAGTGAATGGAGTAGGAATGTGTTTCAGTCAATGACTGAATGTCCTGAATTGCTGAATTAGAGGCTGAGGATGTTTAACATGGTCGAACCAGAGGCTCATGGTTAGCAAGGCCCTTCAGTTACTTAATTTTCTCTGGAGAAGGGTAACCTCTATTTCCCTCTCTATTTTCTCTAGATTCTCTCCTGCTGGTAGGAAGCTATGTGAAAATTTACCTTTCTTCCTTCTTCACCACAAATTGTATGAATAGTGAATAGATATGTAAGGATGGAAAAGAGTAATTGTAATGTTAGACTATAAAAATGCCAATTGATATATTTATGAGATATTACAATTATTAGACTGTATCTAGATATCTAGATCTCTTGGCCCTCAGGAGTGGGTGGGGTTGAAAGCGAAAAGAGGGCAACAGGCAACAATTGAGATTAGTGGCAGAGAATCTGCAGCCAGCTACAGAACTCAGTTTATTCATATGGGGAAGGTGCATGGGAGAAAGATCTCCTGTCTGAAGATCAGGGTTCTAAGAGAAAAGAAGATGGTAAATGGCTGTAGAGCATGGCTATCGCAGCTTCCAGGATGTATTAGTCACCTCCCCATCCTGGATTAATCTCAAAGGGCCAGAAATTCAGAGTGAGTTGCTGTAGAGAAAGTTTTCAACCAGAAGATTTTGTGATGACTTCAATGAAACTTTAATATCCCAAGGACTAGTTTCAAAAAGAGATTAAAGCCAGAACCAGTTAAGCATCTTTAGAGTCAAGAGTGGTATATTCTCCTACAGTTGATCAAAACGGGTCAACAGTTTTTGCCAAAACCATTTCATCATTTCACATATATAATTGTGAGTGTGATTGTGTGTGTACCTAACACGGTGATTTGTAGTAGGCTAAAGTGACTCTGAAATAGAAGGGAGGCATGTCAGGCCTCAGTCTAGGGGAGAATAGTCTCCCCCTTCCATTCTCTTGAGGGGAAGTGGCAGAGAATGTAGCAATGGCAGGTATCTGTGGTATCTGATCTGAAGATTGTTATGGTTGTTTAATCACATGTCATTGAACACTTTGGAAACCAAGATTAATAGGAATTGCATTATGATGATTATAATACAGTAAAATGAATGATTAATAAAACTGACAATACTGGTTTTAAAATGGTAAAATAATAATTTTAGCCTGCAAGAACCCAGTAGCATGAGGGTATTTAATTATTTTATCCACTTTTACAGTAACAAAATAGATTTGGTGTGAAAGAGGAAGATCATGTATTAGCTACATGCATATTACTGAATAAAAATTACTCCTCAAAAAATACTAAGTGATTCTTTTTTATGAAGTGTGACGGGGTCAGGAATCTGGGAGAGGTTTATCTGGATGTTTCTGGCTCACGGTGTTTCATAGGTTATCGTCAAGACATCAGCTAGGGCTGCAGTCATCTAGAGACCTGGCTGAGGCGTCAGTGTCTGCTCTCATGATAGCTCACTCACACGTGGACTTCTCCATAGGTGGGGTAGTTTGAGCATCCTTATAAGATGGCAACTGATTTCCCTAAGAGCAGGTGATATGAGAGAGAGAGAAAAGTGTGTGTGTGTGTGTGTGTGTGTGTGTGTGTGTGTGTGTGTGTGAGAGAGAGAGAGAGAGAGAGAGAGAGAGAGCGAGCGAGCGCAGCAACATATTTTATAATCTAGTCTTAGAAGTCATACACTGCCATCCCAGCCATATTTTCTTCTTTAGAAGTGAATCCTTAAGTCCATTAAGTCCAACCCACAGTTAAGGGGAGAGGAATGAGTTCACATCTTTTCAAGGGAGGAACGTTGAATAATTTGTGAGTACACGTTAAAGCCACAGCAGAGAAGCTAAAGGGAATATGATTTCAGTACCAAGTTATGGGTGCACCCAGGATGAATCTATGTTTTCTTGCCTGCAGAAGTGCTTGAACAAAAAGAGCCTTGTAAATGGATACAGAGGAGCTGAGTTAGAGACCAAAATGTATAATCTTGAGCAAGTCACTGACTAGCATAGGCCTCAGTTTCCCTTATTTGCAAAATGTGAAGAAGGGTCATAATAAACAAATTGAAAGGTCTCCATGTCTAATACTTTTATAACTACTTTATATTATCTTCATAGAATTTACACTCATGTCAGAGAGTTGTCTACCATACAAATAACTTCAAGAGGATAAAAGTTACTAAGTATCTTAAGAGAAATGTAAGTAAATGTTCTGGAAGAGAACCTGGAGGAGGAAGAGGTAGTTGCCCAGTTGGCTTGCAGAGGCTTCCTTCTTTCTCACTCCTTACCAAAATCCTGAAAGTAGATTGGTGCGCTATGCTCTGCTCTAAGCCTGGTAAGGGTAGAAGCCATGTGCCCATGTATGTCCCCTTAGTACCCTTGCCTTCATTAAATGCCTGGCACATGGTACATATTTAATAACCAATATTGAATGAGCAAATCAATCAATGCTTATTGAATGAAACACTCTGGGAAGTGAATTCATGTCAAAGTGTTAACGAATAACAGGACAATGAAATGTGACTATTTTCCCAAGTGACCAGATTGTTGAAGTTCCAAGTGGTGAAATTTTAGATATCTGTGACCTGGCAAGGAAGGGTCGTCCTAGTCTAGGAACTCTGTGTGTGTCTCAGAAATCATATGATATGGGAAACTCCAAATGTGATTTAGGATTGGACATACAATTTCCTGCCCTTCTTGACCTCTGCCCAGTTTTACCTCTGACCACCTCTGCCTCGTACCTCCTCTACCAGTAGCACTCCGTTTTAAGGCTTTATAAAACTCTCTGCTTAAAATTCTAGGCAGAGTTATGAGTTTCGTGAGATTCTTACCCATACCTCCCAACCAAACAACCTTTTCTTCTCATGCAATATTGTTCCAGCTCTGGACGATACAGTTGGGCTGTGTGGCACCAAGAAAAGTCATGTATTGGGCAGTCATTACTTTTATATTCACCATGTGAGAATTTCTAAAAGGCCAATTATTATAAAGCCTTATGATTTGATTCATTTCTGCCTAAGTACTTGCTGCCAATATGCTAAACATACAATTAAGAGAGGTGAAAACCAATTAAGATTTGCTTTGGAAAAGTGCCAGAACCCATTTCCGAAAACTAAAAATACAAAAAAAAAAAAAAAAAAACAAAAGCACATGCATTGAGGCTGACTTTTAGGATATCTCATCTGTGCATTTTGCTTTTAATGTATATGTTTTGTCTTGTTTCTTTGTTTTTTTTTTAATTGCAAGAATATAAAATTTATCCCTCAGTATATACCATATCATCTTATAAGAACTTACCTACTGGAATAAAAATCAAGACAGGGCTGGTTCTGCAGGCTGCAAAGGATAAGATGAACATCATGAGAGTAATTTTAGTTCTTCATGCATGTGCTGTTTGCTTTCCTAAACTAACCTGAATATGTGTTCTTTTCTTAATTTTTCTGCACATGCCATTCCTTCTCCTTGGAGTTCCCTTCCCATAACCATCTCTGTGTTTTGCGCTCCTATTCATCCTTGATGAAACAAATCAACAGTCACATTCTCCTTGAAGACATAGCCATGAGCCATTATCATTCCAAGCAGATGTCTACTCTTTCCTCTCTGATCTACAGAACTTTTTTCTTATTATTCTTAATAGCCTTACAAAGCCAGCTTTGTGGTATTATTTACAAACATGCTTTCTCTCTCTCACCAAGTATTAAGTTCTATGAGAGGAATATTATATCTTATCTACATATCTCCTTTTGAGCCTATGCTAATGTTATAAACATATATAGCCTTGTATTTAGCAGGAATTTCTTTGTTTCTTTATAATACATACTATCACATTGATATAACCTTCAGAAGGTATGCTTGATATCTGAAACATGGACCATAAAAGAGCAAGAATGATGTTTGTAGTTTGTCATATCATTACAAACTGATCAAGAAAAATATTGGGCTGATTTGAAGAGTAGCAATAGCAAACACTTATTATGTAACTCTTGCTGTGTGCCATGCTCTGTTCTAAGCACTTGATGGGTATATTTTAACCATCACAATTTAAGAAGAAACTGAAACACAGAAAGATGACATAACTTGTCGGAGACTGCAAAGCTGGTAGGTTGCAGAGATGTGTTCCTGATAGCCCAGGAAGCCCCAGAGTCCCAGCTCTTAACCTCTATACCAGGCTACCAGGACAAGGAGAGCCCTCTCTTCTGCATCTCATTCTGGTGCGCTCCTCTGTGGAAACTCTTCATGCAAAGAAAGCTTAATGTAAAAATCTACATTTCTTTCCAAGTTCTCATTCTCATCCCCTACTTGGAAGAAAATTTACTTAAAAGAGAGAATCTGTCACTAGGTCAGACAGGTATCATTAATGTGTAGCGTTATTGAGTAGGTATTTTTCCTTCTGTTGAGATAAACATATACAAAGAAGGTTCTACACTTTAGTACATGGATTCTAAAAGTCTGATTTCTGAACCAGTAGCATTCACAACACATGTTGTCTTGTTAGAAATACAGATTCTTGGTTTTGTATGTGGTGAGAGACGGGAGTCCAGTTTTACCCTTCCACATGTGGCAACACAATTTTCCCAGCACCAATTATTTTTAAAATTGTCCTTTCCCCAGTGTATGTTTTTGTCAATTTTGTCAGTGGTCAATTGGCTGTAGATATGTGGCTTCATTCCCGGGTTCTCTGTATTTCTATGCCAGTACCATGCTGTTTTGGTTACTATTTGCTTGTAGTATAATTTGAAGTAAGGTAATGTCATGCCTTCAGCTTTGTTCTTTTGCTTAGGATTGCTTTGGCTATGTGGGCTTACTTAAATGTAAACCTAAAACTATTAAAATATCAGAAGAAAACCTCAGAAGTCTTCTGAACATTGGTGTAAGCAAAGAATTCATGATTAAGACCTCAAAAACACAAGCAACATAAAGAAGAATAGACAAATGGGACTTAATTAAACTAAGAAGCTCTGTAAAGCAAAAGAAATAATCAACAGAATGAACAGACAAGTTGCAGAATGGGAGAAATATCTGCAAATTATGCATTTGACAGAAGACTGATATCCAGAATTTACAGGAAACTCAACTCCATAACAACCAAAACCCCCACAAATAACCCCATTAAAAAGTGGGCAAAGTACATAATTAGCCATTTTTCAAAAGGAAACATACAAATGACCAACAAGCCTATTTTAATAATGCTCTCCATGACTAATCATCAGAGAAATGCAAATTAAACCAGAATATCATCTTACACCAATCAGAAAGGCTATTATTAAAAAGTAAAACAATAGATGTTAGCAAGGATGAGAAGAAAAAGAAATGCTTTTATACTGTTGGTGGGAATATAAAAGAGTACCAGTTCAATAGAAAACTGTATTGAAATTAGTAAAAGTAGAACTACCACTCTATCCAGCAGTCTCACTACCAGGTATATACTACTGGGTATATACACAAAGAGACAGAAAATAATTTAAAAAGACACCTGAACTTGGATGTCTATTGCAGTACTATTCACAATAGCAAAGATGTGAAATCAACCTAAGTGCCATAAACGGGTGACTGGAGAAACAAATGTAAATACATGTAGTATATGTATACATATATGTATAGTTAGTGGGGCAGCTCTTACTGGTGACTATAACCACAGAGACTATATGTATTATATATGTATACATGTATGTATTATGTATATAATATATACATAATGCATACATACTTATATCACATAATATACATATATGCATACATAGATCATGTATCTTATAATACATATATTTTACATATATAGTATATACACGTATATGTATATACGTGTATATACATGTATATGTATATATTGTATACATATATACAATATGTTATGCATATACGTATATATGCATATATAATATATAACATGTATATGTATCTATACATGCATATATTATGTATATCTATACATATATTACATGCTATACATATATATGTATATGTATAGATATATTTATGTACATGTATATACAAATACACATATATGTACATATACATGTACATATAGATGTACATGTATATGTATATGTATATATAGTATGTGTACCTATATGTATATATGAACATGTATGTGTATATATGAGCATATAGTATATATTTGCATATACATATAAGGATATGCAAAAACTTTGTCCCAAATGAATCTACTCTGCCTCAGATATGCCATTCTTTCCTTGAGTCTTTGTGAAACAGTTGCCTCTACCTATGAGTTCTTTCACCCCTTTCAAACATTTTGTGGCTAACTAACATCTACTCAGTGTTCCGATTTCAGTCTCTCAGCCTCCTCTAGAAAGCGGCTGTGACCAAGAAAAGCTGCTTAGGAGATGTTCATGACTCAGACTCAAAAGCACAAGTGACAAAAATGAGAATAGACAAATGCAGTTTAATTAAACTAAGAAGCTTCTGTAAAGCAAAAGAAGTATCAACAGAGTATACAGACAAGTTGAAGAATGGGAGAAATACCTGTAACTATGCATTTGACAAAAGGCTAATATCAAGAATATTTCTCCCTGCACCCATTGCTTATTCCCATTGTCTTTTTAATCACATGTATCGAAGTTTCCCCCTTACTTGGTTATTTGTCCTCTTGGCCCATGGCCTCTTTAATGGCAAGTGCTGCCTCTCCTTACTTGGAATCTCCTGCCAGAGTCAGTGCTTGGCTTATGATAGATGCTCAATGCACATTGCTCAAAAGAGTGAATTATTTCCTCCCACAGGATTGTCCTACATTAGACAGTCTCCTCCTAGATCATGCCTCCAGATCATGCCTCCTTTGAACACGGACTTAACAATCTGCTCTGTACTGGTATCCAGGTGGATACCGGCATTTATGAAAGGTGCTACTTTTGGAAGCTGACCCTTCTTGAGACCAGAATACAAGCCCCAGAAAATGGGTCGGCTAAGGTTTTTTTTTTTTTGGTTCTATCTGATTCTGCTCTTGTGCAGATGAGCTATTTGGAAGCTCCAGTCTCCATACCAAGTTGTTAAACCTGACCATCTGTTGGGGAGGATTTTATTTTAGATGAGAGCATCTGGGTTCCCATTTACATTTGCTGAGGTTAATAGACCTGACAACCTTCCTCTGTTCTCAGCAGGAAGCACATCCTGGAACCATCAGAAAGGAGGCAGCTGAACTTTTCACTGGTTGTTCTCTTATGCATTCTCCCCACCTGAAAGCTTTTTTATATTCCCTCTTAATACTCTTATTTCTTAAAGTCATAGCTTTCTAGTCCATTAATGGCACTCAACTGAGAACCTGTCTCAACTAATAGGAGGTTGTGGTAGGTTACAAGGGAGCGGGATGAAGGTGAAGCAAACTACCCTCAGGTCCAATCCCAGGCACTGACACTTTGTAACAAGCTTGGCAACCTTGGAAAACAGAAAAAAAAAAGACTTCTCTGAGCTTTAGTCTTCTTACCTCAAAGTAATGGAGAATAAAAATACCTATTATGCAATATTTGGTTAAAATTAAGTATTAAGGTGCCTAAGAAAGTACTCAATAAGTAGTCATTATTATTTCTATCTGTCCATTGATTAGCACCTCAGAAATTCTACAAGACTTTCACAAACATTTAATGTGATTGTCGTAACAACTCTGCTGCAGGTTGCATTTCCTGGGAGGCAGACACCGAGATGGTTTAGTGCGTAAGATATTCCAAAGTATTCTTGGGATCAATACCTAAAGAAGAGAGGGATGCAAGCAAGATGGGCAGAGGGAGAAGTCAAACTGTGGTGCAACCAAATAACAGCTTTGGTCTACTCTGTGGGAGCTCTGCAGCTGGAAGAGCCTGATGAAAAATTGTCCAGAGTTGGGTCGAGCCCCAGGTTTTCATACCCTGCACCTGACGGTCATTGAGTGAGGTTACTCTGTGTCTGACAGACAAGTGGTCTTGGGTAAAGACACTACAGGGAGACATTTGTTGAAGAGGCTGGTAACTAAAGGTTGTCCACAGATGGCCCTCCCAGCCACTGAAGTGGGGACTTGGTTGTTGGAGCTTATCCCAGGCCTAGAGTATCTTTTCTAAATTGATGAGAAGGGTACATATTTATTGCAAATGATGTAAGTAGAGAGGTGTGTGCATGGTTGTGTATGGGACTCAGGGAGTGTTGTGTAGGGAGAAGGTAGAAAGAAAATAGGAGAGAATAAAACCCAACACAATTTTTTAAAAAACTGGAGGCCTTTTAGTAGTAAAGGCAACTTTTTTTTTTTTTTTTTTTTTTGAGACGGAGTTTCGCTCTTGTTACCCAGGCTGGAGTGCAATGGCATGATCTCGGCTCACTGCAACCTCCGCCTCCTGGGTTCAGGCAATTCTCCTTCCTCAGCCTCCTGAGTAGCTGGGATTACAGGCACGCTCCACCATGTCCAGCTAATTTTTTGTATCTTTAGTAGAGACAGGGTTTCACCATGTTGACCAGGATGGTCTCGATCTCTTGACCTTGTGATCCACCCGCCTTGGCCTCCCAAAGTGCTGGGATTACAGGCTTGAGCCACTGTACCCGGCCGGCAACTTATTTTTAAAGTGCCACTTGCAAGACCCTTCTGAGCTTGCTGCTTGCATTCCAGAGAACGCCAAGGTGAGGGAGTCAACTGACAATTTCATTTCTCCTCGCTAAAAAATCATTGCTGATTCATAAACATAGGATAATCTCGGGCGGGAACTGGGAGGTGTCAAAGTGAGAACTGCACTAGAAAAATAAAACAGGAAGACTATGTTCAAGACTATTGCAATAGGGGCGAGAGAACCTGGAAGAGAGAGGTTGTACAAACATTTCTCACTGGAGAGTTTTCAAGAGCTGGGGTGGGAGAAATCATAGGACATATGTATTTTCGAATTGGCTTCTACCCAAAGGAAAAGTAAACTTTCTGTGTCTTCATGACAGGAGGTAGTTTTACAACTTGGAAGAGGGACCCCACTAGAGTTAGGCTCCTACCCTTCCACAGAAACTGGAAGATCCACTGATGTTTACATTTCAAAGAGATGGCTCCCAGGTCCTTGAGAAAGATATTTATTGGGTCTTAAAACTCGTGAGGTTTCTAAGAAGATTGATTTTCAGAGGAGACAGAGGAAGAATTTACAATGACAAGTTTTGTGAAGTAAGTGCTCTAAGGAAAAAGGGGGCCATGGGCCTATAGTCAGGAAGAAATCAGTCTAAAGTTTAGTCAAGCTGAGGGGAACATTAAGGCTGCCTTGGTCAGAGGTTTTCCTTTGGTTAATGCTTACAGAGAAACTCAAGAGTCAAAGCTGAATGCCTAGTTTTGACAAGGCAGTCCAATTACATATGCTCACGGCAAGCAGTGCTCTGGAAGATGGGTCCCTGCTGAACTGCCTTGAGATAAATAATCAGATGCTAGCTACCAAGAAACATCCCTGAGTCCAAGTCCAACCAGGAAAACAGAAAACACCAAGTATTTTAAACAAAATCTATTATGGTACCTTATTTTTAAAAACCTTAGAAAGTAATAAAAGTCATATATATTGTCATTGTAGAAATTTCAGAAAATATAAACATAATCACTGTTGATGTATATGCTTTTAGTTATCTAATATGCGTGAGTAATCAGAATTCTTCCAGGTATCATTAGTCAAGAGGTAATGCTAGGTCCTATTTATGGTAGTGATTGAAGTTTCGCTGACTTAGTCTTTTTGAATATTGGGGGACCATTAGTACCTCCTCTTCTCTGTTTCGTAGTCTCAAAGATTTCTGGGATCCTTGTTGGGAGGGGGATGCTGCAAGTGTCAAACATGAATTCACAAACAATTCTGACAGGTTTCCACTGCAGGCCTATTGCTGCTCCTCTTCCTGGAGAAAGGTTAGCTTGGGCTTGTCAGATGATTGTACCTCATTAGACCAATGCTTAAATGCGCATCTCATGCAGCTCAATTCTGGTAGGTACAGCTTGAAGTACATTATAATGAAACAATTCTGCTTCTAAGCCTTTTTGCCAATCCTGTCCTGTTTGCCTGAGGACTATTCCTTGACCTTCTGCTGCTGAGCTTCTAGGTGATGTTTCCCAGAAACTAGAGAATGGGAAGAAGGGAGAAGCCAGGGTAATTCTGTGCCTTCGTCTCTGCTGCGGGCTTCACCCCATACATGAGGCAAGCCCACCATGGTTCATTTCCCTTGAATGTTACATCACTAGGCACTGATGTTACTACTGCTTCCTTCTATCCTAAAGATGGAAGTGGCTTCTTGATTATCTTAATTCCTAATGGCCTCTCTGTCTCTTATTTTCATAGGCTGTTCTATCACCTGTGCCACCAATTCCATGCATTAGATTCTCTGTTTAAAATATTTAGAGCCATTTTTTTTTCCTGATTGGATCGTGACTGGTACAGACCTTCTCTGGATAGAAGATATAATCCAATATCACATTTATTTTTCAGGCTAGGTCTTATTTTGTCTGGGAGCTCCCTCAGAGGAAATTTCTCTACTGTTTTCAGCCTCTAAGAATAAAGGAGGTAACACGGAGTTAGCTGAATTCATATTTCTTTCACCGCTAGGTTTGCAGCAGAGGTTTGAAGAAGGAAAAAGGTGAGGTCATCTGTAATCTCTCAGAGGTTTCCTTTTCTTTGTCAGGGAGCAAAGGGAAAATCAAAATTTGTTGAGTTACGGCAAGACTTTAAGAAGCATTGAACTTCTAGCTTTCTGTGTCTTAAAGGGAACTACAAAGAAACGAATCTTGCTACTTAACGATATAAAAGCGTTTGTTGTTTGATATATCACAAATACCAAAGGCAACTGAGATCTGCTTGAGTAAATAGTTTGAATTTTGTGTTTATGGGTAACTATTATTACTTTTTTTCTGAGCAATTCTTTAATGTAATCGTATACTAACCTTTTCTCCCATAACATGAATATATTAAATGCTTTTCAATAAACAAATTAATTAGAGCTTAATTACTGGAAATTGCAAGTAATTATTAATGTGAAAGCATTCTTACTGTTTGTGGAGAACTAAGGAAAAAATGATATTTACAGAAGTTTATTTAAAGTGGTTAGCATTTGGCTCTTGGTAAAGGGCTTGAATGGGCATAACCAATGATTACCTCTGTGACTCTCATTTTCTAACCTTTCCTAGAGCATTCTGGCCTGCTTCTCAGGAACATTCCCTTTATATTCATTATTTTGCCATATGTCTTCCTTCCTTTAATCATCAGAAAATCCCTTTTTAGCCCTTTAATGTAAAAAAAGAACGCAGATTAATTATAATGCAATAGATTAAGTTCAGCCATTAATGCTATATTTCAAATATAAGAGTGTAAGTATTTTTTAGCAATGCGCTTTAGGACTAATGGGTGTTATCAACGTGGGTAGCTGAATCCTGGAATGGCTGTCCACTCATTATAAGAGTCAGGAGTCTTAAAAGTACATTTCTATAACTATCCCTCTGTGCCTCACTGGAAACATGAAGCGACTGGCAGTAGAATTGTTCTTCTTCATTAGTGAGTTTTTAAAGGCACATGTCATATTTTGCCATTTACTTTGTGTCTAGTTCCTTAGTTATGGTTCTTACACTGTGTTCAGTAGAATTTTAATAAATTTCTGTTACCTTTGTAAGCTTGTTGACATTGGCACCAGAGTGTACTGAATGCAGAGACAATAGACAGCATCTCTGGTTTTAGAACCATGCTTAGATATTGCTTTCCTGCACAGGCCATCAGACTAGCAGGATTTAGAATTGAGTTCCAGCTTCAGAGTTACCAACTCTGTTATCTCGAGCAGATTGTTTAACCTGTTTCAGTCTTATTCCCACTTTATACATAAAGGCAATAATAATGTAGTCGATATTTCATTAGTTTTAAGGATCAAGTTCAGTAATTACGTATGAAAGAATCGTGTAAATGATAAAGTACAAAACAAATATAATAAAGTATTGTTAATTTGCAGAGAGATAACTGTGACATAAAAGATTGGGGAAAGAATTTGTTGGCCAATATGTACCTAAATATTTGCAAATTCTTGGCCAATATGTACCTAAATATTTGCAAATTCTTACTGCCTTATATTTGTGTCACTGTCTGTGTCACTTTGTTTTTTTTACCTAGTCTGAACTCTTTGCCATTAAATATATTGCCATTGATGATCTAATTTCCAAACTGATTTGTGAATAACAGATACAATTTAGATAAAAAATGACAGGTCACTGGAAAGAAAAGGTAGATAGTAAACTTTCATCCCATCTCATCTCATGGAAAATGCCTATCTCAGTGTCCATCTACTCAAGTTCCATTGACCTAATTATTTCTCTTTAGAGCCCCGAAGACGAACATACCTTTAAAAAGATAAATTATCATAGAAATTTAAAAAAATCATGAAGAAAATATATTTTGAAGAATATTAAAGAGAATCTCATCATCTTGTTATGCAACAGCCTTTAATTCTGGCACAAATGTTATTTTTCCCTCCCCCTGGCAAGGTATAATTGACAAAGTTTGAACTACCACAAGGCTCATATGCTTGAGAAAATAGTTTAAGTTTTCATGATAAGGAATGTATATACAACATTGGAATTAAAAGACTAATGTATATGTGACAACTCTATATATCTTATCAGACAAATCCAGACAGCCACTTTTAGATTTATTACCTATTATTTATAATAAATGTACATTTATTGAGTACGTGCTGTGTACCTGGTATTACTTAAGTATATAACAACACAATAGCAGATCACCTAAGAAAACATTTAATCTACCAATTGGTTGTTTCCTCAACACTGTGGCCAATTCACAGGACCAATGTTTGAGGAAATAATCCAGTGTCAGACTGAATTTGGATCAAAGTTTTCTTGCAATGCAAACACAACAGCCAATTTCAGGAAGATATTAAAATATAACCTCTTAAAGTCACTTCCCCTTTCTGACTTTTTCATTTTATCTGATAAATGAGAGTAACAATAACTAACTTACAGATTGACACATTTTAGTTTATCATGTACTAAGGCATCTATGAGACATAATGATCAATTCTATTCAAATCTCTTTGCACTCTGGTACCACGTAGTAGCTTCATGATACATGTTAATTCTATTTTCTGCCATGTAACTCACCAGTTGTTAATCCTTCTCCTGAAAATAACCCCAGTAGTCATTGGGCATTAATTCCATGTGACCATTTTGTTTTGGTAATAAATAGGTCAGGCCCCTGACAATATAGATGCTATGCTATGCATAAATACACAGCTGATATCCTGACTCTGAATGCTAGATTGACACCACCCTCCCAAGGTCACTACTATTTCAGCTAGGGAACGCATGCAAAAAGAATACCACCCATGGAAAACTTTCACTCTTTATAGATTTAGTTCCACATCCTCAGCTAAGTCTTACATTCCTGATCAGAGCTTAGCTATGGACAAAACTCAAAGGCCTCTATTTGGTACAAGGCCAATACCGGAAGCTGTGTCCCCTATATTCTGGAGTGTTTCCTTTGTTTTGTTTTCTGGCCTAAGTCAAACAGAAGGTAGCTACCTGCATCTGCCACTGGTAGCTTTCCTTCAACTGCATTACTGTACAGCTTCATGGGAAAGGGGATAAAGTATAGAAATCAAATGCTTCCAAGTTAAGAGGATTCTATTTAGAATCTCTTTCATCCAAAAAAAAGAGCCATTTTTTTTTCCTGATTGGATCGTGACTGGTAACAAAGAGTGTCAACAAAGAGTGACACATTTTTAAAAACAATGGTTCCATTTTGTGACCTTGAGACTACATTTGTCCTTGCCTAATAAGAGAGATTTTTCTTCCTGGGGGCGAAGTATGTGCATGTTAGAAGAGAGAGGAAGAGCAGAGGGTTTTAATGCTTTATAGAGAATAAGGACTTTTTTATTTGGAAAATAGAAGCACAAATAGGCAAGAAATTATTGAAATGAGCAAAAGTGAACCAACATTTTGTTTTAGTTTTGACCCAGTTTGTGTAGATTTTGTGGTTACCAGTGTCCTAGAGAATGAGTGGAGAAGTACATAAATAATTATGCCTGCAAAACTAGGAACTTTTTTGGGGTCCAAGCTGTGGGCATATGGGTAAATATAGTTCTCTGTGCCTGGAAGCATGTGTACACATTGTTTATGGCAGGAGAGAATTGGCTGGTGGGAGAGGGCTCATTTGCAGGCCAAGCTGCGTGGCAGAACCATTTGAGGAAACTCCCATAACATTTACCAGCTGCAGAACTGTGTGTATTCACAAAGGGCCAAATTTACACTCTCTTAAAATAAACATAGTGGAACCAGAGATAGTTTTCAAGTAAAGTCCCTTCCCACATCAACAATCGATATATCCAAACCAATCGAAGCACAAAAAGGAAGGAAAACTTTTCAGCAGGTAATACCCAGATAAAGCAGGCATG
Organism: Saguinus oedipus; assembly: GCA_031835075.1. Taxonomy (NCBI): domain Eukaryota; kingdom Metazoa; phylum Chordata; class Mammalia; order Primates; family Cebidae; genus Saguinus; species Saguinus oedipus. The sequence continues at coordinate 16,536,211 of CM063185.1, forward strand.
AAAACCGTGGTAGCCAGCACATTGACCAAGAAAGACTCATGCTGGACAATCAGAAATATACATTTATTTTGTTTTCCCTTTCTCTCTTTAAAATGTATTTAGTGGGAATTGTCCTTTCCTTCTTGATGCTTCTTGGTAACTTAGTCAAAACTTACGGGAAAAACATAAGGAGCTTTCAAGTCACTCTTAAATAATGAAGTTTGATGGTCACATTAAATCACAATTGTCATCTCATTAGCAGTTGAAAATTATCTGTTATAAACCATAAGCAAAACCAAGAACCTGATTGAATGTTACATCATCTTCCCTCCCTCCCCCAGATGGAGGATGGGGGCGGAGGTGCAGCATATGAGCCTTTTCTCTTTCCAGCTTTACCTTCTCTTGCAACGGTGTCTACTGATTCTGACCCTGCCAGTGGATAGGGAGAAGGGGAGTGAGAAAGAGTGGGTAAAGGTGGCAGAATGTATTTACCTACCCACCAAGGTCTAAAGTCAGCTCTGAGCAACCTGGTCCCATGTGATAATTTAAGTTGATTCTTCTTGCTGGAACTTGGGTGGATTCTCAGGTGACCCCATTATGGACCCCCACTGGTAGTCAAACCTTTTGGGGCCTCTTCTGCCAGGGGCTTCTTATCTCCCTGCAGCTTCTGCTTTGTGATGGGATAGGGTGACTAGTACCCCACTTTCTGTTGCTGGGGGACTCCTCTTGTCCTGATAGGTCAATTTCTTGGGTAATTCATATTTATTTCTGGCTCCTGGGGTGATGTCATTCTTTCAACATGAAAAAATCAATAGCAGATTAATCTCAAAACAGCATTTTGAAGGTAGAATAGTTAAAACCACGAATGGGAAAAGGCTATAGCAAAACAAAGGGAGAGACTTTACAAAAGGATGTTGGAAAGTGCTCTACCTGCTTTCCTCTGAAAATTATTTTCTTCTTGAGTGGCTGTGAACTCCTCTCTTTATTAACAGATTGTTATCCTTAGCATTTGGTAGTGGTGGGGAGTGGTAGGTCCATGGGTAAAGAGTGATAAAGGAGATGAAGAGCCTTCCTGAAGATGAAGGAATCAACGTGGGTCTCTTTCTTCCTCCTTCCTGGGCAAGGGGAGAAGAGAGTACAACATAAGAAGGTGAAGAGAGGAGGGTAGGTTCCTATTTGATGAAGTGGGACAGACCCCTCCAAAGGAAGCTGAGAGCTCAGAAGTGGGCTAGGAAGGGGAACTGAAAATGAGTATAATATTGTAAATAGCTTTTTGGAGAAAGAGATGAGGGGAGAAGGAGATGAAAGGCAGGGAAATAAGTAGAGAGGATGAGTGAAGCAGCCTGGATTCTCATCTGCCAAACTTCTGGAATGGAATAATCATCCATCCCTTCCTCCTAGTGACTCTTCCTTGATAATCAGAATCAGTTAGCGTAGTTCCTGTTTTCTCTTAGTTACTTCCTGGGTGTGGGATGGTGGCCATTGGGATTTATGGTTCTTGGCAGGAGGCTTTAGAAGAGACCCAGATTTCTGGAATGCTATCTTGAGAATGAAGAGGGAAATAGTAGGCAGATAAAAAGTAGGCATCAGAAGGAAACACAGGATTCACAAGCTCAAGATCTGTTTTAATGCAACCTCCCACCTTCCATTCTTTCATGGGATTCCATAAAAGAATGATCCATATCAGATCCCTGAGTATTAGGCACATTTGATCTACAGATAGGCTAGAGTTAGTTGTCAGATGTAGCCTCCAACTCAGCTGCTGTAGATTTCCTTAGCCTTCTCTTGTCTAGTGCTCTCTTTTCCCTAATTAGAAAGACACATATAAAGCTCTCCTAGGGTTGTGTTAAAGCCCCTTCACAAGGCATAGGATTAGGAGATTCAATCCCCTCTTCCTTATTGGGAGGCAGATGTGAGATTCAGACCAACTCTTCTTCTAAAAAATTCCTCCTCATAAATCTACTCTCTCCTTTTGTATCCTCCTTGCAGATCAGTTATTTGGCTGGTCCTTATTCAAGGCAAGTGAGCATTTATTGACTCTCTTACCTAAAGCTGAGGCACATTATATTCTGCCTTAAGATTGTCCAGTTTCCAACTTTGCCTTGGCTGTGAAAAACAACCTTAGCATTAGTATTTGGCAGGTGGGATTTAACCTAGTCGGTCTAACCTCCCTAAAATGCACAGCAAAGCAAAACTTCCTCAGACTCAGTAAAGCCTTATACTTTATAGCTAATGGACATGACTCATGTTTCTTATCTTGGTGGCACATGGTAAAGTAAATCAATAATCAATGGTCCCCATTTTCCAGGATAGATGCTGCCACTAATAAGGTGGCCTCAGATGCGTTTCTAGACACCAAGAACATGATTTTATTGCTTTTTCTACTTTCTCCCACATAGAAATCAGTTCAATACTCATTATAACAGGGGCGATACTGAAGGCTCCAGAGATCACTCAGAACGTTCACCTCTCTGCCAACACTGAATTTACCTTTGGGAAAGCATTTTAGCAACTGCATGAGTGCTCAGGGAGTTCTTTGTTGATAAATTTTTGGAAAGAGCTAGCTTGTGGCCCTCTAGACATTTTCTAGTACTTCTTAATGCCCTGCCAAGTTTAAGTGTCTAAATTTCCCATAACTAGATTAGTATCAGATTTTTCAAGCTACTCTCTGTAACGTTGCTAAAAGAAGGGGAAATGCCAAAAGGGAATAGGACGTTGGTGTCATGTGATTGGCAGCTGACTCTCTGCTGACACCATATTGGAGGTGAACATTCATCGCACAACTATATTTCATGATAGAACATGAAACCCCAACTTATAGCATCCATGTGGGTCCATTTGATCTAAGCTTAATATCTATTTTATGTTATTTTAGCACTCTTCCATATAAGTTTTAATTTTCTCCTTTGAGAAATGTCTCATAAAACAGAGGAAACCTTTGCTTAAAATAAATCATCTTTGGCTTCTTCCTCTTTGTGGTAATGTCAATGTGTCTTAACACCTCTGAGCCTCACCTATAAAACGGGGATAATTTTGGCTGCTCTCAGAGTTGGTAGTGTTAAATTACATAATAATATATGAAGTCCCTGGAAGGGAGCTCAATAAATATTTACTCAAGTTGTGAGAGATAAAGTTATGGGCCATTTTGGAAAGCATCTGCTAGGCAACCTGGGGCCAATGGATTGCTTATCACTGACTGTAGTCTAAGCTTCTTGACCAGATGTTCACAGAAGGGGCATAGCAAAATTGGAATAGATGAAAACTTTAACCTGCTTCTCTTGCCCCATGCTCACTGCACTTACTGTTTGTTCTATGACATCTTGCTATTATTTGTTAAAGATCATGGTTTTAGAATATCATTACTTTTCATTTAATTAATATGGCATCCTATGGGAGATGTTCTAAATAATTTAAAACATTTAAGACCTATTGTGAAATAAAGTTTGCTTGCAAATTGCTAAAGGGAAACACCCTGTAATTTAAAAGTTCTATAATTATTGTTAAGGCAAATCGTACTCTCATATACATTTATTCATTTCTGAGGCTAATCATTTAGGGAAATTTTCAGAGAAATTATGTTACTTCTCTCCTTAATAGGGCACAAAACCTTCACATTTGGAAATAATGTCATACTTTTTACTACAGACACTGATAATCTCAAATGAATGTTAGGCAAATATATTTCTCAGAGACATCGTACTAGATATCTGAGCCGTCTACTAACATAGAACAATTATATCTCTCACACTCATTGGGAACGCTTATGTGCAAAATTTAGAAGAGGAGGAAATAAAATATTTATAAGATGGTTGGTGCAATTTTAATTATATTTGCAACGTTTCTCAGACCAAGAAACATATAACACATTATTGAAAGGGAAAAATATGATATAAAGTGAAAATAATACTGTTGAAATATTCCTTTGAGGATTTTTGTTTTGTTTGGATATTTTTGCGGGGGCGGGGGGATTGTGGTAAACATACTCTGTTTTAATAAGGAGTAATCTCTTACATTTGCATACCATTTGACTAATGTGGCCAGAAAGATTTTTCCATACATGACCTCATTTTTAAACCCTTATTTAGGTTAATTTCAGATAGGTAAGTTTAATTATAATCTCTTTAAAGAATGCAAGTGAGGCTTTAGGCGATCAAGTAATTCTGGAATCTATTGAAGAGGTGAGTAGAAAATGCTGGTCACCTGGAGAATAGAAGGGAGGTTACCTGTTCTTTAGAGATGAAGAGAAAGTGTAGTAAGGAGGTTACTTCTGTGAGTTGGATTGGGAAGAAATTTGCATCTGATATCATCAGTGATAAGGGAGGCAAAGCCATCTTTGGAGAAGGGTAAGACATGAGGAGAAAGGTGGGTGTGGGCAGAATCACGAACATCTGAGATAAGGACAGGGCTTTAGGCTGGACCAGAATAAAGTTATTATCTCTGTCCAGGGACTTCCTAAAGTCAGTTACTGCTTCAAAATAGCATTCTTGACTTTTCCTTGTCTTCCATAAAATTTTAGAACTGGAATATCATCTTGTTTAATTAATAGTATAATTTGCAGTTGGAGCATAGGAGTTATGACTGGCCACAATGCAACAGGATTGAATAAAGCAGCTGCCACCTTACCAAATGGACTGTACACCTTGGAGAACTCAATCATCCCGTGATGTTATCCTGAGGTCAGCAGCCATGGCAATGCTGCATTTTGTCACCTATTTCCTACCCTGCGAAGAATCCATTGAAAGTCTGTCTTGAATGCTCAGAATGGCCCAGTGTAGTATTCCAAGCCTGCCATCCCACTTCTCTATGTCTTAATCTAAAAGTTGGTTCAAAGGTCATAGAGCTTGGAATTTAATATTTGTAGAGTTCGGAGATAAAACAAGGTGAAGAGTTAAGATGAAATGAGATGAGGGGAATTGTTTAAGGGCATGCAGAGTTCAAGCATCACAACTGAAAATCCTCCTAAAAGGCAGAATGTACTCCAGCCATACATGCTTCATGGATTTTAATGGACTAAATAATATTATAAGAAAAACATTTCCTTCCACTTAAAATACTCCTAAAGGCAGAAATTTACTGTGGGAAGTACACTGGCGTTGGAACCACAGAGTTGTAGCTTTCTGATACGACACCCCAAAGGATTCAGTACCAGGTAATACTGACAGAAAACTCAACTTTAGGTTGTTTAGACATTAAAGAAGATTAATTTGTTGTTCCAGATGCAAGTCAAGATGTTGGTTCTGTTTCATGGTTGATTTAATTTAGCAGCTCAAACAATGACATCAGGACCCAAATTCTGTTCCATCCTTCTGCTTTCCATGGTATTTGACTTATTCAAAGCCTCTGGATGACTAGCTACCATTCCCATGCTGCAGCTCCCTTATCCATGTCCAGGTGATTGAGTCCAGCCAATAAACACCTTCCATTGCTGTGGGTTACATCGTTGATTCAGAAGAAAATATAAATTTTATGCTGGTTAACTAAAATTCAGAATTAGACTCGAGAACGGCAGTCATCTATGTTGAATGAATGAATCACTTGGTTGTGACTTCTTCAGTGTGAACAATATAGAAGGGGTCAATGAGAAGCGCAGGCATTGCAAAGCTTTGTAGATAGATTACATTTAAATCTCCAAGGCTTGAGTTCTTCATCTGTACATTATGGAAAATGTCAGAGCTGATATGAACACTGAATTAAATTAACATAGGAAAAACTCTCAGGGTAGTACCTGGCATGCAGTGAATATGTTAGTACCTTTCTCTTCCTCTTATAATACAGGAATATATTGAATAATAAAACACAGGTTGGGTAATTTGCAAATTAGTTTTCAGTTCTCATATTCTATACTTTTATAAAAACATGTATCAGCCTGTTTGCAATTTATTACTTTGAAAATTATATGGACAAATAGCGATCATGGATAGAGCTTTCTTCTACTCTTCCCCGTTTCTTTTACTTTACCTATTTTTTTGAAATGTAACATGAATTAGAAAATCTCTGCCGCATCTTTAAATGTTAAACTTTAACATAGCTGTGGGGATAGTACAGTCAATTTGTTAATTGCACTTACATTTAAATTTTATACTTGTGAGTAAAAAGTAGTTCAATAGAGTTTAAGCCAGTTTACTTCATTGGTTATGGAAGCTATTTTTCATTTCATGTCACAGAAGCTGAATACAATTGTTTGATTTAGAAAAAGAGGAAATAAAGCCAGTGACTTGCTATGAGAACCCTGGAGAGATTTCTTAACCTTTTTGATCTTCCATTTTCTGATCTGCAAAATTAGAGGGAAAAAACAGGCAAGCATGAGTCATGAGGTTTCAGTAAGGGCTGTGAAGACCTAGAACAGTGCCTGCCACAATGATAGGATAAATAGGTGATAGCATGACCATTACCTCTAAGGTAGAACAAGTTTTCTTTTGTGATTTTAAATATTGTTTAATAAAATGAATCTTTGTGCAAAGAAAGGTTACTCTCAGGAAAGCAGTGACCATATATCAATCAGAGTTCTTCGGAAAAACAGAACCATGAGGAGATACACACACACGCACACACACGCACGCACACACATATACACACATATATAAAGATATTTATTTGAAGGATTTGTTCACACTGTTGTGAGGGCTGGCAATTCTGAAATCTGTAGGGTAGGCTAGCAGGCTGAAAACCCTCCAGCAGGAGTTGATGCTGCGGTCTTGAGGTAAATTTTTTCATTAGGGAAATCTCAGTTTTGCTCGTAAGGTCTTTGAACTGGATAACGTCTACCCGTATAATTGAAAACAATCTCCTTAAAGTCAAATGATTATAGATGTTAATGGCATCTACAAAACATCTTTGCTGCCATGCCAAAATTTGTGTTTTTGTTTGTTTTTAAGACAGGATCTTACTCTGTCATCCAGACTGGAGTACAGTGGTGCAACCTCAGCTCACTGCAACCTCTGCCTCCTAGACTCAAGCCATCCTCCCTCCTCAGCCTCTGGAGTAGCTGGTACTTAGAGGCACATGTCACCACTCCTGGCTAATTTTTGTATTCTTAGTAGAGGCAGAGTTTCACCATGTTGTCCAGGCTGGTCTTGAACTTCTGGACTCAAGCAATGTGACTGTCTGGGCCTCCCAAAGTGCTGGGATTATAGGCGTGAGCCACCACACCTGATTGAAATTAGTGTTTGATTGAATAGTGGGCTCTAGAGTTTAGCCAAACTAACCCATCACAGACGAGAGACTGACATGAAGTGCACTTTAGAGTCATGGTCGTCTTCTTAATTTGGGAGAATTTTGGAAATTCTTCCAGCAGTAAACTTATAATATGTATACTTTTTCACATATACATTATACTTTAATGCAAAGATTTTAAATGGGTTTGTTTTTAATCTATACCCTAAATTAGTGATAGCAAGGGATTTCTTCTCAGAGATTTGGCTGGTGGATGCTCCAGATGTTGTATAAAACAATATTGTGTAATTGTATCCAGGCTTGGTGGGTAATACAGTTGTCATTACCTATTGATAGCTCCCAGTAAACAAGCCCAAGGAGAAAGCGTGTTAGCTATGTATTACCATCTCATTGGTTATTACAGTTTTAAAATACACGAAAACTCTATTAAGTCCTAAAGTATCCAAGGACTCTATGGAGTTGTTATATATTTTTAGAATAATGATATTGCTAACATTCTCTCTGTAAATATAGTGACGATTAGTCTAACATTCACTTAGATAGAAGAGCCCTAACTGGCTTTCTTCTCTAGGTTAATGTATGTATAGGTCTTCGATTTTTATTATTCTTCTAATATAAGTTGCACATGGCTATAAACGCATACCTTTGCTGGGTGGTAATTTTCTCAGCCTTCCTGGTTGAGAAAATGTATACTGGATTCCAAGTTGCCTAAAATAAATGCTAATATATAAAATTGACAATTAGTACAATTGTCTGGTTGGAAAATTGTACCATAAAAACACTATTTCAACTGGGACTTAGGAGACTTGGAATCTATTATATATTCTGACAAAATTATATGGTTTTCTGCATCCTGGTTTCAGCTCAGTCTTACATCAACCTTATGGCCTAGATTCTTTTGCATTTCTTTGCAGATAAAGGAAATATGAAAATGTGAGAGTACAGTTCTCTGTTCATCCTTCACAGTTGGCCCAATTTTGCCAAATAGCAGGTCAGAATGGAAGGAAATTTTCCAGCAATTTCCTCTTACCTGACTCTTTAAATGTGACAAAGGCTGCATTTCATTAGCTGGGTTCTTTCTAACTGGAAGTGTTTGAAAAGGGCTTTTGGCAGTGAGTACACTGAAGAAGGTGGCATAGAAGGTCAGGCATGGTGGCTTATGCCTGTGATACCAGCACTTTGGGAGACGGAGGCAGGTGAATCATTTGAGGTCAGGAGTTTGAGACCAGCCTGGCCAACATGATGAAACCCCATCTCTGTCAAAAAATTAAAAAATTAGCTGGAAGTGATACCCCTGTAGTCCCAGCTACTCGAGAGGCTGAGCCAGGAGAATCCCTTGAACCCAGGAGGCGGAGATCACAGTGAGCCAAGACCATGTCACTGTGCTCCAGCCTGCAAGACTCTGTCTCCAAAAAACAAAAACAGCAACAACAAAAAAGACACAGGATGGAGGATGGCAGGGGTCTTTGATTTTTGGTCGTGCCAGATTGTTAATACCGTAGTAGTCTACAAATGGCATGGATATCTCTAAGGAATTTGTTTCTACCCACTCTGTTTACTGCAGGCAGGAGAAGAACCATTTTTATGCCAGATAATCCCTTTGCAAATGAGCAGCCCATATTTTTATGTGGCATTGGGTGGAAGGATAGGACAAGGGTCAGGTGAATGAGGCACTTGCTTTGAGTACAAAATTTAAGGGAGTTCCAAAAACTCTGGAGTAAAAATAGCATTTAAAAAATTATTTGCCTTAAAATAGTATTTCTCTTGATTTATGAGTTTTTTTTCCTCTCCTCTTAAATATTTCGGAGCCAAGTAGGGTGAAACTCAATCTGAGATGATTTTAATGCTCCTTTTAAAACTTCTGTTTCCTAAACCAAGGTTGTTTGAGGTCTGCACTTTTTCTTGAATGTAAGATTTTTCTTCTATTATTGTTTCACTTTAAATTTATCCAAGCATAGATAGGGGAGCAGTAGGCAAGGTTTTAAAGGAAAAGTGGTAATTCAAGGGATAAAAAGAGTTAAATGAGTGAAAGAAAATACAAAGGGAATATTAGGGAGAAAACCTAGGTAGAGTTTTCTGACTATAGAGATACTAATCTGCTCAATTCTTATTACGAAATTTTAAGTTTATAAATTTCAGAAAATTGTGAATAGAAAAATAATACCTTCCAAAGCATGTTTACTGCCAAAATACAAAATGTGTTGGTAAAAATATTTACATTCTCTTTGTATCTTTCTTCCTCATTCCCTCTTCCTTCTTCTAACATTTGTCTATTTTCAACCCTCTATCTGACACATAATAATTTTATGTACACAGTTGTATATACTACTGTTTACACTTACCGTATTATAAGCATTTTCCTATGTCAAATTCATATTTTCAAGTTTAGAATTTTAATAAATATTTATATTATAAGGCCCTCTATTGCTACACTATATTTTAGCTAAGCAGTTTCTTCTTACTATATATTTAAGCCTATTTTTAATTTTTGGCTATTGTAAATATTGTTAAATGTAAATCTTTAAACATCACCGAAGGAGAAATTTCTAGAAGTTAAATCATAAAGTCAAATGCTATGGGCGTCTTTATGGTTGAAGAAGCTGTTGTCAAATTATTTTCCAGAAAGCCTTCTTATAGAATTACTGATGTTATATTTTTTTCTCTATTTTTGTCAATTCTTAGACAGTCCTTTTCAAATCAGAGATGCATTTTCATTCATCTTTATAATATTCACTTACGTTTTGTTTTCTGTGTTTTAAACATTTCTTTCTATTTTTGATGCAACAATTTAGTCTATTGGGACTTAACTTCAGTGTAAAGGATAAGTGCTGCAGTTGAGTGCCTCCCTCTCCCCTGCTTAGAGTGTTCTATCCTCTCCCCTGCTGAGAGTGCTTTTCCCTCTCCCCTGCTGAGAGTGCTTTTCCCTCTCCCCTGCTTAGAGTGCTTTTCCCTCTCCCATGCTTAGAGTGCTTTTCCCTCTCCCATGCTTATAGTTCTTTTTCTGTCTCCCATGCTTAGAGTGCTTTTGGGGTCCAGTTTAATGTAAAAATGGAGAGATCTGTGTACATGTTGCTAACCTAATCTGGGTAGTACAAAAAGTTCCTTGCACAATTCTTGATTATAGACTGATTATCCTTTTTTTCTAATAAATAATCCCTTTTGCCTATTTAGTTTACTTTGCATTAAATTAGCCTAATATAAATATTACTCATGTTTGCCTTTGGTTTGTGTTTGCTTGATATACCTGTGTCCATCTTTCAGTTTAACTTTTTAGAGTCACTCTATTTTTAGCTCTGCCTTTTGTATATGTGGCATGTAGTCAAGAAATTTTTCTTTTAACAAAATATTTACCCTATTTAGGTTTATGTTAACTCATATATTTGGTTTTCTTTCTGTCATATTTTGTACATTTGTTTTTTATTTTGTCTACTGCTACATGAATTTGACATTTCTCAAATGATTTTTCTAGCATTTTTGTTTTTACAAATGGTTTTAAATTTTCAAAAGTTATTGCTGAATCTATACATATTTAATTATTGCTATATTAATGAAAAAGCTTTAATGTTTCTTTTTCTAGCCAATATGAATAATACTCTCCTGTCACGATGAAAAAATGCAAAATATATAAAAGAATGCCTTTCAGGACAGTGGGTACAATATAATAAAGGACAGTGATCTCTGAAAGGAGATGTTGGAAACAACATTAGCCTTCTGATTGACCCAGCTTCGTGCCTTGAGAGCTTCCAGGCAGTGGGGTAGGGGCAGCAAGCCCAGGCAGAGTTCAGTGGATGTTACTTGTTGTGCAGACAGAGCTGGGAATTTGGGCATTAAGTGCTGCTGGAGTTCACAGGGCAGAATACAGGACTGTGGGGATCTGCAGAGTTCACCCCTTGAGTTTTCTGTAGATATTGATCACTGCATGCATATGAGAAAAATACTTGAAGCTGGTGAAATAATCACTTTAAAGGGCAGAAGCAACAGTAGTTAATGCTCATGCAGGGATGGAAACAGTGTCTATTTCTACTAACCAAGCTGGAAAAATCTCATATTTCATTGGAGTATTGGGTAAAATACTTAAACGAGTCTTGTTTCTGTGGTAAGGAAAAATTAGCTCTGGACTAATTCTAGTTGAAACCCTGAATATTAGCATTGCTAAATGTTCTGCTCACAGAAGTCCAGAAGCAGTGACTGTTTCTACCAGCAAGACTGGCAAATTTCATAATTCACTGGAATATTGGGTAGAGTACTCAGAGTCTCTTGCCTCCATAGTGGGAAAAAATCAGGCCTAGATGTTATGTCACAATCGGTTACATGTAACTGATCTTCAAAGCAAGACTTGAAATGTTCAAACCATTTCCAAGTAATTCATTTTTGTCCCAGAGGAAAGCCAAAAACTACATATGAGACTACAAAAGTATCCGGTACTCAACAAGATCATATCCAATCAAAATACCTTACCATTCAATAAAAATGAACAGATATCAAAGAAACAGGATAACATCAACTATAATATGGGAAATAAAGTCAATTGCTTTCAAACTTAACCAGATGTGATACAGGTGTCAGAATTAGTAGACAATGGCATCAATGACTGTAAATTGCATAAAATTAATAAGTAGAGACACAGAAGATATTGAAAAGACCCACATGGAACTTCTAGACATAAATATTACAAGGTTCAATATAAAAATAAACTGACTTGGATTAATGGTAGGTTAGGCATCCCAGAGAAAAATATTCATGAACTTGAAAATGTATCTATGGAAGTAGTTAAAATGTACTGAGAAATAAAAGAATTTTAAAAAAGAACCCAATAGCAATGAACTGTGTGACAACTGGAAGCAGCCTAATTGTGTATAATTGGATTCCCTGAAGGAGAGATGAAAGTGGGAAAAGAAAATAATGTTTGAAGAAAAAATGCCCCACATTTTTCAGATTTTTTGAAAATAATAGACCTACACTTCCAAAGATCTCAATAAACTCCAAGCAAAAGAAACTGGAAAAAAATAGTTATGCTAACAAGCACCAAAATGCAGTTGTTCAAAGTTACTGCTTAAGAGAATATCTTGAAAATAACTAAAGGAAAAATAAGACATGTCGTATAGAAGAACAAAGATAAAGATAAAACAGACTTCCTGCTGAAACCAATGCAGGTAGAAAAAGTGGAGCAGTATCTTTAAAGTACTGAAACTAAAACAATAACAAAAATTCTGTTAAAAAAAAGTCAACCTAAAATTCTACACACAACAAAAGCATATTTCAAAAACAAAGGGAATAGACTTTCTAAGACATGCAAACTCTTGAACTAATTCATGGTTGGTCCATGTGCATTACAAAAAATAAGTCCTTCACACAGAAGGCAAATTATATGTTGTGAAAATAAGGATATATATAAAAGAAATGGCAACTACATGGGTCAACATGTAAGATTTTACAGATATTATTTAAATATCTTTAAAACATAAATGATTCAAATAAAAATTATAATGTAGTGTTAAGTTAAAAACATGAAGAAGTGAAATATATGACAACAATATCTGAAAGGTCAAAAATAGAGGAATAAAATTACACTATGTAAGGTGCTCATTTTATATGTGGAATGATATGATATCCCTTAAATTTAAGTTGGGATAAATTAAAGACATAGGGTCTAAACCCTAAAGCACCAGTAGAATAATAAAACAAAAAATAAACTTAAAAATTTATCTGTACCTTTTGACATTACAGAATTGCTATAGCTACTATTTTGCTTGACTGTAAAAACCTTAGTTTCAGGTTCTTTTGTTTTGTATATAATTCAATAGGCAGGGATTGAAGGGTGAATCAGTCTCTGCTATCTAGATCTCCGAAGTCTAAAACTACTTATGAAGCATTTGTTCTTTACACTTTCTTTCCTATTTGAAAAATGTCGTGTTATTCACAGAATGATCGAAAACAGCTCCTAATTCTTTTTCACGTGCTGACACAGAGATGTTGCTGTAAAGGTCCCCCGATGGAGCTGCTTATAAAAAGTTGTATTTTATTTTCCATTCTTATCATTGATTGGAATCTCACTGTGCCAACACAGAACTGGTGGATGGCTGTGTATTTTCTCTGAAATGGAAGTTACACTAAAAAACACAGGCTTCCAATTTTGTTGCCATGTTTTTTCTTATTCTTTCTTTTTGTTTTTTTTAATTGAGGCAAAGTCTCGCTCTGTTGCCTGGGCTGGAGTGCCGTGGTGCAGTCTTGGCTCACTGCAATCTCTGCCACCCAGGTTCAAGCGATTCTCCTGCCTCAGCCTCCTGAGTACCTAGGATTACAGGCAGTGCCACTGTGAATGACTAATTTTTGTATTTTTAGTAGAGATGGGGTTTCATCATGTTGGCCAGGCTGTTCTTGAACTCTCAACCTCAGGTGATTTGCCCGCTTTGGCTTCCCAAAGTGCTGAGACTACAGGTGTGAACCACTGTGTCAGGCCAAGTTTCATTTTCATTTGTAACAAGTTGGGATAGACATTATATATAGACTTGTAAGGAGCTAAAAGTTTCTGGCTTGCCTCCAATTGGCATGCTACACACATTTAAAATATAATGCCATCATCTTCTTCAGCACAGTCTCATAATTTATTCCTAAACTTCCTCCCAAGGAAGCAAGTTTATGCTGAATAATCATTTTATCTAAACCATTTGAAATCTCACTGCTGCAAGTGGCACTTAATAACCATTCCTGAGACTTCAAGTTTCTCTAATTCATTTTCTCTGCAAATATTCACTGATAACCTACTATGTTCCAGGTGAAAATCTCATTACAGAAGACTCAATGATGAAATAAGCTATTATAATAAGGCCACTCTTGTCATGGAGCTCACATTTAACTGAGGGACACAGGCAATTGCATGTAAACAAATACAATAATTTCACAAATTTTAGGTGCCAAGAAAAAAGATAGAACGATGGATCGAGGGAAGGCACCATTTCCTAGGATCCTTTGTGATGGAATGACTGTAAAGAAGCCACCATTAGATGATAAAGACTCCTCCCCAAGGAGATTAATTTTGAGCTTGGACCAGAGTTGTAGGAAGAAGCCATTCAAACACAGATGGGAGAAGAGACTTCCAGGCAGAGGAGGCAACAATGAAAAAGTTCTAAAGCAGATACAGTTTTGTTGTGTTCAAGGAACAGAAAAAAGCATTAGGATGAAATACCACGAGAGGAAGACCTAAGCAGTGGATGAAGTCCTGAGGGCAGAGGAGGGTCTTTTGTTCATAATAGCGATTTGGGATTTAACTATGATCAAAAACCTTTTGAGGAGTTTAAATATAAGGTAGTCATGATCTGATTTATAATTTTGAAAGAGCACTTTAGATGCTGTGTGGGGAAAAAGATTAGAAGGTGGAGAAAGTAGAATTTAGAAGCAGTAGTTCAAAAGCTATTGCAGAGCTCCCTGAGGCTGGCTTGTGTAGCACTGGAAAGGGGGAACAGTGGACAGATAAAACGTATATTTTGGAGGTAGTGCTGATAGCATCTGTTACCTAGAGAATTGTTGTTAGCTGAGAAAAATAGTTACCATTTATTTTCCAAACAATATTAAAGGAAACTTTTAAGAAAAACATTTGTTTTTCCCCACCAATTTGTTTTACTTTCTGTATTATATTTCCATTTAAATTCAAACAATGCTCTCTTATAACCCTTCATTATTTACTTAATATTTTCATACACATTGTTCCTTTGATCCTTATCCTATGCTTGGGAGAAAAACAATGCAGATTTTCTTATTCCAGTTTTTATGAAGAAACTGTGCTTCCATCAGGAATGTGACTCACTTAAGATTGCCTAGCAAGTCAAGCTATAAATTCAGATTCAACGCCCAATTCATCAGGCTGATTTTCCTACAGAATAGCGCAGTTGAGCACATAAGGCATGGATCTGATGAAAAGGTCTCAATTTTACTGCTTTTATTTGCAGTTCTTTACGGTACCTCATGCCCCCTCATATCCTCATGGAATGGTTCTTTGGTGGCAGAGTAAAGAGGTATATTTCTCTTCTAGTTCTAATTGTCAGAGCTACTAACACACCAAGACAGACCTTTTCCTCATTACTTTTTCCCATCATGACGTTCAGGAACCCATTCTCTAATAATGATTGGGGAAGAAGTTACAGAAACAAGAAAATCCAAGGAAGAATGCACCATTAGAAAAGGACTTTGGAGCAGTGAGAACACTCAACAAGGAGAATCAAGAGTAATCAGTGCTTACCTAAAAGCCATGATGTGCACAAAAGATGAGGATTATGAGAAAGAAATTAAAACAACAAAGGTGACACTTTAACAGTCAAAGTTCCCTTGAAAGAAGTTAAAATTTGATGAGTGTTGCCTATTATTGAATGCAGCTCTCCTAATCTCAGATAATCTGGTGCATAAAGCCCCAAATTTCTCCAAATTTGAATGAATTTGTGAACCTATCTTTATTTTATAGAGGGTAAACCTGTATCTTTTTTTTTTAACCAGAAAGTATGCTAGTTTGAGAATAAGAGTTTATAAATAATATTGTATTCTGTCAAATTTATTATTAATTTTATTATTTTAAAATAATTCAACAGGTAGTTACTTAGTACCTAAGCACAATACCACAATGAACTTAATCTACTCTTGCTCTCTCCCTCTACTCCAAAATTGGTGGCCATCTAGCTATTTCTTGAACATGCCAGGCATACATTTTTCTCATAGCTTTGCCTTAGCCTATTCTTTTTCTTCTGCCTGAACACTCTTGTCCCAGAATCTTATTTCATTCATTTTGTCACCTCTTTTAGGTGTTCCTCAAATGTCACCTTCTCAGTGAGAGATTCCCTGGGTATACCATGTAAAATTCCAAACTCACCTTTGCCTTCACCACTATCACAACACACACATTTCATATCCTCCTATCTTCCCCAAAATGAAAACTTCATAGGACCAAAAATTTTTGTTTCAGTTGTATCTTCAGGACCAAGGACAGTGCCTGGTACACAGTAGGTAATATTAGTATGTTTTGAGGAAATGAATGAATGAATGAAATTAATCCCTGCACTAAGAACTTGCAGTCTAGACTGAAAATTTCTATGTGGCATGATAATTGTTATGGAAAGGTTATTTCAGGATGTTACGAGCACGCAGAGTTTGCAAGTCACAATAGGGATGTAAACTGATTCCCAAACATTAGCTAGGAATTAGGTTTAAAAAGAGACATTGATTGAATTGTAAACATTTGACTTAGATTTGGTCATGGCCATAAAGCAAGATGTTACTGTCTATGTGTACACAGAGCTACAGCAATAGCTTTGACAAGCACAGATTCAAAAAGTAAAAGTTAATCACTAAAAGGCAACTTTGAGTTATCATGAGACATTATCATATTTAAACCCCTTGAATTGTGATTTTTATATAGATGAGACACTGATATAAACCATTTTGGGGATATTAGTTTATAAAATTGCCATTTGCTTTTAATGGGCTTTGATTCACAAGTTTATCACTTAAGAAAGTTTCATTTCTCTTCTGTCCACTTAAAATTTCTGTTATATAGAAAATAGGTGTGTGATCAACGCATGTATTTGAAGTTGAGATTCACATTATATTATCTACAGATTTCTTTAGTATTGTTTTAAATCATTTATTCATAATCATTTATTAAACAGCAAATAGCAACACTGAAATATTAAATATAAAGGTGATACACATTTAGAGTAAGATTGTAAAGAAACTATTTACTGTTATTGAATCCTTCACCTTAACTATTTTGCATGTTAACAGGGAAACCACTGGTTTCAAAGTAAAAAGAACAAGAATGCTTCATAGATTCAGGGTCTCCAGGGAGACATACGAAAAGAATGCTCTCTCACTTCTGGCTCCTACATCTCTATAGGGACTACACTGTTCTTCATGGCAAAGGCAGAAAACAGAAAAGTCTTGGTTACATAAGTGCATCTTACAGCAAAGAATGAAATGCTCTTACCAGTGGTAAGGGAATAATGTTCCAATTTCTGCCTAAAGAAATAAAGAGAGCATCCCCTTCTACAGAGAGCATTCTAGCTGTGTGTTGCTCACTCAATGTTGCTCCTCCACTCAGCTGGTTTCCCTGGTAAATTGTACTGCCCCTAGCAACCTCAACTTCTTTTCAAACTGTTATCTTTTGCAGAGTTGGCAGCTATAAATCTAAGCTCATATTGGAACAGAACAGCGCTCAAATAGAAAACACAACAAAAGTATAATCATACTTTCAGCATTTGATTACAAGTTTCAAGAACTACTTTTTCACCTGACATTCAAATGACTTTTTTTTTTTTTTTTTTAGAAAAGTGGTTCTCAACTCTGTTTGCACCTTAGAATAACCTGGGATACTTAATAAATATAGCAATGCATGGATCCTTCCCCAGAAACTCTTACTAGTTGATCTAGGTCTGACCGGATTCCATTTTTATTTCTCTGACATGATCAACTAGCATTAATGCAGCAACATGTGTTGGGGAGGGGGCGGCAGAGGGGTCAACTAAGACATAGTAAGACATAGGTCAGAGTGCTTGTCTTTAAGATGCAGACACTACTACCTTCTACACACTTAGCCTTAGGCATAGTTCTTGGCATCCCTAATCCTTAGTTTGCTCATCTTAAAAGTAGAAACAGCAATATCTACCTATTCTTTGAGTGTAAGTTTGCTTTTTGGAATCAAATTAAAAAATAGCTTTTAAAATACTTTGAAAGTACATTAAAATTGTATACATTTAAGGTGTACAAATGCAGTTTTGTTACATGGATGTATTGTATGGGTTGACAACCAGGCTCTTAGTGCAACCATGGCCCAGATAATGTACATTGTACCTGTTAAGTAATTTGTCATTCCTCAGCCCCCTCCTACGCTTCAAAGTCTCCACTGTCTATTATTTCACACTCTACGTCCATGTGTACGCACTATTTCACTTCCACTTCCACTTAAAAGTATTTGTGTAAATATGTAGTTTTGGCTTTCAGTTTCTAAGCTGTTTCTCTTAAGATAATGGCCACCAGTTCCATCTATGTTGCTGTGAAAGACATTTCATTCATTTCTTATGGCTGAATAGTATTCCATTGTGTGTAGATGCCGCATTGTCTTTAAGCATTCATCCACTGATGGATACTTAGGTTGATTCCAAATCTTTGCTATTGTGAATAGTGTTGTGATAAATATATATGAGCAGGTATCTGAAAGGACATTTTAAAACATGCTGCAGTAGCTATTTGTTAGCTATTTGTTACATTTTGGCTGCCTGCCATCTATTTTACCTTTGAACAACCAAGAAACTGGACTCCACTTCTACACATGACCAAAACCAGCCAATTAGAGTCCCTTCCTAAAAGGTTGGAGCATTTCATTGGTTGCATTTCCATTCAGTCCTAGTGGTGGAGCTGTGATCTGTCTGCCCTAAGACCCTAGTCAATGCCGTACTCCCCAACCTGCAGAGATAACCTGGTGTCTTTGAAGTCCCTAACGTCATTCTCCATCTTCTTTTTGTCATTACATAACTACAACTACTCTTCTCTATACTAAACTAGAATTATTCATTCGTCGCTGACCTCTAACAAACATCTCATTTCCTCAATATTTCCGTGAAGACCCAGGTTCCCTGTAGGCTCAGGCAGTCTGAGAAGAACTGGGAGAGTGTACTACTCTGCTCACCCACAACATCTGCTGTCTGACTTGACTTGTTCTCATTTCTATATTCTTTATGGGCTCTGAGAAAATGATCTTGTGTCCCTTTTCATAATATACATCCTTTTCTTAAGAAGGTCTAGGAAGAGAGAAAACAGTCTCTTAAAAGCAGAAATCAGAAGAAACAAGGAACTTTCTTGGTATATGACATATTCAGTTAAAGAAGGAAGGCTGTGATTGTAATAGAGCAATCAGTGGGCTCCTGGTTCCAGGCTTGGATCCATCACTGGGTAACCATGGACAAGTAATTTAACCTCACTGTTAAATTATGTCTACATCTGTAAATGAAATTTAGGTTTATTGTGTTTAACAATTGAGAGTGTTATAAATACTTACAGATACCAGAAAATGTTAAATGTTGAATAATGGTGGTAACGGTTATGATAAGAAGGAAGAAACTAGGCTGTGCATTTAATTTGAAATATATATATGTATATTGTAAAAAAGAATTATATGGATATTGTAAAAATTTATGTTTATATGTAACATTTTATTACATTAATATATATTAAACATACAAAATATAATGTATACTATATTTGCATTTTAATTATATACAAATTAAATATACATGTTATATGTCTATATTATACACTAATATTTTTATATATCTATTATTTTTAATTGATTCCGGTGGCTACTTCAATTGGCTGAGAGAAAAAACATTGCTCATTTATCAATGTCCAAACCCTCTCAGAAGACAGTCAAGACACAGCTATTGGTTGCAATGAACTTTTCTATTTTGGGGATCTTTTGTTCCTTTAAAGAAAACAATCTGTTTTGTGCCAAAGAAGATTTACAGTTAGTAAGCTGTGGTCACCTTACTTGGAAAAACTGTTTTTCTTTCCTACCAGTGTTACAAATGTCCTATGCTTATGCACGTGTACACACACACACACACACACACACACACACACACACACACCTGGGTTAATCAATGTTAAGTCTATTGCCAGCATAAAAAACAAAAAGCTTCAGCATCATCTTTGAAAACAAATTGTTGGTTGTTATCCTGCACAACCCATCATTGACAACTTGTTCTCACACAAAAGCTTTGCTTTATCTGCTGTAAAGTTCTGTTTAAAGAAAGTAAAAGGCCATGTCCTTATTTTTCAGCTTCCATGAGTTGTAACAGTTTTCGTTGATTCTGATGGCCGCTTGGAAAGAATACATTTTGTATTTACCATTGGGCAGAACATGCACTACAAAAATCTATGTAAATTTGATAACAAGAATGTGTGATGGGGTTGTTGGTGACTGTCTCCCCCTCTCCTGGTACTTGGCCTGGGTCAAGCATTTATTGATTCTGATTGTTGTTTGACAAGACGGTGTTGCAGTTACAAAGCCAACATTGTTAAGAGGGTGGGGTACTCGAAAAAGTGCTGAGAGGTTCTTTTGTCTGAACTTTAATTGGAAGAATAAGGTAGTACATTCAGGTATTTGTGGCGCGTGTAATTTCCTCAGGAGAAGGCTAGGATCTAAATGATCCTGGGGAGGAAGAAAGGTATAGGGATTGAATCTGTGGGTTTTTCTGGGCCAAGCTCACTCCACGTGATGTATATAGCAGAGAGTCTACAAGGGCACAGAACTAGAGGACTCAGGCTCTGTTTGGTCTCTCAGGTGTGTCTATGACCTTACCTTAAAATAACTGCTTTTGTCTCTGTCAGGTGAGTTTGGCTTCTATTAGCCTTGAGGTCTTGAATAGGTTACTTAACCACTTTAAGCTTCTGTTTCAAAAGTGAGAATGGTACCTACAAGGCAGTCATATTTGATGTGAAGGACAGATTCCTAAAGGTTTTATTTAATTAAAAATGCATATAAGTCAAAATGAATCCTAAAAAGTAAGGCCAGGCATTGATTTGATTAAATCTGAAGCCTGGCTGCAAGAGTTTAAATTCTACTTCTGCTACTCAGGTTTTGCACACCACGTTTTCCTTCTCTGCAAAAGAGGGATAAAAGAGTGTTGTTTCATAGAATCTTCTTTTTGTGAAAAATAAATAGCCTGATATCTATGAAGTGCTTAATGCTCAGTAACTATTAGCTTTTATTATAACAATTTTTATTTTCCTGCAAAAGTAGAATATACTCACATCACCAAAGCATAAATGTCATTTAAAATTCTCTAGGTTTATCTTTTAAATTTGGCAATTCTTCATAATATTTTAAATTGAAAGATGTGTGCTACATTTGAAATTTTGTAAATAAAGTGAGAATGCGTTGATTTTTTATATTAAACTAATTTATATTTGCATAATTAAAATTTGCGTGATTCCAATTTGTATGAAATGCGACTGGCCCTGTATCTCAGCGGGATATCATGAGCATTAAATATGCTAATACGTGCCAGTCTCATTTAGCCCATGGCCTGACATTAATAATAATGATCTCTAGGCATGAGAACCAAGACTGGGTTCTTGAGACAGAAAAAAAATGCTATTTCTTCTCCCATGGTGTCTTGCAATAATTTACCAGTGCTTGGCTGTCTTTTTATCCTAGCACAGAGCTGGGATATACAGGAGCATAAGGGAGGAACTTGATAATTTTTGTCTACTTCTCTCCACGTTAGGAAGTATTTCAGAAAACTAGGGCAAATTTATAAACTCCATCAAACTCTCATCAAATTCCATACTGAGAGATGCTGATATTAACCTAGGATAGCCTCATTTTTTTAACTTGGGCAAAAAGGCATGTGAAGTTTAGATCTTAGAGAAAAATATCTTAGTATATGAGAAGTTGGTTAAAAGAAAAAGTCCTCAAGGCTCCTTCTTTCTTTCTTTTTTTTTTTTAAATTTTTATTGCATTATAGGTTTTGGGGTACATGTGCAGAACGTGCAAGATAGTTGCATAGGTACACACATGGCAGTGTGTTTTGCTGCCTTCCTCCCCTTCACTGTCCCTGACCAGTAGATGTCACTTTTAACCATGCAGACTCTAACATCAAATTTATTCACTGAGGACAACAGTGTGTTGAGAGTTTATGCCAGAGCCCTGCCTGTCTCCCCAGAATCAAAATCAAATTCCGTTTATTCATCTATCTGTCTATCAACAATTGATTTATTCTTTCTCTTTTTCTTCATGTATTCATCAAAAATATTGAATCTATTTCATGTTAGGTCATGTGCTAAGGCATGGAGAAAAAAATAAATGGATCATAAGCTCTCAGCACACATATAGTCTATAGTAAGAAGGACTGACAATCAGTCATTATAGAAAGTAAATAATGGTGAACTGGAAAGAGTGTAGACAGAATGCTGGAAGACTCCTCAGTGAATTGTACTCAGGTCCGAACCAACTGAGAAGGCTGCTAATTAAATATTCTCTCTCTCCTTTCTATCCCTTAGGATGGCTTGTTTTTTTTTGAGCATGGAGAGAAGAACAAGGAATCAGTCAATACAAAAATACTCTGAGGAACTTCATCTTGATGTTAGACATCTTGCTTCTGAAACTACACCCTGAACAGTGAGTTTCATTACATAGATAATTTTCCTTTCTGAAGGCTAATTAACTGTCTACTGAATTCTGACCTGAGAGGCTTGGGACTCACTCATGAAATATAAACCTATATATTTTTTAACTGAGAAGAGCTGTCTTTTTAACTACTGAGACCCCTGTGAAATGTTGACTTTTCAATCTGGAGACCAAAAAACTTGTGTGATTTTTCCAGCCATGCCAGGAATTTTCTTCCTCCCTCTTCGTCTCTTGTCACATAGATCTAAAAAGGCATTTTTAGACATAAGGGTAAACCAGAAGACAACCTTGTAAATAAATTCTTGTGCCATGTTTCATTAATACCTTTCAGTGGCAGTGGAAAGGAGTGCTGTCAGAGTGTAATTTCACTTAGAAAGTCAAGCAGAAAATGAATTTCTCATTGTGCCAAGTCTGTCTTAGTGAGGATGACTGTTTCGAGGCCAGCTTTTGAAATCAAGGGAGCCAGTTCAGGGGAGCATTAAATTACCACAAAAAGGAAAACAGTTTGCATCACTGAAGTGTAATAGGAATGGGGAAAGATTTTTACACAAAATACAGCCTTTTATGAAGTTGTTTTATAAAAGACAACTTTAATGCTCTCATAATACTACAGAAGTCATACTTTCCTGAAGCAATTATAATGCTACAGTTGTCCTGACTTTCTGGATTACTAAAGTGTTAAGTTAATTACAACTCAGGTGAAAAACTGTATGATAATATTCCTGTTCGTGATGAGAAGGTTGATTAATGACTAAAAATTGGTACACACTCTAGGTCCCACAAGATATACTGGAAGTCAGCCTAAACTCTCCTACCTGAACTACTTTTATAGCCTGTAGAATTCTTTCTGGACTGCTACAGAAGCTCTTGGTTTTGGGGGTCATATTTTCCTGGGTTAAAAATATCACCTCTGCTATTTTGAGGCTGTGTGAGCCTGGACAGTTTGCCAAATATTTTAAGCTCATCTTTCTCAGCTGGAAAATGGCAAAAATAGTACCTATCATATGATTCTCTTAATATAAACTAGGTGGCATACGTAAAACACTAACAAATACTGACAAATGATACAATTTACCTCTTGAGTACTTTCCTTCATAAGGGTACTGTCTATACTGTATAAGCACACTCAACAGGTTGGAGTTTTGGTCCCCAGAGAATGCGGCAAATGGCTTATGGAACATCTTTATTCCTTCAAGGACAGATTATGAAAATGTAGAATAAATAATCCATGTCACAAGAGGGGACTGTGAAAATAAGATCGATTGAGAATATAATGCATTAAGGTACTCATTAAGATTCATTACTGTGACTTTTGCAAAATGGATGAATCGCGACCATGTAATTTGTACCATGAGTTTTAATGACCATCTTCAAAGTTGCTGGAATCTAAAACTCTTTTGAGTGTCAGTGGATATCAAGGTCCCCCTTTTATCAGCCAGATATACGAAATTCTAGATTTCGACCAACTTTTTTTGTGATCTTCTTTCCCCAGTTGGTTTGACAACATGATGTTTGAATAATTCCAGTTATTTTGGTCCTGTTTTATCTGTTATTTGTTTTACTGTCTGTCACATGTCATAAAATATAGACCAAATTACAGGGCCATCACTGTAATCTGTTCTTCACATATGCAGTCATGGAGATCGTATAAAAGAATCAATTGAAGAATGATGTTTTTCTGTGTAAAAGCTTCAAATGAATTTCTTTATACTAAGAATAAAATCCAAACCTCCTGTCATAGGCATGATAGGGCTTCTGCATACCCCTGACCTCATCTTCCCCTAATGTCTCCTTTAGTCATCATACTCTAGCCCCACTAGTCTTTCCCCTCCTGGATTATTTTGCCAGTCTTGTTCTGGCCTCCAGTCCTTTGCCTCCACTGTCTAGAATGGACTATCCTAGGACCTGATGTAGCTAACTCCTTGTTATCATTCAGCTTCTGATGCAAGGATTAGTGCCTCAGAAAGATCTATAATCTAAAGTAGTCACCTACTCCCTTTCATTCTGTTTTATTTTCTTCTTAGAATACATCACTATGTGAGTTTATTTGGCTGATCTGTTTATGTAGACTGTGTGTCTCCAACCCCTTCACTACCAGCATCTTCCCAACCCCTACTAAAATCTAAGTTCCATAAAGTGAGGGGATTTACATCTCCACTATTTGGAACAGTGCATGCTACTTATTTAATGAATAAATAAATGATTATTTTTCCCTATTTTAAGCCTTCTTGCTTAGTGATTATGTCTTCAGAAAGAGTAGCTTATAAACATCCGAAACAAAAATAGATTAGTGGAAGAACAAAAACCTGACTAGCTCTCTCAATTTATACCCCTTACCCTCCAAAATGGTAAAAGGTCTCTGGAGTGGGAACGAAAAGATGTGAATTCTAGTTGATGACCTGGTGTGAACCATTTGAAGTGACACTTCTGGTAATCAGTTCACTTCTCTAGGCCTCTGTTTCTTCATATATTAATCAAGTAGTTTTTTTTTTCTAAGATATCTTTCATTTCTACCATCTTGAAATTCTAATGGAAGTAACAAATCTGGAAAGTCTGATGTTAAAGTGCATGTTTATAATGTTTTGCACATGGCTGAGGATAATGAACATATGAACTATTATTGAAATCTCTGAATTTTGCTCTAGGTTTATGTCATAGGAGTTTCTTACATACAATTTTAAGGATATGGGCCACATACATCCCCATCCTTAGTGCCTGAATGGGAGATGGGAAGCGATAAATTTTACCCAGCATCTTCCGTCTGGAGGAGACAATCAGACTTCACAGAAGACATCTGTAACACAGATAGCATTGTAACTGTAAGCCACATTGCTTACATAAGGTGCAGACAAAAGTACTAGCTGATCAAAGCACTCTTTCTACTTTTTAACTGATGACTCTAGTATTACATAGATAGACCTTTAAAAGGAGTGAACAATTTTGGTACATTCTATAAGGCCTGAGTTCCAGTTTCAATTCCATTGACAAGTACTTGTATGTCATTAGGCACTTTGGGCTGTAGTGACCCCATCTTTTAATTACTCCCAAGTACTCCCTTCCCCTGAAAAATTTGCTAAAATTGTGATTCTTGTCTTCTAAGTTTTTGAAGTAATATTTACTGTAAGACTCAATTTACACATATCCTTAAAGTTATGTAAAAGAGAAGATTGGTCAAAAATGAAAGTCACAGTAAAATTTTTAGGAAAAAAATTCAACCTTAATGATGCCTATTTAGCATATTGGCCTTCTCCAGGGTGGAAGAGAGGTTGAGATGAAGAAAGAGACTATAACAGGGTATTTCTTCCTTCCTTTCATAAGAGGAAATTTATCTTGGGGTAGCCAGAATGCAGTACAATTATTATGGACCTACATGGCATGAGTGGTTTGTTATCTATGGAGTAATCTCTTACATGAATGAGGAAGATAGAGAACCATAATGTTCAGATTGGGACTGTACACTCCAGAGAAATGAAAATACATCTAACTTTATTTTAAGTGGAACCAGCAAGGATCCACTGACCATCTCAAGAGAAGCAAAGTAATTAGATACACATTTTAACTCCATCTTGAAAAAAAAAAATCAGTAAGCTTTTTGCCCCCATAATCTTTCTTTTTAATATAATAAACTGTATACAACAAAATATTTTTGTTATCTATTTCATTTGCTTTTCTTTCTCTTTTTCCCTATCTCCTATTTACATAAAGATTTCTTTATTCTCCAGCTTCTGTCACCTTTGTTTTGTTTCTTATTTTGGAAAATTTTTTGTAATGTTAATCTTCTGCTGATTATGAGACTAACACATAATTACTTAAACATAAACATTTCTAATAAAATCTATACTCTTTCTTCTCTCTCCAAAAAAGAAAATTTCCTATGCTTGCTTAAGCCTCTGCTAAATATTGCCTTTAATTTCGAATCATTGTACAAAATTATACCTCTTGATTTTATTTTATTAAACCATTTTTCCAAAGAACCTTAATTGTTTTTTTTTTTTTTTTTTAATTTTCATGGGCTTTTCGGGAACAGATGGTGTTTGGTTACATAAGTAAGTTCTTTAGTGGTAATTTGTGAGATTTTGGGTGCAGCCATCACCCGAGCAGTATACACTGCACCCTATTTGTAGTCTTTTAACCCTCACTCCTTTCCCACCCTTTCCCTCCCGAGTCCACAGAGTAGACTGTGTCACCCTTATGCCTTTGCATCCTCATAGCTTAGCTCCCACTTATGAGTGAGAACATAAGATGTTTAAAACCAAACCATTCCTGAGTTACTTCACTTAGAATAATAGCCTCCAATCCCATCCAGGTTGCTATGAATACCATTAATTAATTCATTTTTATGGCTAAGTAGTATCCCATTGAATATACATATACTGCTTCATTTCAATTGTTTTTTTAAAATTTATACATAAGTTAATTTAAAAGGATGGTACATTTGTTTCATTTACAATCAAAAATATGCAAAGAGGTACATAGTGTGAACCATTTATTGAATTTTAAGCTTCTCCTAATAGTGCACTAGGTGATTTAGTTCAACTCTCAAGGCAACTATAATACTTAAGTGAAAGAAGAATCGTCTTCAAAAAGCAACAAGACCCAATAAAATGTTGACGTGGTTAGTGTTTGAAGAGGTGAATCAGAGATGTTTCATCCTGTGGTCATTAAAGAGATAAATTTTAATTAAGCAACTCATACATGAATTAGAGTCCTCTTGTTCTATTATCTCACTGTTATTGCTTCATATTTTCTGCCCTTACTTTAAGTCATGTACCTCAAAGATTGTTGCTGTTGTCCTGGGATCATCTGTGCATACTTAGAGGCCATTTAGAGCAGAACTTTGCCCAGGACTGGCACATGAAATAGCCCTACTATGAAAGTGGGTATATGAACTTTATTCAAGCAAGTAATCTAAGTGATCTACAAAAAATTTCCATTCATAATTTTTTTATTGCATTTTAGGTTTTGGGGTGAAGAACATGCAAGAGAGTTGCATAGGTACACACATGGCAGTGTGTTTTGCTGCCTTCCTCCCCTTCACCCACATCTGGCATTTCTCCCCATGCTATCCTTCCCCAGCTCCCCCCCCCCGCTGTCCCTCCCCTATTCCCCCCAATCTTAGGGTCTTGGTACTTCCTTTTCTAACTTTCTAGAATACTCTTCCTTCAGTTATTCTCATCTCTTATTTGTTTGCTTCATTTGAGTCTTTCTCCAGTGCCATTCAGGTAAACAAGCTTTCTCTGGCCATTTAATCTTCAAGTGGCTCAAAACAATTATGCAAATTACCCTGAATACCCAAATTCCTTCAAAAAATGTCTTTTGTATCAAGCCAAGTGATCGTATCTTACTTAGTCTGTAATGTTAGCAGTTTGTAATCAAGTTTTATGTTGTTTGGGAAGAGGAAAACCAGACATACATTTTTAACTGCCTTTATCAGCGAAAATGAAGGACATTGCATTGCAATTTAATTAAATCATTCCATTCTAGATGATTTGCTCATGTCACAGTTGAGCTTAACATCTTATTTATTTATTTATTTATTGTTTCAGAGTCTTGATATGTCACCAAGGCTGGAGTGCAGTGGTGTGATCTCAGCTCACTGTAACCTCAGCCTCTCAGGCTCAAATGATCCTCCCACTTCAGCCTCTTGTGTAGCTGGGAATACAGGCACATGCCACCATGCCTGGCTGATTTATTTTTACTTTTAGTAGAGATGAGGTCTTGCTATATTTCCTAGGCTATTGAAATCTTTCTAAAAAGTCATATTTAAAAGTTTATTTTTTAAATGATCTTCACAGGAATCTTGAGAATAAATGCCTGTGTTGATGAGATACCACTGTCCCCTATAGTGGAATGTTTTGAAGTCCTGCATATGGATATTTTATATATGATTTATAGATAGCATATTTCTCAACTCATGAAAAATAGTCTTAGAATCATAACTATAGAACATCAAGACACTAGTGTGTGTGTGTGTGTGTGTGTGTGTATTTTAATTGCCAAGTGAACGCAGCAGGGTTAGACTTGAAGATGGAATTTCAATTAATTTCTCAATGTTGTGACTAAGAATGCTTTATGGAGGAGATATATGCTCTCTTTTTATATGTTGTCAGTAATTCTGAAAGATAACTGGTTCTAAGCTCTAATTGCACATCATTGTGCACTAAACAAATTGATTATCATTAAGTCATTAGCTGGTGCTCTAATGATCAATTGCCGTGCAACAAACCACTCTCAAAAGTTAGTGGCATAAAGTAACTATTTATTTAAGCTTATGGATCTGCAATTTGAACAGGGCTCAACACGTAAGCTTTGTTTCTGCTCTATGTGGTATCAGCTGAAACTGTTTCAACTGGAGGCTGAGGATCAAGGGGAGGTCAAAAGATCAGGATTTCAAAGGATCTGACATAGGACAGCAGGAAACAACTCTGTACTTTTAGTTGGTGAGATATAAGACAGAAGTGTGCACTTTAGTTGTCATTACTATAACTCTTCTAGTATGATTTGACTTCTTTTTTAAAGTTATTTTTAATTTTTATAAAACTTATTTATTTTACTTTAGGTGCATACTATATCTGGCATTTCTCCCCATGTTATCCCTCCCCACCCTCCTTAACTGTGTTTATGAGCAACTTTGTTTAGAGTTTTTTAAAATGTGGAAACTAAACAGATTCTTGTCAGTATTAATAAGTGATATGATGGCAATAGAAGATGATAATCTTCAGGAGATGAACTGGTATATATGTGGGTGAAACTTTAGATGTGGTTGGCAGCTGGGGCTTATAGCAGAATGTGATTTTGAGCTGAGATATGAATTTAAATAAGAAAACACCTATGCTGATACATTGATCTGTGCAGCAAACCACCATGGCACATGTTTTTCTGTATAACAAACTTGCACCTCCTATATACCCCAGAACTTAAAAGTTGAAGTAAAAACTTGGCAGCAAGCAAAGACCACCTATGCAAGTAGGAATGGGCTTATCATGTTTGAAGAACAAAGGAAGGACATGTATTAATTTTCTGTGGCTACATAAGAAATTACCACAAAGTTACTGACTTAAAATAATACACATTTATCATCTCATTCTTTGTATAGGTCAAGATTCTCTCATGTGTACCTGAGATCACTGCTTAGGGGAATGTCTGAATCAAGAATGCTGAGCTGCATTTTATTCTAGAGTTTGGGGTCCTATTCCAAACTCACTGGTTGACAGAATTTAATTCATTGTGTTGTTTTCTTATTGGATATTGACAGGGTTGCTTTGAGCTCCCTAAGAGCTGCCTTCAGGTCCTAGCACATGACTCTCTCACAACATGGCATATTTCGTCTTCAGGGAAAGCAAGAGTATCTCTCTCTAGTTCATCAAGACAGTCTTATGTAATCCCATCCCATTTGCTGGGTAACATAATCTAATCGAGAGAATGCCTGCTGCCACATCATCTTTACAGGTTCTGCTCACACTCGAGGGGAGACTACGAAGGGAATATATACCAGTGCATAGGAATCTTGGTAGGCATCTTAGAATTTTGACTGCCACTGGCAGTGAGACAGAAGTTAGTGTAGTTAGTGAGGTACAATAAAAAGTCAGAGAGATACCCAGGGGCCAGAAACGTAGTCTTCTCAGCCTTGATAGGGAGTCTGGATTTTACTGTAACTTCAGTAGGAAGCCAATGGAAGTTTTAACTATTCAGTAGTAAATAATTGATTTGCCTTAGGGATATATAGTACACAAATCTATGAACTGGGGTTTGGTTTATGCATCAGCTATTATTAATAACTTAAGCACTGATTATAAATGAAGGGAAATTTTAACAAAATTTGAATGTCTTGTTTTGAAATTCAAACAGAAATTTTAAAAATATTTAATTTAAAAGTAATTTACAGAGAATAGTGATTTTCATTAAGGAGTCTGTTTCACTTATATAGAGGTTCAGCAACAAAGATATATAGAATTTGACATCTAGTATTTGCTACATTTGCTAATTTTTTTCTCTGCCATGGGTTTTATATGGTATTTCATTTTTAACTATGGCATGGATGCATTATACCTACTAGATAAACTTTGAGATCTTCCATAAGAAAAGACTTCTTTTGAAACTCTACATACATACACACATAATATCTGCGACATAACTCTTGATATTGCCCTAACATGTCATATCAGAGTGTTTTTCCCTGCCATATGCTCTTTCCATTTGCTTGTTTTAAGCACTGAATTGTCCTTCTTCATAGCTGGCCATTTTCAATTCTTTTTTATTTGAAGCCCTTGAAAGAATTAAAGGATACGGGTCAGGTATATCAAACTTCATCCTTAATAAAACTTTATCATTTAAAGTTACTGTATGCTAGACAGAATTTATTTAATAAGTTACAAAAATTACTTTAAAATAATCACCAAATTGAACTCATCAGGATCCCTTGCATTTTTACTAAACAAATTTTCTGTTTAAATTCCGAGATTTATTAAGAACATTTGTTTATAAATTGTAAGAGTCTCTCTATTTCTCTGTTGCTTCTCTCCTTCCCATGAACTCGCTTCTCTTCCTTACTGAGGTTAAATGCCTCATTTTACTCTATAACTGGATGTGGCAGTAAAATAATTGGAATTTGCTCTTCTAAGAATATTTTAATATAAATGTAAATCACAACATTTTCTCATTGCTTCTCTGATTTTGCAGTTTGAGCATGGTGAGTTAAAGGGAGAAGTTAGAGTCTGTCAATCCTATTATTTTCTGGCATACTTTATGTGTTGCTAATAAAAACATATAGAATGTACTATTTGGAGCCTTAATACAAGGTAAACAACAGTTAAACAATATAATACTTTATATACAGTTACTTTGTAACTGTATTTACCTTGCCATACTCTACAGGTAACTCAAATGACTCAAAGAAATTAGAAACCCAAAGAAAAGTAATTATATCAAGACTAAACAACTTCGCCCTGGCATATAAAATACATGGCATCACTTAGCTACCGTTAATGAAGCCAGAATATATCTATGTCATTGTCAAAGACTAAAAACCAGTTAAAACTTCTGGTAGTTGATGATTGGTTATCTTAGTTGCCATTTTAGTGAATGAATTAAACATTTCTATATTTGGTAAACCAGGCAGTCTTTAGGAAATGCAACTGAATTTCAGTATTAACTGCCTCTTAATATTTATATCTCTTACAAATCCATTATGTTTACTCATTTGAAACTACTCCTGTATTCTTTTGACATACCAAATCTGAATTGCATTTAAAACATGTAACTTCTCCCTTTGGTATAAAATGAAATCACAGTCTTTTATCTAGATTGTTGGTTAAAAACATGAAAGACTTTATTTTAGTGGTGAGGAGCATGTCAGAGCATTACTTCTGATCTGAGTCTTGGTTGTCCTTGGTGAATATACCTGCACTGGGTATGTTCACACATATAGTTATTCTATTTACAAGACAGTTTTTCTTTTCTTTTTTACATTCTGGGTTTATGCTTCATGAGACACATTTGAAATTGATGAACTTAGATCAATTTTTATAAATTTGTTTACATTCCACTTCTTAACCCTCAGTGTATTTTAAATGTTTGT
Organism: Saguinus oedipus; assembly: GCA_031835075.1. Taxonomy (NCBI): domain Eukaryota; kingdom Metazoa; phylum Chordata; class Mammalia; order Primates; family Cebidae; genus Saguinus; species Saguinus oedipus. The sequence goes on from CM063185.1 coordinate 16,568,109, forward strand.
CTTTTAATGTGCTATATTTAATAACTCATTGTGTGAATAGATATACAAACTCTTAATGTTCTTATTTTTCATAAGGCAAAAATTACCACTTTGGCACCAAATATGGAGGATTTGTACAGATTAAATGAAAATAGACATTACTGGTTCTTCTGAAAAGAACTTCATTAACAAAAAAAGCACAGCTTCTACAGAAACATAAAAGGCTTTTATATCTTTTTAAGCTTTAATTTTACGTTCTTTTTTTTCTAACATTTTGATGTGGGCATTTAGTTTTATAAGTTTTCCTCTTAACACTGCCTTAACTATGTCCCAGAGAGTATGGTATGCCGTATCTTTGTTGTTGTTAGTTTCAAATAATTCTTGATTTCTGTCTTAATTTTATTATTTATCCAAAAGTCATTCAGGAGCAGGTTATTCAAATTCCATGTAATTGTATGGTTTTTGAATGAATTTCTTAGTCTTGATTTCTAATTTGATTGTACACTGGTCTGAGAGATTGTTAGGATTTCAGTTCTTTTGCATTTTCTGAGGAGTATATTACTTCTGATTATGTGATTGATTTTAGAGTATGTGCATTTAGAGTGAGAAGAATATGCATTCTGTTGTTATGGGGTAGAGAGTTCTGTAGATATCTATCAAGTCCATTTGACCCACTGCTGAGTTCAGGACCTGAATACCTTTATTAATTTTTTTGTCTCAGTGATCTAATACTGTCAGTGGAGTACTAAAATCTCTTGCTATTATTGAATGTGAGTCTAAGTCTCTTCAAAGATCTCTAAGAACTTTATAAATCAGGGTACTCCTGTGTTGGGTACGTATATATTTAGGATAGTTAGATCTTGTTGAATTAAACCATTTACCATTATGTAATGCCCTTCTTTGTCCTTTTTGATCTTTGTCAGTTTAAAAATCTGTTTTGTCTGAAACTAGGATTACAACCTCTGCTTTTTTCTTTTTTGCACTTGCTTGGTAGATTTTTCTCTGTTGTTTTAATTTATGCCTATGTGTGTCACTGCATATAAGATGGGTCTCTTGAAGACAGCAGACCAATGGGTCTTGGTTCTTTATCTGGCTTGCCATTCTGTGCCTTTAAGTTGGAGCATTTAGCCCATTTACATTCAAGATTAGTATTGATATGTGTGGGTTTTATCCTGTCATTATGATGCTAGCTGGTTATTTTGCAGGTTTGTGGTTATTTCATGTGTCACTGGTCTGTGCACTTCAGTGTGTTTTTGTAGTTGCTGGCAGCAGTCTTTTCTTTCCATATTTAGTGCTTCCTTCAGGAGCTCTATTAAAATGGGTCTGGTGGTACTGAATTCCCTCAGCATTTGCTTGTCTGAAAAGGATCTTACTTATTTTGCTTATGAAGCTCTGTTTCGTTGGACATGAAATTCTTTGTTGGAATTTATTTCTTTAAGGATGTTGAATGTAGGTCCCTAATCTATTCTGGCTTAAAGGGTTTCTTTTGGGAGGTCCACTGTTAGTCTGATGGGCTTCCATTTGTAGGTGATCTGACCTTTCTTTCTAGCTGACTTGGCATTTTTTCTTCCATTTCAACCTTGGAGAATCTAATGATTATGTGTTGTGGGGATGATCTTCTCATGGAGTATTTTACTGGAGTCCTCTGCATTTCTAGAATTTGAATGGCTTGTCTAGCTAGGTTGTCAAAATTTTCATGGATGATATCCTTAAATATGTTTTCCAAGTTGGTTCCATTCACCTTTTTCTCTTTCAGGGACATAAATGAGTTGTAGATTTGGTCTCTCTATATAATCTCATATAGCTGGGAGGTTTTGTTCATTCTTTTTATTCTTTTTTTGCTATTCTTGTCTGACTGTCTTATTTTAGAGAGTCAGTCATCAAGCTCTGAGATTCTTTCCTCTGCTTAGTCTATTCTGCTATTAATACTTATAATTGAATTATTGAATTCTTATAGTATACTTTTTCAGCTCTATCATGTTGATTACATTCTTTTCTATGCTGGTATTTTGTCTGTCAACTCCTACATTGTTTTATCATGATTTTTTTGCTTCTTTAGATTGGGTTTGAATGTATTCCTGTAGCTCAGTGATCTTTATTCCTATCCATATTCTGAATTCTATTTCTGTAATTTCGGCCATCCCATCTTGTTTCAGAACCCTTGCTGGAGAGGTGATGCACTCAGTTCCAGGAAAGAAAGCACTCTGAATGTTTTAGTCATGCCAGGGTACTTGCACTGATTCTTTCTTGTCTCTATGGGCTTATCTACCTTTAATCTTTGAGGTTACTGGCCTATGGAGTTTTAAATTATATTTGATGACTTTGAGGGTTTGATTATGAGATAAGATAAATTCAGCTGACTAGTTTGTTTCGGGAAGATTTTGGAGGCCAATGCTCAGCTCCTAATGCCTGGACTACGTGCTTTAACTCTGAAGACTTATATTAGGTCTTGACTTGGTACTCTGACTCCTTGAGATTAGAAATCTACTGCATTGAGGGGAAACAAAGTGCCCCAGACCACTGGTCACTACACTGTGATGGGTGGTGTCAGCTAAAGCATTTTATAGTGCAGTGACAGCAGGATCCATCTTCATTCACATGTGCCAGCAGCCATGGTAGCAGCAGCTGTGGTGGAGTGCTAGTGGGTGGAAGTTTCCTGCCTCCCTGTGGGCATTCTCCACAGAGGCAGAGGCAATGCAGCTGATGGGGGCAGGGAGCTCCTGCTGGTGACTGTGTGTGCAGTCATGCTAGAGGTGGTGTTGGTTTGGGTGTGGGATACTACTGGTAGGCTTAGCTCTGGGTGCCTTCTCTGTGCTCCACAAGCAGGAGTGGTCACTGGGGGTGGGGGCATTATCCACTGTTCTCTGCACAGTGTTAGTGCAAGGGCAGGAGACTTGTTGGGGTGGGGCTGCCAAGGCTCTGTGTGCAGTGGTGGTCAGCTGGGGGAAGGGAAACAGACTGCTCTCCCATGAGCTGGTGGAGCAAAGAATGCAGAACTTGTCTGGGCAGATATACACCAGTAAAGCGATGTGGGGAGTTGCCATGGGCCTGGGGCAAGCTGCAGTGTGGGGAGGGAGCATGCAGGGAGCATACATGGCTTTAGGGGCTGCCCTAATGAAGCTTTCTGTGAGTCAGCAATAATATGCCAGTGCAGAAGGTATGGTGTGGGCCCTCCTGGTACTCCAGACTCCCCTTCAGGCAGATGTGGCCAGGCTGGGGCCCCCAGAGAAGCTAGCAGACCAAGGGGTGCTCTTGTTTGACTGGTAACACTGCCTTTCAGAGTTTAGGTCTGATAGTTCTCATAGGGCCAAAATATTCTATAGGAGAAAGTCAAGCCTAGGGGAATGGCCATTCCTGGCCATGTCCTGCTATAGACCCTCCTGTACCAAACACTGTGGGCTCCTCCTCAGCTGGTTTGCTGCCCCTACCACTTTTCTAAGTTGTCCCTGACAACATGAGTGTCCACGGTGGTCAAGGAATTCTCTTGCCAGGGTTCCAGAGGCCCTTACTGGGAGTGGCTTGCTCCTTGCCAGTTCAACTCACCTGTTCCGCCGGAATCCTCTAGGGCCAGGAATGAGTCCCAGTGCATGGTAGCTCCATGCAGGGTTCTCAACTTTTTCCCCATTCAGCAGAGCTTCTGTGTCTTCCTTCCATTCACTCTTGGTGCCTTCTATCTGAAGACTTGTTAGGAGCATGCCAGGCATCTCAGTCTCTCAGTGGGAGCTGTTCCACCTGGCTGTATCTACTTGGCCATCTTGCCAACCCACTTTGGCTTTTATACCTTGAATATAATTTTGCAGCAGGGTAAATCATCCTCTTTCTTTTGGGTCTTTATTCCTACCTCTGATTATAAAACTTCTCTACAGAGAAGCCACATAACCCTCACAGTACACTCTCAGCTCATACACATTGCAGAACTGGAACAATGGTAAGACTTATGATGGTTTTGATAACCTTGTCCAATATTACCTCAAAAAAACAATTTCTAGTTGTTATTAAACATGATGGCTTTAATCCAAGTGTTTCCCTTTGTTCCATTCTTACATCCCATTAAAATACCATAAAATGAATAAACAAGAAAATAATAAAGCTACAGGGATAAAGAACACTGGAGAGGAAAGCAGTAGTATGTGAAACATGTCCTCAGTTGGAATAGTGATGCCTGAAATACCAGAGGGAGCTGAAACCTAAGAGCATACAGGATCAATAATAAGGAGAGGTTGATACCCCTTGCTGCATCCTGGAAAGTATCAGAAATTGAAGAAGGCTGGGTAACATAGGAAGACCACCATCTCTTAAAAAAAAAAAAATTAACTGGGTATGAGTGTAGTGGTGCAATCCTATAATTCCAGCTATTTGTGGGAGGGAGTCATGTCACTGCAGTCCAGCATGTGGTCTCAAAAAAAAGAAAAAGAAATTGAAGAACCAGATGAAGGAAGGCATGGGGCTGAATAAAAGGATAATTACATATTAATTAGTGAAGTTAATATATAAGATATTTTCCGGTCTTACCTTTTGCAAGCATCAATCTTTTCCCGGATCCCTGAAAAAAAAAGTGTAGGTTTATTGTTAGGGAAAATGGAAACAGAGTCTCAAGGCTTTAGGACACACAATCTAGGTGAGGTCAAAAGTAAAGCAACATAATCAAAACAGGGAAGTTTCATTAAATTATGGGACCCTCAGCAACCCTTTCTCCCTGTTCTCAAAATGTCAGAACCAAAGCTTTCCCAGGTAGAGGAAAATAAAATTATTCTCTAGACAAATAGTGATGCAAGAATTTTCTCAGTCACTTTTCTAGCCGGGACCTCTGGCCAGGGACAACTCCCAAACCCATTGGTCCTAGCTTAGCCCCAGGCCAGCTGCTGGGGGTGCCCTGCCCACTTCGCTTGCCCAGGCCAAGTCTGGCTTGCACACCATCTCAGCTCATGGCTGGGCATGCCCCAGACCACCTGTATTATAGCTTGTATCATGTCCAGTAGTTCCTGAGCTCTTGTCGTGCATCCAAGAAGAATGGGGGGTATGCTGACGGTTGAAGAGTGAGGACAGAGAGAGAACAATTTTAATGAGTGATAGAACAGCTCTCAGTGGAGTTGGGATGAGGGAACATGGGCTCTTCCATCTCCACAGTCAGGTGTTTAAAAATTTTTTTTTTCTCCCTGTGGCTGGGTCCAGGGCTTTTTATGGACTCAGAATGGGGAGTGTATGCTGATTGGTTTGTCTGCATGAAAAAAGGTTAAAGCAAAGACACCACTCAAAGGTAGGCATGGCAGTATAGAAAATCAATTAGGAAAGGGTAGATATATGTAAAATAGGTGAAAGGTGGGGATCAATCAGAGGAAAGTGTGCCAAACAGGAAGACAGGTTCTCAGTCTGGTCTGAGGATTTAACTTGTAGGTTGGCTTTCAGGATTTAAACTGTCTTTGGCTTAGAGGTGGGGTTTCACTGGGGAAACTCCCTGTCTGTCTAGGCATTTGACTGTCTCCTATCGCTGCCTTCCCCCCTTTGAAGAGGTACATCTAACTGCTGTTAGAATAGGGATGATGATGAATCATAACTGCTTCCTGCTGACAAAGGGCACTGTTTTGGAAAGATGGCAGCCAGGTCTCCCTCAGCTATCTAAGGGTGTCTTGTAAAAGGGAACCATTGTCTTAAGCTCCAGTTACATGACCTTTTTGGAGTTTGATGGCCTGAAGGTGAGAAGAGACAAACCAGGTTATTAGACAACATGTATCAAAATGAAACAAGGGAGGATTAAACCTGCGACACTATTGTAAAATGACAGAGACCCAAAGAAACTACTGCCACATGGTTAAGGGGTCAAGCTCCCCAAGGATATAAAACAAGATGGAGACCTCATTCATTTTTATCCCCACTTCAGAGACCTATAGCAAAACTTGTAACTGACCAGTTTCCTGGGCTGGCTTGAACAGTGGGAGGACATATTTGCAAACTACACATCCAAAACGGAACTAATATTGAGAATGTAAAAGGAATCCACACAAATCAGAAAGCAAAAAACAGATAACTCCATCAAAATGTGGGAAAAGGACATGAATAGACATTTCCCAAAAGAAGACATGTAAACAGCCAACAAACATGAATAAATGTTCAATATTGCTAATCATTAGGGAAATGCAAATTTATAACACAGTGAGATACTGCCTTACTCCTGCAAGAATGGCCATAATTTGAAAATGAATAAAACAATAAATGTTTGAGTGGATATGGTGAAATAAAACACTTTAATACTGTTGGTGGAAATGTAAATTTTTTTTTTTTTTTGGGGGGACAGAGTTTTGCTCTTGTTACCCAGGCTGGAGTGCAATGGTGCGATCTCGGCTCACTGCAACCTCCGCCTCCTGGGTTCAGGCAATTCTCCTGCCTCAGCCTCCTGAGTAGCTGGGATTACAGGCACGTGCCACCATGCCCAGCTAATTTTTTGTATTTTTAGTAGAGTTGGGGTTTCACCATGTTGACCAGGATGGTCTCGATCTCTTGACCTCACGATCCATCCGCCTCGGCCTCCCAAGGTGCTGGGATTACAGGCGTGAGCCACCGCGCCTGGCCCGGAAATGTAAATTAATACAACCCCTATGGAAAATAGTATGGAGAGCTCTTAAAGAACTGAAAATATATCTACCATTCAATCCAGCAATCCCACTACTGGGTATCTACAACCCCCCTCCCCACCCAGAGAAAAGTCATTACCTGACAAAGACACATACCCATGCATGCTTATAGCAGCATAATTTGCAATTGCAAAGGTATGGAACCAGACTGCGTACCCATTGACCAACGAGTGGATAAAGAAATGTGATATGTACATACTATGGAATACTGCTCAGCCATAATAAGAAACATAATGTCTTTTGCAGCAACTGGGATAGAGCTGGAGGCCATTATTCTATGTGAAGTAACTCAGGAATAGAAAACCAAATACTGTATGTTCTGACTTATAAGTGAGAGCTAAGCTATGGGAACACAAAGACATATAGAGTGATGTAATGAACTCTGCGGACTTGGGCAGAAGAAGGTTGGGAGGGGGTGAGGGATAAACGATGACATACCGGGAACCCTGTATACCGCTCAGGTGGTGGGTGCACTAACAATCTCAGAATTCACCACTATATAATTAATCCATGTAACGAGAAAGCACTTTTACCCTAAAAGTTACTGAAATTAAAAAAAAAAAAAAAGGCAGGGATGCCATTGTAAGTCTGGCAGATATGCACTATGTGGGTAGGATTGGGAGTTTGGGTGATGAATGAACAGCATCTGCTACATATAGTAAGTTATTAATTTGCTCAGACTTGCTGCATGGATTATATATTTGGGCATCACAGATGATTAAAGACCATAACAATGCATGATATGACTTCTTTATCTTGTTAATTAAAAAGTAGATCACCTTTGTACAGGAATTCTAATGAGTCTACTAAAGTTTGGAAAAGATTGACTTCAATTATTTTCTAATATTATTTGCAAAGGGATTTTAAAAACCTGATAGTAAAATGTCTCTCTTCTTAACTGAATCCCATCTTTACTTCCAGATAAACAATATTTAAGATCAAAGATGATGCTCATTCCAACATTGAATTTATCATAAAATGAAAACTATGGGAATACTTTCAACAGATAGAGGCAGGCTCTCAGGGACAAATAAAACAGAAGGAAAAATGTAACATACCTCAGTAATATTGGGACATAAAGTATACAAAGGAAAAATTATTTAAAAATCTCTGCTGCTTCTGAGGCTGGGAGGCAAAAGATTTACTTGGAAAAGATACTGATTTATGATGGCCTTCACATACACAAAACACATCAGATTTTTAACTCTGAGCAATACTAGTTTCACAATATGTGCCCACATTTATTTCACATCATCAGTTATATCCTAGGTGTAGAAGTGGCCTATGTTCTTTGTTGGCTATCAGAAGAAAAAAACATTTCCTGGGAAATGTATGAATAGTAAGGAGCAAAGTACCTTTTTCTTATTTTCAACCTCGTAATGTGTTCCCTGAATATCTTAGATCCAATACTAGAAGAAAGAGGCCTTTTCTTCTTCAAATTGAAATACATTTCAGGAGTAGGAGGCATCTTGTATGTGTCTTAAGATTAATTTTTCTTCTGAAACATTTTTGTCATATAATTATTTTTCTGAATAATTTTTCAATTCAATATCTGATTAAGTCATTATTTTTCATTGTAGTCATACACTTTTTCCATATTTCTCAACATGAAATGTATCATGTTGAGATCAACATGTACGTGAAATATCAAGTACATGAAATATGTACTTGGTAGTTGGCTTGTTTTGCTCCTGTATTTTGAGACAGGATTTTAAAACATTATTTTAAAATACTTTAAAGCATTACAAATGTTTGGAATTATTCATATCTTCCTAACTGAAGAGTTGTTACAAAACCCTTTCTATTTGCTAATTCAATTGTCTGTTCTGCATTGGGATAATTAATCTTAAAAAATAAATGACATCTCTCAGCACATTGCAGGTACTTTTCCGAGTGTAAAATTGTACTTCTTTTCATTTCTTTCATCTAATTTCATGTTCCATGTAAGGAAGTCTAAAACAAAAAACACAACAAAACTACCAAAACAACTCCTCTCCAATAAACTTGGGTCTTCTTTTCTAAAGAAATTATTTATTAGTATTTATTATGGATTAAATGTTTATAACCTTCTCCCACTTCATATGCTGAAACCCAAACCTCCAATATAACTCTATTTGGAGATAGGGCCTTTACAGAAGTAACTAACGTTAAATGAAGTCATCCAGGTAGCACTGTGATCCGATAAGATTAGTATCCTTACGGGAAGAAACATCAGAGGGCTTGCTCACCCTCTCCCCAGGCACATCAACAGAGGAAAGGCCCCGTGAACCAACAGAGAGGAGACAGACATCGCAGTTCAAGCAGGGAGCCTTCCCCAGGCAACAGGCCTGTTGGCCTCCTGGTCTCGAACTTCCAGTCTTCAGAACTGTGAGAACATACCCAATTTATGGTGTTTTGTTATGGCCACCTGAGCAGGCTAAGACAGTGCTATTTTACTTAAATATTTTGTTGAGGAAAAACTTGTAGGTAACAGAACACACAGATCCTAAATATGTGGTGCCATGAGTTCCGACATCACCCAAACAAGTGGAATATCATGTAACCAGCACTCAAAGGAAGATTTAACACCTTTTCACCACCCGCAAAAGATTTTCCTCAGCTTTCCACCAGAAAAGAAAAGTTCACATACTTATGCAAGAAGAATCGTGTAGCATGTATCATTTTGTGTCTGCTGTCTTTTATTAAATAAATGATCTTGAGATCTTTTTAATACTGTTTCCTCTGTGGGTAGTTGTATTTCTTATTACTGAGTAGTATTCAACTCTACAAATATCAGTTCTGTTAATGGACATATAGATTGCTTTCAGTTTTTGGCCTACATAGATATATAAGCTACTATGAACATTTTCATACAAATCTACTTTGATTTCTCTGGCTAAATACACAGAAATAAAATAACATCACAGGTTGTATATACATTTAACTTTAAAACAAGCTGCCATGCAGTTTGTTAGGGTGGTTTTGCTATTTTATGCTCCTACTTGGAATGTTTGAGAGTTCTGGTTACTACACATCCATGTCAACATTTGGTATTGTTAATTTTTTTATTTTATGCATTCTAGTAAACTATACATCATTGTGGTTTTAGTTTTAATTTTCCTGATGACAAATTGATGTTGAGCACCTTTTCATGTGTTCTGTGTGTTTATTAAAATGTTTTGCCCATTTTTATTGGGTTGTTTGCTTTTTTGTTAATTTATAAGCATTTCAAAATATAAATTTTATATAAAAGTTCTTTATTATAATATTTATAAATATATATTTGTGTATGCTTGTGTGTGTACACTTTCTTCTAGTCTGTGGCTTCATTTTTATTACATTAATTTGGTCAGAAATTTTATAAAAGGATGAAACGTAACTCATCAACTTTTCTATTTATCATTGGTGGTATTTATGTCCTATCTAAGGGATCTTTGCCTACCCCAGGGGTTGCAAGATCCTCTTCAGAGTTTACTTCTAGATGCTTTATGGTTCTTTCTGTCTTTTACATTTAAGTCTATGTTTGATTTTAAATTAATTGTTGTTTAGAGAGTTATGTAGGGATTAAGCTTTAATGTTTTTCAAGATGGATATCTACTTTTTCCAGCACCATTTATTGAGAATGATTTTCTTTTCTATTGAATTGATATTGAACCTCCGCTAAAAACACACACAACACGCACGTGTGCATGTGCACGCGCGCACACACACGAACATTAGTTGAGAGTTTATCTGTTTCTGGGATCTCTATTCTGTTACACTGATCTATTTGTCTATCATTTTGCCCAAACCCATAGTTTCTTGATTAATTAAGATTTCTAGTAAGTCTTGAAATCAGGTAGTGCAAATCCTTCAATTTTGTTCTTTTTTTTTTCCTTAGTAGTATTGGTTTGTTTTGACAAATTCATCTATTATTTGTCTTAAATGTTTTTAGTTTCTTTTTAAATTCTATTTTTTACCGAAGATGGAATTTTGGATTGACACTTTGTTTTCTGGTAAATTGTAAATGATGACATTCTATCTAGACCACATTGTCTCTGATTAGAATTAAGCCATCACTCATATTGTTGTTCCCCTGTATGTAAGACATTTCTTTTCCTATGTTTATGATACTTATTATTATTATTATTTTTGCAGTTTGACTATTACATCATTTTCCATACTTTTTATTTATCTTGCTAGAGGTTTATATGAGGTTTTCTTTGGGTTGGGGTAGGATTCCTGGGCTTATTTATTTGATAATGTTTGATAAATTCCTCTGTCAGTATCTCTTTAAATGTTTATTTTACTCTTATCTCTCTTTTCTCTACCTCTGCTCCTCCAATTATTCATATGTAGACTTTGGATACTGTCTCACAGCTCTTAGTCTATTTTGTGTTCTTTTCAGTTTTTTTCTTTTAATGTTTCAGTATAAGTAAATTATTAAGTTGTATGCAGGTGTCTGTATATTTTCTCTGCAATGTCCAATCTTCTGTTCATTCTATTAAATGAATTCTGCATTTATTTTATATTTGTATTACTAACATTTTCATTTGGTTCAAATAATTTATAATTTTCACGTATCTGTTGAAATAATCTACCTCTTCCATCTATTTAGACATGCTGTTAGCTTTAGCAGCAGATCTCTTAATATATTCACCACTGTTATTTTTTAAAAAAATAATTTCTGATAATTCCAAAATATGGACCACCTCCACAGCTATTTTTCTTAAGAGTATCTTTGCTTTACCATGGTCACATTTTCTTGATTTTTTTAATGTGCTCATAATCTCCCACTTTATGCTGAATTTTATGTGTGTAGAGAAGTAAATAATTTTTATTTCTCTCAGAAGGAGGGCTTCTGGTATTGGTGGCTTGGTTATTTTAAGCTGTATTTGAGGTATGTTTGAGTTTGTTTGCACCTTTAGTTGGAAGCAGTTAACCATTGTCTTCAAACGTTCTGATAATTGAATGTAGACTTCTTCTGCAGCAGGGCTTCGGATCTTAGAATCTGTGGGATTCTAGAAATCACTTTATGTTTTATAGTCCTGCTGCCAGTTTTCTGAACCACTTATGGTATTACTATGAATTACGGTCTAACTCTGTTATGTGCTCTCTCAGTTGCTGAGGAATGTTCTTTATATTCTCTATTTCCACCACTGCCTTTGTGTCCCTAGAAAGATCTATCTTGCTACCCCATCTCCAGCCTTGGAATTTTGAATATAATGCATTTGGTGAAGACCTGAAGTGCCTTGGAGAGATTTATCTCAGCTGCTGCCTGCCCTGAGCCTTCAGAATGCTGTCCCATTTATTAAGCAACGCTGAGGGGAAGTAGTTGGTACATGAATGCAGACTTAGTCTGTGCTTGGGGCTTCTCAGGATTCCAGTTCATCATATCATCCAACACGCCTCTGTCAAAAGTTTGTTAACATTTCTTCTAATTTCTCTTTATCCTTGTTTAGGGTAGATGCTTTCTTTTTTTCATTGCTTTTCAAAAGATAAAAATGGTCATGGAGTGCCTCCCTTCTAAGAATGTATTTCCAAATTCTGGAAATGAGTTGATGTTGGTTTGTTTGGATCCTTAGGTCTCTGACACATTTGTGAAAGCTATGATTTTATAGCTTATTTAGGTTGTTTTTGTTAGGATGGAAGCAGTGGTAATGTGGGACTTTCCTTATCTTTTTTAGAAGTGAATGTACCTAGCATTTAAAAATCCAGTTTGAGGACAGTTTTGACATTATTTGTCTCATTTTAGAGATTTCCAGTGGAATTTGCTGACTAAAATTTTTTATATGTGTAGTACTTTCTTTTACTTTGGCTAACGTCCATTTACTGGCTAATGTATTTCAATGATTGAAAAATTAGTAGATGATAATTCTACTTTCACTAATGAGTTACTTAATGGAGCACAGACACTGGCTTAGGCCAGTCTAGCATTCATTTGAAATTACTGTCACTGCATGTAAGAGGCTCTTGGTCCTCAACGTTGTAAGAGTTTTTTCACTGAAGCTCTTCCATTTTATTTGGATGAACTGCCATATCTTATTGTTTTAACTATTTTGTTTATACTTTCATCTGACCACGTTTATCTCAGGCTTATGAAACTGTGCCCCAAAGAGTTAAATAAATCAATGATTAACAGAATTTCTTGAGTTTGAAGGACAGCACATAAGAAAAGATGCAGCTTGCCAAAATGCCGAAACCCTCTCTGCCTGTAAAATACCGAAACTGGCTGGAATCAGCTGGAACCCATATGGCCAACTGGAGTCTGTTCAGAACAAACTGGCTGACTGCACAGCCCCATTTTTTACTGCATTTTTTATATGAACTCCCCCCAGATTTTCACATGCGACCCATGAGGAGGCATAAAGAGACACTGCACAGGCCTGAGGCCTTTACAGATCTCTTCTTTCCATCCACCAATCACCTGTTTATCCCTGAATTGACTCCCTAACCCTTTTCTAATAAAGATGGAGACAGACAGATTTGAAAAGGACTCTTATCTCCTTATTGTTCAACCTCCAATGAGAGGCCTTTCTTTTTTTAAAAAAACATGGTGTCATGGTATTGACTTCCAGAGCACTGGGCAGTGAGCCCTTTTGCTCTATTTTTTTTAATTTGACATTCATTTTTTTATAGTTCATCTAAGAAAAATAATCTGCATATATTTCTATTTGTTAAAGATAAATTATGTCTAACTTTACTTTAGAACTGATATATTTCACATGTTTCTTGTCATTGCTTCCCTCCAGCTATCCTCCCCTTCAGAAATACAGGTTTTGTGAATTGCCTACATTTCATAATTGTGACTGTGTTGCCTAACTTCATAATCATTTTATTAATTTACTTATTTATCTATCTTTTAACAAGGTGTAATTGAGCACCCATTATATTTTCTGCATGTCCTCTATGCTTGATATATAATAGTGAGCAAAAAACTCATTGACCTAAATTGGTTCTGGTATATTATCCTATATTCTTTTATATTTATCTCTTTCTAAGTCAATAACTTTTTGTGATGTTTTCCATAGATACTGACAGCACTCTATCATTTTTAAGTAGTACCTTTTGCAGTACTGAGGTACATTAAAGATGAAAAATATTTATTTGGCATATGGCCCTTAAGGGATTTAGTTATTTAATGTTGCCCTAAATAGACATTCTAGCAGGTAGGTCCAGCATAGAACCTGGAAGATATTTAAAAAAAAAAACTACTATAGCAACTGATAACAGCCAGACTCTGGAAACAACCCAAATATCCTCCAGTGGGTAATGGTTAAATAAACTGACACATCCATACTGTGGAACACGACTCAGCAATTAAAAGGAACAAACAGGTTGGATGCATACAGTAAGTCAGATTGACGTTATTCTTTTTTTTTTTTTTTTGGAACTGAAGGTTATTTAATGCCAAAGTCTATGGTTTTCCACTGTGCCACATGGCTCTGCATTTCTGTGTCCAACCATGTGATCTTTGAGGTTATACTTTTAGGATTCATGCCGAGTGAAAAAAGAAGGGAGGTTTACAGTGGAGGTAAGTGTACAGTCTTGTTGGTTAAGTGTATGTTCTATTCCATCTAAGTGAAACAGAATACACACTTGCCACCATTCTAAATCTCCCTTCAAACGTGGTAACAAGGAAAATTTTTATGAATTGTGGAACATTATCAGGACATTAAGTAGAAGACACTGCAGGTCTTGTTCTAATACCTGATGTCAGGTGCCTTGGGGGATGTTCACTTGTCTTCTTGTGAACCCATGGCATCTTGGTTCTCATTACTTACTATTACAAGGGGTCAGAGTCTGAAAAATTCTCGGCATTGCAAAATTTTCCTGAAAATTAAAACATAATAAATTTATTTCTCTGTTTGCCCTACAAACAAGCTTGCAATATATCAATTCTCTTCTTGATAAAAATGGTTGTCAGTCACTAAAGCCAGATTTTAGTATATTTAGGATGTATTAAGAGCCTGAGCTGTTTATTAATCAGGGTGATTTATTATAATTTTTAGGAGCTTTTTTGCTTTACCTTTATTAATATCTCATCCCTTCTAGAGTTTTATCTACCCAATTAATAGCCAGCTGGTATGACTTTTAATCATTTTCTAGTCATGCTGTATATTTACATTATAGTGTGATTGACAGAGGCCTTAGTATATTGGTTGTTTCAGATGTAGTCACCAGCATGGATCAAAGATAGTCCATGCTGATTGTTTGATCTCTAAAGTAATAAATAATGTAATCAGTAATATAATAAGAAACCTGATTGTTTTGTTCTGTAACATAATAAGTAAAACCTTTAGAAGCATAATTTAACTGTTGTATACAAACACTAGAATACCCTTAGGTAGATTTCATCTAGGTATTTTTTGCACTAAATTTGCCAAGTCTCTTCCAGCATTGGTTCTGAATATATGACTTCAGGAGAAGCTCCTGAGTGTGGCAGGAGGAATTATT
Organism: Saguinus oedipus; assembly: GCA_031835075.1. NCBI lineage: Eukaryota > Metazoa > Chordata > Mammalia > Primates > Cebidae > Saguinus > Saguinus oedipus. The sequence continues at coordinate 16,583,132 of CM063185.1, forward strand.
TAGCATAACTCATAACATCCAATAGAGCAGCTGCCGCCACATATCACTGACAGCCTTGCTTAGGTGTTCTTCCTCGACCACATCTATAAACTCCTTCCTTTCTATTCCATCTCTGAATAGCAGTAAGAGCAAGGTGGAGACAAGTTTCCTTGCAGGAATAAATAAAACAAGGTGGAGACAGGTTTCCTTACAGGAATAAGTATGACATTTTATACTTTACATATACTTTATAAAATGTCAAGTGAAGCCATCTCTAGATAATTTGAAATAGGACAGACAACAAATACAAGTTACTGGTTTTAACTTCAAAGCCACATAGTTTAGCCCATAGTATATTTTTGTTGTTGTTTTGAGGGGTAGAGAGTAGATGATCATTTAATTATAATGCCCAGAGTGAAAGTTGAAAACAAGGAGCATATATTTGTATCCCAAAACTTACATGACAGAAAGCCTGTATCAAAAAAAAGTTTACAGACCCGTTTTCCCCTGGCGTTGTCTCTGAAATAACCCAAAGAATGAGCTACAGATACACATTTTACCATGTTTGTGTGCCTGATTTAATGATTAATTACAGTCTACAGTGTTTGGAATTAGCTAGAAAGAAATGAACTCACAGTCCATTCCTCAAGCTCATCACCAAGCTGAAAAGAACAGAGGGCAGAAGTCACCCTGAGAGTATTTCTTGTGGAGGGATAGGCAGTGAAAGCCGAATTTCCTTTCTAAACTTATCTACCCCTTGCCAGAATCCTTAATTCTTCATAGTGAGCCTGTCTACTTTGTCATTACCACTCCCAGATACTCTTCTCTTTCTTGGAAACTAGTATGATTGGGGTATACTGCCTGGGTCTTGGTCACTTGGTCAGCCTATCAGAAGCTTGTGTCATGCTTAGAGGAAGGATCTAATAACTTTTTGAGACTCTGTACTGATAGTTCATATTGTCATCTTGTTTTCTTGGATAACTTCCGGGATCCACTGATCACTGTAAGAGGATGATGAAATGTTCGCCAACATTAGTTTTCAAGCAGCAATTCAACTTAACATATATGTTGAGTGTCTGCATCATGCCAACTAATGTGGTAAGAATAAGGCATATAAATGTAGTCTAAACATCCCTCTGACCTTCTGCACATGGGACACTTGATTAATCTCACTTTTCATTTCAGTTCAAAATTCTTCTAACAATTTCCAATACTTTTTTCTTATTTTTTCTGACTTTGCATTTTTTTTTGCACTAGCACACACTTATTTATTTATTTTTTAATTTTTCTTGCATTATAGGTTTTGGGGTACATGTGCAGAACGTGCAAGATAGTTGCATAGGTACACACGTGGCAGTGTGTTTTGCTGCCTTCCTCCCCTTCACCCACACTTGGCATTCATCCCCAGGCTATCCCTCCCCAGCCCCCCCCCGCTGTCCCTCCCCCATTCCCCCCAATAGACCCCAGTGTATAGTAGACCGCCTCTCTGTGTCCATGTGTTCTCATTTTTCTCACCCGCCTATGAGTGAGTATATGCAGTATTTCTTTTTCTGTTCTTGTGTCAGTTTGCTGAGAATGATGTTCTCCAGATTCATCCATGTCCTTACAAAGGACACAAACTCATCATTTTTGATTGCTGCATAATATTCCATGGTGTATATGTGCCACATTTTCCCAGTCCAGTCTATCATCGTTGGGCATGTGGGTTGGTTCCAGTTCTTTGCTATTGTAAACAGTGCTGCAATGAACATTCGTGTGCATGTGTCCTTATAGTAGAATGATTTATAGTCCTTTGGATATATACCCAGTAATGGGATTGCCCACACACTTATTTGTTCAGGCTCCTGACAACTAGTAGACAGGCATTAGGCTTGTATTGCCATTTCCCATGAGAAATGGAATCATACTCAAAATTTTCTAACTTTACATACACTGAGTCACATGGCATGTTCTTTTGTTTCTAGCTTTTCTCTTAAGGTAAGAATTTATCTACATTATAGCATATAGTTATAACTTATTCATTTTTATTAATGTGTAGTATTTCAATGTGTGGATACACCACAGTGTATTTATTTGTTCTATTTTTGATGGACATTGGAGTTGCTTCTAGTTTTGGCTGTTTCTTAAATAGAAGATTAAAAAGGCAAATGAGTTGAATATATATCCCTAAGTAGGCATCAGGTTCAGATAATTTAGGGGAATGAATTCCACCAGACTTTTAAGAACCCATATTTTCTATTTCATATAAATTTTTTATTTCATATTTCTACTTCATATTTCATAAAGCCGTTTATGTGAAATGCTTATACATGCCTTTTGGAATTGCTAAGTAACAGGGTATGAGCATGTTCAAACATTTTCCTAAACTAGTTGTACCAATTTAAACTTTCATTAGCACAGTTACAATATAGTCTGCTAAACATTTGGTCCTTTCAGTCTTTTCATTATACCCATTCTAGTGGTGGATAGTGGTACCTCCCTATGTTTAATTATTTGTGATTAATGATGCCAAGCCCTTTGTATAGATTTACTGGCCATGTGAATGTCCTTTGTGATGTGTTTAAGTCTTTTCTCTTATTCAGTTTTAAAAAATATTTTCTAGATGTAAATCTTTTATTACATATACATGGCAAATATCTTTGCCCTCTCTATGACTTACCTTTCACTGTCTTAAATGGTATCTTTTGAGAAATAGAATCATTCATTTTTATTTGAACAATTTATCAATTTTCTTCTATATGAATTTTCTATTCTTGTGACTTATTTGAAATATCTTTGTGTAACACAAGACTTTAAAGAGATCCTCTTAAGTTTTCTTCTAGAAACTTTACATAAATTATAGGTAATCCATTATTTTAATATATATAATCAATTTGTAATTTTATGTCTGTATGTGTTTATAGACAGCATGAGTTATAGTTGAGACTGAATTTCCTCACGTGGTGCTTAATTTTCCACCACCATTTATTGAAAAGATGATTCTTTTCCACTTCCCCTGCAGTGGCATCTTTTTCATAAAGCAGTGATTGTAAATGTATGTGTCTGTTGCTGAGCTCTTGGTTCTGTGGTATCTGTTTTGTTTTCCATACTACCTCCTTTTCTATTCCTTTAAAATAAATGGGGTATTTGACTGTAAGAATTCTTCAGCATTGGTCTTTTTCAGTATTGTCTTGGCTTTTCTTGGCCCTTTGCATTGTTGTATAAACTTTAGAATCTTGTCACTTTACACACACACCCTCCCTTGTGGGATTTTAATTGTAGCATATTGATCCTGTAGATCAATCTATAGAGAATGTATTCATTTTCCAATATTGAATCTTCCAAAAACATGATATATTTCTGCTCACTTAGGTATTTTTAAATTTCTCACAATTATATTCAGTAGGTTTTAGTGTACAGAATGTTGTATTTATTCTTACCTACTTGACTTTTTCATGCTATTGTATTAGACATTTTAGTATTTTCTGTTTGTTGCTAGATATAGAAATCTAAATGAATCTCACATCATGCAACCTAGGTAAATAATTTTATTATCTTTTAAATTTATATTTTATCTGTAGTTCTAGTTTCATTTGCATTGATAATATATATCTTTTTTCTCAATGAGTCTTTATAGGAGTTGTGAGATAGCAGTATTTGTGAGATTTCTCAAATAACCAACTTTTGTTTTGTTAACCTTCCTTATTGTATTTTTCTCTTCTAATTGACTTTTACTTTCATATTTAGTATATCTTTTCACTGTTTCACTTGAATTTTTTTCTGGTATTTTTTTTCTAAATTTTCAAGATGAATGCTTAGCTTGTTAATTTTGAGGATTTTTTCTTTCCTAATATAAATATTTTATGACTATACATTTATTGAAGTTTCACTCTTCTTACATCCTACAAATTTTGATACATAGTATATTTGCTATCAGAGGTGTAAAAATATTAAAAAATTTTTTAAATTAGGATATTTCCCCGACCCATGATTTACTTACAAATGTGTTTTTTAAATTTCCAAATATGGATGATATGGATGTTTTTTATTTAGCATTTTGTTATTAACTTATAAATTATACAGATATGACCCATATGATAAATATTCTTTTAATATTGTTAAGGATTTTTTTTATAATTTTTACAATTCAAAAAGAATATTGATGCTCTAAATAACACCATTATGTAGCTTGACCTAATGAATGTGCATATTCTCCTAGCTATGATTAAAGATGCACAATTAAAGAATGCTAATTTTCTTAAGTACACAATCATAAAACAAAATTGGGTATTTTGTACACTGTTTATGGCAGTAAATGTTGGTATACCTTTTATCGAGGTGATGATTTGGCAGGACATAGCAACATTTTACATGTGCATGCTTTTCACATTAACAGTTCTGTTTCTAGGAATTTGTCCTACAGAAATACTCATTCATGAGCACACAAATACATGTGCTGTACAATAACATTTGTTATGTTGTTGTTTTTAAGAAATCTTAATGTTCTTCAGTAGAAAAATTTAAAAATTATAATCACATATATTATGAATGTTATCCTGCTGAAATGTAAATTTCATAAGGGCAGGAGCCTTGAATATTTTCTTTAGCCTTCTATCCTCAGTTCTTAGCATAGAGCATGACACACAACATGCATTCAAAAGTTACTTCTGGACCATTTAATAAAAGACTGCATTTGTTTTAACTAAAGTATTACCATAAAATGATTAAACGCGAGTTCTGGAATAATTTTGTCTATGTTTTAAACTCACCTTTACTGTTCCTTAACTATGGATTTTCAGGGAGCGATTTAACTTCTATAGGCTTCTCTTTTCTGATATTTAAAGTAGTAATACCAATAATAGTTTTGACTACATAGAGATAATCTGATAGCTAGGTGAGATAATGCATATCAAACTCTTAGAACAGTAAGTAGCATAAAATAATTGCTAAATAAATGTTAGATTGTATTGTATAATATCTATTAATATGAAATAATCTCCGAGACATTGTTAACACACCAAGTTAGAAATCACGACACTAAATATAATTCCATTTGTGTTTAAACAACAATGAGTATGCGTAGAAGTACATATTTGCATGAATGTATAGAAAAATGTCTAAAGACACTAATGCATCAATAATGGCAACTTCTGGGGATGAGAGTGGAGTGGAGAAATGTAAGAGACATTATTATATATCCGTGTACATCTATGTGTATAGATATATAAATATAAACATAGGAATAGATATAGAAATATTGCAATGAGACTATGTTTGAATTTTATTTACATCCTCCAAACTTCTAACTTAAAAATAAAAGATATCTTTTGGTGGCTGCATGAAAGGAAGATTCGAGGTGGCACAGGCCAATAGAATCTTTCGGTGATAGTGAAAGAGTTCAAAAGACAACTTTCCAGGGCTTGCAATCAGCAGTGGCACAAGAAATGGTGAACAAAGCATGAATTCAAGCCATACTGCACATGTAGAATGAACAAATCTTAGTGTGAATCAGATTTGAGGGGCAAGGAAAGAAGAGAAGTTGACTCTAAGTTAAGGTATCTGGTTTTGGTGACTGGATGGATGAAGATGCTATTCACCAAGATGGCAAACCCCAGGACAGGGCAGGTTTGTAGAAAAACAAAAGAAAGGAAATTTCTTATTTGATACTGCTAAATCTGAGAAATCTGTGCGGCATTGTCAGCAACTGTGTGTGAAGTTCAGTAGAGTGGCTAGAGATCATATTTTGGAGTGGTCTGTGTCTAGCTGGTATTTAGGCAGCACAGACTGCCCTAGCAAGGATGACGAAATAGATTAGAAGCCTATGGCCATAGCACTCCTCCCTCCTTTTTTTTCATGGTTTTTTTTTTTTCTTTTTTTTTTTTTTTTTGCAAAGAGTTTGGGATTCCAAATAGGAAAGATAAATGCTGTAACAGAGCGCATAATAATTTTTTTTCTTCTCTTCCTTGAAAGATCACCATTCTATGCATATAGTGGAATACAAAACTCCTTTTTTGATGGTAGTCTGCTTTCTCACAATGCTGAACTGTCCTTAAAGAAAATAGATAAATTTTGGATGCTTTTCTGCTTCTACACAAACTAATAGGATTCCCAGTGGTTGAGAAACATGTTCCACTTCTCCTTTTTCTCTGTAATTGCCTCCTGAGAGTTCCCGATGGACCAGCCAAACATCCAGAAATGAATGTGAGGTTCTAAAGCCTGTGAGAATCCGAAGGCAGGGGTCCTTTTCTTGTTGATCAAAGGTAAATTGTCTTCACAAACCCAGAACTCCTGGATGAGCAGTTTTTTTTTTTTAAGTTATCATTTGGTGTTTTAGCTAGTTGACACAAATTGGTTGATTTTAAATTTTTTCTGTCATCAAACTATTTGTAGCAATAATTCACTATTTAGCAAATTTTATTAAACCTAGCACAAATTCAGGGAACTAGAAAAGACCTACTATCTTAGAATTCAATATTATGAGGCTATTAGAAATTTTATGTCTCTTAGAATGGCCCTAAATATTTCTCTAAATGTTACATATGTGGCTTAACAATACTTTACAACAAAATGGTGAGTAGAATTTTGGAATACAAAGTGTGGAATTTGCAGTATTAATTTATACACTGTGTTAGATTTTTATAAATATATCCAAACAAGAAAGTTTCATAAATTATTAGCTTATCAGCAATATCCGGTGATATTACTAAGATATAGGGCTTTTCCCTTAGTTACCAAGAGAAGTATCTATTGGGTTTAAGTTGCTCAACATAATATTGACAACATTGACATATCCTGAGAGTGACCCTGTGTTGAGACACGGTCCACGTATGAGGATTTATTACAATTAGTCAAGCATAATCTATTCTGTACAAGTGACTAGAAAACAGTCGGCTAAGGAGAAATGTGATTGAATAATTAAAATTTTAAAATGTGTCATGGAATCATGGCAGTGGTCCTTCGGTGACTGCATCTTAACCCAAAGTAACAAATCCTATGTATGGCTTTCCCAATGCTGCTATATTCAATAAGAACATCAGAATAAAGATCTGACTCATTTAACTGATGGACAGTTGTGCTCTCATGCTCTCTCTCTCTCTCTCTCTCACACACACACACACACCCCTACACAGTAAAGAAGACAATTATTTAAATACTTTAGTCCAGAGCTAACTAGACTAAAATGAAGAAGATATTTGATGAAAAAAGAAGGAAATTTTTTCCTGTATTATCCATATTGACTTTCAAGCAGTTGCCACTGAAAGCAATAAGAAGCAAACTAACAAATAAAGGCCTTTTGGAAATATTTTAATATTATACTGTACTTGTTTTCTATTGCTATTATGACAATGATTCATGTCCATTTTACACACAAATAAAGTCAACCCATCCCCAGGTCTCCAAAACTCTCAACCCCCTAGAAAGTCAACTCGAGCTCAAAATTGCATCGAAGTCTCACTAGTTTAAAAGTCCTAAATCTCATCATACAAATTCCCTGAATTAAGTATGAGACTCTGTATATAATCCATCCTGGCATAAAATTTCTCTCCACCTATGAGTCTATGATGCTCAAGACTCTAGTTATCAGCTACAAAAACAAGGTGATGGAACAGGAATAGGATAACAGTTATGTATATATATCCCCATTCCCAGAGTAAGAAAATGAAAAGAAAAAAAGAAGGCCTTAGCAATTTCAAAAACCAGCTGGGCAAATTCCATCATGCAGGCTCATAGATCTGCCCTCTGGGCCAGAGGGTATGTCTTCCAGTCCTCTGAGCGTGTGTTAGGGGACTACAATCAGGGTGTTGGCTGGTTTGGTTCCTTCTGGAGGCTCAGAGGAGAGAAGCTGTTTCTTTGCCCTTTTCAGCTTCTAGCAGCTGCCTGCAATCCTTTGCTCATGACCCTTTCTTGCATTGCTCAAACCTCTTGCTTCCACTGTCACCTCTCTTACCAATTCTGATATCTTGCCTCCCTCTTTCAAGAACTCTTGTGATTATATTGGGCCCACCTAGATAATTCAGAATAATCTTCCCATTTCAAAATCTTTAGCTTAATCACATCTGCAAAATTCTTTTTGCCATGTAAGGCAACATATTCACAGATCCTGGGGATTAGGATGTGTGCATCTTTGGAGGGAACTTGAAGAACATACATTTTGCCCATATTATTTAAGTAATTTTATCAATCCTCATTTTCAACAATTTTCTTCACTTGTCTTTTTATTTAATAAATAAGCATTTAATAATCATCTCTTCTGGGCCAGGCATTGTACTATGGGTTAATAGAGATGATAACTGGGTTTCCTTTCCTCACAGTCTATCAGGGGAGAGTGGCAATACAACACTATAATTACAATAATGGAGGCACAACCAGAATTTCACGTCATTGAGAATTAATACCCCAGGTCTGTTCACCACTAACAGAAATGATGCAATGAAATTGTATTATACAACCACCTGGATTCACAGGTGAAAAGAGACTGACAATCCTTACTCATTTTCTCACCATTTTGGGCTAGGTAAGAGGGTTTAAAGTTGATTTATTCTCTAGCAAGAAGCATCTTATACATTTATCAGAGCCATTTTATGCCTTAGATGATCCTGGTACCTAATGGTGGCCAGTAAAGTTCTAGAAGCATTGGAAATGCTTACTACATACTTCTCAAAGTGAATTAAACTTTGATTTTAATGTCAAATTAAGACTGCTTGAAAAACATCATTCCTGTGGTTACAAGTGGGATTTGAGAAGAATGTTAGAGTCTTTCTGTTTACCTCCACTTTAGCTGGTGGTCAGAGAAAGGAAACTCCCATAAGATGTGAAATGAAGAAATGATATTAGAAGAGAAGCCATCACTCATTACAATTGGAGAAGGGATCAAGAGAGGTTTTATTTACTTCTTGGTAGCCTCTATAGAGCCTTGATAACTGTATCCTCCCTGAAAGCCTAAATAACCAAATCACTCTGTTTGGCATTGATGCTACTGATCATCAATTCTATACTTGCTAACAATTCACTAGTAGCAAACCGAGCTCCAAAGTCTGCAGTCCAGTACTAATAACAGCCATAAAGGAAATACTGGCCTTGAGGTGCTGTCAATGCTGTAAAGGGCAGAATATTCTAGTCTCAACACTTTTTTAATGCTACCATTAACAGTATAGCCTTGGACACAAGCTCTGCTCCTGGCTCAGAAAATGACACTATCTTAGCTACCAAAGCTTGGTCCTGTAATAGACAGATTGTGCTGCTGTGGAATCCTCTCATCTACAATCTTCTGTGCTTCCAGTGGGCAGGAATGAAATTCATCCTTTCACTGTGGACCAAATTCATGGATCAAGGGGTTTGCTGAGTAAATGGGTAGAGTAAACATGGGCAGTGATTATCTGCCTTAGAGTGTGAAAGCCAACAGATTAATTTCAGTCCCTTTAGCAGATGCATTGGCATTCCCAACGAGTGTGATAGCTACAACTATCTTTTATCTATCAGTTAAAGCATTTCAATGGTTCTTTAAAATCCAGAGCCTATAAATGTCATCTTTCTTCCACAGTGTCCAGGTAGCAAGCCTTACTTAGAGTTTTCTCCATTAGAATCTCTATTACCCTACCATTTACTGAGCACCAATTATGTACCAGGCATTCTAATGGGCACTTTATTAAAAATATTTCATTCTTTTCATTTAATTCTCTTCTATGACAAGTTTCCCAACCCAGCATCAGTTTAAAATACTCTCAGCCTTCTTGATTTGAACCCAAACTTCAGGAGCCACTATCTCCATAACTGTAGCCCTCCCAGTGTCCCTGGGGCTTCTTTTATGCTTTCTAATATCCTGAAATGTGTCCGGAGTGAAATCTTCATAGAGTGGCCAAAAACTATGACCTTCGATAATGGAAAACATGGACAAGGCATTGGCCTACTTACATTATGACTAAAGAAGAGGATTGTGGGCTTTCTGGATGTGGAAAGGCCAGACATTCAGTCTTAGCAAATTTTACGCCAATAACACCCTCAGGGTTGGTGAACTCCTTCATACTCCTAGTTAGGAAAACAGTGCTCCTTGCAGCAGTTCTTTTCCTGTCTGCATTACCTGGTACTTTCCATATTGCCAAGCCCCCTTTTGAGGCAGGGTCCTGAGGTTTGCATATACTTCAATCTGGCACCTCTCTTCTTTTGGTTTGTCAACACCCCCTTTCTCCCTTCCACACCAGAGCCTTCATCATGCTACTTTTATTCTAAGAAAGAACACATGACATATCTAGCAATGCTTAATTTTTCCTAGATCGGAGTCACTAACCATTAGTCACAGGAAATGTGTTTATTCTACTCCATGTGAAGAAGGGCTCGGAATGTAGAGCAAAATGTGGGTTTAGTGGTTTCTAGAGAAAGAAAAATAACATTACATTTTATATCAAAACTTAGAAAAGGTTTGCATATAATTGGGAAAAAGTAGATCATCGTGGCTAGGCTACGTGCATTTTCATTTCAGTCTGGCTGGGTTTGAATCCAGAATCTGTCACTGTCTAGCTGAATCACCAAGGGTGGGAATTGGCAAACTTTTGCTATTAAGGCTTGATAGTAAATATCTTGGCTTTGTGGGCCATATAGTCTCTTTCACCGTTACTGAACTCTACCTTTGCATCATGAAAGCAACCACAGACATGCTAACAAACGAGTGTGGCTGTGTTCTCATAAAACTTAAAAAACAGATGGGGCTGGATTTGGCCCATGAGGTATATGGTTTGCCAGCCACTGACCAGGCCAAGTTATGTAACCTCTTGAATTTCATTTATATAATAGAGATAATAAAACAATATAAATGCATGTAAATTACATGGAAGTAAACTTGGCATCAAGAAATTCTGCTCTTATTGATATTGTTCCTATTAATAGTAACTGGATTCCCAGCTGTTCATTCAACATTTCCATTTGGTTATCTGAAGACACTTGAACTTTAAGAAATACAAAACTGAACTCCTGATTTTCCCTGTCAAACAAACCTCTCTCACAGACTTCCCCATTTCACTTCACTGTAATTTCATCCTTTTGGTTGCTTAAACAATACCTTGGAATCAATGTCAATTCTTCTTTCTCTCATACCCCATATCCAAATGATCAAAGCATTCTTTGGACTATACATCTAAACATATCCTCTCCCTCCTCCCAACCACAGGGTGAGAATCAGAAAAAATACCTATTGGGTACTATGCTTATTACCTATGTGACAAAATAATCTGTACATCTAACCCCTGTGACATGCAGTTTACCTATACAACAAACCTACACATGTATCCTGAACCTAAAATAAAAGTTAGAAAAGATATACTCAGGAGGCTGAGGCAGGAGAATTGCCTGAACCCAGGAGGCGGAGGTTGCGGTGAGCCGAGATTGCGCCATTGCACTCCAGCCTGGGTAACAAGAGTGAAACTCCGTCTAAAAAAAAAAAAAAAGTTAGAAAAGATAAAACAAATACAGAATTATGAATATGTATAGTCTCTAGGTGCTGTATGCCTTGAAAAAGTAAACAGTATCCATGGAGGTGTCTGGAGGTATGGGTTCCCATAAAAGGAATAGTCAGTGCAAATGCCTGACTTGTATTGTTTGTTTCCCCACTACATATAAACCCCATGAAGGCAGGAATCTGTTTTTCCACCTCTTGGTTCCTAAGTTTTCATACTTGTGCCTAACACATAGTAGGTACTCAGTATATATCTACTGAATAAAAAATGAATGAAATATTATGTTCCACAATAATCACAATAATTGATGGATATTGGCTTCCTTGAATTGTTCAAGGGCAAGGCAATATAAGATTCAGATATATCTGATTCTAAAGCATTCTCCTTTATCCACACTCCTTGCCATATTTCTCTGTATCATTACATCCTACAAAATACTTAACTGAATTTATTGAAAAAGACGTGGTAGTTGGATCTTCTCATGTTAGCTTAAAGGAAACTTTTCTTCCATCTTTCCTTTCTGGCCAGCTCCAGTATCCCTCCTATGGTTCCTTAAAGTGTGTTAGCTTTTACTCTATTTACAACTCTTTTTGAAAGCTTTAACCTGATGAAGCCTAAGTAGATGGGCGATATTGTCATGAACAGTATGTAATCATTATGGAGTCTTAAGAATTAAACATATGAAATTATCACAAAGCATGCAGGAAATTTTCCAAGAAAAACATGACAAAGGTAACACAAATTTTCTGTGGCTAGTTAAGTTTCTGTACCTTACCAGATGCAAGGTAGAAGATTTCTCCTCCTAACCAAGAAATGGTAAGACCAAGGCTGGAACTAGGGGGAGGCAAAGGAGGCATTTGCCTCCAATGCAAAATTTCAGAATATGCCCAAAACTCCATAGTCAAGAGAAATGCTATTTCAATACAATAGTCCAAAAGAATCAAATCAGCAAACTTTGGAAAACTATCTATTTTTGTCAGTAAGGTTTAATTGGAAGAGACCTCTCCATTTCTGAGGGAGATGGTGTCAACTCCTGAAGGCAAGCAGCAAGAAGCTCTGTGGGCCAGCTGACCAGCCAGCCTCTGTGGTCATCCTTGACTCCTGCAACAATCACCAGCATCCAAACGACCCTGGTGCAACAGAAAGGAAAGTGGCCCGGCAAGCTGGTGACCCACATTCTAGTCTTGGCATTACCACCATCCCTGTACAACATGTATAATCTTTTCATCCATGAAATTAAAGGTTTAGGCTTTATCATTTTCGAAAATTTTACTTTCAAAATTTTGTAAGTTGGCCAAACTTTCTCTGAGTATTTAGTCATGTGTTTTTATTTTTTATTATTTTAATTCTCAATGATCACACTTCCATTTAACAAAGTTTCTTTCACTTCTTAGCTTAAACTTTCTGAAGGCTGAATTCAGATACCGGTGTAGTTAAAGCATAATCTGGACCAACTTTTGGATCCCGTAGTGAGTGCTCACTTAGTAGCATCTCCCTATAGTGCCTCTGTTTCCCATTTTCTGCAGAGGAACATGGTACATGCTACCATCTTTCTACTTCTGTTGCTCTCATTTTGCAAGTACTTTTATATTCATCATTCAGAATAATGATAACTTTACATGGGAGGCTCATTGAAGGCTCAGTCTTATTTCTCTCTGAAGCTGGGACCAAAGTGAATGGGTGCCTATCAGAAAAATTTAAAGGAATTAAAAGAAAAAGCATGGGAAGAACTCATTCAAGTAGGTGAGACACTGCCTTCCTGAAGTTACCCATACTTGGCTTTGTTGAGTGGAATGAAGACAGGGAGTGACAGCAAAGAACCAGGAAATACATGGTTCAACACTCTTGACTTGATGTCACTAATACCAAACTACATCCAGTTTCTATCATAATTCAGATGTCTTTTCTACAAATTAATGTTAAGTCACCACGATTTTCACCATGTATTCAGAAATGTATTTACTAGTATGTAAACAAAAAATAGGCTAAATTCCTCTTACCCAAGCATATCAGTTTTTCTATACCAATAAGTTTATTTCTTACTCGGCCAATGAATTTGACATTTATTAGACATGAGTCTGAGCCATTCCTTTGTCTATCTTCCACATGTTCCATTCCCCCATACAAAACAAAAAGGCAGTCACAACTCACAGTAGCTCTTGAGCCAACCTGCAGCAATCACAAGTTTACACGTTTTCCTGTCAATGAACACATTTTCCTTCATTGACCCCCTTGGGCTCCCTTTGTCCACTCAGGAAACAGTGTTCTAATCTGAGACTGATTACAAGGAAGCACATACCTTATACTAAACCTGGTGGCTTATAAGCCAATAGTCACTCCATCTAACACTATTTATCATTTGGAATGGCCTGGGAAACATCTCTTCAATTCCACTCAAAATGGTAACTGCTTTGTCATTAGTCTTCAGGCAATGTTCTGTCCCAAGCTAACCTCTTCCAGAAGGATTTAAAGCCTGACATCTTTTCTTTCCATGCTCACTCTCTCATCATCTACCTGCACCTTAGTCTCCATCTTTGTAGAATGATTCCAGGCAGTTAATCTTCTCAGAGAAGCCAGAATCACAAAGCATCCAAGAAACTGTTCTGAAGAACTTGAATGGATCCACTGGACACAATAGGCCACATGTTCTCTGAAGTACTTTTGTTTTCAATGTTGTGTCATCTCTTATTTGACTAAAATTTGCCATCAAATTATTTTAAGGGCTATTTTCTCACCAAAATAATGCTTTTCAAAGCAGAAATGTCCAGGAGGCAGAGCAAGATGGCAGAGTAGAAAGCTCCATCAGCTGATGCCACTGATGGAGGAAGCATTTAAACCAGCCCTGTCCAGAGAGGAATTGCCAGTCCTGGTGGTCTGAACTTGAGTGTATGCAAACATCGCCACTGAGGGTTACAGCACTCTGTGTCTCCATGTAAACTTGAAAGGCAGTCTAGACCATGAAGACTGAGACTCAGGTGATTCCTAGTGCTGAACTAGGCCCAGAGACAGTGGACTAGGAGGGCATGCAACATAGTGAAACACCAGCTGGGGCAGCCAAGGGTGTGTGGCATCACTCCTCCCCTAACTGCAGGATACACAACTCACATCTACAAAAGAGACCTCTTCCTTCTGCTTAAGGAGTGGAGAGGGAGGAGTAGGGATGACTTTGTCTTGCATCTTGGATACCAACTCAGCCAAAGCAAGATAGGGCATTAGTCAGAGATATGAGGCCCCTTCCAGGACCTGCTCTCAGACATTTCTAGAAACACCTGGGCCAGAAGGGAACACATTGTCTTCAAGGAAAAAACCCAGTTCTGCCAGTATTCATTGCCTGCTAAACGAAGAGTCCTTAGGCCCAGAATAATTAGCAGCGATAACCAGGTACTACATTAAGGGCCCTAGGTGAGCCTCTGAGACCTTGATGGCTTCAAGTGAGACTCAGTACATTGTCAGCTAAGGTGACTATAGAGAGAAACTTCTGTTTGATAAAAGAGGAGGGAAAAGTAAAGGGGACTTTGTCTTGCTCCTTAGATATCACTACAACCACAGGGGGCAGAACACTAAGGGGGCTTTTGGGATCCCCAATTCTAAAAACTCATTCTTGGACAGTATTCCTGGAACTGCCCTGGGCCAGAGGAAACCTCATTTCTCTGAAGCATGAGTCCTAGGCCAGGCAGCATTCACTGCAAGCTGACTTAAGAGCCCTTGGGTTTTAGGGGAACATTGACTGGCAGTCTGGCAGTACTCTTTGCAGCCTTGGTGGCAGTGGTTACGGGGTGAGGCTTCTCTGCCTTTGCAAAGGGGAGGTAAGAAGAGGAAGGACTATGTCTTGTGATTTGAATGCCAGCTCAGCTGCAATACCGTAGAACAGCAGGTAGACATCTAAGGTTTTTGACTCTAGTCTCTGACTCCCATACATCACCTCTGGATCTACCTGGGGTGTGGGGGACTTCACCATCCTGAAGTGAAGGAAACAGACCTGGCTAGCTTTACTACCTGCTGACTGTAGAGCCCTAGGACCCTGAGCAAACATAGGCAGTAGCCAGGGACTGGTTACAGCAGGCTTTGGGTGAGACCAAATGCTCTGCTGGATTCAGGTCTGACCCAGCACAGTCATAGTGGTGGTGGCCACAAGGGTGCTTGTGTTACTCCACCCCCAGCTCTATGTGGCTTAGAACAGAGGCAAAGACTCTGTTTGGGAGATAGCAAGGGAAGAGAACAAGAGTCTGCCTGGTAATCCAGAAAATTATCCTGGAATCCTGTGGTTCTTGATGAGCATTCCATGAGTCAACAAGAACCAGAGCATTACTGGGCTTGGGGTGCCCCCTAAGGTAGATACAGCTTATATCACATCACCCAAGTCCTTTCAAATACCTGGATAGCCTTCTAAAGAAGGGGGGCTATGAATAAACCCAGACAATAAAGACTATAATAAATAGCTAACTCTTTAATGACCAGATACAGAAGAACATCTACTAGCATCAACAACATCTGGGAAAACGTGACCTCACCAAATGAGCTAAATAAGGCATCAAGAACCAATACTGGAGAAACAGAGGTATGTGACCTTTCTGACAGATAATTCAAAATAGCTGTGTTGAGGAAAGTCAAAGATATTCAACATAACAAAGACAATTCAGAATTTTATCAGATAAATTCAACAAGGAGATTGATATAATTAAGAATCAGACATATTATGGAGCTGAAAAATGCAACCAAAATACTGCAGAATGCATCAGAGTCCTTTAATAGCAAAATTGATTAAGCAGAAGAAAGAATTAGTAAGCTTGAAGACAGGCTATTTAAAAATACATGGTCAGAGGAGACAAAAAAGAATAAAAAACAATAAAACATACCTACAAACCTAGAAAACTGGAAATCAAAAGGGCAAATCTAAGAGTTATTGACCTTAAAGGGAAGGTAGAGAAAGAGACAGGAGAGGAAAGCTTCTTCAAAGGTATAATGACAGAGAACTTCCCCAACCAAGGGAAAGATATTATCCAAATACAAGAAGGTTATGGAAAACCAAGCAGATTTAACCCAAAGAAGACCAATTCAAGGCATTTAATATTCAAACTCCCAAAGATCAAAGATAAAGGATTCTAAAAGCTGAAAAGAAAAAAGAAACAAATAACATAAAATAGAACTCTAATACATTTGGCAGCAGAATTTTCATGAAAAACCTTGCAGGCCAGCAGAGAGCAGTATGACATATTTAAAGTGCTGAAGGAAAACAAAAAAATTTTTCCCTGGAATACTATATCTGGTGAAAATATCCTTCAAACATGAAGAAGAAATAAAGACCTTTCCAAACAAACAAAAGCTGAGGGATTTCATTAACACCAAATGTGTCCTACAAGAAATGCCAAAGGAAATATTTCAGTCAGAAAGAAAAGGATATTAATGAGAAATAAGTAATCAGCTCAACATATAAAACTCAGTGGTAATAGAATATTATAACATTGTAAGTGTGGTATGTAAACCACTATTATGCTAAGTATAAAGACTAATGATGAACCAATCAAAAATAATAACTACTACATTTCAAAACCTACTGGATATTGAAAAAGTCAACAAGAAGTTGAGCTGGAGGACAAAGTTAAGTCATGTAGTTTTTACTAGTTTGTGTTTTGCTTGTTTGTTTATGCAAACAGTTTTAAGTTGCTAAAAAGTTAAAATAATGGGTTATGAAATAGTATTTGAAAGTCTCATGGTAACCTTAAACCAAAAAACTTACTAGGGAAACACACACACAACAAAACAAGAAACTAAATCATATCACCAAAGACAATCACCTTCATTAGAGGAAGATTGGAAGGAATGAAAGAAGGAAGAGAAGTCCACAAAACAACCAAAACACAAATAACAAAATGGTAGGAGTATGTCCTGACTCATCACTAATAACATTAAATGTAAATGAACTAAACTGTTTAATCAAAAGACATAGACTGGCTGAATGAATGAAAAAATAAGACTCATTGATCTGTTGCCTACAGAAAACACACTAAACCTATAAAGAAACACATAGGCTAAAAATAAAGCTATGGAAAAGAAAATCCCATGCCAATGGAAATCAAAATAGAGCAGAAGTTGCTCTACTTATATCAGAAAAAAATAGATTTCAAGATCAAATTTATAAGAAAAGGCAAAGTAATCTAAAAGGGGTCAACTCAGCAAGAGGATATAATAATTTTAAATATATATGATACCAACACTGGAGCACCCAGATATATAAAGCAAACCTTATCAGAGGTAAAGAGAAAGATAGGACCTGATACAATAATAGCTGGTAATTTCAACACCCCACCTTCAGCATTGGAGTAATCTTCCAGATAGAAAATCAACAAAGGAACATCAGAATTAATCTGCCCTATAGACTAAATAGATCTAATGAATATTTATAGAAGGTTTTATTCAATGGCTGCAGAATATACATTCTCCTTAGCACATGAATCATTCTCTAGGGTAGATTATATGTTAGGTTAGAAAACAAGTCTTAAAACATTCAAAACAGTTGAAATAATATTAATCATATTCTCTGACCATAATGGAATAGAACTAGAAATTAAAAATGAGGTGTTTTGTAAACTATACAAATATGTGGAAATTAAACAATATTCTCTAGAATGACCAGTAGATCAATGAAGAAATTAGAAAGGAACTTAAAAATTTCTTTGAAACAAATGATAATAGAAGTACAACATACCAATACCTGTGGGACACAGCAAAAGCAGTACTAAAAGGAAAGTTTATAGCTACAAATGCCTACATCAAAAAAGAGAAAAAAACTTCAAATAATCTAACGATACATCTTCAACAACTAGAAAAGCAATAGCAAACCAAATACAAAATTAGTAGAAGAAAAGAAATAAAGATCAGAGCAGAAATAAATTTGAAATTAAAAAATATGAATAAAAATATTAAATGAAAAGGAAGTTTTTTTTTGAAAAAGTAAGCAAAATTGGCAAACCATTAGACCAAATAGGAGAAAAGAGAGAAGATCCAAATAAATAAAATCAAATTAAATATGGAATATTATAACTGATGCCACAGAAATTCAAATCATTAGTGATTACCATAAGCAATGATATGACAATAAATTGGAAAATCTAGAAGAAATGAACAAATTCCTAAATACATACAACCTACCAAGATTGAACCAGGAAGAAATCCAAAACCTGAACAAATCAATAACAAGTTATAAGTTCAAAGTCATAATAAAATGTCTCTCTGTAAAGAAAAGCCTAGGATCTGATGGCCTCACTGCTGCATTGTACCAAACATTTAAAGAAAAGATAGTATCAATCCTACTCAAACTCTTGTGAAAAAAAAGGAGGAGGGAATATGTCCAAACTCATTCTATGAGTCCATTATTACCCTGATACCACCAAACCAGACAAAAACACATCAAAAGAAAAAACTGTAGGCCAACCAACATCTCTGATAAATATTGACCTGAAAATCATCAACAAAATACTAGCCATAAAAATTCACCAATACATTAGCAAGATCATCCATCATAACCAAGTGGGATTTATCGCTAGGATATGAGGATGGTTAAATATATGCCAATCAATCAATGTGATACATCATGTCAACAGAATTATTCAGCATAGTACTGGAAGTCCTAGCTAGAGCAAATAGGAGAAAAAATATAAAAAGCATCCAAATTGGAAAGGAAGAAGTCAAATTATTCTTGTTTGCAGATGTTATAATCTTACATTTGGAGAAACCTCAAGTCTCCACAAGAAAACTGTTACATCTGATAAATTCAGTACAGTTTCAGGATACAAAATC
Organism: Saguinus oedipus; assembly: GCA_031835075.1. Taxonomy (NCBI): domain Eukaryota; kingdom Metazoa; phylum Chordata; class Mammalia; order Primates; family Cebidae; genus Saguinus; species Saguinus oedipus. The sequence goes on from CM063185.1 coordinate 16,602,334, forward strand.
ACCATATAAAAATGAGTAGCATTTCTATATGTCAAGAGAGAACATTGTGAAAAAGAAATGAAATAAAGTACTCCCATTTACAGTTACCACAAATAAAATTAAATACCTACAAATTACCTTAACCAAATAAGTAAAAGATCTCTATAATGACAGTTATAAAACAGTGTCATTAATGAAATAAATTGAAGGGGACAGCAAAAAATGGAAAAATATTCCATGTTCATGAATTGGAAGAACCGATATTGTTAAAATGTCCATGCTATCCAAAGCAATGTGTACATTTAATGCAATCTCTCTCAAAATACCAGTGACATTCTTCACAGAAATAGAAATTTTTTTTTCTTCTCTTTCTATCTTTATGTCTTTCTTATTCTTTTTTTTTGAGACCGAGTCTTGCTGTGTCATCCAGGCTGGAATACAGTGGCCCAATCTTGGCTCAATGCAGTCTCTGCCTCCTGGATTCAAGTGATTCCCCTACCTCCGCTTCCTGAGTAGCTGAGGTTACAGGTGTCTGGCACCATGCCCAGCTAATTTTTTTTTTTTTTTTTTTTTTTTTTTTTTTTTTTGATACAGAGTTTTGCTCTTGTTACCCAGGCTGGAGTGCAATGGTGTGATCTCGGCTCACCGCAACCTCCGCCTTCTGTGTTCAGGCAATTCTCCTTTCTCAGCCTACTGAGTAGCTGGGAATACAGGCACGCACCACCATGTCCAGCTAATTTTTTGTATTTTTAGTAGAGACGCGGTTTCACCATGTTGATCAGGATGGTCTCGATCTCTTGACCTCATGATCCACCCACCTCAGCCTCCCAAAGTGCTGGGATTACAGGCGTGAGCCACCGTGCCTGGCCAATTTTTGTATTTTTAATAGAGACAGGGTTTCACCATGTTGGTCAGGCCAGTCTTGAGATCCTGACCTCAGGTGATCTGCCTGCCTTGGCCTTCCAAAGTGCTGGGATTACAGGCTTGAGCCACCACACCTGGCCTAATCCTAACATTTTTATGGAGCCACAAAAGACCCAGAATAACCAAAGCTATCCTAAGTGAAAAAAAAAAAAAAAAGCTGGTGAAATTGCATTACCTGCCTTAAAATTATACTACTGTACTACAAAGCTATAGTAACGAAAACAGTATGATACTGGCATACAGACACATAGACCAATAGAAAAGAATAAAGAACCTAGAAATAGATCCGCACCCCTATATTGAACTCATTTTTGACAAAAGTGCCAATAATATACACTGGAGAAAAGATAGTCTCTTCAATAAATTGTACTGGGAACTGGATATCCATATGCAGAAGAATGAAACTAAATCCCTACTCTTGCCATATACAAAAATCAAATCAATATTGATTAAAGTCATATATTTAACATCTAATCTATGAGACTATTAAAAGAAAATGCTGGGTAAAATCTCCAAAACATTGATCTGGGCAAAGACTTTTAAGCAAGCAATACCTCAGAAACACAGACAACCAAAGCAAAAATGGACAAATGGGACCATATCAAGTTAAAAAGCTTCTGCACAACAAAGAGTGCAGTCAATAAAGTAAAGAGCCCACAGAACGGGGAAAATATTTGCAAACTACTCATCTACTAAGTGGTTAATAATCAAATTATATAAGGAGCTCAAAGAAAACTAATAATCTGATAAAAATGGGTAAAATATTTGAATAGATATTACTCCAAAGAAGACATACAAATGACATATTAAAAGATGATTAACATCGTTGATCATTAGAGAAATGCAAATCAAAACTACAATGAGATGTCAACTCACACCAATTAAAGTGGCTTATATCCAAAAGGCAAATGTTGGCAAGGATGTAAATAAAGGAGAATCCTTATACACTGCTGATGGGAATGTAAATTAGTACAACCACTATGAGGAATAATTTGGAGGTTCCTCAAAGACTAAAAATTTAGCTACCACAGAACCCATTAATTTCACTGCTAGGTGTATACCCAAAAGAAAGGAAATCAGCACATTAAAGAGATATCTTGTACTCCTATGTTTGTTGCAGCACTGTTTACAATAGCTAAGATTTGGAAGCAACCTAAGTATCCATCAACAGATGAATGGATACAGAAAATGTGGTACATATACACAGTGGAGTACTGTTAATCCATAAAAAAGAATGAGATCCAGTCATCTGCAAAAACATGCATGAAACTGGAGATGATTAAGGTGGGATCTACAAATGTAGAAATTAAATAATTAAACTCGTGGGCATAAAGACTAAAAAGACTTTGCCAAAGGCTGAGAAGGGTAGTAGGGAGCTTGGGGTGGGAGAGGTGGGGTTGATTAATGAGTATAAAAGTAAACAGTTGGAAAGAATGGGCAAGATGTATTATTAGTACAGTAAAGTGACTATAGTCAATAACAACAATTGTGCATTTTAAAATAAAGGTTGTATTTGGATTGTTTGCAACTCAAAGGATGAATGTTTGAGGAGATAGTTACCCCATTCTCCATTATGTGCTTATTTCATATTGCATGTCTATATCAAAACATCTCATGTACCCTATATATATATATATATATATACACACTTATGATGTACTCACAAAAATTAAAAAAATATGAGACAAAGGATTAATGAATCTAAATAAAAACAAAGTGGGAAATTCTCGTTGTCTTTGAAGATGGGTTTTCTGAAGTGTAAAACATTTGAAGATCTCTTTGTGTTTGTAAAGTTGTATTTAAGACTAGAATAATTTGTTTTAAAAATAAGTATTATCTATAATCTCTCTAGAGGAACATGGTAATAATTTCATTTTAATTATTCCTTTCCAACCTGGGTCTCCATGTCTATATATATTTTAAAAGTTGCAATATTCGTGTATGAACAAAGTTTCTTACATTTAGTCACGGGACTTTCCCATTATACAGACTTTACTGGCACCATTTTTTAATATTAGTGGATAGAAGTACAGATTTCTTACATGCATATATTGTGCAGTGGTGAATTCTGGGCTTTTAATGTACCCATCACCCAAATATGTACTCAATAAGTAATTTTTAAACCTTCCCTCTCTTCCCACCTGCTGAAGTCTCTAGTATCTATTAGTCTACCCTGTATGTCTATGTGTACCTGTTGCCTGTCTCCCATTTAAGTGAGATCATGAGTTATTTGACTTCCTTTTTCTGAGTTATTTCAGTTAGGATAATTGCCTCCAGTTCTATACATGTTGCTGCAATGGACATGATTTTATTCTTTCTTATGGCTGAGTAGTATTCCATGGTATATATACACCATATTTTCTTTATCCAATCCTCCACTGATGGACACTTAGGTTGATTCCATATTTTTGCTATTGCGAGTGGTGCTGCAATAAACATACTAGTGCAGTTTTCTTTTTGATAGAATGATTTTCCCCCTTTGGACATGTATCCAGTAGTGGAATTGCTATATAGAATGGTAGTTCTATTTTTAGTTATTTGAGAAATCTTTATACTGTTTTTTGTAAAGATTGCAATAATTTACATTCTCACCAACATTGTATAAATGTTCCCTTTTCTTTGCATCCTCATTATCTGTTACTTTTTTGACTTTTTATTAATAGCCATTCTGACAGGTGTAAGATGGTATCTCTCTGTACTTTTAATTTGCATTTCTATGATTAGTGACATTGAGCATTTTTTCCTACGTTTGTTGGCTGCTTGTATGTCTTCTTGAAAAATGTCTGTTTATGTCCTTTGCCCACTTTTTAATGGGGTTGTTTGCTGTTTTCTTATTGGGCTGTTTGACTTCCTTGTAGATGCTGAATATTTGCCTTTTGTCAGGTGCATAATGAAAATATTTTTTCTCATACTGTAGATTGTCTATTCTGTTGATCATGTCTTTTGCTGTAGCATCATTTTAAATGGCAGCTTAAGAATGCTCTGGATGACTACGTAGTCTTTTGTGGTAGTAATGCTCTGTGTTGTCCTAACATTGGTAAAATATCTTGGGTGGTGGGTACTCAACTTCCATTTTCACTTACTGTCTTTTTACCTGTGCCTGCTACAGGGAGTATTTTTTAGATGGTTTGAGGCTTGGATTACATGGTAATCATGTGACTTTTTTCCCTTGTGTTCTCTACATTTCTGCCCCATGGAATACAAAAATGGAACTGAAGCTTGCCACATTAGGGCTACAATCATGAGGATGCTGTGAGCACGTGAAGGATGGCAAAGCAAGATAACAGAGAGAGCTTGCATTATTGAGATGTTGTACTGGCCCTGTACTACCTAACTCCAGATTTTATATCATAAAGACAAATAATCTCTTCGAGCATTGTGATTCTATTTTCTGTTATTTGTAACTATACTTACTCTTTAATGATTCAGTTTTCATAAGCCATAAGATTCATTTTGATATACATGCAGAAATCACACCATTGAATAATTCAGTTGTAACACAGAAATGCCACTAACCATGACCCTGGGGATGCTGTGGTAGCAGGACCCATGGAGTTCTCAGTGTGCCTGCTGACTCTCCTCCTGTGATTAAGACTGCAGACTTTGGGATTGGAAACGCTTGTGCAGTTCTTCACTTCTGATGGTTCTCAATCAGTGACGCATTCTCAATGCATCCTTCCTGCTAAGACCCATACTTGTTAGAATCAAGGTACAGATAGCCAGGTAAGAGCAGTGGAGAACAGCTGTCGGGAGCATCTGATTTTTTTTCGCTTTAAATATTGGTTTATTAAGTAAATGTTGAGTGCCTTCTCTGAGCTACACACTGCGTTAGGCATTAGGATGTGAGAGAGTTGACTGAGGAAATTTCTTAGTTAAAATGAGTTGGAACACTGGAGAATATAAGATACATAATGCCACAATCACTAAGGCACCTGGAGAGAAGAAACAGAAAATGAAAAGGTACCTAATATGTGCCTGCTAAGGAAACAGAGAAGGGTGATTGTGGGTCTGAAGTCCAAGGCAAATTAACAGATAGAGCAAAGGATGATGAGGGGTACAATTGGAGACTTTGTTTCTGTTTTTACTTTTAAAATAAATCAAAGGTTTTTGTATGTACCACATACAGTAGGGTAACCCCAAAATAATTGTACAGCTCTATGAATTTTCACAAACTGAGTCCATTTGTGTAACCAGAACCTAAATGAAGAAAGGTAATATGACCAGCACCCTACAAATCCTGCCCTGTTTCTTTCTTGCTACAATCCTTCCTGTGGTAACAACTATCTTGCTTTTTAAGACCATAAATTAATCTGGCTTACTTAGTTACTTAAAATTTATGGAAACATCCAGTATGTACTCTTCTGTGTCTAGCTCCTCTTGTTCAATTTTGTATTAGTAAGATTCACTCATGTTTTTGCATAAAATTATCATTTATTCTCATTTCTAAATAGTTTTCCATTGTGTTGTTCCACAATTTCTCTTTCTTTATTAATTATACTTTTAATGGATTATTGGGCAGTTTCCAGTTAAGGGTCACTGCAAAAGTATGCAAAAATTGTGCACGTATCTTTGGTGCTTTTAAGTGAACATTGTTTTGTATAAATATACCTAGGAATGGATTTACTGGGCCATAACATAGTTGTTTATTTAGTATTTGTAGAAACTACCAAACATTTTCCTCAAGGTTATTCTGTAAGCTTACATTTTTACTACAGCAGTGAATAAGCTATACACTTAGGCTCATTGTGGGGTGTGTGTGTGTGTGTGTGTGTGTGTGCGTGCGTGCGTGCGTGCACGTTTATGCTAAAATACTTCACTGAAATATAATTTAAATGTAATGAAATTGCAAGACTCTCAACGTTAATGAATTTTGACAAATGAACACATGTAACTGTCACTCAGATAATGATATACGGTATTTCTTTCCATGGCTACCAAAGGTTCCTTTATACCCCGTTTCAGTCATTCACCACCCTTTCCTGAGGCATTTTTATAGTTTCCTATACCATTGATATTTTTGCCTGTTCTTGAACCTCTTACAAATGAAAACCTTGTATATTCTTGGATCTAGCTTCTTTGGCTCAACATAATATGATTCCTCAAGTTGTTAGTATGTTTGTAATTTGTTTTTTTCTCATTGCTGGAGATTATTAAAGGATATTTTTTAAAAGAGGAAGGCCAGGCCCACCCAGTCTAAATCTGATCTAGCTCACAAATATCTGGGAATCTGCACCATTTTTAAACCCTGTTTTTGAGTTTTTGTAAAATCATAATCTGTTGGCATCACTGTCTGGCCTGACTTTGTCTGATTTTTAAAATTATTCCTCTCTGGAGCAATCTTATTTTGGTGGAAGTAGCTTGACATGACTCACTAATATCAGAATGTTTATTCTATTCTTTGATTCTTGGCTTCCTATTTTCACATTTTTAAAAACATACATTTTAGTTCTTTTCTACTGGATTTATAAATCAAAGCATATCATTTAAGAGTGTGTATTGAAATTTGCTAGTGCTCTGTAAGGCTATGGAAATTTGACCCAAGTATAAGTTGAGTCTGTAGAATTACAGCTACCCTAAGTCTCCCAACCAATGTGTGCAACCCAGTAGGCCATAATTCAGCACACCATTCAAACCAACGTTATTTATTTTTTGGTTTAACATTTGTTAGAGAGAAGCTAAGTGTGTATTCATATGGTGTATACTCCATTCTATATATCCAAAATAAGGCTTTTGTTTAATGTATTAATATAATACAATGCAATAATTTGCTTGGAATTACCTTTATTTGACCACATTTTGGCAGTCATAAGAGATTACAAGTGGTCATTTTCACTCACAGTAGACAGAAGCAACTGGCGTGCATAAAGAAACAGAATAGCTTCCAAATACTTTTATGTAGATTACATGCCTGATGCTTTTCTTTAATTACTGTTCTTTTTTTTTTTTGCAATGCATATGAAATGGCTAGACATTTAGCTCTTCAGTCCTGCTGGAATGGCATTCCTAGTCATGCTGTGGTTTCTCCTCAGCCTACCCAACTGGCAAATTCCACTGAGGGTTGGTGGGTTTTGTTTAGCTTTCTTTTTCTGTTGTTGTTGCTTGGTGGTGGTCTTTTCCTTTTCTTTACCTTTCTTCTTTTCTCCTTCCTTATCTTCCTTTACTCCCTCTATGATTGGCATCACATGCTTCTGAGGGAGGAGACTACACTTACACTTTTGGTCCATTATGGATAGAGTTCCTTGTAGAAACCTATGTTACTCAGAATCATTTTTCTGATTCATTTCTGTGAGTTTAGAGCCCTGTACTCTGGCCCCTCTAGTAGCTGCCATCCAAACTCTTAGTCTAGTCTGAGAGATTCACATACATATATACATATACATACACATACATATATACATATATATATATCAGCTATGGTGAACTGTTAAGATTTGGGGTCCCCTAGTAAAACATTAATTAACAGAAAATATTCACATGTTTAATTTTAAATATGAATATTTAATTTATTGAAGTCAATACAACACTCTATTTTTTTCTTAAAGTCATACTTACAAATCTTTTCTTATAAAATTAACAAAAACATTCCACAGTTTTAAAGGAATTTCAACTCATATTCTGTCCAATGTAAAGCTTTAACTTTGATTTTATTTTATATTTTGAGACTGAGTCTCACTCTATCACCCAGGCTGGAGTGCAGTGGTGTGATCTCGGCTCACTGCAAGCTTTGCCTCCCAGGTTCAAGCAATTCTCATGTTTCAGCCTCTCGAGTAGCTGAGATTACAGGCACCCACCACCATGCCCAGCTAATTTTTGTATTTTTAGTGGAGACAGGGTTTCACCATGTTGGCCAGGCTGGTCTTGAAGTCTGACAAGTGATCAGCCTGCCTCAGCCTCCCAAAATGCTGGGATTATAGGCGTGAGCCAATGTGCCCAGCCCAGCTTTCAGTTTTAAACTCATGCATTTTAATCTTACCTTATAAATTTAGTTACATTAAAATATAAAATTTTCTTTTTAAGAATTTCAAATAACAGGCAAAAAAAATATCTTTTAGAGGACCTAAATTACTCTTTCAAATCTATAAATTAAACTTATAAAACTTATTTAAATTTGTATTAAGAAAAAATATATATACACGTGTGTGTATATATACACACATATATATACACACACGTATATATATACATATATATGTATATATATGCCTCAAATCACGTGTCCAAATCAATTACTTAGTTACACATTTCACATTGGAATCATAAAGCTGATATGTTACTCTCAAAGGCAAAATTGTTTTAGACATTACAAATTCTTAAAATATCAAGCACATACTTAATACAAAATGTTAGTACCATAATTTTCTAAAACATGTCTACATTTATTTCCAAGCTTTCTCCAGGATAAAAGATTCTTATTTGCTAATGAGACAGTTATATTACCTGGATGATTTTGAGGTTACCTTCTCAACTAGTGAAGGTTACATATGAAATAGTGATGTGACCTTGTTTAAAATTTATGCGCAGGCTTTTTATGGTCACGGTGGCAGGGTCTCTAAAACTTAAGGCAGACTGCCCAACATCCTGAGCATGAATCCTATCAGTATCTTATTCTTCTGTCTATTCAAGGAACTTTACAACTCACTCTGCCTTACCACTTGATTAGATTCAATTGCTTGGCTCCATTCTGAATTATTTTTATTATTCTTTTAGCTACGAGTACTACACAGCTTATGACATTGTTCAATTCCACGTATCTCTACAGCCAGACATGCTATTTTAATGACATGAACAAAGGATTGAGGTGTACGCATTGTAAAAAGACAGATAAAAATACTTAGGAAAGTAAAAGACCGGAATTTACTTAGCCAGTGCACTCAGAGGGTGTTGTTACAGTGTTAAGCTCAGAACCATTGTTACCCACAGAAAACCCATCCTCATTCATTTTTTTCATTCATACATACATTTAGTCAACACTTATTAATATCCGCCATTGTCCAGCCTCAGAAACTAAGAAAGGAAGAAATAGTTAAAATAAACAAATCCTTTAAACATTTATTATAGAACAGAAATTGTATTTACATCTAATAACACCATGAATGAGGAACCACCAGTTTTATTTTACAGATGAAGAAAATAAGGCTCACAGGCGACAAGAAAAGTTTCCATTTTCTGTAGTAACAAAACTATCAAGTGACCAAAGCCAGATACAAACCTAGTAATGGCTGGATCTAAAACGTATATCCTCTGCCTCCAGAGAGGAACTCGTCACTTAGGGAATAGAAGTTGTCAAAGGTGCAGAAGGACAAGAACAGAAATAGCAGAGATCTGAAAAGTAGAAAGCCTAATGCTTATGACCTTGCTGCTGGAACTCAGCATGTGTGTGTGTGTGTGTGTGTGTGTGTGTGTGTGTGAACGTAAATGTTGCAGATGAAAGAACTAGCCATGTCAGTAAAACCTTCTTGGAATCTCTGTTTCTAGGAAACAAGTACCAGAAATTTTATCACCAATAATAAAGTGGCAATCTATCAACACAAAGTGACTAGAGGCTACCACGTAGCCCTCAGATAAACTAATTTTTTAAGTTTGTGCTTGTCATATCCATTGTCTTCACAAAAACATTAAATTATCTTCTGTGACTGCTTCATAGGAGAGTGTGTTTTGGGTTTTGATTTGCATGACCATCGTGGTCACTAATTTGTTTTTGACAGGGCCAGCTGAACTCACCCCAGTTCCTGTCACAGCCACTTCAATTTTTCGGTCACCTTTTCTGTTATGTGACAACCTTGAAACTGTATATTTTACATAGACTCTGCTATTCACAAGCTGGCTTTCAACTAACAATCTAATTCATTTAGAATGACTATATAGAAGTGTGGCACATCATGGATATTCTAAAAGTAGAATTCCTAAGTGCAGAATCTGCCTCTATCATGTCCCAGCTGTGTAGTCTTGTGCAAAGTATTTAAATTTCTTGTGCCTCAGTTTTACACTCTAAAATAGGAATGGTTTTGTCACTACTTCATAAGTTTACTAGGAGGGTTAAATTACTAAATATATTCAAAGCCTTTGGAAGCACATCAGTTGCATAACTAGTGTTAGATAAATGTTTGTTATTAATCTTATTTTATTAGAGAAAGGGCTGACATAGTTTGAGTATAGAAGGAGAGTTCTGCACTGGGTTTTCCATTGCCCCAGCTCCCTAGACCCTGAACCCATGATTAAATGAGTCAGCTGTAGATTTAGTTGTAACATAATGTGCAGGACTTATTTCCATTTGGCCTGAATCCTCATATCCTTCCAACAGTGTCCCTCTTCCATAATTAGAACTCTCTTTGGCTAAAAAAAGTAAAACTGGACAACCACAGTAGCAACCAAACGTCAGCTGTGTCAAATGACAGAACAAGGTATCTTGGTTTGATTCTGTGAGTTCCATGTTTTCAGACACAGGAAATAAGTGAGTTAGATTTTCCCCATGGGCTTGCTGGAAAGGTGAGCCCATGATACTAACTTTTTTGGAGTTGGGTTCTTTTTGGAGTTCAGCTCTTATGGCATTAACCAAGTTCTAAATTGTAAATTATCCTGCATCAGCTGATTATAAATGAATAAACAGTAAAAGGCCTTATTCTCTGAGGACGGGGTCTGGTATTTCTGTCTCTTTCAGAGATTTTACCAAGTGTGAGGTCTGGGAATGGGAATCCAGGCATGCCATCTGGCCAGCCAGCTCTCTCCCTCATTCCTCTTTAGTGGGGTTTTCCATTGTGTTCCTTGTTGCATCTGGTTGGTGGGTGAATATCAGTCCCAGCCAACATCTCCCCACTCTGTTACAAATGCCACACTCATTATCTGTTTAGCAGACAAAGGCTACTGTTCTAGGGCCAGGAGTCCATGCTGTATAATCCTGGCTAACACAGATGGTGTGTGGGCATGGGTTCAGAATTTTGGAGTTAGAAAAGACCGCTTACATATCTCTACCAACATTATTCAACAGAACTTTCTGTGATGATGGAAATGGTTTATAATCTGTGCTATCAATATGGTAGCCACTAGCCACACATGGCATTGAAGTTTGAGGGGCAGGCCCGACAAAGTAAATTTTAATTTAACTCACACATAACTAGGGGATATTACATTGGTCAAGTTGGAATTTTATACTTGTTTTATAAATGATAGAGCCAAGACCCCAAGACCCCAAGAGCTAAGAGAGGAAGAGTGAGTTGCTGTAAGTCATATAGCAGATACACAGCACAGATGGGGTTAGTGATTGGGTATACCCACTTCCATACTAGTGCTTTTCCTTTCTTACAATCCCACTGGTATCAATAAAACACCAGAGTCTCTTATTTTTGTGAGATCCATTATCCAGGAGAAAGTTCCCCATTATCACCACCTTCCTGATGTGCTTTTCTTCTGTGACTAACACATCAGGGATGGGGAGTGATGTTTCTGCTTACTCTGTGGACAAGACTTCACCAAAGGCTGGAGTGGACAAAGCACTTGGTAACTTGATCTGCAGCCCAACCATTTGTCTCCTCCTTCAAGGATAATGTGAGCTCATTTGCTTCAGGCTCTGTATCTGGGACCCTCTAGAAAACTCTAGATGGTGAGTTGTAATCATTTTCTTGAAAACTTTCCAGTCGGCATCTTCTGGGATTTATCAACAGTCTCAGAAAATCCCATGGTAAATAAGATTCTGAATGTTTGGCACATTTCAAAGCAAATTTTTGTCATCAGGGTTTGCTGGCCTCTGGGTGGTTTCTTATAAGAACATTAGTATTCATTGAAAGATTCATTTTTAAAACACTAGAAGTTGATACTCAAGTGTGGCTAAGGCCTTCAGTCCTAGAAGATTTTAAACTGCCAAGTGAAGAGGTGGGGAAAAAAATCCCTTCCTATAATTAGATACACACAACCACCATGAGGTTGAATATTTCACAGTTATCTAGCTCTTTAGGACACTAAAACTGTATTCATAGCCCTTGATCCTGAAACACGTTCTCCTGCTGTGTATTGACAAGTTGACCAGAACTAAAAGAAAGATACTAGAGTAATCACATTTACACCTCTTCCCTCTAGCTGCTTCTTCTTTTGATGATATACTCCAGAGGGCTCCCATAAGACTTTCAAGCACATCCCCATGCTTTTTATTTCTCTCACACAAGTTTTCCTGACTGGGAACACTTTATAGCCAAACCTATTTTTTTCTGGCTTACAGTAAGAACTTGGTAATGCATTTTTAAATATTTAATGTGTATGATTACTTTGCCTATGTCTTTCATCTCTCTGCAGGGATTAAATATGCATGGGGAATAGTAAACAATTCCTGTGGAACTTATTTCTGAACAAAGAGTTTTCTTAGCATTATGGTAGACCCTGAAGGTATCCCCTGAGTGAGGCTGAGCCAAAAAGAATGCCCTATATAACCATGGTATCCAAGAATCTGTGAAGAAAGAGGCAAAGGAGGGACAGAGGGGTTAAAATGAAACATAATGGTTTTTTTTTTTTAATTAAAAAGCTACAACATATTTCTGTCCCTTTTAGATGTGAAGGGTAGAAGGCTCCCAGAAAGATGCATGTTTGTATGAGTGGAATCTGTGTTCTTATTTGGACGGTCAGGGCAGGAGTTGTCTTGCTACTTATAATAATCTCAGAATCTGATTCAGATGCAAAAACTCGGTCACCTATGGAGAGGTAGATGGCTGATACCACAGCCCGTTTGGGCCATTTCAGGAGACCAGTAATGACTCAGATTTCTCCACAGAACAAGAGAAACTTTGTGAAATATTCAGTTCTGAATTTCTTAATGGAATATTGTGGAAACATTATGCATATAGACAGTGAACGGGAAGGCTGTGGAGGTTCTGGATAATTTCAGCGTGGATAAGCAGTGAGGATAATACTGGTGCAATGAACTTTCTTCTACTCTTTAACCCAGTTTGTTGTGTCAATGCCATGGTAACCACAGTCTACACAGCAAGTCCCCCTCCAAAAAAAAATCACCGAGGTAGGAATTAGCGTTGGTGAATAGGTATTAGCAGGCTTTGGAATCAAGTCACCCAGGTTTGAGTTTGAATATCCTCTTTGTAACCCTGGGAAAACTGCTTATCTTTCTAAGCCTTTGTTTCCCCTCTCTAAGTTGCAGCTAACAGTATTCAGTTTGAAGGGGTTCTTATGAGAAATTACATGTAATATATTAGTGCAGAGCTTGACATGTCACCATGAAATGTGAACCACCGTCACTAGGTTTCAGTGTCTACGTATTTCCTAAAATTAATAATTAGCTTATGTTAAAACTATGTAAGCTTCACTGGTGTTTCTTAAAAATATGAACCACATTTTCTACTTACCCAGAACTTCTCAACCTGTGGCTGCAAAAGGGGAAATAGCAGTGACATTCAATTCCTCTGGTTCTTGCTCCTTTTGCTCAAACCTTTCTGGACTCCCATATGCTCCTGAATAAGTCTGCATTACCAGGTACTTTATTTGAGATCTGTCATTGCCACACAAGGCCCAGGAGCAATGGTAATAATGTGGCTGACAACCTGACAAGGTTTACACTTTCTTTAATAAATGGATAAATGTAATATCTCACCTCTATCAAAGTTACCTAAATGGCTGAAAAATAATCAAATAGTCAAATCCTTTAGAAAAATAGTTTTATACACAAACATACTTTTTTTCTTCATCTGATATGCCTCCCTGGGGGGAGGTGGACACTGCCCCTCTTTAGAACCACCTGCTGCCTGCACTTCTATTGCAGCAGGTAAAGACATGTCTGTTCCTTTGTGTTATACACCATTAGACAGAAGTTCACATGGTGCTGCTTTGCTCATAGAGCTTCTCAGAAAATTGCCATCTCTGCATAAGGTCTGCATATCAATCTATGGTTCCTGATGCTGCAGGGAAATGATGCATACTTATGACACAATGCACCATCCTTGGAGATGCCATCCCCATAGATGATGATGCAGAACTAATTTTAAAGGATGTGATGATAGAATGAAATGACATACATCAATACATTTTGTAAGATAGGAAGAGCTATCAAAAAATAAAGTATTATAACTATTTCTTTAGAAGGAAGTATGAATGAACTGTAGATTATGTAGAATCTTGAGAGGGTAGGATAGTTTTCAAGGCAAGGGCCAGCTAGTGCCCAAGTGATGACAGCTGCTGAGCTTTTTAAAGCAATGGTGGTGAAAATGCCATTTACAAAAAATACGCTGTGTCTGCCAGACTTGGCGTTTTGATAGTTAATTTATTGTTTGGGGCAATTAAATGCTGGAAGTAAATATGCAGACATTCCAGTAAACTGACCAGGTGATGTGAGATTTAAATTAGCTCTAGGTCAGGAGGCAGAAAGTCAAACTCAACAATCAGCATAGGTACTGGAGGACAGCGGATAAAAACTTGAAATCAAATGGAGTGAATCAGCTTTACTGTAGAAGCATGGTAGGTAAAGAGAATTCACTCCTTCTTCCATGAGCCAAAGTACAATGGCACTCCAGAACAGATTCTTTGAATGATCATCCAGTTGGATTATGGTATCCAAGACAGATCTTGCCCCTCAAAATGTGGTCCCTCAAGAAGCAGCAGCAGAATCACCTGAGCAGTTGTTAGAAATACATAGCCCCAGACCCCCTGTCAACTCTAAGACATTCTGAATCAGAATCTGCGTCTTAACCTGATCTCCAGGTATTCATATGTATTCAAGTTTAAAAAACACGGACATGGAATTATTTTGTTAGAAAGCAACATAAACTGGTTCTGTTTAATTTAAGCTTCAAGAGGGGATTTATCAGAAAAATGTTGGGGATCTCAAATAATTGAAGGAGGAGTTGACCACACAAGAGTCATGGAAAAAAAAAAAAAGAATCTGAACAACATGGAAAACAGAAACCTCTTTCCAGAATGTAACCATAACAAAAAACAGCTTTGCTGATCTTCCTCCCTTCCTGCCTCCCTGCCTCCCTGCCTCTCTGCCTCCTGACTTCCTGCCTGCCTTCTTCCCTTCTCTCCCTCCCTCCTTCCCTCCTTCTTTCTCCTTTCTTCTTTCCTTTCCTTTCTCCCTCCTTCCTTTCCTTTCTTTCTTCCTCCTCTCTTCCTTCCTTTTTTCCTCCCTCCTTGCTGCCTTCTTTCCCTCCTTCCCTTCCCTTCCCTTTCCCTCCCCCTCTCTCTTCCTTTCTTCTTCCTTCATTCCCTCCCTCACTTTCTTCCTCCTTTGTTCTTTTATTTCCTCCTTCCTTCCTTCTTTCCCTCCCTCCTTGCTTCCTTCTTTCCCTCCTTTCCTTCCTTCACTTTCTCCCTCCCTCCCTCCCTTTCTCCCTTCCTTCCTTCCTCCCTCCCTCCATCCCTCCCTCCCTTCCCCTTCCCCTTCCCCTTCCCCTTCCCTTCTGTTTATTCATTAAGCAATATTTTTTGAATGCCTACTATTTGCTTAACACACAGGTAGGCAATAGGGATCCAATGAACATAACTGAAATAGTCTCTACTCTCATGGGATTTACAGCCCCATGAGGAATGTAGAATGAATAGAGAATGTAGAATTAATAAGTAATCACACAAATATCAGTATAATCACAACCATTTGAAATTGAAAGTGGCAAATTATTTCATTAAAATATACATATTAAAACAACGCATCCCTAGTTACCTTCCTAGTTAGAACTGGAAGTTACAATTGAGTGTTACAATTGGAAGGCTAATTAGAAGCTTACAAGGCAACAATAGGATAAAGAATATTTTGCATGAATGAGAAGCGTATGCCCGGAGGATGGAACAGAATGGAGTTGCATAGTAATAGGCAGTGACTAGATCACAGAAGTCCGAAAAACCACATATAAGAGAAACATTTCTGTTCACCAAACCCCTACCTTTTCCTCCTGAACCTACAGCCAGATCTGCAGTTAGGTGCAGCCATCTGAGTAGGTTCTGGCTAATGAAATGTGGGTTGAAATGAATAAAGATCACCTACCTCCAGGCCTGGAACCTCCGACGGAAGCCCCACTCTCATTTTATCTGCTGGTCATTCCCAAAACTTTAAAGAATGGTGGATCCTTAAATTAGAAGATACCTAATTCCTGAATAACTGTACGGAACAGACCCATTTTCTGCCCACTTGTTTTGATTGGAAACAAAGCAAGAAACAAACCTTTATTAGATTAAACCACCGATATGTTTGGGCTGTTTCAGCGTTAGGTACCCTGACTAATATGCACACTAAAGATTTTGCCCTTTATCCCAAGAGCCATGAAAAAGCCTTGGGGTATTTTCAGTGGAAGAGGTCATGGTCCCAGTTTTATATTCTCAAAAGATTTTCTCTGAATGAATCAGCAATTCACCTATAGATCAATCAACTATAACCAAAAATCACAGTTACCCAGCAGAGAAAATTTCCTGCAGAAACTCAGTGCTGCATAATTTGGAACCTTTCTTGGTGATGAGAGATTTGTGTGCCAAAAAATTACCCAAAGTGTTTTCTCCTATAACATGCAACCCATGGGTTAAATAGATTTGAAGGTGAGGGCTCAAGAGAAGGGAGAGATTGCGACTCGAGCAAGAGCAAGGCGCACCTTTCTGCTAGGACACTGGTCTTTCAAAGTGTGGTCTAATAACAACATGAAATCCTAATTGGAAAAATGCAGATCATCACCTGAATGATGTAGATTCCTGGGCAGGGTCTAGCATTCTATATCTATGGGCTGACAAGTATTCCAGGTAATTCTAACACATGCTAGAATTTGAGAACCGCCATGTGCTAAACTGATAATAGTAATTAATTGAGAGGGGAAAACCATATGTAAGAAGTTGCTGTTTACAAAAGCATTTTCACACTATTTTAATATGATAACATTTTCTAATGGCTTTCCTGGCATTTTGTGATTTCTTCTCTGCTCTTTCAGTGAGATTATACACTATTTTTTGGAAGATAAAACTGAGTTAAAGCTAGCAAAGAAAATTGACTTGAAGAGTTCTTAAAGAAAATGAGCAGGTCTTTCCAGAATAAAACTGAGGGGATCCTTTTAAATGGGAAGAAATGAAGGTCTTCGTAGGTCATTCCACCATAAAAGACCAGAGCTTCAGGCCAGCTCAGGCCTTCCACTGCTTCCCAATCCCCATCCCCCACGCCTCCCTACAGCATCCTCTACTCATTTAGAGCCAGAGAACAGAACAGAATTTGGATCAGAGGTCTGGGTTGCAGTCTTAGATCCATATTTAGATAATATGTGTAATTGGGCAAGTTTATAGCTCTGGAGCTTTATCCACAAAGTGGAAGGGTTGTTCAATATACATAAAAACTGGGGGCACAATGGGCTACCGTGAGCACTCAGTGAATGGTAGGGCACTGAATGGAAGTAGGACCATTTAGGGCAGAGTCCTGTCTAAGACCTTGCAGGGGCATCAGAATCCCAGGAGCTCCTAGCTGGTGTTTTCTTACTGACCGTGGAGGCCAACACAGTCCTGACTTGTGTCCTGGACTGCTCATCAACACAAAGCCCAGCCAGAGCAGAGCTCAAGAAGATGCCGCCCACCATCCTGCCAGCTGTGTTTGCTAGGCTGCGGAGCACTTTTTACAGCCTTTTTAACACTTTTTTCAGCTTATGCTGTTGTGTTTTTCATTATTGGTGTTTTTATGCCTCCCAAGGCTCTCTAGCAAAGGGTAATGAGTATCTTTTAAAAAATTTCAAACCTCACATTTGTAGCAACACACAGAAAGAGGACAGGAAAACAAAGTCTGACAATTTTTTGGAGATGCTTGCAGCACAGTCTCACAGGAATGAGTTTGGGACTTTGGCTGCAGAGTGTCCAAGTGTGCCTTCTCTCTCTCTCTCTCTCTCTCTCTCACTGCTCCCCACCATTTTCATTCTTGTGCTAAACTCCATCCTCTTCCAAAGGGGCTTTGTCATTTACTCCACCCACCCATAGAGGCCTCTATTATTGCACAGAGCCCTCTATGTTTCTGTCAGGTCCAGAGCTAAACCATCAGTCCAGAGCTGCAGAAAACCTAAAGGAAGATTACTGCTCAATTTTTTGCTAACTGGCACTCTCTTCCTTGATCCAGTTTGTTTTCAACCCTTATCTCTTTTCCGTTAGTTCCTAATATAGTATTAAAAAATAAACAAACCTAACCCTTATTAAGAGTTTTCTATTAGTCACCGGGTTTAGTACTTGGTGTGTAGTTTTTCCTTTTAATCTTCATGGTCATAGTAAAAGGAAGGTATCATTGTCTCATTTGAAGTTCAAAGAAGTAGAGCCCCAGTAAGTTGAGAATTGGCCCACAGTTGCATGGATAACATGCACCAGAACTGGAATCAGAGTCCATGTTCTATCTCTCTCCAAAGCCACCGTGCTACTTCATCTGCTCCGGGACATCACCACCTGGGCTCTATGTAAATTCTGAAATATACTTTCTGTTCTTTGCCACTGGTAGAGATGATTGGCAGTTAGACATATGCAGTAATGTTCCTCTGGCAAATATGTTGGCTGTGAGTGCAATTTTTTTTTTTTTTTTTTTTTTGAGACAGAGTCTCACTCTGTCACCCAGGCTGGAGTGTAATGGTGTGATCTTGGCTCACTGCAGCCTCCACCTCTTGGGTTCAAGTGATTCTCCTGCCTCAGCCTCCTGAGTAGCTGGGGTTACAGGTGCATGCCACCATGCCTGGTTAATTTTTATATTTTTGGTAAAGACGGGATTTCACCATGTTGGTCAGGCTGGTCTTGAACTCCTGATTTTGTGATTCTCCCACCTCAGCCTCTCAAAGTGCTGGGATTACAGGCATGAGCCACCATGCCTGGGTAAGTGCAAATTTAATAAGTGACCAAGCTAGGATGTAAATCCAGATGATAACTTTTGGACTCAAGAGGTACTGAATAATTTTATTTTATTCTTTTTATTTTTATAATAAAATTTTATTTAATAATGAAATCACCAAATGATTTAATACATATATATAGAATTTCTATTTCTATTATATGTTTGTTTACAATGTTCCAGGCCTTATTCTAAGCACTTGGTATATAATAATTAATTCAATTTCACAGTACCTTATGAGGTAGACATTACTATCTCTGTTACACAGAGAACTACATTACAGAGAGGTTAAGTAACTGCTGGAAATGAGATTTTAACCCAGGGGATCTGACTCTCAAATTCTTGTGCTTAATCACTCTAAGTTCTCCGTCTGCTACATATCACTCTCCCTTGTCTCTCCTGGCCCCTACCACTTTGTTTCAAGGGAAAAGGAGCATCCACCCAACTCCCCAGTAGGCCAATTCCTGACTTCAATGATTGCTTTTCCCCATCTTTCCCTTATTTTTTCAGTCTCCTACTCATATTGTCTAAGGAAGAATTTGTATCCATATTTGATAAGGGGTATCAGAACGTTTAGTACTTAGTCTCTTTGTCTCCAGCTTGGGGCCTTGTTGCCAATTCTAGGACAACAGGAAAAGTTTCACTCAGTTTTCTGCAATGCTTACTAAATCTCCATTATGGGCTGGAGTTCAAATGTCTATCAGCCAGGACCCCTGCCCTGAAGGAAAAGCTAGTTTTGTTGGAGAATTGCTAAAACTGTTCTAATACAAGGTGAAATATGATTGCTACCCTTGTAGAAGGCACAATTTTCTATGGGAGTCTGGCAGAAGTGTTCCAAGTGGTAATGAGAGAACATTTAATTTGGGTGACAAAGGATGAGGAGATAGTCCCTTACACACCATCTTGTTCTGAGAATGATAGGATGCTTGTGTTAGAAGAGACCTTTCAGATCATTTAATTTGTACTACCTGCGTTCTTAGATGAGAAGATAAAATCAGAGAGAAAAGTTTGTCTTTCAAGGTCAAACAGTCTTTAGGCAGAGACTTACTAGGATCCTGACCCATAGATTGAGGTTCCTTCTCTTATACCATGTGGTCCCCAGATGTCACCACACCTCCAAGTCTCAAGCCCTGTCCTAACCACATACCGACCATCCTCACCTTGATCAGCTTTTCCGGTCAGTTGAGATCAAGAAAATGAGGCCTGCGTGTATACTTAAATTTTATTTAAAGACATGTCCACCCTGTCCTTTTCTTGATGACATGCCAGAATTGGTCAATCATAGATGGTAATTTGTTCTGCCAGCTCTTTAAAAGTCCACAAATAAATAATGTTCAGTCTCAACCTCCACATGTTTACTACCCATTGCTTTCCTTCCCCACATTTTCCACCAGCATACCCAATCAACTCTGTACTGTGACCAGACCCTTTCCCTTCTCTGTTTTAATTTGTAAGTATTGATGAAAAATAGCAAAAATTTCAGGACAGTTCTTTAATGTTATTATTTAACCCTTGCAGCATATTATATGTTTGAAGAACACTTGCTTTTTAACCTCTTCATGCTTACTAACTTCTTCCCCAGGCCTCTTAGAAGAGTGCCAGTTTGTTTATTTCTAGGCCTTAACTGATAGACAGTGGTAATAATGACCCAGGAGGACTGGAAGGGATTTTAAAGATATCATAGAAGAATAGGATCTGCTCCCAGAAAAGCCTGCGTGGAGGCTACCCTGGAGTCTTCCTCCCAGCTTCCGAAGGTCACTTCCCTCTCGTTCTCTGTTCTCCTAAATTCTCTAGGAGCTACTGCTGCCAATCACTGTCTTTGATCCCTTCTTGCCAGGTAGACATATGAAGAATGAACTTGTTGCATCTTAATTGTGGTTTCTCAAATCTGTCCATTAGGAGTCAGCATCTCCAAACGGTCATGATACATGCCCAGATGGGAAATCATCCTGACCTCAGTTCAACAGAGCTCTTGAGGATTGGATTTTACAAACTCACCGTGTGGGGTTTTAAATACAGATTATCACAGAAAAGATATGGAAAGGAGAAAGGAACGTTCATTTATTGCATAGCAGCTAAGGGCCACTCATTTTCTAGAAATTTTACAGACTGATTTTCTCTGGTCAACATGATAGCCATGCTTTCCAGATATTTTTATCCCTATTTTTAAAAATGAAGTATCTGAGGCTAAGAGAAATTTGGTAACTCATCCGAAGTCAAACAGCTCTGAAATGGTCAACTGCAATTTAAAGCAGAATTGGCTTGATTCCAACTCCAGAACTCTTTGTCATAGAACAGTCCTAGGAGATTTCAAAGACCTTGGGATTGGGGGTTGCAGAGAATACCTTTCATTTTTGTCTTTCCAGCATCCAAATCCCTTTAGTATGGAAATAGCGTGTAAAGACCCAACTGCTTTCAATACACATATTGTGACTGGTGCTACTTAATTCCTCTGCTTAGATAAAGGTCTGATCAAATGTCTCGGAAACAGCTGATTACACAGCGCCAAATCCCCTAAACTAAAGAGATTGGTTCAGAGATGAAGAAATGGTCCACTCTGGGCCAACTAGAACCTGTGGTAGACAGAATCAAGGCCACAAAGATGCCCGCCTCATCCTTTTCCCCAGACCCATATGTTTTCTTTCATGGCAAAAGGGACTTTGCAGGTATGACTATGTCCTGATATAGGGAGATTACCTTGGATTATCTGAGTGGCCCCAATATAATCATTATAATTCTTAGGGAGGCGAGAGGGTTAGAGTCGGAGTGTATTACTCAGGGCTTTCCAGAGAAACAAAGCCAATATAATGCATGCATGAGCACGCACGCGCGCGCGCGCACACACACACACACACACACACACACACTTGTTATAAGGAATTGGCTTAGATGATTATAAAGGCTAAGGAGTCCTAAGATCTGCAGTTGGTTAGTTGGAGACCCAAGAAAGCCAATGGTGGTGTTTTAGTCCAAGTCCGAAAGCCTGACAATCAGGAGAGCCTGTGGTGTAAGTTTCAGACCAGAAGCCACAGGCTAGAGACTCGAGAAGAGCTAATGTTGAAAGAAGACAATAAAACAAAACTAAACACCAATGTTCTAGCTAAAAGTGGTCAGGGAGGAAAAGTTTCCTCAAACTTGAGGGAAGGTCAGCATTTTGTTCTATTTAACTTTCTACTGATTGAATGAGGTTCACCTACATTAGGTAAGGTAATCTGATTTATTTTCTACTGATTGAAATGTGAATTTTATCCAAAAACATCCTCACAAGAACAATATTTGACCACATATCTGGGTACCTATAGTCTTATCCTAGTCAAGTTGACATATATTATAAATTAACCATCACATAGACAATTAGTTGTAATGACAGAAACAGAGGTTGGTGAGAGAAAGAGAGCAAGAGAGAGATGGAGGGGAGGGAGAGAGAGAGAGAGAAAGAGGAGCACAAAGGAGAGATCTGAAGATGCCACACTCTTGGCTTTGAATATAGAAAAATAAGCCATGAGTGAAGGAATGCAGGCAGCCTTTAGAAGCTGAAAAAAATCAAGGAAATATATTTTCCCCTAGAGCCTTTGAAAGAAATGTAGCTCTGCTGACCCATTTTGAATTTTGTGATTTCCAGAGTTATAAGATAATAAAGTTGGTCTATTTTAAGCCATTAAGTTTGCCATAATTTGTTACAGCAGCATTGGGAAACCAATACAAGACCCTATTTAAAACTCTTTCTAGACCCATAGAGAACCCTAGAGAATAGAAGTACTCTTGTTCCATAAGGGTCCCTAAGCCACTAAAGTACAAGCTGGGAGCTCCTGATGGTAATTCTTACCATCACATTGGGAAAACCTATCTGTGCCTAAAATCAACCACAAGGAAAACAAGACACTTAGATAAGTAAATACAGCTTTCTTTTTATTGTTTTTAAAACATGTAACATGAGATCTGTTCTCTAAACACATTCTTAAGTGTACAATACATTATTGTTGCCTATAGGTACAATGTCACATAGCAGATCTCTAGAGCTTGTTTATTTTGCTTGACTGAAATTTTATGGCAGTTGATTAGTAACGCCCCATTTCCCCTTCTCCCAGCCCCCCGCAATGACTATTCTACTCTTTGATTCTGCAAACTTGACTACTTTAGATACCTCACATAAGTAGAATCATGCAGTATGTGTCGTTCTGTGAATGACCTACTTCACTTAGCATAATGTCCTTAGGTTTCACCCATGTTGTCACATGTTGCAAAATTTCCCTTTTTTTTTTTTTTTTTTGAAGGGCTGAATAGTATCCCATTATATGAATATACTCATTTGGTGTAAAAGTAACTGCAGTTTTTGCCGTTAAAAGTGATGGCAAAAAACACAAATTAGTTTTCTACCAAACTAATACCATACTTTAACCATCCTACTGTCAATGAATATTTAGGTTATTTCCACAGCTTACTATTGTGAATAGTGCTGTAATGAACATATAAGTGCTAATGTCTCTTTGAGATCATGATTTCAATTATTTTGATAGACATATGTGATTGATGAATCATATCATAGTTTTATTTTTAAATTTTGAGGAACCTCCATATTCTTTTCCACAGCAGCTTCATCATTTTGCATTCCCATCAACACTGTGCAAGGATTCAAATTTCTTCACATCCTTGCCAACACTTGTGGTCTTATTTTTGTTGATAAAAGCCATCATGTCAGATATGAGGTAATATCTCATTGTGGATTTGATTTGCATTTCCCAGATGATTGGTGATGTTGAGTATTTTTTTCACATATCTATTGGCCATTTGTATGTTTTCTTTGACATACAGGTAGAAATGTTTATTCAAGTTCTTAGTCCACTTTTAAAGCAGATTATTAGTATTTTCACTAGTAAGTTGTAGGAGTTCCTTATGTATTATGGAGATTAACCCTTAATCTTTAAAATATTTTCTCTCACTTCGTAAGTTGCCTTTTCACTTTGTTGATTATTTTCTTTGCTGTGCCGAGAAAATGTACAGATTTCTGACAACATTGTCTGAACATCTGGAACTAATCATGCCTGAAGACTCATGCCATAGACTTCAATTCCTTTATCCAAATTAAACCAGTTTTAGATGGATTTCTACCATTGTCAAGCTGAAGAATCTTGAGTAAAACCAGAGTATAGACTTTGGTGCCCATTTACTGTGTCAACATAGCTATGCTGGAAACATCCAGAATTCTCTTCCTATAAGGTTCCACGTTAGGTATGGCCACAAAGATATTTGCATGTAATCTGGAAGATAGAAGACAATCAGTAGTAATTATGCTCTCAAGATCAATGCAAGGCATTGGATGTTGTTGCAGGTCATGCCTGCTGTTACTGATCTGCTATCTCATCTTGTTGGTATGCATATGGCAGAATTGCCAGGCTTGCAGCTCCTCCAGATCCTGATGGAGCTCCTTCAGCATCTCAGAAGCATAAATTAGGTACAAGTACCAGCTGTGCAGCTCTACAGCAAAGCTCACTGTCTCCTCCTGCAGACCAACCACATCACTGAGACTGGAGGTAGTGAGAAAGGGTTCCAAATATGTCCTCACCAGTCCTGACTTCATATCCAGCTTTTGTTTCTGACGATTGACTCTGTTAATGTATAGTGACTTCAGGCACACACCAAACACAGAGGCCACAATGTTCTATAGACTTCTCCATCAGCACCTGCAATTTTATGAAGTCTACTTTCTATTTTAAAATCCCATATTCCATATCATCAAATCCTAACTAATGCACACACTAAGAGTGCCCCTAGAGCTCATCAACAGCAGGCATTGGCTAAGAGGATTTCAGCAACAAGAATAAAAGTTCATTTGCTTGAACCAGAGATTTTAATATCAGCTATAAATAGCTCATTTATTACATAGAAATTTCTTAGGTCACCAAACATCACCAAATTAGTCTGTAACTATGGACAATATGTTGAAAAGTTTAAGGTACAGGGAAAGCTAGAGGCAAATAAAAATCTTTCAAATTATGGGCAAAGTGGAAATAAGTAATTTTTTATCAGGACAGAATTGGAATCCAGGGTTACGTTTTGCTACAATTTAGGTTTCCATTTCTTTGCCATTCCTAACACATGTTATTTTAGATTTAGTTTTTTTCTCCCTTACACTCTGGCAGCAGTTTTCAGTCATAGTCTAGGGAAACAAAGCCCCTGATTAGAGAGATTCCAATGAATTTAAATATGAATAAAAACATGTGGTGCCCAAATACTAACTAAATAGTTCTTAGGTGTGCTGGCGTTCCCTATTTACCTTGCTCGAGATTTAGTGTGTTCCCATCTTTGAGCTGTTCTTTGTCCTCAGAGTGTGAGTCCCTGCATGCGACGTATCTATGAGCCCTGGTTGACTGACTTCTGTTGGTTGTGACCAGTGAAAGCAGTGGCAGGAGGTCATATGGTGGAGAAGAGAGACATTTGGTGTATTCATCTTTGCTTTGACACTGCAAGATGTGAGCCCTCTCCACTGTCCCTTCTCTCAATGGACTCTGTGGAATAATGCTACTTCCACTTTTTGTCACTTCAACCCTAGATGCGATGTATCAGTTAACACTGTTGCAATGATGCTGTATAGCAAACCACCCTACAACTTGGTGTTTTAAACCATAACCATTTCTGTTGTTCACAGTCTATAAATTGGCTAGGCAGTTCTACTGATGGTGATTGGACTTGGCTGGATACTTCTTATCTCAACCGAGGCACCCTCAAATGTTGGTTGTTAGCTAAACTACAATGGCCATGGTTTGGGTGGCTCAGCTCTGCTCCACATAATCTCTCATTCTCCAACAGGCTATCCCAGGCTTGTTCTTATGGGGATAACAGGTTTCCAATAGAGAAAAAAAAATGTGCAAGCCGTTTTCAAAGCTTTGATTGTCTCATTAATAAAGTCAAGTCACATGGCTGAGCCGGAGTCAGCATGGGATGGTACTGGAAAATTGTAGGGCTGTGTTAGGAAGTAATGGCTTTCCACGGCTGCTGATCTTTGGTGGTTCTTCTGCAATTTTGCCCACACCTCTTTAATGTCTATTCTGGCCATCTGAGTTGAATTTTGCTTCCTCTAAGGACCCTAGCCAATATGCTTTGGTAGTCTAAAAGGATACTACAATTCAAAGAGAATGTCCCTTCTTCTGAAATTCAAGAAGTAACTATCACCAGCATGATATCTCACATGATTTTTACTATTTGATCTTAATTTATTAAGTTGAGAGAATTTTAATTTCTGTGTTTGATTGAAGACCTAACCAGGAATAGAAATGGATAAAAAACATATGACATGGCTACTGAGTAAATGTGTTACTTGGATACAGCAATCCTGTTTCCTTCTCTAGATCATCCGAAGGAAATCATGTCATTTCTCTAGGCTTCTAGTTTCCCATTTCTGAAGTGAGAGGGTTAAATTAGGGAGACCTATCGGGTCACCTGTTTTACCAGAGACAAGGCCCTCTTGTGAGCCATCACCACCTGTGGGAAGAACTGCTGAAAATGTTGCCAGAACTATCATTATCTGCTGACATCTCATAAGATAAAGTAACCTGTGGGTAAACAGCTTAAAAATGTTGTTGGGTTTTGTTTTTTTCTCAAAATAATGTTATGTTAAAGCCTAATTTGGGTAAGGCAATTGGAAAGTACTGGAAAAAATGTCTGTGAAACAGAGATACTTTGGTCATGCCCCCCAAAATTTGCAGACTATATGAGAGGAAAATAATAAATATAAATTATATCCTGTGCAATAACAATACGAAAGGAAGAGTGGGTGAAATACCTAATGAAGATTTGATTTGTAGGGAAGGACTCTGGGAGGCGGTAAGGTCCACATTGCTGTTTGAAATGGAAGTAGAAGATGGCAGGCAGGAAGTAGAAGATAGGGAGTGGGACCGAGAGAAAAGGGTCTATGGTTTCTACCTTTCTAGGAGTCTGTTAAATTTTCTCTTCACCTACCCTCACCCTTATGGATGGAGTACGTGTTGCTTCCCCTTGATTCTATGTGACTTGCTTTGCTCAGTGGAATGTAGACAAATGTCACAATGTGACAATTCAGGACCTAGGCCCAAGGAGGCATCACTTGGTCCGCTTGCCATTTCTTACTTCTCTGCCATCACCACAGGAAGAATCTACCTCAGCTAGCATGATGTGCTAAGGAAGGGAGTGATCTGAGCTCAATCCTCCATGAGGAACCAAACACACGAGCCTCAGAGCTTGAAGCAGAGCTACCCAGCAATCAAACACTGGGTCAACCGACCCATAGCCAGCCTACAGATGCATGAATGAGCCCAGGTGCAATCAACAAAACTGTCCTAATCAACTTGCAGATGTGTGAAAAACACAAGCTCATCTTTGGTTGTCACTGAGATAGTTATTTGTTACACAGAATTGTCATGGTGAGAGCTGGCAAAACAGGAACATTCCTTGCTCCTTCCTGCATTCCACTCATAGGGTTTGAAGGAAGAGCATATGTAAAAATCCACAGCAAAGGGATCATGGTCAGTGTATCAGTTTCCTAGGGATGTCATAACAAATGATCACAACTAGGTGGCTTAAAACAACATAAATAGATTCCCTCATCGTTGTGGAGGCTGAAAGTCTGAAGTCAGGGTTTCAGGAGGACATCTTCTCTCCAAAGGCTCTCAGGAAGAAATCTTTCTTATGACTTTAAGCTTCTGGTGACTCCTGGCATTCCAAAGCTTGTGGCAGCAAAACTCTAAACTCTGCCTCCATTTTTACATGTGCATCTTCCCCATGTCTCTGTGTCTCAAATATATTTCTTCATATTCTTATGAGCACACTAGTCATTGGATTTAGGGCCACCTTAAATCTACGATGATCTAATCCTAGCATCCTTAACCCAGTTACATCTGCAAAGGTTCTGTTTCCAAATAAAGTCACATTCACAGATTATGGGACTTCAGACTTAGATATATAATAGTTGGGAACACTATTTAATCCACTACAGCCAATATGAGAAACTGAGAGAAATTCAGTGCAGGAAGACTCAATACCCTACTGGGTAAGCGGGAATATCAACGATATCCTACCTCATTGGAAGAATCACTGGGAGGATTAAAGAGTTCATGACGTAGAAAACATTAAAGCAGGCCCGGTGCGGTGGCTCACGCCTGTAATCCCAGCGCTTTGGGAGGCCAAGGCAGATGGATCACGAGGTCAAGAGATCGAGACCATTCTGGTCAACTGGTGAAACCCCGTCTCTACTAAAAATACAAAAAAAATTAGCTGGCCATGGTGGCGCGTGCCTGTAATTCCAGCTACTCAGGAGGCTGAGGTAGGAGAATTGCCTGAACCCAGGAGGAGGAGGTTGCGGTGAGCCGAGATTGCGCCATTGCACTCCAGCCTGGGTAACAAGAGCGAAGCTCCATCTCAAAAAAAAAAAAAAAGAAAAAAGAAAAAAAGAAAACATTAAAGCAGTATCTGACACATGGTAAATGGTCGGTGAACACTGGCCATCATCATTACCATCCCCATTAGTTATGGTCATTTATTATTGTTGTTGTTATTACCATCATAACTTAGAGAATTATTCCTGCCTTATCAACTTCAAAAAGTTGGGTGAAAATAAGATAAGATACTACCTGGCAAAGCATTTTTTAAAAATGTTTTTAGATATCACAAAAATAACATGTGCTTTTGAAAAATTCTTGTGCATATATTTTTTTAAAAGCAAATTGTATTAAACACACAGTGTTACATGGGGAGACATGGTAGGTAAACCTTTTCATAAAGTGAAGGATGCCCCATATAATCTTTTTTCAATGAATTAGACTTTGTATAAATCAAATGGCTAAAAGAGAAGCACATCTGCTAACTGTTGTTGACACAACATGCTACAGAATAAATTTAAAAGCAAAACGTTTTATTAAAATGACAAAATTGAGACAAGAACACAAACTGGTGTTTTTCTTGGCTGGAATCCTTGGGAACCCTGGATACTCCCACATAAATACACCATTGTCAGATTTTCTTAGGTAAATGCTTATTTATCTTCTTTTGGGATGCCTTTCATATGGAGTATCATTTTTTAAAACGTTTTAAAAGCTCTTCTACACTTTTTCAGTAACCTTCCCATTGGCCTGGGAAATGTCCTTTTTGTCAAACAGTGGGAGGAAATAACTTGATTCACCTTTTAAAATATGAAATCAGGTTTTAGTGATGAAACATGAACTAAATAAAACTCAGGATTGCTGTTTTTGGTCTGGTTTTATTTGTGGGCTCAAAAAGTATTTGTTGAGGACCCATGATGTTCCAGGCCCTATGCCAAGTGGTGGGGCAGCAACTTAAGTAAAATATTGTCTTTACTCTCCATACACACATACAGGGAAGTGCTGGAGACAGATGAGAAAATCAGCAAGCACAGAACAGTATATAGTGATCATTTTAGTGGTTCCATTAAGAGAGAGCTATAAGAACACAAGGCTAGGTATCCTGATAAATGAGGTGGGGGTAATGAACTCTGCCAGACAGAATCATTGCAGAAGTTGGCCATTGAAGAAAAGAAAGCAGGAGCCCTCAGTCATGTCAAAGAGAGGGAACTGCATGTGCATATCTGTGCAGCTAGAATAAAATTCACTGGGGTCAAGGATTTTGTTTTGGTCAGTAAATATTTGTTGAAAGAATGTCAAATGTTTCTTAACATTAATGAGAAGAATGTGTCAGAGTAGGAGATAAAACTGTGGGGATATCCTGGGGCCATATATGATGGACCCTCTGTGATGAGCTAAGGCCTTAGCACTTCATCTTGAACGTGTTCTCACAGGAGATCCACTGGCAGAAGCCTGAGGGAGAGACTGGAAGGGAGTGAGCTTGAAGAAAGGGAAAATAATTGGAAAATGAAGTCATCAGTTTAGGATACAAAAGCCTCTTCACTGACAAGTGATAGTAGAGGGTAACAGACTTTGAAGGCAACACAAAGAGAGAAGTTATAAAAATGGATGATCAGTTGGATATGCAGTGGGGAGGGCCTACCTGGGAGAGTCTAGAGCCGTGATGTTCAGCATAGTAGCCATTGCCATGTGTAGCTAATGAGCACTTTAGACGTGGCTAATACGATTTGAGACATGCTGTAAGTGTGAAATACACACCTAATTTTAAAGATGCAGTATTAAAATGGAATGTACAATATCTCAATAATAATTTTGTATTAAATGATACGATTTTGGAGATATATTAGATTAAACAGAATATATCATCAAAATTAATTTCATGTGTTTCTTCATACTGTTTTACTGTGAGTACCAGAAAATGTTAAATTACCTATGTTGCCCACATTTGTGGCTCATGTTACATTTTTAATGAACAGCAGTGACCTAAAATTAATACCTAAATATACTTTTTAAAAAATCTTGAGTAACTTTGTAATTGTGTTGTTATTCAACAAAGTAGAAATGACAGAAGGAGGAATGTTCTGGAAGGATGAATAAGTGTCTAGTGGACTTCCGTGTGGAGCTGTCTACTGTGTTGGTACGTTAAATGTGTTGGTTGGAGGTTGAGGATGGAGATTGGCTGGAGACAGTAGATTTGGAATGGGTGTCGGTGTGTTCATCCAAGCACCAATATTTCAGTAATTGCCACAGACCAGGCATCATACTCAGTACTTTACATACATTGCATTTTCTCAGTAATCCTGATTCTCATAGTATCATTATCATCCCTGTTTTTCTAATGAGGAGACTGAGGTTAGAGTAAACAAGTTTCCAAAGTTATAAGGCACATGCTCGTGATGCTTAAGCTTTAGAGCCCTGCTCTTGCATGGAGGCAGTCCAGGGATTAGCCTGTTTCTCTCTGAAGATGAAAATAGAAAGCGGTACCAAGAGCTGATTGTTGAAAATCTCTTTTACTCCCTTTCTGTGAGCAACATGCATACTCTCACTTCAACTTTCACCGTGATTGGAAGCTTCCTGAGGCCTCACCAGAAGTAGATGATGGCATCATGCTTCTTGTACAGTCTGCAAGATCATGAGCCAAATAAACCTCTTTTCTTTACAAGCCTCATATATTCCTTCATAGCAATGTGAAATAGACTAATACAGAAGACTTGATTGAAGTACATTACCTTCCATAATGTGAGTGAGTCTCAACTAATTGGTTAAAGGCCTGAATAGAAAAAAGACCAATCTCCCCTGAGGGAATTCTGTTAGCAGACCACCTTCAGATCTGAATTGCAGCATCAACTGTTCCTGGGTCTCAAGCTTGCTGTCCAACCCTGCAGCTTTTGAGATTTTGGATTTATCAGCTTCACAATAATCAGATGAGAAATTTCTTTTATTTTTTTAAAAAAAAATTATTATTATACTTAAGTTCTGGAGTACATGTGCAGAACATGCAGGCTTGTTACATATTCTCTGTCTCCCTACATACACACAGACACACACACACACACCTTGACACATCTTGTATCTCTGGTGAACCCTCATACACACTTTGCCTCTCATCTGGGATCCTGAAGGACCACCAGCATTCAGAACAGACCTCTTTCCAATTTCCTCTCTTTCCTAACTTACTAACAACCCAGTAAAAATAAAGTTCTGTTAACGTTTTGAACACTCTTAGAAAGCAAAACTTACTTTACCTAAAACAACCTTTCTGCCCCACAGAAGAAGCCCTTTTGTTTGATCACATGGAGAAGGCTTGCTCTCTTTGCCTTGGGCACATTCATGCACATTTCTAAACAGAACAGACTCTCTCTTTTTACTCCTGCTCTGGTCCCTTCTTTATCAGCTTTTAAGCTGGCTGTTGTTTTCTTCTCACTGCAGCAAGGAGGCCATACAGTGTACTGGATATACAGCTCTTAAAGAAAGGAAAGTAGGAATTACTGTTTTCACAATGTAGCAAGAGCCACCATACACATTAGCTCCAGACACAAAATTGCTGCTTACTGCCCTGGCCCTGCCTAACAATGGAGCTAGGGATGATACAGGAGAACACAGTGCCCCAGTGCAATTAGCCGCTAAAGTGAGCTCTGACTTTAAGAGCTACTGAAGGCTTTCCTGAGAGTGTGATCCTGGGCAAGGCAAAGACTTCTTTTTCTCTGCAGTTGGACACTGGGCATCTCAAAGTTCACCACTTGCCCAACTCCTAGCCTTACCCATCCACAGAATTGAAATTTTTGCTGCTTTTGCCTTGACACTGAGCCAAGGCCCAGCTGTAGTTGTGACCTGTGAAATCAGTAGAGCTCATAGGCTAGAGTTTGTTTGCAATACTAATGAAAACCTGTTCCTGGTACTTCTCTTATTTATTGTTAGCATCACCATCATCATCATCATCATCCTCATCATCAATGATATGGTTTTGTTCTGTGTCCCCACCCAAATCTCATCCCGACTTGTAATCCTCACATGTCAAGAGAGAGAGAGAGGTGATTGGATCCTAGGGTGGTTTCCCTCATGCCATTCTTGAGATAGTGAGAGTTCAGTAGATTTGATGGTTTATAAGTGTGTTGAAGTCCTCCTTCACTCTTCTCTTTCCTGCTGACTAGTGAAGAAGGCATCTGCTTCCCCTTCTACTATAATTCTAAGATTCCTAAGGCTTCCCCAGCCATGCAAAACTGAGTCAATCAAACCTCCTTCCTTTATAAACTATCCAGTCTTAGGTATTTCTTTATAGCAATGTGAAAACAGATGAACACAATCAAACTTCCTAACAGTAACATTTACACCAATATGTTTTGTCCATATAGAACTGCATTTAGTTTTATTTGCCTAAAGGTAAGAGTCAAGCTAATCATGCTGTGAGGCACCCAAAAGTCTTGATATTCTTTTGGCTTCTCCTCCAGGGCAATAGCAAAGGGGAATTCCTGTGAGAAGTTACATGACTTTTCAATTCTACTGTGAAAAAGAAGTGGAAGAAAAATGCTAAAGAATTTATGACACCTAGATAGACTTTTATCTTTCAGCATTGAAACTTTCTCATGTTTTACATTTCCAAGGATAATAGAGATAGTGGAGAGGCTGTGGTCGTAGGTTAAATTGCACACAGAACTTCCCCAATGTTGAACAATTTTTTTTGTTAAGAAGGGACAAGTTCCCTAGGGGTAGTAGAGGTGAAGGAAGAAGCATTTTCTTACCACCATGAACAAAATGTCAAGTAGTCTTGCTTCAGTCATTCCCATTCTCTAATCCTCTAGAAGCACTATTTTCTGAAGGTGAGATGTAATCTATCTCCCCAGAAGGTTAGGAGCCAGTTCCATCTCTAT
The DNA here is from genome assembly GCA_031835075.1 of Saguinus oedipus. Classification (NCBI taxonomy): domain Eukaryota; kingdom Metazoa; phylum Chordata; class Mammalia; order Primates; family Cebidae; genus Saguinus; species Saguinus oedipus. The sequence goes on from CM063185.1 coordinate 16,635,261, forward strand.
TTCAATTTTTTTTTGGTAAATTTCTTTGATTTTCCTTCCTTCCTTCCCTCCCTCCCTCCCCCTCTCTCTTTCTTTCTCTTCTCTTTCTTTCATTCATTCATTCATCCATTCATTCATTCATTCATTCATTCATTCATTCTGCTATGTTGGTTGCTATCCTGAGAACTCTATGCATTCTCAGGATACAAGTTTAAAAACTTCTTTGAATCCTGGCTTTGTCCCTAAAGTGTCTACACAACCTTGTTAGTTAAACTTTCTGAGCCATATTTATCTCATCTGTAAATTAGGGAAAATAATAACCATCTCAACGAGTTTTTTTGAGAGCAAATAATAAAATCAGTAGCCCGCTGCCAGTATCCCTGGCAGAGATGGCTTTGTGACCATTCACAGTGTATGCTCCTCTTCCAGAATGACTGATGGGAAATGATGGTTCATCTGGAAACTCCATTTCCCAGCTCTCCTCCACACTGGGGGTCATGTGGCTAGCTCTGGCTAATGATATGTGAGTGGAAGTGATGTACGTCACCTTTGATCCTAGCTGGTCCAATGTATCTGTGTGCCTTTTTCACTCTTTCTTTTCTCTATCTTTTGACTAGAGGATACCCAAGGAATCTTGGAACTGTAAGATGGAAGTTAATGTGTCTCTCAGTCAACTCTCACATAAATTATCCAAAAGAATCTCACTTCGTGGACTTTTGAGGAAAGGGGAAAAAGAGGGGAAAATTTTTATTGCATTAAAACACTGATATTTTAAGTTTTTTTTTTATCATAAAGTTAGTATGGTCTGATGCATACATGTAGTTATTTTTATTTCTACAAGTAAGTCACTAATGTTTTATTAACCTGGTCACTAACATCATTTCACATTTTTCTTTACATAAAACCACCACAAGAGATAATAGGAATTTGTAACATCATTTAGTGTTGATAAAAGCTATCAACAGGTTTTTCAGTAAGTAGACAGAAAATTGAGAACACTATAAACTTTAAGAGGGTATAAATTATGTCTCTTTTCTACCATTTATTAGTGCTTAGTAAAGTGTAGGTACTTAATAAACATTTATTAATCAAGTGATGCATTGGTGAGGGTTGGATAACTACTACGTAACAAACATACCTAAAATCTTGGTGGCTTAATACCTCAGAATTTTACTTATGTATCAGTTCAGTGTGGTTCTTTGGTGGATTAATTTCCATATGGAGATTCAGGGTAGCAGGATCCTTCCATATTCTGGCTCTAGCCTTTTCTTAGAGTCATCCGGTGTATTATTTTCATACAGCTAAATAAAGGGGAAAAAATCATTCAGGATCATGAAAAAATATTTTATATCGGCTTCTCCTCGAAGTAGTGGATTTCACTTCTTCCACATTCTACTGACCGCAACTCAGTCATATGGTCACATCTAGCTGCAAAGGAAGTTGGGAAATGTGGTCTAACTGTGTACCCGGGAAGAAGAATGTATTAGTATACCAGTGTTGCTGTAACAAATTGCCAGCAATTTAGTAGATAGCACAATGTTATCTTTGGGTTCTGGAGCTCAGAAGTCTTAAAACCAAAGTGTTAGCAGGGCTGAATTACTTCTGGAGGCTCTAGCTGAGAATTCATTTTTGTTTCCTTTTTCAGTTTCAAGAGGCTGGTGACATGTATCATTTAATGACTCCTTAATTCATCTTTAAAGCCAGCAGCATAGCACCTTCAATCTCTTCTCTTTCTGTGACCTCTTTCTGACATTACATCTGTTCTTTCTTTGAGCCTCCTACTTTCCAAGGGCCCTTGTGATTTGTTCAGCCCACAAGATTATCTCTGATAATCTTCCCATCTCAAGATCATTAACTTAATCACCTCTGCAAATTTCCTTTGACCATGTAAGGTCACCTATTCATAGGGTCTAGGAATTAGAATGTGATCGTCTTAGACATCTTTGGGAGGCCTTATTCTGTCAACCACAGGAAGAAACAGGTTGTGATAAATATATAGCAATGTCCATGTAATGGACTATCCAATGTCCATTACGTGAAAGTAATCCACCAAATAATTAATTAATTATGAGAAGATAGCAAGGCTTGCTCTGAGCAGACAGGGAGGTCATCTTTAATATTCTTCAGCCAATCACAGTGCTCTAGCAAAGTGTTTAGTATTTAAAGAAGGATGGCAGTCATGGTGGCCCCAGCCTGTAATTCTAGTACTTTGGGAGGCCAAGGTGGGTGGATATCCTGAGCTCAGGATTGAGACCACCCTGGGCAACATGGTAAAACCCTGTCTCTACTAAAAATAAAAATGTTAGTCGGGTGTGGTGGTGTGTGCCTAGTCCCAGCTACTCGGGAGGCTGAGGTAGGAGAATCGCTTGAACCTAGGAGGCAGAGATTGAAGTGAGCCACAATGACACCACTGCACTCCAGCCTGGGTGACAGAGTGAGATTCCACCTCAAAAAAAAAAAAAAAAGGGATTTAAAGAAGGGCTACAGTTTTGGAAATTAAAATAAGAATAGAATGAGCTTTCAACTTGGAAGAAATAGGGAAAGTATCCAGCTTTTGGAACTAGAGAACAATGTGAAGGTTTTTTAACAAGAATGAGGCAGTAGCCAGTTTCAATGACCTTAGGCTGACTCTCTTGTCTAAAATAAATACAGGTTTTTCTGCCTCAAAATTTCTTCCAAGACACAACCCATGTTTTATATGTAGTGCCTCCAGGTCTTGGCCCAGAAAAAAGGAGTTCTACAGGAGAACATCCCCACAAGGGCAAAATATGTTTAACTCTGTGTTATTTTTACAAATCATAATTTTAAAATATCTATATTTGCAAATTAAGAAGCTTTCCTAACACCAATTAAAATATCCTTATTAACTTTTGGCAGAGAACTGCTGTTCTTAATTTGAGAAAAACAGAGCTAGAAGAAAGGTTTGAAAATATTAAAAACGAAAAATAGACTTTACAGAAAAAATACCAACTTTATGACTATATCAACCTTGCATGCATGTAATACTAAATTTACTATAATCATTGGAATAAGATCTGTATTTATTAATTTGATAATGTTAGAGGTATTACATGGAACTAATTTTATAATAATACCTCTTTTTGAAGCTTTACAAATATTTGATTAAATCCAAATTCAGTGGTTCTTCTTCATTCTGGTAAGAATACCTTGATGAAGTACTTTTGCTCAAGGTTCTTAGTCACTGACAACAGAATCCACTATAGTTATTAATCAGAAAGAGCTATTAAATGATTTAAGTGTTTCACAGTGATTCAGGCTTAGATGCTACTCAGTGAAGAACAATGCAGTGAAATAAAACAAACCATACCATGGAGCTCTCTCTTAGAAATCTCTCTGCTGCTACCATCTACCACTCAGCAATATAATACCAAGGCCTGGGTCTTACAATGTTCCCTATGGTCCAGAGTAACCAGGCACCTGTTTTCCAAAAACTGCATCTTTTCATGTGGAGCACTGCTTCAATTTTCTCTCTTCCCCTCTAAGAAACGTGGGATTGTCTGCATGGTAAAACTTAGTTTACTTGTGGACTTCTAGCTTCACGAGTTTTAAAAGGTAACTTGTAGTTTTACAGACTCGATAGGTCTGGAAGGCAAGCTAGAATCTGTTCTGAGTTAGGTGATCTGCACTAGGTGCTGTAAGCACAGTCAGCTCTCTGTATCTGTGCATTCTGCATCTGCCCATTTAGCCAACTTCAGATTAAAAATATTTAAATAAATAAAAATACAACAATAAAAAGTAACACAAAACAACAGAGTATTACTGCTCTCTGAATAGCACTTGCATTAACTATTATAAATACTCTAAAGATGATTTAAAGTATATGGATATGCACAGATTATATGCAAGTACTGCATCATTTTATGTGAGGGATTTGAGCATCGGCAGTTTTTCGTATCTGAGGGAGTCCTGGAGTCAGTTCCTTGTGGATACCAAGGGATAACTGCATTAGATTTTCCTCTTTGGAATCCCCCTCCTCTAGAAAATAAGGCATTTACTGAAAATATAGGGATATGTATCTGACGTTGTGTGCTTTTACCATGATGGAGGTTGGTTATAAAAATTACACCCTTGGGCACACTTACCTGGGCACACTTGACCTCTGCCAGACCTACAATAATTCTGTGCCATCTGTATGAAGACTTGGGACTTGCTACTGCTCCATGTTGGAGATTTATCTTCATTTTAGTGCAACATAATGTTTATCTTAGTTTTGAGTTTCAGAAATCAGGAAAAGAGAAATTTTGATTCTAAATATTGCAGAATATATACATCATAGGGTGAGTGAGGATAGCAGCCCATGGCAATCCAAATTTTTGGAGTCTAGGTGTGTCTTCTTTTCCTCTAAGCCCTTGTTGCCAATGAACACATGAATAAAGCATGGAACCAGTCAAGGGAATGGAGGAAAAAAGTAATCCTATTAATACACATCCATGGAATTTGAATGAGAGTGAACACACTCATACATTTACAAAGCGCTTCTTTATACTGTCTTGAGAGTCTTGGGAGGTAGGCAACTGCAAAGGAGGCATGATTATCTTAAAGACAGTGAAACTGAGGCTAGATTCAGTTGTCCTAGTTCACAGAACTAGAAAAACAAAACCTAAGTACAAACCAAATTGAAATCCAAATTTATGTCTTCTATCAGTCTACGATTCTTTGGACCATCCAAATTTGCATTATACTGGAGAGAAGGGAAAGTACTTGAGAAGTTCATTTAGAGTTTTCTATGTGATAGCACCACCACAGGCAGTTTTCATTGATTATCACATATTTTCTCAAAACAATCTCCTGAAATAGGTATAATTGCAGATAAGAACACAGGTTCAGGTACATTCCAGAATCAGTTTTAGAACTGGTCATGTTCCAAATGTTTTGATCTTCAGTAAGAAATTAGCTCCCAGATTGTTAATAATTTGTGGGGTGAAAAAGGAAAAGCAGATGTTCCCAGAAAAATAAGGAGAATAAAGGAAAGGAGGAAGAATTCCTGACAAATTGTCCAAGGATTGATAACTGCCTGTGCTGTGCCTATCAGACTCAGGAATCATTCCCTTGAAACAATCTCACAGATAATTGCTTTCTCTGATGACATTTCCTGTGCCACCGATTTCTGAAAACTGGCATTATCTTTACTTGGTGTGTGGGGACAGAGTTAGTAATGATTAGGCTTTCCCTATCTGTACCAGTTCATTCTACTCATGACTGAAGCCCAGTTTCCTCCTCAGTCTCCCTGCTGCTAATCAAATGGGTCACTGAGCTGCTTGATTGCAGAAGTGGGATTTATCATTTAGCAATAATAAAAATAAAATGTGTGATTAATCTTATACCTGTATTTCTCCCAGTATTTCTGCTTTGAGAGTTATTCAAAAAGTTAAAAATGGAGCTACCATTTGACTCAACAATTCTCCTCTTACATATGTACCAAAGAGAATGGAAAACAAATGTCTACACAAAAACCTGCATGTGTTCATAAGAACATTATTCATAAGACCCAAAAAGTGGTAAAGAACCAAGTGTCTATGAATTAATGAGTTTATAAATTGTGGTGTAGCCACACAATGGAATATTATTCAGTCATAAAAAGAAATGAAAGAAACACTGATCTACGTTAAAAATAGATGAGCCTTAAAAATATTATGTGAAAAGGAAGAAGCTAGACACAAAATACCACATATTCTGTGTTTTTATTTATAGAATATGTCAAAAATAGGCAAACCCATAGAGACAAAAAGTATTTTAATAGTTGTAAGAGGCCAGTGAAAGGGAAGAATGAGGAGTAACTGCAAATGGATACAGGGCTTATTTGGGAGATTATTTTTAAAATGTTGAAATTAGACAGTGGTGATGGGTACACACCTCTAATATATTAAAAACCATGGACTTCTATACTTTAAAAGGATTAACTTTATGGTAAGCAATTGTATCTCAATAAAGCTAAAAATAAGTGCTGCATGCAAAAAAAGAAAAGAAAAGGAAATATTTCAATTACCTAATCATATGGAATTCAGCAAGCATATGACGATAACCCTTTAGTAGCATATAAAATGTTTTCATTCTCACATTGGATATATGGAATCCCTTCCAGAGAAACCCACATTTTAAATCTCAGAGTAGTGAAGTAAAAATACTCTCAAAAGAATATGCTTTGAAAAAAGAAATCTATATATTTCTTTCAATGTATTCTGATTTAATTTCAATGGGTACTTTCAAAATTTGGTTTAAGTTTTTATTCAGAATATTATAACAAAGCAACCACTACATGCAGGACACACAGTTTTTAACCTATGAAAATGTTACCTGTGAAATGTTAAATACTAATGAACAAGCAGCGAGTTAATGTTAGATAATGTGCTAACTGATACAGAACTTTAGAAGAGCAAAGACAAATATAGGCTGCCATATTGAGAAGACCTTCTAGATAATATGGAACTTGGAAAAATTGGAGGCAGACAGGAAGTCATGCCAGGCCCCAGAAAGTGCATGAAAAAAGGATTGAAGATGAGAATGACCGCATCATTGGGAGTATAAAGATATCCCCAGGAGGAAGAGCTACAAGTGTAGTGGAATATCCTATCCTTCATACATATAATTGCTAGCTGCTGGTACTTGAAAAATAAACCATTTTAACTTCTGTCCATCTCCATTTAACAAATAAATGGCCCTGGCAGAAGTAAGTTACTGTTTTTTCATTATAATTACTTATCGAATACTTACAATATGCCAGGTTGTGGGTCAGCCAGGGCATTCAAAGAAGCAAAAAGTTCCTGCTAAGGACTCATGGGGGAAGGCCCACAGGTAACCCCTGTTTCTGAAACTCCGAATAAGTGTACTTATCTCCTACCTTCTTGAGAACAAATTGTGGCTGTGAGCATGGGTGGAGGGAAGAGAAGTGCAATATAAATTGGGGTCAGATTGTTGAAAGCATGTAAAACTGACATGATAGAATTGAACTTTATTTCATAAGCAACAGAAAGAAGATAGGATTTATGAACAGACAGTCTCCATAACCTGTGTTAAAGGAGGGAGCCTCCATAATTATCTAGATCTAGTTTCTTATTTTCATTGAGGGCATTATTAACAGAGAAAGCAGTAATTTTTCTGGGGCCACCCTGCTAGTTAGTAGAATTCCAGCACTCTGATTCCTGGGTTTCCTTGTACCCCATGCTCCACATTACTTCCAAAATGTCCACATGGATTGGAGTTAGAATTACTATAAGGGACAAGGTGCCCCGGGACATGGCTGGACCTTGCTTTATTCCTCCTGTTTACTTTATTTGCTTTCTTTGTTCCATCAAATTAAAAATGACGAATACAGACAGCAATAGATTAACAAGAAAGTGAATTTCCCAAGGGCCATTTGTTTATTAAGTGGAGATGCATTATTACTAAAAGGTTAAAATTGTTTATTTTTCAAGTGCCAGTAGCTAGCAGTTACATTTATGAAGGATAGAGGTCTTCCAGTACACTTGTTGCTCTACTGGCTGTGAAGTCATCACCACACAGGGCCACGTTCAACTTGTACCTTTCATTTGCTTCAGAGAAATATTCGGTTGGCAGTGAGGTGGGCCTGGACTTGAAGGAATTCAGCCTGGTATAGCATGCTTGATGATGTTTGTAATTAGTACGTCATATGAAATGAGTGAGGCTACTCCTCAGCAGACAGGTGCTGCATTTTTGGTAATAAAGGCAATTTGTAGGGCTACAATTACTTTTTCAATATGAAGTGAGACTTTTGTAGCCTGTATAATGTTGGCTCTTCTATTTCCCCTGGTCCCGTACATCACCTCATTCAGTATATTCTTCAATGAGAATAAATTAAAAATGAAACTTCCTAAAATCCCGATCTGAGGTATTTGGGCAGAAATTAGAAATAGTAATGAGAGGCAGGCATCATCTAGTTAACTCTATTTAAAGCTATCAAAAAAATTTCTCCATGGGAAAGTCAATGATTTTTTTTTAAGCAGGGACCCTAATTCTATATAAACTAAGACCTAAGTAGGTGTTAGCTTCAATGTGTCAAGTGTAGCAAGGCCACAAATGAAGTCCAAATGGAAAGGTTCATATAGTGATCTTTCAGAATACCTCCCAATTGGGGCCAAAGACACAGGAGTGGTGATGAAAAGCTTGACATGACTGGGGAAAACGGGGAGTAGAGGGAAGGAATGCAGAAAGTGGCTTGCTGTTGGCTCTGTAACTATATGGAATCCAGATGTCACTTGGGCCCTTGCTTTCGCTGGAGACTTTTAAAAACATGGCTCTCCTTGACATCTCTATGAATTACCAGTGGCAACTCCTTAAGATATCTTCTACTCCGATTCTGTGTTTGTGAGATGCTCAGTGTAGGCATTGCTCAAATCTAGCTTGTTACTCAACCATGCCCCCTTCCCATCCTAATGGTTTCTTAGAGAAATCAGCTTATATCTATTAGAGTTTTGCGGGATCACAGGGGAAGAGAACTCATTTCGTTCTCCCCAACTCACAACTCTGCTCAGTGCTTGACCCATCCAGCCCCAATTCATCCTACCTACCATCTCACCAAGGAGCTTCTCTTCCAGAGACATAAGTCTATATTTATGGTGACAGAGTGTGCCTGGCTGTAAGTGATAGGATGGCACACCAGGTAGAAAAGCAAATGGATTGCCTTTTAAATAAAAGCTTCGTTTTATTTAATGTATACGTTTTATTTAATGTATAGCACTTGCATTGTCTTTCCTCTTGTTTATTGTCAGAAAAGTTACCCTTGGGTGACAGTGCTCTCACTCAGTCCTTTCTCTGCAGTGATTGACTCTCAAAGTAAATTATTAAACAGCTGAACATATACCATTCTATAGTGTTTAAATGTTTTAAGTTGCATGAAAATCATTTTTGAAATGAAAGATGACATGTAAATAAAAGAATAAATGATATAAAGCTAAAAATGAGTACTTCATTCTTCCTCCTTTAGCTTGCACATGAATTTGTAATTTAATATCCAAAACATTTTTAGGGTGAGGTCAGTGGAACATATTTTTATTCCTACTGTCTTTCTTTTTTCTTTTCCACCCCCAAAAGCACTCTGACATGTAAACACCGAGAAGCTCAATAAAGAAAAGTTAGCCCCAACAGGAATCTTAGCCGGTACTTTTTATTTGTGTGTTTGTTGTTGAAATTTTTCTGTCATGTTTGTTACTGAACTTTTTTTCTGTCAATAGCATTTGAGAGCTTTGCCCTTTTCAAATCTGACATTTTACCCACAATTCTGCAAACAAAAAGTTTTTTTTTGATATTTTAAACCTTTGAAGTACTTTATACAATTCAAATTTTAAGTAAGTTTATTTTTAAAACGTCAGAAAGTGACTGTTGTGTATTTTTATATGGAGACTGTTCCCCACCTGTATAGTCTGTGTCACAGAATACAATATTACAAAGTACCGGGATCCTCCTCACACAAGCTTTGGCCGCCTTTTCAGGGTTGCTCTTGAGATAGATCTTAGATGCAAAGTGACTGATGTCTCTCCCATGAGGGCCACAGGAGTCTGGATGTATACGACTGGTGTCTCCTTTATTTCTTTACAATAGAATGAGTCTCAATAACCTTTTCCTCAACAAATATTTATTCAGAGCCTAGTTTGAATTAGGCCCTAAGTCAGAAACTGGAGATATAAGAATGAATAATAGCACGGTTCTTTAGGATCAGTAGGAGTTCATGAGGAGAAAAGCAGAGGAACAACATCTCCAAATGACAGGAGAAGTGGTTTTATCCTTTACAAGCATTGCTTCTAGTTGGTCCAGAATACAACTCCTTTCTTGCAAAGATTCTCTCAATCACTCAGGAACATATTTGGCTATGGAGGTTCATTCTGGAGGACAGATATGTTCCAATTTTTCTTTACAGTAAGAGATGCTTGCTTTATAAGTCTGGTCTCTTTAGAACACCTTAGTCCACTCTTAAAGAATTTTCAACCATTAGGCACATGTTTGAAAGAACTTGTCTCAGGGTGCTGAGACGCTTTTAAGTCTTCTTCCAATCACATGACTTATAGGGACTGATCATCTTTCCTGAGAGACCCTGAGGAAGAAATAGTTATAAACCGTTAAATAATTTTACATACTTTTAAACTTTTGCTTACATACTAAGTATGTAAGATACCTGAAGGCATCTTCATTGCTTCTGGATCAAGCTTTACCTGCAGTTTACATGACTTCTAGACTGCTCAGATTACTATTTAAGCCAATTTAAGTTGCATTTTTAATTACTTGCCACATTAAAACAATGCCTAACTTATGCCTGTGTCTCCACTGGGTATGTGCCAACAAAGATAAATGTTTCATTCTTGACTTTAAATATTTAACAGCTACTTGAAGCAGAGAGAAAAGCACAGAATGATACTCACTATACAATATGGTATGTATTTGTATAGAATTAATGAGCCACATTGAGAATAATCTAGCTAACATATTCCACTGAGCAGATTAATTCTTCTGAGATCATTTGTATAAAATGGAGATTGACTATATCTTGACCTGAAGCTGAGCTATAGCTCTTGGCTAAGTTGATTACAAATGCTAAATTTCATCATGATCATTGTTCCTGGGCCTAACCACTTATTTTCTGAGTGTATAACCTCCAACTGAATTATAACATTTCCCATCTTTGGACACAAGGCCATTTTCCCAGAAGAGTGCTGGAGAATTCCAGAAACCTCTGAAATGAAAGTAGTTTGCCCTTGAGAAAGCATGATTTCTACAGAGATTTCTAAATTGCTGGTTTTTTTCTTTAGAAGGGAACTAGATCAATCTTTGTCCTCCTTCAACTTTTAAAGTGAAACGTCACCTGAAAGCAGAACTGTTGACTTAAACATTACAGACAAAAATAGGAAACTTCCTTCCAGTTAGGAGCTTCCATTCTTCCCTTCATCTCCAGCTCCAAAGAAGCTAATTCTTAAAGCATCCTATAAACCAAATGCCGCATTACCTTGAAAAGGAGATGGGATTGCATGAAATGAACTCTCTCTCTGAAAAATCAAGAAACAAATGTATTTCTCCAGAAATTTCATATAGAATATATTTTTAGGTGGCTTTGCACTAAGCAGCAAAAGGGGAAAAGGAAGAAAGGGTTGAAAGAGAAAAGAATGACAACTGAAAATAGAAAAAGATAACTATAAGCATTAATAAAAGAAGTAATGGGGTAAAGTAGGCAATTGCAGTAATAATTTTGCAAAAACATTGTATGAACATGTTAGGATTATGACACCTGCAATTTTTTGATCTTATTTTTTAATGTAGTAAAACTTCAGAAAGGCTTAAAAAGACTAAATAATGCAGAGTGTTAGGCATCTCATAGGAAAGGCTTGCTGTTTAAGAATAAGAGAGCAAAACATGATGAGGCAGAGAGAAGCTTTTATGAAAGGTTCCCTTTGTGTTGATTGAGGCTTTTCAAATCTGTCCCTAACAAAAGGATTTGTAGTTGGATTATCCAGATTAATTTGCTGAGCCAAGAACTAGTTTATTCTTTTCCTTCCTGTTTTTTTTTTTTTTTTTTGAATTAAACCTCATGCTTAAATCCAAAGCTTGATATCCAAGTAAAATTTGTTGACTGCTGATTTAAGGAGAAGGTTTCAATGGCTGGGACTCAAAATTGGACTCTACTAAAAATGGAACCCTTTGGTGGGATGGGTTTTTAATTAATTCTAGTGAGGATGGACTGTTTCTGGAATTGTTTCATGATGGTATCAAGGAATATAACTTTCTTTTAAGTCGTACTTTAGGTTCTGGGGTACATGTCCGGATCATGCAGGATTGTTGCATAGGTACATACATGGCAAAATGGTTTGCTGCCTCCATCCCCTCGTCACCTATATCTGGCATTTTCCTTATGTAATTATCCGTTCCCAACCTCCCCACTCCCCACTGCCCCTTCCCTAACCCCCTCAACAGACCCCAGTGTGTGATGCTCCCTTCCTTGTGTCCATGTATTTTCATTGCTCAATACCCACCTATGAGCAAGAACCTGCAGTGTTTGATTTTCTGTTCTTGTGTCAGTTTACTGAGAATAATGGTTTCATCCACGTCCCTACAAAGGACATGAACTCATTGTTTTTTATGGTTATATAGTATTCCGTGGTGTATATGTGCCACATTTTCTTTGTCCAGTCCATCATCAATGGGCATTTGGGTTGGTTCCGGGTGTTTGGTATTGTAAACAGTGCCACAATGAATGTATGTATGTATGTGTCTTTATAATAGAAAAATTGATAATCCTTTGGGTATATACCCAGTAATGGGATTGCTGGGTCAAATGGAAGTTCTGTTTCTGAGTCCTTGAGGAATCACCACACTGTCTTCCACAATGGTTGAATTAACTTACATTCTCACCAACAGTGTAAAAGTGTTCCTATTTCTCCACATCCTCTCCAGCCTCTGTGATCTCCAGATTTTTTTTAATGATTGCCATTCTAACTGGTGTCAGGTGGTATCTCAATGTGGTTTTGATTTGCATTTCTCTAATGACCAGTGATGATGAGGATTTTTTCATGTTTGTTGGCCTCATAGATGTCTTCTTTTTTATAACCATCTGTTCATATCCTTTGCTTACTTTTGAATGGGTTCTTTTTTTTTTTTTTTTTTTTCTTGTAAATCTGTTTTAGTTCTTTGTAGACTCTGGATATTAGCCCTTTGTCAGATGGGTAGATTACAACTTTTTTTCCCTATTCTGTTGGTTGCCTGTTCACTCTATAGATTGTTTCTTTTGCTGTACAGAAGCTCTGGAGTTTAATTAAATCCCACTTGTCTATTTTGGCTTTTGTTGCCAGTGCTTTTGGTGTTTTAGTCATAAAGTGCTTGCCTATGCCTATGTTCTGAATGATTTTGCCTAGGTTTTCTTCTAGGGCTTTTATGGTGTTAGGTCTTATGTTTAAGTCTTGAATCCATCTGGAGTTAACTTTAGTGTAAGGTGTCAAGAAGGGGTCCAGGTTCTGCTTTCTGCACATGGCTAGCCAGTTTTTCCAACATCATTTATTAAACAGGGAATCCTTTCCCCATTGCTTGTTTTGTGTTAGGTTTGTCAAAGATCAGATGGTTGTAGATGTGTGGCATTGCATCTGAGGCCTCTGTTCTGTTCCATTGGTCTGTATCTCTGTTTTGGTACCACTACCATACTGTTTTGATTACTGTAGCTTTGTAGTATAATTTGAAGTCAGGTAGTGTGATGTCTCCAGCTTTGTTCTTTTTGCTTAGGATTGTCTTGGCTATGTGGGCTCTCTTTTATTCCATGTGAAGTTTAAGGTGTTTTTTTTTTTTCCAGTTCTGTGAAGAGGGTCATAGGTAGCTTGATGGGGATAGCGTTGAATCTATAAATTACTTTGGGCAGTATGGCCATTTTCATGACATTGATTCTTCCTAACCACGAGCATGAACTGTTTCTCTATCTGCTTGTGTCCTCTCTTATTTCCTTGAGTAGTGGTTTGTAGTTTTCCTTGAAGAGGTCCTTTACATCCTTTGTTAGTTGTATTCCTATGTATTTTATTCTCTTTGTAGCAATTGTGAATGGGAGTTTGCTCATGATTTGGCTCTCTGTTAGTCTGCTATTGGTGTAATAGGAATGCTTGTGATTTCTGCACATTGATTTTGTATCCTGAGACTTTGCTAAAGTTGCTTATCAGTTTAAGGAGATTTTGTGCTGAGACAATGAGGTTTTCTAAATATACAATCATGTCATCTGCAAATAGAGACTATTTGACTTCTTCCTTTCCTAATTGAATACCCTTTATTTCTTTTTCTTGCCTGATTGCTCTGACTAGAACTTCCAATAATATATGTAATAGAAGTGGTGGGAGAGGGCATCCTTGTCTAGTGTTGGATTTCAAAGGGAATGCTTCCGGTTTTTGCCCATTCAGTATGATATTGGCTGTGGATTTGACATAAGTAGCTTTCATTATTTTGAGATATGTTCCATTGATACCTAGTTTATTGAGAATTTTTAGCATAAAGGGCTGTTGAATTTTGTTGAAGGCCTTCTCTGCATCTATTGAGATAATCATGTGTTTTTTGGTTTTGGTTCTGTTTATGTGGTGGATTATGTTTACAGACTTGCATATGTTGAACCAGCCTTGCATCCCCAGGATGAAGCCCACTTGATTGTGATGAATAATCTTTTTGATATGCTGTTGCAATCGGTTTGCCAGTACTTTATTGAAGATTTTTGCATCTATGTTCATCATGGATATTGGCCTGAAGTGTTCTTTTTGTTGCTGAGTCTTTTGGTATTGGGATGATGTTGGTCTTATAAAAAGATTTGGGAAAAATTACCTCTTTTTGTATTATTTGGAATAGTTTCAGAAGGAGTGGTACCAACTCCTCTTTGTACTTCTGGTAGAATTCAGCTGTGAACACATCTGGAACTGGATTTTTTTTTATAGGCTATTAATTGCTGCCTCAACTTCAGCCTTTGTTATTGGTCTATTCAGTGTTTTGACTTCTTCCCGGTTTAGGCTTGGGAAGGTGCAAGTGTCCAGGAATTTATTCATTTCTTCCAGGTTTACTGGTTTATGTGCATAGAGTTGTTTGTAGTCAAGTCTGATCGTCGTTTGAATTTCTGTTGAATCAGTGGTTTATCATTTTTTATTGTGTCTATTTGATTCTTCTCCCTTTCCTTTTTTATTAATCTGGCTAGTGGTCTATTTTGTTGATCTTTTCAGACAAACAAACAAACAAAAAAAACAGCTCCTGGATATATTGATTTATTTGAAGTTTTTTTTGTGTCTTTGTCTCCTTCAATTCTGCTCTGATCTTAGTTATTTCTTGTCTTGTGCTAGCTTTGAGTTTTTTTGATCTTAATCCTCTAGCTCTTTCAATGTTGATGATGGGGTGTAGATTTTAGATCTTTCCTTGCTTCTCATGTGGGCATTTACTACTATAAATTTCCCTCTAGACACTGCTTTAAATGTGTCCCAGAGATTCTGATATGTTGTGTCTTCATTCTCATTGGTTTTGAAGAACATCTTTATTTCTGCCTTCATTTCATTGTTTATCCAGTCAATATTCAGGAGCCAGTTGTTCAGTTTCCATGAAGTTGTGCAGTTCTGAGTTAGTTTCTTAATTCTGAGTTTTACTTTGATTGCAGTGTGGTCTGAGAGACTGTTGTGATTTCCGTTCTTTTGCATTTTCTGAGGAATGATTTACTTCCAATTACGTGGTCAATTTTAGAGTAGGTGTGATGTGGTACTGAGAAGAATGTATATTCTGTGGATTTGGGGTGGAGAGTTCTGTAGATGTCTATTAGGTCTGCTTGGTCCAGATCTGAGTTCAAGTCCTGGATATCCTTGTTAATTTTCTGTCTTGTTAGTTTGTCTAATAATGACAGTGAGATGTTAAAGTCTCCCACTATTATTGTGTGGGAGTCTTAAGTCTCTTTGTAGGTCATTAAGAACTTGCTTTATGTATCTGGATGCTCCTGTATTGGGTGTATATATATTTAGGATCAATAGCTCTTCTTGTTGCATTTATCCTTTCACCATTATGTAATGCCCTTCTTTGCCTCTTTTGTTGGTTTAATGTCCATTTTATCAGTGACTAGGATTGCAACTTTTGCTTATTTTTGCTCTCCATTAGCTTGGTAAATCTTCCTCTGTCCCTTTAATTTTAGCCTACGTGTGTCCTTGCATATGAGATGGGTTTCCTGAGTACAGCACACTGATGGGTCTTGACTTGTTATCCAATTTGCCAGTCTGTCTTTTGATTTGAGCATTTAGCCCATTTACATTTAAGGTTAATATTGTTATGTGTGAATTTGATCCTGCCATTTTGATGCTAGTTAGTTGTTTTGCCTGTTAGTTGACACAGTTTCTTCGCTGTGTTATGGTCTTTACTATTTGTTACGTTTTTGGAGTGGCTGGTACTGGTTGTTCCTTTCCATTTTTAGTGCTTCTTTCAGGAGATTTTGTAGGGCTGGCCTGGTGGTGATGAAATCTCTCAGCAATTGCTTGTCCATAAAGGATTTTTTTCCTCCTTTGCTTAGTTTGGCTGGATATGAAATTCTAGGTTAAAAGTTCTTTTCTTTAAGGATGTTGAATATTGGCCCCCACTCTCATCTGGCTTGGAGGGTTTCTGCCAAAAGATCCACTGTGAGTCTGATGGGCTTCCCATTGTGGGTAACCAGACCTTTTCTCTGGCTGCCCTTAGCATTTTTCCCTTCATTTCAACCCTGGTGAATCTGACAATTATATGCCTTGGGGTTGCTCTTCTTGAGGAATATCTTTGTGGTGTTCTATTTCCTGGACTTGAACGTTGACCTGCCTTGCTAGGTTGGGGAAGTTCTCCTGGATAATATCCTGAAGAGTGTTTTCCAGCTTGGATTCATTCTCTCCATCACATCTAGGTACACCTGTCAAATGTAGATTAGGTCTTTTCACATAATCCCCTATTTCTTGGAGGCTTTGTTAATTTCTTTCTACTCTTTTTTCTCTAATCTTGCCTTCTCATTTTATTTCATTGAGTTGATCTTCAGTTTCTGATATCCTTTCTTCTGCTTGGTTGATTCTGCTATTGAAACTTGTGTATGCTTCGTGAAGTTCTCGTGCTGTGTTTTCAGATCCATCAAGTCTTTTATATTCTTCTCTAAGCTGTTTATTATAGCTAGCACTTCATCTAGCCTTTTTTGAAGGTTCTTAGTTTCTTTGTGTTGGGTTAGAACATAAGTATTCTTTTAGCTCAGAGAAGTTTGTTATTACCCACTTTCTGAAGCCTGTCTCTGTCAATTCATCAGATTCATTCTCCACCCAGCTTTATTCCCTTGCTAGTGAGGAGTTGTGATCCCTTGGAAGAGGAGAGGCATTCTGGTTTTGGGTGTTTTCATCTTTTTGCACTGGTTTCTTCCCATCTTCATGGATTTATCTACCTCTGGCCTTTGTAGTTGGTGACTTTTGGATGAGGTCTCTGAGTGGACGTCCTTTTTGTTGATGTTGAAGCTGTTTCTTTCTGTTTTTTTTGTTTGTTTGTTTGTTTGTTTGTTTTTTTAGTTTTCTTTCTAATAGGCCCCTCTGCTGCAGGACTGCTGGAAGTCCACTCCAGACCCTGCTTGCCTAGGGATCACCTGCAGGTGCTACAGAACAGTAAGGGTTGCTGTCGGTTTCTTCTTCTGTTTTCTTCATCCCAGAAGGGTACTGATCAGATGTAATGGCTGAGCTCTCCTTTATGAGGTGTCTCTTTGGAAATATGGGGATTGGGGAGCTGCTTGAGGAGACAGTTTGTCCCTTTTCAGAGCTCAAGTGTTGTGCTGGGCACTCTGTTCTATTCAGAGCTGCTGGGCAGTTACTTTTAAGTCTGCTGCAGTGGAACTCATAACTGCCTCTTTTTCCAGGTGCTCTATCCTGGGGAGGTGGGACTTTGTTTATAAGTTCTTGACATGCTGCTGCCTTTTTTCAGAGATGCCTTGCCTGGCAAGGAGGTAGTCTAGTCACAGTCTGCCAGCAGAGGCATTGATGAGCTGTGGTGGGCTGTACCCAGCTGCTGTGTAAACTTCCTTGCAGTTTTGTTTACCGGAATATAACTTTTAAAGATATTATTCTTAGTATCTTTAGAGACCCACATGTAATAATAATGGGAAATAAAATGGAGCAGAAATTCAGTGGGAAGCTGTTTTTCAGCTTCACTTTTATGGATTGAGTACAGCATGGAAATGATGTAAATGATGTCAGTGTTTTAAATTATTTCTTTTTTGGGTCAATAAAGATATAATTTATAAGAGAAGATATTTCTGAAGTATGGGAAAACGTGATTCTTTCTGCTCACCTAGGCCAGCACCAATTGTTGTCCACTGCAGAACATGCTATGTGGGGGAATTTTATACCTAGACATCAGGTTGAAATTCCTTAGGGGTATGATTAACTAAAGGAAGAACTGTCCCTGAGGGACACCATCTATTCCCTAACCATTCATCTAGAGAAAAAGCAGGAAAGGTCATTTTCCCCAAGTCACCTGCTCATCGATATATGGCTCACCTGGAAATCCCAAGGACTGGGATTAAGGAGAAGCAACTGATTTCTCAGAAAAATCAGATATCTTTAATTATATACCTGATACTATATAAACATGCCTCTGAAACCTGAAACTTTACTGTAGTCTGATCCAAAGTTATTTACCCAAATTTGCCCCTATATACATTTACCTTCCAGTCTACTCCCCCTGTGGAGACTGATCATGTTTCCAAGGCTTCATTTTGCCTCTTGTATCTGAATTTTCAGGCCTCGTTTTTTGCTTCAACTTTAAAAAATGGAGTCTTGTCCTGTTGCCCAAGCTGCAGTGCAGTGGCACGATCCTGGCTCACTGCAACCTCTGCCTCCCTGATTCAAGCAGCTCTTGTGCCTCAGCCTCCTGAGTATGTGGGATTACGGGCACCCGCCACCATGCCTGGCTGATCATTGTATTTTTAGTAGAGATGGAGTTTCACGGTGTTGGCTAGGCTGTTCTCAAACTCCTGACCTCAAGTGATCCTCCCACCGTGCCCTCCCAAATGCTGGGATTACAGGTATGAGCCACTGTGCACAGACCCCTATAGCTTTCTGACATAAAAATGGACCAGTGTTGTGATTCACAATCTTCTTGCACATTGAAGTCACTTGGGGAGCTTAAATTAATACTTATGCTTGAGTCCCACCCAACACAATGCTGAGTTAATTGGTCTAAGCTGTGGCGTTGGCATTGGGATTTTTAAAGTTTCCAAGGTGATTCTAATGTGTGGCCAAGATTGAGACCCAATGGACTGAATTCTAAAGGCCACAGAATTCACACCATTTTTGCCCTAGCCACTTCTCCCTACCTCCCTCTTATCCATCTGCATTTCCTGTTAAATTTCCTTGGGTAATGACCTACATGAGAAACTGCCACAGAGGCTTTGGCTCCATTTGTGGTAAACTGAACATCTGTATTTTGGGCCTCCACCTGATGGCTGGCAGAGCTATGTGGACCTTCTGCTCAGGGTGCCTGATGCAAGGCACCGACTACTTGGGCAAGGTTTTCTATTCGGTGTTTGACTTGCAAGTCATCCCACAAATCAGGCCCAAACTGACTTTCTTAATTTATTTTTTCATGTTGAAATAGTTCGGTAACTGGAAAACATAACTGAAGCAAAGCAACTAAAGAAGAAACTCCCCTGCACTACTAGCTTTTCTCTGCTCACAGGTTTGCTCTCTAGGAGAAGTTGGCAGGCTGGAGGGAATCAGCTTCCCATTGTGTGTCTGGCCTCAGACAGAAGCTCCTTCCTGGTTTGTTGTGAGGGTGCTGCCTCTGTCCACTGATAATCAGGAAGGAAGGGAATGAATACCTTCTCTATTAAGTGGATTTCAAAGAAGCATTGCAATGTCCTTACTTAAAGGGGTTTGAGAGATTACTCCAAAAGAGTAGAGAGCTGAGGTAGTGGGGCAGGGGCAGGGAGGGGTGGCGGAGGATAGGATGTCTGGCAGCAGGTCCTCTACCTGGTTTTAGGTAACACCATGAAATAAGTAATTCTCTGGAAGACATCCTTCCTAAAAGGACTGTTCAACCAGGACATTCTGTTGCTCATTTTCCCCCATGACTCTGAAACTTTTTCCCCTTTAGTTCTTTTTTTAACTCAGCTTCCCAGTGTCCTTTTTTTTTTTTTTTTTATTTGGGGAACCACCAGATTTACCAAGAATATGATTAACTCTTAGTCTCTATTTTCCCATCTTATGTCATATAAATTTGATACTCATGGTCATCAATTGGCAATATTTTTATTTTTCGCTTTGTTGATATTGCTCTGATCTCAGTGTCCACAAGCTTGCACATGGTGTAGGGGATGAGCTTGGTTCCCATTCACTCAGAAAGGGGAAGAATGAGAAAAGAGTTCTACTCCAAGCACTAAATTGTTCCCTTTAGGAATGTTTAAATTTGAACACATTGCAATACAATAAGGTTTAATTTAGTTCCCAAGTCTCAAGTCTGAACACCTTGAGAAACAACTATTCCTCATATTAATTTAATTTTGACTTTCTTTTATAAACTAACAGCATGGCCTTATAATGCCTAAGAAAGCGTTCACTACTTTCCCTCAGTTAATTCAAAAAGCATGACAGGGACTCTCGAAACCCAAATCACAAATTCCTAATCCTTGGAAAAGGCTAGTCAACACAACACAATGTTAGTTATCTCACGTTTCTAACTAAAGGAAAGCATTGTATCCTTCAGAATTTCTTGGTGAGGGATCTAACCCTCATCTAACCCTCACTATCTAAAGTGAGGCAAATTCATCAGACATAAAGATAACATTGTTCATTTGGTTTAGAAATGAAGTCTGTATCCCAAAATAGCTACTAAGGAACAGTACATGTGCTTTGTGTGTGTGTGTGCATGCACACATGTGCATGTTAAAATTGATACTTGGCTGTTTATATCAGTCATAAAACACTTAATTATGAGTACATGTTCTGCATCTCTCCTGTTCACAATAGAGTTGGAATGCTCTCTCTAAATACAATTTATTTTGTGCTGAAGGTTAGCAACTTTTTTTAGGTTACTAATGTGATTTTTGGCCATTAATCCAGGCTTGTAAAACTATATTTTGGTTTCTAATTCTAATATTTTGACATAAAACTACACCTTAAGAGTAGGAATGAATTTGACTTCATGTCTTCCTAAAAGCATGACTACCAGTTTTCTCTTTCTATAGTGAGGATATATATATTTTTTAATTTGAAAAGTACCATTATTTTTCTTTGGTGATCATATTTTATGCCACATTTCAACTTCTATGCCTCGGATATCTGTCACTTCAACATTGCCTTGTCAAGTGTTTATTACACCATGACTCTCTTTTTATTCTGCACATAATGAACAAGAGCATCCAGGGAAAACTGACACTTTTTATGAGTTTATTTCTGAGGCGGGAATTCATTTACATTGTATCCACTGTATTTTAGTATGACACTGGGTACACTGCATTTCATAGATGGGAACATTCCAACACTGATAATGTTGTTCAAAAGAAAGGTAAATGGGACAAAATTGCTATCTTTTATTATGAGAAAACCTTTGATTTAATTTGCATACTTTGAGTATCATGCATAAAAGGCAATTTATTGAAAAGGCTCACAGGCATTTACTGCAGGACATGTGCCTATTCATCTACATGTCTCTTTCCTTCTTTTGGAATAAGGGGCAAGAAACATGTATTCTTTTTTTTTTTGAGACGGAGTTTCACTCTTGATACCCAGGCTGGAGTGCAATGGCGCGATCTCGGCTCACTGCAACCTCTGCCTCCTGGGTTCAGGCAATACTCCTGCCTCAGCCTTCCGAGTAGCTGGGATTACAGGCGCGCACCACCGTGCCCAGCTAAATTTTTTTGTATTTTTAGTAGAGACGAGGTTTCACCATGTTGACCAGGATGGTCTCGACCTCTTCACCTCGTGGTCCATCCGCCTCGGCCTCCCAAAGTGCTGGGATTACAGGCGTGAGCCAGCGCCGGGCCCGAGTATTCTTAAATAGGAAAGCACAGGTACTTGCTCACCCTGTTGTCACCCACAGCTGACCCAGTTTCTACTCTTTTCAGGCTCAATTATCTACCTTCTTAAAGGAGTCACCAACAATTCTCCTTGTGTATACTGAGTTTCCCCTTGCTTCATATAGATTTTGGGTTTATGTCTCATCAAAAATACTGTACTTTGCTTAATTTTAGGGACCATATTTTACAATTCTGGTACTCTAATTGTACCAAGTGTACAGTAAATTCATTTTGCTTTTGCATTCATTCAAACGATATTTAATTTAACACAAGTTTGTTGAAAGTCCTTTAAATGTGAGACATCATACGAAGTGCTCTGAAGACTACAGTGAACAATACATCCCTGCTTCTTATTCGGTGTAATGATTGAAGCTTCTTGAAGAAGTGTTCCTCAGGAAGCAGCAGGAACCAACAACTGAGGATTTACTATCTCCATCTCTAGCTTTCTGAGAACCCTCAGAGGTCTTTCTGAACTCAGCTTCCCCTGATCTACTTTTGGGTTTATATGCAGGCTCACAGGCTAAGAAACTTTCAGAAAGACACTGTCAGCAACACTGACCTGTCCCTGAGGTGATCCCATGAGATCACAGTGGCATAAAGGATCCTAGAGATGTTGAGATAGCTATAGTGACTGTACGTCTGGACTTTTCATTTCTCTTTCCTTTACATCATGGGCACAGTGAGCAGGAATCACATAGGGCAAAGACCCCTTTTTGCTGCAGTTGTGTCTCTCACTCCTTCCCTTTCCCTAGATTCCAAATGTCAGCTTCTGGATCAGAAAGCACAGAGGCTGGCAACCCTCTGCTCTGGAGGCATTTTTGGCTGGCTGGAAAGCAGTATTAGGGTTTAATTTTTTTTAAATTATACATCAGTTACCATTTATTATTTGTAATGTGGTACGTATTTCTTTAGATCATACCCTGGTCAACACATTGTTAAGAGAGGGGTTCTTGCCCAAGAGTTATTGGGATGGACAAGCATACAACACCTTATGCTGGGCAGATGAGATTGATTGCCATTCATTAGTCACATATCCTCACATCCCCAGGGAGAAGAATGCCGTACACCATATAGGGTTACACAGGGGCTGTATTCAGGAACAGAACACACAATTAATGGCTAAAGGAGGCAGGCTTTATAGTGCCAAGAAGGTGAGGTGCTCTTACTATGTACTTTCTGTATATTACCTCACTTAACCTTCTTAATAACGCCACTAGAGAGTTTTTTTTTTTTAAATCTCTTATTTACAGTTGGTGAAACTGGAGTTTATAAAATTTAATTCACCCCTTATAATTTTCTAATAAATGCAAAATCCAAGATTCAAACCTGGATTTATATCTTTCTAGAGTTGTGACATGTATAGTAGATGGTAAACCATTTACTGTGAATCATACCAGGTCATGATTCTAACTCACAATGCATTTTGATGCCAGAATATAGAGGAGAAAGTGGGGTATACATTTGTGATACTCCTGCTGCCTACTCTTCTCAATGAACTATACCTCAACTGATGGAAGACTGTTGGGTACAGTTCTTATGCAAAGGGCTAATATCTCACAAAACCTCAATAACTTCTATTTCCCATGGATTATGTTTCTCTTGAGCTTTTTGAAGTTATCATGCCAATCTCAGGGAGACAGTTTAGATTAAAATGGGGACATGTGACTTGGAATGGTTCAATTAAAGTCATCTATGGCTATTTTCAGAAGTGAGCTAAATATTAACGGATACTAATGCCTACAATGACTCATCTTTTATGTCAGAATCAGACTGAACACACAAGGGCATTTGCTATTGATGAATGGTTTGCCCAAAGGATTTTATAAAAGAAGAGCATAGGTTGTTTCTATACACATCACACACAGCATATTTTCTCATAAAATAAAGTGGTTGTGCCCTCCAGGCTCAGAATGCAGTAGCACTGATCAATTTCTCCAGTGCTGATGTTGGAGGACATTCACTTACAGCAGCAGGTAGAAAATTTGAGATCACTCTTTTCCTCATCCCTTTATTTTAGGTATACTTTTAGGGTTATTTCTTATGGGTTGTAGCAGTTAGTTATTGCTGCCCTAATACTGCGTAACAAATGACCTAAATGTCTCAGTGGCTTAAAAGAAGAAACAGTTATTCCTCTTGCTCATTGTTCTGAAAGTCAGCAAGGATGACTCTGCTTCAAGCTATTAGGTGTTCCACTTTGGTGGACTCAAGGAGTCAGTTTCATGAGTCTGCCAGCCTCCTTAGATCAATGCTACCTGAGATATATTCTTCTAATAATGAATAGCAGAGGTGTAGGGGGGTAAGTGGAAGCATTTGACACCCTGGCTCTGAGTGGGCACACTCTTACTTTTGACCAGTGGGAGGTACTGCAAGTCACATGGTAGTGGGTAAGAAGTGATGGGGCTATGATCCAATCTATTACAGGGCATCCAACATACTGGTACAGGGTCATTTGTTTTCCTCCTCTTGGCTCTTCAAATTTTGCCTCCTGATTCCTCTTTCTATATATCTAAATCTATATTGATATTGATATCTATGTCTATATATAAAATCACAGCAAATAGCTATATGAAAAGCCACTTTAAAATATATTTAATTCAGGCGAAGCTAAACCCTCAAAAAAAAAGATTAAAATTACACCAAGATTATTTCACCCCCAAAGCTGATATTTTACTTTCTTTTTATATATTTTTTTTCAGTATGAACAAAAAAGTTGTGTTTTGGAGATGTCTCTACTGTTTAGGAAGAACCAGAAACTAAATTTATTGCATACTTTCTCAAAGAAAAATCTGTATGTTATAGCGAAAGCACCCAATTTTCCATAGAGAAGAGCAATGCAAGCATTCATGAATTGGGATAAAGCATGTGCCCATAATGTGATGCATTTTAATTTATTGTCTTAAGTAAGATCTTTTTATCTTAAAATGGTTAGTAGATTCTTGGTACTGGCAGTGTATGTAACATAGTCGAGAATCAAACACAAATGTAGTTATTAATATTAAATTGTTAAGTCTATTACTTATGATGAACAAGAGTTCTTACCACATCATGGTGGCTGGTTAAAACATACAAATGATTACCTTTAATATATCCAATGTTCCGTAATTTGTAAAATTCTCAGCTACTTGTCTGCATGACAGGCAGTAGCTAAATTCAGGCCTGGCAGTACAGACTTGAATATGGATTATGTGATGCTGATACATCACACTCATCAGCACTTAGTGTCAGGAGACTGAGGTTACGGTCCCCATCCTGCCTTACTAACTTGGAAAGCCTGTGAGATACTAAAAGTTTCAGGGTGTGGAAGATTATAATGGTACATGATGTACATTCTCAAGCTTCAGTGAAATAACCCAAGTGTTAATTATCAAGATGATGAGAAGCATGTAGACATGTGTTATCCTGGCATGGGGCAGCATTGCACAGCTGGGGCTTGGTGATGTGACCGCTGAAGTCAGAAGACTTGAACTGCAATTCCCTGCTCTACCACTTGAATAAGGTGTGACCACAGGTCCTCCTGAGTTTATGATCCTCTCTGAGCTTCAGTTCTTTCATCTGTAAAATATGAATTATAATAGTATCTACTTCAGAGGGTTGAAGAGTATGAAAAGAAGGCATGAAAAATGCCTAGCATGATACCTGGCACATAGTAGTTGCTTAATAAATGTTGTTAGCCAAAAGTTCTCATTTTCATTATTTTAAAGTGTGTTAAATTTGTGTAACACTAAAGGGCTCCAGAGGGCATTTTATTACATTGTCTTAAAAACAATATACTTCATTTTATTTTGAGAAGCAGTTATTAAACGTTTATGACTCTTTTTTTTTGTTGGTGGTGGTCTTTTAGACTCCATAAGATGGTATCTGAGTGGCTTGAAAAGAATAGTTGTTTTCACCCACCTTTAAAAGACAACTCTTTTTTTTTTTTAATTTTTCAAATTTTTATTGCATTATAGGTTTTGAGGTACATGTACAGAGCGTGCAAGATAGTTGCATAGGTACACACATGTCAGTGTGCTCTGCTGCCTTCCTCCCCTTCACCCACACTTGGCATTTATCCCCAGGCTATCCCTCCCAGCCCCCCCCACTGTCCCTCCCCCCTTCCCCCCAATAGACCCCAGTGTGTAGTAGACCCCCTCCCTGTGTCCATGTGTTCTCATTTTTCTCACCCGCCTATGAGTGAGAATATGCGGTATTTGTTTTTCTGTTCTTCTGTCAGTTTGCTGAGAATGATGTTCTCCAAATTCATCCATGTCCTTACAAAGGACACAAACTCATCATTTTTGATTGCTGCATAATATTCCATGGTGTATATGTGCCACATTTTCCCAGTCCAGTCTATCATCGATGGGCATTTGGGTTGGTTCCAGGTCTTTGCTATTGTAAACAGTGCTGCAATGAACATTCGTGTGCATGTGTCCTTATAGTAGAACGATTTATAGTCCTTTGGATATATACCCAGTAATGGGATTGCTGGGTCAAATGGAATTTCTATTTCTAGGTGCTTGAGGAATCGCCACACTGTCTTCCACAATGGTTGAACTAATTTACACTCCCACCAACAGTGTAAGAGTGTTCCTATTTCTCCACATCCTCTCCAGCATCTGCTGTCTCCAGATTTTTTAATGATCGCCATTCTAACTGGCGTGAGATGGTATCTCAATGTGGTTTTGATTTACATCTCTCTAATGACCAGTGATGTTGAGCACTTTTTCATGTGTTTGTTGGCCTCATGTATGTCTTCTTTTGTAAAGTGTCTGTTCATATCCTTTGCCCATTTTTGAATGGGCTTGTTTGTTTTTTTCTTATAAATCTGTTTGAGTTCTTTGTAAATTCTGGATATCAGCCCTTTGTCAGATGTGTAAACTGCAAAGATTTTTTCCTATTCTGATGGTTGCCGATTCACTCTAGTGACTGTTTCTTTTGCCGTGCAGAAGCTGTGGAGTTTGATTAGGTTCCATTTGTCTGTTTTGGCTTTTGTTGCCAATGCTTTTGGTGTTTTGGTCATGAAGTCCTTGCCTACTCCTATGTCCTGAATGGTTTTGCCTAGATTTTCTTCTAGGGTTTTTATGGTGTCAGGTCTTATGTTTAAGTCTTTAATCCATCTGGAGTTAATTTTAGTGTAAGGCAACTCTTTTGGTAAATTCCAGCTGCAGCATGCCACACCCTAATCTCCTAAATAAGAAGCTCAGACATTACCTAGGCTTTTCAAGAAACAGGCCCACACATGTGTGGAGATGTGGAAGGTGATAGAAGGGCAGAGATTTCAGCCAGTTATAACTCTTAGGTAAAAAATTAGAAAAGAAATTTAATAAATGACATTAACATGAGCTCATTTTCTTGCAAGGTGACAAGTGATGATAGTTTTTTATTTAAAGCCTTCATTAAAAAAGGTCTTCAAATAAAATTAACTCCATCCTTTTCTGACAACCAGTATAAAATATTTGAGACCATTTATTCTGTGATACAGTTTAAATCAAACCTACTTTTGGCTAGATCACGTTGAACTTGACAGTGAAACCGTGTTGCTGGGCTAGAATCATAAGCTGGTTATGCAAAACCTCATCAACCCCATGTATTTTAATCATGAACTTCAGAGTCATTAAACACAAGGGCCAGAGCCAACAATAACTACAAAATGATGATGATGACACACAGACAGATAGCATCTAACACATGCCTGATTGCATCCCCCAAGCATCTCTCAAATTTACCTACTTTCTTTCTCCACAGCCACAACTCTGGTCTATGCCTCTAGCGTTTGTTCACCTGATAATTAGTGCAATAAATACCTGAGCTACTTCCAGCCAGTTGTCCTCACATTCTTGACAATTCATTCTAAATGCTGCTGCCAGTTAGCTTTCAGAAATAGAAAGCTGATCACACTCCCGTCTTAGCTTGGAGCTCTTCAAAGGATTGCAGTGGGTGGGGTGGCAGGTTAGAGGGTTGTTGTTTTCAGGAATTCAAGATAATAGGTAGGAACCTAGTGGGTTTTGAGTATGGAGACAAGAGATTATTCCAGAAAACTGAACAAGGTTGATCTGGAAGGACCATATCAGCATAAAGGGGTCTGTCCTGAATATTATTGAGAGGGACATAGGGATTTATTAAATGTATCTCAATAATGTGCATAAATGTCACTTTTAGATGAAATTTTAGAAACGTATGTGCAGACAGAAGAGGTCTAAAAAGAAGCAAAGATAAGGAAAGAATACGTATTCCTGAGTGGCTTTGGAATAATTTATAATTTCTCTTAGTGTCTTTTATTATTGCTCTCATTTTCTACATGATTTTATACCCTCAGATTTTAAAATGTTGAAGTTATTTTCGTTTTGTAAGCAAGGTAAAACAAAAGCAAAAGTCCTGAGCTCTTTTCTTGAACCACTCCACAAGGCAAATAAAATACCATTAATTGGGCCCCTTTGCACTTGTCTCTTATTGTAGCTGAATCTCTGGCCCAGTGAACTGTCTAATAGGCTTCCCACTGTCTCTGGCTTCCAAATTTCTTGCCTGCAGAAGTCTTTTTGAGCTTCTTACTGGCAGAACCAAAGCCCCTGCTAACTGAGCTGAGCCAGCTGTGAGTACCATTGACCAAATGGTAAGCCAATTCTAATTACAGTGTTTTTGTTATTCTTTGAGAGGAAAGAGAGAAGAGTCATTATTTACAATCCTGGTCAGAGTTGTCAGGTCTCCCAATCTCAGAAGTGATCATTGGAGTTGTAAACAGAGCCAATTTACTGCAAAAATTGCTGGAAGGGAATTAATAAAGCCTTCTGATTTTATAGGCCCTGGTTTTAAGGAAAACTATTTTAATGGGGTTTTTGGGATTTTTAGCTCTTAAAAAAAAAGAAAATTTTTAATGAAGCTGGGCCGGGGAGTAGAATAAGAATTTAAATGTAATTAGATGCAGATAATCATATCATTCTCCCAATTAAGATGTTTCATCTATATGGCTATTTCCCCTTTAAAATAGTTATCTGGAAATAGAGACAGCATGATTTGGTCATGTATTCATTTTGTCTCGTTCGCTGTCATTTATCTGTACCTAAGTTCTCGCTTCTCAGAGGTGCTATACATAATTCTCAGCACAGGTCATTTCCAAAAGACCGAGGTAGGTCTGTTTCAAAGGCAAAGCTGCCCCTGAAAACTAAGGGCAACACAGAAAGATACACATATAGGACTCAAAATGAGATGGCGTTAATTGATCGTTTGCACTTCCTAAATTTTTCCCATATTACCTACTAAGAAAACTTTCCAAACTGCTCCTTGGAGATAAAGGGTTAATATGGTGTAGTAGTTTGCTGGAATGTCATAACTGAATAGCACAGGCTGTGTGGATTACACAGTAAAAATTCATTGTCTTAGCTCGCTTGAAGCTAGAAGTTCACGATCAAGGTGTCGGCATGTTTGCTTTCTTCTGAGTCGTCTCTCCTTGGCTTGTGGATGGCTGACTTCTCACTGAGGCTCTGAACACACGCAGCCTTGGTGACGCTCTTTGCGTCCGATTCACCTTACCTACGACACCGGTCAGATTGGATTAGGGCCCACCTTAATAGCCTCAGTTTTGACTTATCCCTTCAAAGGCACTGTTTCAAAATACAGTCACATTCTGAGGCACTAGGGCTTGGGGCTTCAACATATTACTTTTGGTTATAATTCAGCCCATCATATATGGCATCAGTTGGAAAGCACAAATTGATAAAACGAAACAATACATCTACGAATGTATTATTTGTTCTTAGAACAGCAGCAACAGTGATAAGATAATCTGCCAAATCTGAGTAAAGAGATGAATATGGGCCTTTTTCACTCTAAAGAAAACCAAGGAGCTGTCAAGCCAGATCATTACTCTTCTTCTTGCAATTGCCTGAGGCCTCTTCAAAGGTGTTCATGCCTCATAAATGGGAATGGACAGAACATAAGCTTTGGTGTCAAGTGAGCTTTCTGAAGTCGCAGCGCTCTTACCAGGGAACACCTTGGTAAAGTAACTTAGCATCTCTGGGTCTCAGTTTCCTCATTTGAAATATAATGCTCTCATTTACTCTACCTCCCTCCTTCCAAGGTGAATGGGGATCAAATTAGCAAAAGCTACTGGGGGGCTGTGTGATTGGGAGACCTGAACTTGTGTCTGATGTTGGATCGTGGTGATCAATGCAGTTTTATAACATAGGATAAATGGATATCCAATATTTCTGGAACATGAAAGCAAGTTTGGGGAAACACATTATAAGAAATCAGAACTTGAGCAATACAGAATGAGTCTGGGAGCAATTTATAAATTTGAGAGAAATGTAAATGACAGCAAATAAATGTCATTTTCTTCCTTATTACATAAAGGATGTGAGAAATGGTAAAAAAAAAAAAATACTTAAAATGGGAGCATACAAATAACAAATGTAAAATAATTAGAGTAAGGGCCGGGTGTGGTGGCTCACGCCTATAATCCCAGCACTTTGGGAGGCTGAGGTGGGTGGATCACTAGGGGAAGAGATCGAGACCATCCTGGTCAACATGGTGAAACCCCGTCTCTATTAAAAATACAAAAAATTAGCTGGGCATGGTGGCGCGTGCCTGTAATCCCAGCTACTCAGGAGGCTGAGGCAGGAGAATTGCCTGAACCCAGGAGGCGGAGGTTGCGGTGAGCCGAGATCGCGCCGTTGCATTCCAGCCTTGGTAACAAGAGCGAAATTCCGTCTCAAAAAAAAAAAAAAAAAAAAAAAAAAAAATCAGAGTAACTGATGACTTAATAAAATAGCCAAAAGTAGAGGAAATTGGACTACAGCTAGCTGGGCTGTAAGGTTGTCTATCTCAAGCATAGATTTGTTTTTCTTCTGATACTCCTAGGATGTAAGGCAGAACAGGGAACATTATCGTGGGTTCCCATGACACTCACTCTTCATGAAGTAACAGAGTTCACTTTGTTTTTTATGGTAGCAAAGTTTTGTCAAATGCAGTGCTCCAGAAATAATGTCTAGTGCAGCATGCTTTATGGGTCAGTTTTGGTATCCTGACTAATCACTCGATCTGCAGAACAGGGGAGATTAACAGCAAAGACAGAGGCCTGAACCCAACCTCCCAAGATTTTAGTTCAGTAGATGTGGGTAAGACATTCATATTTATATTTTTCAAAAGCTTTCTCAATCTAGCTGATCATTCGCTAGCTTTGGAAAGTATTGATGTAGGGTGCATTCAGGTAACGTTGGGTTCCCCCAAAAGTGGACAATAAATATGAGATTAGAATGCAAAGAGTTTATTTAGGAAGTGTTTCCCAAAGGTTAATTTTGGGAAATACCAAGAGGGAAGTCAAAAATTAAGAAAAGGAAAGAAAGCAAAAATTGGGGCCTCACCAAGCCCATTATTTTGATGTATGGGTTGAGCTTCACTCTGCTGGGGAAACTCTGCAACATAGGGTAGAATATATGCTTCCAAGAGTGAGGGGTCTGGGTGTTTATGCACCAAGTTCTCAGTAGTCATCGGTTGAGTGTTGCACCTGAAAGATGCAACTCCCCGGCATTACAAACCTTGAGTGTAAGTGGCAAAATGTGCTGTGGTGGCCACAAAAAACCCTCAGGCAAATGTATGCAGGAGGTGCCAGCTGGAATTTGGCTGGAATACATAGAAATGGTAGGAATGAGGGCAGATGTGACTGCCAGTGACACCACCCTCCCCAACATCCCCACCATCCCAGGAGCAAATTTGAAATAAAAGTTATCATTCCCATGACTGAGAACTATATGTACATCTGCCCCATCCAGGAGCCTGGTTTACTTTAGGTGTATATGAGATTTCAGAGCTGGGCCTAATTTCAGGAAGATGGGTATAAAAAGGGGATAAATCATTGTGGTTCCCAAACACCAAGCTCTGCTAACTAGCTGAGTGACCTAAGACTCGCTTTTTCTTTTGAACCTCACTTCCCTCTTGTGCAAATTAAGAAAAATGTCTTTCCCTATTCTCCTTCACTTACGATGAGTCTTAAGATGGGACTTCATAAAATGAAAGGATGCTGTATAAATAGGCAATGTGACATTGGTGGAACAAAGGACTTTGCAGATAGCTAGACCTGGCTCTGCTTGTGCAGGATGCTTTCTAAGTTTTAGTTTCCTCATCTGTAAAATGAGAAAAATGATAATATCTACTTGATAATAAATCTTGTGAGAACTAGGAAAGGTGGGAACAGAGTCTTGCCAAATAAATGATAACCATTGTTATGGAAAGGTGGAATTATTCGATAAGAGATTCTTTATCTGTGACTTATGCACAGTTCCTCAGTTCATGTTTTAATGTGAATATAGAAAGGCTTGTTAATGGTGAAGTGCTGAAAATGTCTGTTTAAGTCAGTCCTCTTTGTCCCCCTGAAGACTTGCTCCAGGCAGCACTTTTCTGAGATTTTCTTCTTTCTTTCTCACATCGCATTTGCCTCTTGTCACAGCAGCTGGTTCCTAAGAGAGCCCCAAAACTGGGAAGGCTGTCTGTGGGAATGAAAGACTTTGAGAGAAAACTAGCATCTTTCAGACGTTTTCCTTCAGTAGAAATGCAGACAGTCCCAAGGAAGCTGGCTTTCTGTGATTTAACCTCATCCTACTCCCCATGGGTCATTTTATTTGGAAATCTATTCAGTAGTCGATGCCATTAGCACAACAGATTGCTTGTTAATTCCTAGACCAAGAGCCAGATTTCAGATTGCCTTTTGTGTTACAAACTCTTCTTTGTAAGAAAATAAAAAGAATAAAACAAAAAGCATGGGGTTTTGTCCCAACCCCAGAGGGACCCACAATGTATTCATTTCAGGCCTAGCTTTTAAGGTCAGATCCAGAGAACTCCTGGCATTTGGACGCCTGCACATCCACAGGGAAAGAAAGCAAATATGTTGATTCGTTTTTGAAAATGGTGAGCAAAAGGCAGAACATTTTACAGCCAAAGAGGAAACACAACTTATGAAATTGATCAACTCTGTTGCCACTAATGAGTGACAAGTGTAAATGTTTGCACTGAACTTGGAGACAGCCTTAAACATACATCTAGTGACTTACCCAGAAACCTGAAACTTAGGCCATTCCTAGGCCAAATTTGGCAGGTACACTTTGTTTTCAATGTTTCCAACATCTGTTTTCCTAAAGTTTTCAGAACCCAATTCCATGTTACCCCAATGTGCTTGCAGACACACACACACACTCACACACTCACTCACTCACACATGTACACATGAATGCTTCTTAAGTGATCCTCACTAGCTTCTGGTTCTTTTACTATTGAAGAGATTACAGCCATAAGACTGTTGTCGTTCCTTTTTACTGTCATCGGCCAATGAAACCATAGTACTCTATGTTCACCTTGTGGCCTCTACAGCATAATTTCCCCCAAGGTGGGTGAAAAAGTCTTGAATCTTGAGGAGTACCCCGGTGCAGTCTGTGTAGCCCAGTCAGTCATTTGGGATGATCCGTATCATGAGTGTGGGCAAATGTGGGGTGAGAAATGCAGATCTTCCTTCCTTTCTTTTCTTTCTTTTTTTTTTTTGTGAATTCTCATTCACCTATTTGGACTCAGGAATGAGTTGGACAGGGCATTTACAAATGTGTGGTAATCAAGATTGCCTCCGGTTTGCTTTGTCTGGGTCAGACCCAATCAACTTGACAGATGAGTGATACCATTTTGGGAAGCCAAGCTGACAGGAGCTCGGGAAATGGAGAAAGGGCATCGTTTAAGGACAGTCATTCTCCTCCTGCCAAGCAGGGCTGCACTCGATCATGTGTGGTTTATGTTGTTACTCAAGGAAATAAATGCTTACCAATTCTCCCTCTCCAGCAACTTGCACTAGGATTATTTTCCCCATCTCTCCATTGGGAAGCCAGGCCATGCTCAACATGGAGCATGTTATCTGCGGGGCTATTTCTAAAGGTAACTGATCCCCTCATCCTATCTTGAAAGAACAAGAAGGTTTTTGGAATCATAAATATTATTTAGCATGACTCTGACAATGTGAGAGCCTTACATGCCTTTCAAATCCTCAAAGAAACTTGCTGATGGCCAGTGGCATCATATTGTTATGTTATTGTTTCTTTGTTGATTGGGAAACAATTTATCAAGAGATGAAGTTAGTGTCCTGTGAGGGAAACTGGATAGGGAATGTGAGGACATGGGTGCTAATCTGCAAGCCTGGAAGGGTTTCCATTTCAATACCTGTAAAACAAGCAGGTAAGCTCATCCCTAAGACTCTCCCAGCCCTGAGAATCTAGGAGTTCACCTGGCTGTAGTAACAGGGACATTTAATTAAGCAGAATTTTCCACTTCCTACCTCTGCCAGATAGATTAGAGAACTTACTATATGAAATGAAAGTGTTAAGCCAATAAGAAAAACCTATCCACATCCGAGACTGCCTTATGTTTGTTGATGTCAGGACAAGAATTATTGTGGAGAATTGGAGAATGATATAGAAAAGAACAATGCGTACCTGGCAGATTTTGTATATTATTGCATTACAATTTACCAAAGCGTTCTTGAAAGTTAAATCTTCCATTACATAACTTTTCATCACTTGTTAAAAATGTTCCAGTTGGATTGGCATGTTTTATGATTTCCTTGCTTCAAAGATAAGCACATTGTCAAATATTAAACTAAAATTCCTAGGTAGTTCTGAATTTAAAAGGTTGGGGTTAAGAAAGAGATGCCAAAAGAGAAGACAGAGAAAAGCAGCTGTTATTAAAAATATTTAGAAGGTAAGATAGAGAAAGAGAGTATGTGCCTTGGATATTAAGTTGATAGTTAATTTCAAGAAACATACAGTCCCAAATTAGGTAGCTCTCCATCTGCAAGCGTTTGAAAAATTAAGGGTCAAGCTGGGATCAAAGCTGAAGCATGCATGTTAGGCCTCTTTCTGTGCAGACTTGAGTCTTAGTCAATTCTTTTCACTCATTGGCAATATATACTGTTGGCCTTAGGGGATAGAGCATTCCCACAAGCTGGCAGGAAGAGCACTTCCTCTCAATTCTGATCACAAATGGGTGCCATAGCCTGGTATTTATTTTATAATAAACAGAAGAATTAATTTTCTCCTCCAATGGCTTATATATGATTCACAGCAACCTAACTTAAAGGTTCTTTTTTTTAAGCACTTAAGGCACTGTTAACTAAAAATCTACACATCGAATTCAGGCAGGGGAATTATTAACCTATGACACACCTCTCAGCTCTATGTATATGGAGAATTTCATACTAAATATGTGGAAATTTAACTTTCCTGCATCCAAACAAGGATATGACTATATTTACAGTACATTTGAGAGATTTTTGTTTTACAAGTGCTCTTACTTGAATAATGCAATTGACCATTGGGAAAATTAGCTCTCATTAGTGAGGACATAAAGATTATTTTGGAAGAAGCAGCTTGAAATGCATTATCTAATTTGTGAAAGCCTTCCTAAAATGGATGCGACTCATACACTCAAATACAATTTAACTTTTTAAAAGGTTGTCTTAGCAAAGCTGTGATTTTCCTCCTGTTTAGGGAAAGTATGTGTATTTCAGTTCAGCGGGGCCTCTTTCTCCAGAGTACCAGCAGAAATATATTATAGTATTGTCCTCCAGGGGGCGATAACTCTTCAGCAAAGCTTCAATTTCACTGGAAAGATGAATTCTCAATTCAGTTAGTAAAAGCAGACAGCCTGGCTTCCTTCTTGCTGGGATGTAGGAATTTTACATCTAGGAGTTACCTCAGGCTTCTAGACTGTATCTAACACTTTTAGCAAGTTTAAAGGGGGTGGGGCATGTGAAAAGCCCATGGCTCTGGGTGTGTACCATGAGTGGAACCTGGCCACAGTGCTCTGCGTGCCTAGCTACAGGTCCTGGATTAGCTGACCCTGATTGTCCCTTGCAATAAATAAACTTTAAGGAGACTACTGCTGCAGCTAGGAACCCTAGAGCTTTCTGAGAGCAGAAATATTAGGCCCAAAGATACCCTAATTTGGGTTGGAGAAGGCTAAGTGTCTCAAAATAGCAGAGGTTCCATCTTCCCTACATAAAATCTCACAAAGGGCTATTTTTGTGCTATTGGAAAAATAAAACCATCACATAGGAGGTTGCAAAACTATAGGTCTGAGGAAACAGCAACTTTAGGTAGTAAAGTTGATGAGCGTAAGGCAGCACAGTGGATAAAAGGTTCATAGGTTCTGGAGTTGACAGTGTGGGTTTCAATACCTTCTATACTTATAAACTCTGTATTAATTGCTTAACTCTTGTGTTTCTGATCCTCATTCACAAGCTACTGTCTCATAGGGGAGTTTGTAAGGATTCATTAAGATACTCCAAAGAAAGTACTTGGTGCATAGGAAGTGTTCCATAAATGCTATCAGTTATACTATTCCTTAGTCTGGAACTGAGGTCTCTACTATGTAGTTCCAGCCTTGTTTCTCACTTCTTTGCATAGACTCCTTCATCCCAAACACCTCCCTATACCATATCCCTCTGCTTCTTCTATATTCCTTGTCTACATCATCACCTTGTGAGATCCCACTCAAGTTTTAAGGATTATCTGTAAGGGTACCTTAAAACCAATAGCTTCGACACAATTCCCTATTCCCAGGATCCAAAGGTGCTTCCTCCAATCTCTGACCAATGACAAAGACACAGTATCTTGATTGTAAGACAGATTCCCAGGTGCATATATTTTTCAAAACTTATAGAACTGTGTACTTAACCTAGGTACAGTTTTTAAAACATGAAAATTATAACTATAAACCAATTCAGTAGAAACGTAATGTGAAGACCTGTCTTTGGAGACAGATCTTATTCAAATTTAAGTTTTAATACTTTCTACCTGGCAAATCATGAACCTCTCTTACTTGAAGTTTTCCCCCATGTAAATAGAGCAGTTGTCACTCTTCCCTTGTTGTGAGAGTTTAAAGACATAATAATAGTATAGAAATGCCTCTCACATTACTTGCACCCAGTTGATGCCACACGATTATGAGGACCTTCCTCTTTAGTACAGCTATTTCTATATTTGTCACACACCCTAGTCCATGAGAAAGTAATCTTGAGGATAGGCTATGTGCTGTCTTTTTCTTTTCCATTTTCTCC
This sequence comes from Saguinus oedipus, assembly GCA_031835075.1. Taxonomy (NCBI): domain Eukaryota; kingdom Metazoa; phylum Chordata; class Mammalia; order Primates; family Cebidae; genus Saguinus; species Saguinus oedipus. The sequence continues at coordinate 16,671,818 of CM063185.1, forward strand.
AGCATAGTACAAAGGTACAATAAGTATTTGGATTCTATAGCTAATTATATCTATTTTTGGAGATTAAATGCCAAAAGGCGTCCTGACTGAAGCCTCTAAAGGATACCACACTTGTGTATAACCTCCTAGTAATGCTCAGTATTTTAGAATCTGACAGATACTTAACTCAGCCAGTAATTCAGCTATGGCTCCCCAGTGTACAGTAGGGCTTAATAACACATTTTTTTCATTGTGATAGTTCTGTGGGTTCATAGAGGTTGTCTGTTTTTCTTTAGAGCAAGTAGAATGACTATACTGTTTACTTGACCAATAAGTCACTCTGTTTTCCATGGTTCAAAGTTAAGCTTTTATTTGGTTTTAAATTAAAAAAATAAATTTCATTATTAAATAGTGAGATGGATCTAACTAATGTTCAGATAGTAGCTTACTCAGAAATATACCACTGGGGGTACAATTAAGGGGTGGATCACCTAAACTAAAATTATTTATGTCGTAGTGCGTGTTAAAAGTTCAGCAGTGGCATAATTCAAAAGAAACTGAAATACAAAGTTTCAAATGTTTACAACAGATGGGAGAAGTAAACCACTAATTTCTAGTGCAATCGCAAACTACTTTCTCAGTGTCAGTCAGTCTGGACACTATACCACAGTGCTAATGTCATCAGGTTCATCTGCTTTCTTTTGCCTGCTTGGCAGGGATTTCAAGTATTCGAGGTGCCTCCGGGCATCCTCCTGATTTTGCCTCACATAATATACCACATATGAGATCACCATGGTGAACCAGCCAAACATGGTGACAAGCATGGCATAATCGGTCGTTTTTTTAGGGAGGTTACAAAGGTCAGCGTCGTTGGCAGCATTGAGGAACGGTCTGCCAGCATGTTCGTCCAACACGGAGGTTTTACAGATCACGTTGTGGGCTGTCTCATGATTGGACGCCATGCTCCTCAGAACTTGCTGTAGCGTACAGTCGCAGTGCCAGGGGTTGTTGGCAATTCTGGCCCTGGCCTTCAGGTTGTTGAAGGCATTTTTGTGCACACTTTGAATCCGATTGTCGGACAAGTCCAGAGTCTGCAAGGTTTCAGCTACTCCTTTGAAGGCATGCTCATCGATAAACTCAATGCCATTTTTGGACAGGTTGAGAACTCTCAGTTGATGGAGGTCCTTAAAAATTTCGTTGGGAATAGATGTGATCTGATTGGAGTCCAGATAGAGTAAGACTGTTTCAGGAGGAAGATCTCTAGGTATTTCCTTGAGATTTGCATTGCTACAGGTGACATTTAAACCCCCAGAGGAAGAACAAAGACAGCCTTTGGGACACATACTGGCAGAATGAAAGCACAGTATCATAAGAACAAAACTTTGTAGGAGGAGACACATGGAGAGGGAACGGGTCAACCACAGGTCTACCAGATTCATGCTGGAATGTCAGCATAATCACGAGCCCATTCCTCATTTACTCCAACAAGCGTGGTAATGGTTCCAGCCCTGTCCACACTGTTGATTTCCTTCTTGCGTGGTTCAAAAGGCTGCAGCTAACACATGTGTCTCTTCATTATTTCTGTCCTTGATTGGGCACCTAAAGGAAAGGGAAACAGATGCAATTAGCTCCTTTGCAAAGGGAGGTGCATTGTAATTAAAGGTGCTCTCAAGTGCCTGACATTCTACGTTGGCAGGGGCGTTAGTTATGCAGGTAATTTCTATCAATGCCACTGGGAGTTATCTGCGAAATAGGAGGCTCCTGTTCAAATCCCAGGTGCTGGGGGAGAGAACTGTCAGTTAATGAAAATATTTCTGAATTGTTGCCTGGTTTTCAGTTGGATAGAATGAGAACAAACACTCCCTATTTCTCTGCTGTTCTCCACATCCTGGACCCCTTCTAATTCTACAGAAATAAAATTTAATTATGTCTCTCACCCTTTCCGGGATAACAGATGCATTAATGCAATTTAGTCCTGCACTTGGGCAGCAATAAGAAATAATACCAATATTTCATGGTTAATGATGACAGACAGGGATATCTGTCATGGCTTTTGAATGGATGCCCAATTTGGAATCTTGTCTCTAAAGAAACATCTTACTTGAATTAAGAAAATAATAAATGCATTCCAACCTTCACAACAAAATATTGCTGGAGGCTGACAACCAAGAACCTCCAAGATAGTTGCCTTCTTGTGACCTCTTAAAATTATATTATGCCTGGGAGGCTGCTTTTAACTGAATTTTCAAAGGATCCCCTCTCTTTTCTAAGCACCATATCCCCTCCCCAATAAATGCTTAAATATGGTACACACGTATAAGACTTGTTATATAACAAGAGAATTAAGAGATAATGGCTTTGAAGACTTCCCCAGTAGACTTCACTCTCTATATGCTGCATATATATACCGTTAGTGTTGGCAGGGGCCACAGAAATTGCAAAATTACGTGATATGAACAAGGTTATGAAGCTTACTCAACAGCAGAGAGCAAAGTTAAGAATATAAGTTAACTCGCAAAATTCCCCTTTAATATAGAGAGGAAAGCACACATCTTTGGGACCAGTTCATAGAGGAGACTAGTGGATCCCAGAGAGATGAGGTTACTTGCTCAAGGTCAAACAGATTGAGATGTAGAGACAGGACTCAAGCCAAAGTCTTTGTTCTGACTCATCAATGTCACAACTCTTTCCACTATCCACACAGCTCTCTTTCAATCCAATTTGCTCTATAAGGATAGAGCAACCATTGCTTATTGAGATTTCTGATGCTGTTATGTGGCAGCCCAGTCTTTTATGCTATGAATACTGTTCCAAGTTGAGGACTCCATGGGGCTCAAGTGAGGGGTCCCGCTGCAGTTTGAAGGGAACCCATGCCTGACTGAGAAGATTCCCTCCCAGGATCTGAGAAACAAGAAGAGCATTCACTCCTCTTATAGCAGTGAGCAACAAACAACTTTCTGCATGAGCAACTAATGGCTTTCTGAAAACTTCTCTTTTATGAAGATCCCAGATGGATAAATACAGAGGGAAATGACTCCAAATGTTACCAAACTCACAGAAGAGAAGATTAATGTGAGCTAAAAACATAATGATCTGGGTTGTTAATCATGGAAAAAATGAGATTAGCAACAGCAGAATGGAGAGGATGCGCTTTCAGGATACTGAGTCCCTTACATACCAGAGAATGCTAAAGAGACCCCTAGGCTTTTTTATTGGCAATTAAAGTGTCCTCCCTTTCATGTTTCCCTTCAAAACTGTATTGCATAGCACTTGGGGACTCTAGGAATTACCTAAACAAGAAAGAAAATAAACAAACAGGTGTAGAAGGGAAGAGAGAATACAGAGGAGTAGAAGGACAAGGTAAAGAATTCTAGGAAAAGGGCACGAGAAAAACACAGGATAGAAGAAATTAATGCAATTGACGAAAATAACGGGAGGCCACACCAACCATAGGCTGAGTATGTGCAACCAGCCTAAAACATGCTGAAAGATGAGAAGCCTTTTCTGGAGGGCACTTCATATCGCTCTTGGGATCCATTAAAGGAGTTTAGCATAGAAAAGTGTTCTCTCTCTCTTCAGAGTACAATTTTCAGCAGCAGCTTCTTTCTTCCCATTGCAGAGACAACAGTAAGCAATTATAAAGTAGAAAGTATACTGAGTTTGTATCTCAGCTTTATTTATGTTTATTTCATTTGAGATGGAGTGTTTCTCAAATGCTCTCCAGGCTGGAGAGTAGTGGCATGATCTGGGCTCGCTGCAAATCTCCGCCTCCCAGATTCCAGCAATTTTCCCACCTTAGCCTCCAGAGTAGCTGGGACTACAGGGTTATGTTACCACGCCCAGCTAAATTTTTGTAATTTTAGTAGAGACAGGGTTTTATCATGTCGGCCAGGCTTGTCTTGAACTCCTGACGTTAAGTGATCTACCTGCCTCCCAAAGTGATAGGATTACAGGTGTGAGCCACTGTGCCCAGCCTGTATCCCAGCTTTAATTCTTATTAGCTAGTGGTGCTCTTGGGAAACTTATGCAACATTCTAAACCTCATTTTTTAAAATGTTTGTATAAAGATTATAAAAGCACCTAATTACAAGGTTGATTTGAAGATTATATGAAGTAATCCACGTCAAGCACTTAGCACAGCGTGAAGTTTGTAGAAAAGTTCAATGCTTGTTAGCCATAGTTACTTTTCTCAGCTACATTCCCAACACCCAGCATAGTGCTTGGCATATAGTGAGGACTAAATAAATCTGTTATATGAATAGTGAAACAAAATATTGAAGAGTCTAGCTATGCTTTTTCTTCTCTGTGGTGATTATTACTATTATAAACATTGATTCATCAAATGTCTACTGGTATTATATGGCAACATAATGAACTTTCGAAAAGTTATGTAAGTTCAGGCTCCTAGGAGATGGAAAGAAGAATGGAAAGCTTTCTCAACTCTAACTCTACACTTAATCAGGGCTTCTCCAGAATGATCAGTCCAGTCCAATGGTCATGGTCACATAGAAGAAGTGTTTAGGACACAGGTTGAGTTCTCTACATCAGATTGCAATCTTTCTTGAGATGAAATTCATCATAGACCAGATGGTCTATCCGTGAACTGGATGTAATGTTTCTTAGGGATTACAAATACAGAGCATCCCTTGCTTTCAAAAAAGTTGGGCTTTAACTGTTTCTTCTTTTTATCTATTATATTTTGATAAAAGAATAAAATCTTCTGGGACTAATTATATTGCTGAGCCTCAGTGACTCAGCCTCTAGAGCCATCACCACCAGCCAGAATCAAGTGGCAAAAGATGCAGGATGTAGACAGCTGAGCCCTGGGATGTTGCTATGGTTTGAATATGTGTGTCCTTCACATATTCTGATGCCTAAATCTAATCCCCAGTGTGAGGATATTTGGAAGTGGGGCCTTTGAGAAGTGATAAGGTTATCCAAGGAGAGCCATCATGAATGGAGTTAGTGCCCTTATAAAATAGGCCCCAGAGAATTCTCTCATCCCTCCATGTGAGGAAACAGAGAAGAGAGTCATGTATAAGCTGCAAAACAGTACGTCACCAGAAACCAAATCCTCTGGCATCTTAATCTTGAACTTTCCGGGCTCCAGAACTTAAGGAATAAAGTTCTATTGCTTCAGCAGTGCAAATGACTGAGACAGATGTCCAGCATGCAGACAACAAACCAAACGTATCAAGTCAAGGTCAGCTTTACCAGGGAGGATGGAAGAGCTGCTCTTCACTCCACAATACTGGTACTGTAGTTTCCAAAGGCAGTATCAGTTTGATATTTCTTTATGTTACTGGATGGGTCAACAGTGGGTGTTGAAAAAGGAAGATAGAAGGATGCATGCCTCAGAAAAAAAAAGAGGTGGTTATTCTTCAGACATTGGTTATCCAGCAGAATACAGGGCTAAAAAGCTTGGAAACCTAAAACTCCTTCCTGTTCTGTTTGAATCACATCTACACACAAACCCAAAGCGGCAAACAAGCTAGGCTACTGGGCAAGAAGAATGCCTTCCTACTAACTTCAGAATGGGTGGTTAGAATAGAAAGAATGGCCTAGGGTCACACAGGTAATGGCAAAAACAGCAACAGCAGTCACTGTCTGTCTTTCTGATTAGGAATTAGACCCATTAAAGGGATAGACAAAGTTAAACAACAGCTTCCTCCCTCCTAACTCCCCTTCTGAAAATCTCGACTCTCTGGACTACCTTGTCCCCATCTACTCCTTCCTTTTAACTATGTCTGGGTCAAGCAGAAAGCCACAGTATTTCTGGATGTGGTGTTTAAGTACGCACTGTGCCCCAAAGGAGAACTATTTTTATCCCCAGACTCAGGTCTTGCTCATATTTTCTTGTCACCCAGGTTTCTGAGCATCAGCAGCTAATTCTGGGATTGGGTGGCAACCATCAAATACTGTTTCCAGAAGGAAAACAAACCAAAAAACAGTACATTTAACAGGGTATTCATTGAATGAGAGGACGGTCCATTCAGTAGCTGATTCACAACTGTCTTGCTGCTGATTTCTTTCTTTTCATCATTAAATGATAGGAACATTCAGAATTCTAACCAAAAAGCTTTTATTAACCCTTCTGAGAGAACTAAGGGTACCAATTCAAAAGCAAATAACAGATACACCAGTTTCTTCCAATTATACTCTGTGCAACTGTATTACCAAACAGGAGAATTTGATTAAAAAGAAGAAAGACAGCAAAACAGGAAGGGCTTTTAATTTAAAACATAAAATTCAAATCAACAGGGAAAAAAAACCCTCACACATTTAATTATTTAAAATTTAAAACTTTTCTATGGCAAAAAGTTAAGATCATAAAGTCAAAAAGCAAATGACAAAAAAATCCTTACAAAAGAATAAATTAATCCAATAAAAAACATGGAAAGCTTGGTGCACCAATACACATCTATAGTCCCTGCTACTTAGGAGGTTGAGATGCAAGGATTGAGTCCAGCCAGAGCAACACAGCAAGGCCCTGTCTCTAAAAAATACAAAATAAAAAAGCAGAAAAGATTCTTGATCTCACTGACAGTAAAATCAGGTTAAAGTGCTTATCTAGATTAAATTAGGAATAGTATTGTGTCAATAAACACGTTAAGAACAAAGCGTTCTCAAACACTTGATAAGAGGATAAATTGGTGCATTCTTGTCAAATGAGCAATTTGGGAATATCTATCACAGATTTAAAATTGAAGAATAAGCTTGTGCTGATACAAAGATGTCTGTCCAAAGATTACACTAAAAAGCTGTTCAAAAAAACCCCGAACACTTATGATCACATTTGTGTAGATATTTTAAAAGAAGATAAATATGCAAATAAATATGAATACATAATGTGTTAAATATGCATAAATCACTTCCAAAAGGGTATATCAGAAACTATTAGTAATGGTTAACTCCAAGTGCATAGTGGAACTGAGGGGTTGCCAGGGAAAGAAGAGGAATTGACTTTTCATTTTATAGCCTTTTGCATAGTTTTAATTTCTTATGGTATAAAAGTATATTTTATTTTATAATAAATATTTAAAAGGTAATACAAAGGGACTAGGGATTAGCCAGAGAATGAACTCAAATTTAATGCCTCAGAAAGCAACTATTCAGTGCATGAAAGAGTTGAACAATGGTGGCCAAGAGGGCAAAGGCAAATGAAGGAGCAATGAATTATTAAAAGTAGTACATGTTACATGATGAGAGAATGAATATACAAACGGACAGTGGCCACGCCATATACAAAAATAGCTCTCTGACCCATAATCTGCAGCAACCAGACTAGGAAACCAAACCACAGTCTCGTAACAAAGAGCTCAAATCAGCCACGAGCTGATTATTAACTGATAATTTTCCTAATTTTTGACCCTGCTTCCAACTTAGGACCAACCAAAGAACACTAAATATGCACCCTTAACCAATCACATAGGCTGCCCTGCTTCTAGTTAGCCCACTGCCGGCTTCCCCATATCAACACTCTTCAATGACAACATACCTGAAGCCGCCTTTTCCTCCACTACATTTTACAAACTCCTCTGCCAGCCCTTGAGTCTCTCTGCCAAATGCTAGGGACGGTGGTTGCCTCCTTTGCTACAGAAAACTTTGAAGAAATAGCATTTGCTTATTCTCATTTGGGTGATTTTTATTTCCACAAAACCTGAAGTGTTAGTACTAGATATCTTTAATGCAATATTTCAAAAATTAGTCTTATTATCTATCATAGAGCTTAGATATGATTTATTTATAGAATCAGGTTATCTATATAACAACTATGGGTTGCATAAGCCATCAATACATGTAATTCCTATGTATTTGTTACCAAAATAACTAGGGAAAGAGAGCTGGGACCTGGCTAATTCAAGTGAATAAATTCCATAGGTAATTTTTCCACTGCTGCTCTTTGGGCTCATGCTTGGAGATAACGTCTTTTTCATTCACCTCTTTAGCACTGAGCTCCACCATGGATCTTAGTTCTACCTTCCCATTCTCAACTGTCTGCTACAGAAAGAGTTCACCAGGGACTCAAACTTTGCATACCTAGAGGTAAAATACTAATTTTTATCCTCAGCTTTACCCAATGACTCCCGCCTCCACTGTAGACCACTCTTTCTTCCCTCCCGATTTCTTGAAAAGTTTAATTTTCATTCTCAATTCTTCCAGTCCCTCGCTTTGCATTCCCATGGCCTCTTTCCTAATTCAAATCTCCAACATCCTGTTCTGAAAAAGCAAAGGCCTCCTTCCTGAGTTGCTGGTGTCCAGTCTCTCTCTGCTTCCATTCTTCTAATGTCAGGTTAAAGTAACACTCTTAACTATGTCACCCTGCAGGTCTAAAAAGCCCTAATCACCCCCGATGGTTCATAATGATCTCCTTTTACAGTTATGTCTCCCACCAAGTTTTCTTACACAGACACAGAAACATGAACTCAACAAAAAGCTCAATGAGGAGAAAACGGATGATGAATGGCACTTCATTCCACAAATACAAGATTTATCACAAACCAATCCAACTGAAGATCTCTACAATGTAGAATAGCTTTCCTGATTTAAAATCCAATTATAAAGATCTGGCCCATGAGTCATTTAGGTGGCCCATTAATAACAACAGTTGTGATAATTTAGTCAAGGATATGAACTGACAAGGCAGACAGATGCATGAGGAACAGAGAATCTTTTCATTTAAAAGGAGAATCATCTTGTAGTAGATCCAGAACTGTTTAAGGCAAGGAACTGCTGTAATCTCCAAACTCTCCCTTCTCTAATATCCTAGCCTCTACTATATTATTTACTATTTTCTACTTTAAATTAAAGACATCACTTTACATTATCTACTGCTATACCGTGAGGTTCCAACAGATAGGGCCAGTGTCTCATATTCTCACATTGCCCATGGTAAGGATTTAATATTTATTGAAATGGATTATAACTCATTCTCATTTCATTACACACAGCTATCATTTGCTTGGCATTTATTATGTATCAGGTATATGTTAAGTGATAAACTCACCTAGCAGGATGGTAAAATTGAAATTCTGACAAGGTTCCTGGTTAAATGAATGTAGAATTTAAAAGTTACCATGTAAACGTTTTTGGAATTAAGGGGTTAAGATACCATATAAAGCTTGGCTGACACCTACTCTGTAAGTCAACATATCCTTGCCTTCTTTGAGGGTAAAAAGGTCAAGAGGCACCTATCATGTCACCCCAAGGAGAGGAGAAAGTTTATTATATGACCCCTGGAGTTAGGAGGCAGAGTGTCTTGGGAAAAAAACAACAACAACAGGCTAACCCCCTGTTTGGAGATGCAGCTGGGTGATATTTCGATGTTGGGATGAGCCTACATACCGAGTTTGTCAATAAGGGATGGGAAACTATTTCCTATAGATCAGATACAATCACTAGGAGGAAAGAGATTCTCAAGGAGAGAGCATCTGGAATCTTATTTCACTGTCCCATAGGATTCCTTCATAGGGCAGAGGGACTCCAGCAACACAAAAGTGTAGGGAAGATTCTTAGATTTTGAGCAAGTGGCCATGGAAAATGAATCTACCATCAAACTCAGGGGAGCCACAAAGGGGAAGGGCATGAAAGCCTCAGGAGAGAGGCCTGAATCCTCTCATCCTACTCATTCTACCTCCTGAGCAGCTGCCACCCAGTTATGCTCACCTGGGGGCGAGGTGGAATGGAAGGCAGAGAAGAGAAAATCAAGCTACCCACTAAACCCTCTTTCCCTTTGAACCTGAAACAAAGGGAAGGGGAGAATAGTTAAATACTAAATGAAATTCAGGGTCTTGGTTAATCTCTTAAACTAGACATTTAAATGACCATGTTTAATTTTTATTTTGGTTTAAATTAACTGAGTTTGTGACTTAAAATAATGTTAGGACAATCTATTATCTAGGAGTAAGCACGAAATTATGGGGCTGACTAGTGTTTGCATTCAGGGAGTAGAAGAGAATGATCAAGAGGATAGAAATTAAAGGAACGGTAGAGGCAAGATGGAAGGTTTCATTTTATGCTGGGTACACATGGATCGCCTCACACAATCCTCACTAAACCCCCAAAAGATAGTAATTGCAACCCTTGTGCAGATGAACAAATTGAGACTTAATGAGGTTACATAAACCATTTATGGTAACAAGTGCTAAATGACAGAGGCAAGAACTTAACTGAGGTCCTTTGGCTTCCAGAGTATGTGTGATCAAACACGGCACCATACACCATGTTACAGCTAAACAATAATTTTTTTCTTTCCAAACTAATTGCACTAAGATAGGAAACAAGGACCGAGATTATTTTTGAATTGAGGGAACTATACTTCCAAGTCAAAAACTCTAAAGCTGTACATCTGCCTTACATTTGTGACCTCCTTTAGATACTTGTGGGAAGTTCACAGGCATGCTGTCATCTGATTATTTCTCAACAGCTCTATCAAATACACATAGTGGACATTATTAATCTCTATGTTAATGCAGTTGTTAATGCAGTAGAGGAACTCACAAAATGGAGACTCCTCAAAGTCACACAGCTGGTTAGCAGAAGGAAAGAACCTACATTTCAGATATTCCCCAGAACAGGTCTCACTTAACTTGTTTTATTTTCTATCTCTTTTCAATATGAATGTTTATAAACAAACGTTGAGTTTCAAATGCCTAACCAGCCCTCTGTTGACCTCTTCCTGCCAAATTTGGGGAAATCAAAGAGGGAGACAACCCCTTCTCCTGTTAGAATTTCTTAAGGCTACTCTGATAGAAAACTTTTATTGAAATTACATGAAATCCTTGAGGCACTGCTTTTCCTCTTTTGAAACCTATTTCAAAAGATAAATCTTCAAGCAAACCCTCAACGTATTGGGAAAGAATTGACTCTTCAGAGTACATTAACTCCTTCTTACAAGATCTAATGCTTATAGATCTTCAGAGTGGATTTAAAAGTTCTTCCTACCAATTCATTCACTGGAAAAACAAACAAATACATTTTTAAAATGCATTTATTCCTCTGTGGGTACTGAGCCCAGCATAAGGATACTACCATATCTCTGCTAACATCCGTATTTATTATGCAACATGCTGCAAGTTTATAGGGAGACTGAGTGGGAATCTATCCATCTTGGTTTCTTTCTGTTTCTCTACTATTATTTCACAGCAAGTGCTTATGACATTTACAACGTGAGAGCTTTGCAAACTTTTAACATCTAATCTACATAAATGTAGGCTCTCCAAGATTCACCAGAGTCCAGGAAATCTTGAAAGCTGCCTTTAGAAAGCCCTTACTTAGGCTGAATTCAGTTGTACTTCTGAGTAGGATGAGTGTCACAATTTTTTAAAAAAATATATATCCTGCTTAACCCTGCATTATCCTTGTTACACAAGATGCTGTGATAATATTCACTGAGTTGGTGGGAAAAACACAGGATTGAGATCCAAAATGAAGACTCAGACTGGATTCAAACCTCAGCTTCCCAAGGAATGAATTTCAGGAATGTAGCAAAACACCACTTTCATCCCTTACTTGCCCTAGGACTGTCATCAGTAATATCCACCACATTGGTCTCACAGTTACAAAGAGACAAAATATATGTGAAATATGCTTCAGAAACTGTCAATGATCATTCAAAGATGATTAGGTTTAAAAATTATTTTCCTTGGATAAAAAGTCAAGACCCATCAGTGTGCTGTATTCAGGAAACCCATCTCATGTGCAAGGACACACATATGCTCAAAATAAAGGGATGGAGGAAGATTTATCAAGGAAATGGAGAGCAAAAGAAAAAGCAGGAGTTGTAATCCTAGGCTCTGATAAAATGAACTGTAAACCAACAAAAATCAAAAGAGACAAAGCAGGGCATTACATAATGGTAAAAGGATCAATGCACCAAGAAGAGTTAACGATCCTAAATATATACATACCCAGGACAGGAGCACCCAGGTACATAAAACAAGTTCTTAATGACCTACAAAGAGACTTAGACTCCCACACAGTAATAGTGGGTGACTTTAACACTCCACTGTCAATATTAGATCAATGAGACAGAAAATTAACAAGGCTATCCAGGACTTGAACTCAGATCTGGACCAAGCGGACCTAATAAACATCTATAGAAATCTCCACCCCAATCTACAGAATATACATTCTTCTCAGCACCGCATGGCACCTAATCTAAAATTGACCACATAATTGGAAGTAAATCAGCCCTCAGCAAATGTAAAAGAATGGAAATCATAAACAGTCTCTCAGACCACAGAGCAATCACATTAGAACTCAGAATTTAGAAACTAACTCAGAACCACACAACTTCATGGAAACTGAACAACTGGCTCCTGAATATCGACTGAATAAACAATGAAATGAAGGCAGGAATAAAGATGTTCTTCAAAACCAATGAGAACGAAGATGCAATGTACCAGAATCTCTGGGAAACATTTGAAGCAGTATCTAGAGGGAAATTTATAGCATTAAATGCCCACCAGAAAAGTGAGGAAAGATCTAAAACCGGCATCCTATCATCAACATTGAAAGAGCTAGAGGAGCAAGATGAAAAAAAACTCAAAGCTAGCCAAAGACAAGAAATAACTAAGATCAGAGCAGTATTGAAGGAGACAGACACACAAAAAACCCTTCAAAAAAATCAATAAATCCAGGAGTTGTTTTTTTGAATAGGTCAACAAAATAAACCACTAGTCAGATTAATAAAAAAGAAAAGGGAGAAGAATCAAATCGATGCAATAAAAAATGATAAATGGGATATCACCACTAACTCCACAGAAATACAAACTATAATCAGAGATTACTACAAACAACTCTATGCACATAAACCAGTAAACCTGGAAGAAATGAATAAATTCCTGGACACTTGCACCCTCCCAAGCCTAACCCAGGAAGAACGTGAAACCTTGAATATACCAATAACAAGGGCTGAAGTTGAGGCAGCAATTAACAGCCTACCAACCAAAAAAAGTCCCAGGTCCAGATGGGTTCACAGCTGAATTCTACCAGACATGCAAAGAGGAGCTAGTACCATTCCTTCTGAAACTATTCCAAACAATACAAAAAGGGGGAATCCTTCCCAAATCATTTTAGGAGACCAATACCACCCTGATAACAAAACCCAGGAGAGACTCAACAACAACAAAAAAAACTTCAGGCCAATATCCATGATGAACATAGATACAAAAATCTTCAATAAAATACTGGCAAGCCGATTGCAACAGCACATCAAAAAGCTTATCCGTCACAATCAAGTAGGCTTCATTCTAGGGATGCAAGTCTATAAATGTAATCTACCACATAAACAGAACGAAAGACAAAAACCACATGATTATCTCAATAGATGCAGAGAAGGCCTTCAACAAAATTCAACAGCCCTTTATGCTAAAAACTCTTAATAAACTAGGTATTGAAAGAACATACTTCAAAACAATAAAGCTATTTACTACAAACCTACAGCCAATATCATACTGAATGGGCAAAAAACTGGAAGTATTCCCTTTGAAATCTGATACTAGACAAGGATGCCCTTTCTCATCACTCCTATTCAATATAATATTGGAAGTTCTAACCAGAGCAATCAGGCATGAAAAAATAATAAGGGTAGTCAATTAGGAGAAGAGGAAGTTAAATTGTCTCTATTTGCAGATGACATGATTGTATATTTAGAAGACCCTATCATCTCAGCCCAAAATCTAAACTAATAAGCAACTTCAGCCAAGTTTCAGGATACAAAAATCAGTGTGCAGAAATCACAAGCATTTCTATACACCAATAACAGAGAGCCAAATCATGAGAAAACTCCCATTCACAATTGCTACAAAGAGAATAAAAAACCTAGGAATATAGCTAACAAAGGACATAAAGGACCTTTTCAAGGAGTACTACAAACCACTGCTCAAGGAAATAAGAGAGGACACAAATGGATGGAGAAATAGTCCAAGCTCATAGTTAGGAAGAATCAATACTGTGAAAATGGCCATACTGCCCAAAGTAATTTATAGACTCAATGCTATCCCCATCAAGATACCAATGACCTTCACAGAACTGGGAAAAAAAACCCTCCAAAAACTTCATATGGAACCAAAAGAGAGCCCGCATAGCCAAGACAATCCTAAGCAAAAAGAACAAAGCCAGAGACATCACACTACCTGATTTGAAACTATACTACAAGACTACAGTAATCAAAACAGCATGGTACTGGTACCAAAAACAGTGACATAGACCAATGTAACAGAATAGAGGCCCGAGAGGCAATGCCAGACATCTACAACCATCCGATCTTTGACAAACCTGACAAAAACAAGCAATGGGGAAAGGATTCCCTGTTTCATAAATGGTGTTGAGAAAACTAGCTAGCAGTGTGCAGAAAGCAGAAACTGGACCCCTTCCTGACACTAAAATTAACGCTAGATGGATTAAAGACTTAAACATAAGACCCAACACCATAAAAACCCTAGAAGAATACCTAGGAAAAACCATTCAGGATATAGGCATAGGCAAAGAGTTTATGACTAAAACTCAAAAAGCATTGGCAATAAAAGCCAAAATAGACAAATGGGACCTAATTAAACTCCGGAGCTTCTGTACAGCAAAAGAAACAATCATTAGAGTGAACTGGCAACCAACAGAATAGGAAAAAAAATTTTGTAATCTACCCGACAAAGGGCTAATATCCAGAATCTACAAAGAACTAAAACAGATTTACAACAACAAAAAATCCCATCCAAAAGTGGGCGGAGGATGTGAACAGACATTTTTCAAAAGAAGACACAGATGAGGCCAATAAACATATGAAAAAAAAATGCTCATCATCACTGATTATTAGAGAAATGTAAATCAAAACCACATTAATATACCACCTCATGCCAGTTAGAATGGCGATCATTAAAAAATCTGGAGACAACAGATCCTGAAGAGGATGTGGAGAAATAGGAACACTTTTACATTGTTGGTGGGAGTGTAAACTAGTTCAACCATTGTGGTGCTTCCTCAAGGACCTAGAAATAGAAATTCCATTTGACACAGCAATCCCATTACTGGGTATATACCCAAAGGATTATAAATTGTTCTATTATAAGGACACATGCATACATACATTCATAGCGGCACTGTTTACAATAGCAAAGTCCTGGAACCAACAAAAATGTCCATCATGTGGCACATATACACCATGGAATACTATGCAGCCATAAAAAATGATGAGTTTGTGTCCTTTGTAGAGACATGGATGAATCTAGAAACCATCATTTTCGGCAAACTGACACAAGAACAGAGAATCAAACACCTCATGTTCTCACTCATAGGCAGGTGATGAACAATGAGAACACATGAACACAGGGAGAGAAGCATCACACACAGGGGTCTGTTGGCAGGGGCCAAGGGAGGGACAGGGGATGGGTGGGGAGGTAGGGGAGGGATAACATGGGGAGAAATGCCAGATGTAGGTGACAGGGGAATGGAGGCAGCAAACCACATTGCCATGTGTGTACCTAGGCAATGGACCTGCATGATCTGCACAGGTCCCCCATAACCTAAAGTACAATTTAAAAAATTAATTATTTTCCTAAAATATCAGAGCATTCTGTTTTGAGAGTTTCACATTTCTTTTTCTTAAGTTAAAAATTTTGGCATGAATACTGTATATGTGATGGGAGAATCATTTCCTATGAATCTAATCAAGAGGAAAACCATCAGGCCAATTCACAAGTTGAGGTATTTTGCTGAACTGGACTTTTTGAAATCACACTGAAGAAAAACAAGAAGACTGAGAAACAAACAAAACAAAACAAAACAAAACAAAACAACACAGGCTTTAGAACCATTCCCGATGAAAGGAAAAGAGATGTCACAACTAAAAACAATGCAAGAGATCAACTTCTGGATTTAAAGAAAATGCTAGAAAGGGACTTTATTGGAACAACTGGGGGAACTTGGAATGTAGACTGTATGTAAGGTATTATTGCATCAAATTTTCATTCCTTGAAATTTATCCTGATATGAGTAAAATGGAGGCAGTTCTTGTTCTTAGGAGGAACATACTGAAGTATTTTGGGGTAAATTGTCTTGACAACTGCAACTGTCAAATTATTCAGTAAAAATGAACCATGTCTGTCTACATAGAGTGAGAAACAGGTGGAAAAAATTAACATTTTTTAAAGGGATAGTGATGGATATACAACTGTTTATTGCACCAATATCTCAACTTGTCCAAAAATTTCAAATTTTTAAAAAATTTTTGGGGCAGGGGAGATACTATGTCTTAAAAAATCCTCAAGAGGAAAATAAATCCTTTTTTGGTGATGCAAGAAATTCTTAGGACTCTTAGATAGAGTGAGGCTTATTCCCTTAGAGTGACACAAAATGGAAACCCAAAAAATGAGCAGCAATTCTCTGCAATTGCATTTCATGAACTCCAGGACTCCATGTCACTGCCATATGAGACACTTGGTTTTAATTGGCCAATATGGAAATGATGGCTTGGCCACTAACTCATTGCATAATTTCTCTATCCTAGTTTTCTCATGTGAACATGAGAGTAACAGAAGTTCTACCTCACAAGGGTGAGGCGGGGATTAAATGAGCTAGCCCGTGTTAAACATTTAGAAGATCTGCTGTTACAGGATAAACTCTCAGAATTACTACTACCACCACCACCACGACCACCTTACATTGACGTCTGCTATGAAAATGTAGAGGCTTCACCATCTTACACCTTGTCTTCTCTCTGCTATAACCATGTGGAGCATGTGGAGTGCTATTCTCCACTTATTACCTCACTCTGAAAGAATAAAACTTGAAGTCATTCTGAATGTGAGTAGTAAGTGGGGCGTAGCACTCCACAGGCTCCACATGTTTCTAAAGAGTCCATAATTTCATTTAATCAACTTTTTCATGTGATTCCAAGAAGGATCCATATTCAGAGACATAGCTAAATTGGAATCATAGAATGGTAAAGAAAATAAACCATATAATGAAAAAGAAGAGGATGAAGGGCATAGTTCTGATGGTGGCTAACATTTTGTGGGCACCTACTATGTGCAAGGCACTGGGCCAAATGCTTTACTTTAAAAATAGAAAAACATTTTGCTCCCAAGATGCTTAGACCTAGATTCTCTGCATATCTGATTTAAATGCTAAAACGTGAGGATTTGGGGGTGATATTTAGATGAGATTTTGTACTTTGAGTTGATACTGTAATGAGTTGAGACTTTTTGGGGGATATTTGAATATGATTAATATATTTGTCATGGAAAATGGATGTGAATCTTTGGGGATCAGAGGGTAGATTGTGATAAGCCAAAAAATGGTCTAAAAATATCTAGGTCCTGATCTCTGGAATCTGTGAATGTTACCTTTTATGGAAAAAGAATCTTTGCAGATGTGATTAAATTAAGGATCTCGAGATGGAGAGATTATACTAGATTATCTGGATGAGCCCTGAATGTAATTTTGAGTTTTCTGATAAGAAGAGACAGAGGGAAATTTAACACAGAAGAAAAAGCAATGTAACGTCTAAGGCATCGATTGAAGTGATAGCTTGTCAGCATTTCTTGACTTGTGGCTCTATCAGAAACTCAAAGTTGCAAGCGATGAATTGTCCTTTATAGTCTTTGGAGTTAGTGTGGCCCTACCACCAAAAATTGATTTTTTTTGTCCATTGAAATTGATTTCAGAACTATAAGATAATAGATGTGTCTTATTTTTAGCCAGCAAGATTTTGGCCATTTGCTACAGAAGCTATAGGAAACTAATACAGTAGTCAATGAAGAATAGAACTTGAGGTCAACCCTATCTGACTCCCCATTAAATTTGAGTTAAGAGTTTTTGCTGCAACTAAGTACCTGGCTTAACTCTGAGTTTTCTGGAAGCCAAAGCAAGAAAACAAAAACAGCAAATTACAAAATGCTATTATCTAAAACAGTCAAAACAAATTAGTTATTATAAGAGATGAAATTTTTTCAAATTTCATCATTTCCAAAAAATCCTGGGAATGAGCTGCCAAACAACATAATGGACAATGTCTTTATTATTATTACTACACTTAAGTTCTGGGGTACGTGTGCAGAATGTGCAGGTTTGTCTTTAAGATTTCACTGATGGCCGGGCACAGTGGCTCACACCTGTAATCCCAGCACTTTGGAAGGTTGAGGCGGGTGGATCAGAGGTCAGGAGATTGAGACCATACTGGCTAACATGGTGAAACCCCGTCTCTGCTAAAAATACAAAAATTAGCCAGGCGTGGTAGCGTGCGCCTGTAGTCCCAGCTACTCAGGGGGCTGAGGCAGGAGAATCGCTTAAACCGGGCAGGTGGAGGTTGCAGTGAGCTGAGATTGTGCCACTGCACTCCAGCCTGGGCAACAGAGAAAGACTCCATCTCAGAAAGAAGAAAGAAATAAAAAAACATTTCACTGATGATGTAGATACTTTTCTCTTTGGCCTTAAGCATGCAGTGAAATCCTTGATGTGTACAAGACTTTCTAAGGCATAGAAAGTTAAGTTATGATCTAGGGATGATGCTTACTAGAGGTCAGGATGAGAGAAAAATGTGGTGAAACAGGATAGTTAGTATGACCCTTAACAGTAAGGGACCCACAGAAATTATTGTACAAACAAAGACATGTCTAACAGTGAAAAGCAGTGCTAGTGACAATTGTGCTGGTATGACAAATTCAAGAAGGAACAGTCCCAGGCAAAATGAAACATGTAGTCACCTCACTTACAAACTTCTGTGTAGAGCTCATAGTCTTCTTAGATACCCACTATAAGCTCTACACAGAGGTTTGTTTAGTCTCAGGGATTGACATATTCTTTCAAAATGACAACCTGTAAATTTGATCAGACTCTCCCCTAGCTCTTAAGAATGCTGTTTGTAAGTCCACTATGTTTCTAAGAAGAGACAACAGGGAAATAATGCCCCTTATGTGTTTTCTAGTGAAAACATAACTGTGCAAAGACATGTATATAAAAAGAAGTATTTTTTAAAAATAGAATTAATCTAAATACTCATCATAAAGAGATTGAGTAAATAAGAATGAAGCAATCTGCAAATTCTGATATAAAAGATGTTAAATATCTAACTGAGGAAAAATTTTGCATGTGAAATCTCATCTGAATAAGGCAGAACAGAAGCATCTACACACACACGCTTTTAAAGTTATGGAAAAACAAGGACAAATTGATAATAGTTTTACCTTTAGGGGACAGTTCTAGAGGTTGATATTAAGGAGAATTTTTAGTTTTTATCTTATACCACTTTCTATAGTCATAATTTTTCACCATGACCATAATCATAATAATAACTAAGCAACAAGCAAAGAGATTGGCCAGGAGGCATTGACAACCTATTTCCTGTTAAGTGCCATGGAAGATATGAAACTATATGGGACATAGTGCCTTTCTTACCAGTGGAGACACCCTGTACTGTTTAAACGTTGTCTCAACAAAATGTATGGAAATCATCCATTCCGGATGATTGAAGTTAGATAAAATCAAGTTCAACTTTCATTTCTGATACCAGCTAGGAGGTCTTGGACAAACCAACTAATTGTTCTGAGAGTCGGTTTCCTCAACTAGAACTAAGAACAATGCTTATTTTCATGGATTTCTGATGTGGTTCTGATAATGACGGTCTCATAGTAGATGCCTGGCAAGTACTATTAGCTCCGAATTTACCTTCAAAGGGATCGGAATCCCATTGACATTTTCTAGGGGTTCTATGGAAAGTTAGGTGTCTAAGAGTTCTACAAATGAAGTCATAACACTCTCTCTGAGACTCGCAATGGATATCAGTTAAAGGTTCTGAAAGTTGCAGTAAAGTGTTTATTAACCCAGATCTTCCCAAAATATACTTGGCTCCCTGCTGAAGGCCTCCCCAGGTGTTCTAATTTTTATAGTGAAATCACTCATAGAATAAAACATTGCAATTAATAAATTGATTCTGATTTAATTGGACAACATTTAATATTACCTCTACTACTACAAAAACTACTACTAATATACTCCCACTTTGCCTAAATATTCTAGAGGAGTATGAGGTGACAAGCTTTGCAAATGAGGATTCCAGTTGTCCTTGATTACTCTCAGGCTGCATAATATTACCAGAGAGAAACACCTAATACCAACCAATGTCTGTTTCAGGCAGAGAAGAAAAAATTAATAATCAATAGTTATCGCTAAGGTTTTTTGTTTTCTTAAAGAAATGCCCCTAGACTTAAACTAGATATGCTTGTAAGTAAATGAAGCTGGACGATTGTGTTTCAATTTTATACTCTGCTATTTCCTCATCTTCAGATACCACTTTTCTTTTTGAAAAGATTTAATACAATTACCCTTAAAGGCCTTAAAAACCTTATAAAGTGGTATTTTTTTAAAGGGCTTTGGAATTAGGCATACCTAACTTTGTCTAACTTGCCATTCAGCCTCTTCGTAGTTACTACTAGTAACTTGAACTTATTAGTTTTGTGATTTTTAGGGCATGTTACTTAACACTGGACCTCAATGTTTTCATCTGTAGGATGGGCATGATAATACTATTTCACATGGTTTGATAGACTGCTTCCAAAACTGACTTCCACGATTCCCTATCTTCTATTATCAATGGTCTTTTGCAATGCAATCTTAAAGCTCCTTAAATCAATAGGTGGAGTCTATTTTCCCTTTTTTTAAAATCAAGTCTAGATTGGAATTATTGAGACAGATGTGAGATTGGTGGGGCAGATGTGACACTATGCCAGCTCTGCTCCTGGGCTTCTCCAAAAGGCCTTGCATGATCCTGTTCTTGCTCTTAGAACCCTGCCCAGCCATCATGTGAACAAGCCCTGGCTGGCCTGCTGGTTGATAAGAAACCATATAAAGGAGAAGCTAGTTGTTCTAGCTGAGGTGTCCCAGCCTAGAGCCAACCACACTCTAAACATGGGGAAACCTGATCATTAGAGCCAACTACCTGATCTGCAGCTGACCACAGGCTAATGAGTAAGCCCAGCCAAGACTAGAAGAACCACCAAACTACTTATGGATTTGTGAGCAATAATAAATGCCACTGAATTTGTAAATACTTGTTATATAGCGAAAGGTAACTGATACACATGGCTATTTTGCCAATTAAATAAATTAACATATTTATGTTTTTCTCACAAACCCCGATTAGTATTTGTTTTACACATATATACTAGCAACTAATAGAAGAGTAAGCTTTTTAATAAAAGTATAATAGAAACCTCATTTTAAAATACTGTAATTGCTCAATGCTGAAGGACACAATAGTTTTTGTCATTAGAAACCAAATTATTTAATCCTAACAGTCAATAATGTTCTAAGTTGTTATGGTAACTTTCAAGCAGCTGAGAACAACTGATACACAGATGAAAGATATCCATGTACTTCTAAGGTGTAATCTGAATAACACATTTAAATATTGTTTGCTCACATATCCTTGGTGTCTAGCACAGTTCCTGGTGTGGAATTAGTGCTTTATTAGTGTAGCCCAGGGGTTAAGACCAGGAACTCAGAAGTCAGACTACCTGAGTCTAAACCCCAGTTTCCATAATAACCTCACCTTACCTCAGTTTCTCCACCTGTAAAATGAGTGTAATAGCAGTACTTCTTCTAGTTGTAGAAAGGACTAAGTGATACTATTTAGGCAAAATATGTAGAATGAGACCTGACACAGTAGGTGCAAAATAAATATTAGCTATTTCTCTTTGTTCAGTGATTTTGGCTTAAACATACTCTTGGAAATAGAGCCTATGTGGCATATAGGCATCTTAGTGGACATGTTTGGATAGCCATCCCAGTGCTTGTTGATTCTCTGCAGCTCTCAGAAGCTCTCTTGCAAACACAGAGGCAAACATCAAAGAGACAACTACAAAGAAAGCAAAGATTCTAGAGATTCAGTGAAGAATTTAAATGACATGTCTTGGTAATTCTGATGAAACAGAACTGAAATAAGTAACTTTCTGTTAATTCAGGAGTATTGCCAGCATGGGCTAGTATAAGGTTCTCACCCAATATGGGGTATCATGTAAGGCCTGCAAAAGGCTTCCATCAAATGGACTCCACTCTCCGTTATCCACGCCTGAAGAGTAGAACATCAAGACAGTGCTCTCCCCCATTTCATTTCGGCCATTTATCCCTCAACAAACCTCGTTCAGAACTGTGGCATCATGCACATTCTCACTCAATTATCCAGACCAATGACCTAAAACTGATACCTGAATGCTGATTTCAACTAGAGATGGATAGAGAAGTTATTTTTATACAACTTAGCCTTCCTTCCAGTCTTTTTTTCCTAATCAAGAAGTCAAAAATCTGGTTACAGAGTCAGTGAGGTGGGTAAGAAGCTAGGAGTTGACACAGATTACACAGATGAAGCAGACAATGGAAAGCCAAATTGTCACAACTCATCTCAAACCAAAGTTGCTCTTTTTAATCTCATCATTTTTCTTTTCCAGAACCACTGTCCATCAAATCAAATGAATAATTGCCCCTCCAATCTATTGGTAGAAGTCAATTGGCATATAAATCATCCCTAACCTTCAAAAATTTTTCCTTGATTTCAGGTACAGATTCTTCATTCTCTTAGGCATCCTAATGTAAATTTTCAAATTTTATCTTCTCAATGATTACATGGGGGATTCATGTAAGGTCAAAGTTTTCCTCATTTAATTTATCCTCTCTCTCTCTCTCTCTCTCTCTCTCATACACACACACACACACATTCATGTACATACATATGTGTGTGTGTGTAAGCTTAAGTACTCCTTCCTTAAAGAAACTGACAGAATGGAAAAACCAATTAATTAATATTTGTAGAACAAGGAAGCCATACAAAAAGTTGCCTGAATACCATCAATGGCAATGTAATCCTAACAGTAATAGATAGGCTGTCTCCTGTTTATCTAATTATGCCAATAGATAACTAGGCAACCCTTTTAAACCAATGGCTTGGATTTAGTCTAGAAATGTTCTTGCCTCTTTGTTATCACATGAACACTTTATCTTCTCAGTTAGATATGAATTTTTTTTCCAGCCAAGAGAAATCTTCGTTTCATAGTAAGGAAAGCCTCCAAAACAAAAAAGAAAATCAGAACTGAGATTACCACCCATCTTTTTAATACTGTGCAGTTCGTTGAAGTTCCACAGAGAAATAATGTTGCTCTGAGTTGATTTTCCTCTGGGAACCACCCGGAAAAAATTAACAGCTACCTAGGGATTTAGCTTTTGTCAACAATGAACCAAATAAAACTTTCCAAATCCATTTAATTGTCTGCATGATGCAGTAAGACTTCCCCTATCTCCTTGCTCAGATATAACACACCAATTTAAATAATATTGGACTGGCATTCTCCAACCTAGCATTTATTCTATCTTGGTGAACCAACTGGCAGGTATGATATGTAAAGATAGTAGAAATCAATGCAGGCAAAACTAAGAAAATCAAGCAGAGGAGAGACAGCCATTTCCAGAACATGATAATGTCAGTCTTCGTCTAGCCTCCTTTAGACACTTGCACAATCTTTTAAAAATAGGCCATCATCATATTAACATGAAGTCACAAATTTTACTGCCTCTGGCATAGTTGTAGGAACTGTGACCAAATTGCTACCACATCCAATCAATTTTTATCCATATTCAGCTCAACAAACCTGTGTTTGGTCAGGTATGCCCATGTTTTACATTTTTGCCTTGCCTGTGGCTTTTGCTGTGTGCAGAGTCACAGCATATAAGACGAGGAAGGTGGTGACGAGCCAAGTGGGGTCTCCTCAATTCCCTGATTTAGTAACATTCAGTCTAAGCAGAGACACAATCCACCGTGAGCACTTCCTCCTCTTTGTCTTTCCAATTCAGTAACACCTAAAGTCACAGATGGGAGGACTGGACAGAGCAGAGCAAGACACCCATGTGTGTGTGGGCCTGTGGACCATCTGACTATTAACAGCTGTGGCATCCCCAAAGTTGCCTTACAGGAAATGATGCAGTCTGTGCCCAGAACATGTTTGCTCAATGAAGGTCTAGATGGCTGAAAAGATGGTTCTCAAGAACCTAAAAGTCCTGGGGGTGGGCCACACTATTCCTGACAATGCTAATTTGGCCACCTCACTATGGAAATCCATATGGAAATGGAGAAAGAACAGGAGAGTGAGCAAGCCACTAATACCACCCGCTCCTTGCACAAGCAGGTTCAAATCAAAAGGAGAGAGCCTCTCACACTGACAAAATGGAAACAACGGTATCTAATTCATGAAAACTAAAATCTGGACAGATCAAGAGGATGTCACCTCTACTCCCCCGGAAAGCTACCCAGGGATGTTCACTGTCAGAGGGAGGTCAGATTCTGTGAGAAGGTCACCATTGCTTAACATGTCGGGATTGGTCCTTGTGTTCCAGAGGCACTGTCATTGAGCCTGTGATGCTAGCCTGGCCTACAAGTTTGAGAAATACCTAGTGAAAACATGAAGGTAAAATATCTACAAAAAGTGAGAGTCAGGGAGAGACTGAAACTGAACAAAGCAAATGTTTTACTTTAAATGGACCAGCCTTTCTCTCTTTTCCTCTACTTTGTCTCTGCCTTAGAAGGAAGGACATCATTATTAAACCTTAGGGAGATGGAGCGTCTAGGAGTCTATAAAGGCTCCTTGTGCTCAGCTTCTAAAACTCCCTGGAGTCCAGGAAACATCACAGGTCTGCGGACACTGAGCTCTTTCCACCTGCGGAAAGTGGCTCTCATCCTGTAATGGGGGATAACTGAGGCCTTGATGATGTTAAAAAGAGGAAGGTAGCACATCACACCGCCACGTGTGTGCCTATGCTACAACCTTGCACGTTCTTCACACGTACCCCAAAACCTAAAATGCAATTAAAAAAAAAACGCAAAACTGCAAAAAAAAAAAGCTAATTCTCCTACTTTGCAGGTAGTAGATTCTTATCTGTTTGGAGATCCAGGCACATCTGTGACAGCTGACCAACAATTATTTATGGAAATGCTGTTCTTGGCATTCTGCAGCCACAATTGAAAGTGGCTGAAAATTTTACTCTAGGCAGTGACTATGGGGGTGGGATGGTGATATGGTTTGTATCTGTGTCCTCACTGAAATCTCATGTTCAACTGTAATCCTCAATGTTGTGGTGGGGCCTGGTGGGAGGTGATTGGAACACGGGGTGGATCTTTCATGAATGGTTTAGCACCATCCTTTTGATGCTGTTCTCGTGATGGTGAGTTCTCAGGAGATCTGGTTGTTTAAAACTATGTGCACCTCCCTCTTGTTCCTGCTCTGGCCATGGAAGATATGCCTGATTCCCCTTTGCTTTCTGCCATGATTCAAAGTTTCCCCAGGCTTCCCCAGAAGCTGAGCAGATACCAGCATCAAGCTTCCTGTACAGCCTGAAGAACCATGAGCAAATTAAACTTCTTTTCATTATAAATTACCCAGTCTCAGGTATTTTTTATAGCAATTCAGAATGGACTAACAATAGTCATTATTTCTTATTGGTGTTGACAAATATTCCCTGACCAAGTGGGACTTTGATCCTTGGCACAAAGCAGCAGCAAATACTATTCTCTCTGTGGTTCTTTATTTAAAAGGTGTGCCTGCTCCTCTCTGTAAGGGAGCATTCTTTTCTGCTGACCAGAAAAGTATAGATGCCCAGATGTCTAGAAAGACCTGTGGATATGTTTCGGCTTTTACTCAACATAATTCCTGGGTTCACATCTGGATATATCTTTATAGGTTCATCCCTTTTCTATTACTCTGTTATCATTAAACTTCCATTTTATCCCAGGTGCACCAGGGATACCTGAACCTCCTTGTGAGGTAACCAAGATGGAGGCTTCAATGAGGTGTCTTTATAGCACCAAAGCAAGGAGGAATCTGACAAAAGTCTTCCCAGAGACTATTTGTGAAGCATCTCCTTGTTTGGTTGTTCTGTCCAGTGGCTGCTGTGGGATGAGATAAAGCTGTGGGAGGTGGAGGAGCCAAGGCTAATTCTTCCTTATTCAAACTACAGATTATCTCAATCCTTGATTCTCTTCCCATTCCATCTGTCTCCTCAGCCCTGGGTCATTTTCATTGTTCATTCTAGCACAAGAGGGAAAGCAGAGGAAATGAAGGAAGAAGATGAAATTCAAATGAACTGATTCTACCACTTGTTAGCAGCTCAGCTCACAAGCACACGAAGGGAGGAGGCTGTGGCTCCTCTGTGGATTTCAATTCTCCTTGCTATTCTTGTTCCCCATGCTGCCAGGCAATATCGAGTGGGCTGTATGGAAACGATCTCTGGGATGAAAAAAGAAGTGGGGGTAGCTCCCTTGAACAGTAGCTTCTTCAAAGAAAAGAAAAAGGAATTATATGCTCAGCGGCAGCATGCCACACAGAGAAGCCCACATTTTATTAAACAAACTCATGTTTGGAAGCATACTATCCTCTCAGAACTAGAGGGAAAGGAATGCTGAGGACATATTTAGAGCAATTATAATGCAGAGGATACACTGATTGTCATAGCAGCAAACATTTTAAATAAAGAGGACATCTCCTTAAAAGATTATGCCAAGGACACCAAAAGCAGAAGCAAACAAAGGCTGTATTAAAATCCTAAGGCTAATGAAAGGGAAGAAAACACATCAATACATTCAAAACCACAGTTACCAACACAGGTAGAATGGTAGGGAGAAAATAGAACCCTGGAGCAAATGGAAGCATCTTTTTCTCCCTGCACTTATAAGAAAGGATTAGGGCCAGGCACGGTGGCTCAAGCCTGTAATCCCAGCACTTCGGGAGGCAAAGGCAGGTGGATCATGAGATCAAGAGATCAAGACCATCCTGGTCAATATGGTGAAACCCTGTCTCTACTAAAAATACAAAAAAATTAGCTGGGCATGGTGGCACGTGCCCGTAACCCCAGCTATTTAGGAGGCTGAGTCAGGAGAATTGCCTGAACCCAGGAGGTGGAGGTTGCGGTGAGCCGAGATCGTGCCATTGCACTCCAGCCTGGGTAACAAGAGTGAAACTCCGTCTCAAACAAAAAAAAAAGAAGAAAGAAAAAGAAAGGGTTGGACTACAGTCACAAATGCCCTGTCCTGCTCTCAATGGCGGACACTGCAAGGCACCACCTTGATGACCCGGCAATAAAGGGCTTGCCCCCGCTGCTTGGAGCGTTGGCAGCACAGAGTTTTCAATTAGTGACCCCTTCAGGGATTGTCTCTGTGGCAAAGAGACACTTTGCCTTCCAGAAACAGCCTACATACAATGACTGATCAGTGGGAGAGGATAAGGTCAGGCTCTCTGAGCCTAATATGGGACAGCTCTGAAGGGCCAGTCCAGATCCACAGCTCCCGAGGAGGTTGGCTGAGGCTGTGGTTGGTTCTGCATCACAGCTTGTCTTCGTCTTCTCCCCATTCCTTCCCACCCTATTCACAAATGTTGATCCCAAGGATACTCCTTAATAAACCTTT
Organism: Saguinus oedipus; assembly: GCA_031835075.1. NCBI lineage: Eukaryota > Metazoa > Chordata > Mammalia > Primates > Cebidae > Saguinus > Saguinus oedipus. The sequence continues at coordinate 16,699,233 of CM063185.1, forward strand.
TGCATGCCAAATCCCATCTCAGGCTCTTCTCCTCTAGAATGGCAACATGCAACAGTTAATAGTCACTAATCTTTGCCCACCCTGCCCTTTTTTTATATCACATTATTTTTTCTGAGCTGAATATTTACTTTTGTGAATGAGGTTGGTATATACCCCAAGAAGATAAGCTATGTAACACACCAAAGAAGAAATGCAGTTTGGCAGGTGGGGGATGCAGGAGAGAAAAAGGCTATGAATGATCCAAATGGAAATGGAATAAAAAGATTGAGCTTCAGATTAAGTAAAGTAGTAGTGTTGAAGTTACCATAAGAAACATGGATAATTAAGAAATAACACTTTACCTAGGCAAAGCAAGGGACATAGTCTGTGCGAATCCTGTGCCACAGCTGAGTCTATTAATGAACAAGTGACTTTTATAGTTAAGCCTAAGAATGTGGTATTTTCTCTCTGAGGGAGCTGCTGGCAATAGAGAATCTTAGAGAATGTTTGCCACCAGAAAAAGTTATCATATCTGAGGGACTGGACTAAGTTATCAATGGAGCATATCTGGGCATATGCCCCCACTGAGCCACTAAATGGCATTAGACACAGTATTTAAACCCCAGGTCTGAGAGGAGGAAAGCACATAACTTGCTCAGTGAATAGAGATTCATGAAACTAAGATTTTTCTGAATTGTTGTATATGAAACTTCCATCAATTGCACTGCCTAATTATAGTCATAAAATAGAAATAGTTGTTTTTTTTAAATGATACATATAGAGAGAACTATAGCTATATATACACACATATATATGAAATGTGTATATATTTGAAGTATATATGTGAATATATATGTATATCCTTATGCATACATATATAGAGAGGGAGAGAGAGTTTACCATATCTTAAAAGTAAACATGCCAGTTGCAAAACAGTGTGGCAACATAATTTAATTTTAATAAGCAAATATATGTGTGGCATCAGGTACCACTCTGATAACTTCAGAATTACTAATTTAATACTCATAACCAGTTTTTGAGGTATTTACAATCATTATCCTGATTTTCCAGATAAAAAAAAAATACTGAGACACACTGAAATTAGTTTCTACAAGGTCACAGAGCTGGTAGGTAACTAAGCCAGAATTTGAATCCATGCTAACCAGTACATTGGACTTTCTCTCACTATTATCATGTCTGTGCAAACAAAGAGCACATCAAGTCTATTGAAAGTCTCTGTCTTGCCCCCTCTCTCACCACACTGAGGCTGGCTCTTGCAAAGAGGAAGTTTCCTGACATTACCTTATATCTGAATGGTGTCTTAGGGTTTATAATGTACCTTTACAGAAGTGAGGTAATCATTACTGTGCTTTACAAAATTTTCAGTTTTCCTTCCTCTGGGAAGGGGTAGAATTGCCCTCTCTACTCCATTTATTAATTAGAGATGGGGTCTCACTCTGTCACCCAGGTTGGAGTACAGTGGTGTGATCCCAGTGTACTATAACCAAGAATTTCTAACCTCAAGGGATCCTAGCAACTTAGCCTCTTGAGTAGTGGGGTTTGCAGGCCTGTGCCACCAAGCCCAGCTTCCAATCTCTTTGAAGATATGTGTGGCCATGTCATCACATTGGCTGATGAGTCTGAGAAGAACTTGTGTGAGTTTTAAGGCTTCCCTAACCTCTCAACCCCAACCCCACTCTTCCTTGGTCCATGAGTAAATAGGAAGAGCAGATTCCTCACTGACCCATGCTGGGCACATAACATGACTGATCAAATAAACTTTTGTCCTTTTAAATCTTGAGATTTGAGGTTTGTTTATTACTACACCATTATTGAGCTGATCTTCACTGTTACAGTTGGGTATCCTCCTTCCACAAACTAAGGTTCAGAGAAATGTAATGACTGGTCCTTGATCACATACTAGTAAGATAGGCAGCATTTTGACAAGCAGAGACTGAAGGGAGGTGATCACTTTAGAGAACAAGAAAGTCAAGTAAAATCAAGTAGGTAAAACAACAACAACAAAAACATGAAAACCGCCCCCCAAAACAACAAAAAAACCCATGTGTTTGAGTGACTGCAAGCACTCCAGTGTATGTGGGAACGGAGTAACAGATATCAGCTCCTGGTGAGCTGAGGGATCTAAATGAATAATGAGTTCCACTCTGAACATTACATATGTTTATGGAAAGTCAGGGCTATGGTTTGAATGTCTGTCTTCTCCAAAACTAGTGTTGAAATTTAACTGCTGTCATCACAGTATGAAGAGGTAGGACCTTTGAGAGATGATTAGGCTATGATGGCTTTGCCCTCCTGGGTGGATTAATGCCATTATAAGAGGACAAGTTTGGCCCCCTTTCTGTCTCTTTGCCCTTCGGCCTTCTGCCATGTGGTGGTACAGCAAGAGGACCCTTGCCAGATGCCAGCACCTAGATCTTGGACTTCTCAGTATCCAGAACAGTGAGAAAATAAGCTGCTGTTTAAGTTACCCAGTCTCAGGTGTTCTGTCATAGCAGCTCAAAATGGACTAAGGCAGTCGCTAAGAGAGCTGAAGTAGAAAGCCAGAAATCGTCAGAAAGGAGACAGAAGAGAGTAAGCACAGATGCAGCACATATCATGGTCAAGGCCAGGATACCATCATAATTTTCCAACCAACCTGCTTATTTCTGAATACTGTGTAGTACTTTAAATGCCATGTAGATTGAGACTGAATTTCAGTGGGAACCAGTGGGACTGACAGTTACATACAATTTCTTTCACCCTTGGTTCCTTGTATACTACCAGAAAGCACAAAGCTTTGTGAAAGCACAGAGAGGGCTGGAACTTTCCCAACTTTGTTTTCAAAAAACGGGGAAAAAAGATCCAAGGAGTTGTTCATGCAACCATGAATTTAACTGAATAACTTGAGCAAATCATCTAAATTGGCTGATTCACCAGCAGAAATAGGACAAGTCCACAGTAGACAATCCAGCCGGAAGGATCCTGAGAAAATATTGAGAGAAACAAGCCCTGCAGACAAAGGATCAGCTTTTGTCAGACATCAATATGACTTATGCCCAAAAAGGAACCAAGGGAGCTGGCGCCAAGATTTGTCTGACAACGTGCTATAAAGTAAAAACAGAGCTTTATTCCTGAGAAATTGTGCTGCAGCTATCTTAGGAAAAGTGTGCATCCTAGCTCTACACAAATAAGTGAGGTTAGGGGAGGTAGACAGAAAATGGAAAGCTGGCAAGGCTGCTGTCTCAGGCCAGAAGATGTGATAACTAATGGAATGGTTTGCTTTCAGTAGGTAGTATTTCTAGTTTCACTGTTTCCATAGGGTACAACCTTATGCACATATGGGCCCATCCAGCCACAGCTTTCCTAACCTCATGAACAAGGACTTTGAAAGTGACTGTGCTTTTATTTCTCAGTTGCATTCAGCATCCCCTGGTGAGGACCTGCCATAAACCTCTGCCTCCTGGGGATCCAACTCATAGCATATCTTTGCCAACCTCCTTCTTTATTTCTCTAGAAATTGCTGGAGCTTTTGTTTGGCCTAAACTGATGGACCCCAAAGAACTATGATGCTAAAATCTGGCTTTGCTAATATTTAGATATTTCAGCTGCTGCCGCCACAATTTACCCAACAGATCAGATGGTTGTGGTACTGAAATGCCATCCCATAGTAAGCCAGTCCTATAATATAGTTTAAACTGCGGTCTCCTTCCTTGACGGGACAAAGATTGCCCCATAGCCTCTTAGTTTCTCTTTCCTTGGTCCTGACCTTTCCTAAACTCCTCCCATAGAAGTCCCAATACATCTTGCAATGAAGTAAGCATGACTGGAATCAAAAGGATCTCAGAATTGAGCAGACAGGTTTAAAAACTGGCACAAAAGTGAAAGATAGGATTGTTTTTGTGTGTCATTTGTACATGCCGCAGAATGCCCGTGAGAGAAACACAGGGTATAAATTAGCAAATCTCAGATTTTACATTGTTTGGGGTAAACAAAATGGAAAAGTGAAACAGGAAATAGAGAGGTAATTGATGTAGAAGAGGAAAACACAGCAACGTTTTGACACTTTCAATGTGCAGCAGCTGAATGCCACATGCAGTATACAATTTGGAGAGGAAAACTATCCACTGAGGCAATGCCACCTTCATGTGAGAACCCTGAAAGGGGAGCTGGGTAGAGCCCGGTGGTACTTAAAAATGAACAACATTCCCACCAAAAGTAGTTTTTCTCCACGCCAGGGACTGTCTTTCTGGTGGCACTTGGCCAGGAAACATACTTTCCCATCTCAATGACAGGACTTCCTGGGGGAAAATAAATAGATCTTCCCATCAGGAACAAAAGCAAAAGGAAATGTAGTTATGAATAACTCTAGTTTTTCAGTAAATAAGGGGACTTGAGAAAGCAACCAAAGCAGTTCTTTCTGCAAGTGACAATGTATATACGCATGAAAGTCTGGGGTTGGAGAGGTGGCAGGAGAAGCAGAGGAGGAGGGAGTGAACTTGAGAGTTTGCCAGAAGAAAAGTGGGAATCATGAGAGGCAAGCTATGTGTATAGGGGTTCTCAAGCCTAGGTAACATGTAAGAAAAACAAAAGAAGCAGGAAAAACAGTTGGACAAGAGGAAAGGGCAGTCACAAAGCTATCGCTAAGTCTTGTGTGAAAAGAGACTGGGAGTTGACCACAGTACCCTCTTATTCATGGTTTTGGTCTCTGTGGTTTCAGTTACTCCTGGTCAACCATAGTCCAAAAATAGGTGAATTCAGTACCATAAGTTATTCTGAGAGAGAGGCAGGGAGAGACCACATTCATATAAATTTCGTTAACAGTATTTTTATCATTGTTCCATTTTATTGTTATTGTTGCTAATATCTTACCATGTCTAATTTATAAATTAAACTTTAGCATAGGATACAATATGACCAGAAATGTATACACAGAAACTTATATGTATAGGAAAAAACACAGTATATATAGGGTCCAGTACTATTCATGGCTTCAGGCATCTGCTGGGGGTTTTAGAATGTATCCCCTGTGGATAAGTGATGACTACTGTATTCAATTCAAGAGGCTTTGGCATATTTTAGAAATACTTTTGTTTTTACCAGATCTACGAACCATCTGGTTGCTACTCTAATGTCTGACAGTGATTGACGTTAATTTTAATATAGTGATAAGAATAATAATTATAATCGTAGTGGCTGACATTTATTTGGCCCTTACTTGGGACTATAGGCTTTGTATACTTCATGTTATTCTATTTCACCTTGAGCTACCCTGCAAGATACGAATCACTATCATCCCCTTTTACAGATCAGAAAAATCAAGGCTCACAGAAACTTCCTTGAATTACTAATAATTGCAAAGCCTGATTTCAATCCTTATCTGCCAATTCTAGAACCTGAGCTCATAGACAATATGGAATATTGTTTCATGCGAGGCCGAGATGATGAGATTTATGTCTTTTCCTCCCTAGTAGACTGTGAGGAAGAGAGGTTTCATGTGCTACTAATATGTTCTCATAAATTAATTTAGCCTTAGGTTTCAAATCAATATCCCTGCTAAAACTGCATATTAAATAGGACACATTTTTCTCCCCACAAAACCTACACTTAAAATTATGTTCGTTAATACAATTCAGTGTGATCCCAAAGGATTCATATTATGTCAATTACATCTAAAACACCTCCATAAACATCAAAAGAACAATAAAACCTACAAGCAAATGTCAATGAGAACAGAAACTATATATTATCTTCCAAACTATCCTTCCTTTCTTCTTCCTCCCTTAAAAGCTGTCTTTTTTTTCTTTTTTCTTTTTGAGACAGAGTCTCACTCTGTCACCAGGCACCAGGCTGGAGTGCAGTGGCACAATCTTGGCTCACTGCAACCTCTGCCTCCTGGTTTCAAGCAATTCTCCTGCCTCAGCCTCCCAAGTAGCTGGGACTACAGGCGCATGCGCCACCACGCCCAGCTAATTTTGTATTTTTAGTAGCGACGGGGTTTCACCATGTTGGCCAGGATAGTCTTGACCTCGTGATCCGCCCGCCTCAGCCTCCCAAAGTGCTGGGAGTACAGGCTTGAGCCACTGTACCCGGCAAAAGCTATTTTTTAAAAAGCCTACTCCAGACTATAATAATTCAGTTGTCTTTTGCAGTATATAAGTGACAAAAATAAATATTTGAGCAAACAAAATAACAAATTTTCTCTTCTCTGACCAACGTTACCTTTGGTCTTTAGCTTCCAAAACTAAATTTTATGATCAGTAATGAAATAGGAAAAATAACACCTTCTTTCTACATTAGGATGCTTTTCTGAAATATTTGGAAATTTGTATTTTAGGATATGCCCAAATAAATTTCCTGTCCAGGCTAGACTATACTTTGTATCTTTTGATCACAATGAAACAAAAGTTATTGGAGACAAGGAGGGAAAAAATCAGCTATAGAATTTCCTTTACCAAATGCAATGCCAAATAATCTTGGCATATTTTATGCACAGGCTTATGACATTCTGTGTGAAGATACTGGAGATCAATTGTTGAGACAATACTGGGATGTAGAGTAGGAATTGCTGTGACATGGAATAATGGAGAGGCTTTGGGGAACTACTGAGGTATGATATGTGTGACCTTTCTTGGCTACCATACCTACAAATGGATGCAATATAAAATTTTATTTCTCAGATCCCTTGAGGAAATTTACAATCTTTGCTCCTGGCATTAGACCTCAAATAGGAGAAATCTTGTATGAACATTCTTTTACTTTATTTCTAAACAGAGATATAAGCCATTTACTAAATAGATTAACAATACAAATATTCCAAAAGCACAACTTAACAGGATTCCTAAATACAGAAACTTCAAGAAGAGAATTTATACATGTAATTTTTCCCCCCTCAACGGGTGATTTTACTGGGAAGTGGGGATAGGGAGGTGGTATCGGGAAGGCTGGGAAGCACCTGTACCTGTCCGTCAGGCTTTGTAATACTTGCCATTCCCTGGGCTGTGGACCAGCAACATCTGCATCACCTGGGAGATTCCAAAAAATACAGAATTTAAAGCCCTGCCTCAGATATACTATATCAGAATCTGCATTTTCACAGGAAATCTGTTGCACATGAAAGTTTGATTCACTCTGCTTAGGTCTCCACTGTAGGCTGAAGAAGGAAAGCAAGTAAGCTCTGTAGAGGATGGGGTAGTGGCTGATGGAGAAAATGAAGCTCAGGGATGCCATATTCTCTGTTATGCGACAAACTTTTGTTCTCACCCAAATTCTTTCATCACTCCCCTCTCATTCATTCATTTGCTCATTTAACAGATATTTTCTTACGAGTCTCCTACATGCCAGGGACTATTCTCGATGTTGAGCCGACAGCAGAGAACACAACAGACCGGGTCTCTGCCCTCATAAAGCTCCACATTCTGGTGGAGGAGGGTAGGAGGACAGGAGACACAGAGATAAATGACATAATGTCAGGAGAAGTAATAACTACCAAGCAGAATAACAAAGCAGAATAAAAGCATGGAACACATTGCAGTGGATGGTGCTATTTTAAATAGGAAGGTTAGTAGAAGCCTCCCTATGGAAGAAACACTTCAACAGAGAACTGACTGAAGGGAGGAAATAATCTATGAAGGCAGTGAAACGTACAGGACTCCAGAAGAAGGAACACCATGTACCAAGACCCTGAGCCACCCTCTGCTTCTTAGAGGAAAAGTGAAAAATTGAATGTTACCTCAGCTAAGCAGGCAGAGGCACAGTGGTGGAGATAGGCTTGGAGAGGCCAGTAGGAGACCTCAAGAACTAGGCCAGAAGGTTTGGATTTTATTCTAAGCATGATGAGAAGCCACTGGAATTTGATCAGAGAAGTGAAATGAACTGATTTACATATTGAAAAGACTGTTCTGGCTGTTGTGATCACAGCAAGACTACCTGCTATCATCTTTCTTGTGGAAGCACCCACATGACAGACTGTCCAACCTAGAGGATTTTGTATAACTGTTTAAATACTTGAATAACTGAATGAATAACTGATGAATGCATGAATGAATGGTTCGAGTTGCCCAGGTTATGGCTATACATAATAATCCTATGCTGTCTTATTCATGAACATAGGATTTGGTAAGATCTTTTCTCATCAAATACATTTATATTTTTTGTATGATAGCAGACCTGTTGTCAATGGAGCCACCCAAGTATTCCTGAAAACTCTCACCTTAGACGAATTCCAATTTTTACTTTTTTTCTAATGAGAAAGAGAAAAGGTACACATCTGTCTCATGAAAAGAACTTATGAAACAACTCATAATTCTTCTTACCAGAAAGTCTTTATTCTTTCTTTACTCTCAACATCTTTTGTGCTAACCTTCAACAGAATATCAGTTGGATATTGGACAACCCCCAAAGTGATTTTTATATCTGGTTCTATGAATCTATGATTTAATGTCCTCTTATTGTGGTGCTTTTCAAATCTTTCTTTCAGAGTAAACTTTAAGAACCAGCATTATGCTTCTCACGTGGTTTTGTGAGTCTCCTGGCTCTTAGGTACAAACCTTGGGTATAGATGATACCCAGGATGTGAAATCTGATTCTTCAGGCATCACTGATCAGGAATCCTACTATATCTATCTATCTGTCTGTCTGTCTGTCTGTCTGTCTGTCTCTCTCTCTCTCTCTGTCTATCTATCAATTGACAGTCTCATTGACAGTCTCACTCTGTCACCCAGGATGAAATGCAGTGGCATGATCTTGGCTCACTGCAACCTGCACTTCCCAAGCTCAAGCTATTCTCCTGCCTCAGCCTCCCAAGTTGCTAGGATTACAGGCGTGTGCCATCACACCCAGATAATTTTTGTATTTTTAGTAGAGACAGGGTTTCATCATGTTGACCAGGCTGGTCTTGAACTCCTGGCCTCATGTGATCCACCTGCCTCAGCTTTCAAAAGTGCTGGGATTACAGGTGTGAACCACTGCATCCAGTGAATCCCACTGCTACCATATATTCATAAATTTCGCAAAAGCCTCTTGGACTTTTATATATATCTAACACTACTGTTAAAAATATAACTTTAGGAGAAATACCTAATGTAGATGATGGGAATGGAAGCAGCAAACCACGATGGCATGTACATACCTATATAACAATCCTGCACAATCTACACATGTACCCCAGAACTTAAAGTAAATAAAATAATAATAAATTCATTCTAATATGTAGAAAAATAAATAAATAAAAATACCAATCCTGGCTGCGTGTGGTGGCTCACACTTGTAAACCAAGCACTTTAGGAGGCCAAGGCAGGTTGATCACTTGAGCCCAGTAGTCTGAGACCAGCGTGGGCAACATGGCGAGATCCTGTCTCTACAAAAAAATAAAAAAGAAAAATACAAAAATTAGCCAGGCATGCTGGCACATGCCTGTAGACTCAGCCACCCAGGGACTGAGCTGGGAGGATCACTTGAGCCCAGGATGTCAAGGCTGCATTGAGCCATGATTGTACCACAGCACTCCAGCCTGGATGACAGAGGGAGACTCTGTCTCACAAAAACAAAAGCAAAACAAAGGAAATCATCAACAACAAAACGATTATCATTTTGGTGTTCAATTTTGGCTGACAATAAGAATGTGTTCTATGTATACATGTGTTTCTTTGGAATTGTGGCATTATTATCTTTACATGTTCTAAATATTCTTCAAAGGTCTATACCATTGGCACAGGGATGCTCTCAGTCTCCCCCAACAAACTGGCCCATTGTCCAATCTGCTTTGACTCACACAAACCATCGCTTCCTCATATACAAACCCTCCAGCCCCTCCAAAGTGGGCTAGGATGCCGATGAGCAGCCTGCTCCCTGGCAGCAGTGCAAATCCATCACAGGCAAATGAACCCCTCACACAGTACCTCCTGCTCAGGGTTATGACCACTGCCAGTCACTGGCTGAACCTCCCTTGGATTCACCCCGGTATGAAAGATTACGGGAAATACGGCTCATGGGAAGTACACCAGAATAAGGGTGTTTATTTTCCATATCAACCCTCCCCTCACATTCCCATTCTCCAGAAGAAAACACGGCTTCCTTGTATGATGAGTGGCTTAGTTTTGCATAGCCCTGCATAGTTATCAAGGTACTTCATGCACATGATTTTCTTTGATTATTCAACATCCTTGTGAAGAATGAAGGAATGGTTTTTGTATCCATTTTGCAAATGAGATTGATGACTCACCTTCTTATCAGTGATGGAGCTAGAATAAGAATGTGTGCTCTTGACCCCTAGACTAGTGTCAATTCTATTTCAGCACGACACCTTGCCCAGCTCCTGTTTTATATTGTGATTTGGAATCACTAACACCTTCATTCTACACTTCCACCCGGAGCATGTCTACAGTGAAGCCTGGATCTCCTCCTTAGAAATCACGCTGCCAGATCAGTGTTGATGAATGTGCAAATTTTAAAACAAACAAAAGATAATGTCAGATTGCCACATTTTATTTTACCAACTACCACCATTATTTCATGATATATTGCATCATAAATAAGAAGATAAACCTTCTAAAATAAGGGCTAGTTTTTCCCGAGAAAAAAACAATTAAGGCGTTTCATATCACCCTATTTTTAAAAACACTATATATTTTCAGATTTAAAATTAAAACAAATTTTCTATAACTATGCTGTAATTATTTGATACCTGTTTGTCAATCTGAATATATATTCAAATATATGTATATATATTGAACAATGCCAGAAAAAAACCAGTTATTCTAATTGATTTATTTTTTTTATCAATACCTTTGTCAAACTTCCAGTTTCATAAGCTGTTTGGCAAAAATGGAAAACACACTCACTGGGGCTTCTTCACACTGCTTGGAATATTCTGGGCAAACTGAAAAAAGTTGAGAATTAATTGTTTCCATGCCACCAATCACTTTTCCTACATTCTCAGTCTCTGGAGCGCCAGGAAGACAGTGGGTAGTTGGCACAGTGTTTTTCTGGCTGAAGGTAGCAAGTACTCCAGGAAGGGGCATGTGGCACCTAGAGCTCATGGCATAGGCCTGACTCACAATCTCAACCTTGTCAGTTGGGAATTCATCTGATTGGGGGATCACAGCCACATGCAGACTTGATTTTAAGAATCACTGGCTTTGCTTATATGCTATATCTGAATGTAGCTATTTTACTTTAAGAAAATGACAAAAGTTCCTACCTGTATCTGCCTACGTATATAGGTATCTACTTACATTCAATAGAATCAGGTGGCAGAACCATACCAGGAAGGCATGCTACTAATACACAGAAAGCAAATATCAAAGACCAGAACCTGTTGAGAGGAGGATTTCTTGTCCTTTCTGCTTGTGATACCCCACGGTGTTTCCAATTATTTCAAGTCACGTCATAAAATATCAACAAAATAACCGAACATAAAACTACTTGAAATCCTTTTTAAATTATATTTAAGCCCATGCTATTTGGAAAATCTTCAGGAAAAACAACAGACAGGCCCCAGTCTACACTGACACCCAGCTATTAGCTCTAGTGACTCTTTACTGAGAAGGAAAACATGGGAGAAGAAGGGAGAAGGTTGTAGGTTGGAGCAAATAAAGAAGGAGCAAGATGAGTTCATTTTTAAAATGAACGCATTCTGAGATGTCTGTGGGGCTTCCCGGTTGTGATATCTAGTGGGTATTTATAAGTTCACTTAGTCGTCTAAAATATTTCTTATATATATTTACTATCAAACTTTGTGTTGAGTGAACATAGGCCCTGGTTCCCCGAGTAACCTAGATTTTAACATCAGCAACAGAATAGATATGATGTTTTTATTCTTTGAGTAAATTTGTTTTGAAATATGTAATTCATTTAGAAATTTTAAAAAGCATCCTTTATTCCTTTTTATAAGAAAATAAGAATAGAAGCCAAGTATGAAGTCATTTGCATAATACCAATATTTTATTTTGATCTGGCTAAATTAGTCAAAAGCTTAAACTTTATTTTAGGCCATTTAGTTTTGTGTTAATGTTTTTACATTCATAAGTAAATGTTTTGCTTCTGTCCTATGACAGCATGACAAAAAACATTTACCAAATATTCATAACTTCTCCTCTCCTGTAAAATTCAGAGTATGCTTGTACCAAAAATTCAAGTGATTTAAATAATTTATATTAAATCACAAAGTTGACTTAGTTCAAAAGCTCATTATTGACAAGCCTATGTGTTCCTTTGTTACGTATTTATTATTTGTTGTTTACAATCTATACTAGGTCAGGAGATGAAACTGAGTCTCCTGAAGCCTGGCTGGCTTTCCAATGTTGTCCACAGCCCAGGAACCGATTTCAGGAACAAGAAAGTCAAGAGTGGACAGGGTGAGTGTCACTCACCAATTAATGTGCTACATTAAGAAAACTCTCCGAGAGCTGACTAATTGTGTGCTGACTTCCTGTTGGAGTGGAAGAGGCTGTTCTTCAGTGGGTGGAGGTAAGGATGGAGACAGTATGGGGGGATCTCACAGGGCATATGACACAGAAGGCAGAGCAGGTTAGAGACCCAAGCCAGGAAGCAAGATGGAGGCACTTCTTCCACTCCATGCTGAGCCAGGCTACTGGAACCACAGGGATATTCTCTTCTCTTTTATAGGCAAAGAAGACATATGAAACAGGCAAGAACTGGAAAGTATTTGTGTCCACCCTACATTACTGCACTGCTTAATTTCTAAGACAAAACCTCTCCAAGCAGTTGAGAAAACTTTAACATGAGCTGAAGTATATTCTCATTATTCTGTGGCTCAACCTTGGTGCTATTTTTTTCTCCCTATCTACATATCTCCCAATACGTTCTTCAACATTGTTGTGTTTTCATCTCACACAAAGTGTATGTAAAGGCACAGCATCATAATCAGTATGGTTTGAAATGAAAACCTTAAAAGAAATAAAAGACCAGATAAACTCAGTTTTCGATACTGCATGTTGTGATTTTTTTAATGACTTTTAGAAAAAAAATAAAGGCAATCTATGACTACTTCGATTTTTCCTGATTTTATATTTATGCAAAAGACGATTGCTTGCCACTGCAGCAGACCTTTGTTTGGCCTATTTAGGACTAATCTGTAAGATTCATTTCACATGGCAGCACTGACATGTGCCGAGGCTAGAACTTGATTCTCAGGTGCTATGAGACTGGACTCATGGAGTAAAATTTTTGGACAGTAAATAAACCTACTTTGCCACCCAGAACCCTCATTTTACATTTTGAGGGAGAAATACTGTTCTCTCTCAGTCATCCTGTACAGCTGATCTGGTGGAATATTAAAAACATTATTACTCCAAAAAGTGGCCCCTAAACAATGCATACTGGGAGTTGTTTCTGAATTAAGATGTTTCAGAAAGACTTGGATGCACTCTATTAGAAATGTATTTCAAAGACATGAAAAGGGGGGAAAAAGGGAAAGATGAAATATACTAAATCAAAAAATCTTAAGCAGCTACTTAGCACAGCTATTCTAATTGGAGCAATAGATTTGGGGCTGAGATTACATTTGCTTATAGCAACATGACAATATATTTGAGATTTTACATTGAACAATAAAAGTGGTTATTACCATTAGGCTGACTAGGTTGGAGGCTGGGAGCAGAGACTGAGTATGAACTACCAGTTCAGGAACAGGATGACAGAATTAATCCTCCTTTTCAAAAGGAAAGTGGTTTTCCCAGTGTCTTCTCAGGCCCTCAAGTGAAGGGCCACTTGTTTTGGATTGTTTACAATAAACTTGACATTATAGGGAGATATTTTCATATCTCTGCATCATAGCCAAGTCCTACTCAACACTTAAGAACTGAGCTATCAACTGAGGACTAATAATAAGAAATCAGGCTGGCAACAGTGCATGGCCTATTGCAACATATTATCACTACCCTCCTCTTGTTAAAAAAAAAAAGTACTGACTGTGATTTCTAGGGTCTCATATTAACTAAGGGCTGTGGCACTTTTTTCCCTTAATATCTTCTGCTTTGCCTTTTGAAAAAATCAAAACTATTTTCTTCAAAATGCACTCTGTTAATCAAAACATAAAAGACGAGGATAAATGAACACCTCAGTTACTGGACAACAACCTATTTTAACTGGTTAAAGCCTGGAGCTGAAGGTGTTGAGGTGCACATGTTATTGAAAGAACTTTAAAATGTGTTTACAATGAGTCATTGGTACTTGACTAGAGTTTCCATTTTCAACCACCTAAATAGATCTTGCGTTCAAAAGCTACAACATTTTACCTCTTGGCCTTTCTGGGAGTTTTCTGTCAAGAAAGGATAGCAACCTCAAGTCTGCAAATGTAAGAGAAGGAACTCTAGGACAGATACCTAAAGGTTCAAAGTGTGATTCTAATGAAATGAATTTGCTTCAAATCCTCACATACTAAGCCCTCATTTTCTTCATTTGCAGAAAGGAGCTAGTCTTGATCACTCCATGTATAAAAATTATTTTTATAAGATACAGGAGAAGGTAGAGTACGCCCACCACTCCCAATAATGAGTATTATGCAACTGCTATAGCATGCTATGAACACACATCAAATGAAAGAACTAAGGCACCAGAATTCCCCTTGATAGTGCTTTGTAGGTGATAATGAAACCATTAATGGTTATTGAGCTTTTATTATGTCCCTAATACCAGATCGAACTTTTCATGTAGATTACTGCTTTCCATTTTCCTAATGTACTAAAGTAGTAATTATGATTATTTCTATATTTTACTTGGGGAAATCGAGACACACAGAGGTTAAGGAACTTGCTCAAGGTCACACAGTTAACTAGTAAAATGGGATTCATATGTGGACTCACTACCTCTCTCCACAATAATGAAACAAATGATTTTTGCCTCTAGCTTGTTAATAAAATCTTTGATGTAGTAATAATTCCTGACACTTTTATAGAACATGTGGTATTTCATGGGATTCCCAAACAACCTGGTAATATCCTTAGCTCCATTTTATAGATTAAAAAACCCAGTGCTCAGAAAGAAGAAATAATTTGCCCAAATATACAAGTGGTAGAATGAACAAAAGATCAAGTTTTAGGAATCATAACACAATGAACATTCCATTGTATAATCTATTATGATCTTCTAGCATGCAATGGGGTAAGAAGAAGGGGACAGGACACAAAACCAAACCCCTTCAGTTATTTTTGGAAATATACTACTAATGTGTCTGTCTGTATTCTAGGAGACTGCTTTATCGCTTTCATTTCTGCAAGGCAAGGAGAGGAAATGACTTCTCTTTGAAACTGAGCATCTACCAGGAAATGTACAGTCTTTCAAAAATCACCCTCACTTCTTATCCTGTGATGAAAGAACTAGATTAATTAACAGCACACACAGGATAAAAATGAGTGAGACAAAAGAAAAAAGTGATTAGCATGAAGCTCTAAACTGAGAGCAGACCCAGTCAGGCCCAGAAAGCATCACCAATATTAATTCCAATAACTTGATAAAGCAGAGCAGGGTGAAGAAAGGGGAAGGAGCATTTTATGAATCTCAAGAAAATGTGATAAACATTGGAATGTAATGGTGTGGATGAGGACTCTCGCCTGGGACCCAGTCCCCATCCTCAAGGAAGCAAAGAACCTAATGGAACCGAAACAAACTAAACCAATAAAATGAAAACAAAATAATCAGCACATGAGGGGGATCTGTTAGCACATGCCACTTATGGAAATCTAAAACACCATCTTTCACCAGCAACCATATGACATTAAGTAAGATTCAGCTTTGGGGAAAGAAAATAAATGAAGTATAAAATAGTTTTCTTTAAATGGCAAATAGGAAACATTTTCCAAGTTATGGCTTTGCTGTCTTCAAATATGACATTTTACTAACAGTAAATATTAAAGAAAAATCAAGCAATTAGTGAAAATTGGTGTTCAGTTACATGATTTCTGGGGTTATCATGGGGTTAAAAAGGTAATACAATCTCCTTATTTTATAACTACTTGTAAATTTAGACAATATTTTTGCTTGAAGAATTAAATCTTTCATTTACTGGATCGAGTAAAGCTAGCTGAGTTTTGTTAATCCAATCATGGAAGAAGACCCACCCAATAATATACTCAATTTACTCCATCTTAATGAAAGGAATGAAAAGGGAAAACTGAAGAAGAAATTGTACTAGGAAGCATACAACTGGCATGAGCTCACAAGTGACAGAACAGAAACAGCAGTAACTCTCTTTGCAAGTCACTCATCTTCCCATTGAATTTTTGCTTTCCCCTTCACAAACACAAGAATACATTGGAACCTCAGTACATCTGTGGACATACCATAAAATAGTTGATCTCCTTAATGTTCATTGACTGGAAAAATAACTAATGACAGCAAGCTATTTTAAATTCGGTAGGACTTCTGGATGAATTTGCAATTATTAATCTCAATGAATAGTGTCTTTGCATGTTTACCTAGTGGTTGAACAAGTGTACATGACATATTAATTTGTTCAGTCTATAGACAATGCTTGATAAGTATGTGGATTTGAGGACCCTTGTAAGTAATCCATTGATCCCCAGAGTTCTTCAGCTGCCAAATAGGAACTTCTGAACCCTTTCTCTTCTACTAAAAACTCATAATATAAAAATAGACTTCCAGAAGGCATTCCAGCATGCTATTCAGCAAAATTCGCAGTCTATATGCATTGAAAATGAGCCAGAGGATCATACACTGAAATGGTAACGGTTCATTGCTGGCTATAGTGGTTTAGGGAGTTTTATTTGCTTTTCTGTATTATCCAAAATTTCAACAATAATTATTTATTCCTTTTGCAGTAAAAATAAACAACAAAAAAAAGCAAAACAAAAAACTTAAAAAAGGTCTCAATGTTGCCACATAAAAAAAGGCTTTAGGCCGGGCGCGGTGGCTCAAGCCTGTAATCTCAGCACTTTGGGAGGCCGAGGCGGGTGGATCACGAGGTCAAGAGATCGAGACCATCCTGGTCAATAACGGTGAAACCCCGTCTACTAAAAATACAAAAAATTAGCTGGGCACGGTGGCGCATGCCTGTAATCCCAGCTACTCAGGCAGGAGAATTGCCTGAACCCAGGAGGCGGAGGATGCGGTGAGCCGAGATCGCGCCATTGCACTCCAGCCTGGGTAACAAGAGTGAAACTCCGTCTCCAAAAAAAAAAAAAAAAAAAAAAAGGCTTTAGCAGTCCTCTGTAAACTTAAAAACCTAGATTTAGATTCTTGGAAAATGCCCCTAATAGTTGATTCTCCTGGTTCCTGGGGGACCTATTCCTGCACAGTGATGTAGAAAACCATCGAAAGCTAAATGTGGATTCTAAACCTAAAAGTACATTTCACAAAAACAAAATTTCTGGCCAGAACAAGTATATTTCCATTGCAAAATTTATGCTATCACATTTCTTGAAGTCCTTCAATGGATCCCCCACTGTCCTACTGGGCAATTTCATGGCCCCCAAATCTTTCTGATCCTGCACAACTAAGCTCTCTAATGTTACCCTCCATCATTTCCTGAAGTAACCAGCTCCGGCTCTGTTATGGCTAGCCCCTCATAGCTTTCTTGGTTGCTACTTCTTGGAAAAGTCTAGTCATTTCTCAGAGCACATGCCATGAAACAAAGATCTCTGATTGTTTCAACAGGGCTCATTAATGCAGGGAAAAAAGAAAACTAACCTACTCTGTGTATTCCCAAGTAGATTACAAAGAAAGCAAACTCATGTTTTTTTTATAATTGTATCTAACTGCAACCCAGAAATGTCCTATCATGTACTCTGAAAATTGTATGTCCAAAACACTATGCAAAATTAATGGTAGGTTCAAAACAATGTTGAGTCCAAAAATTCAATATTGGCGGTCCACTGAAAATTGTTGGTAATCCAATGATCTGTGTCGATGTTCCGGGTTGGACAACATTGTCAAATGTGGTAGTGACCACTGTTTGTCTCCCAATTCCCAGGCTCATCCTATTCCTTGGCAAGGGATACCCTGTTTTTACCAGGCACATCACTGCCTACAATGAAGATTATATTTCTCAGTCTGGATTTTTTTTTTTTTTTTTTAGTTAGGTGTTCCCATGTAACCATATTTTGGCCAATGAGATATAAAGAGAAAATATTATGTGATATTTCTGGAAAACCTTTTTTAAAAAGACAAGGCACACCCTTCTTTTCTCCATCCAATTGCATGGAATATGGATGTGATGACAGGAGCTTTACCAGTCCTTCCAGATCAGATGACTGGGTGGGGGCCATACTTCCGGGATGGGAGAACAGTGGGCTGGAGGGAGCCTAGGTCTCTGAATAGTTTCAGTAGCTCCCTTTCTGGCTCTGGACTGCCTACTCTAAATTGTTGCTAGGTGAGAAAAAAAAATAAAGTGTTACTTTAAGTCTCTGTACATGCAGGCTATTTTTTTTTTTCAGGTCTCTGTATTTGCAGCCAACCTAGTCTTAAAGGAGGTATAGAACTTTGCATGACAACCCAGGCATTTTAACAGAATATGAATGAAAACCCTTAATAAACTTAATAATGCACTAATTACAGTTAGTGAATATCAAGTGTTAGTGATTCTGAAAATTCACTTAGAAGGCCAGCATCCTCATCAAATCTCCCAGGGGCTGAAAGGCCATGGGATTGGGTATACTGGTCTGTATACCCAATTAGTAAAAAATAGTTAATTCTTAGTTATAACTGTTGTTGCTGGCAAAAGTTGTTAGTAATATCTCTTTTTAGTCAAAATCCCTATATTTAATGAAAATATTGTAGTTTATTCATTTCTATTAAAAACAATTTCGATTCTACAAAAATGCCTGAGGTCTTCTTCAAGACTGTCCAGGTCATGAAAAGCAAGGAGATACTGAGTAACTGTCACAGACCAGAAGAAAAAGGGTGGCATGACAACTAAATGTCATGAGGACCCTGGGAAAGAAAAGCACATTAGTGGGAAAACTGGTGACATCCAAATATTGTTTGGAGTTTGATTGACAGGGATGTAACCCATATTGGAGTCTTAATTGTGACAAATGTACCAGAATAACATAAGATGTGAACAACAAGGGAAACTTGGTGGGGGTACACAGGAACTCCCTGTTCTATATTCACAAGTTTTCTGTACAACTGAAACCATTCTAAATGTTCAATTTTATTTAAAAATAGCAATATCTGTTGCTAAGTAGTTGGGAGGATTGGTTGAGATAATAGATGCAAAGCTCTACTGAGCTTGTAGTAGAAATCTAATAAATATCAATACCCTCCCTTCCATAAACAGCCTTAAAAATCCCACCAATCTTTAACATTTTCTATTATCAGATAAATTCTTTGATATGTACTTCTTCTGTCTTGGCACTACTGAAAAAACCATTCTCTTATAATAAACTTTCAAAAATTTGAAGGCAGTCATTTATTTTCCTTTTCTTTCTTTTCTTCTCCACCATTAATAATCTGTCTTCACTTTTTCCTTGTGGTTACTCAGCTTTCTTCTTTGATGTCTTTTTTATCTGTAGTCTTTCTAAATTCATTTGACTAAATTTAGGATCTAGATTATACTCAGTACTCTTGCAAAGGCATCCCACGGTAAACTTACGGATATAAATCCTCCTTTCTCCATGGGTCTCTCTCTCCTTTACTCCTTCCCTTAGTTTTACACAGAATAGGTTCTCAGCATGTTTCTGTTAAATTGATTTGAATTAATGAAGATGGGATATAGTCAAAGGACTATTTCATAATCCTTGAATGATTTATTATCTTTGCAAACATTTGAGCATGATGTCAGATGTAATTACAACATTAAACTTTTAGCTCTCTCATATTTATTTCAAAGCACCCAGTTAGACAGATTTTCCAGGACATGAGCTACTCTGGTGAACATCCCATGCCTTTGGGAGTTCCATGAACTCTTAGAAAGGACCAAGATGAATACAGTGAAGAAAACTTTCTTTTAGCTTAAAAAGCATACCTAAGGTTTGACTAGAATTTCAACAATTACCAAAATGTTTCTCACTTGCTTTCAAATAGTGCCTGGCAAATCAAGAAAATAATTTATTTTTCCAGCTCTTTTCTTGGTCATATAGCCAATCTTAGTGTCTGTTTATTTCTCACACTCTATTTTTATAGTTTGTTGCCTCAAGTCTTTTCTATACTAATCAATACCGAATTCCACGCCTTTCTGATTAGATGGCAATATTTTGAAGCTTTGGTAATTACAATAACAGAGAATGCAAAAGGAAGTAAGTTGGGAAGAAAAACGTATCAACAAGACAAAGCAATGGTGCTTCCAGAAAGTATTTTTAGCAGAACACAATAAAAAGGACAAGAAGAGAACGAAGACGATAGGAAGAAATCATTTAATAAATGTGATTTTCAATCAAGCAAAGTGAAGTTTGATTTAGAAGTTAAATCCTGAGATAAGCCAGTCCTTCAAACTGGGACATGGCCTTGGATTAGAAATGAGGCCACAGAACTCTGCTCTGGGTAGCTCAGATCCTCCTGGGCATTAGTCAGGGCCCAATCTTCAGAAGGAGATGTTCTGGATGCTCTGTTCATGTTCCCTTAGATTCCTTAATGATTTCCAAATACACCAGATTCTATAATGCTGCTTTCACTCCCAAAAGCTTGACCATACTTTTGTGGTACGATGGTCTTTGGGCTGCTGTAGCCTATTTTGCTTGAACTGGCACTTCTCAATGTATATAATCTATAGAGCAGAAACATCCATGTCACCTGGGAATGTGCTGAAAAATGTAAATTCTTGTATCCCATTTTAGAGCTATTAGATCAGAAACTGTAGGAGAGGGACTCATCAATCTGCACTTCATTAAGCCCTCTAGATAATTCTGATACATGCTTAATTTTCAGACCCTCTCACACATGGAGAGTCAAGTGACTGGGAATTTACATTTTGAGGGGAAGCGTCCTGTAACCAATGCTGATAGATGTGAGAGTTATCAATGCCCCAGCTGCCTCGCCCCTTGTAAGAACAAATCAGAGGTGAGACCTAATCTGTCTCCTAGAACTCCACTACAGAACTGAGCCAAAATTATTCTCTGTGGGTCTTGGTTGATACCACAGCCTTTCTTAACCTCCTCTTCACTTCCCTACCACCCAAACAGTGTTTCACAGTATCACTTCCAAATAAATCAATTTCACATGAATCTTCAGCACAGGATCTGCTTCTAGGGAACTAAACCAAAAATGCCTTCTTTCATGAAAACCTCAGCTTTCTTGTTTATAGTCTGGTGATCTGGCATCGCATTAGCAATAACTCCTAGACTCTAGGCATGACAGTAGAGACTAGGGATAACAAGATAAATAGGACTTTCTCTGCCCTAGAAAACTAGGGGTAGTAGCAGTAGCAGTGGTGGGGGACAGACACAGGAAAGGATATTGTATATACAAAAATACTCAAATTATTGACAGTGCTAGGAAAACATTTTACTCAAAATTTTTGGAAGAAGCAATGGGCCAAGCTCACTCCTGAAAGTGGATGAAGACTTGCGAGGGTATGAGAAAGTGAATGAAGTGTTCCTGCAAAACTCATGGACCAAAACATGGGAGTAAGAGAGAAGAACCACGCATAATTTGGTGTTCATGTGGTGTCCAGTTCAAATTAGAGAGGGGCAGATAATGAAGTTGAAAAAATTGGGAAGTTCTAAAGCACAGAAAGACTTCTATGTTCTTCTAAGTGTGGGCTTTATTTGGTGGGTGATGGGTATGTGCTGGTAGGTTTTAAGCGTGAAAGTACACATTGACATGTGTTCAGAGAAAAATCCTCTGGTTGAATATAAAAAAAAGCGGGGGTGGGGGCGGGCAACTTTATCAGCAGGGAAACTAACTCAAAGGCTACAGCGATAATCTAAGCAAGACATGGCAAGGTTCTGAACTGGAGGAGAATATGGAACCCAGGAAACCATAGGAGCCAAAATTGGCAGGATGTTAATAATTGTAGCACTGACTGACAGGGAGGAATAAGGCAAGAACAAATCCAGGTTTCTGGCTTGAATGATGCAATTAACTTAGTCATAACCATTTCCATCTTGCCAGTTTGGAGTGAGGACTAAAACAGCCACACAGAGAATCAACCCTTACCTTGGGAAAGCTAGATACAATTAATATCCAAATCAACACAGTCAATGGAAAGCTTTCTCAGTGCTGAAAAAGGCAAGACACCTCTGATTAGTACTGATATAGAATTGCTTAATCAGCAAAAACACAGGGTACAATTAATAAACATGCCCTTTCAGTTAAATACAATTTAGGCATGATTACTTTAAATGGAGAGTTTACAGAATTTTTCAGTATTTCTTCAGTAATTAACAAAATTCTAACTCTTAAGAAAATTAGACATAGAGTTATGCAAAAGCTTAATGGAAGAGCAAACAGTAAAATGAAGATGTATGTGTATTGCGGTGGGGAGAGTGAAAACGTGATTAATGTAATTTTTTTCTCAATTTTTTTAAAATTGCGTTTTAGGTTTTGGGGTACATGTGAAGAACATGCAAGATTGTTGCATAGATACACACATGGCAGTGTGATGTGCTGCCTTCCTCCCCTTCACCTATATCTGGCATTTCTCCCCATGCTCTCTCCCCCCAACTCCCCACCCCTCACTGTCCCTCCCCTATTTCCCCCCTATAGACCCCAGCGAGTGATGCTCCCCTCCCTGTGTCCATGTGTTCTCATTGTTCAACACCCACCTATGAGTGAGAACATGCGGTGTTTGATTTTCCGTACCTGGAACCAACCCAACGCAAATGCCCATCTATGATAGACTGGACAGGGAAAATGTGGCACATATACACCATGGAATACTATGCAGCAATCAAAAACGATGAGTTCGTGTCCTTTGTAGGGACATGGATGAACCTGGAAACCATCATTCTCAGCAAACTGACACAAGATTAACAGAGCAAGCTGCAACATGAATTTCCCAAATCACTATATGAACAAAAGCAAACATAATACATAACTCTGGCACAAAAATATTGCCAGAGACAGAACTCAGTCAAGCTAAAAGCTAGCTACAAAAAATGAGAACACTATGGAAATGACTTGGAAGAAGGTTTTACTGGAATTGTTGTGTCTGAGAAGGCCTAAAGCACAACTTAATCTAGACCTCGCCTCTGGAGACTGCTGCACTGGGAATAAGAGTGGCGGAGCCAGCACAAGAACTTGGTTCCCCTTCTGCCCAAAGGTTTGGTCTCTTGATTCCCAGAAAGGCACCTCCTGAGTAACACAGCTGCAAACCCTCATGTTCCATTGGACTTCAGATTCTCATGACACAAAATAAAAGAATTAGCAACAGGAAAAGGAACAACCAGTTTCAGGCTTTCCTAAAAATAATGTTAATGTCTATTGGCCTTATCATCCACCACCAACCTGAGAAAAAAATGTTCACTAAAGAAGTGGGCTGAGTTGGTGACAAGAAGAGGCAGTGGTAGGAATCAAGAGATCTTCCCACCATCAAAGTAGCCACACACTCTCCAAGAAATTTAGTTACATACTCAAATCCCAGTTTGAATAAGGCAAGGGTAATGTTAAAACTCACTCATACACACATCCCACATACATGCCTGCTTGTCTGTCTGTCTGTCTGTCTGTCTATCTAGTCTATCTAATGACTTGGACAGCAACCAATCAGTATGGACAATATTGCAGCTTCAGCGATAGATTTCAGAGGAGGGGCTGGGGCTGCCAGGGTATAGTGGGTGTAGGAGGAAGTTAAAGGGTGAATGGGGAAACTTTAAGGGAACAGAGTGGCAGAAACTTTAATCAGTAGTAATGCATTTCAATATTTCAACAACTGTATGTTCATACTCATGTATATCAGATGAGTATCAGTCCTAGCAAACAAGAATATTTTTCTTGCATTAAACTGTCCAAATCACAGAATGTGGAGCACGAGTGGGGTATGGCTGAGTCTAAGAAGAGTAAATTAATTTAATGGACTATAATGGTCTGGGGGAAAAAAAAGATAGGACAAGCTAGCATTAATAGCCAGGAAAAATGACTCAATTATCAAACTCAAGAGGAGTAAAGGAGGACTTTCATTAATAGGTAGGAAATGCATATTTCTTTAATGATATGACTGGTTTTTTGGAACAGAGAAATAAATGCTGGGGTGATATGTTAGGGGCAACAACATTTCTCAGAGGAGCCCCAGAATATTCAGGGGATTACTAGTTTTTGAGGAGTCACAGAGGTCAGAACCTACAACTCTGAGAAAACATCTCCTTATTCTGGGCCTTTCTGCAATTCCTGACCCCGATTCTTTAAAAGGCATGGAAATGTCAGAGACCAACTTTGGGTGTTGATCCTGAGCTGGAAGAATCATCTAAGGAAATCAGGAAGAGAAGTTTAAGAAATTGATGGAAGCTGCATCAACCAAGTTCTAACTGTAATGACTTTCATAAATTTGTCATATTCAGGACAGTGTGGACACTGCCATAAACACTGCAGCATTAACATTCACAAAGATGTTCACAGCAGCAGTGTTTATATCAGGAAAGAACTGGGAAGACGTAAACGTTTTACTCTGTAAGCGTGGCTAGAGTAACTATAATATATCCATTTGATGTGATGTTATGCAGCCATTAAAATGATGTTTATAAAGACTTAGTAATAATGCTTGGAAACATTTTTTAAATAGGGTAAAAAGGGAAGATATAGAATTACGCATATAGTATGATCACAATTAACAACATTTAAATACCTAAAGACATAAAAATATTAACCATGTTTGGATGTGAGGAAGAAGATTTTGAGTGGCTTTTGTCATCTTCTGATTTGTTAGCATTCTCCCAATTCAAGCATGAAGGAACAAGATGAATTGAAAACAACAGTGAACTTTGGATAAAGTATGGGCACTTGCACTTCCTACAGACTTCATTTCTGTATGCAGTGCAAGTCCTAAGAGAGGAATCAGCCTTTGACTCCACACTGGGAGCCATAACACTTTATATCCCTTTGAACTAGACCTTTCCCTAAACGAAAGCCAGTATCTGTGAGTGCAGGGGTTAGGGGAGATTTCAGTCATTGATGTACCTACCCCTGGAGTCAGCACTGCTACTGACTGATTTGACACAATCTATTCAGGATGTTTTTCAAATTGCTCAAATCTCTAAGAAAATTTTTTGAAGCTATTATGATCCCGCATGGATTAATAATGGCCAAGAATAAAATTATCTAAAAAGTAACTCTTACATGGATGATTTTTATTATTTTAAAATACATTTATCATATGCCACAGACTATGATGGTATAATTTCTACCACAATCCCATGGTATATATTCTTATTATCTCCATTGTAGGAATAAGGAAATAGGCTTGGGCAAATTAGGTAACTCAGTCACACAGCTCAGAAATGAAAAGAAAGCAGAATTTCGCCTGAGTGCTCTCTGACCTCAAGGTCTACATCTTTGACCATTATTCTACTGTGCCTGGATTTTTTTTTTATATCAGCAATATTCATCTAGATATGTCAGAAGGCCATCTTCCATTGTCAACATTTGCTCTAGAATAGTACCAGGCAAAGCAAGCAATCCTCTGGAAGACACAGGCATGTACTGACTACTCAAGTATCTTATACTGGCCACTTCAAAAGCCTAAATGAACCCTATCTTAGAAGACATACTTGAAAGAAAGTGATGATGTTTGATGGTTCTCCTTTTATTAAATCAGCTTTAAAATGTTATCTGTTTGCATAGAAAAAAATCACTTAATATTTGTTCTATTTTGAATTTGATAATTCATTTAAGGTACCTAATGATACCTGATTCTAACATTTACTCTGAAAGACTTACCATTGGGTGTAGCCCAAAAGGAAACAAATTCTGGTCTGGCTAAATGAAACGAAATAGAATAAAGTTCTAACTTAAAATTTACATGCCTTTCTACCATGCCTTTCTGACAAAGAGAAAAGAGAATTAATCTGTAATCGGAGGGCACCTCTACTACCTGCATCCAGGAACCAGACACGGCAACACAAGCAAATACCTCATAATCCTTTTTATTCACAATTCTGTGTTATCAAGTCCTCCAAAATCTTAGCCTGAGTAGGGACGAAGTAATGAAATTATGAAGTGAGCCCTGTATTTTCTCCAGGTGAAACTTGGAGGGAGAAAAATGTGTGCAGCTGGAAGATTAAAACTCTAAGCAAAGTGAGGGTTTTTGCAGAATGAGAAATTCGCTGGGATAAGGCAAGGCAACAAGAAAAACTATGGGCTACATCTGAGAGCACAATTCTATGGTGAAATTGTTTTAATCATGAAACACCTTTCCAAAAGAAAGAGATAAATACAGGAGGCACTAGAGAATCATTTCAACCCAGATGGGCTAATACTTCCGAGAATATTCTTCAGGGAATATTTTTCACAACGTAGGAATGAATGAAATCAGCTGATGGATCTTCCATTGGATTTTAGCCTCTGTAGAACATTCTATTTTCAGAAAACCTAAATAAAGAAAATCCAAGGAGAGAGGGGTTTTTGTTTGTTTGTTTTGTTTTCATGTATTTGTCTATGCAAAACTAGTTCTTCCTAAAGAAGTAGCAAAAATAGAAATAGAGACTGAAAAAACATAAAGTGAGTATTTACAAAATACTATTCAAATTGTTTTCAAATACTATTCAAATTGCATTCATGGTAATCGAATGCACGATTTATGAGCTTCCATTGAATTCTTAAATCTGTTTTAATATCTGTATATCATTTAAAAAATTCATCTGTATTCCAAAAACCCTGAGAGGTTGCCAGGGCATCTTAGGCCCACCTTGCAGATGGTGGAACTGGGATAGAGCGATAAAAGGACTTATTCAAGGACAAATGCAAATGGAAGAATCTGAAGTTAAATCACATAAATATTTGAGTGTGTGAGTTCCATATGTGAGCATGGTAAGAATGGGCTGGACAGCCAGCCTGCCCCAATTCAAAATCTGAGCTCTGCTGATTTAGGGACCATACTTAACCTTTTTGCAATTCAGTTTCTTTATTCAGTGAAGACAATAATAGTACCTACTTCATGGCATTGCTGTGAGGATAAAACAAGTTAATATTTGCCAAGTGTTTGGCAGTATACATATGGCTATTATTAATTGATATACACATACATATTTACTTCCACCTCCCATTTTTAACGTAAGAATATATTTGTAAAGTTAAGTTCCCAATATCTACATCTGCAAATCCTAAAACCCCCAATGCATTGTGTGAAATCATTAGGAAGTTAGCACCTGATCCCAGCCCAGATCCTTAATTGTCTGTAGATCCCCATACAGACATCCTCTTACAGTTGAACATCCCTTCTGTCAGGTAATTTGTTGCAGTCATGTCCATGCCACCATTCAAATGCAATAGGATATATTATTTTCCTGTTCATTGCCTGTGTAGATGCAATCTTACACCTGAAGCTACCTAAATTATGCAAACTCACAATGACCTAGAGGTGGCACTTTGTGAAAGTACTGTAGATTGAAAAAACACAACAGATCACACTTTCCCCTCATTGCAATTTCTTTCATCTATTTCCATAGGTGCAGCCTGGTTATTACTCTTTGTCAAAGAGAGCACATCATCTGAAAGTGTTTTGTATAAAGAATGAGGCTTTGGTAAGAATAGGACCTGTGTCCTCAACTCTCCCTCCTCTTCAATGTGTGATACCAGTAGCATCCCTGGAGAGCTTGTTAGAAATGCCAAATCCCTGGCCCCATCCTACATCTACTGCATCAAAATACATTTTAAGAAGTTCCCAGGTAATTCCTGTGTACATGAAAATGTGAGAAGCCTTGGGCTGTCTCTGTGCAGATACTTTATTTGCAAATTATCTTTCATTGAAAAGCTGAATTAAAGAATGACACTCTGCTAGGTGTTTAGTGGCTTAAGTAAAGTCAAGATTATCCGAATTTGATAGTCATTACTATGATACAGTGCAGCAAATATTCTGTCACTAAAGGCATTCAGTCTCTCACTGATTTTCTCTCATATCTCTTGGTATTTACTTTTCAAAGTTTAAAAAGGCAGATGCGGCCTCACCTGCAACAACCCAGAAAGATAAGTGAGTCATCTCAATTTGTAATTAGAAGAACAGACTATGCCCGTCAATTCATAGTTGAGTGAGCCCCAGAAATGAATGAAAAGCCAAGCCAGGCAATCATCCTTCTGTCAAATGCAGCTCAGAGGGCAACCTCGAAGGTAATGAGCGCCTTGGCTGGAATTAAGAATTTTCAAGAGACATCAACAAGAAAAAAAAAAAAGGAGGAAAAGGAAAATAACTTAATGAATCACTCTAATTCTGAAACGACTCAAAGCATAAAAGCAGGGATGAGTCTTTTTAAACGACTCATACTATCATCTCAAAGAAGTGACTTAGCAAGTAAGAAAATTAGAATGTGATCACTCAGGATAAACAATACCCTCAAAGAGAGACATGGTAGTTTTAAGAGTTCCATGTTCTGTCCCAGGGGACTTGGTCACTACTGTTGTGTCAGCCTACTAGACATTTTTGTCCACTTTTGCCATTGATCCAAATTAAATTTTGAAATTGAATATAATTCAATAAGTATAATTCAATTAATCAGGTATGCACTATATACCTGGAATGCTAAGAATTTCAAACATGGAGGTGATTCAAGTTGTTCTCTCAAAGAGTTTATAGGTATTAAAGGTGCGTGTTCAGAGTGAACATCTATTTCAGTTCTTTGATAAAATTTACTATTTTTTTTTTCATTCAGGATGGGATGGCAAAGCTGAGAATTTGTGGTTTGGAAACCATTCTCTAAGCAATAGTGTCTTAAGCAGAAGGCCTTGATGATATTAAAACAAACATTTTATATCCGTCTAATATTTAATGATTTTTAAATACTGTATCTTATGCTACTGAGTTGTATACTCTGGATCCTATAAAAATGGCAAGGCAAGTGTTTTTACTCCTAAATAATGGAAAACATTTTTTTGCATCTGAGAGAGCTGAGTTGTACTTGCTATAAAGTGGCAGAAAAAAGAATCTGACCTTAGATTCTATTTCCCAATCTAGGTTTTTGTCCCATGCTAAGTCTTAACTTGCTTTGCAAAGCATACCTGCACATCTTATTTCACTCTTTGATTTTAAATTACCCTGTGGAGTAGAAAGCAACAGGAACCGTTGATTCTGATTTTCAAGTGAGCAACTTGTCAAGTGGCTCTAGCAATGGTTGTCAGGATTCAAATCCCAATCTGTGGATTTGTAGTCTTAAGTGCTTTCCTCTGCTTCTCTAATATGGGTGCTCTCTAAAATTCATTTCTTCTTCTTGGATACCTGGCTTGATAATATTTCACGGCCTCTCTTGCAATTAGATATAGCCATGTAACAGAATTCCAGCCAGTGGAATGGAAGTCCAAGAAATGCATGTCTTTTCTGAAGCTTGGTCTATAAAATCTCCTATGCATGCTCTCCTTAGCCTTTTTCCCTTCTGGCTGACAGTAACAGAGATAAGAGTGGCAAACTTGGAAGCCATGTATACACAGTAACAGAGTCGGAGTCAGCCTATGATCCTGAGTGACTATATGGAGCAAACTTACCTTCCCCTCTCACTTCACCACCAACCTCAAACTGCCCTGGAAAATCACGTGATCAAGAAACAAACTTTTGTTGTGGTAAGTCGTTGCATATTTGGATCAATTTGTTATAGTGATTAGACAATCTTAACTACAATACACAGCCATCCTGCATGTCAGCTCACTTGGGACAGCAGCAGTGGCAGCAGCAGCAGCAGCAGCAGCAGCAGTGATATACCTCTTGTTCTGCCTTACAGAGACTATCAAATCCATCCTTGCAGTGACTCTTCAGGGCTTTCATAAATCACTGAGCTAAAATAAGCTGAAAAATCAGGCATAGTCAGTTGGAGGCAGAATAGAGTAGATGAGGTCAGGCTTTGCAGTCAAACGAACCTTAGTCTGAAGTCCAGCACTATCTATCATATATTAATATGTACACTTGGCTACTCCTTTAGCCTCTGAATCTTGGTTTTCTTGTCTGTAAAAAGGTGATAATAAATGGCAATGAGGTTGTGGAGAATTTTAAACTGTATCACAATGTGTGTGATATGCTTGGCACAGACATTGGCGCAGTCCCTGGCATATGACAGAAACTTGGTAACCAGTAGACATTATTCATATAATGCACTACTGAGCATTTCTATCACCATGACACAGCTAGAATTCCAGCTGAAGGCAATAGGGTGGTTAATCATGAAGAACTGGAGGTGTGAGCTCTCCTTCACTTGGTATTATAAAAAGGGCACATCAATGAACGATGACTAAAAAGATAAAGGTAAGTATTGTTAATGCAAACAGAACAGATCGGTTAGTGAAAAGGAAAAGAATATTTGTCTCCAGCACTACCAGATTTTACTGATAATCCTAGGCCAACCTAACAAGTCAGATCTACTTAGCAGCAAAATGCCTTAGTCATGTCCATTGTAGGAAGGCAAGTTTGGCTTTTACTAATAGCCTACACAAACAAACCGCAGGTAACCCAAGATACAGATGTTACAATGCCTGTCACAGGCTTTAACAGAACTGCAGAGGGTAAGAGAGAAATATATTTTCTTCTCAGCTGGTCACTGGCTTTAAAGATAGGGTGATAATGTTTGCTCTATGACTACAGGCTTCTTTCTGTCTTGTAATACCTACTAATTTCTTTACTAGATAAAGAAATTCTTCACTGTTTAATTCACTGCAATGGGAGTATCTAAGAAGAAAGAATTTTTATTTTTATCGTATTGATTTTTAAGGTTAATCTTCAACTTATGAAAAGTGATACCACTTTTCCATCGAGGGAATAATATAAATGTCGATAGATGAATAGAGAGATGATAGCTAAATAGATTGATAAAGAGATATCCTTTATAAATATATTTAAGTAAAACTAAGTAACTTCAAAAATATACTAGACAATTATTTTCAAAAATCATGAAGATGACAAGGCAACAACTCACGTTAGGTGAGGAAATGCCGACTAATATGACACAGGTTTATAATTTCTGCTTTTTTCCAGGCACTTTTTACTTACTGGTGCTATGTTCATTAACAAACAAACAAAACCTTCTTTCTCCAATGATTATTTTTGCCTCTGAAATGGCATATAAGATTACATCCAGCTGGTATCCAAGCACTTCTACAGAATATTCTGATGTTCTGCTATTCTCCCCAGCTGCTCCTTTATGCTTCCAGGCTATAGCCAAAAGAACTTTGCACTGTCCCATTCCATGCCTTCTCACCTGTTTTTGCTTATGCTTTTCTCTCTGCCTAGAACATCCTCCTTATTCCCCAACAAAGAAGTCTTTCTCATTTCTCTGAAGTACTCCTAGAGCATACAGGTAAATCCTCATTTGCATTTATTATACCATGCCTTGTCTTATGGCTGTGTATCAGAACCACCTGGGAAATTTTTAAAGCTACTGGGGCCTTAGTTCTAGCTTTAGAAATTCTGGTTTAATTTATATATAGTACAAAAATCTGGACCGAGGATGTTTTCCAGCACTAAGAAATTCTAGCATGCAGCAATTGAGAAGCATTGCTACACACACTCACGATCTTCTCTAAGCCCCACTATTGGACAGCCAGCTTTTTATGTTTGCTTGTATTAGTATAGACGGAATGGCAGTGAAGAAATACTTGAACAGCCACTTCAGCATTTTTCTAAGTCCATCTTGGTCTTGTTCCAGGACAGCCAACTCTCCAACAGATTTTAAATTATGATTCTATTCCATTATTTTGCAGGTTATTAGAAACAGATCACCAGGAACAGGAAAGCATCACAGCAATTCAGCCAGGCTTTGGACTGCTTCCCCATCTAGGAAATGTATCACACAGGCTATTTTAGGCTGTTAATTAGACATGGGAAAAAATAGCCATCTGGTGCCACCAGGTATAGGCATAATAAACTTTTTCTCTAATATCCATATAGTCTAATTCAGTTCTTCAAAAACTAAAAGTCACTTATTAGATGAACTATTGTTTTCAATACGGTATCTATGTGGTCATGCTAACTACTTCAGGACACACACATGGGTACAGCCTGCTCTCAAAAACAAACAGTTCACAGTGAGTTTACATGGGTGACATTCTAGTTCATTGTGAAAATCTGACACTTGATTCTGAGCTGTAATCAGAGAAATGACTTAGGCCTACTACATCCAGCAAGATCAAGAGTTCTCAAAAATCTCAGGTAGACTTCAGGTTATCTTACTGCTGTTTAAAAGACACTGTCAGCTTATTTTTTTTTTCTGTGAATTCTTCCTTTTGACAGTTTACATGTTTTGTTTTATACTTCATCTCTCTCAGCCTCCCAGAGGCTTAAGTCAGTGAGAAATGACATGTCAGCTTCTCCTAAACCATTATTAATGACAGATCAATTTCTGCAACATCCGAACTCACATGTATATCCAAGCCCATCTTTGAGAATATTTCAAAGCAGCTTTTGAAGCCTTTGTTCCTGCCTGTAAAAAAATGACAGACATTCTAGATTTCATGGGGGAACTGTTCAAGTACAGGCGCTAAGATGCAAGTCATTTTCCTTCCATTAATTCCTACTAGGATCTTCGTCCCTCATTTTCTTCCTTCCCCACTCATGTCTATTGGATTTTTTCATCCAGTCTTTTAGTCATTTTTGTTTCCTCATCTTTAGCACCTTACCTGATATCTCATTTGTTCTTCTTAATCCCACAAGTTCGACCTAAGGTTTTGAGGCCATGTCTTCTTAAGTATGAATCTACTAGGGGGCACTGTCACCCCCATGCCCTTCTTGTTGACCCAGCAATGCCTGGAACTAATGGCAGTGGAAATGATAATTTCCTCAAGAAATAGATTTCAGCATGTAAGAGATATGGGATTATGCTATAATAAAAATATGTATGGATATGGACAAGAACTAGAAAGGGAAGAATGCAGAACAAAACGAAAATATTTCTTAGCATGATAAAATTTAGGGAGATGCTTTGTTTACTTTCTTTAGTGCTGTTATAACTGTTAGAATTTTACACTTTTAAATAGAAAATTATGTGCTTTTTAAAAAGGTGACTTGAAATCTCTAAAACATCTGTGGATTTTTTTTTTAAAGAAAAATAAAGGGGTTTTGGAAGTGAGGAATCCAAGGAATGAGAGAGAAAATAGCATGAGCCTTTGCAGAGACACACTTAGTACATGGACATAGGAAACTGTCTCACTGTCTTGATGCACAGTTAACTCTGCAGACTAAAGGCTTCCTATACATTCTTCCCCCACCGGACTGTCTCCTTCATTCTTGCAGGATTTGAGCTGACACTCTGTTCTACTACCCGTCTGCAGGCTTGCATTTAGTTCCCCAGCTTTTCTGTGAGATTCCTTTGGCTTCTTTCTTCCGCCCCACTTCACAGCTGTGCGGTGACATCTAACACTTCCCAGCAGCATATGCTGGCAGGAACAGGTGCCAAGGCAGCAGAGACTGTGAGAATGGGAGAGGATCCCATAAAGGGTTGGGCTTTGCCTCGCAGGCCCCAGCTGTCCTTCCTTCCCAGTCTTAGGGACAGAGCAGCCCCAGATAATCATGCAGGTGTTATTCCACATATATACAGTGTTCTGTAGGGTTTTCAGGAAGCCAAACATCACCTCAGCTTGTTGAAACCCCTCTGGCTTTTCTTCCATTTTATGGGAAGTGCTGTGGGTTCACCCACATTGTACCTGCACTCTCACCATTGCCCAGTAAAATTATAGTAGGGGCAGCAAAGCATCAAGAGTGTGTAACAGTTAAGAGCCAGTTCTGCAGTTAGACCTGGGTTTAAATCCAGTCTTTGATGTTTGCTAGCTCTGGGATCCTGGGAAAGTTCTAATGTTATATGATTCCATTTATCACCTGTAAGGTGGTTATTCTCGAGAATTTATTGAGAAAATATGTATTAAAGGGTCTAATGCTAGTAAACTCTCAATATATGTCCATTTTTATTATAAGGTAACCTTCAGAATTAGGCTGACATGCTGATTAAAATTGAGGCAATTTTCCATCTGCTTCAAGAGAATCATATTCTTAAGGCTAGGAAAAAGGCAGAAGGGTACCTCTGTAACCCATTGAAAGTTCAACTTCTTTTTCTTCACTTCAAATGAGCTCCAGAGAAGAGAGATGAAATGTCTCTTCAGGATATGTTACTACACTTCTCTCATTCATTCATTCAATAGATTTTTATTGAGCATTGACTTTATGCTAGATTGTCTCATTTTGTCTAGAATATAGCACTAATCAAGTTAATTTTCTGACCACATGAAACTTGGAGAGCAACAGAGAAGACAAATACTAAACAAGTAAATAGACACACAGATACACACAGGTACACACCACACGTGCTCATTTATAATAGTTCAGGTGGTGGTAAGCATGGGAGGAGAAACAAACTACGATAAAAATGATAGAGAATAAGGCAGAGAATAAAAAGGAGTGATAACATATTTCATACAGTTGGTCACAGAAACCTTCTCTGATGAGATGATGTTTGTGTATAACCATATTCTGATGGTTATCCCAACAGATGAGATGACCTCCCAGAAAACTGTTCTTCAGTAAAACAAAAGCACATTGGATACACAGGAATTCCTAGAACTTACGAGTCTCAGAGTTAGTCATTTTTAATTATACCCATTCTCTATATGACAAAATTATTTTCAATGATAATCATGAAACTGAACAAATATTTTAAGTATACACAAAAATGTGCACTCACCAAACAAAATGATCTACTTTGCAGTATGCAAATATTAAACACCAATAAGCCACAAGTGTGGACACACAGAATGACAGAATTCGTAAGTCAAGGTGCATTTCTTCATTTTTACAATCTCTGTGCTCTCCATGTTTCACATAATTTACTGTTTAGATACCGGGATACGTAGCACCAAGAGGGGCCGGAGACATGAACTATGCCTGACGCAGGACAAAAATGTGGACTGCAATGCACTTTCTGTCGAGTGGATAACTGAGATCCTGTGTCAGTGGGCACAACTGAGACCTCTCTGAGTTAATTTTCATATAGGCTACAGTGTTGAATAACTAATAACAGCAAATAATAATAATGAGCGATTTGGAGCTTACATACTTTGTTAAAATTTAATAGTAACTCCTACAACAAAATATTTTGAAAGGATTTTTAGTCACTAACATTGTTTGGAAGTGCTAGTGTTTGCTAAAAATAAAAAGCGAAGTAACTTTGAGTTGGTTTTATGATATATTCAAATTTTCTCTGTACTTGCTTATTGCCTGTATCTAGGGTGTGCTGTTCCCACTGCCCTGACCCCAGTATGCCACTGGTGGGGGGAGCTCTGTGACCCCCCTCTCTTCATTTCCAGATTTAGCATGATCTTTTTCTTCCAAATATGTTTTACACTCTCCCTCGTGGATCTTTCAAACTCTGAATCCAGCATTCCATATCCTAGAAGTTGAAAAGAAAACACCTGGCACAGTCACTGAGGCTCAATAGGAAAGCTTATTTGATACCCATAGAAATGGGAGCCATAGAGCCTTCATGTTTTTTTTAGAAAAAAACAATGGTGTTGGGAAACTGGCTAGCAACATGCAGAAAGCAGAAACTGGACCCTTTCCTGTCACCTTACACTAAAATTAACTCCAGATGGATTAAAGATTTAAACACAAAACCTAACACCATAAAAAAACTAGAAGAAAACATCGGCAAACCATCCAGGACATAGGCATAGGCAAGGACTTCATGACCAGAACACCAAAAGCAATGGCAACAAAAGCCAAGATAGACAAATGAGATCCATTAAACTCCAGAGCTTCTGGAGTTTAAGAAGAAAAAGAAACCATCATTAGAGCAAACCAGCAACCAACAGAATGGGAAAAAAAATGTTGCAATCTACTTATCTGACAAAGGGCTGATATCCAGAATCTACAAAGAACTAAAACAGATATACAAGAAAAAAAAAATCCCATTCAAAAGTGGGCAAAGGATATGAACAGACACTTTTCAAAAGAAAACATATATGAGGCCAATAAACATATGAAAAAATGCTCATCATCACTGGTCATTAGAGAAATGCAAATCAAAACCACATTGAGATATCTCACGCCAGTTAGAATGGTGATCAGTAAAAAATCTGGAGACAACAGATGCTGGAGAGGATGTGGAGAAATAGGAACACTCCTATACAGTTGGTGGAAGTGTAAATTAGTTCAACCATTGTGGAATACAGTGTGGTGATTTCTCAAGGATCTAGAAGTAGAAATTCCATTTGACCCAGCAATCCCATTCCTGGGTATACACTCAAAGAACTATAAATCATTCTACTATAAAGACACATGCACATTTATGTTCACTGCAGCCCTGTGTACAATAGCAAAGACCTGAACCCAACCCAAATGCCCATCAATGATAGACTGGACAAAGAAAATGTGGTACATATACACCATGGAATATTATGCAGCCATAAAAATGAGTTCGTGTCCTTTGTAGGGACTTGGATGAATCTGGAAGCCATCATTCTCAGCAAACTGACCCAAGAGCAGAAAACGAAACACCGCATGTTCTCACTCATAGGCGGGTGTTGAACGATGAGAACACGTGGACTCAGGGAGAGGAGCATCACACACTGGGGGGCAATTGGGGAGGGTAGGGGAGGGACAGTGGGGGCTAGGGAGGGTGGGGAGGGTGGGGAGAAATGCTGGATATAGTATACACCTAAAGTAAAATAAAAAAAAAAGAAAAACATAACCTTACCTTTGAGAGCAGATAACGGATATTTACTGCATATCCATAACATGTATGCTGACAAGGTAGGCTGTAAGTGGAGACACACGAAGCTATGAGACATGGTCTTAGACCGCAAGTTTTTTATAATCAATTTTGAGAGAGAAAACATAGAAATATAGGCAGAAGATATGGGACAAATAAATTCAAGAAATAGAAGTTTATTTAAAAAGAGGAATTATTTTCATCACAGGTGGTCAGTGCAAACGTCTGTATTTGTATTTGTCCTGGGTCTTAAAAAGATGAAACTGTACTGTAGAAATACAGAGAAAGAGGGTGCAAGTTGCAAGTGGGGGGCTACATTAGGGCTGTACAAAAGGCAGAGTGCATTAAGAACTGAAGGAACATTTTGAATGATGTTCAACGCGAGCACAGAATAGCACCATGCAACATCTTAGGAGAAGGAGAATGGGCCCACAGGGTGGGTTTGAATTTGGCATTATAGATAGTTTAAGGTCACCAAATGCCCTAATTAAGGAGATAACCAAATTAAACTCGATGAACCTGGTAGAGATGTGAAGTATAAGCAGAGGGAGAAGAAAAGGAGGAGTGAATTTGGACACAGGCAGAGAGTGTTGAGATCTGAGTTGAGGTATCATATCTTCAAATATGATGAACATGCAGGACATTGGGCAACACCATGAAATTAAACAGAGTTTGATTTTATTTTTAATTTGAGGAATATGAAAAGAGGGACCTGGGAAAAAATATTCACATTTGGGATCTAGGAACATTCTCTTCACTTCTTTGAGAAAGCATTCCACGTTAAATATTCTCAACTAAATATTCCCAAAGAAACACAATAGAGAATTCAGAGAGGCAAATAATTCTCTTTGAATCTTAGAACTCCAATGGTAGTTTCTCCACCAACACAGTAGAAGCTGCCCATACTTGAAACCACGCAAAAAAGTGAGAGGATCACCTGTGTGATGTTCTCATTCTGTTCAGTGTTTTGCCGTACTTCAGGCAGCCTGGCCTTCAGTCAGATGATGAAATCCTTGGAACCCTTTAGACATGAGATCTATACTTTATTTCTAATTATTTTCTTAAGAAAGTAAGTAGCCTCTATTATAAACATTTTTTAGAAGGTTGTGTTTTAATCCTCTAAATGAGCTGTATTTCAGGGCTGCACTTAATTTCTGATTTATTCTGTGCTACTTAATCCACCTATTTCTTCACACAAAGCTCCCTGAAAGAAACTTTCACCTCTCAAGTGGAGAAAAATGCCCCATTCTTATTTCTGAGTTGCCTCAAGGGAGGAATGTAAGCTTTGAGAGTTTAAGACAGCCAGTAAGTTCATTGTCTTTATTACAGATCATTTTGCTGATGTTAAGGCAGAGTCCATACTATACGTTCAGTGTTGCAACTGCCCATTCTTCAAAGCACTCAAATTAAAAACTAAAATGCTACAGTTTAAACATTACAAATCAAATAGCAAAATTTTTGTGCTATACAGATGTTTCCCAGTAGACATGCCATTTGTGTGAGGGGTCCTCTTAGGAGTTAAACAAAGAGACCCCATACGGTAGGAGACATGGTTAGGAATCTGGTTCTCTAGGGAGGGGGCAGAGAAACACAGACTGGATCCAAAATCCTTTTATTGGTGCTTTAAGAAAAATGGAGAATATTCATTTTGAAAGCCCCAAGCAAAAAGATTTCTACTAGATTCAGGATTTTGTTTCGTTTTCTAAAAAACTGGAGATTTTACTTTTTACTAAAATGGAAAGAAGTTCTTTTCATTTCTTGTAAAAATGGAGTGTGGATACCAAAAGGCATAGTACTATTCTGCACTGTATCTACAAGGTGACAGGGAGGGAGGGGTTTCTGCCTTCTGAAATCAGTGCCAATCACTGTCTGATTTAGTCTTTATTAGGATGATTTTCACATTTCTAAAAAAAAAAAAAAAAATTTCTAAACATCATGAATAATGGATTGAGATTTCTGAAATCCCCCTTTTTTTTTCCCTCTACAATTTAAATCAAGTGCTTTCAAAGCCAACATACAACATCTTGGTTCAAGCCTGAAAAGGTTATAAATAGCAAAGGTTGAAAATTTTCCACAAAGGTAAGTAGATGAAAAAGAAAACAACAACAAAACTTCTTATACCATACATGGGCAAGACGCACTCCATCCTCATCAGTATCGTCCTTCATCAAGGCACTGTTGTAGTCAAGGAACACAATGAACAAAAATGAGCCACGGCATCCCTGTGCTTGCTCAACGCTGAACTCTCCGCGTAGATTTCTGCCTCCCACCCCCAAAACACAGGCATATGACATTTTCTTGAAACAAAACTTGGCGTGGGGAAGCTGTATGTAACTTAAATTCTTAATAGTCTCCCTCTGAGGCTGGATATTGTTTAAACATGGCAGGCTCTGTGTACTTCATGGGATTGAAGTTTACACCCATAAATTGTTTGCCTAGTGGCAATTTCCAAGCTAGGCGATTCTTTTCTCTTGCTTCAAATTCAAATTTCATTTGAAACTCCTGCCAATGATCTGTATCAGGCATTAAATCATGTGTCAGAAATTCTGTAGCTTTAGAGTGATGCATAATGCTATAAGAATATGAAGAAGATAATTTGGGCCAAGGCAATGGAAGGATTTCTTCATGGAAAGGTAGGGAAGGGTTTATAATACGTACTATTCACACAATGTTTTGTAATTTCTAAGGTACTCTCAGAAACCTTGTATTATCTGATCTTCAGAACAGCCCTTCAAGGCTGTTCCATTTCTTTTAGAGTTCCAAGTAACTTCCATCCAACAAATATTTGTTGAGCAACTAGTATGTGACAAGTGAGCTGGCACATGGGTGAAAGCTCAAAAGTCATGGTCTCTGCCCCCAGGAGCTCTGGGTTGAGAGAGAGAGGCTGACTATATGCAAATGAGTTATCAAAATAAGTTAAGATAGTGAGACACGCCATGAAGAAAAACCTCAGGGTAACATGTTGGAGAGTGACTGAGGGAGGGAAGGCTACTCTTAGGGGTGACATGTGAGCTGAGAACTGAAAAGAAACTGAGTAGCATGCCACAGGGTGATTGGAGGGAGGAATACATCAAGCAGAAGGAAGTTTAAGTTCAGCAGTTTGGAAACAGGAATATTCTTGGTATGTTCCACAAACAGAAGGAAGGCCAGTATGGCTGTATCTGAGATAACAAATGGCAAGAGATGAGTTGGAAAGGTGAGAAGGAGCTACCCACTTGTGTAAAAAGAATCAAGACGGATAAGGAAGACGTGGGGCTCATATTTGCTGAGTATTTACTATGGGCCAGGCCTTGAGCCAATTTCACACCCATAAGTGGTGGGACTGAGACTCAAATCAGGTTCCCTGACTCCCAGTCCTGTACATCTGACACAATACCACACTGCCACACCCACATCCTACCAAGTGGAGGCCAGCTTTGATTCACCCAGGTGGAAATAAGGGAAATAGAAAAAAAATTGATATTTTGAATCCTCCATAGGCTCCTCTTCACCTGCTGGCCTATCTCTTGAGTAGTTTTTGCATGGGGGCATATTTTTGGCTTGCATGTTAAAATCTGGATTTTTTTTTTTTTTTTTTTTTTTTTTTTTTTTCCTCCTATCCTTAGTGGCCTCTGGGCTGAAGAATCAGCTGACTGGTTTTACTCTCTGGGGTAAATTCAAGCACTGCAGATAGAATATAATTATCAGAGGAAACTGAAAAGGTGACTGCAAAAGAAAGATAAAACATACTTAATGCCTCCAGGAAATGAATCCAAATGGATCTTGATGGTGTTGCCAGGAGAATGCAATATAAGTTCTTTACCCTGACTCTCCTTCAAGCAAGTTTGAATACTCTGTCTCTCTCTCACTGCTTTTACATGAACCCAAATTGCTTTAGAAACCTGTCATATTGAATTAGTAAAAGGAGATAATAATTCAGAGGGGTGCCAACGTGGCATTATTGAAAATCGCTGGTTGGAAGGCTTCCTACAGCATTATTCAGGGATTATAGCTCACTTTCATCACCGTGTATCAAAACGAACAAATGAGGAGATTTCTGTGGTTTTTGGATTAAAGATCTCATAAAGATGAGATGGCCTACATTGTGAATGATAAGTGTGTAGAGAAATCTGTATTCATCAACAAGAGAACAAGGAAACCAGTGCACACCCTTGAGTTGGCCATATTGTATGGTCACTTGGAATGGACCATAGTCAGAAACAGACCCTGGGGTAGTCCACAAGGCCTTTGACCTTGATATTAAGGCAAACTGAAAGGCTGGGGGAATTAGGAATAAATAGCAGAGACACGAAAAATAAAATGCTCTTCTTTCTAAACTTAACGGTTGGTCATCTCCTCAGAAAACCCATCCACAACCACTTTCTGACATGGTACCCTCATAATTGTTTTTCCATTACAAGATCGCAATTTTTAAAATATCACCATTCCTTTAATTCCTTGTTTGGCTATTTTCTATCCCTCACACTCCAGAAAGTAATGTACATAAGAAGCAGGATCTTAATTGTCTTACCTCCAGCCCCTAGGAGCAATGCCTGAAGCATAGTAGGCATTCGAAAAATATTTATTGAATGAGAATTACATATATACATCACAGCAGGGGCCATTCTGTGTGTAGTAGTATTGTCTGATCCATTGCTACAGTAAAGTCTATGCAAGCTAGAATCCAGGCAGCCACTATGAACTATCTTTACTAAGTTTGCCTGAGAAAGTCAATTTACTTCTTTAAATAATTTCTTTGCTGACCAGAGACAATCTTTATGTCTCATAGCTACTTTATGGAGGAAATATTGTCTGTGGAATAGCTGGGAAGCAACTACAGGTCTCTGCACAATGTAAACATCCTCTGTGGTAGGCTCAAAGAATTTTATCCAAGTTCTGAACACCTGCTTTTTAATACATATGACAAACATCTTAGATTTATCTCTGAGACTTCTTTAACTCAAAACATCTATTACTTTTTCTGCAACTTTTAATTTGAAAAATTTAAGGCTAAGTCTAAGGAATGGTCGTGAGAATTGCAAATAAACAGTCTAGACTGACCAATTGTTAATATTCTGTCACATTTTCTTTCCCTCTCCATGTATCAAAGTGAGTATGTATATACATCTGTGTCTGTACCCATGTATATAGGTATGTATGTATGTGTATGTGTCAGCAGGTCTATGTTTTTATAAGCATGTGTATATGTGCTACATATATTATCTGTGTATATATGGTAATTAAATGTGTGAGTATATGTTTATGTATGTGTGTTTTGGCTGAATTATTTGAGAGTTAGCGGCAGATATTGTGGTAGTTTATCCCTGAATATTTCAATATGAATTGCTTAAGACCAAGACTATGATCCTATGCTGTAATTGTCATACTGAG
This sequence comes from Saguinus oedipus, assembly GCA_031835075.1. Taxonomy (NCBI): domain Eukaryota; kingdom Metazoa; phylum Chordata; class Mammalia; order Primates; family Cebidae; genus Saguinus; species Saguinus oedipus. The sequence continues at coordinate 16,741,313 of CM063185.1, forward strand.
GAAATCCAAAATTGATACCTAGACTATTTTCTGACAGGCAGTGGGTTTTCAAATTTCCTTAAGTGTCCCCAAATGCCCTTAATAACCTTTTATTTTTAATCTAGGGTTCCGTCATGAATCACACATTATATTTCATTGTCATCTCTCTTTAGTTGCCTTTAATTTAGAACTGTTCCCCATCAAGGTTTTCTCCCGTCCTTTGTGAGACTGACATTTTCGTAGATTCCAGGGTCAGTTGCTTTGCAAAATTTGTCCTCATTTAAATGTGTCTGACTGTTCTCCCTAGTTACATCCAGGTTAAAGTCTAACATTCTAAGTACCCAATATGACCAATATGAACTAGATGTGAAATAACTCAGATTCTCAAAGGAATTTTTAGGCTGAGTTATCAAATCAATGAATAGAAACACTTCTGACACAGGTATAAGGTACTACCTGGTAAGGCAGTCACCTCTTCTGAATTTGTTAGAACAAAAGCCTCATCAACATAATTCAGTTCCTGCTTCCCACATGTTAGTCACTCATATACTACCTTCAAGATATCTGCTACATCTAAGCTCTACCTGTGTTTGTACTTACGTAATCATCTTCTTGAAGTCAATTTACTTATTTAAATGCTTTCTTATCCTAAGAAATGCCAGATATAGGTGAAGGGGAGGAAGGCAGTGAATCACACTGCCACCTGTGTACCTATGCAACTATCTTGCATGTTCTTCACATGTACCCCAAAACCTAAAATGCAATAAAAAAGAAATAGTATCTGCATAAATGTATTTGTTATGCTTGCTTTATTTTTCTAATACTTATCAAAGCATATGTAAATACCAAAAAATAATTCGTACACACCTAAGCCACCTTTCACATGCAGTGGTATGCCTGGAAATGCTGAAAAGAGTGTGGTCAGACTGCTCTGTGTGTGTATATGTGTGTGCATACTTGTGCGTGAGTGTGTGTCTGCAGAATTAGCTGGTAAGAAAAGGCTTCTCAAGAACTAAGGAAACAAGAAGATGCTAAGGCCATGCTGGGGACCACATCCAAACAAATGATAAGACCTGTGACTCCTGAGACATGCAGCTGCTACATATAGTCCCCTGACATCAGCCTGACTGCATCCTCATTCATTTCCAAATCATTCAACAGACAAGATTGAAAAGGGGCTCAGGAAAATGCTACTCAGCCAAACTCTGACAGTGACGGAATCCCTGCGTCCTCCAGAAGATCACTCTTTGTGGTCTGTAAAAAAGGTACATCATATCACAGAATCCCTGACACTTACTTCACACCTGCTGCATATTCTAGGCGATGAGACTGAGGTCCAGAGACCCTCGTGAGTTGTCCAAGATCACACAGCTAGTGGGTGAGCAGGTGGCAAAGTGAGAGCTGACTCCAAATGCCCAGGCCAGCTCATTCCACCACTCCAGGTTGAGACCTGGGCTGACATAGCCATTTATATATAAAACCATCTATACAACACACATATATAAACACAGACACATCTACATGTGAATATACGTACATGTGGTAGTGTATATGATTTTATAAATGTTTTCATACAACCACATGTGTATATACATATACATACACACACACACACACACACACACACACAAAGTATGTATGAAAAACCTCATCACCATTCTGGATTCCTGAGTCCTTCCCAAGTGTTCTTACAACCATGAATGTGTCCAGCTTCAAGAAGGGCATTCTACAAACTTCATCCCTTGCCACTCACCAACCGATTATCTTTCCCTGTATTGCTGCATATGTGAACATCGCGGATGAGGCCAACCCACACGTGAATGCTTCTGGTAACTCTGCACATGTTTTTTTTTTTTTTTTTAGATGAAATCTCGCTCTGTCACCAGGCTGGAGTGCTGTGGCATGATCTCGGCTCACTGCAACCTCTGACTCCCGGGTTCAAGCGTTTCTCCTGCCTTAGCCTCCTGAGTAGCTGGGATTCCAGGCATGGACCACCGCACCCAGCTAATTTTTGTATTTTTAGTAGAGACAGGGTTTCATCATCTTGTCCAGGATAGTCTCTATCTCCTGACCTCATGATCCAGCTGCCTTGGCCCCCCAACGTGCTGGGATTACAGGTATAAGCCACTGTGCTCGGCCAACTCTGCCCATCTTAATTCCTGCTGATGTGCAGTGATATTCTTAAAGTCCAATCATTGACCTAGGGCTGGACCTCCCGCTTCCTTTTCCTAGGTCAAAGACTTTAGAGAAGCAGGCCTGTGTGGGGTTGGGGTGGTTAACCCACTACACCTGTACCAGCAGCTTGCTTACATCCAGCTATTTATTTGGCCAAGTCATTCTCAAAGACTCTGTCTTCTCCTCCATCCCCACATCCAATTGGTAATGAAGTTCTATGACTTCTGTCTCCTTAGTTTCTCTCTAATTCATCCTCTTTCCTTCCCTGAAGATACACCTTTCTACCCTAAGCCATTCCTGGTATCCCCACTTGCTGGTGGAGCCATCTTCTCCACCATACCAGTAGCTTTCAAAGTTTGGTCCATGGACTCCAGGGTATCCCTAAGACCCTTACAGGGGATCCCTGGAGATGAGACTATTTCTATAATACGATTAAAATATGACTTGCCTTTTTACTCTTTCTCTCATAAATATACAGTGGAGTTTTCCAAAGGCTTCCTGACATGGGATATCACAACAGAGTGAATGTGGAAGCAGATATGACAATTCAACCGTTTTCTATTAAGCCAGACATGAAGAAGATGTGTAGAATTATACAATGATACCACTCTTCTCAGAAAATATTTTTTGCTTTGCAAAACATAGTTTCATAAAAATGTATTTCCATGTTAACATGTAATAGTGTTTTTAAATTCATTAGTAAACATTTAAATATTTTATCAGTTTTAGTTTCTAGTATGGTGAATATGGATAAATACAATCCACATGAACAAGATCTTTTTAAGATCCTCTGTAACTACTGAGTATCTAAAAGGTTTCTGATGCCAAAAAGTTTGAGAACTATTCCTGACATTTAAAATTTTGATTTTTTTAAATTTCATTTTTAAAACTCTAATTTTTTGAAAGAAGGTCTATGTTATCAAGTTATTCCTCCATTTAATCACTAATATATATACAGAAGATAAAACCCTTCAAGGTCATCATTGCTGCTTTACCGCTGTACATAGGCTGACACCCTGCTATACCACCTCAGTTCCCTGCCCCAATGTGGCCATTTTCTATCCCATCACTGCCAGCTCAGGTTTCCTAAGCCAACTGCAATGGTTTTCTACTGTGTTGACTTAGCTATGTGGGACCATGTTTCCCAGATTTCCGTTCCCTATGGGAATCCAGCCAAGATTGGCCACGAGGGAAGTCATCCTGAGATCTGGAAGGCAGACATGCCACGCGGAATTACACTTGGAAGGCAACATCTCAGCTAACACACACTGCTGCCGATCTCCTGGCTGGCCTTGTTAAGGAGGGCACACGTGGGCCCACAGCTCTTCCACATCTCCCTGGGTCTCCACCCCCAGTTTCCCAGTCTGGGTGTGCAGCTCCAGGGCAAAGGGTGACTGCTTCCTCCTTAGGCCACCTGTGCTGCTGGGGCACAAGGCCTAGTTCATCCTCACAGATTCTAGTTTGCCTTCGCTTCTCCTCACACCCGTCCCGATTTCTTCTTCCCTGAGCCCCGCTGACCTAGAGCAACTTCAGTTCCACCACCAGCAGTAGAGGCAGTACCTGCTGTAGAGTTCTTCACCAGCTTCCTTCATGGTCCCTGCTAAGTCATTTTTCTGTGCCCTGCCAGACCTCTGCATTCCAAGCATCTCCCACAGCTGTGAAAGGTCTGTTTATTCTAGTAATAAATCTGTTATTCTACGGCATTCATAGGGGCCCTGCTTCCCTGTTCACACCTTCGTTCATATGAAGTCTCCAGGTGTCCTTCCCTGCCTCTAGCTGTCTAGCAGAACACCAATTTCATCTTTCCTGGATCAACTCAGGATTCCTCAAGTCCTTTTTAAGCCGTTTCGCCAGCTCGCAGCCCAATGGATATGACTCTTGTGCTCTTTGTGTCCTTCCTACACACAGCACGCCATGCAGTACTCCACTTGCAGTGATTTATAAACACAGTTTTCCACAGATCTCTCTCTACTTCCTAGATCTGCAAGCTCTCTAAGAACAGAAATACGATCTCATGATCTATACCTTTGTATCCCAGTCCCATACTTAAAAAATAACCTTGAGAGGGGGGAGGCAGAATAAATATGATATGGATTTTTAAATGTCAGTTACTGGAAAAGAGGACAAATGAGAAAGGCTAGGATAAGCAAATGCTTTATTTCTAGGCTGGGGTCTGCATAAAGCAGCAGTTTTTTGAGTTTATAAAGCATAACTATTACTTAGGGAGTTTGGGGGGTATTTTTTGCTCTGTTTAGTTTTGTTTTTGTAAGTATATTCCTAGTGCCATGCTTTCAGATATTCTGATTTAGCAGACTTGGGGCAGCGCCTAGAACTCTTCAATTTAATAAGATGTAGGGTGATCTCATGATGAGGGAAGAACACAACTTGAGAACCACCAGAAAAAGAACAAAACGGGAGGAGAGGGGCTTAGGGTAATAATTATTCAATTCGGCTCTTTGAATCACTTAGTGGGGAGAGTAGAGGGAGTAAGAGAAACTTAACAAAAATGCAGTTTCCTAGACCCCACGCCACATCTTCATAATCAGAAGCAGAGGTGCTTCAAAAGGTGCCTAGTGGGGCTGGGAGGACAGAACATTTACTCCTGTGGTTTAGCTCTTATCCATCCTGACTTAGTGTAGGGACACGAACTTCCTGTCTTTAGTCACCTGAACTCACCCCTGAACCTTCTATCTATGAAGCAGAGACCATGTGGTGTCCCTGGATACAAATAATAAATACTCACAAGGAAAGTCCTTTGGGAGGGGTCACATAAAAGTATTCTAAAGAGAAGGTGGGGAGATTTTAGAAAAATATTGGACTAACAAAAAGACTAAAAGAAGCGATTCATAGAAAAGGCAACAAAAAAAAAACGGAAAGAACAAGCATGACTTTAATTTTTCCAGAGGGTTTAAGTTCACATAGTACCTACAAACCCCTCTCCAGTTGTTTCTTCATATAGTTTATACCTGTCCTGTCCCATACAGTAACCACTGGACACGTGGCTACTGATCACTTGAAATGTAGTGTGACTGAGGAACTAAATGTTTAAGTTTATTTAACTGTGATTAACTTAAATTTAAAGACTAATATCCAATTTAGTTATGGAAAATGTTTAAGTATGTTTGAAACAACTTGTGCATATGAAACTGGTTTTTTCAACTGTATATTTTATGAAATCTAAATATCAGTTAAGTATCTCTGATGAAAATTTTGTGTCCAAAATGCAACATAATGTTAAGTATAAAGTATAACTCCAGATGTCAAGGACTTAGTGTGTAAAATTAAATACATTTTATTTGATTATAAATCAAAATGATAATTTTGAATATACTGGGTTAAGTATATTACTGAAATTATACCTTTTTCTTTTTACATGTTTAATGTAGCTACTGAAAAAAATTTAAATACACAAGTGGCTAGCATTATATTTCTATTGGACAGTGGAGCTCTATTCAAGACTATTTAGAACAGGACTATTTAATGAAGGAAATGCTCCTCTATAATGCAATCATTCTAGGGGATTAAAAGCTGACTCCAAGGATGCTATCATTTTGGAAATGCAATCCTTTGAATCTTTTTTTTTTTTTTTTTCCAATCATTGAGAGCTTGTAAGGTTGCTGAGGTTGGTTGGCCTTGAACTCTTGGCCTCGCCTTCGCAAGCGCCACGACATCCGGCCGGAGCCACTTTGGGCCCCTCCTTTGAATCTTATCCCTACCTCATCTCCACCTGCATCAGGATAGGTGATGAGCCCCTTCCAAAAAAAAAAAAAAAAAATCCTTAGGACTTTCACATCCCAATCTGGTGTTCACACACTTTGATTACCCTCTTCATTCAGCAGCCTTACTTGAATTGACTTTGGCTTATTTCAAAACACCAGACCCACCCCAAAACAGTTTAAGAATGAATACTGGTGACAATATTCAAAACATTATACCACTGGTTCTCAAAAAAGATTCAATTCTATTTTGAATAAAGGCAAGAGCATCTTTCTCCAAAGGGACCAATTATGAAGTCAATTGCAAACTTTAGGTTGAACTATTGTATGTTTGTTAAATAAGTTAACAAACAGTAAATGATATTCTTTTTATAATCCTGTCTGCAGGTCTGATTTTTCTGAGAACTGCTTCAGTTGTTATTTTCCACATCATCAGGTATTAATTCACACTTTGAGACAGAGGTTTTTAACTTGGGGGTCCATCAGCTCCATGATGAGGACATGGCTAGAATGCAAGGGATCCACAACTGTGTAGCATCTTTTCTGTTTTTCTCCATTGGCCCTTAATTGAACTTTGTCATTTCCTTCCCTTTTAAAGGCAAGCAACAAGCTACACTACCATTATAGTACCTGCGACATCACCAACAAAAATCACAACTTTTTTTTTATATGACAATACATTTGTTCCACAAATCCTGAAAATTTACTTTTTTATATCATGACATTAAAGTTATGATAGTTAATTTCTCCTGATCATAGCACCTCATAATATATAGAGGCAAGTATTGGTCCATTCTTCACTTGGCAGTCCTTCAGCCACGAAAGGTGGAAGATGTGCAATCCCATCCTAGTAATCCAGGCATCTACAATGCTTTGTGAAATTCCTTATTCATACTTGTTTGTTCTTCATCAAATGAAAAGAACATTTCATCAAAATGGCTACATGGAAAGAAGTCAGCCATTTAAATTTGTTATAATTTTGCCAAATTGGACAAATGAGAATTTTTGATTCTTCATAAGTTACCATTGCTGTTTGAAATATGATATACATGTAGGCTACAAGCATGTCATTGAAACTAATTTTAAGATTATTATTGATGACATATTGGGTGATGATATTATCCATAATGTTGTAAATTCTGTGAGATTCAGTGTATTTTTGTGTTATTTGTCTTGCTCTTGGTAATCTTATGTACTTTATTTTTTAATTTGAAAATATCATTCTGAAAAAGGGTACATATGTTTCACCAGACTGTCAAAGGGATCTATAGCAGGAAAAATGGCTAAATCCCCTACTCCAGGCATTCCACAACTAATCCCGGACCCTGAATATCGTGTATTACTAGAATGCCTACTATCCATATAATGCACAAATGTTTCCTAGCTCTGGACATAGTGTGCCCTGACTTCTCGGTCAATTCACAACTGAGTGGAAAGAAGACCTCTTTATTGCCACCCACACAAAGGAACGGTAAAATAGAGACAAGGACACGACTTTATAAAACAAGTAATGGCACACAATTTCACCTGAGAAAGCCCTAGAAGTTGATGTTGACTTGGAGGTGGTGGAGGGTGAGAAGCAAACAACTTTACAGTAACTCAGTAAATTACCACTAATTTTTCTAGAAACCAGTTGGCTCTTCTTCAATATGAAAAGTGAATTATTCTTACCTGTTATTACATTTCTCTCATTCAGTTGAATACAATATGAATATGCATTTAGAAACACAGCCTGGCCAACAGTGAAACCCCATCTCGACTAAAAACACAAAAATTAGCTCTGCATGGTGGTGGGCTCCTATAATACCAACTACTGGGAGGCTGAGGCAAGAGAATCACTTGAACCTGGGAGGCAAATGTTGCAGTGAGGTGAGATCATGCCACTGCATTCCAGCCTGGGCAACAAAGCTAGATTCTGTCTCAAAAACAAACAAACGAAAAACACTACAGCACTCTCCAGTTAAAAAGAAAGCTATATGGGCATTCTACACTAAACCCAGGCTGGGCAGAAGAAAGTGATGCATATTGGAGGCCCACATTTTTCAGCATTGTTGTCCCAACATTTAGAAACACCCCTGGCATGAAAACAACACTGTCACTTTTAGAAATTTTGTTCTTTTTTTTTTTTTTTAACACTAAAAAATGAGATTTAGCCCACAATTTAATATTGTCAATACATATTCTTCATTACACAACTGGCACGCCAACTGCTACCTAAGCACTTCAGACTCTTCAAATCCCACACCCACACATTCTGAACTCATCTGCATCCAGATATGAATAAAGATGAATAGCATCTTGAGGAAATTGCTTCTCCATTCTCAAATGGCAGAAGCCATGGCGTATACTCCTCATAGTGTCTAAGGAATTTCTAAGAGCAACAAGAAAGAATCCTAAAGCCACCATTTTGTAAGAAAAATCACGTCCTTCTATGGCAACCTACTGACTAGGCATTTCAAATTAAAAGGGACCTTAGAATTCCCTTCCTGTAATTCTCTCATTTTAAAAAAAGGACTTTTTTATTTTACTAAACTCAAGTTAATTAGGTTTTGGCAGGTCAGCAGCTCAACTCAGCATCTCTTTATAGAGAACAGTTCTAGGAGACCTTGATGAAATTGCAAATGCTTAGAAACAGTCATTTGCATGCATGCTGGGTAAATAGGAAAGCATGCTGACTGTATTTATTTTTCTATCATTATGTCACCGTGGGGTGAGGTAGTAAAAAAAGTAGAAGCTGCTAACATTTTGTGTGTGTGTGTGTGTGTGTGTGTGTGTGTGTGTATCCTAAAATAATTTATTTTTTCTTGATCTCAAACCATTATTCCATGATTGCAGGAAGTCCCCAGCACTAGAATGAATTGTTCTCCAAATATTTATGAATTATTACTCACTTAATTAGTGTTCATTCATTCATTCAACAGGTCGTTACTGAGTGCCAATTATGTGCCAGGCTGGTGGTATACACAGGTGCAAAAACGAGGTCCATTTTTATCCCACGAGATGCTTACAAGGTGAATCCATGCCCAGGCTAACCTACATTAATTTCTTGTCTTAGTTTGGGCTGCCATAAGAAATTGCCATAGACTGGGTGGCTTAAACAACAAAAACTTACTTCTCACAGTGCTGGGGAAGATACCAGCAGGGTTGATGCCTGATGTGGGCTCTTTCTGTGGGTGGCAGATAGCCACCTTCCCACTGTGTCCTCACATGACCTTTCCTTGGTGTGTGCAGGTGGAGAGAGAGCAAGGAAGCATGTTTTCTGGTGTCTTTTCTTGTAAGAACACTAATCTTATGCTGAGGACCCCACCTTCATGACTTCCTATAAATCTAATTACTTCCCAAAGGACCTATCTCCAATTACCATCATATTAGGGGTTAGGACTTTGATAACTCCTTGATAGCAAATGTGCTATTTCATCTATAATATGAGTTCGGTAAACCACGGTGTCTCAAATTCACCTCAGAGAAGAGGAACCTGGGCTCCTCTGGGACTCCTGCAGTGGCTACAGGGTCAGGGATCCAGATGCTGACAGGAAATGGGAGCTATGAAGGCATCAGACACCGAAGTCCTGTGGTTCAAGTGGCTTGAGGCTCAGTGGAAACTAAAACAGTCTCTGAGGCTCAGGTCAGTTCTGAAGCAAAGGTGATAAAGTTTCTGCAGGAGAGCCAAAACTCATAATGAATGTACTTCTGTAAGTTAGGTATCCTTATTTCAAGGCCTGCCTGTATCTTTGAAGCTTCTTACGATCATGTTAAATCAGGCAATACAACAAAACAAATAAAGATAACACAGATCAGACAACACCAACATTCAACATATTATAATAGCTTGGAGTTTTCGCAAAGCTGTAATTACAGAGAAGTTTTAACCAGGCCCAATGAAGGAAGATGGGTACATGTCCAACTCTCAGCAGTGTCAAAGCGAACACCCACCAAGCTCAGCCCCTCAACCAGAAATAATTAGACTTTTATACGGTTTGATCATTTCCTTAAAAGCCTGTATGATCAAAGCCAGCCTGGAATGGAAAGGGATCAAAAGATGGGAAATTACACAAATGCAAGTGCAGATTTTGACATAATCCCAACTAACAAGTAGTGCAGCAGAGCTCTTTTCAGAGAATCCTCCCCCCTATCTCAAGGAAACAACCAACACACACCACGTTGAGGTGACGTGAACCTTTTCCCTGTCACCCTGAATCCGTGCAGAATCGATCAATAACTCTTAGGCAGATCTTTGACATACAGACTTTGAAAATGGAATGTCAAGCTCCTTGTGATGTTTTTAACAGAATAAAGGGAAAAAATACACCTACATTTTTCTTCCCCCATCTACTGTTAAAATTAACAAGGCAGGTGAGGACATTCTGGTATCTTTGGGTGACTTAAACTATGCTTAGGGCTGCACTGAGTGTATGGCTTTGCCACAGCAGAGCCACAGGACTCTGAAAGAGTTCTAACACTTGTCTGATTGTTTGCAAGGACTTTTATCTCCATCATCCAAAAAGCTCCTCACAGCAAGGGATGAAAGACAAGAAACATAGCCATCTGGCAGAAAAACCAAGGTTCAGAGAGTTTAAGAAACTCTCACTTGCGGTCACACAGCTAATGGCAGAATCATATTCAAAACCAGACATTTCAATTGCAGAGCTTAGAATCTTTAACCAAGCTTAGAAACCCAGGGCCCACTTTCCTGTGGAAAGCTGAATATAGCCTGCATATGTGTGTTGTTTTGTTTTATTTTGTTTTAAATTTAATTAGTTCTACCACGTTTTAATTTAATTTGCTCTGCCAAACATTAGGAGCTTACACATACAGATCTGGATTTCTGACACCTTTTGCAAAATCCAAAGTTCAGATCTATACTGGTGCAGGCAACAATAATAAAAAAACGGATTAAAGGAGACTGCAGTTCGCTTCCTGGAAGATCTTACCAAACCCAGAGCTGATCAAAAATCTCCTCTGTCTGTGGCTTCATGCTCAGCTACACAAAACCTTAACAAGTCACTTAGTCACTTATTCTGTTCCTTTTCCTGTGTCTGTGCTTTCCCTCCTCCTGGGATATCCCTGTTTAATCGATGTGGTGAGTATATGTAATCACCTTCCAGGATTCAGTTCAAATGTCCCTGGCTCCATGAAGTCAATTCTGATATCCCTGAAATAACTAACTAGGCTTTGTTCAGGGTTTTTGAACATTTTCTTATGCTTGCTTTACTGAACTTGTTTTCATATGTGCATATTCAGTGCTGAACACACAGTAAGTGATCATAATATTTTGTCCAATACTAATAACAATGACTTAAGTAGTACTTCTCATGTGCCAGACACTGTTCAAAAGCACCTTGTTCACATTCATTCATTTAAGTCTCATAAATACCTATTAATCATATCCATTCCAGGTAGAGAAAACTGAGGCATACTAAAGGTTAGACAATTTTCCCACAGTCACTCACTCAGCTATTAAATGGCAGAAGACTAATTAGAACCAGTCTGGCTAGCTCTGGATGAGTGGGTCGATGGGTAGGTGGATGAACAATGAGAAGAAGGGAAAGAAAGAAGAGAGGGGAGGACAGATAAACTGTCAGCAATAGGGAATGGCAGATGGAGACAGATGTGAAAGAGCACTTTGTGTTGCAGGAACATCAAATCTTTTGGTGGGGCAGGGGCAGTGGTGTGTGCTTGTAAAATCTACAACCGGCTTTCTAGGGGTAAAAGCTTGCTTTGTAGTACGAATAATGGTGTAAATATCCTCCTACCATGGCTGATTTCATGGTGTCAACATGATATCTGACCACAGAGTTGGAGAGAGAAAATGTGGACAATTGTCAGTACAGGCCAGTTTGAAAACACCAGAGCATAGGGTATGCCAAGGAAAATGTCAAGTAAAGAGACATAACAGTCAGGTGACAAAGGACTGTGGAGGCCAAAGCAACTCCATCTTGGATGCTAATTCACCGTGTTGACTTCCGATTACCTTCAGTTCCTGGAAGGCCTCTAAGTTTTCCCATTTATCTATTGTTCCTTGTGTAAGAACAGGTACTTACTATAAATCCTGCCCTTAAGTCAAACAAACTTGATGATACCATACTTCAGTAGTTCTACAAATACTTTCTAAATCACTCGTTTCCTACAATATATAAACCCTGGGTCTAGAGGGTAATGGCTCAGTGATCCACCATCTTGTCTCACCATCACCCGAGACACAGACATGGCTTCTGTTTATAAGTCCCAACTACAGGTTTCTTTCTGAGAAACTAGATTTGTCAGCCTCTTTCTTCAGCCTCTCAGCTTCCTTGAACTTTGGGGTATGTTTGCATAGACCTGCCCATTGCTAAACAAAAAAAGACCTATTAAACTACACTAAGGATGAAATCCTCTTATATGCAACCAGGAGAACTTTAAAGGTTTTTAGCAGAGAATGATATGATCATATGGTTATAAAGAGTTGGACACAAGATGGGGACATAGTCAAAATATTAGGAACCCTTCTTCATCTTCCTATATTTTTCTTGCATGGCAATTATTACTGTAAGGAAAGCTATCGTTCCACCCCTTTGTACCCTGTCGCTTTACCAGTCAGCTATTGCTCTCTCTGTGCCACTCTCCCTCAGCCTTCTATTGTAGGCTCCCACAAGAGCTCCAGGTGTAACAGACCCTCAGGACTATAGAGTGTCCATCTATCATTGTTGGATCTGTAACATATAAGGGCTGGAAGGCTCAAGCAAAGAAATTAGTCTGAGTCAACTTAAACAGAGAAGACCTCATATGGAGTATAAAGAAAATGTCAGACACATCCTTGACATTATAAACCCATACAACTGAAAGGGACTTTAGAAATCATTTAATTCCTAATTGTCCTCTCACTGGGGAAACAGAGCCCATAACATTTGATGTAGCCCGCCCAGTGCCACAGGGATGGTTAGAGTAAAGCTGGAACTAGAACTAGGTGGCCCAGTCTACATACACATAAAGAGGGCATTTCCTGAGATGTTGCCACCCCTGTAAGGTCAAAGGCTTTCTTTGAAGAGCTTTTTTCTTCTACTAAGCAGGTTCCATTTCACCAAAGGGAACAAGCAAAAATATGCTAATTTCCAGGAGCAGGGACATTCTGTTATTTTCCCCCAACACTGGACAACATGAACCATCTGTTTAGGAAACACCCCACAACCACCATTCCCTCTTTATCACTCAAGGCCTTATTATCTACTTTAAAATTCTTCAAATCCTGACCTTTTCCCATGGTTCTTCATCTACCTGCCTGTGCTAAAGCCATTTCCTGATCATTGGGAAGTGGGGAGGGAAATGAAGCAAATCTTTAAAAACTATTGTGGCTAGTCTACTTCAGAGAAATTATTGGAGGGAAAGCTGAAATGTTTGGCTGGAATGCAATGTAGTCTGATAATTCAACCTCATTTCAGGTGATATTGGCCATGGCTACAGTGAACCTAGCCAAGGGGGGGGCCACTGAGAACTAAAACACAAGCCAATGTTCATTCGGCCAGGATCCAGGCCATTGCTGCTCCAAAGAAGCCCATTTTTCAGTTCTCACAAAGGTATCCCATAGCCCGACTGTGGTCCTGATATAGGATCTTTTTCCAGCTGAAGGTCTTCTCTACTTTCCAATACCAGTATCTGCAGTCTTGATCCCTATGAACAGAGCGGAAAAAGCCAATTCCCTGAGCCAGAGAAGTGAAAACTGGTCTGGGGAGGAAGATCCCCAAGTATGAACCCAGCTAGAAGATCCCAGCGTGCTAAAGCAGCCGTATTACCATTTGCCCGGGGACTGTCTCAAGTAATACCTACTGTCCTGGAAAAACAGCTAAGAGCCCTTTCATTCTGCAAAGTATCCCAGTGGAAAATGATAAATTATATGGTTACCATTGTCTGGAGTTCTTGGGGTCAAATACTTCCAAGATATCTTCCAATAGAATTCAAGGCATCCGCAAACTTGCACGGAAAAAAATCGCAACTTGGTGAAGTTTAAACAGCAATGGAGCATCTCATTCCATTTTGAACACAGGCCATAAACCTCCATAGTAGCAATACTAATGATTATATCACCAATATAAATATTTTCATGCCACAATACAGCTGCCACAGTTATCCCACAGCGGCATTTATGCCTATTCCTATTTTGAAACAACAGTAGCCACTAGTCCCACTACCAGCTCTTGTTATACAGGCATTATGTAAGAACCACATACATTAGTAGCAGTGGTTTCTTTTATAAGTCAACAAATAGATTTTTCATTAAAATTGGTTAGTGCTGTAATCTTATGTATTATATTTTATGCATTTAAACACACCATTCCGGGGCCCTTCGGCTTTGTCAGATTGTCAAGGGGCACCATGGAGTAAATCAGAGTAGGAGACCTCGGCCTGAAGATTGATAAAGTCATATTAATGAGGCACTCTGATATGTGAAAAAGAGACCTTGCCCTCTGGCTGGGGAGCTAGGCTGCCTCTGAATTGATCTATGCTATGAGGTATCATTTAGTACGTTCCTTTTTTATTTTTATAAGCCTCTTCTTTAGGTGTTTATTACTCCCATTCTCTTATTCTTTGTCTTCTCTTATTCTTACTTTTTGTTTGTTTCTCGCCCTTATCCTTTGGTTTAGGTTTACTAGCAGATATCTCTCAGTCTTTCTGTGCTAAGTATTGGGTTCTCTTTGGGTGTTTTTTTTTTTTTTTTTTTTTTTTTTTTTTTTTAAACACCATGCCTCTCTTACTCCTCTTTCTCTCCTGCCCCACCCTTCCCCACCTTTCTCTGCTGTTGTCTGCTGCTTCTCACTTGGCCCTCCTGTCTTGGCTGGCCACACACCATACCCCTTTCACAGGTTTTGTGGCAGAAGTTTTGGGTATCAACAGTCCACATTACATCTTCCCTTCGGGAATCATTTTCAGTTTACTAACAGACGTTGTTTCTGAGCCACAATTAAAACAACAAACTGGCCATTCCAATAAACAACCACACAACACAGGGTAGCAGGAAGATAAAAGCTTTGAAACCCTAAGCTTAAATATAATTGCGGAAAGAGTGAAAAGCATTCTAGTTAATAAGCTGGTCAGACATCTAGGGAAGATCAGCAGCCTGGATCAGGACTCTTCTCAGTGCATAAAGTCCCAGTGCAGCATACAAAAAGCATACTGCTTAGTCACTGCTAACCGGGGGAGCCCTCTGAAGCAGGCCTATACAATGCAATGATTGTTTCTCCAAATCAGAGCTCGGGTTGAAGACTCAGGGGAAAGCCATGAGACCTCATGACCTTTGTGCTTTAGCTTTAGAGAGCTATGCACTGTGCTGTCAGCACTGCCCTCGCCATAGGACATATTTGTCCTGAAATATTATAGCAGTCTCTCCCAGTAAGTTCCTGAATACTTCTATCAATGACCTAAAATTGGAAAGAAGGAAGGAAGAAAGGGGGGGGGGGGTAAAGGAGGAAAAGAGAATAGAAGGAACCTAATCTGTATTTGGAAACATACCACTTTGTCAAATATTACTCTGTGGTTGGGAATAGCTTCACATATTTTTAATAATATTTGTTTCCATTTTATTTATAATAAAAGGCACCTAAAGCATTTTAACTGTCTGAAAATGTAGTGGCATTTGCACTGGACAAGTATTAACGTAAAAGGTAGCTTAGAGAGCTTAGGATAAAATGAAACTGTAAATTTCATAACTTTTCCTAATCTGTTCATGTATCCTCCTAAAGAATAAAATCTGTTTTTATTGGGGGGGGGGGGGGCATTTTTTTCAGTGATTACTCATTTATTTATTTTGAAAGAACTATATGGCCCTTACTGTTAACTTACCAGCTGTGGTGGAGAAATAGTAAATTCAAGCCTATCAGCTTTTGAGAAGATTCCAGATTTGGAATTTCATATGCCAAATATGAATATCTCTATTCATTAAGTTTTTATAAAGTATATGTAGATATATACTAACATCTCAGATATAAGAACTTCCATCATGGCCCCAAACCATTTATCAAATAAAGGTCATCAAAGTCACAATCTGCAAATGATAAAATGAATACAAAATTTATTAATCTTACAGATTATTCAAATCTAAATATAGATTAAAATACTTTATATTTATTTAAAATAAAATCAGTGAGGATAAAGCTTCTCAGGTCCTACTCTGAGCTTTTGTTTCCAGAATCTTCTTCAAACTCTTTCACATAATCTTATTTGGCTTATCTTGTTATTAAAAATAGAAGATCAGATATCCTGCATCTTGATTCTTTTTTATTTTCAAATATCCAACTCAAATGAGATTCTTAACTCATGTATTGTATAAACGTATCTATTCATTGTATTCTGCATAAAAGTTTTTATTTTTTCATATCCTTTGTCTTAGACCATGTTGTTTAATAGTAATTATTATTGTCAATGTCAATAAACTCGTATTGATATGTTTTAAGATAAAGATGCACCCCAAAGAATTTCCCCACACAACATCAAAAGTCCCATACAAAGAGGACGTGTTGTGTGGGACTTTTGATATTGCACTGCATAGGGGCCACAGTGAAGTAGGTAGGGGATTGGACCACATAAATAAGATGAGGATGCAGCTCTCCTGAAAAAACTAAGAATTGGAAACCAAGATGTCTGCCCAGGTTCCAATGGATTCTTCTTCCTGTGGTTCCTGAGACAGAGACCATTTATCTTAGATATTGTCATACTTAATTTCAGTGTTGCATCTCTTTTAACACTGCTGCAACCCAACTAAACTGGTATCCCCACATCCAGAAGGTCACCCTTCTGGATGGTCTGGTTTTGAATGGCTCTTCCTGAAGAGTGGGGCAGCTGTACAAGTTTTTCCTACTTGCATAAAAACAATATTCGCTTCTAATGAATTCTCTGCAAAATGAATGCTTCCCCTTGAGATAACTGGGGACTCTGGGATTCAGAACAGTTAGCCTGATACAAAAGGCAGCCCGAGGTCAAGGGTAGGAAAAAAAGGAAGAAGAGAAGTAGCTGTTAGAGCACCCTGGCTCTCTGTGGGCATTCTTGTCACAGTTGGGCCCTTCAGCAGTCAAGCTTCACCTCCATCTTCCTCCATCCCATCCTTCCTCTGACAATATTGTTGCCTCACTCTCTTCTTTTCTTCCTTCATCCCCCTCACTGTAGGATGGCCAACGTCCTAGCGTGTTATAGGATTAGAGATGGAAATCCCATTTTAGGTGACCTAAAAGGTACCACGTTTCCACCATCTGCCTATGACTCTTCCCCACCCCCTGATGTGATTATGAAAAACAGGATTTTCTTATCCCCCCTCCCTGTTTATTCCAACTGACTTTTTGTTGGTTTGTCTCCAAAGGGAGGATATCCTGGTACCACAGCTACAGAGAAAAGACATGGGGTGTTCTTAGAAACTAGGACTCTTTCCCACAAAAATGCTGAAAGGTATATGAAATCCCCAAGTGACTGGAAAAAGTCCATCTTGTTGAAGGGGCTAGGTAGGCGAGGAAGTGACAAGTATTATTGAAAGCAACAAAGAACTATTTTTCCTGTTTCTGAGTCCCAAGTACAGAAATATATTGTTTTTCCTCAGATTTACTACAGCATAAACTTTAATCAAAAGTCAAAAACCCAGGAGAAATCCTAAGAATTCATGCCATTGTATTCAAAAGAATGTTTCCTGTGATAGGAAAGATTTCCTATTATTTTCACAAATAATTGGAAGTGTGGAAGGATGGAGCAACTAAACCTAACAGAACCCTTTGCTAAAATCGTTAGAAGTCATTTAATCATATTTAGAATCATTCAGAGGGTTGCATAGTTAATTTTTTTGGATTTGAAGGCTTATAAATATTCTATTGCAATTTTTAATTGTGCAAAAAGTCACATTTGTGGTAGCTTATTCATTATATATGACATAGGCTTTTTATGGTTATGCTGATTGAGAAGAAGTTATGGGAAAATAAGCAAAACAGTCTTTTTAAAAATAAAAATCCTTTTCCTATTAATTTTAAGATGGTAAGAAACAGCAGGTGTGATAACAATTTATTTATGTATAACGGTAGCATATTTGAGCAAGGGTCAAAAGCCGTGGTTCTAGCATTAATCCTGCTACAAATGTACCAAGTGGCCTTGAGCTCAGCATTGAATCTCTTCCCTGAGCCTGGATTGGGTGGGATGATATCTGAGGTTCCTCTTAGCTCTAACTAATTCTGTGACTCAATGCTGAGAGAGACACTCATTTGCAGAACACAGTTGCTACCCAAAATTGCCTCTAGTTTTTGACCACAGAGCAAATCTCCATTTATATTTGGATCCTTCCTTCCATTTCTCTTCCTATTTAAAAAGAGAATGTCTACGAGTTTCAGAAGAGAAGTCCAGTACCTGTAGCCAGTTCTCTAAATCGATTTCCGGTACTAATATTCCACTATACCAAGGTGTACCTCAACAAACTGAGACAGGTGATATGCAACATCAGTCTCCCTGATACTCTAGTCACAGGGGCTCACAGGCCAGGACTGGCACTCATAGTATGTCCCTGCAGTTTGGAGTAAAGAGTTAGGGGCCTCACTCATGCTTCCTTCTAGACAAAGGGTTTTTAGTACCAAATAGGGCTGTGAGTATGGGACACACTCAGTGTGCACTGTTCACCAGACCAAACAGCCCCACCATTTCCTGGCTGAATGCTAAAAACAAATAACTTGATTTCTTCAATACTGGGTTTCCCCATCTATAATGTGAGATAAATAACTGTACCCATCCTTCAGGGTTGTTGTGAGGGTTGAAACAAACATGAACACACACAATATCGAAGAAGGTATCAGCACATAGTAAGAACTCCACAGTTGCCAGCCAGCGCTGATGGCTATACTACTATTTGTCCCCCCAGATCAGTTCAGCAACGTGAAATAAACCTACCTTGGTGTGAATTTGGAGTCTTTACTCAAGTTACCAAGGGACATGTTCTAACTTGTACATGCGAAAAGAAGTGGCCCCATCACAAATTCAGGACATAGATAAGCATCCAGAGAAAAGGGGCCCTGGGGAGGCGGGGGGCGGTCAGAGACAAATCTCCTGGAGCGTGGGTTTTAAGTCTGGGATCCTTCCTCAGGTATCCAGGTACTTCTGAAGAAGCCCTGCTGTCTCACTAGGCCTAGCCTGTGAGGGTGTGGCCTTTGTGGGCTCCGGAGCTGCACCAGGAGCCTGCACACAGGGAATCCCCGTTCTGCTCCTTGGGGTTCTGAGGTTTGCCACTGCTAGGCAGAGAGCTAGCTTCTCCAGGGGTGCCCCAGAATCAGAGGCACTGACCTCGGGGTTTCTCCTGGGAACCCTGGCGAGTTGACGTTTCCTCCCATGTGGTCAAGGCGAGGGACCCAGAAAAAAGAACTGCTCTGAATTTTGCTTTTTCCCAACTGGTATAAGAGAGCAGGAGTCCTCTACAAGGCAACTGCGGGGAAACTAAGAAAAGTCTGCACGTGGGAGGTCTGAAAAGGCAGGACCTAAAGGTTGTACAGGGTTCCAAACCCACTCAACCACCAAATGTTTCTCTATAGGGCTACTAGGAACCAGGAATACACTCTGAGCCAAAGGCACCTCTGGGAGAGGAGCATGCACCTCCTCAGAGAGAGACAGGGGTTAAGTGAGGTGCTCACTGGCCTTGGCAGTCACTGGGTCCCCACCCGGAAATAGGGGGCTCGGTGGATAAAAGGGAGGGGGAGGTTGCCTCTTAGAAACAGCTGACTGCGCCCCCTCCTGCAAAGGGTCTTGCACTTCAGATTGCTGGGGTGCAAAGAAGAAAAGAGCCTCCCTTTCAAGCATTCGCCAGAGCATCTGGAACCACCAGAACGATCTACCTGGAAACTACAAGGTGGGCAGATCCACCTAAGCCTGGGATCCCAGGTCTAAGAGCTGGGTCTCCCCTCACCCGAGGCCCACACCCCCTCATTCGGCGTTTCCCTGCGCGCCTCCAGCTATGCGCTCCCCAGCCTCCCAGGCGCAGCAGAGGGCTCCCCCATTCCCTCGCTCCGCCCAGGTGCGATTTCTGGAGGGGAGGGGGAAAGTGGCTCCCACCGCAGCCTCCGCTCCTGCGCTCTCCTCCAACCACTTTGGACCCCTGTTTACTCGCCGGACGCTGGGGACTACCCTCTAACCCGCACACACGTCTCCTCCTGGGAGACAGGAGTTCCCTTCCCACACTGCGGCTGTGGAAACATCCTTGACTCCCGAGTGCCTGGCAGTGAAGGTGGGCGTGGGTCTACCGACCTGGCTGCGGAGGTGAAGGAGCGTAGAAGCAAGCGGATGCCAGAGAAGAGAGCGGACTACGGTCCTCTTAGAGCATGGAGAAGCATCCCTAGTCCACAATCTGACCATTCAGTCACCGCCCAAGATGCCAACGCATTCAGATTCTCGCGGGGAGGTTTGTTTGCCTCTGGGGAGGGAGATCGCCCCATCCCAGGCACTCAGCAGTTTGCCTTCCCAAGTGTCCAAGGATCCCTGCATTCCATTCCTAGTCTCCACGCGCCCCCAGGTACCCAGCCCCTCCCCCATATGTATTTACATACCCAGGCCAGCGCCCTCCAGACTCAAATGGCTTTTCCTCTTTGTCAGATGGCCTCTCAGGGCTGGCCCCTCGCCCACGTTAGCAGAACATTTTCGTTTCTCGCAACCTTGGGCAGATCTACCCCGACCCTCAGCCTCCTCCTCCACCGCAGGAACCACCTTTCCCTCCCTGAGCCACTTACTTCACCCACCCATATCTGCACTTGCAGTTCCCACGGCGCACAGCCGCAAGCCACTCCAAAGGTTTCATTGCCGAGTTGGGGGTGGCGTGTGCAAGGGTGGACTGATTCCCATCGCGCTGGACCAAGCTTCAGAGGTGGCCGCAGCCATCCTCCAAGTCCCACCTCTCTTATTTCACCTTCTCTGTCTCTACTCAGCTCTTAGAGGCAGGATGAGCACTGCTGGGTCCCAAACCCTCTCCTCAGGAGCCAGAGCTACGGGGAGTGGAAAGTCGACTGGCAAGAACACACACGGAGAAATGGGCAGATGCATCTGGCAAGGGGGCTGGGGGAAGGGCGCATGCAAGAACTAAACCTGCAACTTGCACAGCACGGGGTGAGCACCGGGCAGGGAAGGGGTCACAAAAGTTTTCAGACTATTGCACAGCAGCCGGCTGAAGGAGCAAAGAGGGTCGACTCTATCTCTCCAGGCGGAGGTCTCTCTAAGAGTCTGCGCAAAAGGGATCAGGGGGCTTAGACAGGCACGGCTTAGAACTGGGGTAACAGTTCTCCTCTACTTGTTCATTGGAGGGACGGCCTATGTACCGGGGCAAAGGGATGATCCCGCGCTCTGCGAAAAGCAACAGGCGGCTGCACCTTACCTTGCGCCAGTCCCGGGCCGGGGAGGCTGCTCCATCCTCGTGGTTCAGGGAGGCGGCGTTGGGTGCGTATACTTAGGGGTGCGCGCGCTGCCAGGGCTGCAGCAGCCTCAACCTCCAACCAGCTGCAAGCCGAGCTGCCCACCTGGGACCGGGCCGGCGCGGCGGGCTGGGCTCCCCGGCGAAGGCGGCCGCGTTGGTGCGCGGCTGGGGCGCGGGACGCAGGCAGTGCGTGGCGCGGCTGGCGTCTTCGGGCGCCGCTACCGAGCGAGGGTGCGGCCCCGGGTGGCCGCGCGGGGCACGACTTGGCTCGCGTTGCTGCGGCGGCCGCTGCAGACCCTGCTGCGGGCGCCGTAGCCTTGCAGGAGGAGCAGACAAAGACGCGAGAGAAGCAGAGCGCCGCTCGCCCAGATGCAATCGGCTCAATCACTAGAGGGAAATCGCCTCATACCCAGGCTGGGGATGAGGGAGGAGGGGCGAGGCGGCTGGGGACTAGAAGAGCAGCAGGGAATTAACGTGACAGTCAGAGCCCAGCCAGCGCCTCGAGGGCGCCGCTGTCTCACCTCGCGGCTGGGGGGTCCGGAATGGAGAGGGGGCGGGGGCCGAGCGTTGGCTGCGGGAGGAGACCGGCTGAGGTAGGAGTATTAACTCCCTCCGCCGCTCTCGCCTTCCTTCCTCACACCCCCTTCCACAGCTCCACTTGCAGCAAGCTATGACCCCATTCCCTCCCTGTTTTTCTAACTACTGAGATCACAGCTGAATTAAGCTGACCAAATAAGCAAAACGTGCAATGGATTGATTGCCCTCAATGAGGGAAAGCTGATGCTTAAAATCAATTCGACAAATGAGTTTTTACTGGGTGCCGAGCACTGTGCTCGGCTATTGTGAGGGAGGATTATGAATAAGTTACCCCCCCCCCCCCACCTCCAGGTTCCATTGTCAGATCTCAGAATCAGTTTCCCCTGCAATTCTGGAAGCCTCAAGTTTTGGGGTTGAGTTGCGGTCTCTGATCCCAACCCTCGAGCAATCTACCTTTCTAAAGCAGAAGGTGGAATTCAATTTTCCCTTCTCCTTCCTGGGATGACTTTAACCTGCAGTCGAAATGGAGTCTATAGGCCCCTTAAAAAAGCGCGCGCACGCCAGTGTGTGTGTGTGTGTGTGTGTGTGTGTGTGTGTGTGTGTGTGTGCGCGCGCGCGTGTTTTAAGAGTAAGTCAAATTATTGGTTTTAGTGATGTTCTTAATTTCATGATTTTAATTATTTATCATATCTGCACCAGACACCAGTTTGGAGCAGAGGAACTCGTCTCTTCAGACTCTACAAATACCACCTTTTTCTAAAGCTTTTTTCCACTACCCCAATCCCCTGACCACAGGCAGAATAAATCTTTCCCTTCTCTTTGCTCTCTCAGAATTTCATTCGCCAATCACCTGCGGGACTTATACATTTATAGATTTATCTCTTTACTCACATATGAGTATTCCCCGTGCTTTTTGTTTGTTTGTTCTCACTGCAACATCCAACAGTGTTTTGTATCTAATGGGTACTCAAAGAAAGCTTATCCAGTTGAAGGTCATTTTCTCCTTCAATATGAGCTAAATCTGTGTCTCTAGAATTAAAGAGACGCCAGGGATGAAACTTTTGATTTAGGGTGTGGTCGGGGAAGCCACACATAGAGTTAGACTCACTGCCCCTTTACTGCAAAGGTAAAAAGCATTTAATTCATTTCAGTCTCTAGACAATCTTCTCCCACTGACCACCCCACCTCTGTTTGCTGAATTCCAAAAAAGCAAAAGAAAACCAAGCAGTTGAGCAATTGCGTAGAGCAAGACATACATGTTCAGCGCCAGCACCTAGAGTAAACCCATTCCAGGTGGAGAATGACCAAAACATCTTTATCATTTCATGATCTGTGTCAAGTATGTTGAAAGCCTGCCAAAGTTTCCTCATTTCTATTGAGGCTCTTTTATTCTGGATGCAATTTAGAACAGTTTGAGCAGTGTTACATCACTCAGAGGTGAAGAAAATTGCTTTGTAGTTTAATTATATTTTATTTATTTATTTATTTTTTGGTGTTTTCTGTCCTACCCTCTACAAATTGCAGGGTAGATACCTGAGATCAGGAATGCTCCATGAAAACAGAGGTCCATAATGCAAGAGATTAGACTAAGTGACTCTTAAGATATTTTCTGTCTCTTAAATGTTTTGATGCTGTGATTTGAAAGATTGCGGTTTAAAGTTTGTTTTTTTTTTTTAATTTCTGTTTTTGTTTTTTTTAAAGGAGATTGTAGAACACAAACATAGGTACATTTGGATACCAGGTATGTAATTTGATATAGTTTTTCTGAAGGAAAATTTGTCACTACTATTGAAAACATAATTTTTTTTGCATTCCATTGTTCCAGTGACTAATCCCACAAATTTCTCCTCAGGAAATAACTAAGGTTGAGCAACAAGATTTATCTACCTGTATAGTCATTGCAGTATTTTTATATTAGTGGAAAATTGAAAAGAAGCAAAACTAAACTCAAATGTCTACCAAGAGAGGCATGGTAAAAATATTTTGTTAATCTATACAATGGAATATCAGTCAGGCACTATCACGTTGTAGGTGAATAGGTAAATATCATCACGACTTATGGTTGTAATATAATTATAGTCAAAAATTTCAGATGCACAAAGTGAGACATAGAATAGTAAAAAAATAAAATCTGGAGTTGACAAATCTGTGTTTGAAACCGGACATTTCTACTTGCTGACAATGTGACTGTGGACCTGAACCTCCAATATATCGACTGTAATTGGGTTGATGTTATTTACATTGTAGTACTGTGGCAATTAAGTGAAATAGCATTTATGAAGCACTTAGCATGGTGCCTAATACATAGTAAAATCTCAATATATTAAATAGATTCATTTAGTAACCATTAAATGTATAAATGTGAGTTTACGTATAATATATTTTCTGGTAAAAATATATACATATGTAGACTCATTTCTAAAGTAATATATACTTCAGTATTAACAGTGGCTATCTCTATTGGCACTGGGATTTGGGGTGTCTTTTAAAAAAATCCTATAGTAATAAAGTAAAATTATGTAGTTAAAAAACAGCAGAATTGGTTTTTAATTGTCTTTTAATTAAAATATGACTAACTATGGACACAGGAAACCTCTAGATTTGGAGGCTTTCTGTTTTTGTTAATTCATCAACAAGTCATCAACATTCTTGTTGACTGTTGGTGTCACCCATGCTATAAAAAGGATAAACGGCAGTGCATGGAGTTTGTCACCTCTAGTACAAACTTAGATTTGTTTTGTAGCAACCAGAAGTCAAGTCCAGTTCAGCAAAATATGCTGTTTAATATAAAGATCTGATTGGTTGCTACCCTTGCCTTGTCTTGACAGCCAATACAAAGAGAGGGAGAGAGAAAAAGGAGGGATCAGAAGCTGTATTTGTAACTTTTGATTAGTTAACAAGAGAAGGAAGCTGATTGCTGTAAGTCCATGACCTTCACATCTACTTCAGTGGTCCCTCTGGGTCAGAGATAGATGGTTTGTACAAGTTGTCTGTGTATATTACAAACGTTATAGAAATACAGAGGGGAATATGATTTATTGGTGTTTTCAGTTTAACTTTCTGTAGAAATAGGGCACACCATTTTAAAATCAATATATTCCAGAAAATTTTTCATGTAAAGGAAATTCCTTGAATTTTAAATTGTATTCTCTCTTTGAAACTCTTTACAGAAATGGAAATGCATTTCTCTGAGCCCAGGAATTGAGTTTCTGAAATCTGAATTGTTGGGGTACCTGAAACTCTGCTGTCTAATGGATGAATGGGATCAAAACATGAAGATATGAATACCATGAATCCTTTGTACAATGTGTTCCACTTAACTATTAATAACAGACCACCCTAAAATACTTCTTGGCTTAAAATAATAGCAATCATTTATTTAGCCTGAATTTAGAATTTGGACAAGGCTCACTGAGGAAAGCGTACCTCTGATCACTTCTCACATGGCTTGCCACATACCTGACAGGTTGTGTTGGCTGTTGGCTCTGGGTTGAGCATTCAACAGGCACTGAAAGCCAGGGACCTTAGTTTCTCTCCATGCGGGGCTTTCCATGTGCATCACGCCACAGGTTCTCAAAGACTTCCTCATGGCATAGCAGTTGGGTTCACCAGGAGAGCTCTAACAGGGATCAGACCCTTTCCAAATAATGAAAACCTGAACAGTTTAGCCTTTCCAGCCATACAAATTCATCCAGTCTTCAAATAATATCGTAAATGTTAGCCCAGATCACACCAGGCAAATTGAACCAGTGAACTAATTAATCATTTGAACGATTTAGGCAAATGGATCAATTTCTCTTTCACTTATTGAGATAAGTGCATCAACAAATGGAGTTGTAGTCAATTAAATGAGTTCATAATATTTTCTATATTAAAAATGTAATGATGACTTCATATAGGGAAAAATAAATTTCTCATGGTGTTTTTAAAGGCCTCTGCAATGTAAGTCTCTTACCAGTCCTGTCTCATCACTTCCTCTAGTCTCTCATATCTATCCATCTTACCTGGGCCTCATTTTGACTTGTATTATGACTCAATGTTGAGAAGTCTCCCTTTCTTACTAGACTCTAAGTTGCTTGAGAGCAAAGACTTTTTCAGTTTATGTCCCGGCAACTCTCAGCCCTGAGACATGCATGAAGTATGTGCTTGATATACTCTTACTGAAAAGATGAGTAATTCAACATCCCTTGGCTTTCTAACTCGATCATTCATTTTCAAAAATGGCAATATTGCTCATGAGCTACTTCATAGGGGAGCTACTTCATTCCCTGAAACTGGAAAATGTTTGGAAGTTCCACAGTACTTTAGAACATTAATATGTGTAATACATACATTATTATTACTTCCCTGACACATAAATGGTGAATAATCCCTTTTTAACATGTTTGTTTTGAAGATACTGGACAAATTTGCAGAAAGTAATGTATTGTTGGCTCATTTCTACTAAGGGACTCCTGCATGGATTGAATAAGATGTGGTCTCTTCTATCTCTATTATTTTTCCAATTTTCAAAGCTGCTATTTATACATGCTTCTTGCCAGAAAGGTGACCACGACATGAGAATCAGCCTTCTTAAGTTTCTATGTCTGAACAGACAGTATGGGTACCTACACAGTTCTAGGAGTGCCCCAGCCACATAATTACTGTGATGTAAGTATAGAGTTGCATGATCTAACAGAGAACACTTGCCCCAAGGTGGACCTGTCTCTTCTCTGGAAATTTTGTGTAAGAAAACTGGGAGGTTTGGGTTAATCTCTCTGGGAGCTAAAGCTGCAAGATATAAATTGTACGTGCGAAGAGAAGGTATATTGTCTGCCATTTGGAGAAAGCCACACTGCAATATGAGTGATAAAGCTGTCACACAGGTACAGATGTTAGAGACAGAGCAATTCCTCGTAGTTTCTATGCCCGCTGGATACAGTTATTTAAAGGTCCAGCCATGTCTCTGCTTTTCCCATAGCTTTCTATATATCCACTCATTTCAATAAGTTTGCCTTTTTACTTAGACTCATTCAAAATTTCTTTCCATCATTTGGAACCCAGAAACTTCTAACTAATACAACATCAAAGAAAGATTTGAGAAATGACTCTCAGAATATGTTTAATTAAAAGTTGAAGACAAGTACTTTGGGATGCTTTAATATAAAGCTTACATTTTTCAAAGTTTAAAAGCCCAACAAGCAACAGAAACTGAACCTATTTTTCCAGACAATAAGAATAGGACCTTAAATGTGAAAACAGGATCCCAGTGTTTGTGATTTACCAGAATGTAGACTTCATGAATGCAGAGATTTGTATCATTTGCCACTATGTTCCAACAACTAGAATAGAATTCTACATAGAGTAGGATATTAATATTTGCTGAATGAGTTAACGTATTTCTTTGTTGCATCTCTTTCTTATTCTCAGTAGAAATATGAAAAACTCTCATTCATTGAACTCATGCTGTAAAACAGCCATTGTACTAAAATGTCAAAATTTCATTTCATTTTTTACCAGACATTGGGGTGGAGTTGAAGGGCAACTGTGGATTGAGAGGACTTGTTCGCATAGATGAAACAGTTTGCTCAAGGGCACACAGGTTCTGTATAT
The DNA here is from genome assembly GCA_031835075.1 of Saguinus oedipus. NCBI lineage: Eukaryota > Metazoa > Chordata > Mammalia > Primates > Cebidae > Saguinus > Saguinus oedipus. Next base: position 16,768,691 of record CM063185.1, read on the forward strand.
TGAGGCCAGGGCATAAGTCCAGGATCTTCTGTCTCCAAAACACGTGTTTTTTTCTACCATCCCACAATCATATACTAATATGCTTCTTTATAGGGCAGAAATCTTTCATGAGGTATTAAGGTAGACTGAGATATTAAGATATATAATTTTAAGCCAAATTATATATATTTTGCTTCATATATAATTGCAGCTTTAAATATCAAGGGTTTAATGAACAAAGAATTAGTTCTCATTTCATAGACAAGTAAGTGGAGGTCTGTGATGCTGCCTCAGTGTTCATCAGTGACTTCTTTGAAAGTTTCATTATCAGGACAGAAGCTCTGCTCCTGCTCCTCTTGCCTTCCCATGAGGAGACTTCTAACACCTTAGTCTCTTGTAGCTCTTGCTGCTCTACCATATCCCTTTGTGTCTCCATCCTCAATTCCATAGCTTCTAGCTGTAAGCACCTGCTTCTCTACACTGGCCTTTTGAGGAGTGCTAGGGGACTTACTGCTTCATTCCCAATGGCTGATGAGAATTGATGGGTATCCCACACACAACTCCACTTTTGGGATGTCTCTAAGGCATGTTGTACGCTGTGCCCCAGAAGTCCTTTGTATGGTTAGGTACTCATTACCCACAGAAAGTGCTACTAACTTACTCAAAAGTAAACCCTTTACTGGCTTCTTTCCCATTCCTGTCTCACTGCCCTAAACCTCTACCAGAACATTCCAAATAAATTACTTGAATTCACACCCTTTTCCAAAAGGTTTGCATCAGAGATAACCCAAACTAAGGCATCTCTCTGGCCCATTCACTCTTGATCTCTAAAAGAGAGGGTCAAGTTACCTGACTGATGAGTTTAAAAGAAGACACTGAAAATTACCTTTATATTTATCTCTTTTGAAGATATCAAGTTCATAGGACACACAGGTTCAGACTGCACTCTGCCAGGTGCTTAAGAACTTGCCCTTTTGGGAAGGTCTTAGTTAGTGACTGAATGAACAAGTCAGTTTACTTCAAAAGTAAGGTATTAGGACATATCAAAACCCTTGTAGATCTAAAATCACATTTCCAATCAACATTATTTGCAATACAGTGGACATTTTAATCTTCATCAAAATTAGATTCACATGATTCATCATAACCAAAACGTAGAAACAACACAAATGTCTCCATACACTGACAAATGGAAAGAGAAAATATGTTATAGCCATATAATGAAATATTACTTGGCTATAAAAAGGAACGAAGTACTGATACATGCTATCATGAATGGGCCTTGACGGTATTATGGTAAGTAGCAGAAGAAGCCAGTCAGGAAAGACCACATATTATATGATTATTTTCACGTGAAATGTCTAGGACAGATAAATTTACAGAGACAGAAAGTGGATTAGTGGTTGCTTAGGGCTGTGGCGTGAGTTGGGAAGGAAAAAGGTGATAACTTAAGGGTGTGATGTTTCCTTTTGAGGTGAGAAAAATGTTAGAACATTGACTGAAGTGATGGTTATTACATATCTCTGAATAAAAAGCACTAAAGTGTATTCTTTGAGTACGTGAATTATATCTCAAAACAGTGGCAAAAGTTAGGTCCACATGGCGATGCAAAATGTTAATGATGGGTGAAAGGTACACGAGAGCTCTGTACCATGTTTGAGATTCCTCCGTAAATATAAAATGTTGTAAGAATCAATTGAGATATGACATATGATACCACTGTATCTGGCAAATGCTCTCTTTCTCCCTCCTCCTTCTCTCTCTAACTCAAATAGGGACCCATGTGGAGATACATCACGCTACAGTATGTATCAGTACTTCATCCCTTTTATGGCCAAGTCATATTTCATTATATGGTTATAATATATTTTCTCTTTCCATTTGTCAGTTTATGGAGATATTTGGGTTGTTTCTAACTTTTGGCTATTATGAATCATGTGAATCTAATTTTGACATATATATCCATATGGGTCCCTATTCTTCAATGGTTCATGATGACAGAGCAGCACCATGTCTGTGTCTGGGGCATCTGAATTTTTCATTTCCCTAAAATCTTCATTATCCCCCCATGTCCTCTTGTTACTTTACAGATGTAAGATTTGGCCCAACAAGGTGCAGTTAATATCCCTATTACTATAATTTAATAGATATAATAAGCCAGTTCAGTTTTCAATGCCAGAGATTTGGGCAAAAACAAAACAAAACAGGGTGACATCAATAATTCATGCCAATGTGGCCCTCCTCGGCAATTGTTTGTTCTTGTTTCTTTTGCACCCCATCATAGCTATTTTTGTTATTTATTTGTGTTTTATGAAAATGGCAGCATTCCACCAGACCCACATGTAAGCCTCAAGTTGCTGATGCAGGCTTTCCTTTCCTTCTTCTGTAGCACTTGTGAAAGCCAGCACAATATTTCTGTTAGTTGGTCTGGAGTCAGTTCTGTTTCTAATTACGGGGTTTATTTTCTTCTTTTGTTTTAAAGTTTTCCCCACCCACTGGGGATGTTTCAGGGATTTGACAAAGAAGCTTTCCCTGTGGTCCTGATTTCATTGTAAGTAGCCAAGGGTGTGGAGGAAATGCCCTTGCTGGAGTGGAGGCGGGGGTTTCTAAACTTAGTCCTTTTTCTAAACTTAAAAGAGACTAAGGAAACCACAGACAAGCCATCTGATCCCTGCAGGCTTCAGTGTTTTCTTCCATAAAATGAGAGAATTGGCTTGAATGTCTCTAAAGTTTCACTCAGGCCTGACATTCTCTCAGAATGCAAGCATTTTTCTGAAGTTTACTGACAAGCAGTTGCCAAACACCAGAAGAGTGCTGATATGTTGTTAGCTAATATTATCTCTCATCTGTTTGCCGCATTTTGCTGGGAGATCATCAGTGGGAGCAGTTCAGTGTTCTGATGTCTGCTCTGAGGAGAGCTTTAGAGAACACAGAAGAGGGAGTGATATAGAGGGTATATTCCTACATGGGCATGGATGCTGTTGCTCTGTTACAATGCTCATGTGGATACAGAGAAAACCAACCGAAGGCTGGTCTCAGTGGCTGAAAGATGAGTATTACATAAGTGCAATTTCACTTTCTGCGTTAATCTTTGCTGAGGTAATTGCCTCCATTCTATTTTCAGTGTGTTGTTGGCAGTGCTGCATGGCCTACTGACAGTCGCTCAATAAAAATAGAGATCATACCCTAGAGAAAAAGCACAATATTTACTCGCAGCCAATGCCCTGCTTGTAGGAGCCACGGTACTCAGTTCCTCAAGAGTTAAACAGAGAGAGCTATTTTCTGGAGTTTTAATAGGAATCCAGGTTGAGTTGCATTTACAGGTTATTGGGTATGCCTGGCACACAGCTTTGTATTCAAGGAGCCATTAACAATTTCAGCAAGCAGAGATCTTTCCAAAATGAGAACACCTGAAAGTTACATTCTTCTCTTTGCCCACCACATATTCAACCTTAGGTCACCCTTACCCTCCATGTGCACCAGCAAATATAACCAAACGTACCTCCTAAATAACTATCTAATGGTCCCCAGCACACCATCTCCCTCCCCTCTTCCAAGCTGCTATCTTGATTCAGAACGTTATTATTTCTCATCTAAGTACTTCAGTATTCTCCTAAAAGGTCTCACCATCCCCAGATCTCCCATCAATTCCCTTCCATTCTCTGCATAGCAGTTGGAGTGATCCTTCTAAGTCTGCTAATGTGACTGCTACATGCCTTTCTCAACATTCTTCAATGATTCATGATAACATTTTAACTTCATGACAAAACCTAGGAGTCTCATTATAATCTTCTGTCTATTTCACTAGCATTCTTCTTTCTTCTGTGGTACAGCTGAGCTTAGATGCTCACAATTCTCTAAAATTCACCACATTCTTGTGACCCTCACTGAAATACAGCCTGGAATCTCCAATTTACTCAGCCAGCTTCTCCTCCTCTTTTATGCGTCTCTCACTAACACCATCTTGAGCTTCCTTTTCTGATTCTCCAGGCAGACACAAGGACTATTGCTTTCTGATTCTAAATGCTCCATCTACATTATTCCATCATGGCAACAACCAAACTAGCAATGTTATGTTAAACTCAAGTGTGATCATCTAAAGGCTGAGACCATGTATTAGGTCTTCATCTCCTTAGCATCAAACCAGATGTAAGGTGCTCAATACATACCTAAGGAAGAGAATGGAAAGAACATTTAGTAAGAACCTAAAATATGTCATATGCATGCTTGTAATTTTTACTAAAGCTATGATATTTGGAAGGTAGAGAGCAGAGAGGGAAACAGTACATAGTCTATGAGCTATATCTAGCAGAATGATAAAAGTAATGGGAGGAGGGGAAGATAATAATAAAAATCATGTCTTGGGTAAAAATTAATAAACCATGAAAGGGAAGGCAAACTAAGTGTAATATTAAGGAAATAAGAACTTTGACTCCAAATGACTTTCACCCTCACAGGGAGTAAAAAGGCTCTGGAGTCCTCACTATTAAAGCCCCCTGCCATATTTATGGAGGACTCTGATGATCAAGCATTTAGCATGTGGAATGGATGGGAAAGTGTAAATATTCCAAGTAAGGGGAAGTTCAATGATCACTTTTCACAAGCTGCAGAGGTTTTAAAAGGAATTTTTAAGTATACATCTGTCTACCCATAGAATTTAATCACAGGTTACAGCACAATTCTTCTGTTATTCTCTTAAACATCAAAGACATTGACTTTTAGTGGGGAGTATTGAGAGGTGAGGCTAGATAAGTAGCAGAGAGGAAATTATAATGAGACTTGAAGACCGTAATATGGAGCTAATATTTTAACATAAAGGATATGGGAGCTGTAATATAATTTTGAGCAAATTGTGTCACAGACACATTTTCAGGCTAGAAGTCTTTTACAGTTATATTCAACATAGTGGGAATGTGTAAAGGGGATGGGAATAGTGAGACCATTTAGGACTCTATTACGGTACTTGCATTCGTCAATTTTCATACTGCTGATAAAGACATACCTGAGACCAAGAAGAAAGAGACGTTTCATTAGACTTAGAGTTTCACATGGCTAAGGAGGCCTCAGAATCATGGCTGGAGGCAAAAGGCACTTCTTACATGCCAGCATCAAGAGAGAATGAGGAAAAAGCAATAGCAGAAACCTCGCATAAAACCATCAGATCTGCTGACATTTATTCACTGTCATGAGAATACCATGGGAAGGACTTGCCCCCATGATTCAATTACCTCTTACTGGTCCCTCCCACAACATGTGGGAATTCTGGGAGGTATGATTCAAGTTGAGATTTGGGTGGGGACACAGCCAAACCATAACAGTACTCCAGGTAAGAAAAGTTGCTGTTCTGAATCAAGAAAACAAGAGGGTATGGGGAAGCATAGGCCAATAAGACAGGAAGGTTCTGAGGTAAATTAAGGCATATATCTAAGTGACCCATCCTATAATGAAGTCCAGTCATCTCTTCCATGTACTAACTTAATGAGACACTTCTAGCCCTTCAGGATTCTCCTAACAGAACCCCAGACCCACTGCGGCAGACATAGTTGGTTGTTCACCCAGTGATCATCATCTTCTCCACCATTCTTCCAGTTGAGCCCATTTCTCATAACAGATGCTGAAAATCTACTTTCTCAGATGCCCTTGCAGTGAAGAATGGGAATCAGACATGATTCCAGTCAAAGGAACTTATGAAGAAGCTTGCTGGGAGATTTGTAGCAAAGGCCTTTCTCCTAATGAAAGGATCACAAGAGAAACAATATCCTTCTTCTCCTACTAATCATGAGCTTTTCCATTCTATATGTAATGGTTAGAATCAAAGCATCCATCTTGAGACCTTAAGGGAAAAGCCAGTATAAGTGAGTGGAACAATGGACAGAGCCTGTGCCCTTATTGAGGTAACCACCTACATCCAAACTTTTGTTACATAAGATAACACAAAATCTTATTTTTAAAGTTCTTACTACTCAAAGAGTGAGGTCAGTGGACCAAATGTGTCAATGTCACCTGGAACTTGTTAAAACTGCAGAAGCCTAGGCAGTATTCCAGAAATACTAAATTATAACATGCATTTTAACAAGATTCCCAAAATAAGTTTAAGCCACTTTTAATTGGGTATTCTGTTGTTTGCAATTGGAGACATCCTAATTAATATACACACTATACACACAGTTCCTTTTGTAACTAGAATGGATTGTATTTTTGTTGTTCTACAATATTTGACCACCTCCTCTATCAAAAACGCATTTTATTTTGTCATGTATATGTAGTATGGTTAAAACTATCTATGATTATCTGACCCATGAAATTTACACATTCTTTAAAGGTAGGCTGTAAATCCTATTCCTTTATATTTCTCTTGCTGCCTAGCATTAAGATCTGTGAAAATTAGTCTTTGAAATATTTGTTGAATGAAAGAATAGAGAGTAATCATTTCTTTGAAATTCCTCTGGCCAATGAGAATTTTAGAACTTCCAATAATTAGATGCAATGGATTCTAAGGTATGCTGATGATCTGCCTTAGGCTGTGAATGTATTCTGTTTCCTCATGTGACCACTTTTCCAGATAGAACCCTGTTCCACGGAGCTCTTAGGAGTCAAGATCCTTAATTAATCTTGGATCTTTGTTGTGGTGGGCCACGTGACTGCCATTTTCCTGAAGTTTGATTGCCTCATTGTCACTGGAATAACAAACATCATCTCAGGGTTATCCATGTCAAAATCACCAAATCCAGCCCTACTGGTACTACTCTAAACACATAGATTCTTAATTTAAAGTAATCAATGGCACAAATCAATCCACCATTTAGCATCAAAAATTGACCACTGAATAAGGTCAGGAAGGAAATCCCTGGCCTAGAATTCAGGAAAAGCCTAAAAGGGGCATACACATTCCATCCAGATGACTCTGCTTCCCTTAAATGTCTCTGGAAGTAGTCAAGGTTAGAGAAGCTAGAATACAAGGCTAAATATAGAAAATGGATTTATTATTTTATTTAATAAAAAAGCATCTGTATATTTCATAAAGTAGAAACCCTGCATATAGGTCATCCAAATAAAGAACATACACACACACACACACACACACACACACACACACACAGAGAGAGAGAGAGAGAGAGAGAGAGAGAGAGAGAGAGAGAGACAGACAGACAGACAGAGAGACAGAGAGAGAGATGGAGGGAGGGAGAGAATAGCTCTTAGCCATCTTACAACACATGCACACCTATGTAGCCATGTTATTTGACTTTCTGCTTTATCCATTACTTGTAAATATACCTTTATAACCCATCTTACAAATCTGTGTGCTTGCCTGCTTCCTCAATATCTGGCAAAGCAATAGACATTGTAGCTGTGGTGAGCAAAGCTCAAGACCTAAGAAGAGTTCTAACTATGGTTCCAGCTCCACTCTGATGACAGGTTAGAGGTGGACCTATACCAGTCTCAGTGTATTTATATAAGTACGTCTTTAGATGATGAACACCCTTCAATTCCAAGTTTGGAGTGGATGAGAAAAATCATACAAATACTTAGAGAAAGTAGTTTCAAAAAATTCTTAGGAGTTTTATGAAATAATTTAGAAGAGGTAGTTACTAAATCTTTCTGTCTGTTTTGACAGTTTTATCTGTTTACGGACAGCTCTCACTAGGCAAAGGAACAAACGTGATATAGCAAAATAATTCTCAGCAGTCCCTGTAATAATTCAATATTTTCAACCAAAATATTGCACCAAATTGCTTGATAAACTTTATTGCACCAAATTGCTTGATAAAGCCCACAAAAAAACCTCACATGGACAGCTGTGGCTTTAAGTCCTCAATCATACTTTGAAAATAGCAAATTACAGTAGCTATTTAAGGATCTGAGAATGCCCAATAGCAAAGTATATCTGTTCACATTATGGTTTAAATTGAGAAAATCAATCGTCTAATTGGTAAGGGTAATATTTTTTCCTTATAGAAGGAACTAATTTTGTGTTTATATTAATAAGGTAGTTTTGAGGCACTATTCATTTGAAATTCCCTGAAAGTTAATTCCCCAGAACAAAGAACTTGGTTAACAAATTTATAGAGTTTCCAACTTGGGTTAACAGATGTCTTACTCATATTTATGATAAATACACAGGAAGCAAGGGAGCCCCAAGAGGTGCAGTGGCTTGGCCAAGCACATTAGAGGCAGAACCAGGGCCACAGATTCATTGTCACGTTTGCTTACAGCAGTGATTCTCAACTAGTGGCAATTTTGTCCCCCAGGGAACATTGGGCAATGTCTGCAGATATTTTTCATTGTCACGACAAGCAGGAAGGTACTAATTGTATCTAGCAGGTAGAGGTTGGGGATGCGGATAACCATCCTAAAACACACACAGAATAGCTCCTCAACAAAGTGGTGCCAAGGCTGAGAAACCCAGGGACAGAGTCACTTTCAAATGTAAAAGCATGCACACGCACATATATCCACACACACATGTGCAAATAAATGCAAAGATGACAAGAAGAGGATAAAATAGTTACTACATTATTTCTAACACTTGTTTATAAGCAGAATTAAGAATAGTAATAACGACAGCAAGCCTTAGTGTTTTCTATGACTCTTCTCTTTCACTCACACTTGACTTCCAATGTCAGCATTATCCTGTCATCTCTACCTTCAAACTAGATCCCCAAACCAGCTGCTTTTCACCACTTTCACTGATGACTTCTAGTTCTGGTCATCATTATCTTTAGCATGGATCAATACATTAGCATCCTAAATGGTTTATCTTCTTCAGCACTGTATCCATTTAGCCAGTTTTCAACTCAGCAGCCACAATAACTCCACCAATAAAAACCTGATCATTTCCTTGTTTAAACCTTAGTCCACTCAGACTAACACTGTATCCCAATGTGTTATTGCAAGTATGCGGGGCATATTTTTGGCTGTCACAGTAAGCATGATGCTACTGGCATTTAGTACCCGGGAACAAATAAAGCTAATTTTCCTGCAGTGGGAGTGGTTGCAAAGAACTGACTTGTACAAGCTTTCTGTCACCTCTGGTAGGATGCAATAGTTCATTACCTACCCTACTGTCCATCTTGCTCTTCGTGCTTCAGTCATTGACCTTCTCCCGTGATCCATGAGCCTGCCAATTACGTTTTAGCCTCAGGAATTTGACATTAGTTGATCCCTGCCTGAAAAGCTCTTCCCCAATTTTCCACATATCTTACTCCCTCTCTTCATTCAGATATCTCACTTAAATTGTCATCCCATTAGAGAAACATTAAGTCACAATCTTAACAAAATTATTACCCCCTTCAATAAAGTGAGGTGTTAGTCTCCTGAATGTTTCTTCACTTTATTTATCAAGAGCTAACATTATTCTGTTAGTGTATTCTATTTATTATCTGGTTCCCTATGAGAAAGTGAGTTCCAACAGGGCGGAGGCTTTGCTGTTTACTCATCTTTGTCTCTTCAGTGCCTAAAGCAGTGCCTGGACAGAAAAGTTATTAGAATAATGGCAAGACGTGAACAAATGAATGTATGCTTACACTTAGAAAAAAAAAATCCCACTAGAAATGTGTGTGTGGTCAGAGTAGAAAGAAAAATCATAAATTTCTTCTTAACCTGATGGTGGTACATTTTTAAAAACCTAACATTACAAAAAAAAAAAAAAGAAAGAAAAAGAATCCCACACTTATCAAGTATTGCTTGCAAAATTATACTTAAGAAATAGTACAAATTGTTCTGTTAATTATTTGGTGATCATATCTTTGTGGAATGAGTATTACAACTAGGTAAGGATATCTTTCTAATACGTCAGGTATCATGGATTAAAAGGGGAAACATTAAATTTGATCTATTCACATAAGATATAATTAATAACCATATTAAGGGATACAAAATTTTATGGACTATTTTGTGCTGACAATATTAAATGTGTAAACTTAGTAGGAATGGTGAAGTAAGGAAAATTCCTCCTCATTAACTTTGATGGGAGCTGGGAGTCTGAAAAAACTGCAGTTGCCTCAGGGTCTGGATTCAGGCCAAGAAGACAAACTTCTCTCAGAGAAAGTTTGATTTGGAGAGACAGGCTCCCAGCAGTCCTCTGATTAGCAAGCAGAATATGCTGTCATCTCTAACCAAACTTTTCTGAGCTCTGATCGCCCCAATACATCTCCTTTAACCCCCTGGCTAAAAAACTGCAGCGATGTAGCAGAGCAAGGAGAATGCTGTTATGGAAAAAGAGGCACCTGTAATATTCATCATTTGGATACATGGACCCCCATGTGTTTTGGGTCAGATTCCATAATATGAGAGCCTGCAGTAGGTATTTTGGTGAAAGTGTTTTAATAGGGGCTACTGTCCAGAGAAGGGGAATATAGAAAGCAGAATAGGGCCAGGGAGAATCTAAACAAGGACGTAGTCAGAATCTAAACAAGGACGTAGTCGTAACAGGAATCTAACTTTAGCCTGGTCTTATGCAGAGCTTTGGAATATGAAGTATACTACAGAATTGGTCCTCCTAAAAGCAAGGAAACCAGCTTTTCATACCCCTTTGTCAGTCCTTGGCCTTTGGCCACTTAATAGGATGGGATATCACCTCTCTGGTGAGGAGTTCCCATTCAATGGAGAACAATTCTCTAAGAAGGAAGTAGCTATAAGACCTTAGTAACCAACACTCACGACAGCTGTGGGAGAAGAAGTGCCTCTATACTTTGAAGGGCACTTGGATGAGGGAGCAACAGCATTTGCCTGTCTGCCGGAGTCTCAAAGAGACATGAATCACAAATACAATTAGTTAGAAAAAAAATACCCCAAAGTACTCTCTCTAAGTATCACTGCTTGTCACAGCATTATTCACAGTGGCCTTGGGAAGCATGTCTGGCATTCTGAGCTTTTTCTGATGGAATTCTGCTAATATAGGGCAATATCCACATGGTATTTGTAATAAATAACATCTTCTCTCCTTGAAAGGTTCTCCAAACCTTTTATAAAGAGCCATACTAACAAGTCTCAGAGAACAGTGGACAAAGCTAAGAAAAGATGTTAAACATCAAACTTTAAAAAAAGAGTCAATTTACCAATAACTTCGAATAATGATCAACTGAAACTATTTCAGCAAGTCCTTTAGAAATCATATTTGCATGGTTTCTGTTGTTGTTGTTGTTGTTTGTTTTTGCAAATTTTCTTTTTAAAATAATTCTCTAATGAAGCTGAAGGTTTCCCAGCCTTAGCACTATGTACATTTTGGACCAGATAATTTGGAGCTGCCCCGTGCTTTGTAGGGTATGGATATGGTTTGGCTGTGTCCCCACCCAAATCTCACCTTGAATTGTAATAATCTCCATGTGTTGTGGGAGGGACCCCGTGGGAGGTAATTGAATCATAAGGTGGGGTTTTCCATGCTGTTCTCATGATAGTGAATAAGTCTCATGAAATCTGATGGTTTTATAAAGGGGATTTCCCCTGCACATGCTCTCTTGCCTGCTGCCATGTAAGATGTGCTTTTGCTTCACTCCTCCTTTGCCTTCTGCCATGATTGTGAGGTTTCCCCAGCCATGTAAAACTGTCAGTCCATAAAACCTCTTTCCTTTATAAATTACCCAATCTAAGGTATGTCTTTATTAGCAGTGTGAGAAAAGACTAATACAGGTATTTAGCAGCACCCTGGCCTCTACCTACTAGATGTCAATGACATGCCTGCTCCACCTCTTCAGCCTCACAGTGCCAAATGTCCCCTGGAAGGTAAAATCATTCCTAGCTGAGTACCACTGATAAAGCAAAAAAAAAAAAAAAAAAAAAAAACCCAGGACAATCTTTGGAGGCATGGCAGGGCTAGCCACTATGTTTTGGGCAAGATAAAAAGTAATTCTCTAAGCCTTGGTTTACTCATTGTTAAATGAGAGTAATACCTACTGTATAGGATTATTCTAATGATGTAAGTAGATAATATTATATAACATAGCACTTGAAATATTAGTCAGTGTTACTTTCTTCTCTTTCTTTCCTTCTGGAACAAAATATTTTCAAAAGTAGTTTGCACTCTTATGGATAGAATAGTGGATATGAAAGACCATTTTTATACAAATATGGTTTTACTTCAAAGATCCAATGTTGATAGCGGGAAAAAAACTAATTTATCCCAACTGACCCTTTTCAGTTCTTTGAAGAAAGTATATTGGAAATTTAAATAGGCATTTTAAACAACTGACATTTTCTCAATGCTTAGATATGTGCCAGATTCTGTTCTAAGCACTTTATATTGATTATCTCCTGAGTAAATACAACCATCCCCAATTTATAGATGAAAAGCAGAAGGCAGAAAGAGATTAAGTTTTTTACCCAAAGTAACAGAAAATGATGACTGATATGGTTCAGCTGTGTCCCCACCCAAATCTCATCTTGAATTGTAGCTCCCATAATTCCCATACTGAGGGAGGGACCCAATGGGAGATAACTGAATCATGGGGGTGGTTTCTCTCATCTTGTTCTTGTGGTAATGAATGTCTCAAGATCTGATGGCTTTATGAAGGGAAACTCCTTTTGCTTGGCTTTCAATTCTCTTGTCTGCGGCCATGTGAGATGTGCCTCTCACCTTCTGCTATGATTATGAGGCCTCTGCAGCCATGCAGAACTTTAAGTCCATTATGCTTATTTATCTTCCTAGTCTCAAGTATGTCTTTTTCAGCAGTGTGAAAACAGACTATTACAGTAAATTGGTATGAGTAGAGTAGTGTATTCTGAAAAGATACCAAAAAATGTAGAAGTGACTTTGGAACTGGGTAACAGGCAGAGGTTGGAACAGTTTGGAGGGCTCAGAAGAAGACAGGAAAATGTGGAAAAGTTTGGAACTTCCTTGAGACTTATTGAATGGCTTTGACAAAAATGCTGATAATGATATAGACAATGAAATCCAGGCTGGGATGGTCTCAGATGGAGATGAGGAACTTGTTGAGAACTGGTGCAAATCTGACTCTCGGTATGTTTTAGCAAAGGGACTGGTGGTATTTTTGTCCCTGCTCTAGAGATTTGTGGAACCTTGAACTTGACGAATATGATTTAGGGTATCTGTTGGAAAAAATTTCTAAGCAGCAAAGCATTCAAGAGCTGACTTGAGTAGTGGTACAGGCATTCAGTTTTAAAAGGGAAACAGAGCATAAAAGTTCAGAAAATTTGCAGCCCGATGATGCCATAGAAAAGAAAATCTCATTTTCTGAGGAGAAATTCAAGCTGGCTGCAGAAATTTACATAAGTAACAAGTAGCTAAATATTAATTGCCAAAACAGTGAGAAAAATGTCTTCAGGGCAAGTCAGAGACCTTTACACCAGTGCCTCTTATCATAACTCAGAGGTCTAGGAGGAAAAAATGGTTTCATGGACTAGTTCCCTTGCTGTGTGCAGCTTAGGAACTTGGTGCTCTGTATCCCAGCCATTTTAGCATGGCTAAAATGGGCCAATATATAGCTCAAGTTATGGCTTCAGAGGGTGCAAGCCCTAAGCCTTGACAGCTTCTATGTGGTATTGAGCCTGCCAGTGCACAGAAGTCAAGAATTGAGATTTGGGAACCTCCCCCTAGATTTCAGACAATGTCTGGAAATGCATGGATGTCCAGGCAGAATTTTGCTGCAGGGGCAAGTCCCTCATGGAGAACTTCTGCTAGGGTAGTGCAGAAGGAAAACATAGGGTGGAAGCCCCCACACAGAGCAGACTCCCCACAAGGGCACTGCCTAGTTGATCTGTGAGAAGAGGGCTGCTGTTCTCCAGATCCCAGAATGGTAGATCCACCAACAGCTCGCACTGTGCACCTGGAAAAGCCACAGACACTCAATGCCAGCCATGAAAGCAGCCAGGAGGAGGGCATACCCTGCAAAGCCACAGGGGTGGAGCTAAGACCATGGGGACCCACCTCTTGCATCAGTGTGACCTGGATTGAGACATGGAGTCAAAGGAGATCCTGCTGAACTTTGAACTTGCATGGGGCCTTTTAGTCCCTTCATTTTGGCCAATTTCTCTCATTTGGAATAGGTGTATTTACCCAGTGCCTGTATCCCCATTGTATCTAGGAAGTAATTAAGTTGCTTTTGATTTTACAGGTTTATAGGTGGAAGGTTCTTTCCTTGTCTCAGATGAGAGTTTGGACTGTGGACCTTTGAGTTAATGCTGAAATGAGTTAAGACTTTGGGGGACTGTTGGGAAAGCATTATTGGTTTTGAAATATTAGGACATGAGATTTGGGAAGGTCCAGGGGCAGAATGATAGGGGTTGGCTGTGTCCCCACCCAAATCTCATCTTGAATTGTAGCTGCCATAATTTCCATGTGTTGTGGGAACGACCCCAGTGGGAGATAACTGCATCATGGAGGCAGTTTCCCCCATACTTTTCTCCTCATGGTGAATGTCTTCTGAAATCTGATGGTTTTATAAGAGGAAATCCCTTTTGCTTTGTTCTCAATTCTCTCTTGTCTGATGCCATGTAAAATGTAACTTTTACTTTCCACCATGATTGTGAGGTCTCCTCAGCCATGTGTAACTGTGAGTCCATTAAACCTCTTTTTTTAAAAAAAATAAAATACCCAGTCTCCAGTTTGTCTTTATCAGCAGCATGAAGACAGACTACTAATACAGTGGAGTTCGAATTTATACTGAGGTAGTCTATTGGAAAGTGAAAAAGCTATGAAAAAAAGTAAAAAAACAATTGGTGGTTTGGGAATAGAAATACACCAACAGAAGTAGCTACAATGAGCTGGTGGCATTTAACTGGTCAGCCTCTAACATCCAGACCTGGAGACACAATTATTCCTTGCATTGAATTAAGACCTTAGAGGCCCTAAATATGGAAGAATTGAAGTTGCCTCTCTTTGCCCTCACCTGCCATATGCAGTTTAAATTAAAACAATAAGAAATAATAAAATAATTTTTTGAAACTCCAATAAAGTTTTATTTTTTTCCAGGATGAACACATTGATGCTTTCTGAAACATTGAATATTGAATTTTAAAACTATTTTATCGGCCAAGCATGGCAGCTCATGCCTGTAATCCCAGTACTTTGGGAGTCTGAGGTGGGCAGATCACAAGGTCAGGAGTTCAAGACCAGCCTGGCCAACATGGTGAAACCCTGTCTCTACTAAAAATACACACACACACACACACACACACACACACACACACACACACACACACACAAATAGCCAGGCTTGTTTGTGGATGCTTGTAGTCCCCGCTACCTGGGAGGCTGAAGCAGGAGAATTGCTTCAACCAGGAGGCGGAGATTGGGGAGGTTGCAGTGAGCTTAGATTGCACTACTGCACTCTAGCCTGAGAGACAGAGCGAGACTCCATCTCAAAAAAAAAAAAAAAAAAAAAAAGTTTTACCTGTTTATTAGCTATTCGGTACTAATAGCTCAGAGTTTCTTTATCCTCCAGCAAGTCATGCAAACTTATTTCTATTGAATCTGTGATCCTGACCTTGACTGTGGAATGAAGAGTTCATGACTTTGGATTGGTAAACTTGGTTCATTCATCTAACCTTGGTTGGACAGCCTCATTTAGATCTTTCATGTTAGTTTTGATCTAGGGCAGACAACAGTAGACTTTTCCTGTAAAGGGCCAGATAGTAAATACCTTAGGCTTTGCGGATCATGGAGTCTCTGTTTTAGCCACTCAATTCTGCCACTGTAGTTCAAAAGCAGTTATAAATAATATATGACTTAATTGATAGCTGTGTTCAATAATATTTTATTTACAAAAACAAGCAACAGGCCAGATTTGGCCTGAGAGCCACAGTATGCCAACCTCTGATTTAGGGAAGACCAATGTTTGTGTCTTCCCCAAAATTTATAACTTGAAATCCTTCTGTGTATATTTCCTTAACCACCAATTCTTCATCCTTTCCATTCAGCACTTTGCCTACAATTATATTATATTGCTACCAAGTAGGTGATGATTCATTTTTGGCCTTATGATCCAGAAGGCCTGGCTTCCCCAGAAGTGGTTACCCCATCATTATGCTAAATAAACAACTCTTTATAAAAATGGAAAAATACAATAAATGTTCCAGATAGATTTACAAATTACACCATTAATAAAGATAAGTCATAATTAAATGAAGTATTTCTGGAGAATAGTGCCTAGAGAAAATGCTTGAGATCATGCAACTATTAAGTGACAGATGCAAGAATAGAGCAGAGCTCCTGAGCCTCAGTCTCGTATGCTTTACTGTGCCCTTTTACCTCTGTCCTCCAACCCTGCTTATCCTGTGCTTTGAATAAAACACTTCTCATATATACTCTGTGTCTCTGAATTTCACGTTAAAGTGCTCTGATGTCTGTGCTGTTTCAGGTGAAGGTTCTCTTCACCTGGTTGTGGCTAACAAGAGGAACCAATGATGGAGTGACAAGTCCAGTGGCTATTTCTTAACTCTCCCTTTCCTTGATCAACATACATCATTTGACCTTTTCTTTTTACAACCATCTTTTCCTTGTAGAAATTTCCTTCCCTTATGATTTCCCAGCATTGTTTTTCAAGGTTCCTCTTCCTCTCACAGTAGTTTATTTTTATTTCTTTTACTGGCTCTTTGTCCATGTAAATTCTGGTGTTCTCCAGGGTCTTGTCCTCAGTCTTTATTTTTTCTTAATTCTCTCAGAGATCTCTTATCCATTCCCATGGCCTTGACTACCATTGACCTACTCAATCTTGCAAAATCTGTATCGTGTCACTTTTCTGAGCTTCATATTTATATTTTCAACTAGTCAATTCTGCTATAATGTGACTTATGCATTCCAACAATATGCAAAATCATGCAACAAAAACAACAGGACTTGTATAAAATCCGAGTTAGAAGAACAACAGTCCGTCAGTAACTGTAGTGGATGGAATATTTATGTCTTCCCCAAAATTTATATCTTGAAATCCTAACCCCTAAGGTGGTGGTATTCTGAGGTGACATCTTTGAGAATTGATTAAATAATGAGGCTAGAGCCCTCTCTGCACCCCAGAGAGGTCTCTTGCCCCTTCCACCATGTGAGGTTACAAATAAGAAGATTATTATCTGTGAGGAAGTAAATCCTCACCTGAGTCTGAATCTGCTGATGCCTTGATCTTGAACTTACTTGCCTCCAGAACTATGAGAAATAAGTTTCTTTTGTTTGTAAGCCACTGGATTTATGGTATTTTGTTATAGTAGCCTGAATACACTTAAGACAATAACACCGAGAAGAAGATAGAAACCTAAGAAAAGGAATATTATAATATTACACATATTAAATGATTAATAAATGCACAAAGACTGCAATAAATATGACACTTTACCTTAAAGAAGACTTGAAGTTTGCTTGTAGAAATGTGATTTGAAATCGTTGTACTTTATGTTATTGTGAGGTGGTAGAAACAGGGCTATGTAAAATCAGTTGGAAAATTTTGAAGCCAGATGTAGATGGGTGTGGCTCATAACACATCCTGCAAACTGGGATAGCGGGTAGATATTTGAGGTATACATGTGTGTGAGTTTTGGTATTCCTATGTGGTTTGGTTCACCTGGATGCAGTTTTCTGCATTCACCTAGTGTTTTTTGTGGGTGAAATCACACATAAGCAAATGCAAAATTCTTGTTATGCTCAAATTATCTCCTAATATATTAATATGATTGGAAAAAATTCAAGATTTTAAAAGTGTCATACCAGGACTGATGCCTCCCAGGCATCTCAGTCTCAACACATCAAATCATGATATGCCCAGCTATTTTTCTTTGCTAAGTTTTTCTTTCTCCACAAAATCTGTTGATGCCATCAACAAATAGCCAACAGCCTTAAACAGAAACCTTGAATGGTCTTCAACTACTTCTCCGTTACTCATTACATCCAATTAGTCATCAACTGCTCTCAATTCCACCTCCTATATGTGTCTCAAGTCCATCTTCTCTTCTCCATTGTGGGAATTGTACTGATTCAAACTTACCATTTCTTGCCAGAGCTCTTGCAAGAATCTCCTACTTGGTCTTACTGGCTCAATTCTTATCCCCCAGCACCTGATATTTTAAACAGCTGTCGTGATGACCTTTCTCACGCAAGTTTTCTAAGAGTAAAGACACTGAGGTCGAGTCCCTGCCCTACCATACTATCTGTATAATTTTAGGTAATTTACTTAACCTCGTTATCCCTCAGCTTCCTCTTTGAGAAAAAGGAAATAATAATAAATCTCGTGTTACAGGTTTGTTGTGAGTATTAAATGTATAAACAGCTTAGTACAGTGTTAAAAAAGTTTTCCCTGAAGAAGAGATACTTGCGTTGAGACTTAAATGGTGAGAATAAGTTAGTCATCCAAAGAAAAGGGGAAGAACTTCAGGTAGAGGAACATCAAGGGTCTTGCAAGAGTCTCCTACTTGTTTTTTTCTGGCTCAATTCTTATCTCAGTCTCAACACATCAAATCATGATATGCCCAACTATTTTCTCTGCAAAGTTTTTCTTTCTGATCACACATGTGATAGATAAATAACAGTTACAATCAATTTCATTATTATGATTGTCATTATCATTGTCATCATCATATCATTGTCACCAGGAGGATATCATTATTTCAGGAAAACTGGAATTCAGTTCTTCAAGTTGAAAAACCAGACATTTTACCCTTTACTTCATTTATTTTAATTCAATATATGTGTCACATACTGAATGCCTACTGCATCCAAAGTCGTATAAAGGGAGACACTCACTTGAATCTAACTACCAACACTGACAAAAATTATGTATTCATATTTCCATCTTAAAGCAGATTGTCATGATGATGGTAAATAAAGTACAGATGGAGTATAGGAAAGGAGATAAATTCTAATGAAGGATTTTGGAGGCCTTTGGGAAGAAAATAATATTTCAGTGGTCATGAGGATGGGATGGCCTTGAAAGCCAGCTATCTTAGTGGCTTTCAAGGCCAGTGAGTCTTCAGTCTGTCATTCAGGGCCTTTCCTATCCAACTGTATAGCCTGGATTTACCTATAGTCATGTGTCCATAGAACCAGAACGTCTCAGTGCTTAGTAAGCACAGGCATTGTTTTATGTACTACAGATGCAATGTTGAGCCAGAAAAGTCAGGGTTGTTTCAAGGCCCAGCTATGAATAATAAGCTATATTTTAGAAACATGATGCGGTTTGTATGTGGCTGGAAGAAGGAGAGTTTAAAAAATGGTTGTGCTGGGTGCAGTGGCTCACACCTGTAATCCCAGCACTTTGGGAGGCCGAGGCGGGTGGATCACGAGGTCAAGAGATCGAGACCATCCTGGTCAACATGGTAAAACCCCGTCTCTACTAAAAATACAAAAAAATTAGCTGGGCATGGTGGCGCGTGCCTGTAATCCCAGCTACTCAGGAGGCTGAGGCAGGAGAATTGCCTAAACCCAGGAGGCGGAGGTTGCGGTGAGCTGAGATCACACCATTGCACTCCAGCCTGGGTAACAAGAGCGAAACTCCATCTTAAAAAAAAAATAGTGGCTATGTCTATTGTGGCTGGAGTGTGGTAAGCAGGAAGAAAGGAGCTGGAATGTAACATGGGCTACTGATGAATTGGGTCAAGGTGAGGGTTCAGCAGGTCTTGTTCATTCTATGTTGAAGTGAAGTCTGAATCTCCTCATTCATCTTCATCCCCACCATTATGGCCCTAACCCAGGACATGGCCTTCACTCACATGGAATACTGCAAAGCTTTCCGATCCAAATCCCTTTCTCTGGACTGCAGAGCTTTGCACTGTCTTGACTTAGCTATAATATACCTGCATTAACCGCACCCCTAATCCCAGTCATGATGATTTTCTTATGACCCTTGAGGAAGACACGTTGCTACCAACTTCAGACTTTAACCCTTGCTGATTCTCTACCTGAAGTTCTTCCCCTTTTCTTTGGATGACTAACTTATTCTCACTATTTAAGTATCAGCACAAATATCTCTTCTTCATGAAAGACTTTCTTAACAATTCTATTCAAAATAGACCACCCTCATCACTCTCTATAGCATCACCATAGATTAAATATTATTTATTTATCACCTATCAAGTCCACCGGGACACAACCCTGACTTTTCTGGCTCAACATTGCATCTGTAGAACATAAAACAATGCCTGTGCTTACTAAGAACTGAGACGTTCTGGTTCTATGGACACATGACTATAGGTAAATCCAGGCTATACAGTTGGATAGGAAAGGCCCTGAATGACAGACTGAAGAATTTAGGTCTTCCTCTGTGACAGTAGAGGTTTGGTGAGTGAATGTGTTTTCTCCTCCTTCTCAGCTTCTCCACCTACCTAAGTTCCCACTCGTTCATCATGGCTCAGCTCAGGCCCTACCTTATAATGATGGTTGTCCTTGATCACATCTGGAAATGATTTTTTCTCTTCTTTGCATCCTGGGCTTTTAAAAAATCTATTATTTATGTTGTTTTTGGTACTAATCATATGCCATAAAAAATTACTTGGTATTTTTCCATCTCCCTAAATTTATTATTTCAAAAAGATGTCTGAGTCTTTTAAGAATGTCACATATGACCCTGCCCTGTGGTTCTTGCCATGTCTCTTACAGGTCTGAGACACCTCAGGAGTTTCTTGTGTGCTATTTGGTTATTTTTAAGATAATTAATATTCTTTCAATTTCATTGTGTGAATTGTCCTGAATTCAACACATATTTACTGTGTGCCTAGAGTGTGCTGTGTGCTGTGGCATATAAAGATGAGAAGGGTACAGAGTCTCTGCACTCAGGAAATCCATGACCAACCTAGGAAAAACAGGTGCATATAATTAAAATCAGGTGTAATAATTAAAGTGCCATTATATAAGTTTGTGCTGACTGCAATGAGACATCAACTGATTTCATCAGAAGTGAAAAAGGGTGGTTGTACAAAGATAAGAAACTCAATTGAGCTGGGACCACGGGCAGGTTGTGCAGCGTTGCCTGGGGACAAGGCATTCCAGTTGGAAGAACAGTATGGGCCAAAACTCAGTGGTGTGAATTTGCTGATGACTCTGTGACTAGCCTATATACTTGAGTGGCTTGAGCACAGGGTGCAGAGATAGAAAAAGAACAGCTGAGGATAGGAATTAATTTAAAAAATTTTTGCATGTTTTAGAAGAAAAAGCACATGCAAAGGCGATGTTATACACAGCTCTTCCCAAGCCAATTGCATTAGAGCTATTCTGTATAACGAGTTCCCAGAAGGTGATAGCATTGGACTGAACCCCCAGGCAACTCACCTTTTTCACAGGGAGTGCACCTCAGTCTGTAAAGCAGCCTGGAGCTGGCAGAACTGTCTCTGTTTCATCTTGCTTCCATTTGTTTACACTATTACGAAGTTTACATAGCCTAACCTGGATGGGCTGAGCAGAAATGTGAGCCTTGGGTTTGATTCAGTGTGATTCACCTTTAAAGCATTCCTGAATTTAAAGCATTTGACATTAGCAACTAGAATTTCAGTTATCTGGGATGTGCTTGCCCCATGGATGTGGCTTGTGAACAACACATGGCAGATGATGTTATAGTGAGGTGAACAGGATGTTCATCCTGAGACTCTGCCAGAGGCTCTGTCGGGATCATACAGGTGTCTGCATAGTCAGGCAGGGTCAGGCCAACATGTCGCCTTTGGCGGAATAGGAAGGACCAGCCTAGTGCTCTGGTGCCTTATTGGGGAAGGGGAGGCTGAAGGTGGAGCAGTAATACCCCAAATATACTGTGCTTTTCCAGAACTTGATTACACTGCTTTCTAATACAAGAGAATATGTACTTAGGAGCTGGCAACATTCACTAACTTCTAATTCCTAACCTGGGTAGACCAAGGCTTTAACAGCTCTTAATTTGGTTTAACCACACACTGAAACATGATGGCAAGGAGAGAGATTAGCAACCTTTCTCCCTCACACTGGAGAGACAATGCTCCAAAGCAGCCATTATCTGGTGACTGACAGGGACTTGTGGGATACACATCCCACAGCATTCTTGCTCCTTTGCACAAATGATTGATTCTGAAGTGTGCCCTGTACTGTCCCCAGAGTCCCCCTGAGGGATTGAGCTTCAGTCACCCACAGCAAAACTCTGATCTATAACACAACCTCTCCTGGCTGCCTGCTCTTCCCTGCCTCACCTCCCCCTTCCCAATTGTTGCCTTCTGGTGTCATCTTCCAATTATCCACCTGCCCTCAAATCTCTGTCTCATTCCTTTGGAGGAATCACCTAGTATAGCCAGAGTAAACTTAAAGAATAGAATATGGCCACAGGAGCTTTAAAGAAAAGGTAGATTGAACGTTACAGACATTTACTGAAAACCCATCGTAAGCCAGGCTCTCTACCGGAGGACTGTAGTCCCTTCATCTCCCTTCAGCACTCATCTCTGCACAGCAAAGCTGCCCACCACATAGCTTTTCTGGCCTCAAGAACACACTCTGTCTGCAAACTGAACAACTCAGAACTGAGGTGGAATGAATATTTCTGAGGCAACTCTCAGTCAGTGATGGATGGCAATGACTAGGTGAGTAAGTACATCCCTCACCCCTTAGGAGAGGTAGCTCTCAAGCACAGCTTCCCTATTTCCCAGAGGTGCAGGCAGGATCAGGATAGAGTCTCCAATGTCCGCAGTAGGACCCTGACCATTAGCACACTTTATGAGCTGCCTCCTCTTTTCTCTCTTCTTTCTCAAGCCCACTACCAGTGCTTCCTGAGACCTTCTCTCAGACAAAGCACTTGCATCCAAATCTTTGTCACAGAAACTGCTTCTAGGGGAGGCCAAAACATAAGACAACACATGTATCTCATTTGATGCTAATAATAAACCATGGAATCAGATAATATAAAAATGGTAACGCTTACTCATTCTTCCAAGTACTTTACACATATTAACTAGTTTAAGTCTCACATCACCATAATAATCATGGTACTAAAATTATACCTGTGTATGGATGAGGACAGCAAGGCATGAAGCATTAACAGTGTGGCCTATGGTTGCCTACGGCAGAGGAGCCAGGATTCTAGCTCAGGCAGTCTGGCACCAGAATTGACCCTATTTTTCATTTAAGGAATCAAGACTCAGAAACATTAATTAACTTTGCAAAGGTCCCATGATGACAAGCAACAAGGCTGAGATCAGAACCCGTGTCTGAGTCAATGAACTTTCCCTGCTGTTGTTAAAAAACATTTTCCCGAGTCCCTGAATGGATCTCTCTTTCTCTGGAGCAACAGGCCTGGACACGTGGATCCCCATCCAGTGGTAGCCTGGCTCACTACAGCCCACATTTTTGTGCTGAGAGGGAAACAAAGCCCACTGGGGTACAGTAGGGGGATTCCTATAAGCCACCAAGTAGCCTGAAGCTACCCAATGCTTCCAATTGGATGTTTTCCAGTATGTGAAATTGCTTAATAAGGAAAGCAAAGATCTTGTTTTCTATATGTTTCTGATCTTTCTTTCTAGTAAAATGGTTAGTGCTTGATGAATGTATTCTTCTTCAAAAGAAAAGGGAAAACAAGTAAGGTTTGGACATTGAAAGATCGAAGACTCTAATTTCCAGAATTCTTCTGTGGATCACCTCTAAGTCACTAACCACATCAGTAAAAAGAAAACACTTGAGTCACAGCTCTTTGCAGTCGGATGCCTCGCTCATACCAGAGCTATGTCACTTCTTAGCTGTGTGAATTTAGCAAAATTATGTCACCATTCTGAGCCTGAGTTTTATTAAGTAAGAATAACAATAGTGCCGGCTATGCCATCCCGAGGTGAGGATCAAAATGGGGCAGGGCATAGGGAATATTTTGTGGATACTAAGATGGTATGATATACTAGCGACATTGAAGGATTACAAAGCAGAGTATGGTTTCCTTCTCTTAATTTTGCCAATATTAATTACTGTAATAACTATTTACTGAGCATATTTGAGTTCTCAGACACTGCTCTAGGTTCTAAGAACACAGAGTAAATAAACAAATGAAACCAGGTGCAGTGGCTCACGCCTGTAATCCCAGCACTTTTGGAGGCTAAGACAGGTAGATCACGAGGTCAGTAGAATAAGACCATCCTGGCTAATACGGTGAAACCCTGTCTCCAGTAAAAATACAAAATATTAGCTGGGCATGGTAGTGTGCGCCTGTAATCTCAGCTACTCGGGAGGCTGAGACAGGAGAATCTCTTGCACCCAGGAGGCGGAGGTTGCAGTGAGCCGAGGTTGCACCACTGCACTCTAGCCTGGGCAACAGAGTGAGACTCTGTCTCAAAACATAAAATAAACAAATGAAATTTCCTGCCACACATTCTAGTGTAAACAAAAGAAACTATTTAGTTTGTTAGAAGGTGATAAGTCCTAAGGGGAACAGATCAGCAAGGAAGGGCAGAGGAAGTACTAGAAGAAGCGCTGCACTGTCACATAGAGTGGTCCAGGAAAGGTCTCATTAAGTAAGTAATATTTGGAAAAAGAAGTGAGCAACTCAAAATAGATTAAAGACTAAAACATAAGACCAAAACTGTAAAAATCTTAAAAGAGAACATAAGGGAAATTCTCCTTGACATTAGTTTTGGCAATGAATTTTGACATCAAAAGTACAGGCAACAAAAGCAAAGATAAATAAGAGGCACTACATCAAACCAAAAAAGTTCTTGTGCAGGAAAGAAAACAGTCAACAAATGAAACACAACCTATTGAATGGGAGAAAATATTGGGAAACTGTATATCTGATAAGGCTGTTCAAGATCTGTAAG
This sequence comes from Saguinus oedipus, assembly GCA_031835075.1. Classification (NCBI taxonomy): domain Eukaryota; kingdom Metazoa; phylum Chordata; class Mammalia; order Primates; family Cebidae; genus Saguinus; species Saguinus oedipus. The sequence continues at coordinate 16,793,354 of CM063185.1, forward strand.
GAACTCACGCAACTCAACAGCAAAACCAGCCAATCAACCAAACACATAACCAATTAAAACAAGAGAAAAGGATCTGAATAGATGTTTTTCCAAAGAATAAATACAAATGACCAACAGGTGCATGAAATGGTTCTCGCCATCACTACTCATCAGGGAAATGCAAATGAAAATCACAACAAGGTATCACCTCACACTTGTTAGGACAGCTGTTAACAAAAAGGCAAAAAATAACAAGTGTTGGCGAGAATATGGAGAAAAGAGAATCACTGTATATGGCTGGAGGAAATGTAATTTGGTACAAGCCTTATAGTGAATAGTATAGCGGTTCCTAAAAAATTAAAAATAGAACCACCATATGATTCAGCAATCCCTCTGCTAAATATATCCCTAAAAGAAATAAAGCAGCATGTCTAAAAGATATTTGCACACCATATTCTTTGCAGCATTATTCACAATAGGCAAGATATGGAAGCAACCTTAGTGTCTGTCAATAGATACGAGGATACAGAAAACGTGTGTGTATATGTGTATGCATATACAGGAAATACTATTCAGGCTCAAGAAAGAAGGCAATCTTGCCATCTGTGACAACATGGATGAACCTGTAGAACATCATACCAGGTGAAATAAGGCAGGCACAGAAAGACAAATACCCCACGATCTTACTTATGTGTGAAATCTACAAAAGTTGATCATTAGAAATAGAGAGTATAACAGTGGTTACCAGGGGCCAGAGGTGGGTAAATTGGGGACTCTGTGTCAGAATTGTAAAATGAATATGTTCTGGAGATCTAACATACAGCATGCTGACTAGTTAATAATAATGCATTGCATACTAGCATTTTCTAAAAGAGTAGATGTTAAGTGTTCTCATCAAAGAGGGGAAATGTGTGAGGTGATGGATAGGTTAACTTGATTAGGGGAATCATTATACAATGATTCAAAACATATATCAAAACATCAGGTTGCACATCTTACATATATACAATGTTTACTCACCAATCATACCTCAGTAAATTTGGGGAAGGGGAAGACTTTAAGAGGTGAGTATGTAGATCATGAAGGAATAACATAAACATGTCTGAGACACTTTGGTTAACACTACCCTGGTGACTAGTCAATCTAACCACACTCTTTAGCATTCCATGGCTATGAAACAAGCACTCTGCAACCCAGCACAGAGAACAGTGACTGGTCCTCATTCTGAGCATGCTGCTGTAAACTACTTGTATCTAACAAATTCTGATATCTGGAGCTCCAGTTTGTGAAACCTGGGAATACAGCCCAAAAAGTTTGTGTAAAACTGGCAGCTTGAGATAATTATTCTGCAAAGCCAGCAACCATTGCAGACTCTTGAGTTTCTGTTTGGGCTGTAATCATGAGGGAATTTATGCACAAGGTGAGTTGTGCAAGCTGGCAAGTCCTTCCCATTAATATCTACACAGAAAGCTTTTCTTTTCAGCCAGATGCTTCTGACCATGAGAAAATCAGTTGCATTCCTGGCACCGTAGAACCAAACTTTTACAAGTTCAGCAGCATCCTCAGCATCACAGAACTATGAAGGGGTCAGCAGCATCCCAGCACCAAAATCGCAGCACCTCCAATAGCACCAAAGCATGAAAAGGTCAACGGTGACCCCAGTATGATGAAATGGGCCCAACAGTAGCCTCAGACCATATGTGGATCACCTGGGGAGCAATCATATTTACAGTGTTTGTCACTGCTAATGCTCTGCAGAAACTACATTTGAGATGTAGAGAGTGAGAATCAGAGCACTGAACAGATTCCCAGGCAATACTTTGTCCTGAGTCCTACTGAACATGTGTTAGACATAAGTTGCTATGCTTGGTTTCATAGTCACTCTACTTTTAGCAAATCAAGCATAAGGGATTGAATGTGTCTCAGCTGCTCTGGGATGTCTCTTTGCAACTCACAGATGACATAGGAGATTCGGAGGCAGAGCACAAGATCAGGGTTCTAATCCCATGCATGTCTCTCCGGGGACCTGAGGCAGGAGGCTAAGTTCTCTGCATTTCCATGTTTCCATTTGTGTGATAAGAAACTATGTCTTCATGTCTAATAGGGATTTTTCTGAGGCTAGACCATACTTAAAGGAGAAAAGCTGTTATTCAAATCTATACAAGCAGGACATCTCACCAGGGTTTGGGCTTCTGTGCAAACAATGTTCAGGTCCCACTGGATAGTTAAAAATCTCTCTGTGGGAATTTACATTAATATGCAAATGAATTAGGCTTTGAGCTTCTAGACCACCAGACAGCCAACATTTTCACCTACTCCCTGCATCTGTATTGCTCATTGAATTCTTACCAGTAAATATGTTTTCTGCACTGCTTTCAATTAGAACTAGCTGTACCCCAAATGAAGACAAAAGAGGGTTTTAAAATATTTAGATTTATTTTGAGTGTTTCTTTAAATTACTTTTGAATTGATGAGCACTGGACTATATGGCAATCACAGTGCTAAGTGTGTTTACATGTATTTTCCCTATTGAATCATATCTCTATGAGGTAGGTATTACAAGACGAGTTTGCTATTTTTAAATGATAAATTTGGAGCTCAGAGAAATAAGAAATCCACAGAAGTCACACAGCTAAAATGTGGTAATGTCAACCCCAGTCTGATTTCAACTCCTTGAACTAACCACAAAGCTGCATTAGCTAACTATTGCTGCAAAACAAGTTATTCCAAAACTTAATAGTTTATAACCACAAACACTGATGATCTCACCCAGCTTCTGAGGTCAGGAATCTGAGAGCATTTTAAATGGATGGTTCTGGTTGAGAATCTCTTGTGAAATTATGGTCAAGATGTTTACCAGGGCTACAGTCATCCCAATGCTTTGATGAGTTAGAAGAGCCAACATCGATGTTAGCAATTAACTTCAGTGTCCACCATGCAGGCATGCTCACTGGGCTGCTGACAGTCACAGAGCTAGCTTCACCACAGTGAATGACATGAGAGACAGGAAGATCGAGACCAACAGAGAAGTCACAGCAGGTACAATTTAATCTTGGAAATGACATGTCATCACTTCTACCATGTATTATTGGTCACAGAGACCAACCCTAGTATAATATGGGAGGGAACTGTACTAGGACATGAAAACAAGGAGGCAGAGATTACTGCGGGCCACCTTGCAGGTTACCTATAATTACCTACCAGAGTTTTATGCCATCACTTAAAAGGGACTCAACAGACCCCTTGGTTTCAGGTTTCCCTACCAGCTAAATACAGGCATGTAGAATGTAGAGGATGACATTTCTAGTCATCTTTGCCTTAATTCAGACACCAGGGAAAAGAGAGTGAGAAGGATTATATTAAATTAATTATTTTTGCCTTCTTCACAGCGCCCCTAATGACAGAGATTGGATACAATGTGGTGAGGGTAGTTAAGTACTCTCAGGACACCCTGGCCGCTGCCTCTGCCATTTTTGATGAGAAGAGAGTGGGGGGGGGGGGGAGAGAGAGAGAGAAAGAGAGAGAGAGAGAGAGAGAGAGAGAGAGAATTTCCAGACTCCCTAAACACAGACTTGCCATCAAATTTAGTACTATTTTTCTCATAACATGGCAGGACATTATCAAGCTTGGGAACTGAGAAAACACGATGAGAGGAGAAAGGCAGAAACGAACCATAAATGTTGGAATTATTCCACAGCACCAACAAATGATAAACTCCTGCTGTTCCTCACATAGATCTGTAACCACAATTGCACTTGTCCCTTTTAAAAATAGCAGTTGGAGTCTAGAATATTTCTAAGACAGTGGAGTGTCATCTTCATTTTTAAACATGAATAAGCGACACAGATGAAGCCTGTGGGGGCTAAAGCATTGGAGAGACACAGAACAGAGAAAGAGTCAGGAGTAAAATTTACCAGGACTTCAAGAAAAGGGTTGTTTATTCATGTATTCTTTCAACTAGCACTCAGGGAGCCTTTATTATGAGATAGCTACTAGGCATTTAGGGGGGTATAAAAATATAGAAAGCACTGTCCCTGCTCTCCAGAAATGAAATACTATAGATGGATTCCCAAAGATTTAATAGACAGATATATCCTTAATCATTTATTCATTAAATATTGTCAGTTATTTTGCTAGACAATGGTGTGGCAAAGATGAATAAAAATGTTATATCTGTTCTCAAGAGCCCACAGTCATGTGGTGGGGGGATCAGGATTGAGGTAGATCCAGAATAATAAGAGGAAAATAAAGAAGTGGCACCTAAATTAGTTTGGGAAAGAGGATGATGGGACAGGTGCTAGGGAAAGTGGTAGTGCATCTGAGTCTCAAGAAGAGAGTTTAAATCAGTATTTAAGTTTGTATCAGTGTAAGTGAGTTTCCAGCTATCTGCCTATCTTATTAATGTGGCATGGCTCAGAGGTACAATTATAGTTTGAGTCCCAGCTAGACTACTTTTTATCTGTGCAACCTTGGGTAAGTTAGCTTCTTGATGCCTCGGTTTCCTCATTTGTAAAATGTAAATAATCATAGCGATTAACCTTTATGATCATTATGAGAATTAAATGAGTTAGTCTCTTTAAAGTCCTTTTTAAAAAAGTACCTAGCACATAGTGACTTCTATGTAAGTATCAGTTATCTACACAAAGATACTAACATTTTCCTCTGGAATGTCTCCTAGACAACACATCTCAGGTATGTTTCTGGGTCTTGGGAATAAAAATTACAATGGAAAAGCCTTATGATGCTAGTTTTGAGAGTTCTCTAAGAGATAAGGTGATGAATCTTTATGGCTTCCCATTGGGAGAATCCAGAGTTGCAACCTCTTTGGCAGGCAGTATTCCTTTTTTGGCAGGAATCAGGAATTCCAGATTCTTCACAGTATCAGGGGCCTTGAGGAGGAAGCAGTTGTACTAATAAAGTCACAGTTATTCTGGCTTGACTGAGTGCAACCTGGAAGAGCAGGAGCACACTGGTGAGTCTACAGTTTTCTGTTGTGCAGAAAATGGCAAATAAAAACCTTGCTTTAATCTTCACATCCTCATTATTTCTTCCTTTCCTCACTCACTCCCTTTGGAAGGTCTAGAGACTGAACCCACTGCAATCAGTGTGTGGCATGTATCCAAGTAACTGCTCTACAAAGTATGGAGTAGAAAATCCTATTTGTAGCAAAAGAAGTAAGACAAATTACTATAATGTTTTATCTACATTGTGGCATTATGATAGATGTATGTTATTAATCCATGTCATTTAGCTCCTGATCAGTCTTCTGAGGAGGATCTTATTTTTATTCCTATTTTAAGATGAGTGAAGAAATATTCAGAGCAATTGATGGGGTTCTCAGTGTTATCATTATTAATTGGAGGTACTGGTTTTGAGTCTAACTCTGTATGACTCTAAAGCAAGTGCTCATAACTTCTGTGATATAAAGTATAAGAACTAAGGAGTTACAGAGTTTCAGAGGAGGAATAGAGGAGGAAACAATGAGAACCTCCCCAGAGGTGGTATTTGAGTTGAGTATTAAAGATAGCCAGAGATTTTAGTCATGGAAAGGATAAAGCAGGTCGTTCTAGATAAAGAAATGCTAAAGGTCATAAGGGCATAAGTGTTATGAGCCCCTTGGAAGAATATAGAAGAGTTTGGTGAGAGTAAAGCATGGGCATGTGGTAGAAGATAAAGCCGGATATGGACACACTCAAGGAATGTCATCTGTTCCCTCAACCAAATGGAAATGCAAGCCCATCTTTAGTGTGGAGGGCAGAAAGTGCTAAGGGAATGGCTCCATATTCTACACTGCATCATAAACAGTAGACTTTATACCTCTACCAGCCTTTTGCCATGGTTGATGCTTAGTTTATACATCACTGTCTGAAGACAGTGGCACAGAGTCCAGCTGCTGGGACTCTAGAGATTGCCAGTGCCTTAGCTGTTGAGATTGAACTTGTTTGTGGGAAATGAACAGCAGAAGAGAAGTTAGGAAGGGGTTGAATCTTAGACCCAACTGATGGGTCACAAAGCAGAGAGGGTGCCTGGCCATACTGGAAAGGAATGGCTTTTTTGGCTCCCTGTGGCAGCACCGATGATGTCTCATAGCAATGCCAATCTGGATGCAACCATTCCACAGACTGTTTTGCTGAACTGTGGTTCATGAAGACATCAAGTCTAGGATTTGTTGTAAGTGATCCTTATCTTTTCCCATATCATTTTAGGCTAGAAATAATCCCCAGCCAGCTGGTATGTCACTTTCAGAGGTAATGTGAATCCAAAACAACAAAACTCTGACCTCTTCCTTATGGGAACACACATGGTATTATAGAAAAAAGCATTGGTTTAGGGATCAGCAGTTCAGATTCAAGCCTCAGCTCTTAGAATTAAGCAGTTGTATAATCTTGGACAAAATGTTTAGCTTCTCTGAGCTTCAGTTAACTGTAGACTAAAAAAGCATGCCTTGCTTTATATGAAAAGGCCAACTATCTCAGGGTGGATGTAAGCAGAAATTAGATAGTGCAAATGAAATGAAAACACACTGCTAGTCTAAAGCAGTGAGCATTTAGATTGCATGAGAAATAATAAAGTTATTTTAAAGTATGAGGGAAATGTAATCAGTTTCTCCCATCCTGCCCCCTAGAGTATCCAGCAGCAATGTTCATTGGCACTAGTCAATGTCTGTGTTGCTGAGTCTCCTGTATAACAGTTGCTTCCTGTCAGGGGCTGGGACCATGTGTACTCAGAGACTGTGTCATCTCTGCTTCACAGGCAGAAGGGAGAAGAGTTTTGGGCACTACTGGCTTCAGGCACAGTCTTTGATACCTTTAAACTCCTTTGTATGGTGACAAATAGTCAAGATGATGACATCCAGATGCATTTAAGTTAAGGGTGCCTTGAACCAAGAGCACCTGTCCAAAAGTTTCCTGCTCCTCTGCCTTCTCCCTTGGCATAGTTGGGTACTATTCACTTGTAGTTCTATGGCCATGAGAAAGGGAATCTCTGTGTCTCGTATTCTCATATCTGTGATATTAGCGTCACAGTCCTCTTTTCTAGTACTATTATTGTGGAGATTACTTAGATATTATCTATATGGAGAATGGCACATCATTTCTTTACATGGGTCTCAGCCACACTAGACTAAATGCTCCATGGGAGCACAGTGAGGGATGGGAGTGGGTTAGACATGCAGCAGATTAAGCATAAGTGAATCCAGAAAACTCAACTCTCACAGCCAAAGGGGATGGGCAAGGGGCATGTCAGGAGACTTCTCGGAGGAACAACAACAAAGAAATTGAGACTGGAAGAATTGGAAGTCACAGGCAGGTGAGGAGGAGGATAGGACTCCAGCGTGTGTCACTCAGCATAGCGACACAATACAGTGAGAGGACAGGTGGTCATCAGTGTGACAAGGGGGAGAAGTGGAAATGTATGCTGAAGTTCTCAAATGCCATGTTAAGTGGCATAGACTGTGTCCCTGAAAGTCAGAACTTTCCAAATTTCAGTCAGTATCAGCCTCACACATTTTGCCAAATCTGAGTATTGCAGTAACTCTTCCTTAATCATTTACTAAATATGGCCTTTAAATGGACTCACCTTCTTTTAAACTAAATAAACTTACTTTGTAAGGAAATTCTGTTACAATTGTATATAATAACCTATGCCATTTGTCATAAATAAAAGAAAATGAAACCCATAAAGTGAAACCAAACTCTATTATTACACACTTACTAGGTGCTTTTGCCTACTGACAGCTCTGAGCCCAAGCCTACTACCTCTTGGCCAAAAAGGGAAATCAGCAGGTTTTTGAGGAGTATGACAGCCATAAAGCGCTCCTACAGCAAATCTTTCCTTTAGAAGGATGGAGAGGGATCTGGGAAGCTGCTGCTATGGATCTAACATGAGCTAATGCTGTCACCATGAGTCTCTGAAAGCATTCTCAGAGCTACCAGTGCCAAGTATCCCATTATTTAAAAAATCCTTCTGGGGTGACAAGAAAATCTTTGAAATGTTTTGGGAAAGAAAATTTATGCTCTTAGGACATCTTTTAGCCATAGTGTGGGGTGTGGATTTACAGGGACAGAGACTGGTCACAGGGAGATCAGGTAAAATGAAGCTGCTGTGTCCCAGGTGACAATGAAGGTCTAACAAGCAAAAGTGCCATAGTTCTAGGGAGAAGAGAAGCCATTGATGGCACATTAGAGGAACATGGATTGTGCTTGATGACTGACTGTGCAAAGGATCTAAGATGTCTTCCAAGGGGTCACCTTGGATGAGTGGAAAGATAATGATGCCATAGTGAATAAAGAACACTGCAGGTGAAGTTCCCACTTTTCTGCAAACTTGTCTAGTAACCTTCTCCTAGGCTCCTACACTCCTTCCGAGTTGCTCAGACCTCTGGGGTGCCCCAGTCAGAGCTGGGGAAGAGTTCACACTGCAAAGCCATCATCCTGCCTAGGGCTATCTCAAGGTGGGGGACAGGCTGAAGAAAAATCACTCTACATTTCCTTTTCTCCACTATTGTACTGTAAAACACTTTCTTCTTCTTTTTCCTCCTCCTCCTCCTCTTCTTCTCCTCCTCCTCCTCCTTCTCCTACTCTTCTTCCTCCTCCTTCTCCTCCTCCTCCTCTTCTTCTTCTCCTCCTCCTCCTTTTCCTCCTCCTTCTCCTACTCTTCTTCCTCCTTTTCCTCCTCCTTCTCCTACTTTTCTTCCTCCTCCTTCTCCTCCTCCTCCTTCTTCTTCTTTTGATGGTGTCTTGCTCTGTCACCCAGGTTGGGACATAGCGGTGCCATCTCAGCTCACTGCAACCTCTGCCTCCTGGGTCCAAGCAAATCTTGTGTCTCAGCCTCTGAATAGCTGGGATTACAGGCATGTACAACCACACCTGGCTAATTCTTGTATTTTTAGTACAGATAGGATTTCACCGTATTGGCCAGGCCTTGGACTCCTGACCTCAAATGATCCACCCACCTCGGCCTCCCAAAGTGCTGGGATTTCAGGTGTGAGCCACCATGCCTGGCTCCTGTTGAAAACTTTTAAAAGGATGGTCAAACACATGGAAAACAAGACCTTCACAATTCACTGAGAAAATCCCAAGAATCCACAAGGAGGCATGCAGAGTCCAAGAGCTTACCAATTTTCTTTTTCCAGTCAGTGACTAAGTGAGGTAGAGAAAGTTAGAGGCTAAGTGTATATATTTGCACATTATATAATGTGTTAGTCCTCCTGAAGGAACAATTTTCTTGGCCTCAGGTGACCCTACTTCATGGCTCAGACAGACGTCTTTAATTGCTTCAGTAGAATTCCTGCCCTTTTATTGAGGGGCCAGTAGTTATCACATCAATTTGATACATCCTGAAATGACTCCACTCATCTTATTCTCCCTGATCCAGATGAAAATAACAGCTGGAGGTCACAGCAGAAAGTGGTTAATGAACTAGCCCAGACTATGGTATAAATGACTGTGAATATGTTAACGGTCTAAAATCTAGCAATAAATTAACCTACAGGAATGAGTAATAAAGTTTCAAATCTGTGGGACTTTGTTTTGAAGTGTAAAATGAATGTTCCTGTGAGGCTACCTGAAATCAACGGTCTCCATGGCTCTAAAGTCCATTGATTGGGTAAGCACCAATGTTCTGTAAGGAACACTCCCAGGAATCCAGCCACAAAGTCAGCTCTGTTCTGAAACAAACACTCTCATCAATTTCTAAGTATGATTATATTTATTTCAAAGTGAAAACTCATTTGCCGATACTTTAAGTTAAAAACACACTAACAGTGGTGCCAAGAATGCATAAAGGCTTCCTGTAGAAGATCAAAATGCTTTCCAGTAACTTCTTTAGGGTGGCCAAGTGATATAATCTGACATTTCATATGGAAATACAAACATACTATCTGAATAGGAAAATGGAAGGGAACGCAGGAGAAGATGACAGGCATTCCAGGAATTACAAGGAAACTATGAAGTTCACTACTTAGAGAAAGTAGAGTTTTCCCTTTCCCTTATTATACTTCAATTTATTTTAAGTGAACATAATTTGAATTTGTCCTTGTTGACAGATTTCTACTTGAACCTTTTCTACTTGTTGATTCAATGTTGAACATTATCTACTTGAAAGGATTTAAAAGGATGTTTCTGATTAGGTTTAAAATACTGCTTAGCCACAATACAGGAGGTCAATAGGCTTTGACACTTGTAGTCATTCAGAATCCTCAAAGTCAATACAGGCCAACAGGTCTATTTCCTTTAACTTTCTAAAGGTGATTGGTTTAAGCATATAGCTGCATTACAGCCTGCAATGTTGTATAATCAAAATTAGTGATATGGGATATAGAACATAATATTTCTCCATCAAGCCATGTTTTCTAGCCCAGAAGCATTTTCTTTGATAGAGCAATTGGTTTATTCATTCAAATCGTAGGGTCTTAAGACAGAAAAGGAACTTTAATGTTTACCCACCACATGCTACTATATCTAGAACAATGATTTTCAATCCTGGATGCTCAGAATTTCCCGGGGGAGCTTTTAAAAATTGCATACGTCTGGGTTCCACTGCTGAACTACCAAATCCTAATCTGTGGTTGTTTCAGCCGAGTCTTCAGTGTTTTTAAATCTAACCTCTCTCCCTCCAAGACACTGATCAACAGCCAGGATTGGTGACCACTGACTTGGAATTCAGACTCACCTCTACTATTGAGACCTTGTTACTAAGTAGTCAGGTTCAAGCAATGTGACTCATATATAAAAGATACAACTTGTAATACGACCCTTGATGCAGTATTTATTTGCTTTCCTGTTTCCAGTACAAGATAATTTTTGTTTTCCTTTTTTCTACGCCAGGAGAACAGAATTAGACTCAGCAAGAACGAGGTCTTGGTTGAGCGGAGAGAGAGGATAAGAGGCAAGGCACCCCTGATACCACCCCTTCCCTCTCTGTTCCAGGGCAAACTGGTAACATCCTGTGCAACCCATTGGGATATGATCAGAAACTAGAGAGTTGACCTACTAGATCCTAAAGGACTTTGTGCCTTCTGACAGCCAAATTATTGGCTTGAGCATCAATGTACTTCTGCCTGAGGAGTGGGCTACAGAGTCACTGCCAGCCTGTAAACCCTGAAGCACTGTACCAACTATAATGTATATCCAGTATAGTGGATTTGCTTATTGGCACCTGCAATATGTACTCCTTAACACTCAGAAATCATGTTGTAGCCATTAACTTAATGAGATAATGAATAATTATTGAGCTTCTACTTGTGCCTAACACTGTGGTAGGCACATCTGTGAACAGAGAATAGAAATTAAGCCCTGATTTCAGAGAACCTCTGTGTTATGCACCTGTGTAAAATAATGGGGAAAAAAAGTGAGTTGAACTCTGATTAGTGAGCAGAGATCTCTGGGACTTTGGACAATGATCAAAACTGAAAGTACATATAGCAGAATAAAAATAATAGAATTGGACCAAAATGAAGACATATTAGAAAGGATCTTGAGAATCCAACAGAAGAAGTTACACTTGCTGCATGGAGTAAGTGGGGGATTTGGTCCAATGCCCCAATGATACACGAAGGGGCAGTGAAACTTGAGGACAGGGTAGGGCTGTGTGAGGAAGAAAGGCTGTTGATGTGACTCAGGCAGAGGTAATTACATGATGCTGTGGCAATGGTATTCCATTTTGAATGGAAAAAAAATGACAGAATTAGTCTTTGGGAATGGAGAACAAAGAATAATGAGTCAAAGAAGATACGAGATTTTTAGAGTAAATGAGTGTGTAGACATAGACAGTCACGGTGGGAAAGAACTTAAAAGTCTGCTTTTAGACATACAGAGTTTTAAGCCATGCTAGGATATCTAAATAAAAATTTCCAGAGGGCAGTCAAAGATAAGAGGCCAGAGTCTAAATAAAAGAAGAGATCTTGAGTTTTAGATTAAGAAAGATCTACAGGGAGTATAGTCTGAAATGAGAGGACTGATGGATTCTTAAGACTGAAAACCTAAGAAAAACAGAACAAGAGGTTGCAGTCTGCGGAAGCCTCCAGAGAAGAGATCATCAATAAGTTCTAGATGTTTGTGAGAGATGTGCTAGTGTAGTTATAAGTGTTAATAACTCCTATGTAGTTTTAGTGTGATTGAAATCTCAGACTTTTGCCCAGAGCAACTCCATCTTGTGCTATCGATTCAAAATTTTCCACACAGAATAAAGTACCTTTTGCACAGTAGCTTATGTTGACCAATTAATTAGCTCTATCAGGAAGTTTTTTAAGGGGAGAAATGTATAAAAAAGGGGAGAGGCAGTTACTTTTTTAAACTGTGACCTTTATTTTTCATATTTTATTCCTCCGTTTTTAGCAGATAAGGTTAAACACCTCGCTGTTCAAACCGTATTACAAATTTATTGAATTTGTGGGAAAAACATTGAAACTTAACAGTATTAAGCACTATAACCATCTTACTTATTTTTAATCAACATATCATTATTTGTTCTCCAATTACCAGTCAGTCATAGCTCACTGAATTACTCCAGATTGTGAAATACAGAGCAAGCCAAGGTGCATAATAGAGAATGTATGTAATGGAATTCAACAGGAAAGAGCAGAAAATAGTCATTAACTTTCTTTTAGACTTTAAATAATATCACTAACTTTTATGGGCCAATTTCACCTTATCTATAAAATGGGCCTAGTGAGAAGTGACATGCTCACCTAATAGGTTTCTTATGAAGACTAGAACTAAACAATGGAATCACTTCCTCATATAGTTTGGCTATGTCCCCACCCAAACCTCATCTTGAATTGCAGTTCCCATAATTTCTATGTGTCATGGGAGGAACCAGGTTGAGATAGTTGAATCATTGGGGCAGTTTCCCCTATCCTGTTCTCGTGATAGTGAGTTAGTTCCCATGAGTTCTGATGGTTTGATTAGGAACTGTTCTCCCCTTCACTTATTTTTCTCCTTTCTGCCATCATGTGAGGGACATGTTTTCTTCCCCTTCTGCCATGATTGTAAGTTTCCTGAGGCCTCCCCAACCATGTGGAACTGTGAGTCAATTGAACCCCTTTTGTTTATAAATTACCCAGTCTCAGGCAGTCCTTTATAGCAGCATGAGAATTAACTAATGTACTTCCTTTTTTTTATGCCAATAATTGTGCTTAACAGCGGAGACAGGAAGAGCTAATATACTTTCTAAGCCATGAAGCCTATAAGCATGAAAATCATTACATTGTAAATGCTATGGTCACCAGAAAGAGATTCATATATTAGCAAAATGGTAAAATAAGCAAAGGAGTTTTTGTGGGGCAAATCCCCAAGCAACTCTGAGGGATTCTGATGGAGAGTGTCACTGAGATTTTCTTATTTTGAGCATCCCTCAAAAGGAAGCACTCAGGGAAGGGTTTTTGCTCAGATTGTTTATTTGGAAAGCACCGCAAGGGAGTGGGAAAGGAAAACAGGGAGGGAGAAAAGCCATAAAGATGGCACAAATGAGGTTACTACTGTGAGCAGCAGATGCTCCATCTCACTAGGGATGATTTGGGACACTCCTTGAAATTTTCCACTAGGGGGTAATAAATGTTAGTTACTTAGGTACCAACTTCCATTGCACCCTGGGAGGGTTACTCCTAGAGTCTGCATCCAGGAACTTCTAGGCTGTGTTGAATGATAGAAAGCCATGGGGATGTACTTAAATGTCTGCTGGTGACCTCCAGGATAGGTCAATGGCATTTAGGAGGGGCATCTGAGCATCTGCTTTACAGTCAAACAGACTTTGTTTTTATCCTGGATCTCCTCCCCATAAGCTGTTCTGTCTCAGCATATCACTCATCTGTCTTAGCTTCAATTTCTCCAGCTGCAAATTGGAAACAACCGTAGCTACCTTGCAGAATGTTAAAGACATTATTATGCATTCAATGGCATGTGTAATAGCCAGTACTATTTTAAAATATCCAATGTTCTAGGAAAAGGCTCATGCTATAAAGGTAAGTTAATAAGAGAGATCACATTTATTTGCAGCATGGGTCCAATTTTGTGAAGTATATGTGTTTTATATGTAAAGGCAATAATTGGGACAAAATATACTGAGATTAAAGGTGACTAATTCTGGATAATAGATTATTTCTATTTTCTTATGCATAGGTTTTTTCCTTTTCTATGTTTTCTACAAAGGGTATACATTATTCTGTAATCAGGAAAAGGCAAATTTTATAGAACTTGTTTTCCAGGTTCCTGTAAAGGTAATAATTATATTAATATAAAAATTGCTTATTATAGTACATTGACAGAATGTGTGCTCAACATATGGTCATTATAAAAAAGAAGATGCTGCTAATGTAAGTAACTAATTAGATGACTGGTTACTATTTGTCAGATCCTGTACAAAGCACTTTATGTTTATTTTTTCTTTTAATTCTCATATCAGTCCTATGTGGTAGGTGTTGGTCTTACCACCTTACAGAAAGGGAAGAAACTGAGATTATTAAGAAAGTTGTGGCTTATTTTTAAAAACACTTTCCTATGTCTTGAAACCCCTCAGAATGGCTTTGGCACTTTTAAATAAATGATTCAGAATGGCATTTGTTCCTTTACTTCAAAAATTTTAGAGAAGAATATCATTTTGACAACTGCTAATGTTAACAGAAAAATGGTTAAAATGAAATGTCAAAGAGTAGACCTTGGTCACTTCAGTTTGCAAGCAGGCTGTGTGGTGGAAATCAGAGGGACTCAGGAGGCTTTCACCGTGGCCTGAAAGGTGAGATTTTTTTTTTTGCATCTCTGAAATGCAGCTATCTTTTCTCATAACAAATGAAAGCTGAAGATAGGCATTTTAGCATGCCAAGACCTCACATCTGAGAGATGAGATTTGAAGGGAAGGCTGCTGCTTGGACAGCTCTATTGCATTACACATAACAACACTACCACAATTCCAGGACACATTCATTATGAGCACAGCATGAGAAATAATAATTTAAAAAAAGATTTGTATTAAACAGAAAAGGTTTACTTCATTTTATTTATTTTGCTGACCATAAAGCTGAGGCCCTGCTACTGTTTCTTTCTTATTAATTGCTGGTTTGCTGTGTTCTCTTCAAGCACTTAGGACTTAATTAAAATAGTTTAAATGGTCATAATCTGTCAAGCTTACAGTTTCCCTTAAAAGCCTTTCTGCTCTCCCCTTAGTGAATTTCATTGTAAAGAAATCAAAGAGAAAAGCTCAGGAAATTGTCACCATGAAGATAAATGGGGAAGAGGGTATAGAAAGAGAGGGAGGTGAAAGTGCCTGCATTATTTGAATAGCAGCAAAGCCATTCATAATTTCAGCTTAATTATCTTCAAATGATAAAAGGCTTCA
Organism: Saguinus oedipus; assembly: GCA_031835075.1. NCBI lineage: Eukaryota > Metazoa > Chordata > Mammalia > Primates > Cebidae > Saguinus > Saguinus oedipus. Next base: position 16,808,663 of record CM063185.1, read on the forward strand.
GCTACTGTTTGTCAGAAGTAAAGGCTTTGGAAATAAATACATAGCACTAGCTCTATTTATTTTCATGGCACTTCTCTGATTCTGTTTCTTCTTGGCGGAGAGGATCCAAGAAGGGGGTAGAACGACAACTTTGGTTTTGACTGTTTTGATTTAAGGTGGCAAGGATGCTGGTAAGTGTTTTGAACATACACTGTCTTCAATTCAGTGGACGCTTCTGTGTGGATGAACAAAAGATCTTGTGTCCCAAATGGAAAACAAACATCAGTTTCTAGGAAATATGAACATTGCAACTTCTATCAGTGGATTTATATTTACAGATTTAGTCCCTTACACAGTGCTAAGAAAACTTAGAGTCAAAAAATGCCATGTCACATTGGTTCAATATTATTTTAGCTCCATTTCGTGACATATCCCTTGATTTTACTGATATTTTCCCTCACCTTGTTCTAATTTACATTTTCTTGTGGTATTATATGCATTATTTTGAGCTATCTTATTTTTAGAAGAGAGTGAAGTATAAAAACATTTTTTAAAATAGTAGATAGGCAATAGTGAGGTCTCTACTCAATACTTGGAATGATGGAATGAAAATATTTGTCTTTAAGGAGTGAAAATAAACAGAGCCCACTCTAGGCAGAGGAGACTGTGTGCCAGGCAGTATGATTATAGATTGGTTGTTCCACATTGAGAAGGAGTCTTTCAGTAAAAAGTGGTAATTTGCTGTACTCTGAGATACCAACTTAATAGTCTACCACTGTTGCTGAGGGTGTCTCTAAACATGGGGAATCATAAGAATTCTGCCAAGAGAGATCTCTGTTGTAGGGCAGGGGAGGTTCATCAGATGTCACCATGGCCAGGATAAATGATGTTACAAATACCTATTTCCTTTTCTTCTAAATCAATGCCAATGTAGCAACTTTATGATTATTCACTGGGCTTCAGGCACTTTGATAGGGGAACCAGAGACAGAAGAGAAAAGTATATTGATTCCTAGAACAAACTGTCTCACTGTAAAATTACTCATTGAATTTCTGGCATATCATTAGTAATGTATACTTAGATAAGAGAAGTTTAACCCCAAAACACTGATCATACCAGTGTGCAGAGAAAGTCTAGTTTCTGTTCCTGTCCGGTTGTGTCCTAGTCTGAATTTATCTTTATCAACTCATCTAGAAAATAGAGCTTATGTGATTTCTAAGTGGCCAGGCCACAGCCTTCCCTTGTTTATAGCCTCTCCCTGGAGTCTATCTTTGGTCGAGTTTCCACAGACTTTGGACTTAAAGATTTGACTACAGAAAGCTTATTTGAAAGATAATCCCTAGGATTACGCAAAAAGAATAGAAGGGAGTTCAGGAAGGAAGAAACCAAATCCAATGTGGTTGAATGAGGCTCAGTGCTGCTGGGAGATCCTGGGAGATGGTTGTGAATTGCCACAGTTGCCCCACATGAGAAGTGGACTATTTAACCTTCATCACATTCCTTATTGGCCAGGAATTGTTTCTGAGGACATTACCTCCACAGGACTCTGCCTAGCCTAAGCATACTTCTTCAGTCAGAGAAAATCCTCAGATGTCAAATCACAGGTGCTAGCAGGAGGAAACCCTTGGAGAGTTAAGAACAGTGAGCACTGACAAAATTTGGGAGAGTCATCAGCAGTGCCTGCTACAGGTCCTTTAATAATAGCAGCATATGAGACAGCACTCTTGCATTTCCTGTATCCCTACTGATGCTTCACTATGTACTTACTGCATTCATTGAGTGTGATTCTGAATCCTTTAGCATATTTTATGAGAGCAATCCATGCCGGATCACTAAAAAAGAACACTAAATGAAGGCTGAGTACTAATGGCGCTTTAAGAAAATAAGAAAAAAAAAAAAGCACTGAAACTGTGAACATGGAATATCACACAATTTTATCAAACGTCTTTACATTGATGTTATGGTAAGAATTGTTTCCATTTTGAATTATGTGTGGTAATTTGGGAGGTGTGGTAATCAGACCTCAGGGATTCTAATGGTGTTAATGCAGTCCTGAGAATGAAGATGAACCCAATCAGAGACTAATCAGCTTCCTATCGCCAAGGACATTGCATGGCTGTAGCCACCTCCAGGAGGAGATGCCTTTCCAACAGCCACGCTTTCTTTTCTGGGAATGGCCTCAGCATGGAAGAGTGGACCTGAGGTAGCAATGCTTTTACTGGATGGTCCTGCCCCTTTGACCATGATGCTTGAACAAAGTTGTGCCAATCAGAGTTGTGCTCTGAGGAATTTTAATTTTTGGATGAAGAAATCAAGACCAAAACTGATTGTTCCTGAAAAACTTTAAGGTGGTAGAACTTTGGAAGGAGGGTCTGCTATGCTTTGGCTCTGTGTCCACACCCAAATATCATGCCAAATTGTAATCCTCAATGTTGAAGGAGGGGCCTGGTGAGAGGTGACTGGATCATGGGAGTGGACTTCTCCCTTGCTTCTCTTCTAATAGTGAGTGAGTTCTCAGAGATCTGGTTGTTGAAAAGTGTATAGCACTCCCCACTTTGCTCTCTCTCCTGCTCCACCATGTGAAGATGTACCTGCTTCTCCTTCGCCTTTTGCCATGAGTATAATTTTCCTGACACCTCTGTAGCCATGCTTCCTGTACAGCCGGTGGAACTGTGAGTCAATTAAATATCTTTTCTTCATAAATTACCTTGTCTCAGGTAGTACTTTATAGCAATGATAGCAATGTCAGAACGGTCTAATACAGGGTCCCTGTGCTCTTCTAGAATTGAGGTCTTGGTTTTTCTTTCCATTCCAAAGCCAATGTTATTAAACTCCTCCTAAGACTCTAACAGAGTAGAGTGAACATGTATTTCTTGCCTTTTTAGCACCTAGCCCCCAATTCTGACTTTCTAACAGGGCCCAGGTTGACATTCAGTTGTCTTTTTTGTGGATAAAATGACCCTATCCTTAAGTCAGAAGAGGGTACTGGTGGGAGCAACCCAGTCATTTATCTCTATTTCCTTTGTCATAGTGAGCATCCAGACCGGGTCATCCCTGGTTCACAGAGATTGATAAAGGATTAGGCACATGACCCAAATCAAGACCAAAAAAGATACAAGGTGATATTTTTTTCAGAAAACTGGGGAAAAAATTATTCTTGCTTTTGTAAAGAAGTTTTCCTAAGAAATGGCTTCTTCTCTTAGGGATGATGTTTTGCCAATGTAAAGGCTGATAGTGCTGCAGTCATTTTTCCACCATGAGGGAATGCAGCTTAAAGATGCAACATAAGGGAGGACAGAAAAACATAGAGAAAGTACATACTTTATATCATAACTGATCGATCATTGAGACTTTCCAATTGCAAAAATACCTAGTTATCTGAGCCCATAAACCTCCCTTATTGTCTAAGCCTTTTTGAGTTGAATTTTCCATTCCTTGTGGCTATAATCATGTAGTTTGTCTTAGGTCAGACTTTTCAGAATCAAAGCCTGAGACAAGGATTCATGTGCAAATCTTTTTTCAGGGCAGGGATCCCAGGAGAAACTGGGGTGTATGACATGTAGGGGCAGGAAGAAGAAGAAATTAAACAAGATGTGATATCAGGCAGAGAGTTTCAGTCATATTCTGAAATGGAATCTATAGTAAGTCATTCATAATTTATCTTTAACCCAAAACCAGTGGGCTGGAATCTCGTACTGTTACATCATTCAGTGACTGGCTAAAATCTGCCCTAGGGGACATAGAATTTCAGACATTTACAGCTCTCTGTGTAGGAAGATGAAGTGGCTCTAGAAAGGAAGTCTTTCAAAAAGAGTTGCAGGCGCAGGCAAGAGCAAATAGAAGCCAGAAGAGGAATTGATAAAAGTAGTAAAAGGGATTAGGATCGGAGTGAATCTGAGTGGAGCACCAACAGTATTAGCACACAAATTTATTAGTCTTCAAATAAAGTTTATTGATTCCTTTTGTTGAGTACCTACCAATAGAAGCTGTGGTTAACATAGACAAATAAATGGAGTGGTGATAATGAACATGATGCTTTTGACAAAGTTCAAGGAGTGTGTAGGTGTCAATATCACAATAGCTAGTGGAATTCTTTAAAGAATCTGCAGCATAGTGTCCTAGAGAGACTCCACGATAGCATCTTTGACTCTCCCCTCTTGCTATTCTATGGTTTTGTGTAGTCCTCTCCAACGTGAATAGGACTGGCTTGTGTATCAATAAGATATTGCAGAAATGGTGAAGTGTGACTTATGAGACTAGGTTATAAAAATCATTGTAACTTCCACCTGGTTTCCTAGGATCATTCATTCTTGGGGAAGCTAGAGCCATGTTATAAAGAATCCATGCAGCTGTATAAAGGGGCTTAAATGATGAGGAGCTGAGACCACCTGCCAACAACCTTTTATGGAAGTGAATCCTTCAGCTCAGTCAAGACTTCAGGCGATGACAGCCCTGGCTGCCATCTTAACTGCAATATCTAACGGGAAACCTTAAGCCAGATAGCTCAGCTATGCCACTCTTGAATTCCTGACCCAAAGAAACTGTGAGAATAATAAATGTTTATTGTTTTAAGCTGCCCATGAATGGGGGTGTTTTGTGCAGCAGTAGACAATGAATATACAACGCAAACCACTTACATATCTAAAACACACTTTTCTGAAGAACAAATACACTTTTTATTTCACTTGCTCATTCACTCATTCACGGAGTATTTCATCTCAAGAAATGTAGTATAGACAAGTGATACACGCCTTGTCCCAGCCCTCTAGGTGCTCCATCTAAAGCCTACAAATTTTCTAACAAACCTTGGGTAGCCTTAGACTTATAAACATAAGACCTGGCACCATAAAAACCCTAGAAGAAAATCTAGGCAAAACCATTCAGGACATAGGAGTAGGCAATGACTTCATAACCAAAACACCAAAAGCATTGGCAACAGAAGCCAAAATAGACAAATGGGAACTAATCAAACTCCACAGCTTCTGCACAGCAAAAGAAACAGTCACTAGAGTGAATCGGCAACCAACAGAATGGGAAAAAATTTTTGCAGTTTACCCACCAGACAAAGGGCTGATATCCAGAATTTATAAAGAACTAAAACAGATTTACAAGAAAAAAAAACAAGCCCATCCAAAAATGGGCAAAGGATATGAACACTTTACAAAAGAAGACATACATGAGGCCAACAAACATATGAAAAAATGGTCATCATCACTGGTCATTAGAGAGATGCAAATCAAAACTACATTGAGATACCATCTCACGCCAGTTAGAACGGTGATCATTAAAATATCTGGAGACAACAGATGCTGGAGAGGATGTGGAGAAATAGGAACAATTCTACACTGCTGGTGGGAGTGTAAATTAGTTCAACCATTGTGGAAGACAGTGTGGTGAGTCCTCAAGGACCTAGAAATAGAAATTCTATTTGACCCAGCAATCCCATTACTGGGTATATATCCAAAGGACTATAAATCGTTCTACTATAAGGACACATGCACATGAATGTTCATTGCAGCACTGTTTACAATAGCAAAGACCTGGAACCAACCTAAATGCCCATAGATGATAGACTGGACTGGAAAAATGTGGCATATATACACCATGGAATATTATGCAGCCATCAAAAACGACGAGTTAGTGTCCTTTGTAGGGACATGGATGAATCTGGAGAACATCATTCTCAGCAAACTGACACAAGAACAGAAAATGAAATACCGCATATTCTCACTCATAAGTGGGTGATGAACAATGAGAACACATGGACACAGGGAAGGGAGTACTACATACTGGGGTCTATTGGGGGGAATAGGGGAGGGACAGCAGGGGGCGGAGCAGGGGAGGGATAGCATGGGGAGAAATGCCAAATGTGGGTGAAGGGGTGGAAAGCAGCAAAACACACTGTCATGTGTGTACCTATGCAACTATCTTGCATGTTCTGCACATGTACTCCAAAACCTAAAATGCAACAAAAAATAAAAAATTTAAAAAAAGAATTATCTGCTACTGATATCAATATGCATAGAAAATATCATATAATCTAGCAATCCCAATACGGCTATATATCCAAAAGAAATGTAATCAGTATGTCAAAGAGATATCAACTGCACTGTACTCCCATGTTTTTTGTTTTGTTTTTTGAGACAAGGTCTCACTCCATCATCCATGCTAGAGTGGAATGGTGCAATCACAGCTCACTGTAGCCTAGACCTCCCAGGCTCAGGTGATCCTCCCACCTCATCTTCCCAAGTATCTGGGACTACAGGTTTGCACTACCATGCCTCCATGCCTGGCTAATTTCTTTTTGTATTATTATTGTTATTATTATTATTTTGGTAGAGACTTTCACATGTCCCCCAGGCTGGTCTTGAGCTCATGGGCTCAAGCAATCTGCCTACCTTGGCCTTTCAAAGTAATCATACTAGGATGACAGGTGTGAGCCACTGCACCCAGCCTCCCATGTTCACTGCAACATTATTTATAATAGCCAAGATATGGAATCAACCATCAATGGATGAACGGATAAAGGAAATGTGGTATATATACATGTGGGATATTATTCAGCCTTAGAAAGAGTTCCTGCCATTTGCAAAAATATGGATGTATCTGGAAACTTACATTAAGTGAAATAGGCCAGGCACAAAAAGAAAAATACCAGCTGGGTGAGGTGGCTCATGCTTGTAATCCAGCACCTTGGGAGGACAAGGAAGGTGGATCACCTGAGGTCAGGAGTTCAAGACCAGCCTGACCAACATGGTGAAACCCCATCTCTATTAAACACAGAAAACTAGCCGAGTGTGGTGACACATGCCTGAAATCCCAGCTACTTGGGAGGCTGAGGCAGAAGAATTGCTTGAACCCAGGAAGTGGAGGTTGTAGTGAGCCAAGATTAGGCCATTACACTCTTGTTGCCCATGCTAGAGTGCAATGGCTAGATTGTAACTCTGTTTAAAAAAAAAAATACCACTTGACCTCTCTTGTATGTGGAATCTAAAAAGTCATATTCATAGAGTAGAATGGTGGTTACTAGAAGGTGGGGTGAGGAATAGTTGGGATAGAGAAGGAAAATACAAAGCTGATTGGAAAAGCTATTTGCACATTTAGCTAAAAGCCTGAGCAAAAAAAAAAAAGCAAAATGTTAAAGGGAAATGCATGCAAATACATCATTTTGTCAAAATCCAGTGGGATTGTCTCAAAACTGATGCCCTCTATGGACCTAATGGCACCAAGGAAAAGATAAGCTCCTGCCACATATCCAGGGCTGAGAATTATCTTGACAAGACCATTCATTTTTGACATTGTGCAGAGTTACTTCATTCCTGGAGGATGGGGATAATTGTGTGCAATGTTCAACATGCTCTCTATTCAATGTCAGCTCTGCAGAAATAAGCATTTTGCCTTTTAGTTGGGTGAGGATGGTGATCACAGTCAGCAGGCCCAAGTGCAATATTCTGATAATCTAAGAGCCCAGTCAGATATGAGACGTTGGAAGATCTCATAACAGATTTGTCCTGTCTAATACAGGGTTAATGGTGAAATCATAAAGAACAGAATCTGCCTAGTTTCTTCCTCACAATTTACATAATTTTTTCATTTCCCACTTCTGAAAATATAATACTAGAATTGGGCTCAAGCATTATGTGGGTTTTCTGTCAAAATGAGTATTTGTTTTGAATGATACAAATGGTATATACCAATTTACATAAGGTCCATGGTTTCAGGTAGCATGTATAATTTGATAAAATTCAGTAAGTATCACTTAATTAGAGAATTTAATAGAATTCTATGCCGCTATGCTAGTATTTTTGTGGGTCACTTTTATAGCTTCTTACAAGGTTTATTTTACATATACTGACTGAATATATTTAAAGTATACAACTTTATAAATTTTGGCACATGTGTACACTTCGGAAATCATAATCTCAACTAATATAATGAACATATCTTTCATATCCAAAAGCTTCTTCTGTAATTCTTCCCTCCTGCCTTTCCCTACCAACCTATCATTTAACCACAGGCAAACTCTGATTTACTTTCTGCCACTATAATTAGTTTATATTTCCTAGAATTTTACATAAATAGAATTTTACACTGCCTATTCTCCTAGTCTGGGTTCCTTTACTCAATGTAATTATTTTGAGATCCGTCTTTTTTTACAACAGACAATAATTTGTTGCTGTTGTTTTTCCTTGTTGAGCAGTGTTTTTTTCTTTCAGCTACTGATGAACACTTGAGTTGTTTTCAGTTTTTGTTTTGTTTTGTTTTCTTTTTTGAGACAGCCACCCAAACTGCAGCTGTAGGTCCCAGCCTCCCTGTGCTCTTGTGGGAGGGCCAGGAGCAGGGAGGATCTGCCTACGGCGGGTGCCAGTGTAGCTGCTGCGCCTTCCTAGGTGCAAGAGCTGGGTGTTTCTGCAGCCTGTGCTCTTGGGGATCCCAGGAAGGAAACCCCCTTCCCCGATCCCTGCAGGGTCAAAGATATCTGCCTGGCTTCTTTTGACTACCTGCACCTGCTCCCATCTCTGAGTGGAATTGGGGTCCAGCCCCAGGGCCATGAATGGCAGTGTGAGGTAGAGTTCTGAATAAAACAGGTCCCCAGTAAATCCCCACCTTTGGGCCAGGGAGAACCTGAAGGCTGGGGGCCAGCCCGCCAGTCCTGTGGACCACAGTGGGAACTTGTGTTGTCTCTTCTGGGCCTGCCCATGGGCATTCATGGACCAATCGGCATGTACTTCCTTCCCTCTGAGGTCCGTAAAAGCCCTCAACTCAGCCAGAGAAGGGCAGAGGATGGACAGAGGATGACGACAGCAGAGAGAAGATGGGACCAGATGACCAATAACTGCAGAGCATAGAGGAGTACCTGTCTCTGCTGATAGCTGGGGATGATGGAAACACCAGCTGCCCAGAGGAGTATCTTCTCTGCTGAGAGCTGCAGAAATGACCTGCTGGCAGAGAGAAGCTGCCCGCTCTGCTGAGAGCTTCAGAGACCTGCAGAGACATGGGAGTGACTTCCCTATGGAGAGGAGCCAGGGCTTCCTCTTTGCTAAGAGCTGAACACTCTACTGGACAACCTGCCTGCAGAGAAGAGCTACCCACTCCTCTAAGCTGTTCTAACACTAAATAAAATTCTTTTTTGCTCTTCACTTTTCTGCCTACCTCATTCTTCCTGGACACAGGACAAGAACTCAGACAAAGGTGATGTGGCCACAGAGGTTCCCAGCCAGAAAAATCAGCACCCCAGAGATCCCATAGTACTTGATACATTTATCAAATGTAAAAATTTAACATTGGTGTAATACTACTAACTACACTAAAGACTTGATTTACCCAGGTTTTCTTTCAAGTAATTCCTCTTTTTTCTTCTCAGCTCCAACAAGGATACCTCACTGAATATAGTCATGATGTCTTCTTAGTTACCCTGGATTCATAAATTTATCAATCCTTCATGACCTTAACACTTTTGAAGAGCAGTGATAAAGTATTTTGTAGAATTTAGATTTCTCTGGTGTTTTCTCATAAATATACTAAAATTGTTAATTTTGGGGAATATTATCACTTTTATACCTAGTTTTTTGAGGGTTATTTTTGTTATTGATAAGTATTAAATTTTATAAATTTATTTTCTGTATCTGTTGTTTAATAATAGGGCTTTAATTTTTTTATTCTCTTAGTCTAATCTATTGCATCATTTCATTTTAAAATATAAACTAATCTTGCATTCCTGGCATAGAACTCAGTTGCTTATGATATATATATTCTTTATTCATTCTGAATTTCATTTGCTAATATTTTGTTGATAGCTTACGTCTAGGCTTTGAAGGTCTATTCATCTAAAATTTACTCTTCTTATAATGTATCTCTCAAATTTGGGCCTCATATAGTGACTTGGGAAATACTCTCACCACCTCTATTTTCTGAAATAATTTATTTTAGTGATCTGTTATTTTTTAAACTTTTGACAGAATTCACAAGTGAAGCCATCTGGCACTGGAATTATCTTTATGGAAATAATTTTAATTATTAAATAAATTACTTTAATAGATATAGAGCTATTAATACTTTCTATTTTTATGTGTTTATTTATTTTTAAGGAATTTGTCTACATCATCTAAATTGTTAGGTTTATTAATATAAAGTTAAGAATAACTCTTGTTATGAATCATAATCTGTATACTTGAAATGTACATAGGATCTGTAGTGATGTTTCACTTTCATTTTCAATATTTGTAATGTATGAATTGCTCTTTGTTTTAGCTCGTATCTCTAGAGGTTTATCTATTTTATTGATTTTGTCAAAGAAACAGCTTTGGCTTTATCATTCTTTATTTTTGGTTCATTATCTATCTTGTTACCTTATACATTTATCATTGTTAATTCCTTTGTTCTACTTTCTCTGGCTTTTATTTGCCTCTTTCCCCTATCTCCTTGAGATGAAAGCTTATTTAATTAATATTTTTTTCTTTTCTAGTACCAACATTTAAAGATGGTATACAATTCTCTTTAAGTACAACTTGGGCCATATTCCATAAATATGCTACATACAGATATTCTGTGTTTTCATTGTCATTGATTTAGACATTAACTTTAATTTCATAGTATATTTTAGTTTAGAAATATTTGTGTTTTTTCCAAATATCCTTTTGTGATTGCTTCCTAACCGATCCATTTAAATATTATATATCATATACATCAAAACTTTTACTAGTTATTAGATGCTGTGATTGGGGGAAAAATGGGTTGGATAATGGTGAAAAAAATATAATTAGAACAAATGAGATCTAGTACTTGATAGCCCAACAGTAAACAATAATTTACTGTATCTTTTAAAATAACTAAAGGAGTGGAATTAGAATGTTCCCAACTCCAAGAAATTACAAGTGCTTGAGGTGATGAATACCTAAATTACCATGATGTGATTATTACACATTGCATGCCTGCATCAAAACATGTACCCCATAAACATATACACCTATAATAGTTAAAAATAATTTTTAAAAGCCCCCAAACTTTTTAAATTTATTGATACTTGTTTCATAGGCCAAAATATGGTCTACTTTGGCAAATGCTTCATGTGCATGGGGGAAAAAAAAGTACATTCTGCTATTTGAGGGCATCATGTTTTTAAGATACCAGCACTTGGTTACATAATGTTATTCAGGTCTTCTGTATCCTTACTAATTTTATATCTACTTATTTCTCTCAGTTAGTGAAAGAGGAATATTGAAATCTTCAAATATAATTGTTGATTTTTTACTTCTATCAGGTTTTGCTTCACATATTCTGAAGCACTGTTTGAGGAGCATAGACATTTATAACCATTATGATTTCTTAATTGAGTCTTTCATTAACATGAAATGTCTTTTTTCAAGTGACTTGCAGTGCAGTCTGATTCTTTGATGCCTGTTTTTAAGATTTCTTAGGAAAACTTTTCCTATAGAGGTAATTTACTCCTATTACTAGGTTGTGATCGTATTGGTATATCTACTATATTTCTGAGTCTTCAATGAGTTCTCTCCCCATGGCTGACTAGCCCATGTGGGTTCTGGTACCTGTTTTTTTGAAAGTTATTCTATATTTTGAAGTCATTATTTCCCTGGTGTCATATATTTTTAGCCTCATGTTCACGATTTAGTCTTCGGTCAATGACTTGAGAGAACCCTATTTCAGATTTCTGAAATGCTTTCTCTATACAGATTATCTCTCACTGGTACTCTGATCAGGCAAATTCCACCTCAAAATCCTTGAACTTTGGCTGGGTGCGGTGGCTCACGCCTGTAATCCTAACACTTTGGGAGGCCGAGACGGGAGGATTGCCTGAGCTCAGAAGTTGAAGACCAGCCGGGCCAACATGGTGAAACCCTGTCTCTACCAAAAATTACAAAAAAGTAGGCAGTCATGGTGGCAGGCACCTATAATCTTAGTTACTCCGAAGGCTGAAGAACGAGAATCACTTGAACTCTGGAGGCAGAGATTGTGGTGAGCTGAGATTGCACAAGTGTTGTCCAGCCTGGGCGACGGAGTGAGACTCTGTCTCCAAAAAAATAAATAAATAAATAAAAATACCTGAACTGTAACTTCTGTCTTCTGAACATGAAGAGACCGCTGTGCTCTGCTATGTTTCCCCTTCTGACATTGCATTCTCAAAAACGCAGTCGAGCAAAAAGCCACAGTGACAAATGGACTGAACTCTCTTACTTCTCTCCTCTTAAGGATCACTTTCTTTTGTTTCTTGTTTTCAAATGTTTGAGAACAGCCATTTCATTATTTGTCCAGCCTTTTACTTATCTATAGTTATCGGGCAGTGTATTAATTGACAGGGCTGTCATAACAGAGTAGCGGAGACTGCTGACTTGAACAACAAGAATTTACTTTCTCACAGTTCTGGAAGCAAAAAGGCCAAGATCAAAGTTTGACAGAGCTGGGTTTTTTTGAGGCCTCTCTTCTTGGACAGTAGACGACCACCGTCTCTCTGTGTATTTACACGGTTGTTTCTCTCTGTGTCTGTGTTCTAATTTCCTCTTCTTGTAATATTGGATTAAAGCCCAGTCTAATGACATAATTTTAACTTGATAACCTCTTTAAGACCTTATCTGTAAATACAGTTACATCCTGAGCTATTGGGGATTTATGTTTCAACATACAAAATTATTTTTTTTGGGGGGGGAGCACAATTCACTCATAATGAACAGTCCAGTAATGATTACGCTTTCATACCAGCAACAGAATTTTTGAATACTTGCTATTTGCCAGTCATTTTATAAACATGTTGCAGACTTTAACTTAATTAATTCTCCTAATATCCCTGTCAGATAGACATTATACACTCTATTTTAGATCTAAGGACACTAAGCTTCAAGAGTTAAGTAATTTGCCTAAGGTGCTGTAGCTAAGAAGCAGAAGAGCCTAGATTTGAATCTAAGTATTATTCCAAGGCCCTGGTTCTTAACCACTATGCTTTGCTTTCTTTTAGGGCACACATGAAAGGCAAAACTAATGTCTCTAGATTATATTCTCGGAACTGTGGGCAGATATTCCTAAAATACCTAGCCTTGAAGCTTAACTGCATACAGAGTTTTACTTCTTAGCAACTCACAAATTTTCCCATGTCAGAAAACAGAAAAATACTAGAGTATAATTCATTACTCATATGAAATAAACATCTTTAATTTTGTTTGTCTCTCTCACTCAAACTCTTACTTTATCTATATGTATATAATTTTCTTTATGATATTCTTAACATAAGCAAAAATTGAGAATTTTATATAAATGAAGTGTCAAATAGCATAATGATCCAGCATACGTGGAGTAAAGTTTGCTTTATTTCTAAATTATCAGTTATATATGGATAGTGGGCCAAAGATAACTCTCATCATTTGGGGAGTTAATTTATTCATCAGTCAAATAAAAGCATTCATTTAGGCATCAGTAGAAGTAGTTAGACATTGATTTTTCATGGGCCCATTTATGTCAAGGATAATCAATGATTATAAATACATTATGACAGAAATGTCTCCTATCTTGAATAATAAATTAGACTAACACTTGACATCTAAAATTTAGTTTTTAAGTATTTTATGACAGCAGGAGTCTTCTATGTAAAATAAATAGTTAATATATGAGGTGGAAACCGACATAGTAGTATGCAGTGTGGATTCTAATGTTGGTATGCCAGTTTGGGCACTGTAGTGTGATTTCTACACAGGTCATATTTTCATATGCATCTTGAGCTACTGATGGTCAAATGAGGTTGGGCCTAAAGGGCCGAAGTCATTGGGGTTTGTCTTATAAAATTGGTCTGATTTTAAATATAAATATTTATTCATTATTATCCTTGCTCAAAGAATTTCTTTCAATATGTGACTAAAATGTTAACATTGTGTTCATGAAGACAGAAAAAGAAGTCAAAAAAAAAAGTCAAAATTGCTATCAGGCATCAGAGTATTTAAAGAATACTCCACTATCAAAGCTCTTTACTCAGCTTATTTTGTAGACTAATGATAATCTAGAGATTCGACTTACTCACTGAAAGTACGGTTTCTGGTGTGCCAAGAATGAAAACAGGAGCTTGAGACAAAGACTAAGAGGTAGTCAGTCTGGGAGGTGATCTCAGGAAGCAAGAATCAGGAATTGAGAAGAGGAAAACAGAGAAGTTAGCGAAGACAATAAGGGTGTGTAATTTGTTTGTCACTGCAGATCCTGGAAACTGAGTCCTACCAAGGAACCTCTGAGGCACCATGTAGAGAATTCCTTAGTTTCCCCTCTGAAGGATTGCAGAATGTGGGTAGCATTTTTCTGCCACAATCATACCCCCTTAATTGAGGGTTGTCCCCAGGGGCATTAAATCCCTCTCAATTCTGGTCTGTGCCTGGTTGCTGGATGAGGAGACTTTCCAGTTCTTAGACAAAGCCCTGGGCAGAAAAACAGGTGAGCTTTAAGGGGATGACATCAACGGCCAGTGCAAGAAACCATCCACCATGGCTCCTCTGAGATCAGTGTTGGGATATAATACAGAGCATCAAAAATATCTGTAACAAATAGAGTATTTGCTTTTTCATTTGTACAGTGTAGGATTTCTTTCTGAGGGTAAAGTTCTTCCTGATGACCATGGTCCTTCTCAGTGAGGCACAGAGCACCGCTGAGTAGGAGCATTTGTCCAGTCTTCTAATGAAAGATGAGGATGAAATTGTATCTTTCTCCAGCCATGGTGCCATCTGGACCTGGGATTAATGACCGTAGAGATGAAACCTTTAAAGCATTAATCCCAGTGCAATGGCAAATGCACAAATATAAACATATGTGCAAATCGGGGTTAAAGACTACCTAATGACTTTAAGAAACCTGGAGGGAGTACATTCAGTGTGGCCTTGTGAGCAGATAAAATAGGTGGCCGTTTACAACCTATGTATTTGGAAAGCTGCCATGCCTGAGGAAGAAACACCATTCTGGTACTTTTCTCATCTTTAAATCAGGGGAACTTCATTACAATAACATTTTTAATGACCTTAATTGACACACAATAAACTGCATATTTTTAGACTGTACAAATTGCTAAATTTGACATGAATATACCTGTGAAAGCACCACCACAATCAAGAGAATGAATGAATCAATAACATCCAAAAGTTTCTCTATGCCTTTTTGTAATCCCTTGTCTGCCCTACTGTCTCCCCAGGCAACCACTGATCTGCTTTCTATCACTGTAGATTAGTTTATATTCTAGACAATGTATATGAATAGGCTCATACAGTATATAATCATGTTTTATATTTTTTACACTCAGCATAATTATTTAGAGATTATTTTGTTACGTGTATCAATAGTTTTTACTTTTTATATCTGTATTTTTCATTGTATCAATATGTTACAATAAGTTTATTCATTAACCTATTTATGTACATTTGGATATTTTCCAGTTTCTGGCAATGACAATAAAACTGCTTTGAAGAATTATATACAAGTCTTTGTATGGACACACGTTTTCTGTTCTCTTGGCTAAAACAGAAATGGCTGAGTGATACGGTATGTGTATGTTTAACTTTTTAAGAAACTGACAGACTGCTTCCAAAGTGGTTACATCATTATACATTCCTACCAGCAGTGTATAAGAGTTCCAGATGCTCCAATCATTGCCGACAGTTTGCATGGTCAGTGATTTGACTGTTAGTGGGTATGTAGAGTTATCTCAGGGTGATTTTAATTTGTAATTTCCTGAAGACTGATGATTGGGAGTATGTTTTAATGTGTTTATTTGCCATTTGTATATGTTATTTGCAGAAGTGTCTATTCAAGCCTTTTGCCTGTTGTCTCACTGTGTTGCTTATTTATTATTGAGTTTTGAGAGTGCTTTATATCAGTCCTGTGTAAGTAACTGATTCGCAAATATTTTCCTTCCAGCTATGCTTTGTCTTTTCTTTCTCATAATAGTGACTTTTTAAAAGCAGAAGTTCTTCAATTTGATGAAATCCTATCTTTTGTCTTATGAATTATGCTCAGCCTAAACTAGGTCATAAAATATTTCTTTAACATTTTAATCTAGAATTTTATAGTTTTAAGTTTTATATTTAGGTATATAATAACTTTTGAGTTAATTTTTATAGAGTGATTTATAGATCAAAGCACTTTTTATTGGCATTTGAGTTTCCAGTAGTTCAATCACAATGTATTACTAGTATAGGTAGAAAAGGCGATTGTAGTTGTAGACTAATTAAGGTTGGTCTCTTTGAAGGATGGGAGTGGGGAGCCTTTATCTGCTATAGTCAGACAGGTTGCCAGATGCTTTGGATCATTTCTAATCTTATCCCAGCTGACAAAATAGGTGTAGCAGATGTGTTTGGGTCCTTAATGGCCCACCTCTTATTTCAGTTGCTGCAGCAAAGGGCATTCTGGATCAGCTCAGGTTCATCTCCTTTGCCACCTCCCACCTCAGCACAGTGTGCATTCTACCTCTGGATCTTCTCTGATGTTACATAGTTGGTGCTCACTCAGCATTGCAAATGCAGCCTGGAAATACAGGGAAGCTAATGCCTCAGGACAAGTCTCAACCAAAACACATCAGCAACCAGTGGATAAATGTTCCTGTCTCAGATTTTTCAGGAGAGCACTTCTGAGGGGCATTCTATAAACTCTTCTTAGGAGCTTATTGAAGAACCAAGCTCCTGGTACCCACAATACAACCTAACAATATACTTTCAACTGCCTTTTCTTCCTCTTTTTTCAATCGCCCCACTCCTTCATTGATGCTTGCTAGGATTATCTTCCAAATAAAATTAAACTGCACTCAAATCTTTGTCTCAGGCTCTGGTTTTAGGGTAACTCAAACTAAGAAAACAGTTGTTTTTATTCATACATTACACAGAATTAAATTTCACCAAGATAAAAACAAATGTCTGAAGTCACCAAGCTCATAAATGATGATGCTGGGATTCAAGCACAGATCTATTTGTTTCTAGGACCTATGTTTGTTCCTTGATAGGATCATTCTGTTCATTCACCTGCAGCTTGGCAAAGGCATTAATGTATAGTAGCCAGAAGCAGGATTTAAAGAGTTGGGAGCCAGATTGCTTGGTTCTGTCACCTGCTGGCTGTGAGACCTTGAGCAAGTTCCTTAATATCTCTGTGCCTTAGTTTTATCACATAAAAATGGACATAGGTTTTTACTTTTACCTCTCAGGATTAAACAAGTTAATATTAATAAATTATTGGGACAATGCTTCACAAATAATAAGTATTACATGTATTAATTACTATGACTATTTTTACATTATTGTGGTTGTGGTTGTCATTGTTATCACCAAGCCATACAATACACAGACTGTCTTCCTTCACATCACACCTGCATGTGGTAATCTAGTTATATTCCCTGTGGGAGTAACAAAGAAGAAAAGTTGAGAGGGATCTCTACTGGCACCATATGTAATCAGAGGATGAAGTATTTTACTGCATCTTTTTGATAAAATCATGCAACTTGAGTAGATAGAATCAAATAATTTTAAAAAGTGTTTGTATTAGTTCGCACCCCCAAAGAGAGCATATGAGAATTCCATTTGCCTGGCAACACAGATCTATGATGATAGAACCCATCTTTTAAGAAGCCAACACTGACTGATTAGTGTACACATCACTCCTCCTACTAAGTCATTCTCTACTACACAGTTCTTTCTAATTTTTATTTATAGCATTCATTTCTAACAACTTGTCCAGTTCATTTATTTGTTTATTTTCTCTACTATCAGAAGCTCTCTGAGGGGAGGGACCTTAACTGTTAATTGCTTTGTTTTTACTGTTTTTAATGGACACATAATAGGTGTACATATTTTGGAGGTTAATGTGATAACTCGATACATTCGTACAATACATAAAGATCAAATCAGGATAATTGGGATATCTATCACCTTAAATGATTTTCTTTTCCTTATGCTAAGAACATTTGAATTGTCTCTTCTGGCTATTTTGAAATGTATGCTGGATAAATGTTAACCCTAGTCACCCTACTGATTATTAAACATTATCTTATCTTATCTTATTCCTTCTATCTAGCTGTATAGTTGTATCCATTAATCAACCTCTCTTCATCTCTATACCCTCTACTCTTCTCAGCTTCTGATAACCATCAGTTTACTCTTATCTTCATGAGATCCACTTTTTTAGCTCCTGCATATGAATGAGAACATATGACATTTGTCTTTCTTTACTTGGCTTATTTCAGTTACCATAATGACCTCCAGTTCCATCTATGGTGCTGCAAATGACATAATTTAATTGCTTTTTATGACTAAATAGTATTTTAGTGTGTATATATATCATACGTTCTTCATCTATTCACGGATGGGCACTTAGGTTGATTATATATTTTGGCTACTGCAAATAGTGCTTCTATAAACATGGGGGTGCAACTGTCTCTTGGATCTATTGATTTCCTTCCTTTTGGGTATATATTCAGTAGTGGAATTGCTTGATCATACAGTAGCTTTATTTTTAGTTTTTTGAGGACCTTCCATGCTGTTTTCCCTAGTGGCTGTACTATTTTACAATCCCACCGATAGTGTATGAGTGTTCCCTTTTCTCTATATCCTCATCAATGTTCAGTATTCCTTATGTTTTTGACAAAAGCCATTTTAACTGAAGTGAGATGATATCACATTGTGGTTTTGATTTGCATTTCTCTGATGATTACTGATGCTGAGCATTTTTTCATATACCTGTTGGCATTTGTATGTCTTCTTTTAAGAAATATCTATTCAAATTTTTGACCACTTTTTAGTTGAATTAATTGTTTTTTGCTATTGAATTGTTTGAGCCATTAAATATTCTGGTTATTAATCCCTTGTCAGGTGGGTAGTTTACAAATATTTTTCCAATTCTATAGGTTGTATCTTGATTTTATTGATTGTTTCATTTGCTGTGAAGAATTATTTTGCTTGATGTAGCTCTTATCTATGTTTGCTTTTGTTGCCTGTGATTTTGAAGTCTTACACAGAAATTCTTTGCCCAGACCAATGCCCTGGAGAATTTCTTTTATTTTTTTCCCACTAGTTTCATAGTTTCGGGTCATTGATTTAAATCTTTTATCAATTTGATGTTTAATTTTTTTATATGGTGAGAGTTAGGGGTCTAGGTTTCATTTTTCTGCATATGGTTATCCAATTTTCCTAATATCATTTGTTGAAGAGACTGTCCTTTCCCCATTGTATGTTCTTGGTGACCCTGTCAAAAAAGGATTGGTTGTAAATGTGTGGATTTATATCTGGGTCCTTTATTCTGTTCCCACTGGTCTATGTATCTGTTTTTATGCCAGTACCATGCTGATTTGATTATCATCACTTTGTAGTATATTTTCAAGTGAGGTAGTATGATGCCTTCAGCTTTGTTTTTTGCTCAGGATTCCTTTGGCTATTTGATGCTATTGTGGTTGCATGTAAATTTTAGAATGTTTTTGTCTATTTTTTGTAAAGAATTTTATTGTTATTTTGATAGGAACTACATTGAATCTATAAACTGCTTTGGTAGTATTATAATTTTTAACAATATTAATTCTTCCAATCTATGAGCATAGAATATTTTTTCATTTTGTCACTCCTTCTTCTTCAATTTCTTTTATCAGTATAAATTTATTTATTAGATCTTTCACTTCTTTGGTTAAATTAATTCATAGGTATTTTATATAATTTTGGCTATTGTAATATTGCTTGTTTTCTGGTTGTTCTGTAACTCTTCCCTTCCTTTCTTTTTTATAGTCTTCATTTGTGATTAAATGATTTTCTCTGATAGTATGTTTTAATTTGTTCCTTTTCATTTTTAACAAATTGATTACAGGATTTTGCATTGTGATTACCATGAGGCTTACAGAAACATCTTGTAGATATAACAAGTTATTTTAAAGAAATAACTTAGATCACAAAAAATAGAAATAAAACAAAGAACAAGTGGTAAAAAATACACTTCAGCTTCATCCTTCACATTTTGATTTTTAGTTATCTCAATTTATATATTTTATATTGCCTATGTTTTAATAGGTTGCTGTAGCTATTGCTGGTTTGGATAGATTGATCTTTTAGACTTCATATTAGAATTAAGAGTGGATTGTACACAACAATTACAGTTATTATTCTTGGTTTGTCTGTGTGCCTAATTTTGCCAATGGGTTTTATACCTCTGAATGTTTCCTACTTGCATATTAGTGTTTTTTTTCTCTTAGATTGGATAATTCCTTTAGCATTTTCTGTAAGATGGATCTAGTTGTAGTAAATTCTATTATTTTTTGTTTGTCTGAGACTTTGTCTCTTCTTCATATTTGAAGGATAAATTTGCTTGATCTTGATTGATAGTTGTTTCTTACAGCTCTTTGAAAATATTGTCCCACTCCCTCCTGGTGTGCATGGTTTCCATTGAGAAATCTTTTGCAAAATTAATTGAAGCTTCTTTATGAGGTATTTGCTTCTCTTCTCTTGCTGCTTTTAGAATCCTCTCTTTATCTTTGACTTTTGAGAATTTGATTATTATATGTCTTGGGTTACTCTTATTTGGGTTAAGTCTTTTTGTTTTCTCTAACATTTCCATACCTTGAAATTTATACTGTTTTCAAGTTTTGGAAAGTTTTCTTTTATTATTTCTTTAAATAAGTATTCTACCCTCTTGCTCTTGAACAACTCTCCCTTGAATGCCAATAATTCTTAGATTTGGGGATTTTTTTTTTTTGAAGTACTTTTCTATATCTTGTAAGTGATCATTGTTTGTTTTCATTCTTTTTTTTCTTCTCTGTATATTTTCAAATAGCCTCACTGATTTTTTCCTCTGCTTAAGACATTGTGCTGTTGAGAGCTTGTAACGAAATTTTAGTTCAGCAAATACATTTCTCAGTTCCAATATTGCTGTTTTTTTTTAATGATTTCAATCTCTTTGTTCAATTTCTCTGATACATTTCTAAATTGCTTTTCTGTGTTATCATGGAGATTATTGTTTCTTATAACTATTAATTTGAATTCTCGGTCAGAGAATTCATTAGAGTCAGTAACTGGTTCCCTTCTTTGGTCATTTAGGTAGGTCATGATACTTAGGTATTGTTTCTTGTAAACATACATCTGTCTTTGTATTGAAGAATTAGTTATTTATTCCATTTTTCTCAATCAAGCCTGTTTTGGTATTTATTAGATAGTTTGCTTAGAAATTATTTGTAATTTACCTATTGAATTTCTCTTATTTTTCCCACTAAATCACTGCCTCCTTTTTGACAGTAAATGGCACCTTTAGTTCAAGTTTGCCTCTGCTCTAATAAACTATCGGAGTGCTGCCTATCCTGAATGGGACAGAGAAACATGATATTGTGGCACTCTGGAAAGGCTGGCTAGTGGTTTCTGCTTGAGAGACTAGTTAGATGTATCTGCTAAAGTGTGGTGCTGCTAAATAGCCACTCTGGTGTGGCTAGATTACAGAGTAGAGCTTCCAGGCTAGAGATGATAGTCCTGCCTCTGGTGGTGTGTGGTGGTCCTGAGGGATATTTTTTCCTTTAGAAACCTTCAGTTCTTCCTTTGGGTTGAGACAGGGACAGGTATCCTGCCAGAGCACCCAAGATGTTGAGGAACCTGGTTGTCCACCTTGATCTCACTTTTTCAATTGTAGAAATCACGAGTTAGGGGGAAATTTTCTGAGTACTCGGGGCCCAGCAGATTAATGGGAGAGGCATTGTGGATATGGAAGTTTGATTCTCTTACTATCTGCTCAGTTTTTTCACTTCTCTGTGGCTCTGAGAACTGTTTTACTCTCATATTCGAGTTCTGGGATGTTGCTGGTGATAACCTCAGCACTTTATATTTGTTTTTGGTTTTCTGGGTATTGTGGAGAGTTAAGCTAGCTTGTGTCTATGGTGTTGTTTTGGAATCAGAATACTCAACAATTGATTGTCAGTTGTTAACTACCATTTCCCTTAAACCTAGAATAGTTGATGTCAAATAGTAGGTGCTTAAGTAACATCTGTGAAACGAATAAATGTACCTATTGGTTCGATTATTCAACTATTGTTGCTAATCTATTTAGGAGCCTTAAAATGTCACAGTGGCTTTGGCTAAGCTTTACAAAATGTTCAGTTTATCTCAGATATACTTTATTTTTCCTCCAAAAGGTACATTGCTGGGTCAAAATTTGATGCCTGTGGATACTCTAAAAATAAAAGATTCCAAAAATATTGAAGTTAATCTATTATGCTAATCACTTATAGATATTAGGTGACATATTCAACTGTGTTAAAACTATATAAACAGGAAAAACAATGAACTAATAGTAAAAGTAATTTTATCTGGCTTTGAAATGAACACTCATGAACCCATTTATACACTCAAGCATTGAACTTTTTGTGACACCATAACCCTCCCTGTTCTACTTAATCTCAGTATTCTGAATCCTGCGAAATGAGGGCAGGTAGGAATATTGTGAATAGGGATGCAAGGGAAATCCTCAGGCTAGCAGAGTTAATCTGTGAAATGTAAAATAGTCTGTCAAATATTTAAGAATTAGCTACTAAGAAAAGACATCTCTGCTGACTGTACCCACTTTGAACACTAGTTTTATCAGACAGTTGGGGAATGTGCTACTCAGAACAACTGCTGAAGAATAGACATCAAACTCAAAATGGCGCAAAGGAAAAGAAGAGAATGTATTGTATCCTGTAACATGAATTAATTGATATGTTTGACTTTAGGCAAAGTTGGATTTAGGAGTTCAGATAATTTCATCTGGACTTATTCTTGATATTCTGATCTCTAATCTGTTCTTAATCTACTCTTCATTCTCAGGCAGTTTATTTCTTCATGGTGGCAAAATGGGTGCCAGTCATTTTTCTTTCTATTCATCCCACTTGAAAAAGCATCTCTCTTGTCTATAAGTTGCATCACAATTCGTAGAATTAAGGATCATCTGTCTGACTTAGGTTGTAAGCCAATGTCTGACCAATTGCTATGGCCAAAAAGGGTGCATGAATTCTCTGATTGGCAAAACATAAGCCTAACTTTGAGGCTGAGGGTAAATGTAACTCTATTCAAATAACATCTATTAAAAATGGGGATCAGGGAGTTTGTTCTCCAAAGGAAAATTGAGGTGTGACTATCAGATGAAAGGTAAATAAACACCCAGCAGGGAAAAGCAGTAAATGTCTCACATAGGTAATCTATATATTATCCACTGTATCTGCATGGGTCACAGATAAAATTCCTCTAGAAAATTCTACTTAGTTCCTGATTACTCAAATCAGTTATAGTTGCCTACTACTGTCCCTACTATGTGCCAATAAGGCCAATCACTGCCTTTATATTTTCCATCCTCTTCCTCATCACTGTCATCAGAAGAGGACATAGAAACACTTGTTTCTATGGCTAGCCAGTTGAATAAACAAGCTAGCCAGGATGATGCCTATCTTGTAGCACAAAGATTGTTAACCTGGATTCCATACCTTGCCCCCCCCACCCCCGACCACCCCACATCACCAGATGATATGCAAAATATCTCTGTGTTTGGGTATACGCATTTTAATGTTTACAGTGTCCATAGATTTAATTCAATAATTAGAGGGATTAGAAATCCCCCTTTGCAAGGATTTAAAATCCACAAAATTAGAAGGGCAGTGAATTAATTCCAGAAGCCAGGCTCTTAGAATGATAATTTTTAACCTGGAATTCAGAAAGTCCACAGACTTGCATGGAAAAAGTTACTGCATCTTCATTCTTACTTACTTCTAAGTGAAATTTAGTATTTCCTTTCACTATGAGTATAGATAAAAACCCACAGTATTAGTAGTATCTGTAACTTTGTCACAATTGAAATACCCATTTTCCCATCACATTAGTTTTTACAAACATCATGAGATATTGTTTATACTTGTCACCACTTTCAAATTACAGTAATTATCAGATATGCTGCTAGATCTTATTATTTAATTCCTTAATAAAAGAAACTAATCACAATTGTTAAATATTTTGATGACTGCACTTTAATACAGTTTCCTTTGTAATACTGTGTGTTTTTATTCTATGGATTCAAAAACATTATTCCAAGAAGAAACCCACTGGCTTTACCAGATGACCGAAGGAGTCCAAAGGTGTCAACAAAGGTTAGAAAAAACACATTTTTTAGCTACTACACTAACTCTTCTATTAGACTTCCTGTTACAAAATTTTGCTACGTTACTGTGGAGATACATTTTTATTGTTCTGGGGGTTCTATAAAGATAATGTTAAATAATTATTTATCTAGTAAATCTCTGTCACCAAATCAGAAGCAAACTCCCCCAATAAGTCATTTATTTGATGGGTTCAATCCTAGTGAGCATTTCCTTGTGTGAAGTTTAGTATTCCTGCATCAGGATAGGGTTTAAATTTATATTCAAAGTTCATGCAGAAATATTCTTCAAGAAGAGAACCTCGTAGATTTAGAATATAATGAAATGATGAGAAATCTTGTCAGATTAGACTGTCATCAGTATTGAGTGCTGGATAAATTTTCCCATTACAGGGTTTCTGTGCTTTTTTGTAAATTATGTCCCCACAGGTTTAAAGTTTGTCTCTTTATCTATTAGTTTGTTTTTTAATGGGAGGAGAAGTGGGGAGAAATTTTTAGTAGTAACATCACATCTTCCAAATTAAAGTTTAGGTGAATAAAAGGTTTGTAAAGCCCCTTGGCAGCAGTTGCATTTGCCCACCCAACATAAGCTAGTTGTACAATTAGGTAGACAAATCAGCAAAGCCTGTGGGTACACTAATTATTTATTGGTTAAATGTTGTTTGAATTGATGCTGAAGATTTGAATCATCCAAACTGCATTATTTTAGTTGAAGAACTGTAACATATAACTTCAAACCAAATATCTGTGGTTAAGAAAATATTTGGGGTTTATTCAATGAAGAAAAAATTGTCAGTTCTTTAACTGTAAAGCCAATGATGACTCAGGGTTGCCCCTGTCCCCCACTGTGTGGGATAATGTTGTTGTTGCGGTATTTATAACCTACCCATAACTTCATATTTCCAATCTGCCTGTAAACAGGTCTTTTTAGTCACAACTGCATGTGCTTATTCTGGAAGGGAGAGAGGGTAGACAATAGTATACTTTGGGTTATCCAAGCAAGTGACTGAGGCAATGGGAGATCCCAGGATATATTAATTAGAACGTTTTGGTTACAAGTAATAGAAAGCGGTATTCAAACTGTTATAAGATGTTTACTTTGTTCATTTTGCTTTGATTTTATCTGCTATAATTGGCAAGTCATTGGCAGAAATGGTTTTAAATCCAACACTGAAGCAAGGACTCAGGTTCTGTCTTCTCATTACAGGTTTCTTTCCTTCCATGGTTATACAATGACTGGGCATTTAGGGGCTAGTCTTTGATGCTTCTAGAAAGATAGAGACTTGTTCCTAATTGACCTAACCTGGATCATTTGATCATCCCTGAACCAATAACTACAGGAGGGGACAGAATAGAAGGACTATCTCAGGTGAATTAGGATTCATGTCTGGAGAATGAGGTGAAGTAATTTCCTTCTAGGCTAAGTGTGGTGGCTCATGCCTGTAATCCCAGCACTTTGGAAAGGCAAGACAAGAGGATCTCTTGAACTCTGTAGTTTGAGACCAGCCTGAGCAACAGAAAGATCCTGTCTCAAAAAAAAAAAAAAAAAAAAAAAAAAAAAAAAATCTCTTCCAAACCTCAGGGCTTGGGAAATACAAATCCTGCTACTAAAGGAGAAAGAGAGACACTGAGGAAGCTTACAGAGGAACATCAAGGGAAGTGTGTTCTTAGGGAAAGGGCAAGTTGTAAGGCTTACAGGTTTTCTTTTCCTGTTGTCTACTTTGGTTTATTAGATTGAGACTTGACTTGAGGAGGACAGAGAGAGGTTGGGCTTGGGAATGAAGGGGATGGAGGCTGAGCTTGAGGAAACTGAGAGTAGGAGCCGGTATTGTCAGAATTCCTGTTTATGTTACTAAGTGAAGAATAGGATAAGAAAGGCATTTGCTAGACATTTGATCTCACTTTCCTGGATTCTGAAAGGATTATCTGAAATTCAGCCCAGTTATAATGAAATCCATCCTCAAGCCCAAGTCAGGTACACATGGATGATCTAAGCACTAGCTAAGGGATAAATACACAGCGCATTATGCACATAATACTGTTTCTAAACTGGAAGACTCTAACACATGGGGTGTCCTGGCTGACCATGCTCTCTTGCTTCATTTTTGGTTTTCCCTATTCATTTTTCAATTCTGGATTGTGGTGGATATTTTACCTTCTTTGGGGAGCTAGCAGCAGCCCCTACTGCTGCCTGTTCCTATAGTCCAGACAACACAGGTTAGACTGTAGCTATTGATCTAGGCATTCCAGCTGGTCAATAATGCCTATCCACCCCATGTCTTTTATCTAATCGCCAGCACTCATATATTCCTGCTCAAAACCATCATAACAATATTAGCTAATCTTTATTGTGGACTTGAATGCATTAAGCACTATTATAATAACTTCATGTATATTCATTCATTTATACAATAAGATCCTTCAATGTCTCTTGATTGCCTGCAAAATAAAAAACATCCCACCTAGATTATTCAAATCTCCTTATAAACTAGAACATATTCACTTTCCTAGACTGCTCCTACATATTCTATATTTCAGACACATAGAAGTTTTCTCTTTCCCAAATATCATCTGCCTTTCCTAGACTTTGAATTTACTCACTCTGTCAATGGCACCTCAAACCCATCTCTCACCACCAAAATCATCATGAAACATCAAACTCTTAATATCCCTGAAGAGGAATAAATTTTCTCTCCTCTGTAAATCTAGCACTTGTTGTTTGACCCTTGACTACAACACAATTGGAAGGGCACAGATCTTCCCTACTGTACATAGACTCGTTTAATTTAACACTTATTAACTACCTACCACATATCGGGTGCTTATTCATTGTCAGTGGTACAATAATATACAAGGCATGGTCCCTGACCTCAAAGATCTCATGGTCTAATGTTAGAGAAAACATACATCTATGTGATTCCAACACAGGGTGAAAATGCTGTGTACATTGGGGTGACATAAGTCCAAAAGTACAAGCAGATGTACAAAATGAGAGGTACACAACTCTCTGAAATGTAGTCAGAGCACCGTGATAGTGGATGGAGGGGGACTGTGATGAAGGAGAGGAATATGAACACATAGGCACAAGAGAAAGTGCATTTGAGAGAAGGCCCATTATCAAAGGAATGACTATTCAAAATTCATGTAATGTTTGGAACTTCTAAGTAATGTGAAAAGTTTAGAGAGTGCTTTTAGGAGGAAGACTTTGTGCTAAGGGCATGGATGGTGAGTTCAACAAAACTTGGATTTAAATTCTGGCTTTACAACTCAGGAACTGTTTGACATTGGGCAAGTTAGTTAATTGCTTTGAGTTTTTCCTCATGTATAATATGGGTTTTATTAAAACTCATTCATATATGTATTTTCTGTATTTGCTTTTACCCTACAATAGCAGAATTAAGTAACTGTGTTTCCTATAAGAACAAACTAAGAAAAAATGACCTAAAAAGCCCAAAAAGTTTGGCTCTTTAAGGAAAAAAAACTTGCTAATCTCTGCTCTAGTTTGTATCATTAAAAGAAAATGAAAAAAACCCTTTCCTTTTCTTTGAGACAGAGTCTCACTCTGTTGCCCAGTCTGGAGTGCAGTAGCGCAATCTCTGCTCACTGCAACTTCCGCCTCTTGGGTTCAAGCAATTCTTGTGCTTCAGCCTACAGAGTAGCTAGAATCATAGGTGTGTGTCACCACACCTGGCTAATTTTTGTATTTGTAGTAGAGATGGAATTTCAGTATGTTGTCCAGGCAAATCTTAAACTCCCAATCTCAGGTGATCTACCTGCCTCGGCCTCCCAAAGTGCTGGGATTACAGGCATAAGCTACAGCTCCTATTTAGGAAAATGAAAAAGGAAAGCTTTTAATTTTTTATGGCAGTAAGATAAAATGTTTTAATAGGTTGAGAAAAGGTAATCTAAGTATATTGCTTTGTTAAAAGAAAAATGTAGGTAAATTAAGTTTAATAGAGTCTATTTGGTCAAAGCACAATTTATGTATCAGGCAGCACTCAGAGCCAAATGAGGTTTAGAGAGCCCTGTTCTGCAACATGGGCAGTAACTATTTATAAACAGAACATGGAAATGAAGTACAGAAATAGCTTGATTGGTGTCTTAGTCTGTTTTGTACTGCTATAACAGCATATGGGAGACTGGGTAATTTATAATAAACAGAAATTTATTTGGTTCATATGTCTGGAAGCTGGCAAGTCCAATATTAAGGGTCTGGCATCTGGTGAAGCCATTCTTCTTGCATCATCCCATAGTGGAAGGTAGAAGACAAGAGAGGACAAAAGAGAAGAGCGAGAAGGAGGCCGAACTTGTCCTTCTATAAGAAACTCCCTCTCAAGATAACAATCCCAATCCTGTGATTATGGCATTAACACATTAATGAGAGCAGAGCTCTTATGGCCTAATCACTTATTAAAAGTCTCACCTCTTAATACTGTTACAATAGTAATTAAATTTCAACACGAATTTGGGAGGAAACAAGTCACATCCTAATCATAGAGATAAGCTAGGCATCTGCCTTATTGACCATGGTCTAAGCAGTTGGCTGCCTGTGATTGGCTGAAGCTTGGCTGCTTATGATTGGATGAGGCTCAGCTGTTTGTTTTCACTACTAATTAGGTTTTCAGTTTGTTTGTACTAAGTAGGTTATGGTTTGTTACAGAGGAACTCAAAGTATGGAGACAGCCTCAGGCCAATGATCTGCTGATTATTTAAATTTAGAAATATAATGGCAAGGACAAGAAGAAATAGATTACAGAGTAAAAAAAAGATTGCCTCTTGGTTAGGGTCAGAGAACTGCTGGAGTTTTTTAAGGTTAAGCTTATTAATATTATTTAATATCTCAAAATAATAGTATATACTATTTTGATAAACAAATAAATTTATGCCAAGAAACAACCATAAAACCTTCTCTTGATCTCCATCTTTTTCGGAAATTGTTAACCTCTCTCTCCTTTATTACCAAAGTTTCCTGAAGGACTTGTCTATACTTGCTGCTCTGTATAGTTCTATACTCTTCAATACAGGAAACTGTTTTTCACAATGCTATCAACATTCTCCAGGTTGCCAAAACAAGTAAATGTCTTTTCTAACATGTTATCTTACTCTTAGTGGCAGCCAACAGTTTATTCTTTCTTTTTATCTTGAGACACTCTTCTTTTAGATTCTTTATTTTCCTCTTCCTCACAACTTACTCCTTTCAGCTATCCCATGCAGTTTCTTCTTAGTCACCCAATTTGGATCACTGAGTCCCAGGGCTTGGTCTAGTACCTCCCTCTTCCCTATCAATACTATCTCTCTGAGAGTTCTTATCCATTCTCATAAATCCAGCCAGATTGGAAATGATTACACAAGGTGAAGATGCCAGGAATCTTTGAGACCTTTCTGACTGCTGAGATACCTCCAACTTCCTCTGCAAAATAATTTCATCAAGTGTTCAAAATATCTCTGTGCCTTAGTTCCTGACTTTTTTTTCTTTCTTTCTTTCTTTTTTTTTTTGTGGCTTAATCAAATTAGAGTTTATTTTCTTTACATAATCCAGAGGTAGGTGGTTGCTGATATTATTTCTGTAGTTTGGAGATGCCATCAGGGACCCAGTCCCTTTCCATCTATCTTAGTTCATCTTGTTGCTCATAACAGAATACCTGAAACTGGGTAATTTATAAAGAAAATGAATTTATTTATTACAGTTCTGGAGGCTGAGAAGTCCAAAGTCAAGGGGCCCCATCTGATGAGAGCCTTATACAGTGGACCAAGGTGGCAAAGGGTATCATGGAGAGGGGGCTCGGTATGTTAACATGCTACCTCAGGTTTCTTTTTCTCTTCTTATAAAGCCACCAATTCCAATCCCACAATAACCTATTAATCATAATCTTCTGACTGATTATTCCTGAGGGCTGGGCCAACGAATGGTGATCCAATCACCTCTTACAGGCACCAACCCTCAATGCTGCCACATTGGGGATTAAGTTTCAACATGAGTTGTTTTTTTTTTAAATTTTTTAAATTTTTATTGCATTATAGGTTTTGGAGTACATGTGCAGAACGTGCAAGATAGTTGCATAGGTACACACATGGCAGTGTGTTTTGCCGCCTTCCTCCCCTTCACCCACACTTGGCATTTATCCCCAGGCTATCCCTCCCCAGCACCCCCCACTGTCCCTCCCGCATTCCCCCCAATAGACCCCAGTGTGTAGTAGACCCCCTCCCTGTGTCCATGTGTTCTCACTTTTCTCACCCGCCTATGAGTGAGAATATGCGGTATTTCTTTTTCTGTTCTTGTGTCAGTTTGCTGAGAATGATGTTCTCCAGATTCATACATGTCCCTTCAAAGGACAAATCTCATCATTTTTGATTGCTGCATAATATTCCATGGTGTATATGTGCCACATTTTCCCAGTCCAGTCTATCATTGATGGGCATTTGGGTTGGTTCCAGGTCTTTGCTATTGTAAACAGTGCTGCAGTGAACATCCGTGTGCATGTGTCCTTATAGTAGAACGATTTATAGTCCTTTGGATATATACCCAGTAATGGGATTGCTGGGTCAAATGGAATTTCAATTTCTAGGTCCTTGAGGAATTGCCACACTGTCTTCCATAATGGTTGAACTAATTTACACTCCCACCAACAGTGTAAGAGTGTTCCTCTTTCTCCACATCCTCTCCAGCATCTGCTGTCTCCAGATTTTTTAATGATCGCCATTCTAACTGGCGTGAGATGGTATCTCAATGTGGTTTTGATTTGCATCTCTCTTATGACCAGTGATGATGAGCATTTTTTCATGTGTTTGTTGGCCTCATGTATGTCTTCTTTTGTAAAGTGTCTGTTCATATCCTTTGCCCATTTTTGAATGGGCTTGTTTGTTTTTTTCCTGTAAATCTGTTTGAGTTCTTTGTAAATTCTGGATATCAGCCCTTTGTCAGATGCGTAAACTGCAAAGACTTTTTCCCATTCTGATGGTTGCCTATTCACTCTAGTGACTGTTTCTTTTGCTTTGCAGAAGCTGTGGAGTTTGATTAGGTCCCATTTGTCTATTTTGGTTTTTGTTGCCAATGCTTTTGGTGTTTTGTTCATGAAGTCCTTGCCTACTCCTATATCCTGAATGGTTTTGCCTAGATTTTCTTTTAGGGTTTTTATGGTGTCAGGTCTTATGTTTAAGTCTTTAATCCATCTGGAGTTAATTTTAGTGTAAGGTGTCAGGAAGGGGACCAGTTTCTGCTTTCTGCACATGGCTAGCCAGTTTTCCCAACACCCTTTATTAAACAGGGAATCCTTTCCCCATTGCTTGTTTTTGTCAGGTTTATCAAAGATTATATGGTTGTAGATATGTTGTGTTGCCTCCGATGCCTCTGTTCTGTTCCATTGGTCTATATCTCTGTTTTGGTACCAATACCATGCTGTTTTGATTATTGTAGCCTTGTAGTATAGTTTGAAGTCTGGTAGTGTGATGCCTCCTGCTGTGTTCTTTTTGCTTAGAATTGACTTGGCTATGCGGGCTCTCTTTTGGTTCCATATGAAGTTCATGGTGATTTTTTCCAGTTCTGTGAAGAAATTCAATGGTAGTTTGATGGGGATAGCATTGATTGTGTAAATTACTTTGGGCAGTATAGCCATTTTCACGATATTGATTCTTCCTAACCACGAACATGGAATGTTTCTCCATCTGTTTGTGTCCTCTCTTATTTCGTTGAGCAGTGGTTTGTAGTTTTCCTTAAAGAGGTCCCTTATGTTCCTTGTGAGTTGTATTCCTAGGTATTTTATTTTCTTTGTAGCAATTGTGAATGGCAGTTCATTCTTGATTTGGTTCTCTTTAAGTCTGTTATTGGTGTATAGGAATGCTTGTGATTTTTTGCACATTGATTTTATATCCTGAGACTTTGCTGAAGTTGCTTATTAGTTTCAGGAGTTTTTGGGCTGAGGTGATGGGGTCTTCTAGGTATACTATCATGTCGTCTGCAAATAGAGACAATTTGGCTTCCACCTTTCCTATTTGAATACCCTTTATTTCTTTTTCTTGCCTGATTGCTCTGGCTACAACTTCCAGTACTATGTTGAATAGGAGTGGTGAGAGAGGGCATCCTTGTCTAGTGCCAGATTTCAAAGGGAATGCCTCCAGTTTTTGCCCGTTAAGTATGATATTGGCTGTTAGTTTGTCGTAAATAGCTTTTATTACTTTGAGATATGTTCCATCAATACCAAGTTTATTGAGGGTTTTTAGCATAAGGTAAGTTCTTAATGACTTACAAAGAGACTTAGACTCCCACACAATAATAGTGGGAGACTTTAACACTCCACTGTCAATATCAGACAGTTCAACAAGACAGAAAATTAACAAGGATATCCAGGACTTGAACTCAGACCTGGAACAAGCAAACCTGATAGACATTTACAGAACCCTCCACCCCAAATCCACAGAATATACATTCTTCTCAGCACCACATCACACCTACTCCAAAACTGACCACATAATTGGAAGTAAGGCACTCCTCAGCAAATGCAAAACAACTGAAATCATAACAAACAGTCTCTCAGACCATAGTGCAATCAAGTTGGAACTCAGAATTCAGAAAATAACTCAGAACCGCACAGCTTCATGGAAACTGAACAACTGGCTCTTGAATGTTGATTGAATAAACAATGAAATGAAGGCAGAAATAAAGAAGTTCTTCGAAACCAATGAGAATGAAGACACAACGTACCAGAATCTCTGGGACACATTTAAAGCAGTCTGTAGAGGAAAATATATAGCAATAAGTGCCCACATGAGAAGAGTGGAGAGGTCCAAAATTGACACCCTATCATCCTAATTGAAAGAGCTAGAGGAGCAAGATCAAAAAAGCTCAAAACCTAGCTGAAAACAAGAAATAACTAAGATCAGAGCAGAACTGAAGGAGATAGAGACAAGAAAAACCCTTCAAAAAGTCAATAAATCCAAGAGCTGGTTTTTTGAAAAGATCAACAAAATAGACAGACCACTAGCCAGACTGATAAAAAAGAAAAGAGAGAACAACCAAATAGATGCAATAAAAAACGATAATGGGGAAATCACCACAGATTCCACAGAAATTCAAACCATCGTCCGAGAATACTACAAACAACTCTATGCACATAAACTAGTAAACCAAGAAGAAATGGATAAATTCCTGGACGCCTGTGTCCTCCCAAGCCTAAACCAGGAGGAAGCCGAAACTATGAATAGACCAATAACAAGGTCTGAAGTTGAGGCAGCAATTAAGAGCCTACCACACAAAAAAAGCCCAGGTCCAGATGGGTTCACAGCCGAATTCTACCAGACACACAAAGAGGAGCTGGTACCATTCCTTCTGAAACTATTCCAAATAATTCAAAAAGAGGGAACCCTTCCCAAATCATTTTATGAGACTGATATCATCCTGATACCAAAACCCGGCAGAGACTCAACAAGAAAAGAAAACTTCAGGCCAATATCCATGGTGAACATAGATGCAAAAATCTTCAATAAAATACTGGCAAACCGATTTCAACAGCACATTAAAAAACTTATCCATCATGATCAAGTAGGATTCATCCCGGGGATGCAAGGCTGGTTCAACATACGCAAGTCTATAAATGTAATTCACCACATAAACAGAAGCAAAAACAAAAACCACATGATTATCTCAATTGACGCAGAGAAGGCATTCGACAAAAGTTCCTGGCTTTTTTTACCTCCAACCCTTACCCCTGTACATGTGTTCTGCTTTTATGTTCCTCCTAGAATTTTCCAACATTGAATTGAGCACTGCCATCATCACTAGTTTTTACTTCTCATGTTATCTTATACTTGGTTTGCTGAGGATCAGAATCAATCTTTAACTTGGATCCACTATACATACCTTGATATGGAGTGAATACCTGGAATTCTGGTTTTCTTTTTGGGACATTCAACTACCGCATATTGAACTCCCTAACACCAATTAGCTGCTTCAACCACCACCACCTGCTGTGTTTTCCTATTGTCCCTGTTGGTCCATTGTGCAATTGAGTGGGGCTGCCTTCTCCAATCTGTGGTGAATTCTTCTCCCTGGTACCTGTCAAATACCAGTGGATGGATATAGATACAAGCTTCTGCCTGATGTGTTCCATTATGGTGCAGCAAATCTAATCAAAGCTGCTAAACCCTGAAAACTAGTAGGGTGCAGCATACTCACCAGTATTTCTTCAACATGGGGGTACGGACTACCTGAACACCTTTATTTTGTTTGCTGACCCATGACTTCTAGCCTAATTTTTCAATTTCTATTGCCTGTCTATTTCTAAAATCTGTATTATCCTAGGGGAGGTTAAGTAGGTGGGGGAATAGGGGAAACCAAGGTATCAAAATAGGGTTTTAGAGTGAAGCAGAACACTCTACTCATGACTATTGAAGTGACCCAAGAATCAGCAAAGCCAAATATGGTAAAGAAGATACGTCAACCTGCTCAAATGGGGAGATAAGATTATCAAGTCCAGAAAAGGCAAAGATGAATTCCACAGTCTTGCAGGAATACATGGTATGTCCACTATCAAGAGACTTGGCCTATCAATAGTACAGCAACTTTGATCCATTTAGACTAGAGAAGTATTTAGTAGCATTGTTAATAATAATAATGAAGTTCCTTTGGCCTTATGTAAAGAGACAACATGGTATTAGAAAAAGAATATAAGCTCTATAATCAGACAGACTTGAGTAAGTTACTCAGGGATGTTGCTCAGGAAATAAGATTGTTGCCAATGTTAGACAAGGAATAGCTCTTTGTAAGCACACCATAAATTGTAGTAGTTATTATGCAATAGATGCTAACATCCTTGAAGCCAAAGACTATCAGATTTGGGTTATGTGATCAGTATGTGGCAAAGTACCTAGCACATAGTAGGTATTTAACACATGTTGAATAAAAGGAATACTTGAGAAAAGCTGGCAAAGGAAAGATTAACGCTGGTTTTATTTCAATTCACATCTCTTTTGTAATATATTTTATAATGGATATTTCAGCCCCTTTTACCATTTCCCTCTCTCTCCACATTTAAGTTCAACTGGTCTGCTCTGTCTTTGTAAAGCGGACACATCCAGTTAGTGTGGTCCTTGGATCATCACTGTGACGTTCAGAACCTGAGATTATGTTTATTTTGGGGTGACATGGTGTTTTTCATCAAAAACCAGTCGTTTGTTTCATTCATTGTATTTTCAGTCAGCTTGCTTATGCTTAATTTATGACAAGGATTCATTAAGACGTGGCCCTACCTCCCATCTACCCTGCTCCCCTTCCCTGTTAGCCATCTCCATAATCGGTGTTTCAGTCCAGACCTCAAACCTGTGTCAGAATCACTCAAAAGGCTGAATTAAACTCAGACTGCTAAATCCCTCTTCTGGAGAGTCTCATTTAGGCAATATGAATTGTGGTCTGATAACTGGCATTTCTAATATGCTCGTGTGATGATCATGCTGATTCATGGATCACACTTCTAGTAGCATAATGTAGCCCTATGATATTATCCAACTTTCCCCTGACATATAAGCATGTGTATGCTTCCACATCTTTGATTTTTTTACTTCCTCTCCCTAGAATATCATTCTTTAGTCTTTTCTCTTGGAAGACTTCTGCTCATCTGTTGGTCCCAAATTTAGTGTTATCTTCTCCGGAATGCTTTCCCTGTCCTATTCTTTATTCCTAAAGTATCAATCCATTCTTATTAGTTTTATCCCTAGCCCCCTTCACCTGAACATAATTGAGCAGTTTTCTCTGATCATGCTTAGCTGTTCTTTATGCTTCTGCTTTTCCCACTAGGCTGTGAGTTCACGGAGGTCAGAGACTATGATTTTCCTGAGCCTTATGTTCTTCTCACTAACAAAGTTTTGGATACAAAGACTTTTTTAAAAAATATGTTTGTTCTTGATTAAATTATTGTTCCTATTTTTTCCTTCCTTAGGTTAGACTGCAATTGCATTGCCACTTCACACTAAAGATTTTTCAGTTTTCCGGTTATTATACCAGATGGCACCAGAAGGCTTTGGCTTAATTCTCTATGGGGATATTGGGGAATATTAGGTAATTGCTGTGCACAACAAGGATCTCAAGGAGCATTAGCAAGGTCTAACAATTATAACTCCCTTTAAAAACCATTGTTGTCTCAGGGACTCTCAGCAGGCCAGAGTCATTAGTGACAAAACATCATCAACATACTCTCCAAATAGAGAGGATGTTGCCCGTGTGTAATGGAAGGAAATTGGGCCAGTGAGACTGTTTGCCTAACCTGCCTGAGCTTCATTTCAGATTGAGAACAATCAAAACTTGTAAATTAGCTTGAGATTCATGGGGAGCTTAAAAAAAATCTCAGCGTTGGTAAAAGTGTCTGATTTGCTACTTCCGTTTCCTTGAGCTATTCCATAAAGAAGATTTCAGCATGCCACAATAAAGAAGAGGGATGGCTCTCTCAAAGAGTTTCATTTGTTTGGTTGTAATTTCTCATTTATGAATTAACACTTCCGGCCAAAAGCAGGGATGGGTTATAGGGAACTGGGGGACAATCATGCATATTAGTTACTTTTTCATAATCATTTACTTGTTCTCACAAAAAAATGAGCCATGATATACTGTAAGTCTATGCTTTTGTGAGAACACTTGCCCAAGACTGATAATTTCACATTTACCAGCAAGAATCTGTTGCACCTGAATACTATTATATAATTATCCCACAAATCCAAATATTCTACAAGCCTCTTCTCTGCCCAAGAAACTCTGTCCCAGGGGATTGAATAAGGAGTTTAGTTCCTTTGTCTTAGCCAATTTCTAGAGTTATTGGCTCATAGATTATCAGAGTCTGTTTATGATTAAAGGGCAGCAGACTTTGGGAGATATTATCTCTACTCGGTGCAGAGTCAAAATAAGAGTTCAATATAAATGAAAAGCATCTATAAAATTCAGCCCCAAAATGACCTTATTTGGGTTTGGCAAGCATAATACAAACATCAGACCCCAGATCACTAGACAAACATAGTTTACTTCTTCCCCTTCCCTTCCTCTTTTCCTTCCCCTTCCCCTTCCCTTTTCCCTCCCTCCCTCCCTTCCTTCCTCCCTTCCTCTCTCTCACTCACTCTTTCTCTCTCCCTGTTCTGCCTTTCTTTTTGACAGGGTCTGGCTCTGTCACCCAGGCTGGAGTGCAGTGGCACAATCATGGCTTATTGTAGCCCTCAGTCTGGGTTCAAATGATCTTCCCACCTCAGCCTCCCAAGTAGCCAAGACTACAGGGGTGCACTACTGGCTAATTTCTGTATTTTTCTGTAGAGATGGGGTGTCATGTTGCCCAGACTGGTCTCAAATTCCTGGGGTCAAGCAGCCTGCCTGACTCAGCCTCCCAAACTGTTGGGATTACAGATGTGAGCCACCATTCCCAGCCTGCAAAAGGTTTGGTGGTAAAAATATAAGCAGAGTTTGACAAGAAAATAGCTGGAAATTGAGGCAGATCCAAAGATCAGTCTCTCCCTCTTTCATGGACCACCTGGTCTCTTTTCAGAGCTTACCTGCTTTTCTTTCTGTGCACTTGGTTCTCTCCTGTCCTATTGATGTTTTCATTTTCTGTTGCAGATCCTCTTGACTCCCTACTAACTTATACTTTCAAATGAATTTGGCTACACCTCTTTTTCCTTTCATTTCTGCTTCTCATAGCCAAACTCACCCTGTGGTTTTTATTCAAATTACTAAGCGAATTACTTGAAATCTAATTTGTTTATCACATGACTTTATAACACATATGTGGGTCAGCATAACCAGGAAGATACTGGAGAGAGCACAGGGTACAAACCATGGTCTTCATATGGGGAAAAATTTTATCAGACTTGGTCAGATAAAGTATATTAAAATTAAATGTCTTAAAATTTGGAAGATAGCATAGAGAGTTCCCATCTACCACATACACAGTCTTCCCATTAATATGCTGCATTTATCAGAATCAGTGAACTAATATTGGTATACTGTTATTAATGGAATTCTATACTTCATGTCAATTTCTTTTTTTTTTTTTTTTGATTTAAAACATTTTATTTATTTTTTGAGATGGAGTTTCGCTCTTGTTACCCCAGGCTGGAATGCAATGGTGCGATCTCGCCTCACCGCAACCTCCACCTCCAGGGTTCAGGCAATTCTCCTGCCTCAGCCTCCTGAGTAGCTGGGATTACAGGCACGCGCCACCATGCCCAGCTCATGTCAATTTCTTTAGTTTTACCTAATGAGCTTATTTTTGTTGCTCCATTATCACACATTACATTTAGTTGTCATGTCTCCTTGGGCTCCTGTTGGCTGTGATAATTTTGATGACCTTGACAGTTTTTAAGATATTGGTGAGGTATTTATTTTATAGAATATGCCTCAATTAGAATTGATCTGATGTTTTCCTCCTGATTAGACGAGTTATGAGTGTTGGGGAAGAAGGCCATGGTAGTAAAGTGCCATTTTTATCACATTATATTGAACTGCAATTACTATGACTTATTACTGTTGATGTCAACCTTGATCATCTGGCTAAAGTAGTTTATTGGGGTTCTCTGCTGCTGTTAAGTTACTCTCTCTTTTTACCTTTCCAAACTCTACTCTTTGGAAAGAACCACTATGTACCACTCATAGGTAAGGAGTGGGGAATTATGCTCCATTCCATTTGTAGCAGAGTATCTATATATGTTACTTGAATTTATTCTATCTAGGGAATTTTTCTATTCTCCCCATTTACTTATTCAGTAATTAACTTATGTCACATGGACTCAAGGATATCTGTTTTATATTTTATATTATAATCCAATACTATTTAATTAATTAATTTTCTCAAATAATTCCAGATTTAACCAATGGGAGGTCTTTCAATTGACTCCTGTGTTCCTTTAACACTGTCATTGTGGGGCATGGGGTTGTTGTTGCTGCTATTTTTGTTTGTTTGTTTTGGGCACTCCCTAACTTGATAGGACTACAGATTCTCAATGCCATGTTTCATATTTCCTGCCCCAGTCCTAGAATCAACCATATTTCCAAAAGCCCTGGTCCTTTCATTGGAGAAACTAAGATCTTGGTGCCAGGTTTGTTCATTGCTACCGGGATCTTGTCACTTCTAGGCCCTCTCAGCTGATAGAACACGGAAATATGTATGTGTACTAATCTGTATATATACATATATTTATAAATTTTTTATATGTAGCCAACTGCATTGATATTAAGATAAAAATAAGCTAAACTCATGTTTAAAAACATAAGCCATAATAAAAAACCTGGCTACTGTAATCTGCCATTAGTTTATTTAATTGGTATGTTTATTTATTACCTAGCAGTTTCATAATTTTTAACCTGTAGAGTCATGGGAAGTAACTTTATCACTAGAGCACAGTATTTATATACAGTTCCTTTTGCCCTTAGTTGTACAGACTTCACTCATTACCCAAGTTGCTTAGTTCAGCACCCTCTTCCTTACCCTCTTTAGTGAAGTTGCCACTTACATTTTTCATACAGTTCTACAGTCTTCAGTAAAAATTTTGCCTTCCATACTTGGATACACCAACCTCCCATATTATGATTTTTAATTTTATAAACTAACATTTATTTTTTATGCCATAAGTTTCTATGGATATTAACAAATTCAAACTGTCATCTATCTACCATTATAGTATGAAAAAGAATAGCTTTACCTCCATAAAAACATTTCCTGTGCTTTACTCATTGAATCCCTCTCCCAGAACCACTGACAATCACTGATCTGTTAAGTTTTGCCTTTTCAGGATGTCATGTAAATGGAAACATGTATGTAGTCTTTTCAGTCTTGTATACTTAGTTTAGCAATATGCGTTTATCTTTATGTCTCTGCATGGCCTTGATCATTTCTTTTTATTGATTGATCATTTCTTTTTATGCCCATTTTAAGGGCATACTACTCTTCATCAAGTCACATGTTGAAGGACATCTTGGTTGCTTCTAGTTTTAGATGGTTATTAATAAAAAATACTATAAACATTGCATGCAGATTTTGTGTGCACATAAGTTTTTAAGTCAGCAAATGCTTATGAGTATGATTGCTGAGTCATCCCATAAGACTGTTTTTGGCATTGTAAGAAACTTCCAAATGATATTCCAGAGTAGTTGCATCATCTTGCATTTCTACCAGCAATGCATGAGAGTTTCTATTCCTCCATATCTTTCCCTTCAATCTTAGTTATCAATTTTTAATTTAAAATGTAGCCATTCTGGCTGGGTGCGGTGGCTCAAGCCTGTAATCCCAGTACTTTGGGAGGCCGAGACGGGTGGATCACGAGGTCAAAAGATAGAGACCATCCTGGTCAACATGGTGAAACCCTGTCTCTACTAAAAAATACAAAAAATTAGCTGGGCATGGTGGCGCATGCCTGTAATCCCAGCTACTCAGGAAGCTGAGGCAGGAGTATTGCCTGAACCCAGGGGGCGGAGGTTGCCATGAGCCGAGATCGTGCCATTGCACTCCAGCCTGGGTAACAAGAGCGAAACTCTGTCTCAAAATAAATAAATAAATAAATAAATAAAAATAAAAAAATAAAAAAATAAAATGTAGCCATTCTAATCAATATGTGGTAGTAAAAATAACATATTTTAAGGCAGATATATGCCTTATGATATATTTTTTACATGATATATAAGAATTCACCTGAGTTTCTTTAAACAAAACTCTTCTAAGTGTATATGCATTTCTTTAAAAAGAAATTCTTAATTTCTTGAGGAAAGAAGAATCAAAATTGTTTAGTAGACCACTGACCCATGCACCAATATCTCTGGCATCACCTGGGAGATTGTTGGAAATGCAGAATC
Source organism: Saguinus oedipus (assembly GCA_031835075.1). Classification (NCBI taxonomy): domain Eukaryota; kingdom Metazoa; phylum Chordata; class Mammalia; order Primates; family Cebidae; genus Saguinus; species Saguinus oedipus. The sequence goes on from CM063185.1 coordinate 16,849,551, forward strand.
TTGGGTTTAAACCAGATCTACTAAATAATGATCTGTACTATAACAAGATACCTAAGTGAATTATGAATATTAAGGTTTAATATAGGCTGGGCATTGTGGCTCAGCCTGTAATCCCAGCACTTTGGGAGGCCAAGGCAGGCAGATCAACTGAGGTCAGGAGTTTGAGACAAGCCTGGACAACAAGGTGAAGCCCCATGTCTACTCAAATGTAGCTGGGCATGGTGGTGGGCACCTCTAATCCCAGTTACTCAGGAGGCTAAGGTAGGAGAATTACTTGAACCCAGGAGGCAGGGGTTACAGTGAGGCAAGATTGTGCCTCTGTACTCCAGCCTGGGTGACAGAGTAAGACTCTGTCTCAAAAAAAAAAAAGTTTAATATACATTGTTATAGAATCATATTACAGATTCATAAGAGTGGAAGGGACCCTGCTTTTTGGCAGGTAAAAAAAACCATCTCTGGTGGCTTGAAAGATGGCCAAATAGGAACAGCTTTGGTCTGAAGCTCCCAGCAGGATCAATGCAGAAGGCAGGTGATTTCTGCATTTCCAACTGAGATACCCAGCTCATCTCATTAGGATTGGTTAGACAGTGCCTGAAGCCCATTGAGGGTGAGCTGAAGCAGAGTGGGGCATTGCCTCATCTGGGAAGTGCAAGTGCTTGGTGAACTCCCTCCCCTAGCCAAGGGAAGCAATGAGGGACTGTGCCTTGAGGAACAGTGCACTCTGGCCCAGATATTATGCTTCTCCCATGATCTTTTAACCTGCAGACCAGGAGATTCCCTTGGGTGCCTACACCACTAAAGCTGTGGGTTTCAAGCACAACACTGGGCGGCCATTTGGGCAGACACCAAGCTAGCTGCAGGAGTTTTTTTTTCATTCCCCAGAGGCACTTGGAACACCAGCGAGACAGAACTGTTCACTCAGTTCACTCCCCTGGAAAGGGGGCTGAAGCCAGGAAGCTGAGTGGTCTAGCTCAGTGGGCTCCACCTTCATAGAGCCCAGCCAGCTAAGACCCACTAGCTTGAAATTCTTGCTGCCAGCACAACAGTCTGAAGTTAACCTGGGACACTTGATCATGGTGGGGAAGGGGCATCCATTATTACTGAGGCTTGAGTAAGTAGTTTTCCCCTCACAGTGTGAACAAAGCTGGCATTTCAAACTGGGCAGAGCCTACGGCAGCTCGGCAAAGTTGCTGTAGCCAGACTGCCTCTCTAGATTCCTCCTCTCTAGCCAGGGCATCTCTGAAAGAAAAGCAGCAGCCCCAGTCAGGGGCTTATAGATAAAACTCCTATTTCCCTGGGACAGAGCACCTGGGGAAAGGGGCAGCTGCAGGTTCATCTTCAGCAGACTTCAATGTTCTTGCATGCTGGCTCTGAAGAGAACAGTATCTATCAGCACAGTACTTGAGCTCCGCTGGAGGACAGACTGCATCCTCAAGCGGATCCTTGACCCCCATGCCTCCTGACTAGGAGATACCTCCCAGCAGGGGTTGACAAACACCTCAGACAGGAGAGCTCCAGATAGTATCTGGTGCCTGCCCCCTGGAACAAAGCTTCCAGAGGAAGAAACAGGCAGCAATCTTTGTTGTTCTGCAGCCTCTGCTGGTAATACCCTGACAAAGAGGGTCTGGAGTGGACCTCTGACAAACCAACAGACCTGCAGCAGAGGGCTCTGATTGCTAGAAGGAAAACTAACAAACAGAAAGAAATAGCATTGACATCCACAAAAAGGATATACACACAAAATCTTATCTGAAGGCAACCAACATCAAAGATCAAAGGTAGATAAATCCATGAAGAAGAGAAAAAAACAGTGCAAAAAGCCTGAAAATTCAAAAACTAGAATGCCTCTTCTCCTCAAAACTCCTGGCTAGCTAGGAAACAAAACTGGATGGGGAATGAAATTGATGAATTGATAGAAGCTGGCTTCAGAAGGTGGGAAATAACAAACTCCTCTGAGCTAAAGGAGCATATTCTAACCCAATGCAAGGAAGCTAAGAAACTTGAAAAAAAGGTCAAAGAAATTGCTAACTAGAATACTCTTTTAGAGAAGAACATAAATGATCTCATGGAGCTAAAAAACACAGCATGAGAACTTTGTGAGTCATACACAAGTATTAATAGACAAATCAATCAAGCAGAAGAAAGGATATCAGAGATTAAAGATCAATTTCATGGAAAAAAAAACATGAAGACAAGATAAGAGAAAAAAGAATGAAAAGAAACAAAGGCTCTAATGAATATGAGACTATGTGAAAAGACCAAACGTACGTTTGATTGGTGTACCCAAAACTGATGGGGAGAGTGGAATCAAGTTGGAAAACACTCTTCAGGATATTATCCAGGAGAACTTCCCTAACCTAACAAGACAGGCCAATATTCAAATTCAGGAAATACAGAGAAAACCACAACGATATTCCTCAAGAAGAGCAACCCCAAGACACATAATCATCAGATTAACCAAGGGTGAAATGAAAGAAAAAAAAGTTAAAGGCAATCAGAGAGAAAGGTTGGGTTAATTAAAAGGGAAGCCCATCAGACTAACAGCAGCTCTCTCAGCAGAAACTCTACAAGCCAAAAGAGAGTGGGGGCTAATATTCAACATTCTTAAAGAAAAGATTTTCAACCCAGAATTTCATATCCAGCCAAATTAAGCTTTATAAGCGAAGGAGAAATAAAATCCTTTACACACAACCAAATGATGAGAGATTTTGTCACCACCAGGCCTGCCTTACAAGAGCTCCTGAAGGAAGCACTAAATATGGAAAGGAAAAATCAGTTCCAGCCATTGCAAAAACATACCAAATTGTAAAGACAATTGACACTATGAAGAAACTGCAATTAACAGGCAAAATAACAAGTTAGCACCATAATGACAGGATCAAATTCACACATAAACATATTAACCTTAAATGTAAATGGGCTAAATGCCCCAATTAAAAGACACAGACTGGCAAATTGGACAAAGAATCAAAAGGGATGGTGGAAGATTTGCCAAGCAGAAGAAAACAAAAGTAAGCAGGAGTAGCAATCCTCATCTCTGATAAAAGAGACTTTAAACCAACAAAGATAAAAAAAGACAAAGAAGGGTATTACATAATGGTAAAGGGATCAATGCAACAAGAAGAGCCAACTCTCCTAAATATATATGCACACAATATAGGAGCACCTAGATTCATAAAGCAAGTTCTTAGAGACCTACAAAGAGACTTACACCCCCACAAAATAATAGTGGGAGACTCTAACACCCCTCTGTCATATTAGACAAATCAATGAGACAGTAAATTAATAAGGATATTCAGGACTTGAGCTCAGCTCTAGACCAAGTGGACCTAATAGACTCTACAGGACTCTCCACTCCAAATCAACAGAATATATATTCTTCTCAGCACCACATTGCACTTATTCTAAAATTGACCACATAATTGGAAGTAAAACACTCCTCAGTAAATGCAAAAGAATGGAATTTATAACAGTCTCTGAGACCACAGTGCAATCCAATTAGAACTCAGGATTAAGAAACTCACTCAAAACTGCACAACTACATGGAAACTGAACAACCTGCTCCCGAATGACTACTGAGTAAATAATGAAATTAAGGCAGAAATAAATAAGTTCTTTGAAACCAAAGAAAACAAAGTCACAACATACCAGAATCTCTGGGGCACAGTGAAAGCAGTGTTTAGAGGGAAATTTATAGCAATAAATGCCCACAAGAGAAAGCAAGAAAGATCGAAAACTGATATTCTAACATCACAATTAGAACTAGAGAGGCAAAAGCAAACAAATTCAAAAGCTAGCATAAGACAAGAAATAACTAATATTAGAGCAGAACTGAAGGAGAGATAGAGACACAAAAACCCTTCAAAAAAATCAGTGAATCCAGGAGTTGGTATTTTGAAAAGATTAACAAAATAGACCATTAGCCAGACTAATAAAGAAAAAAGATAGAATAATAAAATAGGCACAATAAAAAATGATAAAGGGGATATCACCACTGATCCCACAGAAAAACAAACTACTATCAGAGAATACTATAGACACCTCTACACAAATAAACCAGATAATCTAGAAGAAATGGATAAATTCCTTGACACATACAGCCTCCCAAGACTAAACCAGGAAGAAATTGAATCCCTGAGTAGACCAATAACATGGTCTGAAATTGAGGTAGTAATTAATAGCCTACCAAAAAAGCCCAGGACCAGACAGATTCACTGCCAAATTTTACCAGAGGTACAAAGAGGAGGTGGTACCATTCCTTCTGAAACTATGTCAAAAAATAGAAAGAGAGGGACTCCTCCCTAACTCATTCTATGAGGCCAGCATCATCCTGAAACAAAAACCTGGCAAAGACATTACAAAAAAAAGAAAATTTAGGCCAATATCCCTGATGAACACTGATGCAAAATTTTTCAGCAAAATACTGGCAAACCAATTCCAGCAGCACATCAAAAAGCTTATCCACCACAATCACGTCAGCTTCATCCCTGGGATGCAAGTCTGGTTCAACGTATGCAAATCAACAAACATAATCCATCACAGAAACAGAACCAATGACAAAAACCACATGATCATCTCAATAGATGCAGAAAAGGCCTTTGATAAAATTCAACAACTCTTCGTGCCAAAAACTCTCAATAAACTAGGTATTGATGGAATGTATCTCAAAATAATAAGAGACATTTATGACAAACCCACAGCCAATATCATACAAAATGGGCAAAAGCTAGAAGCATTCCCTTTGAAAAACAGTACAAGACAAGGATGCCCTCTCTCACCACTCCTATGGAACATAGTATTGAAATTCTGGCCAGGGCAATCAGGTAAGAGAAAGAAATAAAGGGTATTCAATTAGGAAAAGAGGAAGTCAAATTGTCTCTGGAAATAACATGATTGTATATTTAGAAAACCCCACTGTCCCAGCCCAAAAATCTCCTTAAACTGATAAGCAACTTCAGCAATGTTTTAGGATACAAAAACAATGTGCAAAAATTACAAATATTCCTATACACCAATAGACAGACAGCCAAATCATGAGTGAGCTCTCATTCACAATTGCTATAAAGAGAATCAAATACCTAGGAATACAACTTACAGGGGATTTGAAAGATCTCAAGTACAACTGCAAACCACACTGCTCAAGGAAATAAGAGAGGACACACAAAAAATGCAAAAACATTCCATGCTCATGGTTACGAAGAATCAATATCATGAAAATGGTCATACTGCCCAAAGTAATTGATAGATTCAATGCTGTCCCCATCAAGATACCTTTGCCTTTCTTCACAGAATTAGAAAAAAATACTTTAAATTTCATATGGAACCAAAAAGAGCCCGTATAGCCAAGACAATCCTAAGCAAAAAGAACAAACCTGGAGGCATCATGCTACCTGACTTCAAACTACACTACAAGGCTGCAGTAACCAAGACAGCATGGTAGTTTTACCAAAACAGATATATAAACCAATTGAAAAGAAAGGAGGCCTCAAAAATAACACCACACATCTACAATCATCTGATCTTTGAGAAACCTGGAAAAAAAAAAAACAAGTAATGGGAAAAGGATTCCCTATTTAATAATAGTGTTGAGAAAAGGAGCTAGCCATATGCAGAAACTGAAACGAGACCTCTTCCTTACACCTTATACAAAAATTAACTCTGATTGAATTAGACTTGAACATAAGACCTAACACCATAAAAACCCTAGAAAAAAGCCTAGGCAATACCATTCAGGACATAGGCATGGGCGAGGACTTCATGACTAAAACACTAAAGCAATGGCAACAAAAGCCAAATTTGACAAATGGGATCTAATTAGCCTAAAATGCTTCTGCAAAGCAAAAGAAATTATCATCAGAGTAAACAGGCAACATAAAAATAGGAGAAAAATTTTCCAATCTATCCATCTGACAAAGGGCTATTATCTGTAATCTACAAGGAACTTACACAAATCTACAAGAAAAAAAGAACATCAAAAAGTAGGCAAAAGATGTGAAAAGACACATCTCAAAAGGAGACATTTATGAGGGCAACAAACCTATGAAAAAAAGCTCATCATTACTGGTCATTAGAGAAATACAAATTAAAACCACAATGAGATACCATCTCACACCAGTTAGAATGGTGATCATTAAAAAGTCAGGAAACAACAGATGCTGAAAATAATGTGGAGAAATAGGAATGCTTTTACACCGTTGGTGGGAGTGTAAGTTAGTTCAACCATTGTGGAAGACTGTGTGGCAATTCCTCAAGGTTCTAGAACCAGAAATATCATTTGACCCAGCAATCCCATTACTTGGTATATACCCAAAGGATTATAAATAATTCTACTATAAAGACACATGCACACATATGTTTATTACAGCACTATTCATAATAGCAAAGACTTGGAACCAAACCAAATGCCCATCAATGATAGACTGGATAAAGAAAATATAGCACATATACATCATAGAATACTATGCAGCCATAAAAAGGATGAATTCATGTCCTTTGCAGGGACATGGATGAATCTGGAAACCATCATTCTCATGAAACTAACACAGGAACAGAAAACCAAACACCACATGTTCTCACTCATAAGTGGGAGTGAACAATGAGAACGTGAACACAGGGAGGGGAACCTCACACACCGGGGCCTGTTGGGTGTGGGCGCTAGGGGAGGGATAGTACTTCTTCTAATGCTATAATAGACAAAAAGATAGCCAAATCATGAGAAATATCTAATGTAGAGGATGGGTTGATGGGTGCAGCAAACCACCATGGCACATGTATGTAATAAACCTGCACATCTTGCACATGTATCCCAGAACTTAAAGCATATGTAAAAAAAGAAAATCTATTTTTTTTTTTTACCACATCCTATTCTTTTTTACTTTAAGCTCGTTGTTGAAATCTGTTCTTTAGGAAGAATTTTAAGTGTAATTTAAGGATAAGCAACAGTTTATAAATAGATCTTAATTTTTAAAAAGAAACCATCTTCTACAGTTTTGTGTGCTGTGTGTGATTGTGTGTGTGTAATACTGTGTTGCTGATCTTCCTGGGTACATTGTCTCTCAAACAAGGTTACACTTTGTTTAAGGCTACATAATTAATTATACAAAATAAGAGAAAAATAAGCTAAGGCTCATTGCATATTATACAGCAATAAAAAATAATGTAAGGTCAATCTGAAATCATGGTATAGGTCATTGGAAAAATTATACTTACATTCACAAACTCAAGTCACAGCTAACTTTGTAAAGCATATCAGTTGTGTAAAATGACGCAAGCCATTAGTTGCTCTTATTTCTCTCTATGTATTCACTGTGCAGAATTGTGCTGCCAGTTACATTAATACAAAGCACCTGGTTTCTATTTGGCCTTCAGGAAAAGCTAAAAATAATAATCAGAAATATTTTATTTACCAATACCAGCCATGCAGCTGTGAACTCTAAATCTTACAACAGCACTTAATCACCAGCCCAACAGAACATAAATAACCCTGGGGCCAGGTTCTAAAGTATGTTTGTAGCAGCACAGTAATTCAAAGATGTAGCTGCTACTGGAGAGCAGGAACAGTAAAATCTTCCCCTTCCTTATCTGCCAATAGATATCTTCAGAAAATGCTGACCTCTTAGCCCCAACTCCCATGTCTCAACAAGGTTTGTATGTAACACTCAGGGACCCACCCAACAACCTATGCTGGGGTTACCATCAGTGATGCCCAGAATTAATTCAACATTGTTAGCAGATTTTTGGGAGGTGACAAGGTCATGAGAACTGTACTCCCATGAATGGGATTATTGACTGTCTTAGTCTGTTTCGTGTTCCTATAATAGAATACCACAAACTGGGTAAGTTAGAAAGAAAATAAATTTATTTCTCACAGTTCTGGAAACTGTAAAGTCCAAGGTCAAGAGGCCTGAATCTTGTGAGGGCCTCCTTGCTGTGTCATCCATGATGGAAGGTGAAAGGACAAGAGATCTTGAGAGAGGGAGAGGAGAGAGACCTAACTCATCCATTCATCAGGAAACCACTCCTGCAATAACTAACCAACACCTGAGATTCAGCTGTCAACAAATGCACTTTGGGAGACACACTCAAACCATAGAAGTGCTCTAATAAAAGAGGTTCAAGAGCACTGCTTGCTCTTTCCACTGTGTGAGGACACAGCTAGAAGGTACCATTTAAAAGGAATAGGGCCTCATCAGAATCTTATAGTGCTTTGAACTTGGACTTCTTAGCCTCTAGAACTGTCAGCAATAAATTTCAGTTGCTTATAAATTACTCAGTCTATCATACTTTGTTTTAGCAGCCTGAACAGATTAAGACAGGAGCAAAGCCCTAATTTTTGCTACGTGAAGTGATTGCAACAAACCAGCTACTTGAGAGCTTGTCATAAATGCAGAATCTCAGGCCACAACCTACATATGTTGAATCAGAATCTGCATTTTAACAAAATATTTAGAAGATTTGTATGCATATGAAGTTTGCAAAGCACTGCTATGGAAGAAAATATAAGAAAACAAGCATCCAGGCAGGTTTTTGATGACAGGTTATTTAAATTTCTACACTATAAGCCTTGTATCTAAGAGCCATTAATATAGAGAGATATAAGGAGAACTGCTTCCAAGACTAAGGGAAATAAATGTATTGTTAATGGAATGCAATTTAATTGCTATCAGGATAATGCCTACTGGAATCCAAAGATTTGGCCCCACTACTAAATTTTAGTTTCTTCATATATAAAATGAGGCTATCAGTTACCTCATTCGATTGCACAAAAGAATAAATGACATTAAAAAAAGGCAAACCAAGATGGTAGAATAGAAAACTCCACCAAATGTCTCTTCCACAAGGACACCAATTTAACAACCATTAACATAGGAAAAAACCACCTTCACAAAAACCAAAAATTAGGTGAACAGTCATAGTATCTAGTTTTAACCTCATATTGCTGAAATCACTGAAGAGATTTTTTTAAAAAGTCTCTAATAATTATCACTACTCTCCTACCTGCCATTAGTCGCAGTGGCAAGCTTCTCTGGGCACTGGGGGAGGGATAGCTCAGAAATTGTGAGTCATTGAACACAGTGCTGTCCTCTTAGAGCAGAAAGAAAAACTAAACCAAACTCAGCTGACTCCTGCTGGAAGAGGGAGTATTTAAACCAGCCCTAGCTAGAGGGGATCCCTGATCCCAATGGTCAGAACTTGAGTTCCCACACACCTCATTGCAGAGGGCTATAGTGCTCTGTGTCTCTAAATAACCTTGAATGCAGCCTAGGCCATAAGTACTGCAACACTTAGGCAAGTCCTCATACTGAAGTATTCCCAGAGGCAATGGACTGGGGTGGGAAGAGGGGCGGGAGATGGGGGAAAAAAGACATACTGAGACACTAGCTGGGGAAACCAAGGAAGTGCTGTCTTTTCCTAACCTCTGGCTGCACAGTTCATGACTCCAAAAGCACTAATCCCATTCATGGGATTAAGACTCCTCCTATCTGCTTAAACAGAAAAGAGGGAAGAGTAAGGGGGATGTTGTCTTACATTTTGGGTGCCAGATCAGTCACAGCATAATAGGGCACTGGTCAGAGCCATGAGGCTCCCTTTCCAGGCCATAGATGTCAGATGACATTTCTACTTACACCCCGGGCCAGAAGGGCATCCATTGCATTGAAGGAAAAGACCCAGTTCTGGCAGCAATATGAAGATGCTAACTGAAGAGCCCTTGGGCCCTGAATAACCAGTGGTGATAACCAAGTTCTATGTCAAGGGCCTTGGGTAATCCTATAAGACTTGCTGTCTAAAAGTACTAGCATGGCCACAGGTAGATAGAGTACCAAGTGGGTTCTTGGGATTCCTGATTCCAGGAATTGACTCTTAGACAGCATTTCTGGTCCCGCTCTGGGCCAGAGGGGAGCCCACTGTGATGAAGAATGAGTCCCAGGCCAGGCAGCATTCACTATAAGGTGATTTAGGAGCCACTGAGCGTTAAGGGAACATTAGTAGTAGTCTGGAAGCTCTTGTGGTCTGGGATGGTGGTGGCTAGAGAGTAAGCCTGCTTTGACTTTGGAAAGAAAAAGAAAAGAATGGGAAGGATAGGGGGATCTTGCTGCCCTAAAGGGAAGGACACATGCCTGATCTCAGATGACATGGCTTTGCCACCAGATGATTGTGGAGCCCCAGGGACTTGAACGAAAATAGTAGCTAGGGTGTCATTAGAACATGCCCTGGGAAAGACCCAGAGCTGTGCTGACTTCAGGCCTGACCCAGCAGTCATACTGGTGGTGGCCATAGAGATGCTTGTGTCATCTATTCTTCATGTTAGGTGGCTCAGAACAGAGAGACAGACTCTCTTTGGGAGAAAGGAAAGAAAGAGAACAAGAATCTCTTCCTGGTAATCCAGAGAATTATCCTAGAATTTGTTGAAGACCATTGAGGAGGGAACTCCATGGGTCTGAGTCTGCAGGAACCACAGTATTACTGGGCTTGGGATGCCCCCTAAAGCAGACACAGGTTGAATCACAACACCCATGTTCTTTCAAATATCTAGAAAGCCTTCCCAAGAAGGAAGGTCACAAATAAGCTCAGATAGTAAAGGCTTCAATAAATATCTAACTCTTAAATGACCAGACATTGAAGAACATCTACTAGCATTAACACTATCTAGAAAAACATTACCTTGCCAAATACACTAAAGAAGGCACAAAAGAGATACATGTATCTCTGCAGAAACAGAGATACATGACCTTCCAGTCAGAGAACTAAAAGTACCTCGCCAAATAAACTAAATAAGGCACAAAGGACAAATCCTGCAGAAACCGAGATACATGACCTTCCAGGCAGAGAACTGAAAATAACTGTGTTGAGGAAATTCAAAGAAATTTAGATAATAGAGAAAAGGAATTCTGAATTTTATAAGATAAACTTAACAAATAGATTGAAATAATTTAAAAGAATCAAACAAAAATTTGGGAGCTCAGAAATACCACTGGCATATTGGAGAAGGCATCAGGGTTCTTTAATAGTGGAACAGATTAAGTAGAAGAAAGAATTAGTGAGCTTGAATACAAGCTATTTTAAAAATCATAGTCAGAAGAGATGATAACAACAAAAGGATAAAAAACAATGAAGCACACCTACAGAATCTAGAAAAGAGCCTCAAAAGGGAAAATCTAAGAGTTATTGGTCTTAAAAAGAAAGTAGAGAAAGAGATATGGGTAGAAAGTTTATGCAAAGGGATAATAACAGAGAACTTTCCAAACCTAGAGCAAGATTTCAATATCCAAGTACAAGAAACTCAGAGAACACCAAGTAAATATAATCAAAGAAGGCTACCTTAAGGCATTTAATAATCAAACTCCAAAAGATTAAAGGTAAAGAAAGGAACCCAAAAGCAGCAAGAGAAAGAAACAAATAACATACTATGAAGCTTGAATACATCTTGCAGCAAAAGTTTCAGTGGAAGCCTTATAGGCCAGGAGAGAATGGTAAGACATATTTAAAATGCTGAAGGAAAACATGTTTTACCTTACAATAGTATTTCCAGTGAAATATCCTTTATTTATCCATGAAGGAGAAATAAAGACTTTCCCAGACAAACAAAAGGTGTGGGATTTCATCAACATCAGATCTGTCCTATGAGAAATACTAAAAGGGAGTATTTCAATCAGAAAGAAAAGGGTACTAATGAGCAATAAGTAATCACCTGAAGGTATAAAACTCACATTAATAATAAGCATATAGAAAAACAATATTATAATACTGTAACTGTAGTATGTAAACTTCTCCTATCCTAAATAGAAAGACTGAATTATAAAACAATCAAAAATTATAACTACATCAACTTTCAAGACATTCTCAGTCTTAACAAAAGTCAGTCAACAAAAAGTTTAAAAGTTGGGAGACAAAGTTAAGGTGTAGAGTTTTATTCATTGTTTTTGCTTGTTTGTCTATGCAAACAGCATTAAGTTGCTATCAGGATAAAGTAATAAGTCATATGATAGTGTTTACAAGCTTCATTTTAACCTCAAATCAAAAATCATACAACGGAGACACAAAAAATAAAAAGCAAGAAACTAATTTATATCACCAGAGAAAATAAACTTCACTAAAGGAAGACAGGAAGGAAAGAAAGAAGAAAGATAAGACCAGAAAAGAACCAAAAAACAAATAACAAAATGGCTGGAGTATGTCCTTATTTATCCCTAATAACATTAAATATAAATGGAGTAAACTGTTTAATCCAAAGACATAGACTGGCTGAATAAATGAAAAAACAAAACCCATTGATCTGTTGCCTAAAAGAAACACATTAAACATATAAAGACACATATATGTTGAAAATAAAGATAGAGAAAAAGACATTTCATGGCAATGGAAACCAAAAAAGAGTAGGAGTTGCTATAGTTATATCAGAAAAAATAGATTTTGGACACAAATCCATAAGAAAAGACAAAAGAGTTAACCATATAATAATAAAGGGGTCAATTCAGCAATATGAGATATAATTTTAAATATATATGAACCCAACCGGAGCACCCAGATATATAAAGCAAACATTACTAGAGATAAAGGGAAAGATAGGGTCTGATACTATAATAGCTGGAAACTTGAACACTCCGCTTTCAGTATGGAAGAGATCTTCCAGATAGAAAATCCACAAAGAAACATCAGACTTAATCTGCACTATTGACTAAATGGATTAAATGCTGGGTTAAAAAACAAGTCTTAAAACATTCAAAACAGGCCACACACAGTGGCTCATGCTGTAATCCCAGCACTTTGGGAGGCTGAGGTGGGTGAATCACCTGAGGGCAGAAATTCAAGACCAGCCTGACCAACATGGAGAAACACTGTCTCTACCAAGAATACAAAATTAGCCAGGCATGGTAGCACATGCCTGTAATCCCAGCTACTTGGGAGGCTGAGGAAGGAGAATCACTTGAACCTGGGAGGCAGAGGTTGTGGTGAGCCAAGATTGCACCATGGTACTCCAGCCTGGGCAACAAGAGTAAAACTCTGTCTCAACAAAAAAGAAAATTCACAGCAATTGAAATAACATCAAGCATCTTCTCTGACCATAGTGAAATAGAACTAGAAATTTAAAACAGGAATTTTGTAAACTTTATAAATATTTACAAATATTTCCATTAAACAATATTTGTAAATATTTATATAATTTATAAAATGTTTAATATTGTGTAATAAAAATTAAACTATATTCTTGGAATGACCAGTGCATCAATGAAGAAATTAAGAAGGAAATTGAAAATTTTCTTGAAATGAATGATAATGGAAATACAACATACCAAAACCTACGGAATACAGCAAAAATAATACTAAAAGGGACATTTACAGCTATAAATGCCTATACCAAAAAACAAAGAAAAAATTTCAAGTAAATAATCTAGTGATGCATCTTTAAGAACTAGAAAAGTAAGTGCAACCCAAATGAAAAATTAGTAGAAGAAAATAAATAATAAATAACAGCAGAAATAAATAAATTTGAAATAAAAATACAAAAAAAGAAAATCAATGGAACAGAAGGTTGATTTTTGAAATAGCTAAAAAAAAATGGCAAACCATTAATCAAACCACCCAAGGAAAAAAGAGAGAAGATACAAATAAATAAATTAGAAATACAAAGTGAGATATTACAACTGATACCATAGAAATTCAAAGGATCATTAGTGACTACTATAAGCAATGATATGCCAATAAATTGGAAAATCTAGAAGAAATAGACAAATTCCTAAATACATACAACCTACCAAGATTGAACCAGAAAGAAATCCAAAACCTGAACAGACCAAACACAAGTAACAAGGTCAAAGCCCATAATAAAAAGTCTCCCAGGAAAGAAACGATTGGGACCCGATGGCTTTATTGCTGAGTTCTACCAAACATTTAAAGAGCTAATAACAATTCTACTCAAACTATATTGAAAAATAGAGGAGGAGAGAATACTTTCAAATTCATTCTATGAGGCCAGTATTACCCTAATACCAAATGCAGACAAGGCACACACACACACACATACACACACACACACACACACACACACACACACACACAAAACCAGAAAAAAAAAAACTACAGGCCAATATCACTAGTAAATATTGATGAAAAATCCTCAACAACTAGCAAATGAAATTGAAAAACACATTAAAATAATTCTTCTTGATGATCAAGTGGGATTTATTCCAGGAATGCAAAGATATGCGAATAAATCCATGTGATACATAATATCAACAGAATGGACAACAAACATATGATCATTTCAATTGATGCCAAATATTGATAAAATTCAACACCGCTTCATGATACAAGCCCTCAAAAAACTGGATATAGAAGGAAAAAACTTCTAAACAATTTTTATCGAACACCAACAAAGCATTTGATAAAATTCAACATCCCTTCATTATAAAAACCCTCAAAAAACTGGATATAGAAGAAACAAACGAAAGGATAAAAGCCATATACAAAAGAACCACAGCTAATATCATATGGAATGGAGAAAAACTCAGAACCTTTCCTGTAAGATCTAGAACCTGACAAGGATGCTGACTTTCACCACCGTTATTAGTGATAGTACTAGAGGTTCTACCTAGAGCAGTCATAAAAAAGAAAAATATAAATATAAAGTGCATCCAAATTGGAAAGGAAGAAGTCAAAATACCCTTGTTTGCAGATGATATGATCTTATATTTGGGAATATCTAAAGACTTTACAAGAAAACTATTAGAAATGATAAAAAAAATTTAATAAAGTTTCAGGATATGAAATCAACACAGAAAACTCTAGCATTTCTATATCCCAACAGTAAACCATCTGAAAAAGAAATTTAAAAAGTAATCCCATTTGCAATAGCCACACATAAAATTAAATGCTTAGGAATTGACTTAACCAAAGAAGCGAAACTTCCCTATAATGAAAAGTATAAAACACAGATGTGAAAATTGAAGAGGACAGCAAGAAATGAAAAAAAAATTTCATGTTTATGGATTGGAAGAATCAACATTGTTAAACTGTCCATACTACTCAAAGCAATATGCAGATTTATTGCAATCCTTTTAAAATACTAATGGCATTCTTCATAGAAATAGAAAAAACAATCCTAAAATTTATATGAAACCACAAAATATGCAGAATAGCCAAGGCTACTGTACTAGTCCATTTTCATGCTACTGATAAAGACATACCTGAGACTGGGAAGAAAAAGAGATTTATTAATTTATAGCTCCATGTGGCTGGGGGAGCCTCACAATCATGGCAGAAGGTTAAAGGCAAGAAGAAGCAAGTCACATCTTACATGGATGGCAGCAAGCAATGACAGAACTTGTGCAGGGAAACTCCCATTTTTAAAACCATCAGATTTCATGAGACTCATTCACTATCTCAAGAACAGTGCAAGAAAGACCTGCCCTCATAATTCAATCACCTTCCACCAGGTTCCTTCCACGACACATGGGAATTGTGGAAATTATAATTCAAGATGAGATTTGGGTGGAGACACAGCCAAACCATATTATTCTGCCCCTGGCCCTTCCCAAATGTCATGTCCTCACATTTCAAAATCAATCATGCCTTCCCAACAGTTCTCCAGTTTTAACTCATTTCAGCATCAACTCAAAAGTCCACAGCCCAATGTCTCATCTAAGATGAGGCAAGTTCCTTCTGCCTATGAGCCTGTAAAATCAAAAGCAAGCAAACTACTTCCTAGATACAGCAGAAGTACAAGCATTGGGTAAACACAGCCATTCCAAATTGGAGACACTGGTCAAAACAAAGAGGCTACAGACCCCATGCAAGTCCAAAATCCATCAGGGCAGTCAAATCTTAAAGCTCCAAAATTATCTCCTTTGACTCCATATCTCACATCTGGGTCATGCTGATGCAAAAGGTGGTATTTCCATGGTCTTGGGAAGTTCCACCCCTGTGGCTCTCCAGAGTACAGCCTCCCTCCCAGATATTTTCATGGGCTTGTGTTGAATGTCTGTGGTTTTTCCAGGCATATGGTGCAAGCTGTTGGTGAATCCACCATTCTGGGGTCTGGAGGACAGTGGTCATCTTCTCACAGCTCCTCTAGGTACCCCACAAAGGCTCTGTATAGGGGTTTCAATCCCACATTTCCCTTCTGCATTCTCTATCAGAGGTTCTCCATAAGAGACCCATCCCTGCAGCAAACTTCTGCCTGGACATCCAGGCATTTCCATACATCCTCTGAAATCTAGGCAGAGATTCCTAGATCTCAATTCTTGACTTCTGTGCACCCCCAGACTCAACGCTATGTGGAAGCTGCCAAGGTTATGGACTTGCACCCTCTGAAGCCCTGGCCAAGCTGTACCTTGACTCTTTTTCACCATGGCTGGAGTGTCTGGGATGCAGGGCACCAAGTCCCTAGACTGCACACAGCACAGGGACCCTGGACCTGGCCCAGAAAACCATTTTCTCCTCCTAGGCCTCTGGGCCTCTGGTGAGAGGGGCTGCCATGAAGACCCCTGACATGCCCTGGAAGCTACTTCCCAATTATCCTTGGGATTAAAATTTGGTTCTTTCTTACTTATGCAAATTTCTGCAACCAGCTTGAATTTTTCCTCAGAAAATGGAATTTTCTTTTCTATTGCATTTCCAGGCTGCAGATTTTCTAAACTTTTATACTCTCCTTCCCTTATAAAACTGAATGCCTTTAATAGCACCTAAGTCATACCTTGAATGCTTTGCTGCTTAGAAATTTCTTTCACAAGATACCCTAAATTGTTTCTCTTAAATTCAAAGTTCCACAAATCTCTAAGGCAGGGGCAAAATGTCACCAGTATCTTTGCTAAAACATAACAAGAGTTACTTTTGTTTCAGTTCTCAACAAGTTCTTCATCTCCATCTGAGACTACCTCAGCCTGGACCTTATTGTTCATATCACTATTAGTAATTTTGCCAAAGTCATTCATCAAGTCTCTAGGAAGTTTCAAGCTCTCCCACATTTTCCTGTCTTCTTCTGAGCCCTCAAACTGTTCCAACTTCTGCCTGTTACCCAATTCCAAACTTGCTTCCACCTTTTTGGGTATCTTTTCAGCAATGTCCCACTCTACTGGTACCTATTTACTGTTTAGTCCATTGTCACACTGCTGAAAAAGACATTCCTGAGACTGGGAAGAAAAAGAGGTTTACTGGACTTGTGGTTCCACATGGCCAGGGAGGGCTCATAATCATTGTGGAAGGTGAAAGAGAAGGAGGAGCAAGTCACATCTTCCATGGATGGTGGCAGGCAAAGAGAGAGCTTACACAGGGAAATTTTCATTTTTAACCATCAGATCTCATGAGAGTAGTTCACCACCATGAGAACAGCACAGGGAAGACCCATCCCCATAATCAAATTACCTCTCATCAGGTGGGAATTGTGGGAGTTACAATTCAAGATGAGTTTTGGGTGGGGACAAAAACTATATCACCCAAGCAAAAAGAACAAAACTGGAGGAATCACATAACCTGATTTCAAATTAAATTAATACTACAGAGCTATAGTAACCAAACAGCATGGTACTCGTGTAAACATGATCACATAGAATAATGGAAAAGAATAGAGATCCCAGAAACAAATCCACACACCTACAGTGAACTCATTTCTGACAAAAGTGCCAAAAACATACACTGGGAAGATAGTGTCTTCAATAAATGATGCTGGGAAAACTGGATATTCTATGCAGAAGAATAAAATTAGACCGTGTCTCTCACCAAATACAAAATAAAATCAAAATGGGCTAAAGACTTAAATCTAAGACTTCAAAATATAAAACTACTACAAGAAAATATTGGTAAAAATCTCCAGGACATTGGTCTAGGTAAAAATTTCTTGAGCAATACCCCACAAGCATAGGCATCCAAAGCAAAAATGGATAGAGGGAATCACAGTAAATTAAAAAGCTTTCTCACAGCAAGAGAAACAATCAACAAAGTGAAGAAACAACCCACAAAATGGGAGAAAATATTTGCAAACTACCCATCTGACAAGAAATTAATAATCAGGATATATAAGGAGCTCAAACAAATCTATAAGAAAAAAATTTAATAACCTGACAAAAAATGGGCAAAATATTTGAATAGATATTTCTCAAAAGAAGACAGACAAATGGCAAATGGCCTATTAAAAAGTGTTTAATGTCATTGATTATCAGAGAAAGGCAAATCAAGACTATAATGAGATATCAACTCACTTCAGTTAAAATTATTTGCATCCTAAACAAACACTGGTGAGGATGTGAAGGAATGGGAACCCTGTATACTTGGTGGGAATGTAAATTAGTACAATCACAATGGAGAACAGTTTAGAGGTTCCTCAAAAAGCTATAAATTGAGTTATCATATGATTCAGCAATCTCCCTGCTGGATACATATGCAAAAGAAAGGAAATTTGTACATGAAAGAGATACCTGCACCTCTTTGTTTGTTGCAGCACTATTTGCTAAGATTTGGAAACAATCTAAGTGTTAATCAACAGATGAATGGATGAAGAAAATGTGGTACCTATACACAATAGAGTACTATTCAGTCATTGATAAAGAATGAGATCCAATCATTTGCAACAGCATGGACGGAACTGAAGATCATTACATTAAGTAAAGTACGTCAGGCATAGAAAAGACAAACATTTCCTGTTCTCACTGATTTGTGAGATCCAAAAATAAAAAGAACTAAAATCATGAACATAGAGAGTAGAAGGATGGTTAAGTGTAGTAGGGGCTGAGGGGAAGGTTGCCATGGTAAATGGGTACAAAAAAATAGAAAGAATGAATAAGACCTACTATTTGCCCTTGAACCTGGGAGGCAGAGGTTGCAGTGAGCTAAGATTGTACCATTGCACTCCAGCCTGGGTGACAGAGTAAGACTCCATCTTAAAAAAAAAAAAAAGGACCTATTATTTGATAGCATAATAGCATGATTATAGTCTATAATAACTTAATTTTACATTTTAAAATATCTGAGTGTAGTTGGATTGTTTGTAACATTAATAATAAATGCTTGAGGGGGTGGATACTCCATTCTCAGTGATGTGCTTATTTCACATTACATGCCTGTATCAAAACATCTCATGTATCCCATAAATGTATACTCACTATGTACTCACATGAATTTTTTTTTAAAGAATAAGTGACGTGATGTAAAGCAGGCAGCACAAAATCTGCTACATGATAAATGCTTGATACATATTATTTGTCATAATTATTATTGTGTAAAATACCTTTCCTCCAAAAATAAAACACTGATTTCTGGTTTCATAATTCTTTTATCGTGTTATAAACTTTTACTTACATAAAGTAAAAGCATATTATGTTGTAAGAATATACTCTTTTTATCTTTGTGTTTGTTGCTAAAGTAGAATTTTAGAATTTAAAAATGCATACATGTACTATGGAAAACAGTAAAGAGATTTCTCAGAGAAATAAAAATAGAACTACTATTCATTCCAGCAATTCCACCGCTGGGTATCTACCCAAAGGAAAAGAAATAATTATAAGAAAAAGATAAAATAACTATACTTAAGTATTTATCGCAGCACTATTCACAATAGCAAAGATAGAGAATCATCTTAAGTGTCCATAAACAGATGATTGAATGAAGAAAATGTGACATACACACACACACACACACACACACACACACACACACACACACACCATGGAATACTACTCAGCCACAAAAAGAATAAGATCATGTCCTTTGCAGCAACATGGATGAAACTGGAGGCCATTGTCTTAAATGAAGTAATTCAGAAATAGAAAGTAAAACACTATATGTTCTTACTTATAATTGTGAGCTAAATAATGTGTATATATATGGACATAGAGTATGGAATAATGGAAACCGGAAACTCAGAAGGGAGGGAGGGTTGGGGAGTGAGGAATGAGAAAGTACTTAGTGGGTACGATGTATACTAGTTTGGTGATCATGACACTAAAAGTTTAGACTTCACCACTATGCAATATACCTATGTAACAAGACTGCACTTGTACCCCTAAATCTATACAAATTTTCAAAACCTATACATATATCGTAACATCACATTATACCCCATAAATATACACATTATTTGTCAATAAAAATAAAACTTAAGAAAAAGAATATATGCAAGTAATACCTTTCACAGATTAAAAAATGTTGGAGTTATAATACAAAAATTAATTGTGGCTAGGCCCAAAAGAAGATGGAGAGTGTTCAGAATTTATTGGAGAAAGATATCCACACATCTCCAGTATACTCTCCTGGGCTTTTTCTGGCAGTGGTGCTTTGCACTATTGAATTCTCTTGAGGGTTCTGTTAATTCTGGAATTGTACCCTTAAGCCCTCTCATTCCAGGATAAGCTGTGGAAACCCTTTCGAAACTACTACAAGAATTTTGCTGGGGAATTATTCAGGTTATTTCTTCTATGTTCTACTTCAAGCTTTTGCTCACACCTGACACCAAATGCTCCATTTCTGCTCAGCTCTTTTAACGCAGGTTTGGAGGGGCTGCCCAAACGACGTATTTGTTTTGCATATTATTTTTAGGATGCAATTTAATACTTTGGAGTCAGATAAAACTGGACTCAAATCTGAGTTCCTCTACTTGCCAGCTCTTTTAAGGAACAAGAGTTACTTAGACACAGTAAGCCTCAGTTTACTCCTCTGTTAAATCAGCATAGCACCATATTCACATGTTGTAAGGATTCACTGAGATTGTGTATGTAAAATGTGCAGCATTTGGCATGTGCCTGTAAAATAGAACATTCTCAATTAAAAAGGAGCTTTTTTGTCTTTTAAAAATTATACTTTAAGTTCTGGGGTACATGTTCAAAACATTCAGGTTTGTTACATAAGTATACACGTGCCATGGTGGTTTGCTGCATCCATCCCCACGTCATCTACATTAGATATTTCTCCTAATGTTAGCCCTCCCCAATCCCCCCACACCCTGCTATCCCTCCCCTAGGCTCTCCCACCCCCGACAAGCCCCAGTGTGTGATGTTCCCTACCCTATGTCCATCTGTTCTCGTTGTTCAACTCCCACTTATGAGTGAGAACATGTGGTGTTTGGTTTTCTGTTCTTGTGTCAGTTTGTTGAGAATGATGGTTTTCACCTTAATCCACATCCCTGCAAAGGACATGAGGTCATCCTTTTGTATGGCTGCATAGCATTACATGGTGTATATGTGCCACATTGTCTTTATCCAGTCTACCTTTGATGGGCATTTGGGTTGGTTCCAAGTCTTTGCTCTTGTAAACAATGCTACAATAAACATATGTGTGCCTGTATCTTTATAACTGAATGTTTCATAATCCTTTGGGTATATACCCAGTAATGGGATTGCTGGGTCAAATGATATTTCTAGTTCTAGATCCTTGATGAATCACCACATTGTTTCCCACAATGGTTGAACTAATTTACACTACCACCAACAGTGTAAAAGTGTTCCTATTTCTCCACATCCTCTCCAGCATCTGTTGTCTCCTGATTTTTTAATGATCACCATTCTAACTGGCATAAGGTGGTATCTAAATGCGGTTTTGATTTGCTTTTTTCCAATGACTAGTGATGATTAGCTTTTTTTCACATTTATGAGGACATTTGTTTCTTCTCGGAGGCACTGTCTTCTGGGCTACCCCTTGAGTTTATTACATGACAACCTGTATCTGTTGATGCCCTTTCCTGAAGTCTGAGCCTTGTCACTGAGACACAGGTCTGGCCCTGGCCTCAGAGCCTGACTTCCCTGGGGACAGTTGATTTGGAGTGTACATAGGACGTTCCTTAAGGAATGTTACAAAGTTGTTGACCGTGGACAAAAATGGAAAGTGAAAACTATGAATAGCTGAAAATATTCAAGATTTTTAAAGTAGTGCTTTAAGCATTAAACATTAAGAGGTGCTGTCTGTATTTGTAGACAAAATTTCAGTAGAGGAAAGCTTTAGTCATTACTATAATGAAATTAATAATTAAATAAAAAAGAATTTCAAAAGGAAAAGAAAAGCAGTTGAGCCAGGAAGCTCCTTATTTATAATGCAGCAATCTGACAAGTAATTAATTTGGAGAGAAGTAAGTCTCAGCTTTCAATGGAGTAAATTTGGAACTGATAGATGACTGAGAGGCCAATCTCTAGTTTGGGAAATAGAAGTCAGGGAAAAAGGACAATCCAATTGGTACCTGTTACATGTTGGGTGGCAGTGGTCAGATGAGCTTTCTTGCTCACTGGATGATGTCCTGGGTTATACCCCTACATCCTGATGCTTTCTTATCTAAACCACTTGGTAGAGGTACAAGAGCAGCCCAGGCTCAGTATGAGAGGGCCCCTGACTATCTTACCCATCTTCAGTCACATTTACTCATAGGAGGCACTATGTGAATGTCCTAACTGGGGACTAGGAGCCAAGGAAGCAATAACACCTCTTTTGTACACATGTAACTAAATTAATTATGACTGCTTGTAAGAGTCTGTACATTGGAACTACTTAACCAGAATTTACTTGGGAGAAGAGAAACTATAATTTTCTATAGTTAAAATAGCTGGGCCTTTATGTTATCTTTACACTGCTATGGGCTCTGGTTGTCACTTTGAGGAGGCCAAGGCCAAGGTGTCCTGAGCCTGTTTCCAAAAGGAAGCACCCACTGTGGCACCACAGCATTCCCAGTTGGCCATCCATGATACATATGCCTCAGTAGACAGCAAAGCCAAAACTCAGAATATCTCAATTATTTTATAGTGCTCACCCCAAATCTGTTGGGTTAAGACCTGTATCATATGGCCCCTGTTTGAATTTCCTGACCATCAAACCAGGGACCTCACGTTCATCCTTCTGGTTTTTTTGTTTGTCAGTTGGTTTTTTGCTTTTTGTTTTTGCTGGGAATAACGGGTTTGTTTGAAATGAAGTAGTAGGAAAAACTAGAGTAATGTCTGCTTGACAATCTAAATAATTTTCCATGAACACTTTAAGACTCAGCACATTTTAAGCTTGATTTTTCCCCCCAAAATATAGAGTAGTTATAATACAATGCTGAACATCAGGAAACACTTGCAGTTCTGAATACAGAAGAATAGAGCAACACTGTTCATCCCTGGGAGCCAAAATATACATTATTTAAATGAAATCCTTCTCTAGAATGACACTGGAAGTGATGGAGTCTGACCATGTGGCTGAGCTGATTAGAATCCAGAAGTCAGGGTTAACTGTGATTCCAAATCCTACAGGTGTCACCTTGTGAACACTGTAATACCAGTTGATGGGCAGTATTGTAACTTCCATTCCAGTATCATCGACCAGTGAAATATAGCAGGTCTTTCTACGTATTTAAAACCCTCCACAACTGGGCTATTCAGTGTTGACTGTCCCCTTCCCTCTGACTATTCTCTAAAAAGTATTCTCACAATTATCTCTTTATCACCATTGAGCTTAGGCTTTAAGAACTGAGTTTTTATTCCATTTCTGCCATGTACTGATTGTGTGACATTAAACAAGTGGCCTAACTTCCTTTGGCCTAGTTTCCTCCTGTGTACAATGAGGTCTGGCAGATTGTCTGCAAAGGTAGCTGCCAATCATTCCACCGGTTCCTGTACACATACACACGCTGTTTTTCACATTAAAAGGTGGAGTCTATTTCTTCTCCCTTTGAATATGTGGCTTCATAACTTGACTTATCCAAGGAGATTCAGCAGAAGTGATGCTGCGTCAGTTTCGGCCTACTCCTTAAGAAACCTAACAGCTTCTGCTTTTGCTCTTTTGGGACCAGGTTATCTTATTGGAGAGAGAGGCCACGTGGAGAGAGTGACTCGTGGAGGAGAAGCAAGGTATCTATGTGACAGCCAAGACTAAAGTCTAGGCCTGTGAGTGAGGCCATCTTGGCTGTACCAGCCCCAGTGATGCTCAGCCAACATAATTTACCTGAATTTTAAGCATCTCGAGGTTAGCTGACATTAACTTTCCTCTCTGAGTTCAACTTAAATTTTCTGACCCACATAATCATAAGCAATAAAATAATGTTGTCTTGAACTACTAAGTTTGGAATGGTTTATTATGCAATAAAGGCCAACTGACACATAAGGATAATGCTGTTTTCCCCAATTATTAAGGACTTTGGAAAATCAAATGAAATAGCAAATATAGAAATGTAAAAGTACTTTAAATTACAGAAAATTAGTTGTCCTATAACTAGCACTTTTTAATATGTTATTAAGATGTCTGGAAATTTTTATGAAAACATACCTGCCTGCTCCATAAAATTGCTGGCAGGGAAGGATAATGAAAACAAGGAAATTAGGTGCCAGCTTTAATAATGATAACAGTAGCTATTATTTTTTGACTACCTGCTAAGTGCCAGGCATTCTGCTGGCCAGTTCACAATCCTCAGGGTAGTATGATGTAGTGACCCACTTTTACAAAAAGAAAACTGACTCTAGAATAATTGAATGTATCACTGAGCTTCATGCAACCAATAAACAGCTGAGTCAGGATTGCCTACTTATTTGAAGCCAAAGTTCTTTCTAATATAGAATAGCAACTTTGTTTCACTCTTTCACAGGTAGATAAACAGATATTAAGAAATAAAGGGCCTGGCACAGTGGCTCACGCCTGTAATCCCAGCACTTTGGGAGGCCGAGGCGGGTGGATCACGAGGTCAAGAGATCGAGACCATCAACATGGTGAAACCCCATCTCTACTAAAAATACAAAAATTAGCTGGGCATGGTGGCGCATGCCTGTAATCCCAGCTACTCAGAAGGCTGAGGCAGGAGAATTGCCTGAACCCAGGAGGCGGAGGTTGCGGTGAGCCGAGATCGTGCCATTGCACTCCAGCCTGGGTCACAAGAGGGAAACTCGGTCTCAAAAATAAATAAATAAATAAATAAAAATAAAAAATAAAAGTATCACACTCAGAAAGTGGACAAGAAAAGAACAAACTTCGTTTTCTGACTTTCCCATCCCCACTAATAAAATTCATGCTGCTCTTTATTTACCTGTGTCTTAGTTGCCCTTAGCTTACCTGAGAACCATGGCAGGAACCACTGGAATACTGAAGACCTCATCAGCAACCAGCCATGATGTGTATAGATAAAGGGACACTGATCTCCACCAGCAAAAACAGCAGGGCAAGAAACTCACAGAGAGCAGCAGATGAACTGGCTTCTGTGTTTGCCCAAGCAATATCCTGTTCTGACGCCACTCAATGTAATTTGAAACAAATAGGCAAATAAAAATGAAGAAATTAGCTATTATTGGGTGCATATAATCAATGGGAACTACTGAAATGGGTTTTGGGGAATGCAAATCTCTTTCCTTGAATGGGATGGTTTCTGTCTCAATTAGCTAGATAAAAAGCCACTTTCTCTATTCTATTTTGCCTTTGTGACAAGCATAGTGTTTGCTATATTTAATAAATTAGTATATATATATCTATATATCTATATATCTATATATATATATATCTTTAGTAACACCATAATCTGAAAATAATTGATGGAACATGTTCATCAATATTCATGACCAAAGGATTCATGCATTATTAAATGTGAAAGAAGAAGATATAATTTCATGACTTAGTCTTCTTGGATTCGAATTTCATCACCTTGTAAAATTCCCACCTTTAGCTCTACACCTTGCTTTTTCTTTTTCCTTAGCAAAAGCAGTAATCCATTTCAAAAATTCTCTATAGGGAAATGTTCAGATTTCTTTTTAAGCAGCTCTGTGTTCGATTTTAATTTCATGGAAAACATTCAGACACAAAACAAAAAACAAGAAATTTTTATTCCTTGCACATTTTAGAAAATCAATTTGAACTCCTATTTGCCAATGCCAGCAGTCACAGAGGTAAATTTACTTTCTGTGCTATTTAGTCTGAAATAGCTCATCCTTCTAAACATCTGCCAATATTCAAATTCATGTTGGGAGAGAATATTTTTAAAGGAGGTAACTTCACTGATAATCATCTCTGTTAGGGCCTTACCTCAAATTCTCTGTTATTTTCTTTGAAATCAGTGCAACCCACAGATGGATTCATGATGCAGGCTCAAAATGACATTTTGGGAAGAATCTAGGAAGGTGCTCACTGCAGGCTAGGATCAGTTTTGCAGAACTTAGGTAGCATATTTCACAGATAAAAGAGAGGACTAACAGCTTCTTTAGTAAGCGTTGTTAATTAGTGTTCGATGACGCTGTATCAAAATACAGACTTTTAGATCATTGCTTTCTAAGTGCTTCCCTTGAAAGCTGATTTAAATTTGCATGATGCTGGGTGCTGCTGGGAAGCCATAAAACAGAAAAAAAAATACACAAACAAAAAGTAAAAAAATTATACTCTTAAAACTTCAAGCTACATTTAAATTTATCGCTCAGTCCTTTTAAACTTAATGTGTTGAATAAGTCTCAGTGTTTACCTATGTGGTTTCTTGCCCCGGGTTTCATCGCTGTTAAAATGAAAAGGGATATTTCCTCTTTTACTTTCTTTGCAATATGATTTCCAGTCAATGAGGCTCTTAGTTGGAGAAATCAAAGTACTAAAAGATTACATAGCAGACAGACTTGGAGAGCACAATGACAGGAAAGAGGAAAAGAAAAGGGAAGGAAATGAGATTGAGCTAATCCTTCTTTATTCCAATTTCACTAACGATTAGAGCTGAGATTGCAAACAGGTGCCTATAGATGTACTTTATTTGAATCACATAGTACTTGAAAAAAAAACGATGCACATTAGGAAATTGGAAGACATATCAAAATCTGGATTTTCTCTGACTTCTCTTAAAATCAGATCTGGCAGCAGAAGGCTAAGCACCCTCCTGGCATCAGTAGGCTAGAGCTGTATGATGTTTCCTCTTACATGGAGCACGTTTTCTCTGGTTTGTCCGCATTGACACCAGATCCACTTCATTCATTGATGTTACCTGTCTGCCTTGCAAGTACTGAAGTTGTGACTTTTATTTCTTGTTTTGTTTTTATAAATTACTAAGATAACTGGAATGGGGTACAATATTTCTGAGAGTCTTAGAATATGCTGGAGATATCATGCTACCCAGAATAGCCTTCCAGTTCTTTCTTTGTTTCTAGGTTTCCCATGCTACTTTAAGCTAGTCCCTTTTGCAATGGTGGTTGGTGGTAAGTCTGGGGCTCACATGAACTACTTTTATAAAGAGATTTGCCATGAGTCCTGATATAGTTGCTGATCTTGTGAACCCCATCACTGTCAGCAATATGGCAGGAAATAGGAAGAAGTTAGAGACTCTGGGGCACTACTTGCCCTGGAGGACTCTGGAAGGCCTGGGAGCCAATCCCCTCTATCACAGGGCTGCCTTCCCACAGCTCTCTGAGCAAGGATGGAGCAAGAAATCTCTTCTCTTTGCCTATGCTATGCTGGTTCTTTCCTTAGAAGTTCTGGACTACCGCAGGTCCAGTTGCCCACCCCACAGTCCTTTGGACACTAAGGTCTCTCTCCCAGGCCACACAAACCACACAACACCCTCATCTAGTCACATCTTTTGCTTCTAAATGGCTAGGATGAAGGGACATCCATTACAGTCACCTATATTGGCCTTTATCCTCCAGACCTTTGAAAAGAGGAAGCTTCCTGCACTCTCCAAGCCCACCTCTGTTTGTGCAGTTAGGGAATCACTAATCTACCCTTCATGTAAAAGCCTCATATGCTGGTTGCTATATTGTTTCTTAGCTTCAAACCTGGTCTTCTAAACATTTTCTGTGATGCTGGGGTTGGAACTCTGCCAACTACATGTCAGGATTTAACCAGAAAGGCAAAACTTGTAGGAGATACACACACACACACACACACACACACACACACACACTCGCCCCACAACATACACATACATATGTGTATATCTGTGTATATATTTTAAAATATATTTATTACATGAAATTGGCTTATATCTTTTTTGGGACTGGCTAAGCTAGTCCAAAAGTTTACCCTCTGTGCTCTGTAGGATAGGCATCCAGGAAAGGAAGATCACAGAAAGACTGGAATCTACAGGTATAAGCCAATGAGCCAAATGTCTACAGATGGAATTTCTCTCTTTCCTTCTCTCTCTTTCTCCTGGAGAAGCCTCAGCCCAAATTTAAAGTCAACCAAGATCATCCAGAATCCCCTCCTTTATTTAAAGTGAACTGATTAGGCACTCTAATGACATTTGTAAAATTTCTTCACAATGACACCTAAATTAGTGGTTCATGAATAGCTGGGAACTATAGCCTAGCCAAATCGACACATCAAAAAAGCCATCACACTCTACCACTTACCAACTTGACACCTAAACCACCTTCTTAAGCCATATCTAATCTCCAAATAAAGATAATAAACAAGGTTAAATTACTTCCTTATATGATACAAATATCCTGCAAACACCGAAATCATGCTAGTCATTTCTCCAAATAGGATGCAAAGTTATTATGTGATGCTCAGTCTATTTATTCTCCTTCAATATCCTGTAACTTAAAAACTGAGATGTAAAGTTTATGATTATTATCTATGTTAGATGATAAAGTAATGAAACAGGAAAGAAAAAATATTTTATAATGTAATGTATATACACAAAAAATGTATTCATATGTACCCTTTAACACATACACACACTGTTGGAGTTGGGGCTGCTGTGACAAAGTACCACAGACTGAGTGGCTTATAAACAACAGAAATTTATTTCTCACAGTTCTACAGGCTGAAAGTCCGAGAATAAAGTGCCAGCATGATCAGGTTCTGCTGAGGGTTCTTTTTTGGATTGTAGACAACCAATTTATCATTTTATCCTCACATGGCAGAAAGACAGCTAGCTAGTTCTCTAGTCTCTTCTTATAAAGGCACTAATGCCATTCCTGAGAGCTCCCCTCTCATGACTTAATTACCTCCCAAAGTTCCCACTTTTTGTATAATCACATTATCATTAGAGTTTTATAACATCAATTTTGGCAAAGCCAATATTACACAGCTGATACAGCTCCTTTCTTTGGGATGATCAGCCAGCTACCGCATAGTAGATTGATTATAAGGGACAACTTTCATCATGGAAGAAGCAGCATTTTTCAAAGAAATAAAAACTGACCATAATCACACCGGCTTTGGTCAGCAAAGTCCATGTGTCTGAGCCCAAATATAACCTCCACTTCTGTTACCATGGCCATTTTGCTCATGAGCCTGTTGGGTAATGTCAAGAGTTTCTAGGAGAAAACACTAACTGGTATCCACAGAATGGGTCATCTTATCCACTTAATTTATAAAATTCTCCTTTACTGAGGTCACTCTTCAGTGACCATTTACATGAGACACAAATATCTTAACATTTGATGATTCTATGCCAACTTGGAAACATCTGTCCATATATATCTAACCAAACCTCCTTGCTACCAATTTACTAATTATGTTCCCTCAAAGTTCTTGAATATGCAGTCCAACTATTGGGCACAACCCATAAATTGATAAAGATTCATATCTCTGGCTATTTCTCCTTCCAGGTAAAATGAACAACCAGGTGTACTGTACCAAGTTCTGTGCATGGAGAGAGTTGCCTTCACCACTATTGTTTTGGGATACCCTCTGTTTCTTTTCTGGAAACATCATGATCTGCTGACTAATGTTATGGATTTCTGTGGGTCAAACTGCTAGGATTACTACTTTGGCCACACCGTCCACTGTGGTAACCAGACCCAGCTTGTTCCTGACCATGGACACCCAGAACCCTTTTATCCCTACTGGCTTCAGAGATACCAGTTCAAGACAGTGGTTCCCACTATAATTTATGGCCCACCGCAATGTTTTTCAAGGATGAATCACAAATTTATTTTTCAGAGTCATGAGAAAAGTTCTGTCCTCTGTGTCCTCTTAGGATGAATGCACTGGTCTTACCTGATATTTCCATTCTAACAGTCCAATCACTCTAATGCTTTGAATATTTCCCTCTATTATATACTAAGAGAGTTCTGGCATTTTGACTTTATTTAGTGCAAAACATTACTGGCTCCATATTTTAGTATATTTCTCCTATCAAATGTTAAGAGTCATCTCTACCCCATAGAAGTAAAATATTTAATCCAGAATCTTTACTTAGTGGGCCCTTATCAATACATTCGGCCTGACTCAATTTTATATATTTCCACCACAATTCCATATCCTAAATGTCTGTTCCTACAAATATCACTCAAATTTCTGTCTATGTAATCAGAAAAACTCACATAGTCCTTTATGTGCATTGCCTCCTTGTAGGTAACTGTACCTCATGTTTTAGTTTCTGCTGGGATTTGAGTCTAACTGTAAGTCTGGAAGCAAAGAGGGTCATGAGAGTAGTTCCTGGGAAGGACCAGCCGTGCTTTGCAAAGGGAGACCATTACAGATCTTTAGGCTGACGAGGGCTGAGCTCCTCAGACAGAATAGAAAGTTTACTTCTGCTGCTGAAGGAGATCCACAGAATCTCAGGGTTGAAGGTCCTCAGATTCATCAAGATCTTTTTATGTTTTCATTTCACTTTTCAGGATTTCATTTCTTCCTAATTAATGCCCTCACTTTAATGGAAGAGCCTTTGTAGCTGCAGGGGTGGGATTTCTGAAAGACAATTCCATTTGGTCCTCTGTCAGACTTGATACCTCTCTAGGCTGAGTGAAGCTCTATTACTGGGCCCTATAGCGAATAAAACAACAAAGTCAACAGCTGAGCAGAAAAGCATCAAGAAATTCTTTGTCTGGTCCTGCTCTGTCCTCACTGTTTAGGTCTTAGGATAGGATTCTATTCGTTCTGAGATGTGCCTAAGTTTCTAACTCAACTCCTTGGTATCTAAATGCCTGTCTTGATAATTTCCCTGATAGAATAGTCTGTTCAAGTTCTGCTCTGTTCATGACGGTCCTCTCAAACACTAGTGTTCTCTCTTCAAGCCTCATTTTCATAGCATGGGTCCTGCTTTCTTTTTCCCACCTCTCTAGTCCAGCCACTGGCCTGCCTAAAAAGCTCTTCAGATGCTGTTAACTTCCAGACTTCCTTGATTAAATGCTTCACACACTTGCTGGGCTCCCCTTGATAAACCAGCACAATGTTGACTACATTAATTAGAATACTTCTGGATTCCAGAAATAGAAATCCAACCAAAACTAGCTTATAAAACAAAGGAAGTATCAGCCAGTAGGATCAAACCATGGAAAGGACATGGGTGTTTCTGGGCTCAGAAAAGTAAAATCAGGTTCACAAATCCCTCATAGCTCTCTTTGACCCTTAATGGTTTCTTTCTATTTGCTTCAACATCTTATACTAGGTTTTTTTTTCTCTTTAGTAAGGGTGTGTCAACTTGAAGACTTACTGTCTTTATAGCTTAACAACCAGCCGAGAAAGAAGGGTTCTCTTTGTATATTCCAGTTTTAAAAATCCCAGTGCGGGACCCAATTGATCTTGTTTAGATGGTATGCGTATCCCTTGGACATTATCCCTATAGCCATGGGATTGAGATTCTAAGATTAGGCTAAATAGGTCATATGTGCATCCATTTTATGGGGGACCAGGGGGTTGCTCTGTCACTCAGGCTGGAGTATAGTAGCACGATCATAACTCACTGCAGCCTTGAACTCCTGGGCACAAGTGGTGTGCATCCTTATGTCAAAGAAAAAGTGGAATTGATAGAAGAGAAAATGAAATAGATAGATGATGCAACCAGGGAAATGGCTTTAATGAGGACTCACTTGATTCATGTGTATGTTAGTCTTCATCTATTTTCGCGAATAACTATACAAATACCATGTTATCATTGTCTGCCTCTCTGAAATTTCACTTCAACTAAACATGCATTGATTTATGCCAACCATTTCGAATTATTGGAGAGGGAGCTGGGAATCTGAAGATAAATGATTCAGGTACCCTGCCCTTACCCTTGAAGAGCCTACCACCTATGGAGGAGCAACTTCTATTCCTTGCTGTGTTCCATGTCTCCTTTGGATTTGTATCTAACCTGTAAGGCTTGAATTTTCTTCATGTAGCTGAAATTGTATTAATTGAGTTATGCTTTCGACAGAGATTTAACCTATTGCTGTACTGCCTTTCTTAAATCAATGAGTGATTTTGTTTGGGAATAGAAAATAGGTTTTATGTTGTAGGTCAGTTTCAACTAATTGATAGTGGCTGCTTTGAGAACTAAGTTAAAAAGAATTCTAGGGTCCTGTCTGTGCTCAATGAAGGAAGATCACAAAGTGATTAGCAAGCTTCATGATGAATCTGGAAATGTGAAAGCAACATACCATTAATTTCTGGCCAAATATTTAGTGCTTGGAAATGCCATTAATTGATATGTTATTGTCTAATTTTTAGTATGCATTTAGCAAATTGAAAACATCAGGCCTTTGGTGGACATTACCAAAAAATATTGACGTAAGTACATATATATGTAGTTGCATATATAGTTACATTTATATAGTTAACACAATAAAGGGACTTTTTCTTTCCCCATTCTCCAACATAAAAAAGTTAATAGATTCAAAAAGGGCAGTTTGAACTCCCAACATATCAAAAGTAGGGAAATAACCACACACTTAGAAGATAAATAGCCACTTGGTACTTAATGGAAGAGTTAGATCAAGTTTATGGGAGACTTCCGGCTTTTGACTTAGGGAAACTGACAATCTCTCCATATATAATTTGCATTGTTGGAAAAGAAACTTGTGTTTCTTACTAGTGAAGGGGAAATAACACTTGATTCAGAGTATCGGTTTCTTTCACCTGCACTCTGGATACACGTGACTCATCATAGACATTTTTTATCAATATGAATAAAAGATTTCCCCCTTTTATGGCTCAGAACAATTTACCTAGACAAGTGATAGAGGTTCAGAACAATTTTTAAGCAAACACTTCCCTGTGTGTTTAATCAGAACACATTATTTGAAGGGTCAAAGCAGTGTGGAAGAAATTAAAAGCCCCAAACATTCAGGATGTCCACATGATTCTGAGGTGGCCTCCTCATTATCTGATAATTGCATTATTTAAACTGTGTTTGTGACTGTTAAGTTTAAGGATGACAAAAAAGTTTAGAAAAAAATGCCCATTTTCTTTGGCTATTCATAGCTACATAAAAGAGAGGAGAGGTTGGCGAAAAGGTGAGAAAACAAAACAAAACAAAAAACTACTGAGAAAAAGAGAAATGAAAAGAGAAATAACTCTTCTGAGTCCCTTCCCAGTTTGCAGATTTTGAAGGTAATATTTTGTATCACAGAAAAAAGTATTTTACCTTTATACCAGCAGCAACTTTTCATTGTGATACAATTGCCATGGGGATGATGTGCCAGGTTGTGCCACTTTATCATCTCCCTCTTACATGTTCTATTATAAAGTGAGTACTTGGGATTCTAGGCCATAAATATGTGTCCGTGAAATTTTAATCTGTAAACTAACCTGCCAACCAACTTCAGAATAGTAATACGTTCTCTGGCTGACAGAACTCCATTTTACTTTTTGAAAGCAACACAGACAGAGCAGTGATTGGGTAGGCATGAGCACCTGCAATTAGAGAGACTATTTCCTTTCCAGGCACTGTGGTCTTTGGACGAAAGGTAGAAGTGAAAAGGAATGTAAATGTATCTGGCAAGAAATGAAATTTATTAATGATCTGCTATGTTTCTAGTTTACGTGTAGCTTTTGGTCTAATCCTTTGAAAATATTTTCTGAAGCTAATCAGACCCTTTTTCAAACCCGTGGGAAAGATATCATAGGTAGATATACTCCCCGAATAATAGCCTGCTGCATGTATTTAAAAACAGAGCAAACTATGCCTCAGCAAAGCTCAGATCAATTTCACGTGACGTCCTTCAGAAGTCCCCACCCTTTCTGAAACCACCAAGCATCATGCAGAATATTTCCCTAGGGCTTCTGGGGAAATGCTTCATTCACAGCAAAGCTGAAATTCATAGAAACCAGAATTACATAAGGACAACTTAAAAGTCAAACCAACTTGTCTACACCAACAGGCCTGACCCTTGTTACAGACCTATCTATCCCTTCAAGCCAATTTAGCTTCGGACAGTAGCTGTCAAAGCAGCCCACATTATTGACTTGGACTTAACATTTATTTTCTATTTTCTATTAACTTTAACAAAAAGATTGCCTTTAGGATCAACTTAAAAACTTTTCACTATCGACGAGTTGTCCCAGTTTAATAGACTTATTCTATTATGATTATGCTATGTGTCAACATTCTCTTTCAAGAAAGGAATTAATCTTGAGAATTCTTTTTAAAGCAGATATGAAACAATATTATGGAAAAATATAAAATCATATGCTAATAATTTGTATAAGAGATGATGTTTCTGCAACCTTGTGATTGTTCTGAAAAATCAAAACCAGCAATAATATCTATATTATAACTGTAGATATCTTTTCAAAGTGGATAATGTTATTATTTAAAATATTTATTCCTCCTCCCTGTTGGAGGAATAGACATCCTGGTCTGCTTGATATCAGGCTTGGTCATCAGCCTGCTTTGGCTAGTGAGATGTAAGTGAAAGGGATGTGTGTTAACTACATCAGAAGCCTTCTGAGCCTTTGGGTTTCCACCCTGTTCTCTTTTCCATCTTCCACAAAGCTCACAATGTCCCAAAGAGTGCCTGCTCCTTCATTCTGGGTCCTAGGATGATGGCAATTTAAAGCAGAGCTTTAACTCACCCAAGTCAGACAGGTTGTAAGATTTCGGGTGTCATAAATTTGTTCCATGTGGCTGCTGCCTTGGCATTCATTTTTAGGCCTGGCATAAGGCGCTTGAAACCCAGTTGTACCCTGTCACTTTTGGCCTAGTTAAAACTTCCCTGTGTGGCTGTTGGCAATATTGCCTACTTGTCCTTCATCTCACTGATTCAAAATCTAACACATCCTACGTTTAAGTGATAAAACCTAATGGTCAGCATCAGAGTCATGTTATTAAGTTTCCACCTTCAGGCATGTTTTCTTTAGACTAGACAACGCACAGCTTCCACAGAAAGCCTATGGAATAGTCTCTCCGATCCTTTCACTCTCTTTTGCTTGCTGTCTGTCCCTCTTGCTTTCTTGCTCCCCACCTACTGGTTCCAGTCAGCCTTCTGTTGACACCCCTTACCTTCCTGGGACCTGGGAGAAATACATTTTTTCTATTTCATGCCTTTTTGGTTTCACTTCCTTGCTGTGCCTCACCCAACACCTTCCCTGCAAATCAGGACTCTCTTAGAGAGTGGCTATATTGGCATATGGCCAAGATATCAAGAGCAAACTAGGAAGGAATCATAACAATAGAAATCACAGCATGAAGGTTATTTTTTTGCACAATCTAGCTGACACTGACACATCCGTATTTACAAGTGTATTTATAGTCTCAATATCCATTTAATAAATGCTTACGGTGTGCCAGACACAGTACTAGGCAATGGAAATTCAAACACAAGAAAGATCTAATTATGGTCTTGAAGTGTTTAACATTTTATATTGTATTAAATTTGGACATAAAGGAATTTCTGCAAAAAGAATCTACTTTGTTTTCTCAAAATACTTAGTAAAATACTCAGGCAGAATTTAACCATTCAGGTAGTGACTTAAAGATGACACCAAATCATTTTTCACACCTCCATCAGAAGGTAGAGCTTATTTCTCTAACCTTTTGAATATGGGGAGATTGACTCTGTACTAGTCTGAGGCCCATTCTTCAAGTGGCAGTTTTGCCTCTTTCCAGTTGGTAGCCCTCTCCACCCTGCTGGAGAGACTGAGGCCTGGCTCTCTCCCAGCTTTTCAAGCTGTCCTAGCTGGGAGTCCAGGCATATGACTGGAGAAATAATCTTGAATATTCTAGACCCAGCATATATCGCATGGAGCAGAGACAAGCCATTCCTGCCGTGCTCTGTCCCAGTTTCTATGCCACCGAATCTTGAGCAAACAGAATGGCTGTAGCTTAAGGCACTAAAGTTTGGAAGTAGTTTGTTAGCAGTGACAGATAACCGAGGAATTGCCAGAGCCACTCTCTGGGTATGCTTTGAAACCCTTTCCCACTAATTCATTTCTCCTTATCTCAGGAACTGCACTTGTTTTTAGGATCCTCTGACTGCATGCAGTTTTTGTCATTTCCAAAGTTTTCTTATAACACTGCCTTTTGTTGTGAATGCATAAAATGTCTATCAGCTGAAAATATCACACGTTGCTGTAAGGCACCAATGTCAAATTTTAACACATACCACTCAAAAATTATCTTCAATTTGAATTTAAGGATTAATAAAATAGGGCACAGGAAAATTAAAAGTCAACCAAATGACTTTTAAGGAAAAATACAGTGAGAAATTTCTGCCAAGAAACACACAAAAAATTGCTGTTTGGATAATTATATAAATTTAGGTAGTTTGATGATTGGTATTACTTTAACCCAGACGTTCTCAAAGTTAGCATGCACTGGAATCACCTAGAAGGGCATACTGACCAGATTGTTGGTCCCTGGCCCCAGCAGTTTTGGTTCAGTACGTCCAAGTCGGTCCTGGTAATTTGTACAATTAAAAGGTGTCCAGGTGCAGCTAATGCTCCAGAGACCACACTTTGAGAATCACAGTGTAAACTTTTCTTGGCACATTTGTTTCTACTTTGTGAGATGTATCTATGACAGGCATAACTAATTAATTATTGGACTTTCTCTTGCTGATCCGTGGAGCCAGTACATCAGCCAAACAATATCATTTTAGCTGAAAATCAGAGAAAGCCTATTCATTATGTGAGGTAACTCCAGAATTCAAGTAACTCCCCAAACAGATTAGTAATGTCTGCCTTGCTCTTGTCCCATATTTATCTCTCTCTTTCTTTTTATTAATTAATACGACAAAATGTTCATTTTCAATATTTTTTAAACAATGTATTCTCAATAGATAAGAGCTTTAAATCTATGTCTGCCATCCCAGATATCATTGCATAACATATTTCGGCAGTATAAAAAAAAAAATCAGTATTCTATGCTTGTTGTGGTGATTGGCCAAGTCAAAACAATACACAATTACCAAGAGACCGATAAAAGATTTTTTTTAAAGCTACATTAATTAAGAACCAGCAAGTACTGGGTAGATCACACACATAGAGAAGTTGAATTTGATGTCATTCATGTAAAATTGCAGTTAGGGGTTATGTTTGTATTGCCTGTAAAAATTCCTTTTACGTAGCAGCTTCTTCCACTGTAGCAGTCATTCCAAGGGTTATTTAATTTTGCCATGAACATTCTCTGGAAACATGCATTTGGAGTCATCAATATAGGGTCCAATGCACAGTAACAAATAGTTTTATGCTGTTCTTATAGTGAAGTTGAAAAAACAGACTGTTGAAATGGCCATGATATATTTTCTTCAGATTTTTCTTCTCCTCTGAAAACTATGTTTTTGCCTTTGAAGTGTTTGAAGATTTGGAGGCATAGTTTTACTGTTCCATCTCTGAAAGTTTGGAAATATTCATAATTTCTCCCAGAAAAACAATGAATTATAGCTTTCAGTTTTGAAGAAAGGCTTTTCTCAGCAGAAAGGAGGCTTTTGAAAATGTCTCTGGTTTCATTTCAAAATTTTTTAGAAAGAAATACTGTAACACCTAGCATGTGATAAAGAAAGGTTATAAAGAGAATAAATTTTAATCTGGAAAATAACAACACGAATACTTAAGATAACATTTAGCAAATTTTAAAATGTTTAAGCAACCTCCAGTTCTCTTTACTTTCAAGTAATGCTTATCAGTGAAGGAGATCAATGATTTTCTTGACAAACTGCATAACTTTTGCATGTAACAGCTTGATTCTGCTTACATTTTTGTCAAATTTTTACAAATGTAATATGATTATACAAGGAATTGACAGTATTGAAGACATTTTCAAACTTAATTCATGTAAGAATAGTTAACAAAAGCCTCCCTCTATTGAGGGCTGAATTTTGCCAGGCATTGTACTTTACAGTTTTAGTCTTATTTAATTATTAGAAACAATCCTATAGGTAGCTATTACTATCTCCATCTTACAGATTAGGAGACTACAATTCAGAAAAATCAAGTGATTTCCCCATGGTCACAAAATTAGAAAGGGGTGGAGATAAGAATCGAGTTCAGACTTTCTATTATGCTTTTGCATCAACCTAATAATTAGCAAAAACTGTATCTTTAACTGCTAAATTGATGTTTCAGAAAGTTGAGTGATATCCTGACTCATTTTAAAAGGAAAATACGATTTCTTTAAAAGTGTAATTGCACTGAATTTTACTGCCTCCCACAAAATATTGTATCCCCAAACTCTCATTATTCAGTCCAATGGTAAACATGCCCCTAGAAGCATATGCTCTTAGCACCTGCTCTTAAAATTCTATGACAGCTTCATGACGTTCTCTACCTTTGTGAAAGGCACAATAATTATTTACTCTGTTTTGCTTCAGACAAGTTTTAAAAATGTTCTATTATATTTACTTTGATCGCAAAGATAATACATGATGGCTGCTAAAAATAGAAAAGTAAAATTTGTAATCCCAGCACTTTGGGAGGCGGAGGTGGGCAGATCATGAGGTCAGGAGATCCAGACCATCATGACTAACATGGTGAAACCCCATCTCTACTAAAAATACAAAAAATTAGCCGGTTGTGGTGGCTCACACTGTAATCCCAGCTACTCAGGAGGCTGAGGCGGGAGAATTGCTTGAACCTGGGAGGCGGAGGTTGCAGTGGGCTGAGACGGTGCCACTGCACTCTAGCCTGGGTAACAAAGAAAAAAAAAATCAATACAAGCATATATATCACTGATAATAAAGGCTTCCCAATGCTGATTATTAGGACTTTGGTATGGGGTGTGGCCTTCCACATATAGATACAAAATTTGACATACACATATATAATATTTATATAAATGTATATGTTCAGTATCACACATACTTTTCTGAAACTTGGTTTTTCACTTAAAATATCTTTTCTCTCTCCAAAATCCTTTAATTTTCCACAATTAGTACTCCTCAAAATCGCCTCAATTTCTTTAACCTTTTTCCTAAACAGCCCCTCTAATCTCTTAATTTAAAGAAAATCAAAGTGATCCTTGCCAATATTGTTTCCTCTTCAGCCTTCTCAAATCACACCTCTCTCCAATCTCATATATCAGTCACACTGGAGTCTGGGTTGCCTCTCTCCTTGTTTCACAATGGTGATTTCAGATCATTACTGCTCCATGCCCTTGAAACATCCCCAGCTCCTTTAAGTCCCATGCCCTATTACTGTGGCTCCTCTACCTGTTCTCATGGCTGCCATTTCCCCATCACTCTCCATTTAATCAAGGCTGCAATACTTTGCTCTGACTCACGTTATCACTTTAGGTAACTCCCCTGTCACTTCTGTACATTATATTCCGTGCTTTTTCCCCAATACAATTTATATTCTAGGGTCAATTACTTTAATCACCCTCTTGTTGTCAATTCTCTGATCTCCTTTTTTTCTTCATATCTTCCTAGATAACCCCCAGTTTTGTTGGGTACAACTATTCACTGTCAGAAGCATGTTCTGATTGAGTGAAAACCAGGCAGTCTATTAGCTTGCTTCAGCTGATTGCATAGGGTCTTGGAGGTCACTATTAAGACTTTGGAATATGTGTCAGATTTTGAGTGAATGAACAACATGACATTATTCATGTTCTAAAAGAATCACTGAGTGCTCTGGGGAGAACAGAATTTAGAAAAACATGCATGGAAGCAGGAGCACTAGTAAGGAGGTGTTTGCAATCATCCAGACCACAGGGGAAGGTAACGGACTGAGAACAGTGGAGGAAGTGAGAGGAGGCTGGTCTCCCTTTCCGGTGTGGAGAGTCTATTTTGTTATTGTGCAAGAAGTTACCTGAAGCAAAGTTCTGGCTTCTGGACCACAAACTTGTTCTAGCTATTTTCAAAGGCAGATCTCCCTTTTTATTAGTTCTAATATTAACTAATATTAGTTCTTCATGTAATGCCTTAGAACTGAGATTTATAAAACAACTCTAAGAGTATTGCAGAGGTTTTTGTTTGTTTTGTTGTTTTGATTTTTGTCCTTTGATTGGTCACTTCATAACAAGTCTAAGCTCACTCTCCACCTGCAGCCCTGAGTTTTTTGACATTGAGCTTTTGGATTCTGACCAGAACCTTTTTATTTTTGCATTTATTTGATTGTATTATCTTTTGCCTGTAAATTGATTGATCACTCTCATTTCAATCTTTTCTGCTCTACATTTTTCAGAAATCTTTCAAGGTTCTGATCTGTTTATAGTCTCTTTCCAATTTTCTAGTGCTACTAATGCCTTATTTATATTTTTGTATTTCTTGTAATATTTCAATGGGAAAGATGAGTAGTTAATAAAAACATATACTTCATGATTTTGATGTATAAGCTACTTGGATTCTCAGTCTAATAGCAATGCCAAAGTGGGCCAGCAGGTTCCGCCTGCAGCAGGCACGTATCAAAGGAGAATACCATGTCGGTGTTTCTTCCTTGGGCACTCCCAATCGCCGTGTTTTATTTTCTTAGAGTTCCTCACTTTGGTGTGGCCCAGTCATGGTTAGCTCAGTCCGACACATGAGAACCAGAGGGCCAAACTCAAGAACAAACTAAAAAAGGGACAGTGACATGAAACACACAGACCTGCCAGGAAGACAGCTGGAGACCTAGAGCCTCGGCAGCTGGGGAGCAGAGCTTTTAGAAAGCAGATGGTCGATACTGAGTTCACTCTTTCATGGCACCAAGACGCTGCAATAGGGCATCCAATTTGATCAAATAAGTCTCAAGTTCTAACTCCAAGGACAAGAGTATAGATCCACATTGCTGCAAAAAGTAGAATGAATGGATGCCTGCTTAGTCTTTCCCTCATGCCAGGACAGGTACGAATCCACTCTGTGGAAGGCCATTCCTCTTTCTTTATCTGTATTTTTCTCCTCAAGTTATCCAAGGACTGTGATTCTTAAAGACACATCTGCTGCACCTTCTATGATACCAACAAAAGTCTGTCAAGTCCAATAGGTTGCAGAGGATGAGAAACAAGAAAAAACAATAGGTAATTGTTAAATT
This sequence comes from Saguinus oedipus, assembly GCA_031835075.1. NCBI lineage: Eukaryota > Metazoa > Chordata > Mammalia > Primates > Cebidae > Saguinus > Saguinus oedipus. The sequence goes on from CM063185.1 coordinate 16,890,546, forward strand.
TGATGAAAAGGTGATCCTAGTATTTTTATAGAGTGGTTTCTGCAGTGGTGGTTGTGAGAGGGAAAGTGTCAATGCAGGAAAGCAACAAGCAAATAGTCTCTCTCTCTCTCTCTCTCTCTCTCTCTCTATATATATATATATATATATATATATACACACACACACACACACACACACACACAGACACACACACATAATCGGAGTTTGCATTAAAATAAAGAGGACAATTGAATGGTTGAATGATGGGCTGGAGGAGAAAAAGAATTTATGTGTTTCTTATGTAGGAGAGAAGTGTACACGACTGAAAGTAAATGGGAAGGGACCACAAGGAGATAAGTTATTGGAGAAGAAGGGATTAAGACTTGAAGCTTGGTCTGTGGTCTGTGTGTAGGCAGAGTGGGGTACAATCCAGATAACCAGGGAGACTAGATTTACTGAAGTGGAAGAGCTAATCTCCTATCCTAAGCCTCTGGGGACCCTAGAGGAAAACTACAGTGATAGTTGTAGCTACCACTGTAGGATGAAGAGGAAAAATAGATCAAATTATGCTGGCTGGTTTTGTTGTCTATTTGAAATAGGGTTTCTGACTATAAGTAACGTGTCTCAGAAACTGAGATTCTCAGAAACAGCATTAAAAGCCTTCCATTAGGAACAGCCACCCGGTGTTTAAAGGCTGAGGAAAGAGATCTAGCAGCTTAGGCTTCAGGACAGTCGAGGTAGTTTTGGTGGGAGGGAGCTAAGGAGAAAGTGGGAAGCAAAGAGGCTGCAATGCAGTGGTCAGTGCCATTTGGACAATATTGTTATGCAACAGGATCCATCTGATCAGTTATGGACTTGTTAGTAGCTGCTATCTGAGTTGTTCCATATCCCTTCCTTAGTTGGGGACAGGAATGAAAGAATCTGTGAGTGAAGGTGAGCCATGGTTCTGATTCACCAGCAGAAGTCTAAGTAACCAAAAAGGAGATTCATCTTAGAAATCAGAGAATAGAGGGAACCCTTGGAAGTTGATAATAACATAGCATAACTGTTTGGTAGTTAATTACTCAATTAGTGAATGAATAAGTTCTTGAATTTTATAGGTTAGGAAATATAAAAAGAATTTAAAAGAATAAACAAATGCTCCACCCCACCCAAAAAAAGGAAAAGGGTAAGAGGACAAAGAATTGCCCCACCTACCTCTGGTTCCCACAGCAACTGAACATTTCCTGATTGTGTCAAATCAGAAGAAGGCTATAAAAGGGACCTCTTTCCCAGTGTTGAAATCCCTCCCCAGTTACATGGATTTAATTCTCAATATTTGGCTGTTTTCACTCAGGGTGATTTTTAGATTGACATTTTTCATGAATGACTGAAGACTAGACAAACCAATATTTGTCAAGTCTCAGAAGATTGTTGGAGTAGACAGTCAAACTTATCTTAGCTCACATTTAATCATGACAAGGACTGACACTGTGAATGACTCACTCAGTGCTCTTAAACTGGAGATGCTCCCGGGGAACACTCTGGAAAAAGGCTTTCTCCATGAGAATAAGGAGTGTCATTGTGACCTGGGCTACTAGGTGGCCACAGAGAGTATCTCACTTCCTCAGCACCACTCCTCTGGTATACGATTTTCAATTTAGGAATTTCTCAACTGTATTCTACAGTGTCCATGCTTGCCATTTATTTACATCAGCTGAAAATATTTTTATTATATCCTTCTGAGAGGGAAGCTGCCTGGTAGCTTCAGGCTGTGATTCTTAAAGACACATTTATGGGCAATGACTACATAAATAGCATAAAAGACAGAGTTCAATGATGGTTATGACTTAAACCATTGTGCTGAGTAAATATAAGAACAGAGAAATATATCAAAAAAAAGTTAGTGTTTACAGCATTTCTTTCTTAGGAGGTAACATAATAGTCGATGAAAATAAATGGAAGATGGTTATAAGTAGAACCTACTGTTATGGCAAGGAAGATGCATGACATTAGCACTTAATTGGGGAAGTCAGTAAGTTTCCAAGTTCTCAATCTCAACATCTCTAGGTGTCTTTTCCAGAGTAGCTACAGCATTGTCCTCAGAGGCAGGGCAGGATAGTGTAAACAAATAGTATAGGTGACAGGCTTAAGAAAAACAGCTCTAGGAAAGAACTCAACTTTTTATTTTTAAGTTGCGAAATTCCAGCTCAGAAAAATAATTCAATCCTTGGGATTTTTTTTCTTAGTACACATGGCACATTATCTTTAGCTTTCATCAGGGTATGTTCTCAAGTCCAGTAGTTCTATATTACTTTCAATTTAGTTTATGTTGTTTGCCTGACCTTTGAAAGCATGAGGTTGGTGCTTATGGCTTAGAACATTGTCGTCAAAATGGACCAAAACAACTGAAAAACAAGTCATGAATAATTGCAATTACAGGGGTTAAAGTTCAGAGCAAGAAATGGCCATCATAATTTAGATGCCTCAATGTTAGAGTCATATTAGAGTCTAAATAAGGAACAGAAGAAACAAAAGCAATGCAGAACCATAAAATAGTAAGGGATCCCAACACTTCCCTATTTATATTCTAATATTCTGCAGATGATAAAACAGAAGTACGAAGAATTGACTTGTATATGTGAGGTCAGGGTAATAGAAAAGGAACACTGGTAGCATCAAGGACCATGAGCACTCAGAGACCTTTGGCTCATCCAGGAATATTAAAGCCAGGTCCAGTCTCCAGAAATGGCTAAGATAGGAATGACAATGAAACTGCTCAGATAGCTGTGTATGTAAGGAGTCACAGCACCAACAGGAGAGGTGTTTTGTAAAGAAGTAAACTTGGGCTGATTCTTATAGCAAGCTTCCATCCTCAACATACTTCCAAAGTTAGAAAAATGTAGTTATTTTAAAACTCGTGGGCATCGCCTTCTAGAATCGGCACATGTACAACAACAGAACAGTAATCTTCTTTCTCTATCAGTCAATGGCACCATCATAAAATCAGCCTCCCAAGCTAACACGATAAGAGCCGTCTTGTATTCTCCACCTCACAGGCAATCGATCATCTCCCAGGGTAAGAGATGTGAAAATAATTCAGCCTTATTTATTCATAATAAGCCATTATGTAAATCAAATTTTATGTTACACACTTGCAATTTATAGCTCTTGGAGGCTTTCAGCTGCAAATGCACAAAATCTAATAGCGTAGTGCTAAGAAATTTAAAGCAATGATTAGTGCAACTTGTTTTAATGGTACTGTTGATGATAGTATTATAATTTCAGTGAGCCCTTGTTGCTTGTTTAATATATAATGTCATAAGAAAAACATAATTATTCGAGATATTTCTCGATATAAATAATAAAATAACCAACCAAATTGATAAAACTGCTAAACAGAAAATCAGCAAGAATAGAAAAGACTTGGACTATCAATTAAATTGAACCTATAAACACAGAATACAGAATTACTGCAGTGTTCACCTTCTTTACAAAAGCCATGTTTCTTCATTGTTTTTACATCTTCCACATATAGAGCATTATAATAACTATCTGGCATCTACTAAGAAACTGGAGAGGATTTGGGGATAATGATACTGAGTTTGGTAAAAATATATTACATTTTTCATATTATATAAATATTTCTAGATAAACACAAAAATTAAGGAGGATATTAAATAGGACACTTACATGAAACTTTTAAATAAAGTTGTTTTTATTGTAATGAAAAACTGGAGAGAGTATGTCTACATTAATGTCCTAGAGTTGTAAGAAAAAACTGGGTGACTAAAAAAAAAATAAGTTTATTCAGTTTTAAAGACTAGAAGTCTAAAATTAAGTGTCAGGAGGGCCATTCTCCTTCTAAAGGCTCTAGAGAGAAATCACTCTTTGCCCCTTACTGGCTTCTGGTGGTCGTCAGCATTCCTTGTCTTGTAGATGCATCACTCCACTCTCTGCTTCAGTTATCACATGGGATTCTTCCTGTGTGTGTCTCCAAATCTCTTTCTCCTTATGAGGGCACCAGTCATTGGATTTAGGGCCCACTCTAATCCAATATAACCTCTTCCTAACTGTATCATATCTGCAAAGATTCTATTTCCAAAAAAAGTTTACATTCACAGATTCTGAGGGTTAGGATTTCAATATCTCTTCTTGAGAGACACAATTCAACCCATAACAGTGTGTGTATGAACATAATTGTTCACATCAAATTTTATGGTAAATATGGCTAACATGCCATTCTTGATCAAAATGTTTTAGTGATAATCTCTTTATATTATTGAGTTTATGCTGATAATTAGTTTGTATAAGTAGATGATAGGAAAAGTAAAACAATTACAACTATTCAAAGTTGACAATAGTTGAAAATATATTTAAATAATCGAGTAATTTTCCTTCATCTATGTTACAAAATGTAACGTAGATTTTTTGTAATGAGGCAAATTGTTGTAGACTCCCATCAAAGCATTTTATAACAAGTATTTGAAAATGATAAGGCTTCAGGTATACACATTATAGTAGTCACTTGCAGCTAGCTTGGACTCCACTAAAAGAGTTGGTCCATCCAACTGAATTGACACAAAAGTCAATGATAGAGGTTCTGGGCTGCTGCCTGCAGCTGGACCCATCAGAAGTCCAGGATCTTTTGCTCATCATCTTCCTGCCACCTCCTGGCTTTGGGATGCCAATTGCTATCCTTGAACACCTAAAATAAGAACTCATTTAGCAGTGCTATGGATTCCTTCTTCAAAAACCATGGAGTGATTTGCTGCTGGCATCATTCTTTGATGACATTCAGCATATGATGGCAAAGCAGCAGATGCTGAATGTCACTCATTCTCATGGGATGCAGAACCACAGGATCTGCCTTCAGACATTGCTCAAGCCCCAGAGGAGGTTGCTCAAGATCTGAGATGATCAGTTTGAGGGCTACACTTAGTTGTCTCAAGGGCTGGTTGAAAGAACCCTTTGTCACACTCCTGAAATCCAATCTCAGCTGCCTGGCAAGCTTTGCTGTAGATCATGAAACTGAATAATAAATCAGCTCACGGTTTTCTGAGTTGCATCTTTACCTTGATGTGCAAATCAGTGCAAAGCTCTTTAGTTTGCCATTTATATAATTTGATATGACAACTTAGCTATGGAGTTTAAAGATTAAATAAACTGCAGACACACATCAATTATTAATATTATTATTACTCTCAGCCGACCATTTCCAAGTATACTTTCCACCTCAAAGCACATCAGTGGGAAATGAATTATTGTTATACTCCTTGGTTCAAGCATAAGTGTGAAATCCTCTGTAAACCTTGATGTGTGTATCAGGGTACTTTAGGAGGGTAGTTCCCTAGGGTTCTACCAAAATGAAAAGGAACAGATATGTTTTAATTTGTAATTATATATCTCCAAGAGATAATGAGCTGCACTTCCAGAACTCATTAATAAAGAATATACGAGCCAAGGCTGTGCTGAAATTGATGTTCATATTTGTATGAAAATCAACATTTGTTAAAGATCAGACTAACTGTATTCTTATCTAGGTCATAAAGTAGCTTCTACTTGCAAATGTGTTTCTGCTGTTTTTGAAAATGAATAAGAATAAATGTTAAAGTATTTAATTTGTCCACTTTAACCCTCTTGATTTTATTTAGGGCTTATCATTTTCCATCATTAAAAATATAATGTGGATTTTTTGTAATAATGGGGGTCACAATTCTTCTACAAATTATTAGTGGAGCTGTAAGAACTTTCTTATCTAGAAAATGTAAATTCTTTAAAATGCAACTTAGTTTAAGGTGGTTTTTTTCCAGTTCTGTGAAGAAGGTCATTGGTAGCTTGATGGGGATAGTGTTGAATCTGTAAGTTACTTTGCGCAGTATGGCCATTTTCATGATATTGATTCTTCCTAACCATGAACATGGAATGTTTCGCCATCTGTTTGTGTCCTCTCTTATTTCATTGAGCAATGGTTTGTAGTTCTCCTTCAAGAGGTCTTTTACATTCCAAAAGAGAGCCCACATAGCTGAGTCAATTCTAAGCAAAAAGAACACAGTGGGAGGCATCACACTACTGGACTTCAATCTATACTACAACGCTGAAGCAATCAAAACAGCATGGTACTGGTACCAAAACAGAGATATAGACCAATGGAACAGAGCAGAGGCCTCGGAGGCAACACAACATATCTACAACCATCCGATCTTTGACAAACCTGACAAAAACAAGCAATGGGGAAAGGATTCCCTGTTTAATAAATGGTGTTGGGAAAACTGGCTAGCCATGTGCAGAAAGCAGAAACTGGACCCCTTCCTGACACCTTACACTAAAGTTAACTCCAGATGGATTAAAGACTTAAACATAAGACCTGACACCATAAAAACTCTAGAAGAAAATCTAGGTATAACCACTCAGGACATAGGCGTAGGCAACAACTTCACGACCAAAACACCAAAAGCATTGGCAAAAAAAGCCAAAATAGACAAATGGGACCTAATCAAACTCCACAGGTTCTGCATGGCAAAAGAAACAGTCATTAGAGTGAATTGGCAACCAACAGAATGGGAAAAATTTTTTTACAGTTTAACCATCTGACAAAGGGCTGATATAAAGAATTTACAAAGAACTAAAACAGATTTACAAGAAAAAAACAAGCCCATTCAAAAGTGGGCAAAGGATATGAACAGACACTTTCCAAAGAAGACATACATGAGGCCAATAAACATGAAGAAATGCTCATCATCACTAGTCATTAGAGAAATGCAAATCAAAACTACATTGAGATACCATCTCACGCCAGTTAGAATGGCGATCATTAAAACATCTGGAGACAACAGATGCTGGAGTCCAAGCTAGCTGGAGAGGATGTGGAGAAATAGGAACACTTTTACCACTGGTGGGAGTGTAAATTAGTTCAACCATTGTGGAAGACAGTGTGGTGATTCCTCAAGGACTTGGAAATAGAAATTCCATTTGACCCAGCAATCCCATTACTGGGTATATATGCAAAGGATTATAAATCATTCTACTGTAAGGACACATGCACACAAATATTCATTGCAGAACTGTTTACAATAGCAAAGACCTGGAACCAATCCAAATGCCCATCGATGATAGACTGGACAGGGAAAATATGGCACATATACACCATGGAATATTATGCAGCCATCAAAAACGATGAGTTCGTGTTCTTTGTAGGGACATGAATGAACCTGGAGACCATCATTCTCAGCAAACTGACACAAAAACAGAAAATAAAATACCACATGTTCTCACTCATAGGCAGGTGTTGAACAATGAGAACATATGGACACAGGGAGGGGAACACTACACACTGGGGTCTGTTGGGGGGAATAGGGGAGGAACAGTGGGGGGTGGGGAGTTGGGGAGAGATAGCATGGGGAGAAATGCCAGATATAGGTGAAGGGGAGGAAGGCAACAAATCACACTGCCACGTGTGTACCTATGCAACTACCTTGCATGTTCTTCACATGTACCTCAAAACCTAAAATGCAATTAAAAAAAAAAGTCAACTTAGACAATTGAACTCTTTGTCCTTATCAATAAATACTGTCACCTCATCTAGATGTTTTGGCCCAGAAATATAAAAGCATTCTTTACATATCTTATGTCTTCTTAGCAACCTATGCATTTTGTATCTGTGTAATCCTTATTCTCACCTATGCTCGACACTCAGTTCCTAAGTACAGTTTTTGGATCATATTCAAATGTGCCTTCCTCCATTCTGGAGCTTCACCACACCTTTTTTGAAAACCAAGAAAAGTTAATGGTGTGGTCATCAAAGCTATGCAAGGACTTTCTGATTAGGAAGCGATAAACAATCACCACACATATCAAAGCCAGCCATGCAGTGGGAAAACATATTTGCAAAGTGCTCACAGGAGAGTAAACCATTATAACTCTTGGGGTATCCAATCTGCCTTAAAATATCTGTGCTCATTAACCCAATCATTTTCAGAAATTTGTTAAAAAGAATAAATTGTGAATCAGAAAAAATTTTATGCACATAGATACTTATTGCCATATTTCTTATCATGTTTAACAAAGAAGAGAAAAAAGTAAACAGTCTAATACTTTTGTTTTTTAATTTTACTTTATATTCTGGGGTACATGTGCAGCTCTTGCAGGATTGTTGCATAGGTACACACATGCCATGTTGGTCTACTGTTTCCATCCTCCCATCACCTACATCAGGTATTTCTTCCAATGTTATCCCTCCCCAACCTCCCCACCCCCTGTCGTCCCTCTCCTAGCCCCCCACTCCCCAACAGACCCCAGATTGTGATGTTTCCCTCCCTGTGCCCATGTGTTCTCATTGTTCAACACCTGCCTATGAGTGAGAACTTGTGGTGTTTGGTTTTCTGTTCTTGTGTCAGTTTGCTGAGAATAATGCTTTCCAGATTCATCCATATCCCTACAAACAACATGAACTCATCCTTTTTTATGGCTGCACAGTATTCCATGGTTTATATGTGCCATATTTTCTGTATCCAGTCTATCATTAATGGGCATTTGTGAGGCCAACAAACATATGAAAAAAATGCTCAACATTACTGGTCATTAGAGAAATGCAAATCAAAACCATATTGAGATACCATCTCACACCAGTTAGAATGGTGATCATTAAAAAATCTGGAGAAATAGATGCTGGGGAGGATATGGAGAAATAGGAACACTTTTACACTGTTAGTGGTAGTGTAAATTAGTTCAACCATTGTGGAAAACAGTGTAACCATTCCTCAAAGATCTAGAAATAGAAATTCCATTTGACCCAGTCTAATACTTTTTAAAAATAAATGATTAAATAAATGTATACAATGATTATACCAACTAACATAATGTTTCAAGGCAATTTCAATAGATGATGAAATACGTGTTAAAGAATTTAGTAACAATATCCTATTATAAAGTTTAATATAAAATCAACTATTTAAAAATAACTGAAAACAATCAGTAACATAAAATGTAGAAAAGGAAACATATTAAAGAAAGGTAGCTGTTACGTCAAATGAAGAGATTATTTTTATTTTCCTTCTTAAAAGTTTCTGCATTTTCTACATATTTTATAATGAGCATAGGTTGCTTTTCTATCAGAGAAAGTAAAAAGCTAATAAAAATCGTGTTTATATAAAACTCAAATGTTATTAATAAAACAAGTGAAGAAACAAGTAAAAATATTATCATCTATTTGAGAATGAACAATTTTTCTAAGACCCCCCCCCCAGTTGTATATCATCTGTCCTGTAATAGGGATTCAAAAATAGTAAAGACATCATTCCTGCTTTTTGTGTTGTTGTTGTTTCCATAGGCAGGGAACAGAAAGTAATTAATATCTAGAAACTATGGTTTTTGCAGAATCATCATAGAAAGACCCATAGGTTTAAATATTATGTTTTTAATCCTCTTCAGGCTGAAGAAACAATTTTGATTCAAAGTCAAGGTTATTCAATCCTTGACAGTATTAACATTTTAAACCTGCCTTTCAAAATTTGGCTTGCAATTTAACAGTTCATTATTATCACCTTGTAAACTCTCTTAAAAGTACTCCGAGGCCATCTTGTAAAGATTCCAAAGATACCACCTTTAGTGGTAGCAAGGCTGGCTGTATTCACCACTGGTTGGATTATGGTTATTGATAATACAGGATGGTGGCATGATGGTGGCAGGACCAGCATTAAGTTAATGATCACGTCTAACTCTTCAATAGTTTTGCATTTCTTATAAGCATGAAACCGAAGCATTTGGATATCTCACTAACTCAGATAGGATAGCAATGATTTAACACACTATTATTCAGCACAGAATTTATATTCTAGCCAAAGTTTTGTATGCCAAGGGGAAAATAATCTTATTTTGATTTGAAGCTCACTTCTAAAGAAGAGAAATAATTTCCAGGGAAATGTAAATAAAGAAAAATCAAAAGAATGGCATGATAAAGGAGAGTGCCAGAATGGGTTTTGGATGACAGAACTGAAATTAATTTAAAAACAAAATTCTTTCTACTTCTGTATCTTCCTAAAATTAACATATATCTTTTTAATAATGAAAATGTATCAATAAATTGTCAATTATACCATACTGGATCTTTATCTATTAACCTCTGTCATATAATCACTCATTTAAGTAACCAGCTATTATGCTTCAAAATAGGAAGAATAATTTCTATGCTGATTATGGTTAAATTCTTGTCCCTTCCAGTAGCTTTTTGCTATTAGAAGACTCTGGGTATCTTAAAATGCTTAAAAAATTCTGTTGTTGAAAATTGTAGTATTAATAATTGGAAAATATAGAAAAAAGAATAATATTTATTGAATACTCACTAAGTCAGGCACAATATATAAATTTAATCACTTTTAAAACTTTTTTTTTTGAGACAGAGTCTTGCTCTCATTGCCCAGACTGGAGTGCAATGGTGCGATCTCGGCTCACTGCAACCTCTGCATTTAGGTTCAAGTGATTCTCCTTCCTCAGCCTCCCGAGTAGCTGGGATTACAAGCCCCTGCCACCACTCCCACCACTACTTGTATCTTTAGTAGAGATGGGGTTTCACTCTATTGGTCAGGCTAGTCTCGAACTCCTGACTTCAGGCCATCCACCCACCTCGGCCTCCCAAAGTACTGGGATTACAGGCATGAGCCACTGCTCCCAGCCACGCTTTTAAATCTTCACAACTCCAACTATTAAGCATGTCCATGCCAATTTTATACAGGCAGAAACTGAAGCTCAGGGAGGCCAAAGTTGGTTGATCAAGATGAGACAGCCACTAACGGCAGAAAGAGAACTGGACACAGACATGTTTTGTCTCAGTGTCTATTCACTTTTTACTTCATTATATTCTCTCTTCTACATTGTAAGAGGAAACTGCGAGGAATGTAGAGAGCCCTTTCTAATGCCCTCCATCACAGCTAAGAGTTTTTCTGTTTCCTACCAGTTAAATAGCGAGCAAAGAATTTAAAAAGAAAAAATTGAGCCTTATTTTGCATCTAAACACCAATGAAAAAGATATTTTAGTTTGACATGCAGTCCCACAAATTCACAAATTATTGTACATCTGTGGTTACATTTTCTGTTGACTTTACCACTTTACAAATAGTCTTGTATTTGTAATAATTGGAAAAGAATTAATTGGATAATTTAAACTACAATATTTGGGATTATTACAATAATTGGAAAATAATTATATTGTGTAATTGGAAAAAGTAATAGAAATGAGAAAATGACATAGTCATATTAAATTTGCAAACAAGATTACTTGAGCATAAATGTACTGTTTTGAAGTCAATAGATGACAATTAGCTGTCATTTATGGGATTTCATCACCAATCACTTACCTAATATTATTTTTCTCAAGAGTGGATATTTTTCTTTACTAAGGTACTAGGAAAGGTTAAATTTGACAAGTGAAGCCCCAAAAATATAAGAAAAGTATGTGCTACTATAAAGTAGAAATTCATGTACCCTTTCATCATTTATTTGAGTTGATAGTCTTCCAAATTAGATTTTTGAAGGATAATAACCAAGTGATATTAGATTGAGGCAAAATTAATTGCAGTTTTTGCCATTCTTTCAATGAAAAAACATAACTTTGCACCTACAAATATCAAACTATAAACTGTCTTATATACATCATCATTTAATGAAAGATATCAGTCTATGCTTAAATTATGTTCTATTTTTAAATATACAAAATTAATTTTCAATAAAAGTATTTCTAAACCCAAAGTACATAGTGAAATCTGATGTCATATGGTAGACAAGTGGTTTTTGTTCATTTGCTTGTTCATTTTGTATAACTAGAACACAATGTCCTACCTTCTTCCTATCTGAAATGTACATGCAAGCCTGTATCAGAATGTATATGATATGATATCCTAGTCAATTTCCAAGGTAACCTGGACAATAAGCATATGAAATGCAAAAGTAAAAGCTTTAAAATTGCTTTCTGTCAAACACCATAGTCTTGGTATACACCATCATGGGGCATGTATGACATTTATCAAATAGCTTCAATTTAGGAAGCAATGAAATGGAAAACTCACTTTCATGCTGAAGTGTCATCATATTGTGGATTACTCAGAGGAAAGAGAAGAGTGTTAGGGCTTCAAAAAGAGAAATACTTTCTGAAGACAGTATTTCATGTGAAATTTCTGCTTTCGATGGTACACAGTAAAATTGTTTATCAATTGACATTCGAAGGTGAGTGGAAGAACTCAGTTTTAAAGTACGTTGCATGCTCCTTCACATTAGGAAAATCAGAAAGCTCGGGGTCCACCAACTCCTTTTGATTCATGGCTCTTTAGTTCACTGGCATGCATAAATATTTCTCATCATCAATTTTGAACAAATGCTGAAGAAACCTCACAAAATGATATAATACATTTCCACTGCACCAACAAACTATTGCTCTTTTGCTCAAATCTTCTTGTCATTCAGATCATAGTTTACTTTTATTGTCCTTAACAATCACTGTAAGTAAGATCATCAGTTATGAGAACTCACAGAAACAAATGCATGGATCCCTAAATATCTGAACTAGAAGAAATCTCAGATGTTACATACCTCTGCTTTTCTTTATAGAATGATTTATTGATAGCTGAAGTGAGTTTTTACCCTAATGCTTTTGTAACTCCATCCCACTAGAAGTCATGTTGGCATTGGATGAATTCCTAATCCTTATTCATTGACACCATATCCCCAGGATATTGTGACCACTTTTGCTCAGAGCTGAAGTTGGGATGAAGCAATATATATCTTTTATTATTAAGGCTTTTAAATAAATTGTATTGTTTTTTTTTTGAGGTTTACAACATGATGTTATGAGATATATATAGATAGTGAAATGGTTCCTGTAGCAAAGCAGATCAACATATCTATCATCTCACATAGTTACTTTCTGTGACAGGAACAGCTAAAATCTACTTATTTAACAAAATCTCTAATATGATAAAATTTTATTAACTATAGTCCAAAAGTTGTATGCTTTTATTTATCTCTGCTTTCAGAAAAAGAGTCTAGAAAAGGTTTTATAGAATGTCTTTATTGATTAAGCACAATAAAGACATTCTATAAAAACTTTAAGACATATGAATAATCACATGCATTTATTTCACTTTAAATAGACAACTGATTTAATTTTAAAGAGGGAGATATCTGGATGAAAACAATTAGCAGGTTGCTTACTAGCCATTCTACTGTATTGTAAGGTAAAGTGGTCTTGGACCCAAAGCAGGAGTACATTCAATTTTAGAGACTCTATTAAGATAATTCATCAAGACAATAGTTAAAAATAAGCATGATTACCTAATAAGAGTTAAATTAGATGACCTTGTTTTTTAAACTCCCATATATGTAATAAGTCTGTAAGATCCTCACAATTTAGAAGCTTAAGAATTATTATCTAATATGACCATTGCCCTTTACAAGATTATAATAGTACTTAACTATATAATAGTTTTTCCAAATAATTATACCTTCCTGGAATGTTCAGGGAGTGATTGTTGGCATGAGATTCTGCTATGCCATATCTTGCCCCAAATCTAGTGCTGATAATACAGTGACTTACTATGGATGATTGTAAGGGAAAATATTTACCATGCATAGCTAAAATAAATAGAAATCCTAAAATAAAGCTATTAGGCATTGCTTTTGGCAATGCAGCCTTTGGTGTGAAGGAAAACATTCCATGAGGGAAAACAAACAGAAACACAAAGATGGTCAAGGATCAATGTGCTGCTAAGAAAGAATAACACAGAAATAACTTCCATCATTTGTCAAGTTCAGTCTCAAATTTATATTAAAGAATAACACAGAAATAACTTCCATCATTTGTCAAGTTCAGTCTCAAATTTATATTAAGTAGGGAACTGTGAATGTATTGAAGTGTGACATCTTTTCTTCCTTCATCTCTTTTCAAAACCATGTGGATTACCCACTTGAACGCACTGTGAGCTGAACTTTGGAAAAAACAATTAACAAACAAAAAACACTGATAAGACAAAATTCACCAATTTAAAGGTGATGTGAAAATGAATTATTGGTTTTCAGTCATACAGTTAAACTATTTCATTTTTCCTTATAAAATGATAACTAAAACAATTGGCTTTATTGAGTTCAGAATAAAAGAATTAAATATTTTTCCAAGAATGTAGCTGGTAAATGATGAAATTAGGAATGAGTGACACTGCTGCTGGATGGTTTATAAAAAGGAAAACATTAGCTGGCCTCTATATTTCTGTGATGGTGTTAATTCTTTGACAATTTCTTTTCATAATTTTAATTGTTCTTCTAATATAATATGATAGCTCTTAGAATTGGAACGAACCTCAATGAGTCATCTTTTTTTTTTTTTTTTTTTTTTTGAGACGGAGTGTCGCTGTTGTTAACCAGACTGGAGTGCAATGGCACGATCTCGGCTCACCGCAACCTCCGCCTTCTGGGTTCAAGCAATTCTCCAGCCTCAGCCTCCCGAGTAGCTGGGACTACGGACACGCAACACCATGCCCAGCTGATTTTTGTATTTTTAGTAGAGACGTGGTTTCACCTTGTTGACCAGGATGGTCTCGATCTCTCGATCCACCTGCCTCGGCCTCCCAAAGTGCTGGGATTATAGGCGTGAGCCAGCGCGCCCAGCCCTCAACAAGTCATCTAATCAAGCTCCTTGTCCTCCAGCAGAGAATTCAGTTCGACAAATTGTTATTGAAAGCCTGCTACATCAGAGCCACTGTCCTAATCTCTGGGTCAGATTCAGAAAACAGGCCTACCGGTCTTGCAAAATTCATATTCTTCTCAAGAGATAGATTCAAGAATTGAGTTCCAGGCAAGTAAGTTATTTGCCCAAGGTCACAAAACATAGTGATTTTCCACTATTTAAGAAAAATATTATCTTCAATGTATTCATGAGTTCCTCTCAGATTTGGCAATTCTTCTTGTCACATTATCAATTATGTGATAAAAACAGACTGTGGTGATGGCAGGGTAATTTGTTCTTTGCTCCAGGTTTAATAATAAATACTATATAACAATCATATCAGAGGGAAAAAAAAGGATTTCAAAACACTTAAGTTAGGAACTGGAACATAATCACAGATAAAGATTAATCTATTAAAGGACAGCATCAAACTTTCCAAGAGATGAATATTTTTCCAAGATAATATGAAGAATACTATAAAAGTAGAAAACTGAGTTATATCCATTAAAATGTAAGAAATTAGAAATGTTGTCAAAATACCCTTCTCCATATCCCAAAAAGGGGGTCAGACTAATTCTCTCAAACTTTCAGGAAACAAACTCCCCTGTAAGTCCTTTTCAAAGATACATTGTATCTTTATGATTCATGACTGTGTCCCCAGTACTTGACATATAATACTGTTCAATACAGGTATTATTGGAAGAAAATAGAAATGTCATTTACTGTAGAAATTATTCACAGCATACAGAAAAGAATGGAGATATCATAGTTATTTTACCAACCTAGCAAAACTGACAGAAAAATCTAAGAGGATTACCAAGAGAGAAAACTATGGAAACCTTATTTATAAGATTACCAAGAGAGAAAACGACAATCTTACTTATAAATATAAAGTCTAAAACTTTCAGGAAAACATCAACAAATCAACTCCTGAGCATATGAAAGGAAAAATCCTCCGTGACAAAGCAAAGATTATGCTTTGAGTGCAAGAAAAATTCAGTATAAGCAGCTCTAGTTATACAAATCAACTTACTATTTCTGCAAAGACTCATAACATTATATCCATACATGTTAGTATGCTTTGATAAAAAATAATTTTCTATAGTAAACATCTTTTAAAAATAGAAAAATAAGATTTTTTCTTAATATGAGTTTTTTTAAAAAATACTTTGTAACTCTAATAGCAGCACTAAAATAAATAGTAAAATGAATTAAATTAGGAAAAAGACAAAGAGGTCCTTTTTCACCGATATTGTTTAACCATATTCTAGAAGTGTTTCCCGTGATCAAGCAAGATTAAAAAATGGAAAGTATAAATACTGAAAATAAAGAAAATGTCATTATTTGCATACAATTTGATTATCTAGCTGAAAAAGTCAAGACAACTAACTGAAAACTGTATAAACTAGTAAGTATTAGTCGAAATGCTGACCACAGAAATAAATTAGTAGATTTCACATATGTCAATAATCAATATTTTAATAATCAGCATCTAACAATAATGTAATATAATAAAAATAACTGAATTCAAATAGCAACAACTATGCAAAATATGTAGTGACTAAATTTAACAAGAATTATGAAGACTATCAGAAAAAAACCCACAACATTCTACTGAAGAATACAAATAAAGATGAATGAATAATAGAAATACTAATTCGCCAAAACTAAAAATAATTTGTTTAAAACAAGTATAGCACACAAAATGTTAATTGATTTCCTACATATAAAATATTTCACATAGCAAAAGAAATATAGGCTAAAAAGGTGAGCAAGCAATTTAAATTTACAAAGTAGTAAGTGTAAACGGGCATGAATTTTTAAACTTACTTGTGATTAAATAAGTACTAATTAAAATGGGCATTATCAGAGGTCAATAACTAGATGATAAAAAGAATACTGAAACGAGCTTTAGGGGAGTTTATTGCTGGGTTTGTACATTGGCATAGGCTTTTGTGGAGGCATTTTAGTAATATGTGTTGAAGTTGAACATGCATATCCTTTGACCTAGACATTAAAAATTTGGAATTTCTTCTAAGAAAATACTTGGATACATTCACAAGATGCATATATAAGGATGTTACTATACTGTATAACTATAGTTATAACTTGTTCATGTGTAAATAAATTCTGGAAGCATATAATCAGAATATCCAATATATGGAAGCATATAATCAGAATATCCAAGTCAGATTATGGGCAATCCTCTTCCGCATGATTTCTTATGTTTTCTGAAATTTCTGCAATGAACATTTCTACTTTTTAATATGAAATTAAAATGAACATTTAAGAAAAAATATATCATTTCGGGTTGGAGAAACTGAGAAGTGAGTTGATCTGGTATATTGTTCAGTGTAGAGAAAATCTACCGAAGGACATGGATACCTAATAATGGTTTTGCTGGGTCTGAAGCAGTTAAAATTGCTTTCTATACAGGCCATTTTTCCTTGATTAACACACCCACGGCTGAATTTGAAAATGAAAAAGATATGTGAAAAACTGTCCTTTGTAGAGCATTTATGCCTTACCTAAATAACGATAAACAAGCCATCCTTAGGTAGCCAGAGTTGAGAAAGATCTACCTTGAAAGCATACAATATATGCTCCCTCATTTTAAAAAGCCAGTCTTGGCCCCCAGTCTTCAGCAGCTGCTCTTACACGAGTGGGCCCAGTGCCAGCATCAGCTCCTGGAGCTTTTCCTGAGTGGGCAGCGGCAGCTTCTGAGGTGACCTGGGCAGAGGCTATGGTGGGGCCATCGGCATGGGAGGCATTACCACCATCATGGTCAACCAGAGCCTGCTGAACTCCCTTAACCTGGAGGTGCACCCCAACATCCAGGCCATGTGCACCCAGGAGAAGGAGCAGTTCAGCAGCCTCAACAACAAGTTTGCCTCCTTCATAGACAAGGTATGGTTCTTGGAGCAGCAGAAGGAGATGCTGGAGACCAAGTGGAGCCTCCTGCAGCAGCAGAAGACAGCTGGGAGCAACATGGACAACATGTTCAAGAGCTACATCAACAACCTTAGGCGGCAGCTGGAGACTCTGGGCCAGGAGAAGCTAAAGCTGGAGGCAGAGCTTGGCAGTGTGCAAAGGCTGGTAGAGGACTTCAAGAACAAGTATGAGGATGAGATCAGTAAGCCTACAGAGATGGAGAATGAACTTGTCCTCATGAAGAAGGATGCAGATGAAGCTTACATGAACAAAGTGGAGCTGGAGTCTCGCCCAGAAGGGCCGACTGACATCGACTTCCTCAGGCAGCTGTATGAAGAGGAGATCCGGGAGCTGCAGTCCAGATCTCGGACACGTCTATGATGCTGTCCATGGACAACAGCCGCTCCATGGACATGGATAGCATCGGCGCTGGGGTCAAGGCGCAGTACGAGGAGACCGCCAATCACAGCCGGGCTGAGGCGGAGAGCATGTAGTAGATGAAGTAGGAGGAGATACAGACAGTGTCTGGGAAGCACGGGGATGACCTGCGGTACAAAGACTGAGATCTCCGAGATGAGCTGGAACATCAGCCAGCTCCAGGCTGAGACTGAGGACCTCAGAGGCCAGAGGGCTTCCCTGGGGGCCGCCATGGCAGATGCCAAGCAGTGTGGGGAGCTGGCGGATAAGGATGGCAACGCCAAGCTGTCTGATCTGAAGGCCGCCCTGCAGCGGACTAAGCAGGAGGCGGCGCGCAGCTGCGTAGGTACCAGGGGCTGATGAACGTCAAGCTGGCCCTGGGCATCAAGATCGCCACCTACAGGAAGCTGCTGGAAGGCGAGGAGAGCCTGTTGCATCTCCGGATGCAGAACATGAGTATTCATAGGAAGACACCCGGGGGCAATGCAGGTGGTCTGAGCTCGGCCTATGGGGGCCTTACGAGCCCCGGCCTCAGCTACGGCCTGGGCTGCAGATTTGCCTCTGGTGCGAGCTCCAGCTCCTTCATCCACTCCAGCTCCACCAGGGCCGTGGTTGTGCAGATCAGACCTGCGATGGGAGGCTGGTGTCTGGGTCCTCTGACGTTTTGTCTAAGTGAACAGCTGCGGCAGCCCCTCCCAGCCTGCCCCTCCTGCGGCTTCTCCAGAGCCTGGGAGAGAGATCCCGGTGCGGGGAAGCACAGGGAACAGGAGAGTCACCTGAGGCTCAGCCCTAGCCCTCAGTTCACCCACGGGGGAGTTTACTGCCTGGGGACCTCCCTTGCCCATGCCTCCAGCTATAAAACAATGCGATTGCTTTTTTGGTCCAAAATAAAACCTCAGCTAGCTTTGCCAAAATAAATAAATAAAAATAATAAAGAGCCAGTTTTTAAGGTGGGAAATTAAATTGCTGCAACCCTTTTTGGCAAACTGAGTGCCTACTAAAGCTAAATAGACACAAAAATTGTGACCCATCAATTCCACTCCTGAGTTGATGGCCAAAAGAAATGAATGCTTATATTCAACAAAGACCCATGCATGAATGGCAGTTTAATTCCTAAGAGTCAAGAACTGCAAACAATCGAAATATCTGTCAAAAGAGAATGTGGTAATTTGTTTAGTGGAATACTACATAGCAATGAAAAAGAACAAAGTACTGCCAAATGCAACAAAATAGATGACTCTCACAGAGTTAATTGTGAGTGAAAGAAACCAATCATAGAAACAGAATTATTATTTGATTCCATTTATATCAGTTTAAAAAATGAAAAGGTATTCAACAGTAATAGAAGTTAGAATAATAGCTTAGGAATGAAGTTATTGCCTTAAAAGGGAACATGTGACCTTCTGGGGTGTTAGAAATACCGTATAATCTAATTTGAGTGGCAGTTGTATGTATGGACAGATATGTAAAAATTTGCTGAGCTACACATACAGATTTGAGCATTTTACTTGTATAGAAGTTATACCTTAATTAAAAGTTTTTTTTAAAGTAAGTAAAAATAAAAGTCAATCTTTCCAGGAAGAAAAAAATCAGGTCAGCATACTGAGCAGAGGTGGTTTCAGGGTATTATACAGTCAGCACTTTTTCTGGTGATGGGAAGATTATTATAACATCTGAATACATTTAATTATGATAACTGGCCAGCAGTCATTTATAGAAATTATTCATAAATATTTAAACACACTGCCTGAGAACATTTCTAAAGAGCTTTTAACACCTTCCAGTCAAAGTACATTGGTGTAATTTTCCAAGATTATGCTCTTGACATTGAAGTAATTGAAAAATCCAGTGCAGATTGACTGATGTTAGTAACAAAGGAATCTATTGCTTTCTTGTTCTTTATTTTATAGTACTTTATTTTAGGTTCATCATATTCATTCTGCTTAAATGAGTTTCTAAATATGAAAATCCTGGCTGACACTTTCTAATCTGCCCACCATTCTAATGTTGCCGAAAGCCTCTACCTGAGGGCTGAGTCTGGCCTCTATTGGCAAATCTACCTGTTAGTTTATCTATAAAATAGGGAAGATGAAGGAGAATTTGCCAAGGGCAAACTGTAAAAAATGTCATGAGTAATTTTCCCAATTTTAAGATCGCTTTATTATTTTTAAATTATTATTATTATTATTTGAGACCGAGTCTCGCTCTGTAGCACAGGCTGGAGGGCAGTGACACGATCTTGGCTCATTGCAACCTCCACCTCCAGTGTTCAAGAGATTGTCCTGCCTCAGCCTCCCAAGTAGCTATAACTACAGGCGCCTGCCACCATGCCCAGCTAAGTTTTGGATTTTTAGTTAAGATGGGGTTTCACCATGATGGCCTAGATGGTCTCCATCTCTTGACCTCGTGCTCCACCTGCCTCAGACTCCCAAAGTGCTGTGATTTACAGGCACGAACCACCATGCCCGGACCTGTTTTTAAATATTTTTTTCATGGTTTTTATTTTTTAGAGACAGGGTCTCATTAAAAAAAAAAAAAGGGAAGCCCAGGCTGGCCTCCAGCAATTCAGCCTCCTGAGTAGCTGGGACAACAGGTACTTGCCACAGGGCATAGCTAAATCACTTAAAATTATTTCATTCTATTATTTCTCTACTGACATTTTGCTTCCTAGAGAGCATTCTGGGTAGCAAAAATGTAAGCACTGCCCTACAGTTTGCAAAAGTTACAGATTTATATATGCATTTTCCTTTCTGATGCATAGTTTATTCTCTAATATTGCCCTGAACTTCCTTAGAAACCTCATTCCCACTGTGAGGAATGTGAACAACTCAGACCTGCCAATTAATGAAGTTCTAAGTCATCTGGCTCAATAGTTTCCTTTTAGTATAGACATTCAGTCTTTTGAAGTTAAACCCTTTACCAGCTCTCTTCTTTCATTATTCTTTTCCTTGCATTGCCCTGTTCCCAGATGGCTTTGGGTGTCTGGGAGTGAGGTAGGACAGTTGTCACTAGTGGGACTTTGTGCTGGGAGTGTAACATTTCTGGGATTGCTGCATGTCGTCTGCTTTCTCAGGTATTTCTCTGAGAAAATGCCCCTTGTCTGGTAGCTGGCTTGATGTATAGCCTATTGCCAGCTCTATCCAACACCAACAGGTTGATCTTTCCCAGCTAGCTCAAGGTTCAGTAGTACGTCCTGATGGTCTTAACCTCTCCTTTGTTCTAATGGATGTCATAAATGCCTCTGAATATTTTCAAATTCTACATCAGTTCTTAGCCAAGATGTTCCAACCTGCAAAGCCCCCTTTCCTCTCACCTCAGTAGGGCACAAGGCAGGGCTACTTAACTTCATTCAGCCTTCTTGGTATCTGCCTCTAGAGACCTGTGGAAATTTTCAAATCTAAATTCAGGTCATGGGGCAGTAGTCTTTAACTTCAGGCTGCATTGGAAACCTCTGGAATTCTTGTTGAAACACAGATTGCTCTGTGGTGTGAAGTAGGTCTGGGGCGTGAAGTCTAAGAATTTGCATTTTTAACATGTCCCCAGGTGAAGCTGCTGCTGCTGCTGCCGCCTTCTGATGACCACTGGCCATAGGAGAATAAAGCCAACCAAGCTCAGGAAAGCTGAAACTTTGGTACTTTCAATATTATCTCAATATGGCTTGATGCAGTTGATGAGAGTCTATGAAATCATTACTTTCTGGATCTCCCAAAGTGAATTTTTTAAAAAATCCCTATCGTTTACATTTCTCTTATCTAACACCAGTCCCTCTCAGAGCTTCTCATATTTCCCCGGCTGTACCCTACTTCCTTACATCCTTTTATCTCTTCTCATTCCTTTGGAAAGAGAATAAGTGGATTTGGCTATCACATCTCCTATATGCAATATTCTCTCACCCTAGGCAACGTGCCAAATATCACAGCTGCCATAGGAAGACAGGGTATCTCCGTTACACTTTACAGAAGACCTGGTTCTGAACAGCTCAAGATATTTAGAATATTCTTTTTTTCTAAAGAAAGTCTAACTTTAAAGACAACTGTCTTTCTGAAGGATCATACTTTGGTCCAAATAAAGATTAACTCTTTTTTTTTCTCTTTGTACTCCTGATATAACCACCCCACCTCTCTGTTCTCTGCATCCGTATACAGTAGCAGGCAACTGAATGCCTCTGCTTAACCAAAGAGAAGATTATGGCCATGGAATTACAAAATACAGAGGTCATTAATATTTTGCTAAATTATCTTTGTTGGGGATAATGTTCATTAACGACTCCATTCTATTTCTTTATTTGAGAAACTGGTGACCAGAGGGCTCAAATTACAGAGCACGCTGCATATTATAATATAGAAAGCAAATCTATTCTTAGTGCTAAAATTGTACTTAAATTACCTCATTAAACACTATGAAACAAAAAAAAATCCTATATACTGTAATCATTTTCAAATATTCACTTCCCTGCCAATAGCTATATTTTGCCAGGTTGTGGAGACAAAGCAAGTTGGCAAGATGACGAGAAACCTGTAATTGGCAGTACAGAAAATCTTTCTGCTGCCAATTTCATGGGCAGGTGCCCGAGATTTGATAAGATAAGAGAGGAAAATTTGTTGCTATGATTCTGAATTTTATAGAAAGCCACTTCCTGCTATTTTAATGTTTGCAATTGCAAGTTTAGGTTGGCCAAATTTTTCAGGTAGATATGCTATCTAAGTGGACCCACCACCTTACTACAATTCTCCAAATTTGAAAAATAAATACAATAATTAAACAGGTCTAAGATGGAGACAACAAATCAGACTCCACAGAATGTAGCAGCATAGATTCTTTCACGTAAATGATACCAAGTATTTCCTGTTTGTGGACCTCACTAAAAACTGATTTATTTATATACTGACATTGAATTTTATTGAATTTCTCAAATTATCTTTAAAGACAACCAATTTTAAGCCACAACAAAAGTATGATGGTCATAAATGCCTCTGAATATTTTCAAATTCTACATCAGTTCTTAGCCCAGATGTTCCAACCTGCAAAGCCCCCTTTCCTTTCACCTCAGTAGGGCACAAGGCAGGGCTACTTGACTTCATTCAGCCTTCTTGGTATCTGCCTCTAGAGACCTGTGGAAATTTTCAAATCTAAATTCAGGTCATGGGGCAGTAGTCTTTAACTTCAGAGTCTTTGCCATGTACCTCAGCCCAGAATGGAGCACAGTCCTTGACTCTTTACTAACAGAAAAAATTTTACGAAGTATTTGCTTACCTTTGGATTTGGTCATGGGGCATGTAATTCCTATTAGTATAAACACAAAGAAGTCTTTTACATTTTTTTTTAAAGCCAAGGCAGCACCATTCTGTATCATTCACTGGCCCCATTAAGAGGTCTGGTCCTTTATACCATCTCTCTTCAGAGAAGCTCCTTATCTTGGTAGGATCACCAATAACATGGGCTTCTGTTTCTCCTAAAAAAGAATCCTGGGACTCTCATTTTATATGGCCCATTTTCCCCAAGTTTTTCTATTTCCTGTTTCATAAGGAAGGGTCTTTATTGTAAAGAAAGTTATTTGGAAGAGAAAAGAGCCATTTTCAGAGGAGTCTACAGTGAGTAATTTTCTTTGGTTTATAATCAGTCTAATGCAAAGGATAAAATAGTGGACCAGAGATAAGAAAAACTAAATGCATTGCCCATTTTAGACACTAATGTTATGCATCCCTGAACAGGTCACTTCTCCTCCCTGGATCTCTTTTATAAAATGGAAGGTTGGAGCAGAAGGTGTCTATTTTTCTTTGCACTAAGTTGTAACCATACAAATACTCATGTATGATGCTATAAGAATCCTTGGCTTGCTCATACTCCCCCTGAACTGCTCAGAACCATCCCAATTGCTTAATTCCAGCAAAAGAAACAAGATGCCCAAAGATGTAGGGGCAGGGCTTAGGGGTTCATAAAAATCACTAATACTTGTTCATAAAAATTACTGATACTAATAGGATCTAGTTCCTAGAGTCCTCACCAAACACCCATATATTCGTCCCCAAACATTCCCTCACCTTTTGAGTTGCCCTATAAAAAGATTCGCTAAGAGAATGGGAATACTGAGCTTCAGGAGTCTTACGGCAAATAATTCCTAGACTCTGTCCCCTCAGATAGTCAGGGTTTTTACTGTCAAACAATCTCTCACCTAGAGATCAGGTCCACTTACATTAGACCTTCTAGCACAGTTTCTCACATTTTTTTGTGCTTATAGGGGTATTTTCTGGTGTTTCAGGAAGCCTCTTTCCCCTAACCTCTAATTCCATCATGTACCACAGTTTGGAATTTACACTGGATCATGTATTAATACATCTTCAGGATTCACACCAAGGACTTCAGGAAGGTGGAAAACCAAAGCAGCCACACACCTGGAGATGTTTTCTAAGGTACTGATTGGGGCTCTGGGGATCCCAGGTCAGGAAGAAAGACCGCAGTTTCTGCCCGTGGAGATTTTAGTTCCACAAATTTGCAGGAGTCAATTAGTGGATAACTAGACACAATATATTAACTCGTTATCTGAAGCTGAGTAAAGTCCCTAAAATGAACCTCTTGTGAAGCTTTCGTTGTGCCTATAATTACTCCATCCTAGTTGAATCTAATTTTAATACTTCCACATTATACGCCAAGAAAGGAATTATATGTACAAACCAGCTTTTAATTAAGAGGAGAAAAACCTATGCATATGTGTCTGCTTGTTATTCTTTCAGGTTCCTTAATGCAGACAACAGTATATCAGTCTTTAAGTGACTCCTCATTAATAAATACTTATTTCAGGGACACAGGGACTGAAATAGGATAAACACATATTAACAGAGTGGGAACAATAATAAAATCTAATAAATGTCATTGGTTTAAAACGCATATTGTAAGTGATTCCAAAGGCATGGAAATGCAGTTATTAAACTAGCACAGAGGACCATGGGCCAATTTTATTGAAGTAATTAAATGCTCTCATCAAGTTTATAGCTTCTTGGATCATTTCAGGCAACTGGAAATTATAGAAGAAATGTTAATTGAGACCTAACAGATGGCAGACAGCTTGACTTCTTGACTTCACTGGACAGAGTGGCTGAGTCTTGAGGCCCACTTGCTATACAAACTGCGTGGCCTATTGAATTTTGGAGTTGAGGTGAGAAAAGGATTCAAGCAGATGGCATCACAGTCAACATATCCTTTAAATTGCCATGTAATTATAATATTAACAACAATGCAACAATAACAATACTGAAGCCTTATCGCACACATTGTACATGCCAGGCACTATTCTGGACAGTTTATAGATTTTAAGGCATTTGAACTTGACCACAACTCCATGGGGTAAGAAGCATTCTATCATCATGTTGACCATTAAAATACCCCCGCTTCTGATCCTCCAAATCCATGCTTCTGTTTTGTGCTTCAGCATTCCATGAATATGGCCTGGATTTCTCTCTTCCTTCTGTGTCTTACAGTAGGCATCTTTATTTCTGTTTACCCCTCTCTGGCCCTCTCACTGACAGAATATGAACTGACTGAGATCAGAGGCTGCATCTTACTAATCACTGTATCTAGACACTGAGATCATTGATTATTCACATATTTGTAGACCACAGGAGTTGAATAAATTAATACTATATAGGTAATTTTTTCTGTCAAAGAATATTTTAGGACATGTTTCAAATATTCATAGCTTATTGATTGGAAAGTAAGAATTCTGGTTGTACCCAGGGGCAGGACATCCTGGTCATGAACACTCACATCCTTACCCATTCCCACCAAGTGGGATGCCCCATCGAGGGATGTCTCAGATACATCTGGCATAGCATGGCCTTCACGTCTTAGGACATCCCCATGCTGAATCCCCAGGCTCTGGGGGGCAGCCACTGCCCTGACCACCACCTGGAATGCCTCATCCTGGCCTCCTCCAATGGGCATGTTCCCCCAAGGGCCTCTATTTGGATCTCCCATGGGTCACCCAGTTCCTATGCCTCCACATGGTATTCATGGACCTCCTCCACTGATGTCCCCCCATGGATACACTAATGCTACATGACCCCCACCCTATGGCTACCAGCGGGGGACTTTCCCTCTACCCAGACCAACTCCCCAGCCACCAGTTTCCTCTCGAGGCCTGCTTCAGGGCCCTCTCCCTCAGTAAATTCACATTTTCCTTCCTCCCAATATTATATCTTATATCGTATATCTCCCAATATTATATCTTCCCAATATCTTTTCAATTCCTTGGGCCAATCGGAGATGCTGTAGCTCTTTGGGGCTAAGGCAGTAATCCCTTTCAGCACGCCCACTCCATTCCCCTTTTTAATGTAACTCTTCCCACAGGAGGTATTTCTTTTTTATGTTGGTCCTGAGTATTTGGCAAATGCACAGAAAAAATAAAACTAAACTCCTTTAAAAAAAAAAAAAGAATTCTGGTTGTAAAGCAGTATGTAAAACTTGATCCCAACTTATAAAAATGGATTTAAATATACATTGATAAGAAAATATAAAAATTTTAAAAGTACTAATCTCTGGACAAGAAGATAATGGGTCATTTATATTGCCTTTCCACTTTCTAAAACAAAGATAAGACTATAGCAAATGGTGGCTGCTAAAATATTTATTGTTTGAATATAATCCTGGTTTTGTCCAATTACTTTTCCTGAATATTTAATGGTATAGGGAATAAATAGAAAAAAAAACTAATAGCTACTAGATTTTTCTTAGAAATTTCTAAGTGAGGAGTATTTCTGTCCTCAGAAAAAGAACAGATTAAAAGTTGAGCAAAGAATTACCAGACATTCACATTTCCCATATCTGTCTCTTACAAAGGCTTAATCCATCATTTGTTTCCAAAACTAAAGTCTGAGACTATCGGGAATCTTTGGCAATCCATATTCCAAATCCGGCTTCAAGATGCCAGTCCGGGGTTAAGCCAGAAAGAGAAACGTTGCTTGGAGCACCTGTTTATGGCATACTCCCTTGAGGCACACTCTGAAAACCTGGCACAATGAATTAAGGTTACTCTAAATAACCTTGCTTTGAACAACTGGAGTATTCAACATCCTTTAAAATCATATTTGGCAAAGTTCTTACTAATCAAAGACTTTCTACCTTTTCAAAGCTTTATGACTGCTAGGAAGAAAACATTTCTAATGACTTCAGCTAAGTCTGCATAGGATGATTTAAGGGTAAACTAAAGCCAATGTAGCATTCTGCAGAAGGTTTTACATTTATGGGAAGGAAAAGAAAGATTTCTCTCATGTTGCTATGGTTAAGTAAAATTCTTACTCTCTCTGCTTTTTAGCTACAGGAGTAATTCTGTGCTTAGTTACTTCATATAAAATTTCAACTGGCCATGTAATAATGGATAAAGTGATAGGTATAAGAAAAATCTAATCTGAAATGGAGGATCATTTTCCATAAAACACTTTTCTATTTGATGAAACTGTCCAGGTATGTGTTGCCTGGATTAAATCATCATTCACAGGCACTTGAAAAATCTTATTTTAACAGATTGGACCCATTCTTATTTCCAATCTATTAGTTATTTTTTACTTAATGCTTATATTACCAAGATTTCCGAAATTTTACTGTTTATTCTACTTGTTATAAACTGTCAAAACTCTACCTCTACATGAAGCTGAGGAAGAGAAAGTGCTTCGATATTTTTCTCTTCAACATGAATCCATTTACATGGTAGTATCCAGACATTCTTGAGTTAGTTCGCCAATGCTCAAAAAATGAATAAAAAATATGTAAAATATTTTTTATTCATTTTTGCCCATTTTACAAATAAGGCATGGTCATTAGAACACAAAAAAGCAAAATTGAATTTAAAAAACTCATATTTCTACTATCTTGAAATAACCACTGTTAATATGTAATGCATTAATTTTAGATTTTTTTCCATTTTGTAGATATATAGATAGATGAACGTGTAGAAAAATGTGATTACAATTGTATGGTATGTAATTTATTTTCTATTTCTTTGCAACATAGCAAAAACTGTCTATATTATGAGTGTAATTCCACATTTAATTTTTTTTTTTTTTTTTTTGAGACGGAGTTTCTCTCTTGTTATCCAGGCTGGAGTGCAATGACGTGATCTCGGCTCACTGCAACATCTGCCTCCTGGGTTCAGGCAATTCTCCTGCCTCAGCCTCCTGAGTAGTTGGGATTACAGGCACGCGCCACCATGCCCAGCTAATTTTTTTTGTATTTTTAGTAGAGACGGAGTTTCATCATGTTGACCATGATGGTCTCGATGTCTTGACCTCGTGATCCACCCGCCTCAGCCTCCCAAAGTGCTGGGATTACAGGTGTGAGCCACCGCACCCGGCCCACATTTAATATCTTTAAAAGTTGCTTAATATTCCATTATTTGATAGCATCACAACGAAATAATCCCTTATTTTTGAAGATTGAAAAGATATTTAAGCATTTGTTATTATAAATATTATCCTAATGAATAGTCTTTTCACAAAATTTCTAATTCGTTTGGTTACATTCTTTTAAATGTAACATTTTGCTCAAAAAGTATGCACATTTTAAAGCTTTTGTGATTTGTTGCCAGATTGCCATTTAAACAAATGGTTCCACTTTTTTCTCAACATCATTTATGACAGCGTCACTTCTCCAAACCTTCTGCAGCACTTAGTATTATAACTTTCAGCTTCCAAATATTATATATAAAAACAGTATCTGAGTATTTAAAATTTTTTTATTAGGAAAGTTGAACTTTTGTTCTATAATTATCATAAATTGTACATATCTTCTTGGCCTTGTTCATGCTGGTGACAGCTTTCTTATTTATTTATTTATTTATTTGAGACGGAGTTTCGCTCTTGTTACCCAGGCTGGAGTGCAATGGCGCGATCTCGGCTCACTGCAACCTCCGCCTCCTGGGTTCAGGCAATTCTCCTGCCTCAGCCTCCTGAGTAGCTGGGATTACAGGCACGCGCCACCATGCCCAGCTAATTTTTTGTATCTTTAGTAGAGACGAAGTTTCACCATGTTGACCAGGATGGTCTCTATCTTGACCTCGTGATCCACCCGCATCGGCCTCCCAAAGTGCTGGGATTACAGGCTTGAGCCACCGTGCCCGGCCTCATATTTATTTTTAAGAGTTTATTTTAAATTTAGAATACTAATGCTCTTGCTGCTCTTCATGAAGCTAATATTTTCTCAATTTTCATTTGTGTTTAATTGTATTAATGTTTTAAAATGGCATTTTAAAAATGTTTATAAAGACATAGCTAACTTAAAAATATCGCCAAAATAAAATTATTCAAAGAAGCATTAGGCTATACAGTACCAAAGTCTAGCTCAGTTCTGTTCTCCCAACTTAGATAAGATCTAACTCCATCCTGAAAGATTTATAGCCCTGTCCTTTCCATTGCAGCTTCAGAAAAATAAAATCAAATAACAACAATAAATAATATCTGACTCTGCATCTCAGGGTCTGTTATTTATAAGATAAGAAAACTTCTCCAAACTGTATTTTCCCATATTTTTTCCAGGAATACTTACAGTTTTGACAAATCTAACCAATGTATAGATAGTTATTTTAAATCTAGCTCCCAGTGTGAAACTGAGACAAATTCTGACAAGATATTGACTTGTGGGCATCTCTCTAATGACAATAGCTTAGAATTATGTCTACTTTCTGTCAGACACAGAAGTTCTTAAATATAGACATAAATAAAGTTTAGTTTATCTGAACTTCTAATAGATTTCGGATTCTTAATGAATTCAGTGACTATTTTTGGCCAGCAGAGCTGGACATTCACTGTGTGATCTAGCCACCTGTGTGTGCTACAGTATTTCTATAACATGGAGTGCTTTTCTTTCCTAAGATAATACAGTGGCACACACACTCAGGATAGCTGGTGCTTTTAAGGTGTGGTATTCATAAAAATGCATTCTTGGCATCTCATCTGTGATGACCATCAGTAAAAAGAAACAAATAGCAGAATGCCAAATAGTATGCATGTTTGTGGAAGTACAGATATCCATCTGAAGTCTATGTATGGGCCCCTGAAGAGATTTTGATCTTTCTGTTCTAAAATAATACAATTTATAATACTTACCTGAGAATCTGAGTAACAGTAAGAAAGGATCACATTCACCAGGAGTCATCCAATCAGATTATGAATATTGAGACTATGGTGTGAATGACATCACTTGTGACTTTGCCAACAGAATGTCGTCCTGTGTCAAAAACCTTTTGAAGACCAGAATGGACAGCTGGTCCAATTATCTTGTTCCAAGATAGCTGACCAAGTGTTTTGTGAATGTGCCCATATGTAATAAACAGCCTACCCTGTCTAAGATTGTTTATCATTTCCATCACCCAGAGAAGCCAGGAAGCCAGTCTTTGTCTTGATGAAAGTGATAAGTGCCTGCTCTTACTGAGCACATTATTCTTCATGAAGCATTGACCTGATCAGCGAGAAAACTGGTGTATCTTCTCTCTGAGTCACACACAACTCCTTTCTTTTCACTCTGGCTCTTACCACTCAGCTGTAATATAAACCCTGATGACAGCCAAAATAATAAAAAGTGGCTTCAAATTTATTTGCTTACCATTTCATTTTGATCTTGGGAGCTGACAAAAAGTTGAATAAACACATACTCATGAGAACGCTTGAAAAATCCTAATAACCAGGCTGTAGGGTGAAATGGTTCTTCTGACAATCTGGAACTTCCCAATAAAAACTGATCAGAAAAAATACAGTATTCTCTCTTTCTCTCTCTACATATGTATGTATTTATTTATTTGTGTACACACACACACACACACACACACACACACACACACAGGCAATATTTGGTGTTCCTTAGCCTGCAGAAGCATTTCTGCCTTTATGTTCACATGTAACTTTTAAGGGGAATTTTTATGACAAAAAAGGGAAAATTTGAACACAGAGACACATACACAAGAAAAGTCATGATATGTTAGAACTTACCCCGATGACCTCATCCTACCAATTACATCTGCAATTACTCTATTTGCAAATGAATTATTTACATTGTAGAGCCAATGGGGGCTCAGATTTCAACAATAAATTTTGGGGGACACAATTCAATCTATTAAAATACATATGTGTACACACACATACACCTATTAGATTGGTACAAAAGTAGTTGAAAGTAATTCAAAGCAATGGCAATACTTGCAACCACTTCTGCACCAACCTAATCCATGTATGTATTCTTAAAGGCTGAATATGTCAACCTAAAGCCATCAAAAGGTTCAAAATCTAAAGAGACTTTAACCAAGCGGAAACTGTGAAAGCAGCTGTCTGGGAGCAGACCTACACTAAAAAATGGGGATTAGTGCTCCTAGTGTAAAATGAGCATCATTTATGGGGAATCATGCTCCCTATATAAAATGAGGGATTTTTATAAGTAAAAATCATTTATATAGGCTGACCAGAATTACATTTTCATAGAAAGACTAACACACAGGTATAAGATTTGATCGGTTACTATTAATTATACTCTAAGGGGCTTGTTTAACATTCTATTGCAAAGAGAGAAATGAACTGAGATCAGAGACTACGAGGGTCTCTATTGAGATTTGAATCAGTTGAAATGTATAACAAATCAACACCAAGATCAGAAAGCAATGACCAGCCACCAGGGAAGAAAAGCTGTCACGTTACTGGAGTCAACTTCCAGGGCTTACCTTTTCTCTTTGGCCTAATACATTTGGAAGGTATTGAAATTTTATTTTCTTTTTAAATACGTATATATTTTCTCCTTAATGTGTTGTTTTAAGATTTAGGAAGCTTTCAAAACCTCAGACTCGCTGCCCCCAAACCTGGTTCACACCTTCAAGGCCTGAAGTTCTTTGGAAAATTCCTGAAGCTGTAGGATGAGTTAGAGAAGAAGTAATATCTACAGAGACACCAAAGGGTTGAAGACAAGAAAAATTATTTACCATCCTCCACCCACTTCCCTCTAGACCCATGATTCCAGTATATCTGGGGAGTCTTATCTGTACTTGTTTCCTTTGGCTTTCTCCTGAAGCCCCACATAGATCTCAATGAATCATTAGTTAAGATCTCTTGCCTGTGAGCACCCTCACTTCCAAATAGACCCTAATTCCTCCTGAACACCCAAGAGGCCCCTGGTATGCTCTGCTGCACACATCCTTACATTGTGAAGCAGGCTGAGAATATCAAATACACATTCTAGTCTCCCCTTCCCGATGGATGCAGGAAGGTCTTGCAGTTGGAATCAAATCTATGTTTCAACCTTAGCCTTGGTACTTATTAGTTGTGTGGCCTCAGACAAACTACTTAGCCTCTTTGAACACAGTTTATCTTTACCTCTAAAAGGGTTTGGTGATATCCCCTTCACAAAGCTCTTTTAAGATTAAATGAAGCAATGTATGTGAAAGTATATCGTAACTGGAGGGTAGCACGTGCTTGCATGCTTAGTACATTTTAAATTCTCTTCTCATTCCACAGTGATTGTGATAACAGATCCTGAGTTAGAGAAACGTTTAAGAACCTACTGATCATTCACATCCTTGGGCCTTGGAGGATGTACCAAAATCTGCTGTTTTAATGAAATATAGCTTCACCTTATAACAAATCTGTCACAGTAAATATTTAACATGTAACAGCCCAGATAATTTGCATCTAGAAAGTCCAAAAGAAAAATGTTTCTCCTCATGCCTTTGCTCTTTTCTCCCTCCTCATATTTGTCTCTTCAATTTGTTCTAATTTCATCCAGTAATCTCTCATTATCTTTTACTGCATGCTGCTAAGTATGAAAAATTTTTACCTGACATATATACTTGCAGATTTTGCTTTTATCTATCATCTATCTATCTAACTATCATCTATTTATCTAATCTATCTAATCTAATCTAAGCTATCATTTAATGGTGGGATCTAAAACCCATCCTTACCTCAAAATTTTTCCGTTAAATTAAGAGCTAGGGTCATTAAAATTGCCAATATTCAAAGTTACCCATTAAGTTTAAAGGATTTTAAAAGACAGGACAGATACTGTTCTAGTGCACTGTTTTCTTGACATTCCAGCACCAGTT
Source organism: Saguinus oedipus (assembly GCA_031835075.1). NCBI lineage: Eukaryota > Metazoa > Chordata > Mammalia > Primates > Cebidae > Saguinus > Saguinus oedipus. The sequence goes on from CM063185.1 coordinate 16,923,626, forward strand.
GACATATAGACCATTCCTTTCTTGAAATCTCTTCTAAAACATCACTTCAGCACTTTTGCTGGTTTCCGTGGTTTACGTCGTACTCTTACTGTTATTTCCTTCTCTCTTCTTGATCTCTAAATATTGATAATGGCTGGGACGCACTACTGCCCCTCTCCTTTTCTCCTCTATTCCTTCTATCTATGAAATCTCATCTCATTTCTCCATGAGATGATCCTTTCTGAAAAATCTAGATGCCTCTTTGACATTTCAACTTTGATATCTAAAAGACACCTTCTTGCTCTGTGGGATAAATAAATGTCTTTATTCTTTAAACTTTTGGTGCTCAGTTTCTTCAGTTACATATGTAACACTGAAAACTCACAGACCATTACCCACCCTGTCATATAAGAAGGAAACCCTGAGGCCATGAGGCTCAGGGGAGGGGAAACCTTTGGCTAGTAAGAGGGCAAACTGGTGGCACTGGGGAAGGGATACTAAGGACATGCAACTGAAGTTTGAAAGTAAATACTCGTAACTTTCAGAGATTATAGATGTGTTTTTATATTCAGTCTCGATCCTTTTCTAAGCCTAGTGTCTGCTATACCCATATTCTCACACAGAGGGAATGCTGTGCTAGGCCATATGACATAGTAGCGCTTAGAGGTAGGTGTTAGGAGAATGAGGAAAGCACTGACCATCTCTGCATCTTGGTTTCAATATTAAATGTTTCATTTAATATTCTGGAAAATAGGAATATTGATGTACTCTCATCAAATGCAATAAAATATTCATCAGTATAAGTTAGAAGAAATGCAAGATTTTAAAGTGTCTTTGGAATCAACTGAAAAAGATACACCATGTTGATTTAATTATTTGGGTTGATCATATATTCATGAGACTATTTGATCTATATTTGCCCTTTATTATAGTCATAGTACTTTTTAGTCAACCAAAATAATTGTCCTATTTCAGAATAGCAGATAATGTAGTTTATATAAGCAATATGAAATTATCATTTTTGTAGTTGTCTTTTCACTTTGTTTAGAGTCTTCTGAAAGTCCAATTTTTAGATGTGTCTACTACCTATTTAGTTCCTATTTTCATTCTTCGTCTGACCTTCAACTGCTTTGTGGTTTGAGAGACTGTTTAGAAACAGATGTAGTTTCACTTCATAGAATATGTTGAAGTGCAAAGAATGCATCTAACTCATTTCCTCAAAATCAATCTGCTTTTCTTCTTTTCTCATGTTCTGACATAGTCTTTCCTAAAAAGTTAAATTACTTGTTTCCCAAAAAAGACAGAGCTCAAGAGGAAGAGAGTATTTACCGCCTGTTCAAACTTTAACAGTCTCACAACGTAAATATTCAGGCAGCAACCAAAGACAGGAGATGCTCATTTTCTGGCACTCCTACTTTGTGCTCTCCCAGGAGAAAAAGGAGAACGTGTTTCCTTCCAATAGCTCCCAAAGCATGTCTCTTTTATGCTATTCCTACTAAGCTCTCATACTGTCTTCGTGGGACAGAAATACAGAGGCATGATTCACCTGATTGGCCATTGTTACCAGTCAGAGTGAATTGCCTCTGGGAGATAATGTCACTGATTCATTTTTCACTAAGTTGACTCTTGAATTTACCCCAAATATTGAAATCAAAAGAAGCTATTTTTTTTTGTCATTTCCTGTTTACATTGAAATTGTTAAAAAATTAAAAGAGCAACTATAATAAGTACTTCATGAAGTAAAAATATAACTGTGTAAGTTTTGCAAGACATAATTTCTACTGGAGTAGGCATTGTTTTATCACCAGTACAATCAAACTGGTAGAATATAATTGTTTTTGTAACAGTTCTTTATCATATTTGTAGCCATGTTTTTATTAGAAAATAATTTCTCAAACAATGACACAATAGGAGTGCTGATTGAAAAAACAAACTTGGTAAAATATTTCTTAGGCTTATTCTGAGTGAATATGAGTGACTATGGCACGGAGAAAACATAAATCTAAAAGTCCTGAGAATGTGGTCTTAAGGCAGTCAGACTACAATTTTATTTTATAAATTTTAAGAAAGCAGAAGTTATAGGAAAAGTCATAAATCAATACATGGATGTTATACATTGGCTTGGCTGAAAAAGCAAGGTATCTTGAGGGTAGGTCTTACAGGTTTTAGGTGGATTCAGAGACTCTAATTTGCAATGGTTAAAGAAGTAAGTCTTTGTCTAGAAAATTTGGAGCCAGTAGAAAAGAGTGTTTAACTTTGATTTTAACATATGTTAGTTACGATAAGAAGTCTGCTAATTATTATGTGATGCTGTGCCAGAGTTGGGTTGAGAGAACAAATACAATATCCTGGGTCAAAATGACCTGTTTAGCAAGACTGATGGTCTATAGACAGGACTTTCTCCAGGTCCTGAGGGAGGAAACGTGTAGCACAGAGTCATGCAGAGTTTAGTCCTTAAGGGACTAATCTGAGGTTTCGTTGTTTTTCTGTCACAACTTTCTATTGCTATTTTACTCTATGTTTAAATAAGGAAAAATCTTAATTCATTATCCTCCCCACCCTTTTATACAAACATTTATACAATGTCAATGACCTTTCCATTATTTTACTCCAAAAATAATTCTCAGTAACATTTCCAATAAGCTTTCTAACCTTTCAACAAGATTAAGTAAACCTTTTGGATTTAATTATCTTTATTTTTTATATTTTAATCTACAAATCATAAATTATGTTTGTTCTAAATTTCAACAACCTGGAACAATTATTTATCCCATGGTTAACCTGGAAGTTGTAATTAATGATTTAAAAAAAATTGTCCTAATTTTAAAATCATTTTTATTATTTTTAAATGAGAAAAATGACACAGCCAGATTCGTTAAGAAAAAGATTGAGAATTTTTAGTTAGTACTGGTAGAGTTCTAGTTCAATAATAGTTGACTCTTCTTCTAAAATGATGAAAATAACAGAAAAATAAAAGGAAATGAACTTTCCTGATAAATCATACAGAGCAACTCACAAACTCAAACCATATTTTTAGATTACAGCCCAATTATAGTTAAATATGAATTATAATGAAGCATGATAACAAAAGCTGACACAAACTTTCTTATAATTTAGAAAAAGTAAACATCTTTACTAAAGTGAATGTTACAGCCCTGAAGAGCCACCTGATGAAACTTTGTTTTCTAGAATAGAAAGGTATAGATGCAGGACAATCTAGAGACATGGGGTATTGTAATAGAGACCCAGCTTTAAGCCATGAAATGGAGCAATTTCAGAGGTTAAGGAACACAGACAATTTTGAACCAGTTGAATGAAATTGCTGTAGGTGAGACAGGGTAAAGCAGGGAGGGTGGTGTGACCTGAGGCTACTCTGTAAAGAACCTGTGACTTAAGATGAGTGATGGAGAACACAGTGGCCTTTGAAATATATAGCACTAAGAGGAGACACTACCTCCAGAGAGGTGACGTATTTCATAGAGGAGAAGTAAAGGTCAAATGAAGTGAAAGTTGCTCTCATCCTTTTCTGTAGTATGCTTAAACAAAAAGCTGGCTTGACTAGACCTTCCCCAGTCAGAAATTTGAATAAGAAAAGAATGCATAACTTAGACTTAATATATGAATAATAATACCACCCTGTCATGCACCAGAGAGAAAATGATGGAAAGGTATAAGTGAGAGAGGGAGGAGGAGAAAGAGAGAGAAAAAAATTATCATAAAAAATAACACAAATAAATAGCATAACGTCTAATTTAAGTGGAACTATTCCCAGGAAACGGAATAATAATTCATTTAGCTTAGTCTCCATAGTATAAAAAATTTTAGGGTAATTGGGTGTTTAGGAAATCATAGATGCTAAATAAACTAAAGGAGATTAAAGGAAACAACAGAGCCACAAGAAAAAAATTCAGCCCATGAAGCCCTATCAAAAATTTCAAAATAAAGATTTAAAATGTCAGAAAATACACCAAAGATCTGCCTTGGAGTTCAGGAAGTTCAGGATTAAGAAAATCACACAGACTAAAATGGGATATATGAAGGAGATTTATTACTAATGATTAGAAGGAAAACAAAAGACAGAAGATAGGGAAAAAAATACAAATAATGACATTCCTAAAAAAAAAAAAATAGGACAAACTGAAAAGAAAATACATGTAACTATATATACAATATACAACTTTTGAAATTAAGTAAAAATCTAATCATCTGATAAAAATGTTCACTGTGTCATAAGATAAAATTAACAGAATAAAAACACTTAACGGCTGGGCACGGTGGCTGACCCCTGTAATCCTAGTACTTTGGGAGGCCGAGGTGGGTGGATCACGATGTCAAGAGATTGAGACCAATCTGGCCAACATGGTGAAACACCATCTCTACTAAAATACAAAAAAAATTAGCCGGGCGTGGTGGCACGTGCCTGTGGTCCCAGCTACTCGGGAGGCTGAGGCGGAAGAATCCCTTGAACCCAGGAGGCGGAGGTTGCAGTGAGCCAATATTGCGCAGCTGCACTTCAGCATGGCAACAGAGCAAGACTCCGTCTCAAAACCAACAAGCAAACAAACAAAATATTTACTTGGTGGAACTGTTAAATGTGATAATTACAAGAATCATGGAGGAATTCAATAGAAAATGTCAATTATGTGCAAGACTTACCTAAGTCATCATTCAATACCGTGAGTTTATATAATCATGTTTCCAAAGTTAAAAAGAAAAGAGAGAGAGAGAGAGATCTAAGAAGCTTACTCACCTCACCTGTCCGTAAAGCCAGAAAATCTCAAATATACAGGAATACAGAGAATATAGCACTCACTAATCTTTCTTGAAAAACTTCTTGGAATTGAAAATCCAGTTTAAAAAAAAGTCATAATCAAAAATAAAAAAAAAAAAAACTTGAAGAAATGAAAAGAATGTGACAAAAACAAATTTATTTAAATATAAAATTAATATTAGACAACTGGAAATTATGGTTACAGAAGATAATGTGTTATTAACCTTCATGATACAAATTACTAACATAAGTAACAAAAATTATAGAAGAGAGAGTAAAAGAAGCAACAACTATCTTTAAAAATTAGGTATTCATCACCCACAATCTAAAAATAATATACAGGAATTAAAAACCTCTTCATGTGTGACATAATCTATTTTAAAATTTAGAGGAAGCTTTCAGTAGTACCTCATATCGTTTGTTTGACAGAAGTAAATGAAATTCAATAAGTCCTTTACTTTTAATTATGCTTCATACTTTGGTTATAATATAACAGCATCTAATAGTTTCTTATTTATAATGGAACTTAAAGCATTAAAATACAATCATATTTTAGAAAAATATTTTTATCTATACCACAGGCATACTGGGAAAGTCTTTACTATTTAAAGAAGTCAGAGAAATAAATAAGAAAATTTTTCTCCCATTCAAGCACAATGGGTGAGAATGAACAATTCTAAAAGAAAATAGTGTTGGTACCTAATAAACTGTGTAAATATTTTCAATTCATTAATTGTCAAATCAATGCAATTTTAAATAGATATCATTTTCATCTTTCAAATGAACAAGATTTGTACACGTATATACACACTAGCCCCCCCATATCATATGTGTAGATAGGGCATTCCTCAGTTCCAGAAAGGCAATACTTTTACATATTCCTGATAGCTATCTATATTGATAGCTATTGATGGGGTCCTTTTAAAGACCCCAAACTTTTCATTTCTTCAAGTTTTTTTTTTTTATTTTTGATTATGACTTTTTTTAACTGGATTTTCAATTCCAAGAAGTTTTTCAAGAAAGATTAGTGAGTGCTATATTCTCTGTATTCCTGTATATTTGAGATTTTCTGGCTTTACGGACAGGTGAGGTGAGTAAGCTTCTTAGATCTCTCTCTCTCTCTCTCTCTTTTCTTTTTAAGTTATTGATGGGGTCTTTTTGGAAAGCAACTTAGCATTATTTCTCAAATACCCTAAAATGTCCTTATCTTTTGGTCTACTGATCACATTAAAATGTCCTTATCTTTTGATTTACTGATTAAAATATATCTTAAGAAAATATTATATTTAGGGATAAATGTCTAGGTCAAAAGATGCTCATTTAGAATTTTTATAATGGGAAAAATGTAGAAAATAATAATGGTGCAGGTAAACCAAAATGAAAATTTTATCTATTATTTAGTGCCCATAATCCTCTATATTTTGGTCAGGGCTGACAATCCATAATGGAAAACGAAGTTCAAAAACATGTTGTTTTTATAAATGTGGTCATGTATTTACATGCAATTTAACATTTTCTGTTGCACAATTTACAATTTGAGGTCATGTTTCACATGAAGCTCAAATTGAGAGACTAGAGTCTCTCTAGTATGGAAATGGTCATCTTCATCTCTGGGTCCAAAAAAATACTGGAATTGAGTCTCGTTGAATCTAATTGTCTTTGTTTTTTGTTCTCATCGATTCTAGCAAAGCAGCCAGCATGCACTAGTAGGCACTCAATAAATGTTTGTTTAACCAAACTGAGCTTCTTGAGATGGATACCTTTTATTTAATACATTTGAAAAGAATTGATTTTCAATCAGCATCAAATTGTTCTGCCTCTCTATAAATAACTACCCATTTCTACTTCTATATAAGTGTCCATTTCTCTCCCATGAGCCATGTGTCCACACACAGAGCTTTTGCAGATTGTGCTCCTCGCTCCTTATTTGATCCTAAACTTCCAGGTGTTCTTGGTTAACGATTCACTCACTGATGAAATAATCTTTTATTTTATAGGCAACTTTACTTCTAAATCTACCATTTTCCAAAAAGAAGTTTCACTCCACGGTTACAGCTGCAAAAGCTTTTCCTAGTTCTCTTGTTGTACTCCATGGTTTCAGTATACCTTTCATCTACTCTGATTTTATGTCCTACAGATTCTAGTTTTTGATCAAGCAATACATTGTATTTTTTTCCCCAACCACTCTTTTTCCTTTGGGGAAAAAAAGCCACATTTAATTTCTGCATCCGTTTTCTTATTTATTAGCTGAATTAATTATTCATAAAGAAAACTCTTTTTTTTATAAGTTACACTCTTTATTGCTTTCATCAAAGATATATTTAATGTCATCGAGTGTTTTGGTCAGATTTCAAAATGATTTCCTTGAAGAAATTCTATTTCCTATAGTCAAGTGTTAAAAATAACTGTGGGAAACAGAATAAAATTTCAATTTATGACAAGCGAAGTTTTCAGAAATAAATAACTTTTGTAGTGGTCAACGATACTCCAGTTGTAGTCAGGTCATGTATCGTTTCTCTTAATAAAGGAGGTTTAACAATAAAAACTAGAGGAGAAAAGTGGAATTCTAAAAACCCTAATATTGGAAAGGTCTGTTCTTCTGTGTTACTTTCTAATCAAACAAAAACTTTTTTTTCTGAATACAATTTATGGTTCAAATTTTCACAAGAGGATGTTTCTACATTTTTTGGAATTATGGATAACTATCAGAAAAAAATTTTAATTGGAAGTACTTTTTTATATTGAGGTAAAATATACATACAAAATTTACTATCTTTGCCATTTTAACTGTAAAATTCAGTGGTAATAAATACATTTATATTCTTTCTTCCCACAAATGCCCCCCAGCAGTCTAGCTTCTGGTAAGCACCAATCTACTCTATACCTTCATAAGCTCTGTATTTTTTAGCTCCCACATGTGAATGAGAACATGCTATATTTGCCTGTCTGTGCTTAGCTTATTTCACATAATATAATGACCTCCAGTTCCATCCATGTTGCTACAAATGACAGGATTTCATTCCTTGTTATGGCTGAATAATACTTAGTTAGATTTATATATCACATTTTCTTTATTCTTCCATTGATGGAAACTTAGGTTGATTCCATATTTTGGCAAATGTAATCACTTCTGCAATAAACATGGGAGTGCAACATTCTTTTTGGTATGTTAATTTCCTTTCTTTTGAATAAATGCCTGGTTGTAGAATTGCTGGATCATACAGTAGTTATATTTTTAAATTTTGAGGAACCTGTATATTGTTCTGCAAACTGTACTAATCTGCATTCCTCCCAGCAGTGTACAAGCATTCCCCTTTCTCCACATCCTTGCCAGCATCTGTTATTGTCTTTTCGATATAAGCCATTTTAACTGGGATGAGATAATATCTTAATTTGCATTTCTCCAATGATTTGTGATGTTGAGCATTTTTTCATATATTTGGCCATTTTTCTTCTTTTGAGAAATGTCTGTTCAGATCTTTTGTCCATTTATTAATCAAATTATTTAGCATTTTTTTTTTTTTGCCATTGAGTGCTTGAGCTTCTTTTAAAAGGATTTTATTTCTGTAAGTATAATTATTTACTTCAAATCAAAGGAAAAAGAATCATGTTTTGTAACAAATCAAAACGGCAGAGCCAATTATAGTTTCTAAAAACCACAGCCTTCCATGTTACAGATACTCTGCTGGGTGTGGAAACAAATTAGTGAGAAAATCAATGTCATTGCTGCTTTAACATAACGAGCTGGGTGGACATGGGTTAAGTAAATACACATATGAGATAAGTATATTCACACTTCTAAGAGACAAACTTAACTCCAAGGAAGAAGGGCAAGAATGTGACCTCTGAACTAAAATCTGAAGTAACACTGAAGGTTAACAAATTAAGGGTGGAGGAGAGTGGAGGGGAAGAGTATTCTATGGGGAAATGAATAATGCCCCAATAAGATGTCCCCATCCTAATCCTGGAACCTGTGAATGCATTTACCTTACATGACAAAGCGACTTTGCATTAAGTTAATAATTTGAAATGAGAAAATAGCCTGGTAATCCCAAGGGTTCTTAAAGAAGGCCAGGAGTTCAAGACCAGCCTGGGCAACATAGTGAGACTCCATCTCTATAAAAAATATTTTTAAAAGCCAAATAAGTAAAATTAGCTGGTGTGGTGGTATACCCTACAGTACCAGTTACTTAGGAGGCTGAGGTAGGAGGGTTGCTTGGGTCTGGGAGGTAAGGGCTGCAGTGAGCTATGATAATGCCACTACCCTTCAGCCTTGACAACAGAGCAAGACACTGTCTCAAAAGAAGAATATAGGTAGGAGGGTCAGGGTCAGATATGATGCAATAAGAATAGCAAGGATTGTCAAGAAAAGGGCTAGATAGAGCCAAGGGACACAGTGGTCTCTAAAAGCTGGAAAAAGCCAAGAAGCAAATTGTCCCCCAGAGCCTCCAAAAGGAACGCCACCTTGCCAAAACCTTAATTTTAGAAGTTCTGAACTCCAGATTAATAAGATAATAAATTCATGTTGTTTTAAGATATTAAGTTGCTTTAAATTGTTACAGCAGCAAAAGGATGCTGATACAATTCCAAAGAGAGTAAGTAGCATGTACTACCAGTTTAGAGACTTTTGTGACAGCCGCTGAAAAGGATGGACAATGGTAAGGGTAGGGGAGATGAAGCAAGGTAGACAAATATGAGCAATGCAAAGGAAGGGAAATCAGGGTGTAGTGGATATGGTAAGGGTCAGAAAGGAAAGAAGAGCCAAATGTAACTTTAAGCTTATTGGTCTGTGATACCAAATGAATGGTGATGACATCACTGATAGATATGGATAAATGAACATGAGTTTAATTTAGGGAACATTATATTTAAGGTACCTAATCCCAGCAGTTGATCCAAAACTCATTATATACTCAGACCTAGAGTACAAATAAATCTTGGCTGGAGCTCTGCATTTTGATAATTGATATTATGAGTTAATCTAGGAAAGAAGCTATAACATGAAGTAGAAAGAGGGCCTAGATTGAATCTACAGAGCTCCAATATTTAACTGGATAGAAGAAGGTGAGACTGGAAAAGCAGAGCCAGGACCCAAGGGAAGCAACGGTTTCAAAAAATAGGGAGGCAACCACAATGAGGACACTGCACAGAGATCAGGTAAGACGAGGGCCGTAAAGATGGCCATTGTATTGAGCAATATGAAGTTACTGGTTAGAGATGATTCAGTGGAGTGATGGGAACCACAGGCAGAAAGGAGTACACTGAGAAGGAGGAACTGATTTACACAAGCTTGGTAGTGAGCAAAGGTGAGAGACGCAGGGAAGTTGGTTACCATATGAAAGTGAAGGAGGATTTCTTTTTTAACGATGAAGACATGAGTATTTTTACATACTGATTGGGCGAATTCAGTTGAGAGGGGGAACATGCAAGGGGAAAAAATTAAAAACAAATAATACCCTGGAGGGTAGAATAGGATAAAAGCAAGAAAACTGCCCCTATTGCAAACCCATCAGCTACGGCCAGTATTAATGAAGAGACACCCATACAAATTACTTGAGTACGTGAACTCAACTTTTGACTAATTAATTATGATAATTAAGTGTTCTTAATTTGGTTGTAACAGCCTATGAGTTATCTCATTTCTGTTTCTGAAGAAAATAATTTACATCCTATTTTGTGGGGTTTTTTAGTTACCTTATTTAAGATATTATAAGACAATATGAGCAAGTTCATTCAGAGAGATATGGATATTGCCTATATACTTCAGCAGATCATGGGGAATCACGTGGCAGTAGACCACAGTAGATCAATCAGTTTATCCATAAATATCAAGTTCAATATCGATTAGCCACCGGTAGAACCCCAGGAGCACCAACAAAGGTACATACAATATGCTTCCTGTAAGAGACTACTGACTATGGAAATAACCTCATTAAAAAGGATAGTTAGCATTACACAACTCCAAGTATAGGTTAGCATCTGGGGAGAGGAACACTCTCACATTATACTGCTGGAAGGAGAATAAATCGACACAATTGCTTTAGAAGGGAACTTGGCAAATCTAGTAAGATTGAAAACTCCCTATCCTACATCTCAGTAATTCCAATCTTACGTATATAATCTAGAGAAAGCTTACACATTAAAATAAAAGAACATGTAGAAGCATGTTCTATGCAACCAAAAATTGAAAACCACTTAAATTAGTGTCATTAGAGAAATGGATAATGAAACATTCACATTCATATGATAGAATACTATTAGTTAAAATGAATACACTATGTAGTTTTATATTAATAACAGTATATTGCTAACATATTCAGTATAAAAGGCAAATTATAGAAAATACATTATATAAGAGTATGTAAATTTAAAATATATACACAATGCTATGTATTAGTTATGGAAAAATGCATATGAAGTAAAAGTAGAAAAGCATATACTAGAATATTGTCAAATTCGCAGTGATGAATCCTTCTGGGAATGGAAAGAGTGAAGTAGGACTGAAGTTCAGGCACAAAGAGATCTTCAACTTTATCTATTGGTGCATCATTCACTTTTTACAATACCAGCAAGTATATTATAAAAAGCAAATAAATGTCAAGTCTAACAGACTGGTAGAAGTGAGAAAGATGATCCTGGACAGGAATATTATATTAAAGAGCTCCTGAGGTGGCATTAGAATTCCTTGGACCGAGACTCAGCTTTGCTGCACCTTCTGGATCTTTAGGATCTGAGCCTTGGTTTTCTCTATAATGGGTTGACTAAATGAGATAATACCTATTAAGCCACCCACCATACACCATGGCACACATAGCAGACACTTACTATTTCTAAGGAAAATCCTAAAGAGGTGACTGCTTCTTCTCAACCTCAATCCAAAACAACCGCCAAGAAATTGCTGGTAGGTTTTCCATGCTTAAGTTTCAGAAATTAGGATGACAGATATTTTCTGAGTTTGATACTTGTGTTCCCAGTTTGTTCTTGCAATGAGCTGGAGAGGTCTGTAAACAAGGTTGTATAACCTGATCTAGGTAGATAAAAGTTGGCTATTGGCCCACTGGAGTACACTACATGTGCCAGGTTGTGAAATCCTAAAAGATTTACAGAAGTGAGGAAGTGTGTGTGTGTGTGTGTGTGTGTGTGTGTGTGTGTGTGTATAGCATACAAATGCAGTTCAATCTATTTCCTTGCATGACTCACATTTACTATTTAAAGCCTAACCTTACTAGTGGTCATACAATCCTGATTGTTTCTCCTAAAGTAATGGGAACATCCACCTAGAGGATTAAGCAGTTCCATCCTAGGTGTGAGAATAGGTGATTTCCTCAACTGTCATTAATTTTTGTTTGCTTTTTAAATTTTCCTCAGTAAAAGTGCCTCTCAACTCCTTTGAGAATATTTGTATCTCAAAAGACCTGCTACATCTGCTGAACTAGAAGCCCAAATAATTCCTGCAGATGAAATTGCTCCAGCTCTGTGTATTACAATAGTGTCAAACATTAATTGACTTCGATATTGAGCAACAGTATAATCTGTGACAAGAGTTTTTTCTTTAGTTCCACTCGTTTTAGACACATGACATCAGAGATTTGTCCTTCTAAAACTTGCCATACGCTTATCATTTGCATCCAAAACTCATCAGTAACATAAGCTACAATTATAATACTGAATTTTACAAGTTAAGTGTGATTCTCTTATATCCCCCAGATGTCAGAATTGTTTTCTTTACCTTCCTTCATCTCCTCTTCACCATTTTAGAAAGATGATAAGAGAAAAGAAAATCCAAAGAGAAAGGAAATATTCCAAAGTAGTATTTTGATTGCTTGAGTCAATTTAAGAGCTCCATGTATTTTGCACCTGAAGGAAAACAGACATTGATAATGCCACACAGTTCATCATCACAAGCTGTTTTGGACGATTAATTGCAGATTTATGGTTCAGAGTGCTATGCTGTCCTGGAAAACAACAACATCAAATGTTACCTTGACTACCAGAAACCACAAGAGTCAAGCCCCAGCAATCTGAATTTTTCATTTAAATATCATAACTAAAAAGAAATCAATTTACAGCTCTGTTCTGGGTCATTTCAGGTAGGGATGCGTTAGTTGCCCTGGTGATATGTACAAATATGAATATTGCTCCCAGCAGATTACTACACTTTATATTCCTGCGGTCCTCTCACCTTGACAACCTGCCAACTTCCCTAGCCACAGCTCTGTTTCCCCTTCTGGAACACCTTGGCCTTTGTATAAGCTGCATTTTTCTAGATGTAAAGTGAATCAGCAAAAAATGTTCCTTTCCTTACCCATTGTAGATCATAATCTGCTTTTTAAAGTTTTAGTTTCCTCTAGTTCACAGCATTAAAGGAAAATTTTATCTTCTTTATTCTGTAATGTTTGAATTGTGTAAGGTAATTTCTGCCTAGAAATAAAAAAATTACCAAAATGGAGGATAATTTTCATTCTCTCCTTGGGGGAAGATTTCTTAAATTGTGGTTAACCTAAGAGCCTTGATTTGCTTTCTCACTGTTTGAACTAAAGTTTCAAGGAGTTGGAAATTGTAGGCCTGTTCACAAAATCCTAGGCACTCTTTAAAAGATGGAGTCTATCCCCACCCCCAACTTGATTCTGGGCTGCCTTGTGATTCTTATAACCAGTGGGCGAGATCATGCAAGGTAATGCAGCTTGTGCCTTGTTTGCAAGGACACTAACTTTTGTAACCCTGAACCTCTATGTAACAGTCCAACTCCCCTGAAGCCACCATGCTGTGAGGAAGCTGGGGTCACACGAAAAGGCCATGTGCATGTGCTCTCATCAACAGGCTTTCCTGAGTCAAGTTTTCCTAAGTCGTCAAATCACAGGTTCCACACTGATGAATATAATGAATCAAGATGCCCACAGAAGATACTAAGCCCAAGCTGTGACATCACTCCAAATGTTTCTATTTCCCCAGATTAGGCCCCAGATATGGAGCAGAGTCAAACCATTCCTGCTGAGCTTTGTCTAAATTCCTGATCCACAGAATCCATGAGCATAATAAAGGGTTTTTTACGCTACTAGGTTTTTGGATGGTAGATGCAACAAATGTACCTGGACCAACCCTGAAATGGAATGATTCTCATTCATGCACAGAGGAGTCACTGTGGTTATCCAATTCATAGAAAATCAGGAGTTTTCTTTCTAAAACGTTCCTACCATGGGGTAATTAGCAGTCCCCAAAAGATTTCATTAATAGTTCATAACTTTGTATTAAACTTTTTTTGTTATGTTTGTTTTATTTTAAAAGGAATATATTTTTATTATTTTGTTGAAACATTTCATAGAAAACTGATAAATTATATAACTAACACTGTTTTTATTAAAATTTCCAGATCAACTTTTCATTTAGAAGAAAGGGATATGGTCAGAACATAAGCTCTAGGCATTGGAGGTGGAATTGGGAGGAAAAGCTATTGAGAGAAAAGAAACACAGAAAGAGAAGGCAAAGAAAACAAGAGTCCAACTTTGCCTGCTCATCAAATTGCCTCCCTGACTCTAATTCATATATTGAAATTCTGTTGCAGTTCTACAGACTGTCTTTAAGACTATCTTCTAACGTAAAAATTCACAGACTAATTTGAATAAACTAGCATTTCAGAGTTCCAAATCAAGAAAGGACCAAAGTGCTTCAGAATTGTTTTTTTTTTTCTCTGTTGCTATAAAGGAGAAAACTCTTGGCTGCCAACAGAGATTGACAGACCCAGCAAAGAACAGAATGTTTTCATCTGAACATTCTCAGTTAATGTTGTTCTCCAAGCCTGTTCATGGAGAACTGTCTAGACTAATGGTCTCTAAGCAGATGCCGCTAAAGAACATACAAATATGAAATAGTCATTGTCTTCAAGAAGGTAAAAGTTACATATAAAAGTTAAAACAGACTACATGCTGATGCTTACCACTTTAAAAATGACAAAACTTGTGTTTTAGAAATGATCATAGATGAATATAAAAATCTGTCCTAGTTGCTAAGGTTTATAGAATATCTACTCTGGACACAGCAGGGAGATGAATCCTACAGGGGCAGCCACCATTCCACATGGCAACAGGCAAATGCCGGCCGGCTCTGTCCTGAAAGGACCCAAGACAACAATGCATAAGGAAAAATTATCTCGTAATTTATCATCAGCCAGCAAATGATATGTTCCTCATGTTTGATTCCAAATTCTATTCATTCTAGTCATGTGATGTTTGATGCCATTTTATCAGTTTGAGTTTTAAAGGCTGGTCATTAGAAGTACTTCTCTCATTATGACCATAAATCATGTATATTTATAACATTTTCCAGAATTAGAGCCTCAAAGATCCAGTCAATTAAGTCAGAAAACATTTTCATGGATTTATACTATAAAATTTAAAGGGCTTTCCTTAAGTATAAATATTAACTAATACATTATACTTGATGTGAAGATACACTATTTAGTAGTGATTTAGAACAGAGGCTGAAAATTTATTTTGTAAGGAGTCAGAGTAGATATTTTAGGCATTGCAGGTCAGTTTCTGTCACAGGTTACTCTGCTGTGGTAGCTCACAAGCAGCCACAGATAATTCATAAACAAATGGAGATACCTGTGTTTCAATATAACTTTATTTACAATGACAGGTAGTAAGCTAAATTAGCCTGGGGCCATAGTTTTTCAACACCAGGTTTAGAGAAATAGAGCCTCTAGGAACCTCACAGTCATGAAATATTGTCCTTTCGTTGTCTTTTGTTTTATCTCTCGTGCATGGTCCTTGAGTTTAAGTCTTTCCACAGTAACTATTTTAAGGAAAGGATGCTGGTGGAAAGGCAGCTGAGTGAGGAATCAGAGCCTAAGATGTCTCTCTCTCTCTCTCTCTCTCTCTCTCTGTCTCTCTGTCTCTATCTATCTATCTATCATCTATCTATCTATCTATCTATCTATCTATCTATCTATCTATCTATCTATCTATCTATTTTTATTTATTTATTTGAGACAGAGTTTCACTATTGTTACCCAGGCTGGAGTGCAATGGCATGATCTCTGCTCACTGCAACCTCCACCTCCCGGGTTCAAGCAATTCTCCTGCCTCAGCCTCCCTAGTAGCTGGGATTACAGGCGCCTGCCACCATGCCTGGCTAATTTTTGTATTTTTAGTAGAGATGGGGTTTCACCATATTGGACAGGCTAGCCTCAAACTGCTGACCTCAGGTGATCTGCCCGCCTCAGTCTCCCGAAGTGCTAGGATTACAGGCATGAGCCACCACAGCTAGCCAGAGCCTAAGATTTTAATAAAAGCACTGGTCTGTATCAGGTATATGACTACGGGAAGTTATATAACCTCTCTGAATTTCAGCTTTTTCATCTTTCACATGGCAACTGCTTTTCCTATTTCATGAGCTAGTGTAAAATTCCAATGAGGAAAAACTATGTGAAGGCACAGTTGTAAACCATGAAGTATAAAACAAACCAAAACTAACATCCATTGGTAACACAATGCCTTACATAATAACAATTCATTAGACAGGATACTTTAAAGGGGAGACTGTCCGTATAACTGCTTTATGCTAATCCCTTATAAGACCTTGGGAATATTCTCTATTCAGTGTTATGTATCAATTCCTTCCCACAGTCCGGAGCAGGAATGAGACACACGGTATGGTCTGGTACCATCGTTTCCCTCTGACTATTCATTCACTAGGAGAGGTTTTTTTTCTTCCACCTGACCAGTTCACCGAATTCCTTATCTTTCAAAGCTAATCTTTTGCAATTCAGATTTGCACACAAAGTGTAGATTTATCTGTTAACCTTTTCCTTAGTCGTTCTGGTTCATAGTCACAATGCACTTGTTAGAACGCATCTTTCAAAACACATTCATGTGGAAAGCATGTTGTTGTTCTTAAAAGAATGACCCCTATTTCTTCATTAATAACTTTCCATGAGATTGCCTGAAGAGACCCCTTCCAATGCCTCACATCTCATCTTGATTTTCTGTTAGCTTGAGCATTTTATATAGAAGTTCTAATGACTCTCAGGGTCAGATCCTAAATGGCTGATGTGAATTTTTCCCCAGAAAGACAAATTTTTCTTAGAAAGGTGAATCCACAGGCCCTTGTACTTTTAATGGACACTCTGCTACTAGAGCCTCCATCTCTACTATGAATACATTAGATTCATGAAATTGTTAAGCTTTATAAATTAAAAATAATATTCCTCTACTTTTGAATTAAACACAAGATTTTCTGTTTTTTTGTATGAAACTATTGATAAAGTTTTAAACTAGGTTTTCAGAACTTTGCACAGAAAGGGGCTATTTATAATTTACTAACCCTTTATTCTTATTCACAGATATTCACAAAGAGACAATTCATGGATTAGACATTTCCAGCTGGATTAAAAGTCATGTCAACATTGAGAAAAATATACTTACAAGATGACATTTATATTTTACTGCAATCCAAAAAGGGAAAATTTAAGGGAGAAGTGTAGTAAAGACATAAAACAGACAAAGAAGAAAATAGCAAAATGCAGTTTAGACTAAAAAAAAGGCTTATACAAATTGCTCACATCACCCAATGCATGGAAATTGTACAAGTGAAAGAAGAGGCAGAATATCTTCAAAAAAAAAAATAAAGAAATGAAGGGAAAAACACGCATTCACCTTCATGCATCTTATTTAGTACTCTGAAAAACAGAGCCAAAATTATAGGGGTGAAAGAGTTTTAAACTTTTCAAAGCATTTCTTAAGAAGGAAAACAAAGTGGCTTAAATAGAAATAATGTAAGCACATCGGAGAGAGCTATCTAAACTATAAGGGTGCTGACTTCTATTTTGTGGCTCCAATTAGGCTTAGAAGAATGTGCATACAGACCCACTAAAAGTGAAGGAAACAATATGAAGCAGATCAAAATGTAGACCATCTTTTGGAAAAAGGGAAAGGAAATCATTTATATACTAAAGAAATCACCACCTTGAACTTGATAAAGTAGCATTTGGGGAAATTCATAGAAATTGTGTTTTATTTAGCAGATGATACACCTTCAGACTCAAACTCAAAAGCATATAGATTCAAAAAAGTGTTAAAAACCTTCACAAAAATAGAATGAGAATAGATTATAAAGGGAATAGGGATATTTTAGGCTTAAATAACTTAGAGATTGACAAACGCAGTGGCAAACACGCCTGCTCCTTCAGTATATGATACTTGGCCCTGTTTCAGATGCTGAGTGAACGGCTATAAAGAGAGTACAGCATTTATTAGAGGTTGATGTTCTGATCGTTTCAAAAAGACCGCAGTACTTTTCAACAGGACACATGTATTGGTCGAAGTAGAAAACGTAACAGGAATAAAGTTCACTATCGAATATGGTAATGCTATTTATAGACATAATGAGTTTCACTTACTAAATTCAGAGTACTTGGTTAGAATTCTGAGTACCGGTTATCCTGTATGCAAACACATACCCTTCAACTTGCAGTTGATGGAACTGGAAAGGATCGCTGCAGATGTGAAGTGGAGCCCTATCACTTAGCAAAGATGAGTGAGGTGTTTTTTTGTTTGTTTCTAGATTAATGTCTTTTAGATGATCTCTTGTAGGGTTATCACTACCAGAATCTGGCCAACACAAGGCAGAAATCTTACTACTGGAATTGTGCGGAGGGGTCTTGAGCAAGTCACCTCATGTCCCAGGCCTCCATTTCCTACTTATCAAAAACTACACCCAATGAGGGCAAAGTAGATGTTTGTTTTAATTTTTACACTCTTATTTCAGAGATTTGTTTTCAGATTCCCTCGAAAAGAGTCTGTTTCAAGGTTTACACCAGATTTTAATATGTTTGGACACCCACATGCGTGTGTCTATTGTGAGTCAACAAAGGAGTGCCTTAAATCTCTATTAGTTTTCATGTTCTCTCATATTTCTACTCTCTCTTCCAAAACATTTGCTAGATTGAAAAGGATAGATACGGATATGGACACAGATACGGGCCTAGGTATAGAAATACACATTTATGTAAACACACACGCATATACATGCTGGTACTGTTAGGTACTGGGGACACAAAGGTGGCTTCTATTAACAACAGCCATTACTGAGTGATGATATCCTGCATGTCAAGCATTGCTTTAAGCCATCTGCACTGTGTTTAGCATAGTGCCTAACACTTAAGCATTCTATAAATGTGCTGAATCCTTGAAATGCATCAAAATATCTGTCTTTCTTCAAATCTCCCTTGGAATTGTCAATTAAGGTTTTAAATTTCTGGGTTGAGGGTGGTTAAGAGCACAAATATCTATTTGTGGTAAGTTCTCTTTAATGTATAATTAAACTATAAACGTAATTACTTGCAAAACTTAGTTTTTCTTTAGCCTCTAGCATCAGCTTTAAAACCTTATTTTATTTAAAAATCTAGTAGTTTTATATCAGAGGAAAAGCATTTTTTTTTTATTAATGATCTTAGGAGATCTTGTTTGGGAAGCATTAAAACCATTTACACACTTAGTTGAACAGATTCCTTAAACATTTCAATTCACGCAGCTTAATATATATCTAATTCTTTCAAACACTTCAAGTATCTGAAAGAAAAACAACTTTCATAAGTACAATTTAAGCATTTAAAAACCTTGTATAAATCTCATATCTCAAACTTATAAATAAGTCATTATCTTAAGTATCAAAGAAACAGCTGCACAAAGCATAAAGAATGCATGACAATAATTATGAAACTTACAGACAACATACTGTGTAAATACAATATTTGTAAAAGTATTGAGACTATATTCATCTCATAATCATTGCCCTATTGAAAATCAAACCTTTATGGGGTAAAATATTCACCGGCCAAACAAGAAGAACTTTATTACCAGAGTGCTATATCAAGTGAGGTTACAAATTCAGTTAATGGACAGATATTTTTAGACCAAGACCATCAAAATATGGCTATTTTTTGAGAAGGCCTTTGTGTGAGCCACGGTTCATTGACCTGAACTAGTTCTTGGTATAATGGGACTTTTTCAGTTCTTATCTTTTTTTTGTTGTTACATCATTTAGATTGATGAAATTCTGTGTGTCTATACATACAATCAAGCCAATCTGGACAACAAATAGTTTCTTTACTCCACAATGGGATCCTCTACCCTGTTAATGTTTCATTTTTTGTCTCTCACATTGGGTTATTTATTGACTAAAGTAAAAAATCAAAAAGAGGTCTCTCAGAGGATATGAAGCTGAAAAACGGATGATGACTAAGACCATTAAAATCATAGATAACTGGAACACATTGTTTCAGAAAGGTCTACTCAAACACGTCAGATGTGACAAGTGAGTTTGGGTGGGGGATTGTATTAAGATGGTATCTTATAGTTGTATAGTTTTTTTGTTGCCATTTTAATAAATGATCACCAACTTAGTGGCTTAAAACAAGGAAAATGTGTTATCTTACAAGTATGGAAGTCTAATACCCAACACAGGTGTCACTGGGCTAAAATCAAGGAGATGGCAGCACTGCCTTTCTTTCTAGAGGCTCTAGGTGGGGACTCATTTTCTTGCCTTTTCCAACTTCTAGAGGCCGCCTGCATTCCTTGTCTGAAGATGGAAGCCTGGTTCCATCTTCAAAGCCAGTCTTTCTCACAGTATTATCTCTCTGGTTCTACTGCTTCTGCCTTTCTCCTCCCCATTTAAGGACACTTGTGATTACAGTGGGCCCACTGGGTAATCCAAAGAAATCTCACTCGTTTGAATTTAATTAAGATTAGCAACCTTTATTCTATCTGCAATCTGAATCCCTTCTTGCCATGCAGTATTGTCCATTACAGGTTCTGGTGATTAGGAATACTGAAAGATATCTTTACGAGATCATTATTCTGCCTACTAACATGGTATTAGCCAGAATGTAAGGCGACCTAAAATTTGCCTTTTACTAAGAAGCTAGTTCCTTCTCCACAGAGATGGCTGTTAGAGACAAAAAAACACCAAAATTAAAAAAAAACAAAGTTATATTTCATTGTTAGCACTTTAAGCCCCCTTCTTTGATGGAAGCTAGGTTAAACAGGAAGCTGAGTACAAAATCAGACTGAGGTTTTTTTCTGCCTCCTTACAACTAAAGCCCTGACTCCACCTAAAATACCATTGCTCCAACATGAAGAAACGCATGTGCAGACACACCATGTAGAAAGAATGAATGGAAAGGAGAAAGCTAGAAGGAAAGCATATTCACCTGGCCCTGGTTTATTCATATATCTCCTACAAGCCTTCATTTTCAGAAAATATGGTTCAATTACTATCTACAAGAACACCCTCTACTCTGGGAATAGAATGAGTGAGGGATTATAGATGCTTATCTTTCATTTAGCCAAAAAGTTTATACTAGAGGATAACACCTACAACTGAAAGGTACATGTAAATCACTCAAGACATAATCTTAAAAATTATTTTAGTTCATTGTAAGTATAACAGGAAGAGCCACTGTTTGATCTAAAACCAGTGAACAAGCTGAAAATGAATCTGAAGAGCTATATTCAAGAATTTGTTACCAATTCTTGGTTTGAAGGGTTTAACCTATTGAAACACACACTTGACTCTTCCCAGAAAGAGAGATGAAAGCTGGCAATGATACAAATTCAGGTTCTATCTCTGTATTCTGTGGTGTAGGTTGAGAAAGAACCTATTTCATTTTGGAGATACCTGGTTGTGTGCAATTATTTTGCAGTTATTATGATAGTCTCATTTCTATTTTGCTTATTTTAAAAACAAATCTATATGCTGCAAAGCACTTTTCTGAGAGTAAAAGGAAATAGCTAATAAAATCAGAGGTGTCATTTATCTAAAACAATGGCACTAATATGCAGAGATAGCTGGTATTCTGAGACTATAGAACAAAAGATGTTAAAAGCTTCTAACCATTCTCTCAACTTTAGATAAAGCAAAAGACTGGATCTATAGCAGTGAACAACTCTCAATAAAACTTTCCTAAATTAAATAAAGCTGTCACTCATGAGGAAAATGAAGACCACTGGGACATCCTTTAACAAATTTCATATCTCTCTCTCTCTCTCTCTCTCTCTCTCTCTCACACACACACACACACACACACACACACACACACAGGGCTTCCCATTTTCTTGGAAGAAGAGTCATTTGTTTCACCTTGGGAAAGACTTTGCACTTTGTGCTTTTTGGTTCATCAAACCACCAACTATATTAATGACCAAAAGCTGGGCTACCAAGCTGGGTTCTCATGGAATCATTGCATTTCCTCGGAGAGTTCTGTTGGAAAAAAAAAAAAACAGATCTTCAAGCGAGAAAAGAAATAATTTGAAGTAGCTTTGCCAACTCAAAGCTAAAGATGGATGGGCCACCAATTTGTTTTGTTCACTTCCATTCTCATGTGCCTGGTTCGAACTTGGGAGAATCGTTATCACTGGGTGATTATTTAAAATAAGACTGAGGACCTGGATGATTCTTCTAACCATTCTAGCATTTTCTTTAGTCATTGCTTCACTGTATGAAATAAAGCAAAAAGCCTTTAGGCAGAAATCAAAAAGCCCTTTGCCCTCTTTCTATTCTTCAATTCTTATTAGAAACGTATTGAGAGGAACCCTTTACCAAGGCCATTCATCTCACATTGTAAGAATTCTCCTATCTCGATATCAATTTTTGATATATCTTATTCTTTTTTTCAAACAAAGACCGTAAGAAAGGAAGGGTAGGCATCCCGAGTCTTTTTCGTTTTTTTTGTTTGTTTGTTTTTGTTTTTGTTTTTGTTGTTGTTTTTTTTTGAGACGGAGTTTCACTCTTGTTACCCAGGCTGGAGTGCAATGGCGCGATCTCGGCTCACCGCAACCTCCGCCTCCTGGGTTCAGGCAATTCTCCTGCCTCAGCCTCCCGAGTAGCTGGGATTACAGGCACGCACCACCATGCCCAGCTAATTTTTTTTTTTTTTTTTGTATCTTTAGTAGAGACGGGGTTTCACCATGTTGACCAGGATGGTCTCGATCTCTTGACCTCGTGATCCACCTGCCTCGGCCTCCCAAGTCTTTTTCTAACATAGTAAAATGCAGCTAATAATGTCTTGAAATGAAAGTACATGTAACTAAAAGTAGATCCTATGTTTAACAAGTGATGAAACAGCAATATAGGGAGACAACTTTGAGAAAAGCTTTATTTCTTCATTGTCCATTGGAAAATAATACCACATTAAATGGTTTCTTACTCTGAAATCAAGTTATATTTTGCTTCACTCAGATATATCAGTAACGTATATCTGAAAAGTACGGCATAAATCAGCCTTTGTAATCTAAATGATAAGTCACCAGAAACTTACTCTATGATTTCAGAAATTCTTTATCTTCATTTTGAAATCCTAATGATTTAGCTTCAAGGCTCTGCCCTGTCCCACTTTGTGTTAGACAGCAAATGATCTATAAATAAAAAGTTAAATGCACTAGGTTGAACTCTCTATTTATAGGAATATTTTTGTACTCAGAATCACTTTTCAAAGTGAACAATCAAAACCTAAATCCTCTGCTTCATAAAATTTAATGGTTACATAATGGATTTTCTTACAAGGAACATACATCTTTATAATTAAATAGAAATTGAAGTAACTTTGATGGACTATAACCCTATGATTTACACGAAACCTGGTACAAGGTTGGTGCTTAATAAATAACGTCCACCAATTAATGTCTCTATTTAATGTTTGTTTGCCCTTTGTTTCCCATCTTTCCTAGAGCTGGTGCTCTTTCTGTGCCTAAGAACAATGGCAACTGAAGAGGTATTGTTGATCAAAACCAGCTATTACCTTAAAAAAAAAATCAGTGCTCGTGCACCTTCTTCATATTGGTCATTATCCATCTCCAAAGAATTAGACATTTCTGTTAAATTAAACCCTTAACAAATAGGCCTCTGTGGTTTTCTTTTTCTTCTTTTTTAAAAAAATCATCTTTAAATGTAATAAGGCCTTGAAATGTTTACAACTTTTGTGTGAGCCTAGAAAACAGGAAATCAACACTAATGATTCTGGCTACAAAGACTTCTGTCCACTTCTCACTGCTGGAGCTGTTCATTCCATAGAAGGCTTACTTTTTCCTCAATGCCTCCTACTTGTGCTTGTCCTGCCTCCCCTTTTTAGAAATGAATTGAGAAAGATATGAATTGCATATAGCATATGCTGTAATTTATTTAGAGAGAGGTTTGAAGGATGAGCTACATATTTGGGGAAAAGTAGCTTAAAAGTGATCATTAAGAATATGAGAAGCAATATATGGGGGAAAAATACACACAGTGGAAAACGACCAGAAGAGAAAAAAACGTGCCAAAGTATTTTTTCTTACAATACGCACACTTTTTCTAAATTCCAAAGTGTGATTCTTCTGGATGATTCTAGCCATCTGTGTAGTAAAAATAGATTTGCAGCATATATGGATATGGACTCCAATCTGTTGAAAGTGGAAAAGCCCTTCATTTTCAAATCTGGCCGGTGTTGGCCTCAGTGCAAGGGACATCTGGACAGCAGTCACGGGTTCCTTGTGACCATGATACTGAACATTTCAGAGGAAAAAAACTCATAAAAATAAGTCAGGAAAGAAAAACCATGTATCATGAAGACCATATACCTGTCTCTAAGCCATTCCAGGAGAACAGCTGTTGACTGTGGCCTTGGAGAAATTCCAGGAAGATAAAAGAGAAAAAAAGTGTTTTATTTTGTGAAAAGCAAAATATATATGCAAGAAAAATCAGGAAGCAAATTATACAGGAAAAAAACAAAAGTAGTAGAAGACAGAATATTAAATATTATCATGATCCCGTCCACAGTCACAAAAATTTCCCCTAAAGCAGTGGTCCAGAAAGTATTATCCCCGTATCAGCAGCAGCAGCATTACCTGAGACTGTGTGAGATACACAAACTTCTGTACTCAGCCCAAACTCAATGAATCAGAAGCTCTGGAGCCAGAGTCCTCTCATCTGTTTTAACAAGCTGGCCAGGTGAGTCTGATGAATAGCAAAGTCTGAAAACCATTGCTTTAACCATTCAGTAAATGACCGCTGAAACACGATTGTCATTTGAGACACATCCCTGACTGCCAAAATTTTATGTTTATAGACTAAACTCACATTAGATGCATTAATAGGAATAGAAAGGTCAGGGTGCTCAAATGTGTAGGAAGGTAAGCAGCTGTGGCTAGCTGTGCAGGTTGCGTGCAGAGGTCCTGCAAGGCAGGTACCATGAATGAGGGCAGTGGGCCAGGCAAAGACTGATGAATCAAAAACACAGTTCTCATCCATGGATCCCAGCCATTATTCAGATCTGGCTTCTTGTTGCTGGTAAGAAATGCATGCCCAGTATTGCTAGATTTTCCAGCTTTTTAAAGAAACCAGAGATAAGAATCTTTATGTATAATTAGCATTTTAAAATCTTTACAACTAGTTCAATTTGTCCACATTCAACCTCTATGTGGACAGTGGAGACAAAGGGAGAATGATATAGGTAAAGAGAATAAAAGTTGGTAAGCTTGATGTCTCTCTTATATAGTTTGTTTCCAAAATTATATTTAAACAGATATAGCAATTGCATTTATACTGTGATTTTAAATACTCTTCGTCTACCATTTCCCAAGAAATCTCTCTACATCCATCTGCCACAACGTCTGAAATGCTATAATTAAAGATAATTGCCATTAGTTTAACTTTTCATGCCTCAAATATTTTCCTTCTCCTAAAATTATCCTATAGTGGTGGTCTCATGAACATGGCCTCTAGAGTCCCATGACCTGGTTTCAAATCCAATTCTCTTTGTCATTTACTAGTGATGTAATTTTGAATACATTATTAAGTGTCTCTAAGCTGTGGTTTCTCTAGCTGTAGCTTAAGGATAAACCATTATACCTTTACTGTGATGATTAGGAGAAATGTTTGGACCATTGTTCAGGTCCAGTAAATGATATTTACTATTCTTGTTTCAATCAAAAACACTTTCCTGTGATGACTTTATATTAGACTGCTTTCCTCTGGGGATTTGAGAAAAAAATGTTTAATGGCAAAACAGAGTTAACTTGAGAAGGAACAACAGTAAGTTAAATGAATATACATCCAGAGGTCCTGGATATTGAGCCTGGTGTGCAGCAATAGCTGGAGAGTGTCTTGGTCTATATACTGTACTCCTATCGACCTTGTCCCCAGCCCTCAGATATGCAGGGCTGATAGAGACATGTTATAGTTTCTCTGCCTACAGATCATCATCAAGATTCCCTTACTGAAGGATTTATTAATACACAAGACTCACTGAAAGCAAGTCATCAAAATATCTCCTACATATATTTACACACAGCCTCAGAAAATTTTTGAAAATGTATTTGTGCCTTTAGTTATGACTTGTCTTTCTTCCATCACTATGTACTCTTGTTAATAACTGAAAATAGCAAAATTTAATGATATATTATAAATTATGTTTCACATTTTCCTGTTTAATGGGAAGAATAATCAACTCTAGTTGACATGCGGAAAATGATAAATTCACAGGTATAACCCAGTTCTTGGCAATACCTTCTGGAATCTAAATTAAGGGTCAGCAAACACTCAGAGGTGTCATGACAGATTTCTGTTGATTTTTGCAAATAAGTTTGATGCATTAATAACCTTACTTAGAGGAGACTCAGTTTAGTGAAAATGTGGCTTTGCTTTGTCAGGGACAAAAAAATGACACAGGAACTGCCTTAGGGGTGTAGATTGAGAAGTCTATAAAGAGAGAAGGGAAACTTCCAGCACAAGCTAAATCTTTTTGAGAAAGAGGCAGACATTTTCTTCTTATATGTCTCTTCTGTCACACCTTCCTGCATGGGATGGCATAAACAAATGTCTACATGTTCTAGATCAAAATCACAGTTTGCTCCTCGAGATGTTTAACTCTGCCCTTTTTATAAAAGAGAATATGGTCAAAATGTTCAATATAGATATGATTTTATATATTTGCCCTGAAAGAAGAACTGAAAATGTAACAAAAGAAAACCTTGGCCGGGTGTGGTGGCTCACGACTGTAATCCCAGCACTTTGGGAGGCCGAGGCAGGTGGATCACGAGGTCAAGAGATCGAGACTATCCTGGTCAACATGGTGAAACCCCATCTCTACTAAAAATACAAAAAATTAGCTGGGCATGGTGGTGCATGCCTGTAATCCCAGCTACTCAGGAGGCTGAGGCAGGAGAATTGCCTGAACCCAGGAGGCGGAGGTTGCGGTGAGCCGAGATCGCGCCATTGCACTCCAACCTGGGTAACAAGAGTGAAACTCCGTCTCAGGGAAAAAAAAAAGAGAGAGAGAGAACCTCAATGCAGAACCTGTGAGATTCAGCAGTGGACAGCGACTTAAGCAATCTTCTGATGAAGAGAACGGATTTCCATCTGAAGGGTAGAAGCTATACGGTCTGAAACAATGAGGGACACAGAATGTCTCAAATCAGTTCAGTAAGCATTTTTGAATACCTACTATGTGCCCAGCACAGGGACACAGTGCTGAA
Source organism: Saguinus oedipus (assembly GCA_031835075.1). Taxonomy (NCBI): domain Eukaryota; kingdom Metazoa; phylum Chordata; class Mammalia; order Primates; family Cebidae; genus Saguinus; species Saguinus oedipus. The sequence continues at coordinate 16,950,881 of CM063185.1, forward strand.
GTTGAAGGGAAAACTCTACTTCTGTCTCTGAAGACCTGGCAATCTAAGGAAGAAAGACCTATTATGGGAATAAATATATATTTAATTATTATTAGAACTGTATTAAGTTCCAAGACTGAGTTACCTACAGGATAGTGGTTAGCCCAATCTGGTATATCTGGTACAGGTTTCTGGAAGAGATAATGTCTAAGATGATCCTAGGTAACTGTTAGTCTGGCTGGGTGGGTGAGTATGTAAGACACATCCACTGCCTTTCACCTCTGCGTTTGGTAGCCTAGCACATTTCACTGTTGTCTTTAGTTTAGACTATCAAAACAGCCACCAATCATCTCCCCATGCCCACAGTTGTCCCATTTAATCCCTTCTTCACATGGCAGCATGGATAACTCTTCAAGGCATACATTTTACTATGTGGTTGTCCTGCTTGAAATTCTCCAAAGGCATTTCCATTGCAGTCGGGACAACATCATAACTCTCTTCCATGGATTATAAAAACCTTCACAATTTAGCCCTTGCCTCTCTTTCTAGTATTCTAGTACTACTTTTCTCACACAGCGCATACCCCAGTGTCTGGAACATCTTGCTTATTCCTGCTTCAGAACTTTAGCATAAGTTGTTTGCTCTGTCATTCTTTACGTGGTTGTCTGCTTTCCATCCATACAGTCTTTGCTGAAGTCTCTTCCTCAAGACGTCACCTCCAGCTGCAGCTCAGCAGGATACTTTGCATTTCCTTTACCCACAGTTTTTACTGTAATTTTCAAACCTCATCCCCAACTTCAGTTTCTTCCCAAGCACCTAATGCAGTGCATAAAATTTTAAATTATATTTACGTTAATTTTAAATTGTAAGTTAACATGTGTAAGTTGACCTCCCCCAGGAGAGTATCAGGCTAGAACTATGTGGGTTTTGTCTCCACTGTTTCCCGGCACTTAGCAAAGAATCTAGCTTTCAGTAGATCCTCAGTAAGTGTTTGTTGAATGAGTAAAAGAAGGAGGCAGCATGTGTGTAGAGTAACATGTATATTCATTATCTGCTTCTCTGTGACAAGTCACTCTAAAATGTCATGGTTTAAAACAACGAACACATATTATCTCACAGTTGCTTTGTGTTAGGACTTCAGGCAGACCTGGGTTCTGGGACTCAGGGTCTCCTACAAATCTGTGATCAACATGTAGGCAGAAGCCATAGTCATCTTACAGTTCCACTGGGGGAAGACTCACTTCTAATCTCATTCAGTGGAGGTTGGAAGGATTCAGTTCCTCACAGGCTATTGGCTATGTGGCTCTCATAAAAAAAAACAAGAGAGGCAGAGGCTGTGAGCAAGACAGAGATTACAGTCTTTTATAAACTAATCTCAAAGTGACATCCCATTGGTTTTGCCATATTCCATTCTTTAGGAGTAAGCCACTAGATCCGGCCCACACTCAAGGGAAGAGAGTAACACACAGATGTGAATACCAGGAGGCAGGATGATTAGGAGGTCCTACCACAGCATGAAAGGACATTATGTACAGAAGGCCTTATTTATGATCAGTGTAGTGCCACACTGCTGATGGATAGGAGATATTTGAGTTCTGTGAGGGTGGAGACCACTTTCCTTCAGTGATCTCTTTTATTCCTAGTAACTAAGACAGTCCCTAGCACATGGGAAGTCCTCAATATTTATTTCTCAAATGAATAAAGAACAAAATATTTCATGGGGACAGGCTAGTATGAAAGAAAACTAGCCCTGAAAACCACTTTTGCTTTATTTTTGTTTTTCCATAGAATTTAACACCTCCTAGCATGGTGTATTTATTTATTATGCTTACATGTCATTGATTGTTTCTCTGGCTGGAATATGTAAGTACCCTAAAAGCAATAATTGGGTACTTTTTTCTTTGTTTTTCTTCATTCTTTTTCCACGCATATATTCCAAGTTCCCTGAATGATCATATTTAGAGTTCAACAGAGTTTGTTAAATCAATTTAGTTAGTCACAATGCAATTCTTAGACCAGCATCATCAGCATCCTCTGTGCAGATTTTCAAGCCTTGCCCTAGAACAGCTAGGTATGTCTCTGTAGCTTAATAACATTCCCTGGTGATTTCTCCGCACACTGAACCTTGAAAAAAAAAAAAAACCATTTTAAGTGATCGAAACAGAACCAAATGCAGGGAAATTGATTCAAGTCCATCCTCTCAACTGCTCCACAGTTTTGCCTGTAGCAATAGTTGCAGTGCAGAGGTTAGCAATGATCTGTTTGAAAAAATATAATCCATAAATCAAGGAGGGGTGATTCCTTTTTAAATCTTAATCTTTCATATTTTCATTATAATATGGCTTCTTCTGGGAGAAAGAGGTAAAGTCACAACCAGCATACTGGGAATTCCATAGCAGATTCCTTCTCGTAAACCACCATGGAAAAAAATACTGAGACTACTGCTCTAGAGTATATGTAAGTCTGACTTCAAGTCCCCCCAATATTAAGTTACACTGACACCAATTGCCTTATTAATATGAATTACTTCTGCTGTATTTGTCAATAAACTTATCTGAGTTAGAAAAAGTCATAAGAGTAGGATTCTGAGGTCCTGCCAATATTTCCTTCCTGCTGATACCCTGAGGCAGTGAAAACCAGCAGCGATAATTACAACCACAATAAAAATTCTGGCCACATGGAAAAAAATATCTGCAGCAGTTAATTACCTCTGAATCCTGGGAAAACAGAACCTAAATATTCTCTTAGGTCAGACTCATTGTCATTACTAAAGAGTGTCATGGAAAGCTGAATACCTGCTATACCAACAATACCTATCTGAAAAAAAAAAAAGCTACCAGGAGGAATGCCTTAGGTAGATTTCATGGTAGTGACCCCAGCCACCTTTGCCACAGTGGATGAATCCAGAGTCAGATTGTTGCCTAAGAGAGAGACAATTGCCTATAAGCTGCCAGGTGGCCTAACATGAATATTCTGCCCAATAAGAATGGCACATGCTTGATAGTGACAAAAGTAACTGTGGTTTTAGTCACAGTGGTGGACCCCAATAAAACATGCTTCTCAGTATTCATAGTCTTGTGCAATCCCTTTCACTTGAATTTACGCTGAGCCTGTTAACTTGCTTTAATCAATACAATGCAGCAGAAGGTAGTCTTTGGAATTTGGGATGCAGGGCTAATCAGCCTGTACCTTCCTTGGGGTGGGCAGAGACTAAGATTTGGATAATTTCCTACCGTCTTCACAACATAGCAGCCTCAATAATTTTTTTCTGAATTAACACAGATATCAAACTTTCAAACCTCCAACCTGCAGGGAGAGGCCTGCAGTGAAGAGTAGAAGCTCCATTTAACAAATGTGGGACTGGCTGAGTTCAAGACCATTCAAATCTGGCACATTTGGCCTCAGAAATTCTGACATAGTTAAAGGGACTAAAAACAAATTCTCAAGCAACAAGTCGTCTGTTTTAAGCTTTCTCTCAATCAGACTAGGAGCTAAGGAAAAGGGGTAGGAAACTGAATTCATAAGAAAGGGAGAAACAGTTTAAGTTACCCAGAACACCACAATTCCTCCTTCAGAACATGATGAATGAAGCCATTAAAGCAACCAGGGTTTTCTTTCAAAACTATTCATGAGCTTGGGCTCCATTGAACATTATCACTGTTATTATTCATGCATCTTTCATCTCTTACAATAAACTACAGTTTCTGAGTGAAAACATCAATACATGTTAGTTTCTCAGGGGGAGAAAATAAGTTAGAAATTCAGCCTGAGGCAGAAGGCAATGTTCCCATACTGGTATCCTCATGCCTCTCTCCCAAGCTTTCATCAAATATGCCCATTCTTTATTCTCCCCTCCTCCTTCCTTCACCCCCCTCCCCCCTCCACTAAAAGGGATGATTATATTAAAGAGTAAAACAATAAGCTTCTCAATTCATTTCTACCTGATACAGGGCACAAAGTAAAGCATAACCTTGGCCACTGTACATCTGCAAGTCCTAAAAAAGAAGAGAGAGGTTATTTCCCATAATAGACATATATATTTTGAGGAATTCAGTTCAATGGATTCAGTCGATTGGTAAAATGGGGAGTAGGAGTGGGATTTATGCTCTCTATATGTTTCTTTTAATTTGCCAGCCACTTTGGAATGCATGCCAGGACCTGACAGAAATCAAATAGCCTTTGCCCAATGAACTAGGCTAAATTCCCCTCCAAAGCAACTACCTGGACTTATGGTAGCTCCCAGTGTGCTCAGAAGAATCAACCTCTACTTCCTGCACTTTCCAAGAAATTTTTTGAGCAATGAGTTGTCCATACAAACGAAATCCATCTGTCAATAATGCCATGAAAGACCTAAATAAGCTTCATTATTATAATGTGGAGATTTAATATCTAAGGCAATTATTCTCATCCACCTTGGATTCCTATATTTAGCCAGTATGAGTCTGGGGAGACAACAGGTATCCCTTGGAGCCCAGCTTATCTGAGAGAACAACATAACCTTTAAGTCTGATAACCATGCCAAATATTGAATACTTAAAAGTAAATGTTATTCTAATTAACTGCATTCACAAATGACAGCAGTTTCTCTTTCCAAAGCTGGGTTGGAAACTTCCTCTTAAGATTCAAATCAGAAGCAGAGCAAAATAGCAATAATAATAATAGCATATGAACACAAAGCCAAGTTTGCATTAGATAACAGGAAGCTATCCATGACCTTCAAAGGTTAGTGGGTATTGTAGCCTCATCTATTTTGCAGTGCATGGTAAGAATGTGGTCAATAGGGAATAGTATACCTATACAGCCAACAACCACCCCGATGCTGGCTGGGCAGTTCCACAGATAGGATTTTGAGACAGTGGGAACAGAAAAATAGCCGATTTAACTCACCTCCTATAAGTAAACTTCCATTTTTCCTCAAATGGCTTTCAGGAACTCAGTGCTATGGTGAGTTCACCATAGATATTCTACTTATTTTCTCTTATTAGGCTTATTACACAAGAGATATGTGCTTATTGTAAATAAATTAGAAAATACTGAACAAAAAGAAACATAATTAAATTATACACAAAAAAAATTGTACTAGTCCCAAACAACCAAATATATATATATATACACATATACACACACACACATATATATCCTGATTTTTTTCTGATGAATATGAATATAATATGTAAATAATAATAACTAGATTTATATGAAATACTCAGGCAACCTTTTCAAAGTTAATGTATTTTATTTCCATATAATTGAATACATGTCTACATCATCATTTTAATGGTCATTTTAATAAGGTATCATTATAAAAATGAGTTATAATTGTGTTTAATTACCCTGCTATTATCACACCTTTCTGTTGTTTCTAGTGGGTATGTACAGAAATGTTACTAATGTCTTCCACAAACTTTCCAGACTTCACACTTCCAAATGATTACTGGACATTTCAACATCAGCACTTAAGAAGCTGTTCATTTATATCATCAGTTCTTTCACTGAACAACTTTTGACATTGTCTTTCGGCATTGCCTCCACCATCTGCAATATGTGAACGTGAATGTTCACACCTTTCCACTAGTTGGTATGCTGGCAGTCAAACCCTGAAAATGTGGTGGGGCAGCCCAAAGTATCCACATCAATCTTGAAATATCTATAAAGTCTTGCTTTACTTAAAACACAAAAGTAAAATTTTAAATTATTTTTCTCTCATATCCATGTCAATTTTAGTATTGTTTACTCAGTAACCACGTATATAGTTAGTGCTCTGTGTTTAAACTGATGCATCATGAATAGCCTGGCACACTGCTATGATTCCTGGGGTTACCTGGCAACAAGTGTTCATTCTGGTCATGACTGAACTTATAAAAAACAATCTCAAGGCCCAATCAGCCAACTATGAGTGAAAAGGATAATCAACGTGGGGGATTTAATCTTGGTTCAATGTCATCAGTACCTTCCACTGATTTGTGATCCAGCCTCACCCTTTCATAGATCTTTTCTCATTTATCTACATAGCATCTTTGTGAAGCATCCAGGAAAGAATAATTATTCCCGTCATTCTGTATTATCTAAAATGTTGGAGTGCCACTTATTTTCTGCAACTTTAATTGAAAACGGGCTTTGTGAACTTCTAGCCCCACTTCTGATGTTAAACTCTTCACCATTACATGCCTGTGAAATCTTCTTCTCACTTGGATCTCTTAACACCTGGCTATAATGCACTTTACCTGTGCATACCTCCACCTACCAATGCCCAATAGGCCATTCTCACATGCTCAATACACACATAGGAATCTTGTCTTCATATCACATCACCCCACCCCCATTTTTACCTTTAACCTCCTTTACCACAATAATCATCACCTATAATCTTCATGAGCAACTCTTTTCTAGGGCCACGTCCTGGAGCAGCTGCAATGTCCTTAAATTGTATAGTCTGACCACAACGTTCCATCCTTCTTTCTCAACGATTTCTCCATTTACACCAAATACAATTTTATCTCTTGAATTCCACAATTTTCTCTTGGTTTCTCTGCTCTCAACCCCTTTTCACTTTGCATCCCTCCTTTATTAAATTGAACTTGATGATCCATCTTCATCTCAACTCTGATAAACAGCATCTTCAACTCCTTTGACTTTTGATCTATTCTCAGCTGTGCTACAAACTCAGCATTTAATTTCCTATGGAAATTTCAAGCTGAATATTTCCAAATGAATTCCTTACAGACCCAAATTTTCCCCATTATTCTGTTCCTTATTTCTGTTTTAGTAAATGGCCCTACCACGTACCCAGTGACTCAAGCCATAAATCTGAAAGTTTCTCTTGATATTTAAGCCATTCTCATGTCTTGCACAGTATGTCTTCAAACTATCTCTTGAATCTAAGTCTCTGTTTACACTGTCAGAGCTGCAGTCTTGGTATAGGTCTTTATTATCTCTACAAATGACAAAGGCTCCTAACTTGCTTCCCAGGCTCTAGCCCCACCGTCTCCAATCCATCCCCCATGTTATGCTGATGAATGAAATATGGTGCCTCTTTCTTTTTCACTCTCCCAAAAAGAGCAAACCATACAGAATTCTACAAAATACCATGTTATTCTTTCTTTTGACATTTGTTTCAAAAGGGTTCAGAGGTAACTAACTGATAGAGAAATATACAAGAGGATCTAAAAAAATAAAACATCTCTCTCAGGTGGAGAGAGGGATGGTAAGAAAAAAAGACTAAATCAGAGGTAAAGATTCATGCAATTAAAACAAGTACAGTTGTTTGTACATGTGCAGACCCATATTTGTATCTGTACTTCCTCTAAGCAAAGATAAAGAAGAAAACCTAATAAGGTATAAGCGTCATTTTTTCTACAAGACAAAAACAAATTAGTTGCTGGTTCTGACACCTGGGAAAAGTGTATTTCATGGGAAGACCAGCCTGATTCTCAGGCCTCCATGCGAAAAATTCTACTTGCCCTTCAACACTCCGGTCCAATCTCTCCTTACTGTGCAGTCTTCCCTGACTGTACTCCCACCTTCTCCCTCCAGTTAATACTTCAGCCTTTCTCACCAGCTCAGGATTTTGGACTTGTCCTCTGTCTGTACTAGTTATGTGTACTGAGAGTTCTTGCTTCTGCCCTTCACTGTAGTCTTATTAGGGGAACAGACTCTGCCAAATTCATCTTTGTATCCCTATCAATAACGAGACTAGTGAAAACATGTCTTAATGCTTTATAGCTGTAATTGAAAGGAAAAAGATTTGCACCTTTTTGTATTTCTTTGTAACCCAAATGGTATGGAGGCCAAGGCTAACTGTTGGGGAGTTAATTCTAATAATTTACAACATACTTTAGTGTTTCCCAGCCAATCTGTGAGGTTCAACAAGATTCAGCTTTCTGTAATACCACACATACAATCAAAAGGACAATACTCAGTAGGTTTATGGTCAAAGGAGAGAAGAGAGAAATAGGGCCAGCCAACCCTCCTTCCAATAACTCGCCCAAGCCCAGTCCCACGTGGAGACCCAAGGGTCTAGTAGGCTGGACAGGGCTCAAGGCAGACCTGATGGTAATGGCTCCTTCTCTCCCATGTCAATGGTGTTGGACAAGTAGGACTGTGTCTCTGAGTGACCCCCTAATGAAATGGCTATAATACTGAAATCGCTTTCGTCTGTAAGCACAGCTCAGACCTACTAGTACTTGTTCCACTCTTGTCCATCAGAGCAGAGAAAGCTTTCTGAGTTTATCTGCCCAAGATAGTAATAGTAGCAGGTGAATCATCTCTTATTAGATTATTCCTGCCTAAGTCCTTGGCATAAGTGGGGATGGGTAGCAGATATGATCTCCCTGATATGTCTAGTTCTCCTCCCCTCCCCTAATGGATTATACTTCCCCAATCCTCTGTGCAGTAAGTAGAGCCATGAAATTAGCTCTAACCAATAGGTTTGATTATAATCCAGTTCTTCACATATTTTTCTCCGGTGACAGGAAACATGTAAGCATGTGTTGAAATACAGCTGCTACCAAATGAAAGTATCCTGAAACACTGAGCTGTTGCATAGAATGTGGTTGCTTTGGGATTCACCAAACCCTTCAGAGGGTTTTTTTGAAGAGCAAGAAATAAACATTTGTTACATCAAACTGCAGAGACTTTTATGTTGCTTGTTATTGCAGTATTGCCTAACCTAGCCTGACTTACACAGAGGCTTTAACCCACCACCACGGACTCAATCACTTTAACTTACTTATAAAAAGAAGCTTAATAATCAGAACAGTTTTCTGGTTGGGTTCTCCTGAAAGATACAAAATTATCAATTCACTCAACAAGTATTTTGAACCAAAAACAGATTCATTCTCTAAACTTGGGTCTTTTGCTCTATTTTCAAGGAAAGAAATAAGATCAACATGAAAAAATTCTCAAATTAAGGCTAAAAACTGCTTCACGTTCTTTAATCTTCCAGTTTTCAGAATGACATATACTGATTCATGAGATCATAAGAAAGACTGGAACCAGGTGTTCAGAGCCTTACTAAAAAGTGTGTTTTTTAATATGATCATTTATTTGGAAAGACGTGTGATTCTGGAATAAAGGTGGCAAAATAAATTATTTTAGGCAAAATAGTTCTGCCTAAAAGAAACATGCATTCATATGTTCATTGCTGCACTATTCACAATAGCAACAACATGGAATCAATCTAGGTGCCCATCGGGGTAGATTGGATAAAGAAAATATAGAACATTGGGCTGGGCATGGTGGCTCACACCTGTAATCTCAGTACTTTGGGAGGCTGAGGCAGGAGGATTGCTTGAGCCAGGAGTTTGAGAGCAGCCTAAGCAACATGACAAAACCCTGTCTCTACCAAAAATGCAAAAATTACCTGGGCACAGTAGTGCTTGCCTGCGGCCCCAGCTGCTCAGGAGGCTGAGGTGAGAGAACTGTTTGAGCTCAGGAGTTCAAGGTTGCAGTGACCTGAGAAAATAGGGAAAATATATGCTATAGAATATTACACAGCCATAAAAAGGATGAAATAATGTCCTTTGCAGCAATATGGGTGGAGCTGGAGGCCAAAATCCTAAGACAATTAACAGAGGAACAGAAAACCAAACACCTAATATTCTTACCTATAAGTGGAATCTAAACATTGATCACACATGGACATAAATATGGAAAATACAGACACTGTGAACTACTAGCAGGTAGAGTGGGGGTTAAAATAAAACTACCTATTGGGTACTATGCTTACTACTTGGGTAATGGGATCTAGACTCCAAACCTCAGCATCATGTAATATTTTCATGTAACAAATCTGGACATGTACCTCCTGTACCTAAAATAAAGGTTGAAATTAAAAAAAATTCAACATTGTTTTACAATGGGCCTAACAGGAAAACAAATCCCGAAAGCAGGCTAGAAAAAATGAAGAACAGTTTTTTTAACATAATGAGATGGTATGGATGACCAGCCCTCTCTTTCATGTAATCATGAATAGCTTGGTCAGGGAGACAGTGTTTAAGAGGATTGTTTTTGCCAGATGGAGTAGTCAGATGGTAACAAATACCTCAGGTATAGAAATGTTCTACATGGAAGAGCTTGTGGCCTTTTAATGCAGTCAATAAACTCCCAGCATGTGGCAGATTCTATACAAAATATGCAAAGTGTCAAAAGAAGCAGGATGGCAGAATTTGTATTTAATTGCCTCTCTCACTTCTTACTTCCCAAGACCCACTTCAAACAGAGGTGTTCACTCCTTTCACGTTGCCTGCCCAGCATGGCTATTCATCAGTGAGGGTATACTGAATATAATAAAATTAAAAGTGAAAAAGGAAAGAAAAAAAAAGAAATCCATCTTTTAAGAAGGTCCTAAAAAGGGAGACTCTCTTCAAAAATTAAAATAATTACACTTTCGAGTGAAGAGGTCCTTACTGCTGAACCCAGCTCTCAAGCTCCTATGGTTTTGATTACTTAAGACTCTCACAGTAATGTATTGGCCCTCACAAACAGACACTTATGCAGGATGAGTAACAACTCACGTCATCGAGTTAGAAAGGTGGATATTATTTGTAATGCCTGTGCATGGGTAATTCAACTCCTGCCTGAAATAGGTTTCCATAGGCTGGCAAACCAATGTGTCTATGTTTTAGGGCCTTAGACTTAAGACATTTCCCTGAGTTCAGGTAAGTATATCTAAACTGAAAAATCTGGAGTCAAGATACTCAACTGCTCATGATAATTGCTAAGATATACTGAACCCTTCCTTTATGCCAGGCACAATTCTAAGTAGTTTACATGTATTGAATCATTTACTCTTTCACAAAGCCCTATGAAAAACCTATTTTACAGACAAAACACCTGAGGCACAGATGGAGTGAATTTTCCCAGAGCACACAGTTAGCAAATGGCAGAAGTGGAACTCAGATGCTGTCAGACTGGCTCCCCGTCCTGTAGGCTCTAATGCGATACTGTTTCTCATGGATCATGTGCCTCTCTAAGTCTGTGTGAGGTTCCACGAATAAATTACCCATTTACAGATGATGAAACTGAGAGCTCAAGAAAAAGATTTAGAATGTGTTGAAAGCTAGTAAAAGAGCAAGAACATATACCAGGCTCATTAAATTCTAAAGCCCATAAACTCATGAATTAATTTACTTCTTTCCATACTATAGTGCTGCTTTTTAAGATAGACTATAAATGACTGTTAACAATAAACATTTTTAAGTTATCAAACACCAGTTAGGAATTTAAATAGAAATGATGCAAAATGGAAGAGAAGCAAACATACACATTTAAAGAAAGATTTAGTGAGACACAATGTTGATTCTAATGCATTTCTTCATGATATTAGCCTAGGGTCATGACATCTTCTATGTTCTACTGAGAAGAATCACACCACTCATTGCTCTCTGCTCTTTTCTTTCCTACCTGGGGAGTCAACGGGCAGCTGATCACTCGATAACCAGATGAACACCAATGGCTGAGAAGTCTTCACAGAGTGTTGCCTTTTTGTGAGTTTTACCCCTTTCGGAGGGTAACTGAATGTGCAATGACAGTATATAAAAGTACTTTACGGAGTTCTTTATGGCTGAGGGAATAGAGGTTCAGAGAGGTTAAGCAGTTTGGACAAGGTCATACAGCTAGTAAATAGTAGGGCTGAAGGCAAATGTGTTTATAGTATTTATGAGTCTCACATTTCCTACCCTAATTTATAAAGACCTTTCCAGCCACTTCTATATTTCTGTTAGCCTTCATGAATGACTCTTGTGTAATCACTCAGAGTGTGTTTTCAAAGCAATGTGCATGTTAAAAAAAATCTTTATGTACAGGAGGTCAAAAGTGCTTGGATATCAAAAGGTAATTAAAAAAAAAAAAAAAAAACCCTTTCCAATAAATAAATAAATAAATAAATTCAGCTTCCAATTTACAGGAAATACTGGGGAAACCAGTTAAATGTTACTATAAGGAAACAAGCATGCAAAGCTAGTATATGGATTATTTTACAAGACAGATAACTTGGTCTCTTCAAAAGTAATATTCTAGATTAAAAGAGACTTTGGAGGATTAATAACCAAGTGCAGTGTATGGCTCTGGACTGCATTCTCATTTGAATAAACCACATGAACCATTTATAAAAGACATTTTGGAGATATTTGGAGAAGTCTGAATATGAACTGGTATTAAATATTCAGGAAATTATTATCATTTTTAAAGAGAGAATAATGAAATTATAGATATATAAGAGAATGTCCTTACTTTTTGCAGATGGCCAAAATGTCATGATGTCTGTAACTGAATAGAAAAGTGCATAAAGCACATGCAAAACCCTTGCCTGTACCTAGTACTAGGCTGAAAGCTCCAGGAGGATAGGGAATATCTTTATAAAAAAAAAAAAGTACTTTACGGAGTACAGAGGGCAAGGAAATGTAAGGTTTTGCTCTCAAATTTGCCTTGAGAATGACAAGCACAGAGAGTCTGCTATGTAACATGTAGATTATCTCAGATCTTCATTTTCCCTGATGAGGTATCAAAAGTCAATGATGACTCGAGGATTTCCATGTTTTACTTTCAAATTATGTTAGCTGCAATCCACAATACCATTTTCTGAAATCTATAGATTTCAGAAATCCACTAACATGTCTTTGTCTGTCTCCTATAAAAGCATTACATCACATGCTCTGCTCAACTGATGTTGGACTTAATCCGTAGCTTGTGTTTTGTTGGTTTGTGTTTTCTGTTTTTTTTTTTTTTTTCTTATAGAGACAGGATATCACTCTTTCATTCAGGCTAGAGTGCAGTGGCATCATTATAGTTCATTGCAGCCTTGAACTCTTGGGCTCAAGTTATCTTTCTCTCTCAGCCTCCCAAGTAGCTGGAACTACAGGCATGCACCACCATGTCCACCTATTTATTTTCTTTTTCTTTTTTAAGAGATGGGTTTCACTACATTGCCAGGCTGGTCTTGAACTCCTGGGCTCGAAAGATCCTCCTGCCTTCATCTTCCAAAGCACTGGTATTAGAGTCATAAGCCACCCCACCAGGCCAACACTGTAGCTTGTTTTGGCAGATGTGCCAAATCTGGCAAGAAGAAGCTGTAAATTTTATTATGTGCTTATGCTTCTATGCCTTCTGTCATGAGAAGGACATATGCTAGAGACGGATCCTTGAGCTTACATCCTGGGATGAGGAGCAGGTCTAAGCTCACAGTCAGGAGAAGAAGCACAGCAGGTAACTCAAAGCCATCAAAATGTAAAGTAGCAAGAAAAAAATACGTGGTGTTGTAAGCCATTGAGATTTTGAGGTTGTTATGCAGCATCACATAGTAAACGTTGATTAATATACTTTCAGTGACTTCCCATTTCTCCTAAGTTTCTTAATCCACTCAGTCTCCTCATTATCAGATCTCTTTTTCTCATCATTCTGCTCTACTCTTCATGTGCAACCATTTCTGAGATGTGTATGTTGGCTGACCTGTCTGTTCCTTTGCTTCTGATGCCTTCTACATCTGTAACATTGCCCATACATATAGTTATCTGAATAAGTCTTTGTGCAAACCTCCTTAGGAAGCGTCAAACAACTCCTCATAAGCAGGTTGAGATGCTCCACCTTATACTTCCATTAATACCATATGCTATCTTTAACATTTAATATTTATCAATTGCCTTAAATTATCTAATAGTATTTAATAAACATTCAGTATTATTCACACTAAGCACTAGGGCAATAATAAACAAGACATTATCATTATTTTCTTTGTGATGTGTACAGTCTAACCAATAATCATTAAGCCTCTCCATTGTGTGAAATTACATTTTTATGTCTAACCCATACACTAAGCAACTAACTTTTTGGGAACAGGGACAATGTATGGCACCCCAGAGTGGCTTAATTGCTTCTACATTCTAAGTCCCAAATTCTGTGTATTGAACAAAGGAGTAAATCAGCATACAAATATGTAAATAACTAAATAAGTAAGCAAATAAAAAAAATTCTGTTATACATATCTTGAAGTTTTGGATAACATCATGAGACATCAATAGGTGTCTGCATGTGAAAACTCAGGAAATCAGGTTATATAAATGCTCTTGTTTTTCAAATGCAAACAAAGAGAAACTTACCTTGATTCTTTCAGACCAAGTGCAGCAGATTTACACATATAGATAATTTTGGTTATTTTTATTTCACAATGCTGTAATATCTTAGTGCTAAAGCCTTCTTTAACAGTTGAAAAGTAAGCATCTTCAATCAATTTTTGATGATATTTTTTATTTTATTGCCCAATGTGTCTTCTCCACTGGATTTACCAGTATCTTATGGTTTATTTATTACTGTCTAAGAGAATACATAATTCCATTTTATTTCCCCCAGCTTTTCAACTGAAACTAAAGGAATAATTATTTCAGAGCCCTTTGAGCTATAATAAACATTAAAGGATTGGAACACTAGCTCAAATGTCTATGCTATTTTGACAGCTGGGCTTTTGTTTTTGTCACTGATTGATGTTAGTGACTTTCCCTAGGGTTTTCTTGAAAATTTATTCTAAAGAAAAATTCAAGCTTTTTTTTAAAAAAAAATCTTATAGTATGACAATTTGACCTTTATAATCTAGATTACAAATTTTCTTGAAAATTGATTCTAAAGAAAAAATTAAGATTTTTTTTTCAAAAATAATCTACTATAGTATGACATTTTGATATTTATCATCTAGGTTGTATGACCACTTTTTTCTTATAATGGATATTGTTGATATTTGATAATCTCCATTTGGAGAGTAAGGGCATAAATAAAATAATCATCTTCTTTGCAACAACAGTTTATATCATTGTAAAAGTTGAATGCTTCCAAAGATATTCAATGTGATAGCAACATAATTTTAATGTAATCAATTACACATGCATGCACACACACATAAATGCACACACACTCACACACACACACAGACTTTGATTTCCCGATTGCTTGCTGGAGACAGAAAAGGTTAGAACAGCACCTTGTCTCATGTCAAACAGAAAATACCATGCTAAGCTTGATCTGTTGTTCAAAGAATAGAAATATGCTTCACAAGGATGTGCCATGAGCTCAAGAACAGGATTCACTTTTTACAGATACATTACTTAACATTTAAAGTGCCCCTGCCCTAAGATTTTACAGAATTGAAATCTAAACAATTAGCTTAAAGCATTATCATAAATATGTTGAATGTCAACTATATGTTTAACAAATTACATAATGAAACCGCATTTTCCAAAACAAATGCTTTTTTAAAAACCATTCTTGGTATAGCCAATTGTCTAAATACACACACACACACACACACACACACACACACACACACACACACACACACACGGAATTTAAAACGATGCCTCTGTACAACCAAAACACAGGCTGGGACAAGACTTTCAGCCTCTGTTCAATTGTAGCTGAAAGGGTTCAAGAATTTGGACATGAACCAACAATGGAAAAGTGCTAACCAGTGTAACAACACGGATATGTATCTGGTTTAATTGCCTGTCCTGAAAGATACAGGTGATAAGACAGCAAGTTTGTCCTACAGGAACTCTAAGAGGACCCATATTTAAGTTTCCGGGAACTGTGGAAAGCACAGATGGAAAGCAAGGTGAGGCGGCCTCTGATAACATGGAGATTGGCTGAAATTCTATACCTCAAATCTTTAGGCCCCAATGATACCACCTCAGTACTACCAAACTAGACAACTATTGATCCCCTATCCACACTGTCTACATCTTTGTAAATTGTCTGTTCATTAAACTCCTCAAATTATCCAATTTGATCATGCTATCTGTGTGGACTGATATTATAATTGGTACTAAGAGTGGGTCAATGATCAAATCTTCAAAGAGGGGTTCTGGGATTTAGTTATTCATATGTGCAAGATATGCATATTCATTTTTTTCTGCAGGAAATAGAAAATAGATAAGCCATGCATCTGGTTCATTATGGTCCTAGAGAACAAACATAGGGAAAAAGAGAAATTAAAGGCTATGAACCTGCGGTGAAGGCTTTTTGGTAGCTATGAAGGAGTCTCTCATCTCTATTGGTAAAGGGCGGATATGATTAATCAACTACAGAGTTCATAAAGATGAAATGGACTGCTAGTCTATTAAAGTACTGATTGACATATATAGATGGAAATAATTTTGGTTTTCTGAGAAGAATCTAGCTCATGTTACCATGACAGAGATTTGGCCTCTTACAAATTTTCAGAACTAAACTAGTTCACAGACTCTTAGCCCCTTCACTAAGAAAGAATCTTGCAACCTGAAAAAAAACATGTATATTGTGACTCTTTCCCTAAGCTTTTCCAGAAGGGACTTCCATGAAACATTTACCAGACTGACTGTGCTCTGGAAAAATGAAAATAGCCTGATATTTTAGGGGTTATCAGATATTGACACTGAATTTATGCTAATCTTTGAAGACCCTAAATGCCAATGTGATCCACCACTCAGAGCATAGAGAAATCGGGTGACAGATGGAAACTTGGCCCAAGCCCATCTAATGGCAGGTCCAAAGTTCCCACAGATACATTATAATATTATGTCTCTACTCCCAGGAGAGGAAATATGTTTAGTTTAATGGGCAGCATCCACATTGGATCCCTGACCCACGGAGTAAGGACTATTAGGTTTATCAGATGTAAGCTAATGAACCCTCCACTCTTTGGGGATTTGCAGAGGCTGTGGAGTCCCAAAAAGATAAGTAAGCAACAAGAAAGGGACCCCAGGTATGGGACGGCTCCATATAGGGAAGAACTGTTCTGAGAAATAACTGGCAGACACAGCGACCTTGTTCTGAACTCAGCCTCCTCCAGCACAACCCTGTAAAACTTTCCTTCAGCCCCTGCCTATTTGCAGACAGTCTTCTCTGCTGTGCTGCTCATTGCAACCCTGCAATATATTTTCGCATTGTCTCTAGTAAATCTGCCTTTCTTTATCTGCAACTGTCTTGGTGAATTCCTTTACTGCCTGTGCCACCAGCACAGGCTTGTTGCTACCCAAGACAGAGATTATTGCCACCATCAAAAACCTGGGTTATATGGGCTGATGATTCATACAAAAACTCAAGAAATAGACATGCAACATTGTCTCTCCTTTGTCTTGCCATATTCTCAATATTTTATATTGTATATTCATTAATGATAACAGGTAGGCACCTACGTATTTGTTTTATGTTCCTCTATATAGTACTTTTAAAATAACCTGCACCTTTAATTCCTTCATACTCTTAAAATAGCAAGACAATGTAATTTTACAAGAAACATAATAATTTGCATATTAGCTGGTCTTTAGTTATGAGAAAAACAAAAGTATAAAAAATTAAATCATAGTGCACTACTCAGCTCAGCAATACTAGCCAACAATATACAATAATGACTATTGCCTTCATGCCAGATATGACTATTGCCTTCATGCCAGATATATGTTAGTATATAGTGGAATACTATGGAGAGGAAATGAGATAGTGGAAAGACAGCTGTGTTTAAGATGGGATAAATGAGGCACAGAGAGATTAATTGTCCAAGAGTATGTAGCCGAAAACAATTTAGAGCCACAGTGCAACCCAGGCAGTTTGCTCTTGCCTGTTACTGCATAAAGCAAGGAGAAACCGTGTGCAAGTGCGTGAAACATGGCTTCTTCAACACATCCCTCAGGAATCCTGGAAAGAGGTCAGATTTCAGAGTTTATGCAGATGGCTGCCACTTTTCAAAGCTAAATGACTAAGTCTATAATCTTGGAACATCACTTTGAGCTCTTGGTGGGTTATTTTGGGAATAATAGGTAAAATTACTATTACAAATTATACTACAACATTGCAAGTATTCCAGGAGTTCTCTTTGACATGTTTTGTTTTGATTTTTGGCTCCCTATTTTAATTTCCATTTTTACCTTCTTTTTCCAATGAACTAATTCTCTTCAGCAATTCTTGTTTATAGTCCTTGAAATTCTAGAGACATTTTTTAACTGAAAGATTTGATTTGCTTGAATTTTAGAACAGAAAACATACCCATGCAAAGACAAGAGCTGAAGTGAAGGAGAATATTTGCTTTACAGTGGTCAAAATTCAATGTGAGGTTTGTGGTGTCCTAATCATAATTACATTCTCACTCTAATGTTCAAATGTGTCAAAGCCCAAGTCTCGAGTTCGTACACAGATCATTATAAAAGATGAGAAGAGAAATAAAGTAAACTTTTCATTACTGGAAAAGCAGAATGCTGGAAAGTCCTTAATAACTGAAATTTACCTTCATTTGCACAGAAATAGGGCAATTTTATCTTATTGGTAATACTTTTTAACATTGAAGATGTTCTGATGGAATATAACTCAAGTGGTCTTGATCTCTGCACTCTTCACTCCCGTAACTGTGGACCTCATTCCTTTCTCCCTCCCTCCCTCTCTTCCTTCCTTCCTTTTCTTCCTTCTTTCCTTCCTTTCCTCCCCTCCCTCCCTCTCCTCTCCTCCCCTCCCCTTCCCTCTCCTCCCATCCCCTCCTCTCCTCTCCTCTCCTCTCTCTCTTTTCTTCCTCCACCCCACTAATACCAAGGAGCCCAGGAAGGAAGAAATAAAATAATACAAAAAAACATAAATAAGAGGGTGCCACATAGAAAGAAACTCAACCTGAATCAATAAGTTGATAAAGGGGAAATAAAAAATAATCCAAAATTGAGGTGATCTATTTAAGAAAAATCTTTCTAAGTTTATTTCTCTACCCAGTTTGTAACTCAACTGTTTCTAAGATAATCACACCTAGATAATCTAATTGTTCTTAACTTGGTTAAATATTTTTTACTTATTATGTGATCCATGAGGACACAAAATCCTTTTTTATTATTAATTTTAATAATCAGCACTAAGTGCTAAGGCAGGGATCACAAACCTAAGACTCTACAGAGAAAGCAGGTAATGAAAATGAGTAAAGCAGACTTGGCCATGGAAAAAACACAGTCTACATGTGGTGGTAAATAGGACTGGACCCTTAGCCTCTGTCTTTAGGGAAAACACCTCCAGCCAAGTGTTTCTGATTCTTAAGAAAATTTTAAAAATCTGATTATTATGTACCATCGGTCATGGTCATTTTTTCCTCAAGACCCCATTCTGATTCTGGGCTTGTCAGTCAGTTTTACGTTCTTCAATCAGGAAACCTGATTGACCCAAAAGGAACACTTCCCTAAGCAATAGAAACAGCCTAGAGGAGGCATTTAAAAGAGACATTAAACTATCTTGTTCCTCCCACAAAAAGCACAAACTCTAATACCATAGTTCAATTGTGACTGCTTTACCTGAATCAGAAATCCTCCTCTCCAATGGGGATAAAATGACATCTCACTCATCCCTAGAGCTTTTCATTAGCAGATTTTTTTAAGTAATAAAAATATAAAAAATTCACACCATAGAAAAAGATAATTTAAATATGAAATATGCATATACATATACAAAATTAAACACAGGTTTCCAAATATAGTATGTTCAACATTCATAAGTACTTTGCCTTTTTGTATGTGTGTGTGTGTTTGTGTGTTCATGCAGAATTATTATTTGAGCAAAGAGAAAAATATGAATGGGTCCATATTATTACATTATTATATTTTTAATATGGGTTATCAGGGAGGGGAGAGGTTGATGGAGATGAAGAGACAAAGTGTCCCCACTCCCTCAAAAAAAAAAAAAGATTATCTTAGCAAGTATATAGTTACACATGCAGGTGTGTGTGTGTGTGTGTGTGTGATGTGAATACTACTAGAAGGAAATTTTTTAAATTAAAAAACTGTATATAATAAAATGAGTTTATTCACTCGTTTACCAGACATATATAAAATATTTGGGAAGTCACACATTACTAAGGGCAACATCTATGCATTTGTTTGTTCTGATTTTTTCTATGTTCTCAATCTGTAATTGTCCACAATTTATACCTTAATTACAAATTCTCTTTTATTTAACTGGCTTTGGGATTCTCCTTCCTTGCTCACATGTGCTTAAGGAATTTCTTCTTGCTTGGAACATATTGGGCTTTCCTGCTTCTCTTCTCTGGAGATGACCTTTCCTCAACTTGTAAGACAATTCAGATATCTGTTCCCTCTTCTTGTTTCTCTCACCTCACGAGCAATATCCTAACCTCACCCAAGATTCTCTGGCATACTATGGTGGTGCAAGTATAATTTATTTATTATGCTTTATCAATTTTTGCAAGAATAGTAACTTCAATAGTAAACTCAATATAGAGAATAATCTATCTCTAGGAGACTCTCAATTCAAGCTGATAACATTATTTGAGTTTCTGCAGCAGGCGTTTGCTTACCTATTGGAGAAAGGAAACTTTTACCTGTAGATAAATAGATAGCAAGTTTTTTTCCTTTACAAAATGGAGATATGCTTAACTTGATAATGTGTCAGTCATAATTTATTACATCACAGCACATGCCTAATTTTTTACTCAAATGAAAAAAAACATGATTTCTTATTTATCAGACAAAATTAGTATTAAAAAATATTCATTGGTATCCAAGATGAGTGACAGGATGTGCTCATAAGTGAAAATAAGATTGTTTATCATTATAACCTTTCTGGACAGTAAATTTATAATATGCTTCGAGGGAGCCTTAAATATTCACATGCTTTGACTGACACATTACACATTTGGATATTTATACTGAGAAGTGATCAAGGTTTATCACAAAGATTTTTGTGCAAGATTGTTTATGAAGAATTTAAACAGATATCAAATCACAAGGAAACAGTTAAATAAAATATAGCAAAGCCAAATGATATAAGTATGCGATCAGTAAAATTAAGAATTTGTACTAGAAAATCAAGCTCAACTAAGAAAAATATACATAAATAATATTAATAGGTAAAAGCAGCATAAAAATGTACAAAATTGAACTAATGTTGTGTGTTTGTGATATCTAACTTTCTATATGATTTACCATGTAATTTTATATACATAAATATATATTTTTAGAAAAGGGAGAATTACATCAACAATAGTTATAATTATCTGAGTGGCAGCATTTTTATGGCACATTATTTTACTTTTTACTTCTTTTTACTTTTTTCTAGTTCTGAAAATTCTACAATAAATATGTATTACTTTAATAACTTGCTTTTTAAAAAGCAATCACATAGAAATAGAAAGTGCCATAGACAGAGGTAAAATTCCATTGCACCACTCTTTCTTTCTCTTCTTTTATGCATTTGGGAAAATTGATCTACTTCTTCACCGTTCATGAATTCTCCTGTGGATGAACAATGGCTTCCTCCCACTTTTTCACAGGAGTGCTTCAACACATATGATTGTAAAGTTTTGTCTTTTTTACTGTGTAATATTTTCTATGGTATGTGATTAAAGAAACATAGCAAAATGTTAACATTTTAAAATCAGGAGTTGGAGAGCTCATAGGTGCCTGTCACATTATTTTCTCTACTTTTTATGTTTGAATTATTTTATGAGTAAAATTACATGAAAAATTAAACAGATGTATGAAATGTAGTATTTAACATTTTTCTCTTACATTTATTTGTTAAATTGCCATCATTTGGTTAAGTACAGGTTTTAAAGGCTATGTGCCATCCTAGTAGTTAAAACAGCAAATCAAACGGTCTCTTAGTGAATCAGAGGCTTTAGTGCTTCACGCTACATGGCTGGACTTACTACAGCAGGTCTTAGGCAGAAGACATTTCTCCATTTTCATTAAAATAAATTGCATGACAATTGCGTAGAAATTTTTTTATAACTTTCAATTCATTAATTTATATATGCACCATTAGCAAGCATGAAAAACTGTGAGAAAGAATTACTTTCTTTCATTTTGACCAAACAGAAAGAATGTTCTTCTTTTATGTAAGAAAACATATTTTACGTGATACTTTAAGCTGAGAAATAAAAAATTAAAAAGAAGAGTCTTGAAACCAAGAATCAATTGTCTTAGCCCCTTTCTTTAAATTTGCGTCAGGCTCTGAGATTTGATACTTGTTGTTGTGAGAGACCGGTCAGAATCCTTCTTTATGAGCAATAAAGGCCCTTGATGTTGAAAATTAATGACTTATTTTTTCCATTTCTCTAGGGAAAAAGGCAAAATTAATAAACTGTAACATTAAGCAAGTTATACCAGGTTTTATGTGTCACCTACCAGGTATTAATTATACATAATTCAAACGTAATTTTTTTCTTTTGTTTTTTACTTTAAGTTCTGGGATAGTGTGTGGAACGTGCAGATTTGTTACATAGGCACACATGTGCCATGATGGTGTGCTGCACCTAGCAACCCATTATCTAAGTTTTAGGCCCCACATGCATTTTTATGGCATATTCTTTTTTTTACTTTTTTCTAGTTCTGAAAATTATACAATAAATAGGTATTGCTTTAATAATTTTGTCCTAACACTCTCCCTCCCCTTGCCCCACACTCTCCAACAGACACTGGCGTGTGATGTTCCCCTCCCTGTGTCCCTGTGTTCTCATTGTTCAACTCCCACTTGTGAGTGAGAACATGCAGTATTTGGTTTTCTATTCCTGTGTTTGCTGAGAATGATAGCTGCCAGCTTCATCCATGACTCTGCAAAGGACATGAACTCATTTACGGCTGCATAGTATTCCATGATGTATTTGAGCTCATACAGTATTTATTAAAGTTTAGCTAGTAAAACAAAGTCTTTATCAGACCTGTGTCATATTAGCTATAAAAGCCTTCTCAGAAATAATTTAAAGAGAACTGTCCATTGGTGTTTCCAATGAAGTAGCATATAAGTGAGCATCACCTGTCATTTCTGCCATGAGAGAGATAATGAATGTTAGGATGCCCTCCTTAGTTCTAAGTCATCGCCAGTCCTTGTTCTCTCTCCTACTCCCAATTTGCCCATGTTGTGTGCACAAATCCTAGTGACATACTATGTCTTGGGTAGAAAAAAGAAGTGACAATAAGATGACTTAACTTGTCTCTATCTCTGGGTTTATTTATATTTCCATCTCTTTGCATTAAAATAAAATACCAGAAAAAAGCCTAGTTCACAGAAGAGAGCTGTCACTGCATCTCTCAAGTTTCTGAGAAAATGGTGTAATATTGTGTAACAAGAAATAGCATAATCTCAGTGAGAGAAACTTCTGTACTTAGAACAACTGAATTGTAGAAGTTTATGGCTTAATAAATGTGGGCGGAATTGAATTTTTAAGTTAAAAAGGAACACAGAACTTGTGCTTCTGGCTAGGGTGAAGTAGACTGCAATGGCCCAAAGTTCACTGAAAGCAATAAAAGAAGGAAAATAAAATTCAAAATCAGGGGAAAAAATATGTCAGAAGGTATTAAGAGAGATTGTGATGCAATCAGGACTTAAGGGGTTAATATTCTAAAGGAAAGAAAACTTAGGAAATAAACCACAATACTATAAGACGCTTTTCTCCCTCAAGGTTTTGCTAATTCTAGGCACAGACTGAATTACGGAGAGCAAAAATGGCTGAAATTTTGGCAAAGAACATAGGAGATGTATGGTAAACAATGGCAAGATCCTGCATATATATATAACGGGAGACCTGTGGGAAGAGGAGAGAGATAATGGGACAGGTACAAATTTGTAGAGACAATGTCCAAATATTTTCCAATATTGGTGAAAGACATTATGCTATAAATTTTTTAAACATTTAAAACTCCAACAAGGTTAGATGCAAAGAGACTATACCTATCAAGATCTTAGTAACACCACCCAAAAGCAAAGAAAACAAATTTCTTCTTAAAGCAGCCATAGATAAAAGACACATTAGTTTCAATAGGGCAAGGAGACTATACCAGACTTTTCAACAGAATAATGGCAACTAAAAGGTAATGAAATAGCATTTTTAAATGTTAGTGGAAAATTACTGCCAATTCTTCTATAAGAAGTGAAATTGTCCTTTAAAGAAGAAATATATAAATGTCCAGCTAAGCAAAACTAAGATAATGTGTGGTTAAAGATATCTACTACATCCAAATAAAATGATCTCAGGTGGAAACATAAAAATATAAGAATAAAAAGCAATTATAAAAGTAAATGTGTAAGTAAATTAAAAGATTGTATAAAAATGGTAATATGGGTTAAAATATATGTAGCATTAGTTATCAATAAGAGAGATTATAATGAGTATCTATAAAAATTCCACAGTGAACATTATGCTTAATAGTAAAATATTGAGTGTTTGCCCTGAAATTAAAAGAGATAAATATCTGTTATTATTACTTTCATTCAAAAGAAGGTTTAAGCCAGTATTATAAGAATTTCTTTTCCCAGGAAAAAAAGTTAAGAAAGGACAGACTGAAATGAATATTTGCACAGAAAATCCAAAAGGGTCACAACCCTTTGAATCAACTAGTGAATTTAGCAATGGGGCTAGACAGAATATCAATATGCAAAATTATTTGTATTTATATTAGGGCAAAATAAATAGAAACGAAAACATTTAAAACTATAATTTGAAATAACTCAAAACCATCAAATGGCTTGGAATAAACCTAACAAATGACATGGAAGAGCTCTACACCCAAAATTACAAGACAATATTGAGAAAAATGTAAGAAATCTGAAATAAATCAATAAATCTGAAATAAATCAATAAAATAAATACATAAATAAATAAAATTCTTAAGTCTTTAATTCTACCTGAAAGACTTAAGAATTTTAAAGACATCAAGTCTCTCCAGATTGATTTCATAAACTTGAGACAATTCCCACCAAAATTTTGGTAGGCATTGGTTTTTGTCTTTCTTTTTGCTTTAGTTTTTAAAATTTGATTCCTAATTTATATATAAAAATACAAATGACAAAAAAATAACCAAGAATATCTTAAATCAGGAAAACTAGAAAGCCATAGGGCCCATACAACTAGTTAAGTGTTATTTCAAAATTATTGAGAAAGCGTCATATAAGATACAAGAATCACAAGTAGAAATATGAGACAGTTGTTGAGTCAACTGAAATCCAGCTCAAAAAAAAAGTATAATTTCAATCATACTTCATACTCTATGCAAAAATCAATTCCAGTCTGGAGACCTAAGTATTAAAAGTCAAAAGATAAAGCTCCCATGGGGAAAAATAAACGTTTTGATACTAATATTATGATGATGGGGAAAGCAATGATTTCTTAAACTGCTACAAGAATCCATAACCACACAAAAGTAATTACAAATAAAATATTCAACAAATTACCTTCATTAAAAGACATCAGTGAAAAACCAACTCTTTGAGCAAAAAAAAAAAAAAAAAAAGATATCAGCTGGACGCGGGGGCTCATGCCTATAATCCCAGTACTTTGGGAGGCTGAAGTGGGTGGTCTGGAATTCAAGACCAGCCTGACCAACATGCTGAAACCCCATCTCTACTAAAAATACAAAAAAAATGCCAAGTGTGGGTGAAGGGGAGGAAGGCAGCAAAACACACTGACATGTGTGTACCTATGCAACTATCTTGCACGTTCTGCAGATGTACCCCAAAACCTATAATACAATAAAAATTTTAAAAAATTTTTTAAAAAATAATAATAATAAATTAGCCAATCATGGTGGCAGGCACCTATAATCCCAGCTACTTGGGAGGCTGAGGCAGGAGAATCTCTTGAACCAGGGAGGCAGAGGTTACAGTGAGCCAAGATAGCACCACTGCACTCCAGCCTGGGCAACAAGAGAGAAAGTCTGTCTCAAAAGAAAAAAAAAATATATATATATATATATATATCCACAGTGCAAATATCTAATGAAGGACTTACATGAAAATGTCAATTCACTATTTGAATACAAATATGGACAAAAGACTGAAACAGTTACTTTATAAAGAAGATATAAGTATCTCCCCTAAGTTATGGAGAGGTGCTCAACCTCATTAGTAATCAAGGAAACAGACACACCACAGTGGTTAAAACTAAAATACTGATCATACCAAGTGTTGGAAAGTGTGTAGAGCAACTGTCTACTGAAGTTGAACTTATTTATGACTTATGACATAACACTGCCACTCCTAATGTATAGCCAACAGAGATTCATACATATGTTCACTAAAATAATGCACCAAAATATTCCTAATAGAACTATTGGCAATACCCACAAGAATTTTTTTTAAACCCTGAAACAACTCAAATGTTTATCAAGAATAGAATAGATAATGAAATGGTGTTTTTGTCAAACATGTAATACTACACATCACTAGGAACCTATCAATTAGTGTTAAACGTAAAAAAATAAATGAATTGCACAAATGAAATTTTGAACAAAATGAACCAGAGAAAACAGGACATGCTATATGGTTCTATTTACACAAAGTTCAGAAGCAAAACTTAGGAGGCAAAAGCCCTTTTGTTATGCATAATTGTAGAACACCAGGGGAAGTATTCTTGCTGGCAAATGCATCCTATGAGCCCAATGAAAGGTAGCAAATAAATGAATGGAGAAGTAGAGTGTGAATGTCAAAGTGCTAATATTCAAACGGATTCAAATCTTCCCGTTTTCTCTAATTTGTAATAGTAGTGGACTTTCAATAATAAGAAAACCATAAGACATAGTGTCTGCATAGTTCTAAATATTATTTGTACTCAATTCAACTACTTACTGAATAACATTCTACCCAACACTGCAGTTTCATTACTGAGATGAAGGAATGCAAAAGAATCTCTTGAAATTCCCAGGTAAAAGAAAACCTATATTTGAACCACATAATTCAGGGTAGCAGATGCTAAAAACAGCTGGAGTGCATGATTGTTTGCAAAATATTGAAACATACATTTTTATTCTGAGGAAAGGTATTTATAGGCATTTTCATCAGGATTTCTATTTCAGTTAACAGAGTGATTTTCACAAAATATTTCAATCACCAGATAATTTAAGTCAATACACCTAGTTGGTATTCATATATCCTATGAATATAATCATGCTTATCAAAATTCTTGCAGAAAGAAACTGCAGAAAGTTTTTTTTATATCTTTTCTTTCTACAAGTTAGGCATTTGTTCGTCAAAAGAAATCTGATATTTATAGACATTATAACAGACTAATAAATAGACAAGTTTTCATGGCAGGACAAGTACTAGCTTCAAGCTGAAAGAGCAGTGCAAGGTGAGAAAACATCCAAGTAAGACAAATATGGCACAGAGGTTCTGCTTATACCACCTGGCCATCAATAAAAAATGGAGAAGGCACACCAGCCACATGTCAAATAAGCACCCTGCTGACCAAATGGCCTTTAAAAATTCCACTGCCGGATAAATTATTCAAACCTTTTGAATTCTGCGGTCCATTTTTCTAGTAATTACCAAACACATATTGAATCTAGAATTTGACTTCAAAGCAGTCATTTCAAGTTTTCTTTGTGCCTTGAGAAGTTCAATATTAGAAATAACATGAGAATTGGGCAAAGAAGACTGACCTCTTTGCCCTTTGCTATGTAGAAAATTGGTTGGCCCATTTTCCATAATATATATGTCTTCAGTAAGGAAGCTATGCTCCTGAATAACAGGATATCAGTTTCCTAACAGTACATAAGAAAACGAAAGCATAGCTCTTAGCAACTGAATGATAAACCAATGAAAAGGAACTCATCATTATGGAATGTCAGATGTTTAACCTCAGAACGATTCTTTGAGGGAATCATTACTATCCTATTTGACAAATGGAAGAAAAGATGCTTAAATGAAGCAAATACTGTGTGCAAGGCCACAATGCCAGTAAATGCCAGATCTTGGAAAAATAAGTCTCTATTATCTGCACTGTATCTAAGGCAGCCTCCTGTTTCTGTATTAAACAGTCTTCTAAACCCAACAGCAAAATAAAGGCATTTTTGTATATTCAAAATTACGTTTACAATATTGCTATTTAATTCAAGGGATTTGGAACATGTTTTTAAGTTAGATCTATTATATTGTGCTGGAGAAAATTCTCAACTTTGAGTAGTAGTCCATCAGGGTTTTGGACCTGTCTCTAGCTGTGTAGACATGGGAAAGTTATTAGTCTCTCTAAACCTCAGTTTTATGTATTTGTAAAAAGAGATGGTTAGGCTCTCAATGCATGATAACTACTTGTTATCGTTTTATGAGTCACACAGAGTTGACTCTGAGACTACAGTAGGGTAGGATAATGTAGACAATTGAATTAATAGTTTGAATTCTTCACTCTCCTGGCACGGAATTATATATACATACCCTCTGCAGTGGTCCCATGGTGAGCAAGGTGCTCTTCCCTTCTCCTTGACTCTGGGTTTGGCTAAATAAATTGTCTCAGCCAAGGAGATATTAGCAGGCATGATGTGATCAGAGCCTTAAAATATGCATGATGGTAGAGCTTGCCCTCTTATACTTTATAATCTGCCACAAGAACAGCCTCTCCTTGGTATTGCCTGTCCCTTTAATCTTGGTTTCACATGAGACATGTAGAGGAGAAAGCGTTAGTCCAATTCAGATGACAGCCTAATGGAGAACTATCCAGATAAGACCCATCTACATCAGCCAACTCTCATGAGAACAAATGCTTTTTGATGTAAGCCAGTGAACTTGTGGTGTTTTATGCAGCAAAAACTGTCAAAGAAAAAAATATTAGGGGAAAATATTGCTGGAGAGCCTCTGGAAATCTCATAGCTGCTTCAGTTCTGTTTATATATTGGGCAACCTCATGACCTTTCACTTGAAGAATGGATTTCCCAGCTAAAAGTTTGGAAAATATTGGAGTGGATTATTACTTACTTTGAGAAACAAGATTTCGTGATTCAAAGGTCAATTGTAAAAATAAAAATAACAAAATAACTATTAGAAAACACAGTATGTAAAACCAACTATTCTAAGTATATAAATAGGCTGATCAGGAAATGAACATAAACCAAAATATTTTCTCATGTAACAAGAATTACAATGTGATGTTACTAAGTTTCAGCATCTACCAATATATGGCATTTAATTTTGTTTTTTGGAATAACAATATGTCAGAGAAGACAATAAATAGGTTGGTACTTGATGGTAATTTAAATAACGTATTTCCATTTTGGAATGTTAGCATCATCTTTTAACTGGGCTCTCACTCCAGTGGAGAGAGGATTATTGGATTGATTTGTTGTTGTTGTTGTTGTTGTTGTTGTTGTTATTTCTCTTTACTTTGTGATCAGAAAGTGACACCAAATGCCCTAGAGGTCACTGGCCAGAGGAGAGTAGCTTCCTCATTCAGATAGTGTCAGTGGTTTTTGGTTATCAACAATTTTACTGCTTGTCTTCCACCCATGAAGGGCACCTGCCTGCCTGCATTTGTGACCTCTAAGACAGACCCAAGGAAAACAAGGCAGCTGGTCTGAAGCCTTCCAAAGAATACACCTTTGTAAAGCAAAATTGGTGAAGCATGATGAATTCTGCTGGTAATAAACATTTGAGATTTCCAGAGAAGCCCATATATATGTTGTGTAAGAAACATCATAAATATTGAGGACCCCAGTGAGAAACCTCTAAAATTAAGCTACATTTCCCACTTCTAAAAAGATTTGGCTAAATAGACTCATTTTGCTTTTTTCCCACAATCCTATTGTTATGAGTATGGAGAGCTTATCTTTCCCAAGGTCCACTTTAATGTAATATGAATAATGTGTGTTCTCAAAGACTGTGTGTAGAATGGTAAGGAATAAGTTTTGATGTCCTACTTGGCTCTCAGCTTTGTCACTAGGACTTCCAGCAAGGAGAAGGTGGTTCTAGCTGTAAAACTTTAAGTTTCCTCTTTAATAACTTAGGGTAGTGGTTCTCAAATGTTAGCTGAATCAAAATTCCCTGAAGGGCTTGTTAAAACACAGCCTGCTGGGCCCTGTCCCTGGAGCTTCTGATTCCATATGCCTGGAGTGGGGACTGGCAATGTGCACTCCTAACAGGTTCCCAGATAACACTGATGTCACTGGTACAGGAAAGATGCTTTGAGAAACAATAGAATAGGATGACTCGGACAGGTAACTTTACCCCCCTGACTTTAGTGTTCTCATTTGTAA
Organism: Saguinus oedipus; assembly: GCA_031835075.1. NCBI lineage: Eukaryota > Metazoa > Chordata > Mammalia > Primates > Cebidae > Saguinus > Saguinus oedipus. The sequence continues at coordinate 16,980,817 of CM063185.1, forward strand.
ACACAAGAGTGGTATTTTATCCCCTCGGAAAGTTTGTTGCCTCCTACCAAAAAATAATGAAGAATTATCTTTAAAATGGTTTTATTATCTCTTCATACCAGAACCTTATTACAATTGTGGTTCCTTTCTTTGTGAGCATGCAACAGACTTGAAACTAACCTGCAGTGTCTTTTATTGGAAAGAATACATTGTTGTTGTCGTCTTAGCATTTCTACAACGTATTTTTCGAGGAAAAGCATTCTCATTTTTTTCTCTTTCTGTACTTCTTTTGAAAGTGGAGGGAAATGGGAAAGCTTGCCCTCCAAATAACCCTGGAGTCCTGGGAGATGCTGTTGAAAAACCATTTGCTACATGATGACCTTAGCTTTAGCATCTTATTTGAATTAGGTAGGTTGAAAGAAATCTGTTTCCTGCCCACTCTAATAAAAGTTATGGGTTTCTAGGTTGCATTCCATACATTTTAGCAAATCCTGATATTACCATGTGTCTGTCATCTTCCTCCAAGTTCTCTAATACATTATAAAATGGGAATTTACATTAAAGAGAAAAATTCTCCATCAATAATTCATTCCTTCTTTTGCTTGAGCCGTATCAAGTGAATTCCTGTAAGTTCCTTTTTTTCTCACCAGAATGAACATAATGTATAATAAATTCTGAAATTTAATAATTTGTTAGAAAATTATAAGCATAGATTTGAGAATTCAGACACATTAATATTTCCATGTCAACTCAATTATTTGGGCACTATGTAAGCAAACCAGTAAGTTTTCCAGCAATGTTGATCACATCTGTATACTTTCAAATTAATGTTATAAATCTTTGTTATCCTTTGTTTTTTGTTATTACATTCAAACAAGAAAAAAGGTTCTGGATCCAATACATTTTAAAAGATTTTTTAAAATATTGCTGATATTTTTCTTTATCTTTGATCTTACAGATAAATCACACTTTTTGTGAAGAATAGAGAGGCATCAATTGCCTTTTAATTAATGAGCTTATTTTTTTTTTAGCAGAGGATTCTACATTTTAAAAGATGGTTCTGAATGAGCTTTAGTGATTGATTGTTTACCATAATCTTTCTGTGCTAACATTTTTTTTTAGCAGAGGATTCTACATTTTAAAAGATGGTTCTGAATGAGCTTTAGTGATTGATTGTTTACCATAATCTTTCCTGTGCTAACTAATGAGTCACAGAAGCCATTACTGGAAAGTCAATACAATTTGATTGTGTCAAAATAAATTTCATTAGACTTATATTCTACCTTCAGGGTTGCCAAAGACTGATTACTAATTTAGTAGAGGTTGGCCTTTCTTAGAAGCAATTTCCTAATAACCACCAATATAATCTAGCCTCTAGGCATCTAAATCCAAAGCCCATTTTTTTTTATTGATGGTAACACCACTGTGGGATTTGTTCACTTTGTTCCCCTTTATAATTTCCTTCAAGGGGGAAAAAAAACCCCAAAACTACTATATATCTCTCTCCATAGGAAAAAAATATATATATATATATATATTTCCATAGGAATGGAATATATATAGGAATATATATAGGAATATATATATATATATATATATACTCCTAACCACTGAATGAGTGTATATAAATGCATAAACACACTTTTATCAGAATACAGCATACATAAAGTGCACTAATCTTAAGTATATAGATTTATTTTTTTATAAATGTAAATTCTCAAGTACCCATCACCCAGATGAAGATACAGAACATGTCTGTAATCCCATGCCCTTTCCAGTCAATATCCATGACTTTCTACACTTAGGTAACCCACTTTCCAACTTCCATTACTGTCACTTAGTTTTGCCTGTTCTTTACATTCATATAAATGCTATCAGACAGGTATCATTTTGCATCTGGTTTCTTTCATACAGTCTAATATCTGTGAGATTGACCCACATTGTTGCATGTATGAGTAGTTTGTTTTCACTGGCAAGTAGTATTCTGCTGTATTAATGTATTACAATTTCATTGTCCACTCTTACATTGATGTACACTGAGGTTGTTTTCAGTCTTTGGCTGTGAGATTATGTGGTTATGAATGTCCCTGTACATGCCATTCAAACATCTTTAAGGTCCTGTATTATCCACCTAACAGAGCACTGGTGAAATGGCTTATCCAGAGGCCTTTCTATATTTTCCTTTTTTTATCCACCTGGACGTGGTTCTGACAAGATGTTTGTTTACATGTATAAACAAAGTCTATCTATAACCAAGGGCTCTGGAGGAACTTTGAAAGGAAAAGGAGTCGACAGTGAGAATATCACTAATACATTCCCACTTAATTCCCACAACCAGTCTAACTAGGGAGTATCTAGAGCAGTTTCATGGCAAGACAATTTGAGAGTCACAAGAGACTTCGAAAGACAGACTTAGCACCTTCCAGCAAATATGACATTATACATATAGGTAAGACCCAGAGAGGTTTAGCGATTTTTATAAAGTCACATAGCTAGCGAAAGGACTTAGTCGTGATCTTAGGACCTAGTAGAATTTGGATTACAACCCAAGTTCTTGTGTTGATCAGGGCACTCCGCACAAAGGTGCCTGGCCAATGGGATGAGAGTGATGGTGAGAGTTAACTAGTGATTGCAAGTTCAATACGAGCTGAGAAATCCGGGCAGACTGTTTTCACATTAACTGCTCCCCACTCTGGTGGACACAGTTGGCTACTCCTCTGGTGGTATCTTGGCAGGAAAACATTGAATGGGTCCTAATCGTTGAAGGTGAAGGCAGAACTGTTTCATGGATAAAGCAATTAGAGGAATAGTCCTGGACAGTAAGAGAAGCAGTCAACTCCCTTTGATGTCAACCTTTTCCCTTTCCATCCAGCACAGTGAATCAAAAAGCAGTTTTTTTGGAGGTAAGAAGTCAGCTAAACTGAATGGGGTTTGCAAAGGCCCAAGATTCATGTCTACACAATCGAACCTATACAGTATTACACCAGTCCCAACTAAAGCAAACCCCTCCTTCCCTGACACCCTGTAAGACTGCTTATTACCCTCATGTGAGTAATTTTCCCCTTCCAGTCTCCCTTGAATGCTGGCATTTTCCATGTCATAAACAAATTTAGAATGGGCAAGAAAGCAAGAACACAATATGATTTCTTTCTCTCACCTGCCATGATACAATTGTGGGGGCTGAGTAGGAATTAGAAAGGGATGTTGTTGAGTCTTACTGAGGACTCAATTCAGTTTGTATTGAGTTAATCTCTTTTGTCTTCCTGTTGATAGATTTTCATGCCAGGTTCTACGATAGGGACTAGAAATAAACCAAGGCAGACAGAAAATAGAAGGGCTAGCAGAAATGAACTCAGCTCACCACTATTCTGTAATTAAGTCACAATTCCCTTCTCTCAATTTTAACAGAATAAATTCAGCAAATGTTTACTGGACACCTATTAGGTTCCATGGATACAAAGATAGCCACAGTCTCTGTCACCAAGAAAGTTTCTACTTAAAAGGACACTTGGGACAATGCATCTTTTGTTTCTCTGTTCATTCACTCAATAACGGATGCTGAGTTTCTAAACACTTCCAAACACTGTGCTAGGCGCTCAGCATGCATAAATGAGTAACCTTGGCCTCACGGTCTAGAACAGCGATCATATAAGATATAGTAATAGACTAACAGAATAACAATGGTAGTAAAAGCTTACTTTACAAATATTAGCCCCATTTGGCATACAAGAATGAAGCTTTTATGTTCTCCTGGTGATAAAACAAATATTATTGATTTTGGTAAGTCCTAAATTGATAAATATTATCAAATAAATATTAATCACATATTTATTAATGAATGAATCAAATAAATATTACTGAATATATAAATAATAATCATTTAAAATGATCATCAATAATCAAATTACTACATGCCCAACAATGTGCCTTTTACATCTAAGTTCTTTATTTAGTCCTCAAAAGATCACTCTGAGCTAGTTGTTAGACCCAATTTGCAGAATATAAAAATGAGATTCACAGAGATAAAGAGCTTTACTGAGGTCACACAGCACAACCAGTGGAAGTAGAACCAGTGATTTGAATGGCGGTCCCTCCCTCTGCATCCATAGTTGGAGATCTTAACATCAACTCCGTAGAGGTGCTTTAACAATTCACTGGAGGGAGTGTATGTGTTGGCAGAGAAAAATCCACCTAGTTGGTGGTGGGACTGGGAATTAGTTCCTAGAGGAAAATCACTTTGAGAGAGTCCCTGTTGGGTCATCTCTGAGGCAATCGGTTGGAAGGAAGCTTGCCTGACAGAGCAAAGTGTAATGCTGATTATCCACACTCAGTCAAGAACTGAGTGATCAATTTGTCTTTTCTTTTTTTGGTGTGAATTTAGTCTTAATTAAACTTGAATTTATTTCTATATAGCCCTCACCACTGTTCTACCCTCAGGTAAAAGTTCAAAGAAAAGCAATGCAAGACTGTATGGCTGATTCCAGCCCTTCTGTCTATGTTAGGAGTGGGTGGTAGGGAGAGTTTGGCTTCATCAAGTCAGTCAGGAATCCAGACTTCTCCCATCTCATCAAATTCATGAGGCATTTTAAAGCCTTATTAATAATTGACTGGTTCCCAAAGCAAGCCAAGGTGAATAAACTAGCTGATTTAAAAAGAACTGCTTACTTAGGTAAGACAAATTCCAGAGATGGTCAGCACCTTTTGGCTTCCAAAGCAAGCTGGCTGACCCAGACTGGTCGCATTTGTAAAAAAGACATGTATTATATTAGTGACTTTTGGATAGTTACGAGTAGGCACATTCAGCCTATAGAGAAATTAGTTTTTTGGAATTCTTTACCCCCATAGTCATCAGAATCTTCAAGAATGCAAATAATCACAAGAGAGAATGCAGTGAGGCATGATGGGATGAATAATCTGTTTACATATGCTGGTTGGCTGCACCCTATAATCAAGCTCTGACCCAACTAAAAACCTGAATTGCATCTTAGAAAGGAAGTCACCAGTGATCCTCAATTTGGAATCCAAATGACATTCAAGCTTTGGACTCTACCATTCTGTGGCATTAGCTACTGCTCACCCAAGGTGTCAGATAGAGCTGTAGGTTATAAGGGACAGAAACTAACTCCCCAGGAAGTTACAGTGGAAAAGGAAATAGGATTATATGCATGATATCTCACAGAGTCAAAAGAAGGCAAGAGGCTGGGACAAGAAGTAGAATAAGAAATAAGACCCTTGCAGGAGCCACTGGGCCACATGGCATGGGGCTGCTGCTGCTGCTGCTGCCTTGGAAGCAACCGAGATGTCTGTCTTCGTGTCCCCCTACTCAAGATTATAATGACAGGAGTGAAGAGGTATCTGACCTTGATTGGATTACATGCCTGTTACTACAGGGGGCAAGTCAGACACAATGTGGGTGAGGTTGTTCCCATAGGAAAGTCAGTACATGGTGAAGAAATGGGAGTGGGAAGTGACCTGCTAAAGCAATGTCCAATGTCTACCATGTCCTCGATTTTGAAGTTCTTTCCTCCCCTGGTATAACACCATCTTAATTTTGCTCTTACCTTTCCACACATTTCTTCCTTTACCCCTCTGTTACGAGTTTCTTGAGAACAGAAAATACGTTTGAATAAATTTTGTCTTCTTAACACCCAGCATAATGCCTGGAATGTATCAGGCACTAAATTTTTGGTTGAATAAAAGAGTGAGTGAATGAATAAATTTTTGACACACATAGTCCCGACTCATAAAAAATTTAAACTGTCCAAAGGCAAGGAAAAAGGAGCCAAGAGACTGATATAGGTGATAGAAGTATATACAGCCTATAACGCAGGCAAAAAAGAAGGAGATGGTAATTCACAGTGACAGAGGTGATGCTCTCAGGAAAGCCTTCACCCAGGACTTGATAGTCTTGAGGATTACCAGGTAACCAAAGAGCAGAGGATCTCTCCAGCAGCCTGCACTAAATCACAGATGTGCAACTAGGGTGGTGCAGACACAAACTGCAAGTGGTTTGGTCCAGCTACAGTTGAGAATGCTGGAAAGGAATTAGAGAGAGGTAAAACGGAAGAGGGGCAGTAAGGGGAGATTTTGGAGGTCTTTAGAAGGAATTTGTATATAGCCCTTCTAAGAAGGGTAGTAACCCAATCATATATGCGTTTTAGATAGCAAAACTTGAGATGAGCCAGATTGGAAGGATGGGCAATAAGGAATTAAGGATCAGTTTGCAGGTTGGGTACACATTTGCATATTTTCCCAGGTATCTTGCTGTTTCCTTCCCAGCTTCTTCTTCTGCTTATGTGGATTCTTCATTGAAAAATTATTTTATAAAAATTTGATTATTTGAATAATATAAGTACATATACAGCTAAGGTTTATGTCCCATTTAAACATATGCTTAACCCTAGGCGTCTACCTGAAAGGATCGGCTGCCAACAATCTGTTGTGGCACCTCCTATTTTTCCTATGTATTTGTATATACATGGATGTTGTTTTACGTGCTGTCATTTTCCATGTGATTTTGCTTACTTAACATTGTGTCTTGAATGTCTTTTTATGTTTTTTGTGTAGAGTGAGCTGATTATTCATCATACCTGTGTAAGCCTCTGTAGTGTGGCTATGTATTAGTTTATCTATGTAGCCATTCCCTTAGAAATCCATGGATTACAACCAGTTTCCACTGTTACAGCCACTGTTACAATTCATTTTGGGCTTGCCTCCCTTTGAGCTTGTGAATGTTTCCCAGGATAACCTCTAAGAAGGGTAATTACTGGATAGAAAATCATGCCCACATATAATTTTAATAGATTTTGCCAACTTGTTCTACAGCGCTGCCTCAGTTTACACTCCCACCAACAGTGCATGAGTTGCCTAGTTGAAGTCTGTCAACTATTCCTCCTCCTCTGGGAATCAGTCCTTGCTTCCCCACCCCAGTCCATGAAGACCACCCATTTTATTTTTTTCTGCTACTTACCTAACAACTAATCAATTCTGTCTTGTATTCTACTGATTCTATAAGGTTTTCTCTTCTTTACTAATTAAACTGTAAACTTACCTTGAAATGACATTGTTCTATTCATGTTTACACATTTGAGTGTCTAAGTTACCAGAAACAGAACCAACCCAGTAGTTATGAGGTAACACTGTGAAGGCAGAAATTCATCTGGATTTCTGAATCTTAGGAAACTACAGAACTCAGAATGCCAGCTGGCATCACAAGGGTTGACAAAGCATTACTGTTCTCATACTACAAAGGAATAAGAATTCATAGCTATTCAGGTGGAACAAACTTCTCTCCATTTTCCTATATACTTGCCAGTCACACGTCCTCCACTCCTCTTGTCTGCTAATGGGGTGATAAATGCTAGAACAATAACACCAGTTTCTTAATGGCTGAGGAATACCCAAGAAACGGTTGCCTGTTCTTCTCTGGATGTTCCATGGTACGCATTGCTAGTGCATTGACTTAGGCTTGCAAAGTTAAATTCGGTTTTCTTCTCTCCTAAATCTATGTCCACAGAGGAGACTCCAAGTCTGAGACTGGACCAGGCTCAGTAGTAAAATGAGGCTCAATAAATGCACCAACCTTACCAATCACTTAGAAGATCTAACCACTGTGAAAAGTAGTTAATAATGGAGTAGAGGATCTCCCTCTTGAAGAGCAAAGGGTGATAGCATTCTAACAATTGTGCATTCACTTTTTTTCCTAGTTTAGTAACTTCCCATCATCGTTGTTTAAATGCCAGTATATAGCATCAAGAGAAAAATGTTACCCTTGTGAAGCCGAAGGACTCATCAAGAGAAAGCAATAAAGCATTGAAGCTTATTTAGAAGGAATATATTTGGACCAGGTTGTATGGATCACAGAAACCTCTTCTACTTGTATAGCTGTGGGATGGGAAGGGGCTGAGGGCAGGGGAAGAAGGGAAGAGGAATCCAATGTCTGTCTTTTTCAAAATGATGTATCTTGCATGACAAACAAAACACAATGTACCTTCAGAAATTTTTGACCATTTTAAACTTGTTAGAGCCAAGATCAGCACATCATATTTAACAATTCCAATATGCTTTAGTTTAAGATACTAGGGGACCACTAATATTCTGAAAGGCTATAATCAAAAATAATATAGGGAATTAGCAAGGGTAGTTTTAAAACTATATAGATGCACAAGAAAGTAACAAAGTCTGAATTCAGATATCTGGATACGTGTGTGTGTGTGTGTGTGTGTGTGTGTGTGTGTGTGTGTGTGTGTGTGTGTGTGTGTTCATTTCAAGAAAATCTCAAGTCCCTGACAATTAATTGAAGAAGGAAGTTCAGTCTTTCCATTGGCTTACAAAGTTGGCTCAACTGAACTTTTATGTTAACTTTCTATAACTTGAATATTTATTCACAGTCTTCATTGAGTAACTGGAATGATGGCAAAGGTGGTGAGCATTGGGGTTTACAGTTGAGATGTTCAAATATGCAGACACAATCTTTCTGCCCTGCATCCTTGAAACACCACATCTGAAACCAGAGAAAACCCAGTCTTTGGGAGACTCAGTCAGCACTCCAATGGTCATATGGCTTGGTGCCAGGCATGACAATTCATAATTCATATCCTCCCATGGAACACATTCATGCATAAAATATGTCCTTCAAAGCAGCTATGGAGAAGATGAACAACTCTACTTAAAATGATCAAAACCACAAACAAAAACTATAAAGGAAATAGAGAATGTAATCAGAACCATTTATCGTCGGGTCCTCCAAAATGTGAACCATAATAAAGCATTATCATGATGGTAAAATTGAGAATACTTAGGAAAAATGGGTAAGTTAAAGGCTACTCACCTTAATATCATTTTTGAATTCTTCTTGTGAGCCTCTAACATTAAAGCATATAGTACTCAATATCTGTCAATTTAAAAAAAAATTGTTGAGTTTACTGTAACATTCACTTTTCAAATATTTATCATTTAAGAACTCTAGTCTTATCTATGGAGAGTAATAATAATCAGCCCAAATGCCATGAACTCAAACCCTGGAGAATAAATTTTGCCTTCTTTGCTTACTGTTACCGGTGATTAGCAGATTAGCAGTTAGTACCAATTATTACCAGTTATTATCTCTTGTTACATGACAATTAACAAACAGCTATAATTTCACACAAAGGGGCATTTCTTAGTATCTTTCCAACTACTAAAGTGTTGTCTGAAGGAGACATGTTAGTAAGAATGTAAATAATTTCATTGGTTCATTGAAAGATGCTAATTACATATGTGATACTGGTATGTTTGATCCTTAGGATTTTAATGTAGAATAGTAGGATATCCTGATCCCTTTTGGATTAGGAAAGAGTTTTATTTCTAGGCTGTAATATTACTGCACTGAGCCCCAAACATAAAGCACTGATGACATTGACTATCAAATATATTGTATATTTCAAAATAGCTAGGATAATTTTGAAAGTTCTCACTGCAAAGAAATGATAAATATATGAGGTGATGAATATGCTAGTTAGACTGAATCGATCATTCCAAAATGTAGTCATGTATAAAATATCACATTGTACCCTACAAGTATATTCAATTATTATTTGCCAATTAAAAATAAAATAAAACTTTATTTAATTGGTTTTTGGAGAAGTCTTATTTTTTTACTTTTATTTTACGTTCAGGGGTACATGTGCAGGTTTATTATATAGTTAATTGCATGTCAGGGGGGTTTGGTGTACAAATTATTTCATCACTCAGGTAATAAGGCACAGTACACAGTATTTTTCAATTCTCACCCTTCTCCTACCCCTCCCCTCAAGTAGGCCCTAGTGTCCTTTATTCCCTTCTTCGTGTCCATATGTACTCAATGTTTAGCTCCCACTTGTGAGAGCTTCTTGTACTTGATTTTCTCTTCCTGTGTTAGTTTGCTTAGGATAATGGCCTTCAGCTTCATCTATGTCACTGCAAAAGATTGTATCTCATTCTCTTTCGTGGTTGCATAGTATTCCATGGTGGCTATGTACCACATTCTTTAAAATCTAATCTACCATTGATGTGCATTTAGGTTGATTCTATTGCTATTGTAAATAGTTCAGCAATGAACATGTGCATGTGTCTCCATGGTAGAATGATGTATGTTCCTTTGGGTATATAGCCAGTAATGAGATTACTGTGTCAAATGGTAATTCTGTTTTGAGTTCTTTGAGAAATTGCCAAGCTGCTTTCTACACTGGCTGAACTGATTTACATTCCCACCAGCAGTGTATAAGAATTTCCTTTTCTTTGCAACCTCACAAGCTTCTGATATGTTTTGACATTTTATAATAGCCATTCTTACTGATGTGAAATTGTATCCTATGTAGTTTCTATTTGCATTTCTCTAGTGATTAGTGATGTTGGGCAGTTTTTCATATGCTTGTTGCCTACATGCACATCTTTACAAAGTGTCTGCTCATGCTTTTTGCCCACTTTTTAATGTACTTATTAGTTTTCTACTTGTTAATTTAACCTCCTTGAAGATTCCATATATCTCACTTCTGTCAGATACACAGTTTGCAAATATTTCCTCCCATTCTGTAGGTTGTCCGACTCTGCTGATAGTTTCTTTTGCTGTAGAAAAACTCTCTTGTTTGTCAATTTTTATCCCACTTGTCAATTTTCATTTTTGTCAGAATTGCTTTTGGCATCTTTGTCACGTGATCTTTGCCAAGTCCTATGTCCAGAATGATACCTTCTGGGTTATATTCCAGGGATTTAATAGTTTTAGATTTTACATTTAAAAGTCTTTAATCCAAGCTTTTTTTCTCTCTCTCTTTTGACATGGAGTCTTGTTTTGTTGCCCAGGCTGGAGTACAGTGGCAGGATCTCAGCTCACTGCAAATTCCACCTCCCGGGTTCAAGTGATTCTCCTGCCTCAGCCTCCTGCGTAGCTGGGATACAGGCACACACCACCACAACCAGCTAATTTTTGTATTTTTAGTAGAGACAGGGTTTCGCCATGTTGGCCAGGCTGGTCTCGAACTCCTGGCCTCAGGTGATCTCCTTGCTTGGCCTCTCAAAGTGCTGGGATTACAGGCCTAAGCCACCATGTCTGGCCATTAGATATAGTATAAAGAAGAGGTCTAATATTAATCTACTGCATACAGCTGCTTTTACTGAATAGGGAGTCCTTTTCCCATTACTTGTTTTTGTCAGCTTTGTTGAAGATCATCTGGTCATAGGTGTGTGGTCTTATTTCTGGGCGATTCTGTTCCATTGGTCTATGGGCCTGTTTTCTGTACCCCTACCATGCTGTTTTAGTTACTGCAGCCATTTAGTATAGTTTGAAGTCAGGTAATGTAATACCTCCAGCTTTGTTCTTTTTGCTTAGGATTATCATGGCTATTTGTGTTTTTTATTTTTTTGTTTTTGGTTTGATTCCATAAGAATTTTAAAATAGTTGTTTTTTTAATTCTAGAGAATATTATTGATAGTTTAATAGGAATAGCATTGAATTATTAAATTGTTTTGGGCAGTATTGCCATTTTAACAATATTGATTCTTCCTATCCACGAGCAGAGACTATTGTTCCATTTGTGTTATCTATGATTTCTTTGAGCAGTGTTTTATAATTCTCGTTGTAGACCTCTTTCATCTCTCTAGTTTAGCTGTACTCCTAGGTATTTTATTCTTTCCATGGCTATTGTGAATGGAGTTGCATTCTTGATTTGGCTCTCAGCTTGGATGTTGTTGGTGTATAGGAATGCAACTGATTTTTGTATTTATTTTTTTATCCTGAAACTTTGCTGAAGTTGTTTATCAGATCAGGGAGCTTTTGGGAAGACACTTTGGGGTTTTCTAGGTATAGTGTTATATTGACTGCAAACAAAAACAGTTTGTCTTCCTTTCCTCCTGTTTTGCTGCCATTTATTTATTTATTTATTTATTTATTTATTTATTTTGCCCGATTGCTCTGACTAGGACTTCCAGTACTGTGCTGAATAGGAGTGGCAAGAAGGGCATCAGTATCTTGTTCTGGTTTGTAAGGGGAATTGTTCCAGCTTTTGTCTATTCAGTATGATGATGACTGTGGGTTTTTCATAGATGGCTTATCTATTTTGAGGTATGTTCCTTCAATGCCTAGTGTTGAGAGTTTTTACCATGAAGGGATGTTGAATTTCACTGAAAGCCTTTTCTGCATCTATTGAAATGATCGTGTGGTTTTGGGTTTAGTTCTATTTATATGATTAATCACATTTATTGGTGTGAATGTGTTGAAGCAACCTTGCATCGCAGGGATAAAGTCTACTTGAGCATGGTGGACTAGCTTTTTGATATGCTTCCGGAATTGGTTTGCTGTATTTTGCTGAAGATTTTTGCATCTGTGTTCCTCAAGGCTATTGGGCTGAAGTTTTCCTTTTTTGCTGTGTCTCCCAGTTTTGGTAGCAGGATGATGCTGGCCACACAGAATAAATTAGAGAGGAGTCTCTCTTCCTCAGTGTTTTTGAATAGTTTCAGCGAGAATGGCACCAGATCTTCTTTGTACTACTTGTAAAATTTGGCTGTGAATCCATCTGGTCCTGGGCTTTTTCTGCTTGGTAGGCTTTTTACTACTATTAAGACCTTACATAGGAGGTAGATCTGTAAACTTTTCCATAAGAATTTTTTAGAACCCTAGCTTCAAACTAGGGTTTTGTAAATTCCCAAAATAGTTCGATCTTAAAAGTTATGAAAATTAAAAATCTCACCAATCCAGTAAGTTTTGGATGAAATGATGGTATCAAATCAGTTACAACCTAGATTATAGGATATATTAATTGAATTAGTCCATTCTCACACTGCTATAAAAACATATCTGAGGTTCCATAATTTATTTTAAAAAAGAGGCTTAATTGGCTCATGGCTCTGTGGGCTGTACAGGCTTCTGCTGCTGTGGCGGTCTCAGTAAACTTACCCTCATGGCAGAAGGTAAAGCAGAAGCCAGCCCATCTTCATATGGCTGGAAGGAGAGAGAGAGAGAAGAGGGGAGGTGTCATACACTTTAAAACAACCAAGTCTTATGAGAACTCTATCACAAGAACAGCAAAGGAGAAGTCCACCCCTATGATTCAATAACCTCACACCTAGCCCCTCTTCCAACACTGGGAATTACAATTTAAAATGAGATTTGGGTAGGTACACAGAGCCAGACTGTACCATTAATTATATTAATCTTCAACTAACTTAGCATTCATGAAGTTCTAACCATGAGCACATATACCATGGACATGCAAACAAATGTTTTAAGTGCTTAAAACAAGTTTGAAATAAAAATATTCCTCCAAGAATCTCAATTATGCTATCTTTTCACTTAGAAAATCAAATCCTTTCCTATGGAAAATATAAAAGCAAATTTTAATATAAACCTGTTGGAATTATGAAAAACTAGGATCCAAATTAATGACACTTCAGTATACTTATAAAATAATTAAATAGCTTACATTAAAGAGTTTTAAGCAACTTTAGGGATAACATGCAATTAAAACAAATAAACATATTATGGCTGGGCATGGTGGATCATGCCTGCAATCCCAACACTTTGGGAGGCTGAGAAGGACTGCCTGAGCCCAGGTGTTTGAGATCAGTCAGGGCAATATAGCGAGACCCTGTCTCTACAAAAAATTTAAAATTAAAAAATTAACTGGGCATGGTTATGCATACCTGTATTCCCAGCTACGGGAGAGACTGACATGAGCAGATCGTTTGAACCCAGGAGGTTAAGACTGCAGTGAGCCTTGATTGCACCGCTGCACTCCAGTGTAGGTGACAGAGTGAGACTCTATTTCCAAAAGAAAAGAAAAAAACATCATGTCACTTTTATTCCCCAAAGCTTTTAATAAGCTTTAAGAATCAGGTAAATCAAGTAAACTCTACTCCTTTGTTTTTCATTCAAATCTTTTTATTCTAATCATACTCTTTTAACTATCCTTTATGTCAATATTTCATTCAAATTAGCCTAAATATTCTCCCTTAGTTCCAGGAACTATATTTTACTCATATCTCTTTATTTCTAGGCCCTAGCACAGTACTTAGCACATGGAAAGTAGTCTGAGAACTGATCTAAAATCCTCTATACCTCTGCTCAGATATTTATTCAATCTAGAATTCAATTTTTCTCCTCCTTCTCCTATTGAAGATTAAATAGATACTGACACCTTCAGGATTGGGCAGACCCACAGTCTTCATTCACTGTGTTCCCTCAGCATTTTACCTGCACTGCTAGTATAATATATACTCTAGTCTGCTTTACAATGAATTATGTACATGTCTTGACTCCCTCATTAAAATATAAGTGCTACGTGCTCAGAGATTGCTTCATTTCTCTTTACATCCCCTGCCTGTAGAGGTCCTGCACATCACTGATGGGTGAATCTTTTCATTTGCTCAAGTCTTCCATTTCTGAATGCACCGTTCCCCAGGTATGAAAAACAGATTCACTGGCCATGGTCTGGCCTTTGTAGGTTGAAGCTGTTTCCCTTCTCATAGCTTTGAATGTTATATTTAAACATATCAGTAATAGACCTGGGTCATTCTTTTCCTTTATTTCTGTCCTTGGAGTTAGGAGTTTGGAACACAGCATTCTAGTTTATATCAATTTCCTTGAAAATTTAAACAAAGATATGAAATAGCCATCTCATGTCATATTAGATATGGCACAACTTATTGCTCTAATTATCTGTCTTCTGATAAATTAGCCTAATTAAGTACATCTGAACAGTGGGAGGATGGTAGAGGTACGGGCTTGCCTCTTTTCAGATTTTTCAGGGAAAAGACAAAACAGGTAGGCACAGACCCACAAAGAAACTGCCACTTTTTCTCCCCTGGTCTGTTATGGGGACTCAGGCACCCAAGGGTCAGGGTCATCCTGTAGTTCCAAATGTTTAGTCTTAAAACACAAAGTAAACTCTCTGAAGTTTCCTCATAAGCATCTGAGAATAAGCATTGAGCACCGACTCCTTAATTTTAACAGGATTCCAGGCCAGAAAAACAAAACATGATGCTTTTGACTGCAAAAAACAAAGTGCCCATTAATACCACTTCTACTTGTATATCACAACAGTGATAGCTAATAAACCACTTATGAAATAAAAGAAATGGGGTTTGAAGATAATATTTTAACCAAAGTGTATACATTTTTCAGAGTCTTTGGTCTGAAAGCCTGATATTTAGAGGATCCATTCACAAACATGCTTCTTGCACCTCTGCCCATAGGCAAACATCACCAATCAGTTATGGCATCAGATTTCTTCTGCACTCTACTCCAAGAGGTCATTGATAACAAGTAATATTTTCCCATGTAAAGTTAGGCAACCATCCCACCACAGAACAAACATGCAGCTAACAGATCCCTGGTTCTCACTGCATGTTCGGTTTTATGCAACCAACTGTTTTTCCCTGGTCACTGGTGAATTTAGAGCTTTCCACGACATCACAGTCTAGAAGGGAAGACAGATTCTATAATAATTTGTTTCAATACCAAGGAAAAAAATACTTTCAGTAGCAGAGGCACTAAAGTAGGGTGCTTAATCAGGTCTATGGCAGAGATAGTTATTGAGCAAATGGCATATGAAAGAGCAGGGAGGAGTTGAGCACAGAACAGAAGAAAAGGTATTCAAGTAGGAAGAAATGGCACGAGCAAAGCACGGATTGTATAACAGCATGAGATGTGTGTGTATGTTTGCACATGTGTGTGTTGTGTATGAAGGAAGCATAATATAAAAATAACAGTGTTTCTAGAGGGAAAATTCTGAAATGGTAAGTTGCTATAAATGGGGTTGGATAGATAATCCAAAAGCAGTTTGGGAAGACCTGGTAGGAAATTTAACCTTATTCCCCACTTTCTCGTCCCCTGCTAAAATGTGAAACTCCATTGAGGGATTTTAAAGAGAGATGACAGAAATAGAGTGAGAGAGACACACACAGATTGGTAACTTCATGTTTAAGAGGCAAATAAGAGGAGCTTGAGTTACAGATTGGAACCAAAGAGTGGAGGAAGCTGGAGAAAGAATCAGGTAAACTCAACTGTAGTTATAATTCACCTGGAGCCAAACCAACAGCCATCCGTGCATGATACAAATGGACTATGGTACCATTCACCCTCCCTTCTCTAATCTAAAACCATTCCCATTATAATCAGCACTCTGCATGAAACAATAGGAAACCATTGTTAAAATGAGCATATCATGTGTATCTCATAGACACCTGAATAGACAGTGACAAGGCTTTACAAAAAAGGGAGGCAAGAAAGAACAACTCCAACCATTCCTAAGTTTGTCTTGCTTCTTAGGTTAATTAACAAAACAAAGGGCAGCAAAACATTATTTGTAAAGCAGGATTTGCCAGAACGAAGTGTAAAGTGAAAGGGAAGTGGTAAGATACAGGAAATACCTTCAAAACTGTTGCCCTTTGCTGGAACAATTGCATAGTTGAACTGTCATATCTACACTTGGGACTAGCCAATGAAGTGTTTTATTCAACAGATTTATCAGCAAACATTTAACATCTACCATGCACAATTGTGTAGTGTTAAACCCTATGATGTTATAAGATATGAGCCCTGCTCTCAAGGAAATTTTGCTTCAAGTGGGAGATGTACACATAAAATTGATAGTGAAATTAAAAACAAAGTTATGTACTATATACACCGCTTGATGTTTCGTAGGGAGCTAATAAAAGAGGTTTCTCCTGGGGATACTTGAGAAAGTGAAACTGCGTTACAAAGATGGCAAGATTAAAATAGAAAGAAAAATCTTGGTGACAAGAGAGTTTAAAATAACTCCAAACTCCTTTCTGTATAATAGGAAAAGACCAAGAAGGAAAGATGGGAAGGGAGAAAGTAGCCCAACACTCACTGCACATCTGCCATGCACAGGCATGACATTTTCTATACATTTTCATTTGATTTTAACAAACGTCACCCCTACTTTACAAATGTGGAAACTCCATATAGACGTTAAATGTCTTGTCCAAGATCACACAACTGTAAATAACCAGGGCAGTGACAGAAGCCTGCAGTTGTCTGTGTTTAAAACAGCATTTCTCACCCTCAGCAAATTAAAGCCTGGGGTAGACATTTCTTTGTTGCGGGGGGCTGTCTTGTGCTCCCCGCTAGATGCCAGTAGCACCCTCTCTGCTGTGAAAAACACAGCCAAAATTATCTCCAGAGATTCCCAAATGTCCCCCTTGGAATAAAATCATCCCTAGTTGATTACTACTGATTTAAAGTTTCTTCACATGAGAGTGAAGTAGGAATGAATTTACTTTGAACATGAGTTCGGGAGACAGTGAAGATATTAACTTTGATGAATCATCAGGAACATATTAAAAGATGTCAAAAATGGTGATATATAAATTCCTGAGCACATCAGCCTTAAGAATCAGATTCAGAAAACAGGCAGAAATGGGTAAGTTAGGCAGCCATACTCATAAGTCAAACCATGCCACAGAACCAGTACTGTGAACCTGGCAGCAACTACAGTCCAATATTGGATGCCTCACCTTGCTCACCACCTCCCGCTGCTGGGAGGAGACAGCCTGCTGCTGCTGGCAGCGCGCTCCAGGAAAGGATACCAATGGACCAACAACAGGAGGGATTCTCCTCCACAGTCCTCTCTTTGTAACTACCTCTGGGTTCAAGTTTATCTGATTGTTAAGCTTACGTCACATGTCTGAGTCCTTCCTAAAACACTGAATAGGAAACTAGGATCTCCAATTTTAGGTTTCTAGAGTAAGAAGTGGGCTCTGAAACCTTGCAATAACATAAAGAAGGAGTCATCACTGGAAAGTCAGAGAGAGAAAAGAGAGAGTGAGAGAGAAAGAAAAAAAGAAAGAGAGATGAAAAGACAAATATCCACTATAAGTTTTTACCAGAGACAACAAACAGTGTCAACTCTTTGAAGAATGGAAGGAGATGATAGATCATTTTTGTAAAAAAACAACATAAAATCTTTTACTCAGATAAATACTGAAGCTAAGAAAAGCTAAAAGGCCTATTATATCACAGTAGTGGAATATTGTGTGGCTTGTTTCTGTTACCAGTAGAGCTTGCTGGAAACTGGGGGAGATGTCACTGCATCAAAGTAGAGTGTGCTCACTGGGAAACTATCTGAAAGGTTGGAAGGAGAATGATCATAGGCAAGACTCTTGGATGACAGTTTTAGGACTTCCAGCATCCCTTAAATCTTCATCCCTGCAATCCAGGCCAGCTTCTCTCTGTCCCCCTGCTTCCTCTTTTTACTGTCAGGCAATTTCAACTGTTTAGGTGCTGTTAAAATAGAGTGACTACATTTCAGGAATGCCAGATGAATATCCAAACAGTCTTCAAAGGAATGTAGATTTATCTCTCATTTACATGTTCCAGGAAGAAGTTTATAGCCCAATTTCCTAACCTCTTCTAGGGACAGAATCAAGACTGGGAGAACTAAAACGCTCTCCCACTGTGATCTACGAGATGAAGACTTGTCCAAAAGGAATACATCAAAGAGATGCGGTTGCTATTTCTGCATAAGTTCTGAAACAACGTGTTAACTTTATAATCAGTGCTTTCAAGTAAGTTACACCTTGAATTACTCAGAAAAAAGACCTGACCTTGTAAAAGTTCTTTACTTTCAGCCAAGTTTCCCTCTTTACTTTTCTCTCTGGTTTCTGCTGCACGTTGTTCCTACCTGTGGCTAGTGAGTCAAAGACAAACCTGAACTGTGAAATTGGCCCTAAAGACTGGATAGAGCCTCCTTTCTTCTGCTTTTGGATGCAGAGAAGTCTTTCTCTGGAAAGACTTTTTACTTGTGATAACCAAAAAGTCCTTGTGACTTATTTCATGTGTCCACTAAAAAGTTGAAATTGATACATTGGTTGGTCCTTGTATCCAGCTGCTCCCCAAAAGCAGTCTCCTTTGATTTAAAGAAAAAAAAGTAGGGATAGATAAAGAAGATAATGGATCAATCTAGAAATAGCAAAGGACTGATTCTACTAATATGCAGTAGGAGACAGACACTTATTTCTCATTTCCTCTAGCAAAACCAATATATATTCGGTTGAAGCAACACAGCTGTCTGTTGTTTTTCCAAAATGTTTTTTTCTCTGCCTTGAAGTCAATTATCTGAATGGATCAGGAGGAGAGAGAGAAATATCTTGTGATATAAATTTGGTTTTACCTCTCAACAATAATAAGCTATGTGGTTGAAAATGTCCCTATTATTCAGGTAAGTTTAAAGAGTAAGTATATTATATGGATTATTTAGGGTGCTTTTAGCTATGAGTAATAAAAAATCCCTACTGAAACTAGTGCAAGTGTGAAAATTTTTGTTATCTGACTCAATAGGAAATCTCAACATAGTGTGTCCCTTGGAGTTATTTCATTTAACAATTCAAAGACCCAGCGTTTTGATGTTCTTCCAGTCAAACATGCATGGGGATGGTTTCATTTCCAGGATGCTGGCAAGACAGCAGTTCAAGGTGATCAATATGAACCTGATATACTCCAGAGGAGAAGGGCTTGTCTTACTGTGGTCTTCCTGATAATATGAACAAACTTTTCATAGGCGTTTTCCAATACAATTGTCTCTACTTCTTAATAGTCAGTATTAGATCGCATATTTGCTCTGCATGCTTGGACTCATGGTTCACAAATTAGACCATAATACCATGAGGCATCTTGCTCGTCACAATGTTTTGATACTCTATCGCTATTTCACAGAGAATATCTGGGCTTCTAAATATCCAGGAATACATGGTAGCCCTGTGCAAGGAAGAACAGTACCACCTAAAATGTCAAGAGACCATTTCTGAAAATACTGCCCATGTCCTAACCTGGCATTCCTTGGACAGGAAATGGTTTTAGATTTCCTGTAAGCACATGAATGTAGAGCAGATACCTGAAAAAAAAAAAAAGGTTTTTTTTTTTTTTCTATTAAGGAAAAACAAGTTGGCAATGCATTCTGGAGAGGCAACTAGTGTTTGGTACATTATGTTATCACCAACTAAGAAAAATGCTATTTATTCATTTATTAGTTTAATGAATTTTCATGTATTGAAAAAAAATCTGGGGTTCCTAGAGGTTTAAAAACAAATTAAGAGCCTGTTGTAATAATCTGGGTTTGAAATTACATGAATATGAACCAAGACAGTGGCAGAAAAGATGGAGAAAAATGAGATTTCAGAGATATATTAGAGGAAAATGGATAAATACACCTTGGGAAGAGACCAGATTTAAGGAATTTGGGTGAACTCTTGGTCTGTGGCAGTCTACAGCTATCTACTGCATCCCAATCACTTCCTTGGAGTCACTGAAAAATGACATCCTGCTTACTATCTTCCTTTCTGCTAAAATGTCTGGTACCTCCTTAATGAAATCAATAACCACCAATACGGCATATTCAGTGTTGTAGCTTCTTCATTTTTTAACATCCTCATCTCCAATTTTCTTGTTTTCCATGATACTAGTTCCACCCATTTTCCATGTTTATAATTGAAAATAATTTAGTAATAACATTAATATATAATGTAAATAATAAATTACATTTTATTACTAATAGATGTGCCATTTCCAAAATCAAAATTTAAAACTTTCCTATATTTCAGCCTTCTAACTTTGGTTTCTTGATTCTGACAATTATTCAACTCCATCAACTTTAACTTTTAATCTAATTACTGAACCCCTTTTTTCTTTATCATACCCCCACGTACTCAATTTATTCCTTACCTAAATGAGATTTGATGGCCCATCACTAAAATTATACCCTTGCATGCATCTTGCATTGTCTCAGCAGCCATGATTAAATGAAAGTATTCGTCTGCTTTTTATCTGAAACAGTGACCAAAAAATAGTGTTAATTTGCTTCTGTTTTTGTGACTGATTGTAATAACTTTGAGACCTCAATCTGAGTAATAACATTCTACCTCAATAGTTTTTGAATGAAATGATTCAATAGATGATGACATCATTCACTGAGATAGTGCACACAAGAGAAGAAAGAGAATACAGTGGATTAAGACTCCAGGTTTCACATGTTAAATTTCATATGTTTTTGGGTTATCCACATGGAAATGTTTTGTAGGGAGCCATACATTAAACTTGGAGTATGGAAGGAAGAGAGAGAGAAGAGATGGAAGAATTGCTGGAGAAATGATTATGTAGAACCTGTATGAAAGCCACATGAGTGGACGAGATAAGAGACTTTACAGCCTTTAGAGGCAGCTTTCCTGGTTTGATGGCAATTTATTTTTGTTAAACTCTAAAAATTATTCATTCATCCACAAATGTTTATTAAGCATTTACATATTTTAGGCACTTGGAATATATACCTGTAAATAAACAGAGTAAATAAATTTTGCCTCGTGAAGTTTACATTCAAATGTCGAGGATGAAAAATAAACATAAGAAGTCAGTAAATTATATAGTATGTTGGCAGGTGATATGTACTATGGCAAAACAAAAAATAATTGAGTAGAAAAGGGGGGTGAGAGATATGGAGGACAGTGGGGTAGAAACAGTAGAAAGAGAATGCATTATAAAAGATGATGGTCAAGACAGGTGACATTGAGAAAATGAATTTCTTTCTTTCTTTTTCTTTTTTTTTCCTTTGAGATGGAGTCCTGCTCTTTTACCCAGGCTGGAGTGCAATGGTGCGATCTCGGCTCACTGCAACTTTCACCTCTCAGGTTGAAGCGATTCTCCAGCCTCAGCCTCCCAAGTAGCTGGTATTACAGGTGTATGCCACCACACCTGGCTAATTTTTGCATTTGTTAGTAGAGACAGGGTTTCACCATTTTGGCCAGGCTTGTCTTGAACTCCTGACCTCAGGTGATCTGCCTGCCTTGGCCTCCCAAAGTGCTAGGATTACACGTGCGACCCACCACACCCAGCCAAAAAGGAGTTTCAAGCACAGACTTAAAGAGAGAAAACTAGTAAGTTATCTAAGTACATATTTGGTAGAACAACGTTGTAAGTGGAAGATCAGGGAAGCAAAGAGACCAAGGTTGGACTATCCCTGCTGTGTCTGCTGAATAGCAAGGGAGGTGGTGTGGCTGCAAAAAAGTGAGCAATGAGAGGAAGAGTCATAAGAGAGGAAGTTGCAACACGGGGAGAAGGAGAAAGGCAGTTTGAGGAGTTGGGTAGTAGCAGTAGAGTAATCTGACTTACATTTTATTAGAAGGATCTCTATAGCTACCACATTGAGAATAAGTTTTGGGAAAAGCAAGGGGGAAAACAGGAGACTAATTGGGAAGCTATCACAGAAACCGTGCAGAGATCACGATAATGGGTTAGGCCAGGGTGGTATCTGTGAAGGTGTGGAGCATTCTTCATATTCTGAGTATATTTTGGAGATAAAGCCAACAGGTCTTTAAAATACTGGACACAGAGTGTGAGAGAAAGAGAGGGGTCAAATATAAAGGTTGTTTTGGCCTCTCATCTTTTAGCCTGAGGAAATGGAAAGACAGAGTTGTCATCAACTGAAATGGGGAAAGCTGAATCAGTTTCAGTGGAAAAATCAGGAGTTCGATTTTGGTGTCTGAGATGACTCTTAGACATCTAAAGAGTGGTGTTGAATATTTAATTCCAAACTGCATCTATAACATAGAGGCCACTGGTACAAAAATAGTGTTTACGGTCACAGGGATGGTTTCACTCCTGGTTGCAGGAAATACTCAAACCAGCTTCAGTGTGAATTGGCAGAGCTTCGGTGCACTGTGGCCTCTTCACAAGAAGAAAAGAAAGGATACAGAGCTGGCGACAGTGCTGGATGTAGCAAAATTAATTTCATCTTTAATTAATGCCAAACTCCTATTCTGGGGGGACATTGTGTGAAATAAATTGGATTCAAAATCCAGAATAACATCAATCCAACCAAGATGTACTGAAGCAGCTCCTGTAACAGCGTGGGGTAATGATAATGAGGAAAATACAATCTTGGAAGAATTGTTTCAGAAGTGGTATCAGTTACTGAACATACTTTTTAAACACAGTAACAAGCACTTTGCAAGCATCAACTCATGAAATCTTTATGATACTTTAAGAGAAGTACTATTGCTATCTCCATTTTATAGATGAAGGAATTGAAGCCCCAGAGAAAGGAAGAAACTTTTCCATTCTAAAAAGCAATGGTCTAGGTAGGAGTCTAAGTTTCAACTCTTCTATAAGCTGTGTGACCTTGAGTAAGTCATGCCCCTCTTTAAGACTGATTTTATAGAATTATAATTCTATAAAATGAGTTAGGTTGGCCAGATGACCTTTAAATACCCTCCATTTATAGTGTCTACACATATTTCATTTTCTTAAGCCTTAATCTAGCTGTCCTGACACCAATTCCTATAATTAGTTATAACTGTATACTGGTATAATATCAACATTAGTAAAACCTGAATAAAGGTTTATTATGAACTAGGTCTGTGTAAAATACTTAAATTTTATTTTATTAATCTTCACAATCAATGAATAGAATACAGTTGAAATAGTGCTACCAATTCTGGTTCTACTCTTAACTGGGCTGAAAGCTTCCACTTTCTCCTTTTTTGGATTGTTTACTCTGGGAATATTTCATTAAGGAACTCAGATGCCATACAGCAAGGTAGTCCAAGCACCATGTGGAGAAGAAGCAAGGGCCTCCAGTTTCCAGCTCTAAGTCCACATTGAGACTCCAAATGACCCCAGTCTTTCTAGTGCCCAAGCTGACACCTCATGAAGAAATAAATAAAAACCACTCTGCCCAAATAATTATGTAATCAATTGGTATTTTAAATTTTGGAAATGGAATTCTATGCAGCCATTACAAAGAATGAGATTTTGTCATTTGTGGGTGTACATGGATGGAGCTGGAGGACATTATCCTTAGTGAACTAACGCAGAAAAGAAAACCAAAGACTACATATTCTCACTCATAGGTGAGAGCTAAATGAGGAAATAAAGGGGAACAACAGGTACTAGGGACTACTAGAGGGAGGAGGATGGGAGGAGGGATAGGACAGGAAAAATAACAAATGGGTACCAGGCTTAACACCTGGGTGACAAAATAATCGGTACAACAAACCTCCGTGACACAAATTTACCTATGTAACAAGCCTGTACATGTACCCCTGAACTTAAAAGTTAAAAGGAAATAAATAAATCTGGGGGGTGCTTTGTTTCACAACAACCAATAACTGAAATAGTTACTACTAATACAGACATTTTATAGATAAAGAAACCAAAACTTGAAACTTAAGAGTGTAGTTAATTGTAGATCACTACAGATTCCTGCCAAGGAAATGATAGGATAAATACCTGAAGAGGGGTCTTTCACGTTCCAGAATCCACACTTGAAAACAGTCTAGCAAACTGCCTTTCACCTTATTACCAAATTATCAGTCATTTTTTTTATTGCAGCATTTTATTTTGAACACTATTTTCTCTTTTGAGGAGAGCCTCTAAGCTTTCATGGGCATTACAAAAATCTGTTCACTTGAATTAATTCTAAAATCCTAGAAATATTTAACAAATAATGTGGACTAAATATATTCTGAGATAATTCATATGGATTACAATGAAAAGCCAGAAATCTGGAGGAACTTCTTCTCTCAGTGGGTTTCTTTAATTTCCTAAAGCCCAAGGCAGTTACATCCAGCATTTAAATGATCTTGTCCATCTTGCCAGCAGTGCCTTAGACACCTGTGCATTAAATTACTGCAATATTGCTTTCAATGTGCACTTAGCATTTCCAGATTTTTATTATCTAGAAAAAGGCACCAATACATCATGACTAAGTTCCAAGCAGATGGTGCCAAATTCTACTTACCTGATACTTCTTTTTTTGTGAAGCTAAAATAAAATACTTTCAGCAAAGGCAACCATATAAAATAATTAGAGGAAGAAAACAAATGAGCAGATGCAGGAAAAATGAAAAATCTAAGTGCTTTACATTTAAATAAGCTGACACAGTGATTTAGAAAAGCCAATGTAAGGCCGGGCACAGTAATCCAGTAAACCTGTAATCCCAGCACTTTGGGAGGCTGAGGTGGGCGGATCACCTGAGGTTGGGAGTTTGAGACCAGCCTGACCAACATGGAGAAACCACGTCATTACTAAAAATACAAAATAAGCTGGGTGTGGGGGCACATGCTTGTAATCCCAGCTGCTTGGGAGGCTGAGGCAGGAGAATCCCTTGAACCTGGGAGGCAGAGGTTGCAGTGAGCTGAGATCGTGCCATCCATTGCACTCCAGCCTGAGTAGCAAGAGTGAAACTCCGTCTCCAAAAAAAAAAAAAAAACCAACGTATCCTCCCCCTTCATGCTGTACCCCTATGCCAACCCTACACTAAGTACCTGGTGCTTATCAAAATAGCGATTAAATGAAGATTTATACCATAATTGGTTACTTTTTCTGCAGACCATTGCTAAAAATTAGGGTAAATGGAAAATGTACTGGAGTGTTAGGTGAGGGTGGGTAAATATAATATATACATAGCCAAATGTAAGTACATCACAATTTTCATATGAAACTGGTCAAAATCACTGTAGGAGAATAGTATGTCTATTTAATGTGTTATTCTTATGGTATCCCTAGCATTCTTCTAACTTCAAGGTAAAAAGTCTGATTGTTGGCTGAGTGCGGTGGCTCATGCCTGTAATCCCAACACTTTGGGAGGCCAAAGTGGGTGAATCACAAGGTTAGAAGTTCAGGACCAGCCTGGCCAATAAGGTAAAACGTTATGTCTACTAAAAACACACAAAAAACTAGCCAGGCGTGGCGGGGTGGCACATGCCTGTAGTCCTAGCTACCCAGGAGGCTGAGGCAGGAGAATCGCTTCAACCCCGGAGGCAGAGGTTGCAGTGAGCCTAGATTGCACCACTGCACTCCAGCCTGGGCAACAGTGGAAGCCTCCATCTCAAAAAGATAAGTAAATACAAATAAAAGTTTGATTGCTGTTTCCACATTAGGTAGTATTCATTTATGTAGTGCTTTATTATTTACAAGGTGCGATTATATGTGACACTCTATTTGATCCTTATAACAACCACCGAGTAAGTATTATCATAAGTAAAAACAAGGAGTTCATTCAAGACTAAAATATCACAACTTCAGGTTGAAATCCTTGACCTTGAGTTTCTTTAATAAAAGAATGGGTGAATTATTTTTTAAATGTTTAATTGACTGTTACAACATATACCTGTTCTAAACTGGTATTCTCTGCCATGTAAAATATAAAATGAGCTTTATTTTAAAAATGACTTAAAATATTCTTCACAGAGCCAATGACAAATTATTCAAGGAGTTATAATACCTAATGTCTGTCCACTATAAAACCATTCGGCACTTCTGTTAATGGAGTCCAGTAATGCCAAAGAAAGCAGATATCATGTTGGAGACAATGCAGATAATGGCGATCACCACGCGGCCATCACTTGACATCATTCGCAGTCACTTCTCCAGCCTCTTCTGAGAACTTTACTTTTTAAATTTAACATATTTATTTGTGTTGAGGTATACTGACACACAGTAAAATTCACAGATGCTAAATGTATAATTCTATTATTCCAGAAAGTTTTCTTGTACCCTTTTCCAGGCACCCCTCACTCTAGAGGCAACCAAGTTTCTATTATTATTTTCATTTATTTATTTATTTTTAGACAGAGTCTCGCTCTGTCACCAGGCTGGAGTGCAGTGGCGTGATCTCGGCTCACTGCAACCTCCCAGGTTCAAGCAATTCTCCTGCCTCAGCCTCCTGAGTAGCTGGGAGCACAGGCACGCCCCACCACGCCCAACTAATTTTTGTATTTTTTTAGTAGAGACAGGGTTTCACCATGGTCTCGATCTCTTGACCTCGTGATCCGCCCGACTCAGCCTCCCAAAGTGCTGGGATTACAGGCGCGAGCCACTGCACCTGGCCCGATTTTCTATTATTTTTAACCAAACACGTCTTTTGCCTGTCCCACAACTTTATGTAAGTGTAGTATTTTGTCTGTGTGTGTGTGTTCCTGGCTTCTTTTGCTCAGCATAATGTTTTTGAGTCTCATACACACTGTTGTAGGTGTAAGCAGTTTGTTCTTTCACATAACTGAGTACTATTCCACGTGTAAATACACCTGTTTCTTTATCCATTTCCCTATTGATGGACGTTTGAATTTTTTCTGGTTTTGTCTCATTTTAAGCACTATTTTTTTTCTCTTGCAATGGCTCCACAAATTAAGAAATCTTTTGGCAACTCAGACATAATGGTATGTGCCTGTCATTCCAGCTACTTGACAGGCTGAGGCAGGAAGATCATTTGAACTCAAGAGTTTGAGTCCAGTCTTGGCAACATCGAGAGGCCCATCTCTAAAAATACAAACACACTTTTTTTTTTAATTTAAAAAAGATATCTGTCAGCAGATGCACATTTTGCTTTGTGTATATGTGTTCGTGTGCATATTAAAGTGAAATTTACTTTGTGAATCAATGTAAGAATGTTAGATCCTTAGCTTTTGAAATATAAAATTAAGTTGATCTGGCTCCCAGATTTCATGGTGGTGGGGTAGACATAAGTGGGCAGAGGGAGGCAGTATGCTGAAAGAGCCTCCCAGGACTGAGACGCCTGCTGCCTGGAATAAATAGTAGGTGGTATACTCCTGAGAAAAAAACGTAAATTCAGCTCTAGCTGTCATTACAGGGTTCTAGCTCTGTGCACAACACTTTGGCTATGGAAATACTTCTATAATACTCACCAGTGAGATCCTGGCATCATGCGTGTAAACAGAGCAGCAGTTCCTATTGTTTAAAATCCTGGTTTCAACTGCCTCTCTCTCTCCCTTCTTCTAAGGCACTTTAGCTTGTCATGGCTTACTTATTAAAGCATGGGACTAAATCCTCTCAGCCTTGTGTGTGTGGCTAATTCAACCTTCAGGGATGCAGTAAACGAGTCAATTACCATTCACTAACATGCATTTATCTAGCATCTGCTATGTGCCAAACACTGCGCAGTGCTAGCTGGCCTTCCAAACAGACTTCAGAGAGAAAGCAGGATGCTGTAAATTCAAGAACACTGTGGCTGGTGTCAGAAAGCCTGAGTCCAAGTCCTACACTTTCACTAACTATTTCTCATACCTTAAACAATTCACTTCAACCTGGAAACTTGGTTATTTATTAATGTCAAAGAGGTTCTAATTTTTCAAGTAAAAAACTAAGCTGCAAAAACAAATGTAAATATTATAATTTTTCTCCCACTCAACTATTAATACTTAGATCCCATATTTTTCAGAAGGGCATATATTTAAATCAGTTAATTTGACATAAATGAGTTTTCTCCATCAGTTTAAGATCCTTCCCATTTCTCCCCAGAGCTGTCACTGAGTCCCCCAGGTACTCATTAGGGAAAAATGAACTCTAAATCAACATTACATATCCACTTGCCCTACGCTAACTCTCACATGCTCTTTGGCTCTCAGTTCCTTACTTCTCTAGAAAAGCTCCTTCTACTTTAAGACCTCTTCAGGTCTTCTGGCTCAAGTACAACCTCAGCACTGCTTTCAACTTCAGGAGGAGACATTCTAGACCTCCCAATGCTGTGCTGGATTGTTGTATAAGACCTGATGAGGCTCCTTCAGGCCTGTGATCATGAATAATCCACTTTACATTTATTCTCTACTCATCTGTACCTTGATTGGATGGAGAGGCTGTTAAGTCCTTGTGATTTCTCAGACTCTCAGCAGAAAGCAGTGTATTGGCAGAGCCCCTACTAGTATAAAAGAAAACTGTGCAAATTAGGAAAAAAAAATGTTTCCTCTTTATGGAAAAATTGCAAAGATATGCCCCTTGCAAGCAGAACAATGAGAAGAAGACTCCTTTCTTCCTGGTCTGATGGCTTGTGGGGCAGAGTGCAAACTGAATTTCAGCCTCACTCTTAGCCTGGAGCCCAAAAGCAGGGCACAACTTGCACAGTTGTGTGCAGAGAGCTGACCCACGGTCAAGCTCTCAGATTCCTCATCTTCCCGAGTCATCTCATTCTGTCTTTCCCTCCAGGATTGAGCCCAGATACTTCAGCTTCTTCCATCTCTCGTTTCATTTTCATTCTTCTTCTTCCTCATCTAGAAGGGGACAATACATCTTCTGATCACAAAATTCTCCTATTCTACATTTCTCTGACTATGACATAGGTTTTTTGATAACTATAATGACTTTTCTCTCAAACAATGGTCACAGCCAAGCATATTATTTTAGAACTCAAAGCCAAGACTTGACTATTTCTTACCCTCCATATTTCTGTATGACATCTCTACCGAAGTCTGCAAGGTCCAGTTGCCCCAGTGGGGGAAGGAGCAGAGGCTGAAAGACATACCTGAGACTGTAGCAGCCATGGGAGTGTGCTGTCTGACAACCCTTCAAGAAAGAACTTGCCATTCAGCTGTAAGGTAAAAAGTTAGCTGAGCAGTATTCAGCTATAGAGCCTACAGGATTTTAAGCTGATACGTTGCTCTTCCTGCAGCCCCTCCAGCCAATGACTGACCACAGCAGCTGTCTAGAGTGTAGCTGTTTCCACCTAAATCAGGACTTCTCTTAAGGAAAATCTTTGCTGTAGATCTCCCCATTGGGTTGATCCTTGGCTGTATTTTTGTTAGGTCTGCATATCATCAGGCGATCTCCCTACACGATCTGGCTTCCTCCATTTTTATCTTTTACTCCCAATAAACCTCTTGTACTCAGGATTCAGTGTCACTTTGCAAATAACTCAAACTGACCCAGATCTGAAAATATTAATGCTTCGGGTAATGAGTGCAATAATACTCTGTTAAACAGCAAAGTTGAAATAGCCAAATATTCAGTATAATTTCTATTAACTTTAATATTCGCTTTCTTCTCTCTCATTTCTTCCTAGAAATTATAAGTAAGTGAAAAAGCAATTACATGCCCAGGTAAATCACTTCAGTTCAGAAATGCCCAAATGTAGAGCTTTAATTATTTCTGAACCTCTTCCTGCCTCCCCAATAGTCATCCTCATTAACAACAACAAAGAAAGCAAAATGGCATGAGAATTGCCTTGCATAGCTATAACCCCAATGCAACAGTTCTACTTGAATAGAGCCTTGCTTTATTTTAATCACCCTTCAAAACTAGTAAAAGTGAGCAAATGAAAGTAACTGGAGGCTGTTAGAACTGCTGGTCTGGTAAATAACTGGTTAGCAAAGACGTTATGAACACTATCTTAGCCATATGAAAAGCAGAAGCCTTCAAAAGTCCTAACTTCTAGGTATATGTAAAATCAGCTCTCTGTATTCACATGTTCTTCATCTTCAGATTCAACCAAACACAGATAGAAAATATTCAAAAAAGTAAAAAATGACAATACAACTATAAAAAAATTAAATATATAACAACTATTTACATATAATTTACACCATATTTGGCATGGCAAGTAACCCAGACATGATTTAAAGTATATAGGAAGATGTGTGTGGGTTAGATGCAAATATTATACCATTTCATAGAAAACATTTTAGCATTTGTGGATTTTGTTATCTGCAAGCGTTCCTTGGAACAAACCCAGCATGTACGCTGAGGGACAAGTGTATATGCTTTTAATTAAAAAGTCCTCGGGAGGCTGAGGCAGGAGAATCATTTAAACCTGAGAGGTTGCAGTGAGCAGAGATAGTGCCACTGCACTGCAGCCTGGATGACAGAGTAAGATTCTGTCTCAAAAATAAATAAATAAATAAATAAATAAAAACTTTATATGTATAGATATAATGTTACTTGTTTACTACTTTATACCTAGTCTGGAACACAATAATGCTTTTTAGACATAAAAAACTCAAATGATGAAATTCCTCAGCCTGATCATCTAAATTCTTCTCTAGACATAGCCTTGAAAGGCATTTGATTCTCTCAAAATCAAATCCATTTCAGAAAGACATGCTTTTCTGGGAGATAGCATGTCTCATTAATTTTAGTGTATAACCCAGAAGAACCGAGGAGAGATTACTGAGCTTGATTATAGAAGAGAGCCATGTTAGGTGCTCTGACTGGCTCTCCTACAACCAGAAATGCTTATCTCTTTCCTCTTCTCAGGCATTTCAATGGGGTCGGGATGGGGTGGAGGGGAAAGAGAGAGACTGAGAAGGCGGGGAATGCTATGGTGACTATTACAGAAAGTCCAGATAATGTTGGTAATATGGTTTGGCTGTGTCACCACTTAAATCTCATTTGGAATTATAGCTCCCATAATCCCCAAGTGTCATGGGAGGAAGTCAGTAGGCAGTAACTGAATCATGGGAGTGGGTTTTTCCCGTTCTGTTCTTATGGTAGTGAGTAAGTTTCATGAGCTCTGATGGTTTAACAAAGTGCAGTTCCCTGCATACACCCTCTTGCCTACCGCCATGTAAGACGTTATCTTTGTTCTTCCTTCATCTTCTGCCGTGACTGTGAAGCCTCCCCAGCCATGTCGACCTGTGAGTACATTAAACCTCTTTCCTTTATAAATTGCCCAGTCTCGGGTGTGTTTTCATTAGCAGCATGAGAGCTGACTAATACAGTTGGTTTGCCTAGAATGAATCTGAGTGGTTTTTTGTTTTCGTTTTTTCGTCTATCTCCAAAAACAAGCATGTGCTGTTTGCCAATACCACCTTCAGGAAGTGAGTGGGCAAAGACTCTATGTAAAATGATGACTGACAAAAGTCTTGAAAACCAAAACAGGCAAGTTTAGAAAAATCAAGAAGAAACTGCACGTATCCTAAAGTATGGGGCCAAGAATAAGTTAAAGTAAAAGAACAGAACTGTTGTCAAAACATTGAGATTGCCTGGGCATTCTTACCATCTATAATCTATCATATGATTGATATATGTTATATAATACTACAGTTTAATTAATATGTTAATGGAACATTTTGGTTCAAAGAAAAGTTGTAAGGACAGGCATGTGGGAGAAAACACTGCCACTGCAGTATAGAAACAAGTTCTGATGCATTGAAAAATCATAATCCAGACTCTTTCAGGGGGTTCCCAGCCATGGAGATGACATTTGCATTACACATAAGTACAAGTTCATAGTAGATTCTCTATGCATATTTTAGAGCTACAGTAGATGCAGAGATATAATAGATACTATTAAAAATGCATTTTGAGTCAATGAAGATTTTTACTACCCTAAAGGACTTACAAATCTACTGCACAAGCATAAGGGAGTTTATAAAGGGAGGATCCGAAATGGTCTCACATGGGCATCACTACGGCAATACCTGTGACACCACACAGGGTCACATGGAAGGTTGAAACACAAATCAGTATGTAAAAGGTATATGATTAGTTGGTAAATCAGTTGTTTTACTTTTTCTCATACCATATACTAAGTGCTAATGTGCGTGGAAGGAGAGTTGAGGATAACAAGAAAGAGATTTGGAGAAAAAAATGCAGTCCTTCAGTCTATGCCCCATGGAAGTTTATCATCTACTTTTAGAAATTTGTTATGTGGAAAAAGAATTTTCCAGCAAACAAAGGGGAAGGGAAAGAAGAAGCAAATTTTATTACTTGAAAACAGATTTTCCTTCCAATAGTCTGGGTTAGCACTTTTTAGCTGTGTGCTTTCACCTTAAAACATTTCACCTCTGTTGTGTTCATTGGAATCTGCCAAATTCTATAATGTCAAGGACAGAGAAGAAAGTGAAAAAAACCAAGGTTTAAATGAGGAGTCTTTCACAGAATTTGAAGGTTCAATCACCTCTATTCTTGACATAATTATATATGTTTCTTAATACATAGTATATAATCTCACATGCATTGGCCTACCAAGATATTAAAAAGAAGCAGAGCGATGCAGCTGGTGGCTGGGTGTCCCAGGGCCTTCAGAAATGACTCCTATGCCAACAGAATGTTATACCTATCATAAACTCATAGCAGGATTCCTTTCTGTTATATACATGATCTTGAAACAGCAAATACAGCTGTCCTGATGGGTACAATCACTTTGCTTCTTTATACTGTTATTTCCTGTTCTTTGCAGACCCAGTGATCTCCTTCAGCCTCTTCCTGAGTGTCTTGATGAGTAAATTAAAGAGTAAATTGAGTGGCTGTCTTATTTGATTTCCTCAGGAATTAGTGCAATGACAGATAGGCTATCTAAATGTGCAAACAGCTTTTTAAAAATTGTTTTTCCAAGGACTCTGTTCTCTGGATCATTCCTTATGATATCATTGACCACAGCTCTAACTACAGCTCAGAAAGTGAAAGTGATGAATTATTGCCCTAGTTGAAAGGTTTCCAAAATGAAATCACCTGGGACAAGCCAAAAATGCCCTTCACTCTAATGTCAATTATGGATTTGCCTTAGATCAAATTAAAGTAGTAACTATTTTTGCTTTCCTCCTAGATAAGAAGCTATTTATGTATATTCCTCTTTGTTTTTCTCGCTGGCAATGGCTTTTTTTCCTTTTCCTTTCCCCCATGCCATGCCCTCTATAGCTGTCAAATATAGTTTCAGTACATTTGTAGTACAGTTTTCCCTCGGTATCTGTTGGGGGATCGGGTCCAAGACCACCGTAAGGGTACCCAAATATGCAGATATTCATGTCCCTTTTACAAAATGGAGCAGTATTTGCATACAACCTATACAACTTTTCCCATATGCTCCAAGTCATCCCTGGGTTATTTGTAAAAACTAACACCATATAAATGCTACCTAAATAGTTGCTATATGTATGTCTACTTGTATTATTTTTAGAGTTGTATTTTCATTTTAAACATTTATTTCTATATTAATATCTCTAATTCTGTGGTTAGTTGAATTCAAGGATACAAAACCCGTGAATAAGAAGGGCCAACTGTAAATGTAATGTCGTTTAGTACGTTATCAGTTAAAATCATTTTGAGTAAATACTAACCATTAAAAATACAAGGAAAGGTTTGATAGGAAAAAATAAATTGAAGAAATATGGTGACAAATCACTTAATGGGAAATAAAGCCAAGTCTTGGACACTCATGAATCCCTTGGTAACCTCTATTCCTTCTTTAAATAAAAAATCTGTGTTCCCTTTTGCAAATATATTTTAATTAACATTCATCATCAAAGAATCTATAAGTTACTGAAGGACAAGCACTAAGCAACAATGAGAAGTAAACCTGACTTTCAACCCCAAATCATAGTTTTACTAGTTCTTTAAAGACAAAAAGTTATTGAGACCTCCAGCAGACATGGGGCTCACTTCACTTGACTATGATGAACCTAATTGCTAGGCAGCCACAGCTCATTCTTGGCCTTCCTATTACAGAAGAGAAAATAAAACCAAAACTAAAAAAGTAATTTTTAAGTAGTGGACTGCACTAAGTTTTTAAAGGACACCTACAATAAAAACCCAGAATCTTTTTAAACAGTGAGTAGATCCATTTTCTACTCAAAACTTGGACTAATTTCTGTTTCACATTATTATGGAAATGGTCCCCTTTTAAACAGTTTGAAAATTCCATTAAAATAAGACATAATTCATAAACATTGAATGTTATTCAAAGTGTAAACCAACTGGACAGATTACTATGGGCCAAACAGCCACGAGTTCAAAATCGAGAGACAATAATGCAGGTGAACCTAATACGTATCAGTAGCTATGGGATGTGGCTGCATGTGTTTTCGGAGAAGAATTCATAGTCTTAGATATGTATATTAACTAATAAAAATAATAAAATTAACATTCAAGTACAATTATAGAAAACAAGTAGATAAAACTAAGGAAGAAGAATCCATTTACAATCTTAAAAATAAAAAAATAATGAAATAGAAAAAATAGACAAAATAAATGAGCTTATATCAAATACAGATAATCAGAGTTAATATGTAGAAAACAAAATAAACCAATATGTAGCTATCAAGCCATAAAGGAAGCTACAAATATAAATAATCAAAATGAAAGAATAGGAAAACCTGCAGATAAAAGAAAAAAAATTTTAATGTAAGCGATAGTTTATTCAACTCTATATACAAACATTAATTTGAGAGTCTGTGAAAATTAAAATTGACCACAGACGATATGGTAAGAACAAACCAGCAAAATACAAAAAGAGTGTTTTATGAAATGCCTCCCCCCACCAAAAACAAAACAATGTATTTCAATTTGGACTTCATTTGAACATCATCTAGGGTTTCCAAAAAGAGTGATGCCTCATTGCAGACTAAATCAGGATTACTGCATCTACCTTTCATAAAGGAACATGTAGAAACGATGATCTCATCAAGAATTAGAGAACTCAGGCTACAATTCAAAGTGCATCTCTGTGAAGTAATTGTAGAGTTTCAAAGGCATTTAGGCCTTAGAAAACCAAAATACCAAAAAGAAAGAAGCCCTAAGAGGTGAACTGATGCTCTGTATGATACTGTTCTCTTTGGAGCACCTGCTGACTCATGGAACAGGAATGGAAGCCTGGGGATACAAGCAAATGAATACTCAAAAGAGGCAGAAAAATCAGCAAGGCTTTGCCAATCTCTCCAGAATTGGAAGAAAAAAATAGAATTCTGGACTGACAGAGGCAGTCAGAAATGGAAGAGCTAATATCCCAGAGAAAGATAATACAGAATAGTGACACTTTGGTATCCCCCAAAGACATTTACTGAATTATCAAGCTATTCAATCAGGGAGGTTAAAATTCCATACACAAAATCTAAAAAAGGCACAAAGATGTTTCTGGCAGTTTCATGGTGCTAATGAGCTAAAAATTGAAATTCCAGAATTGGTTCCCAAGTAGTATTGTCTCTACGCTCTCAGTCAAAAACCATGGAGAAATATGTCCTAAAAATAAAAGGATATCAGAAATAGACTAAGCCTTATAAAAACCTAGTCTGAGCCAGCTCTGTCCTTGATTGGATTAAGCTGATCTGCTTCTACATCATCCAAAGCATCCACAATTTGTCACAGACTTAAATAAAGTATATCATGAAATAAGACCCAGAGGAAAAAAACAAACAATAGACTATAACCACAGGCAACCTAGTTATAAGTAATTAGGTACATACTTGTAAATAACTGTGATTAATACATTCTGGAGTTCTTTATGAGCCAAATGAATTTTTTTTTAATTGGCTGGATGTGGTGGCTCATGCCTATAATCCTAGCATTTTGTAAGATGGGAGGTGGGTGATCCCTCGAGGTTGGGAGTTCAAGACCAGCCTGGCCAACATGGTGAAAACTTGTCTCTAGTAAAAATACAAAAAATTAGCCAGGCATGGTTGTACCCTTAGCTACTTGGGAGGCCGAGGCAGGAGAATCACTTGAACCCAGGAGATAGAGGTTGCCATGAGCCAAGATAATACCACTGCACTGTAGTCTGGGCGATAGACTGAGACTCTGTCTCGAAAAAACAAAACAAAACAAAAATTAAATGATGAACCATTATTGTGCCACTGCACTACAGTCTGGGTCACAAAGCAAGACCCTGTCTCAAAGGAAACAAAAACAAAAAATAAAAATTTAATAAGTCTAGAAATTAAAAATAGAACAACAAAAAAATAAAATTCGATGGATTTTTTTTTACAGCAGGCTTGACACAGCAGAGATAACTCATTAATTGAAATACAAATCAGTAGAATATTCAGACTAAAATACAGGTGCCAGGGTATGTGTTCCATGAAAAAATAAAAATAAAAATTACATTTGGAACAATCCCTATTATATCCTCAGCAGTTTTCTATTCTCCAAAATCCATCTGCTTTCAGCAGAGGCTAGTAAAGGACTTTAAATGAGGATGTGATAGAGAGTATAACTTTTTATCTTCCCAATCTTTATTAATTGCATTAATTTTTATGACTCTCCCATGGATGCATTATCACTTTCTGGTGTAATTCTTATGGGGAAGGGACACTGCAGGGAGTTCCATTGGATCCTTTGTACTATAAAAGCCTTTTCTTCCTAAGTCAAAAAGCCATTATGGGGATTCTGATGCCAAGAATGCATTCAGAAATTTGGAAAATATCTACAGAATTGTCTAATGGCCCAATGAAGCCTACCGTGAGATAAACTTGAAACAAAACTCCATTTATTAACTGATCCTTATGAGCCTCCCAATGACCAGTGGACCTCAGAAGTATTGGGAATCTCACAGAATTTTCATTAAGTCCAAAGGAATGCTCAAGTCAGAAAAAATGGTGGTGACCAGAGTCTGGGTGGTAGAGGAATTCAGGAGATATTGGTCAAAGGATACAAAATTTCAGTTAGACAGGAGGAACAACTGAGGAGGAATCAAAAGAGACCTATTGTATATTATGTGACTACAGTCAACAACAATATATTATATATTTGAAAATTACCAAAAGAGTGGATTGAAAGTGCTCCCACTACATTAAAAAATGATAAGTATATGAAGTAATTCATAGGTTAAATAGCTTCACTTAGCCATTCCACAGTGTATATAAACACCAAAACATGGTGTTTACACTATAAATATGTATAATTGTTGCTTGTTAATTAAAAATAAATAATAATAAATGCTAAATTTTTTTAAAAAATGAAATGAATGTATAGTATTGTACACAAAGTCTAAATATGTCCCTTGCCTAAAGGCACCATCGAATTAGTAAAGGATCTCAGCTGTCCTTACAGATGACTGAAAAGTCATATTACCCAGTTCAGATGTTATAGCACGGTTCTTCTTTAAGGGGACCCAACTGTCATTTGTTGTTTTTGTTTTTGTTTTTGCTTTTTTTGAATTGGAGTCTCACACTGTCACACAGGCTGGAGTGCAATGGTGCAATATCGGCTGCCTGCAACCTCCTCCTCCTGGGCTCAAGCAATTTCCCTGCCTCAGGCTCCCAGGCAGCTGAGATTGCAGGCACCTGCCACCACGCCTGCCTAAGTTTTGTATTCTTAATAGAGATGGGGTTTCACCATATTAGCCAAGCTGGTCTTTGGCCAGGTTGGTCTCGAACTCCTGACCTTGTGATCCACTCGCCGTGGCCTCCCAAAGTGCTAGAATTACAGGCATGAGTCACTGTGCCAGCCCCCACCTGTCATTGTATTAAGCAACTCTGAGGATGGTAATGCAAGTCATTCTTTTTCACGTTTTTTTCCAGTTATTCAGACCAAGAAAGATTTTAACAGACTGATCTTCTATTTTGGTCTTAGGAATTCCATGATCTATAACTTACTTTCAAAATTCTCCAAAGGCCAATTCCCTCTGATTTTTAGTCTAACTTTGACATTATTATGGGACCATTCCTTTCTAGGCATTTTGTAGATGATTTTTCTTTATCATCAGCCCCAGAATTCTATGAGCTCTAATGAAATGAGGAATTCAATAGCAGTATCTCTCATTATTACAACCATCAACTAAACTGGGCAGGCAAAACCCTTGATGTTTTCTGATTTAGGGGTTGTATCAGTCAGGTCCAGAACTTCCTTCAGCCCCTTGAGGAGAATCAGAAGGTGGACAAGTTGAAAGCCACCCTCCTTGCTATGACACTAACCATGGTGAGGGATGAGATGACCTAAAAGAACGTGGGAATGAATATGTCATAGACTTAGGAGTCAGCAGAAACCAAAGCTTGATATGGTCACTAGGAGTTACCAGTTTCCTTCACCAATCAGAGAGACAGATCCTAAGTTCTAACTGCCAGTTTCAGTAGGGAATGTCTGCAGGATGAACAGCAAACAGCTAATAACAGAGACATCACCTCTGAGAACCACAAAGCCCTAGGAAAACACATTTGAGGATCTCCACTATTCTCTTAGCAGAGCTACATAAGCTTCATTCCCCTGTGGCACTAGGTTCACATGTCATTTTAGAAAGAAGACAGAGCAGATCCTGTGTCCTGCCAACCCCACTGGGCCATTCCTGGTGGGTCCACCTGACCATCATGTCTCTCTCCTCTGTCCTGCCCCATGGCTAAAACCAGCCCTTCAGCTTTGGCTCAGCGGACTAGCTCTCTCAGGCAGCTGCTCAAGGCTGACCCAAACCTCCATGCCTGCTCAAGTTTCTTGGGGGAGTATCCATGACACAGGCCAGGCATCCAGCACTACAGAGCTTCCTCACACTGTCAGCATCAAGGAGGTTAAGTCATCATATCTTTCTGTGTCAGAGACACCTGTGTCTGGGTTGAGCAAGGAGCCAAACCCCTGGCAGCCCTGCGCATCTAAACAACCTTCCCCACAGCTCAGGTCCGCACTTTGGAGGGCGTCTTCTAGCACCACCAGTACCTGGGCTGCCTGGAGTGGAAGAAGCTGGCCAAGAAGATGCAACTCTCGGAGGTGAAGATAAAAACCTGGTTTTGGCCGGGCACGGTGGTTCATGCCTATAATCCCAGCACTTTGGGAGGCCCGGGGGGGGGGGGGTGGATCACCTGAGGTCAGGAGTTCAAGACCAGCCTGACCAACATAGTGAAACCCCGTCTCTACTAAAAAGCACAAAAATTAGCTGGGCATGGTGGCGGGCACCTGTAATTCCAGCTATTCAGGAGGCTGAGGCAGGAGAATCGCTTGAATCCGGAGGTTTCAGTGATCTGAGATCGCACCATTGCGCAGAGCAAGAGACCCAGTCTCAAAAAAAAAAAAAAAAAAAAAAAAAAAAAAAAAAAAAAAAAAAAATACCTGGTTTAGGAATTACCGAATGAAACACAAATGTCAAATGCAGGACTCAGAGTTGCTCCTAGCTGTCTACCCCTTCTGGGTCCTCTCCAAGTGCCTCATGCTTTCTACTCACAATCTTCTGTCCTAGCCAATGGCCTGCAGCTGCTCTAGGCCACCCTTCTTGAGCCCCTGGCTCTAATGATGCCCCACTGGCTTTTTGTAGGGTCTCTGCCAAGTAAACAAAACACCCTGGCTTCTGCATGGGCCTTGCGCCACAGCCAGCCTCTGATCTACCACCTCCCCAACCCTGGGAGCCACGTGCACATGCTGGAACCAGCCTTGTCACGGGTTCCTGGGGCCCATGTGCTCCACCAGAGACAGACAATGCCTTTCAAAGAAGTACATCCGACTGCACACCGTCCCACACCAGCGGTATGTGTGGATCGCCTCTGGTACCTATCGGAAGCACTCTGTTCCTGTTCACATCTGGGTGGCCATACCCCATGACTGGCATGATACCTTGTGCCAATTCATGAGGGCAACTCTAACCTTCAGAATCTTCAGACTGGCCTGAAGATTCTGGATGTTTTACAGCTGAAGAAGTTTTAAAGCCACCCCTCTCACCGAACATCGCCAAAAGGTCCGTTTAGGGAGCAATTAAGGGTAAGTGAACAGAGTCAAAAGCCAGAGGTGGGATTGTTATGTGTAGAGCTTTCAGCATATGATAAAAGAATAATTTATTCAAGGAAAGGCATTGGAAAAAACGGTTTTCCATTTGGAAAAAATAAAGGTTATAAGCTTTGTGTGTAAAAGAGAAAACCACGAAAGGTTTAAACGGCAATGACGGTGCCGTGCTTATGACTTTCTGGTTAGAATCCCTGTTAATAAGGACTCCAATGCTGAAAAGAAGAGGAAACAAAGACAATCACTTCACCCATTGAAAAATTAAAACACAGTGGTGAAGGGGCTGGCCATGGGTTCCCGGTTATACACGAGCCAGGTTTATGCTCAATAGCTTCTCAGGGCTGCTCTTCCCTGGTGAGGGAAAGTGGGGGCAGCCAGGATCTGAGGCTGTACCTCTTCTGACCCAGCAGAGCCTGTCCTACACGCCCCCTGAGCCCCTCCAATATGTGCTCACCTGCAAGACGTGCTCACATCTCCCCCTCCTTGTAGCAGCCTCTAAGACAAACAAAGTGGGCAAAGAACAGCAGGCCATTTTTTCTTATCCTGAAGAAAGTCTGGAAGTCTCAGGAACAGGAAATGTGAAAGCCTCTCCCTGTGGGAAGGACCACGGTTGCAGGGCCTGGCTGGTGGGGGATGATGGGGATAGCCTTACCCTCAATGACGGAGATGTTCTTGGTCAAGACTCCATTTGTCCAAGTCATGCTGAGGGTGTCCTCACCCAGAAGCATGGTTTGTGAATGCCCAGGAAATAGACAATGAGGGCTGCCCAGTCACAATGGGGACAGATGGGGTTCAGCCTGTAGGGCTGCCGAGATGACCTGCAGAAACTGACCCAGGAATCCCAACCAGAATAAAAATGTCCTTTTAAAAATGTTTCTGTGGCTATATATAAGGCAACTGACATTGCCATAGTTCCAGTTTCTCATTGTTTATTTCTGTATTCTTAGAAATGTTAACAATGAGCACATGCTTTTATAATAAAATCTCAGATAAGAATAAAAGTTAAAAAAGGAAGAAGATGGGATAGAGAAATCTGGAAATTAAGAACATCATTTAAAAGAACTATTTAAGAGTGTAATTGAATTGTTTGCAACCCAATGGATAAATGCTTGAGGGAATGGATACCCCATTCTTTATGCTGTGCTTATTTCACATGGTATCCTTGAATCGAAACATCTCATGTACTCTATAAATATATACACCAACCTACTATGTAACCACAAAAATTAAAAATTAGTTTTTCTAAAAAGAATAATACTAAGAAAATAAAAGGATAATGCTAAGAATGTCAACCCCCAAATGTCACATACTATATGGTTCCAGCTATGACATTCTTGACATGACAAAACTATACAAATGGAGAACAGATTTGTTGTTGCCAATGGTTAAGGAGGGAGCAGAGCTAGCAGGGAAGTGGGTGTGGCTACAGAGGAGCAGCATGAGTGATGCTTTCAGTGATAGATAGATTCTGTATCTTAGAACATCAATGACAACATCTTGGTTGGGATATCGTGCTACAGCTTTACAAGATGTTACCACTGTGTAAAACAGAAAAAAATATACAGAGTTCTCATTATTTCTTGCATATAAAATATATGTGAATTGATGATTATCTCAAAATATATATTTTGCTTAAAAAAAGATATAAAATAAAAACTAAAAGGGCTGTTTTGTTAACAGAATAAATTTTTGAATGTATATGATGGGAAGTTTCTATTTTCCTTGACAAACAAATAAGTCTGAGCTATTGAGGAAGACCAAATTAGTTATAATATTTTATCTAATTTATATTATGTACATGTGAATATACTATGAATAAAATTGTGAATATACTCTACCTTTATAAGCAAGTTGAAAAGAAAAAAAAAATCCCCTTTACGACAGCATCAAAGATCTAAAATCCATCTCGTTTCCATCTATTTAACCAACCATTGAATCATTCTGGGAATAAACATTACATATCAGCAGGAATTATATAAAAATGTACTCTAGTGATACTATGAGAGATTAAAATGAGACATCCAAAGTTCAAGGTTGTAAACTATATATGTACTGGACATTTAAAAATCTATTACAAAATGTAAAAAGCAGTGCCATGGAAATTTCCTAATCTAACACATTTATGTTGGTATTATTCCAGATCTGGCAAATGTGCCCTGCTTCTCTTTGGTCTTTTTGATACGCCTTCAATCATGCCAGAAACGTCCTGGAGTAAATCTAATTAGCTCATTTGTGATGAGTGTTTAAAAAGAAGGTATTTTGCTGCCAGACATTTGACCTGCTACTTAAAAACCCAGTAGTAACATTTTTAGGCATCACATTTAGAACAACTTGATGAGATGTGGGGGTCTCTCTACCCTTTTAGGAAAATGAACTATGATATTTTACATATTTTAATACCCCTCAGTCATTCTAATTCTATTCTAACCTACTTCAAGATCATAGTCTGACTCTTTCAGGCATGTCAAATATAATTTTCCTAGCCATATGAATCATGCATACTGAACACTCAATAATTCATGCTAGTGGGAAAGGTACGGCAACTTGTGTGAATAAAACGTGAAATTTCTGACCAATTATAAAACATAGCTAATAAAAGAGCAATGGTATCAGCTCACTTTCATCAGCTTGATGATAACAGGAAGTTAAGCATGAAGAAACATGGATGTCCTTTACTCTTAATTATATCATGAGTCGAAAGAGAATCAAGTCTGCTGGAAGATAGAAACAAGCACTGAAAGAGAGAAAGCATTTTCTTTTACTGTTCAAAAGTACTGAAAAATGATAAATCCACTCGTAAGATGTTTACTAAAAATCTACCATGTATGAGTTTCTGTGCTAGTGTGCTGAAGATATTGAGCTGAATAAAGGACTAAGTCTAAGGGGAAAATGTACAAATAGAGGGCAAAAGGAAGGATATGTTATCATATGTAATAGAAGATATGTAGATTAAACACTAGGAAGGCAAGGAACTCAAAACAACCAATTTTTCATGGAGGATTTGAGTAAATCTATACAAATAAATATATGTTTGAGCAGGATCAAATTTAAGCAGAGTAAAAGAATAATGGGAATGTATCAAGTAGAAGAGGGATGCATGGGCAGGCAGGCACAACAGCCAGTACAAAGTCAGGAAGGAGCATAAGAATACGGGGTAGAAGACATTCTCATGAAAAAATGGCAGAGGATAGTCAGAGATGCAGGCAAGGTGCAATGTGATGAAAAGTTTTCAGCTCATACTAAGAGATTTGGGCTTTTTCTTGTACGCAATAAGGAGCCCTGGAAGTTTTCAAGTGAGGGAGTAAAAGCAATTAGACTGGAATCTAGAGAAAATAATGTTAAAGAT
This sequence comes from Saguinus oedipus, assembly GCA_031835075.1. Lineage (NCBI taxonomy): Eukaryota > Metazoa > Chordata > Mammalia > Primates > Cebidae > Saguinus > Saguinus oedipus. The sequence goes on from CM063185.1 coordinate 17,024,298, forward strand.
TCAATGATACAGATAGATATATCTAATGAAAAGGAGTGAAGAGAGAAAAAAGCCTGAACAGGAGTTAAGGTTAGAGTCACAGACAAGGCAAGAAAAGATAAAGAACTGAAGAAAGACTCTGGGGGCTAGGTTCAGAAGCTGTCCAGGTGGCATACTTACAGTATGTAGGTAGTAGCAGTAGGTGACTGACATATGGGTCTAAGAGGTGAGTTCGGGGAAATTGCCAGGTTGCTAGCTTGGGCAGTAAAAAACAGATGTAGAGAGATATACTGACTTTGGTTTCATGTATTTGATACAGTTAGATATATTTATTTAGAAGTCAATTGGTTAGAAAATTTAGGATGTGTTCAACTGTCATTCAACAGATGTGATTGCTAGTCCTACCATCATGGTGTCCTGTGATTTTAATGAAATTGTTTAAACAATTTGGTCAATAGTTTCTATAAACCAAATAAGTATGATGCTACCTAACAGCACATTCATCGAAAGTCTGCAGTGTGTAATGTGACTTTACAGCATTGTACATGTTTTTAAACTCCTTAAAAATAACTGTTATGTTGCAGTAGAGTTTTATCAGACTAAAGCTCTTAGTGAATAAGTAATGAATTTATCACTCCCTTTAAACAATAATTTAAAATATGTTTTGACAAGTTTAGATGAAATTTTTCTAATACTTAAAATATTTCTCTGCTTTCTTTAGCCATGTGTTTTGAATTTAATCTTGTATTTCTCTAAAGAAGTGATGTTTTTCTGAACATCTCTGTTATAATGATTCAGTCTACTGACAATTTGCCCCAATGCTACATGATCCCAAATTGAAACTTATTTTCATTTAATCTGCCCAATTTTTCCAAAAGTATGTTATGATTTTTTTTTTCAAACATATAGGCATTTGCCATTTTATATGTATTTTTCACTCATTCTTTGATGTTGGGCTATTAGTATTCACATTTGCTTTTTGGATGTACTTAACTCTAACAATGCCTCTTTTAATTTTCTCCTCTAATCTACTGCAACAAAATTTTACAACAAGCCAACTATGTGCAATGGTGCAAGTGTCAAGGAAAATTCCTTTAGGTGCCCCTGCCCCATCTAAATAAATGCTTATGTTGGTGAACCATTGATTTCGGTGATCATGCCCCAAGTTTGTTAAAGAATCTAGGCCTTAAACAGGAAACACTGGCTGGTTCAACTTAATATAATGCTGTAATTTTAATTTATGCCAAGTGTATAGTTGAAGTATAAGGATATTACAGCCTTTTAGAAACAGATTTTAAGAAATTTGGGTGAAATGATGGCAATCATCTGTCGGGACTGACCTGAAATGAAGAGAATACTCATTAAAACAAGAAAAAGAAATTTGGGAGGGGAGGGTGATGTCAACAAGATGGGCCATTAGAAGCCTCATTCCCTTCACAATAACAGACAGAATAATGAACAAACAACTACATTTTAATGAAAATAACTGAAGTAGAGCACTAAAGTGCATCAGAGGAATAACAGAAACTCTGGTGAGCACAGAAGCTTGGAACAGCCACAGCAAGAATGAAAGGAAACACTGGGTCTCTACCACTCCATCCCCCAACTGAAATCAGCTAAGAACCAGGAATAACTTTTCCCTATGGCAAGGTGATAAGGAAGAGGATCCCAATGGGCCCCATCAATATTTTGAACACCTACAGATCTTACCACTGGGGTCCCCTAAAATCATCACAGGCAGTATGCTCAGCTGAGGGAGCTGCCTAAGGTTCACATAGCTGTGCTCCCCCAGAGAAGCCAACACTATATTCTATCCCCTTTGGCCTGTAGCTACTGCACTATGCCATCTTGGGTATGGAACTATGGCTGGAGTGTGTCTTGCTTCAGGGATGAGTAGGCATGGAACCTCTTCAATCTTGAAGTGAAGCCACTGCCAAAGCACCCCTACCTGGGGGCCCAACCTCGCTAAGCCAAGTTTTGAACAGTTGTTACATCCTTTCTTATGGGACTGAGTGATAATGGAACCACTCAACCTACCCTTTCCTCTCCCTCCTCAGGCCTGAGCTAAAGCAATGCCCTGCCTCCTGGGAAAGCAGTACTTAGGCCACTCAGAACGGTCATGCTTTCCCTGTGCCCAAACTGAAGCAGTGGCCTGCATCCCAAGAAATGGTTCCTTGACCACCAGAGTAGTCATGCACCATAGTACCTAAGCTCAAGTGGTGCCCTGTATTCAGGGAAATGGGGCTTGGGCCACCCAGAATAGTCACAATCTCCAGGCCTGAAGTGAAGTGAAGTATCATCCCATGAGGAGTTGGTGCCCTGGCTGAGCTGAGCAGCTACACATCTCAGGGCTGACCTGACATAATACACCACCTGCTAAATAAACAGTGCAGAGGCTGAGCTGAGACATACTGCCCTACAAGCCAAACTACTCTACTAAACTGCTTCCTTGGAGTTTGACTACTCCCCTAGACTTTGAACTTCTGAGACTCCCCTCTGCCTAGGGAGTGAAGTCATTGCTGTGCTGTTGCCTGTCCCTTAGGGCTCAAATAACACCTGTGTTTTGCCATTCTGGGGTACTTGCTGCCATGGCACCTGGCCTCACAGAGCCTGGGATACTGTCAAGCCCCACAACTCCAGGGTCTAGAATCACTACTACTTGGCACCTCATCCCTTGAAATCCAAGTTGCCACTGAGTGCTACTAGCCCAGGTTCCCAAATTTCAGCTATACCTTTCTCCCCAGCCCAATCATCCAGAACTCCCTTTCTTCTGCAGAGTCAGGCAAGTACTGTGCCTTTCTCCCCAAATGTAAAATCACAGTACTTTGCCTTTCTCCCCAACTGTAGGAGCTAAAACCTGGCTCCTTGGACTCAAGCTGCTAGGGGTGCCTCAGAGTCACAGACCGTGGCTCTGTGGGCAACCTACAACTAACTCTGCCACAGGGAGTGAACCTCACACAAGACCCAGGTGCACGCTAGGTTCATGAAATTCTGAGCCTAGGACACCAGCTTACAGTCCCTCAACTGTTAGCACCAGGAACCCAGTACTACTGAAGCTGCTTGTAGGCTATGTCAGACCTGACACCAAAAGAGATCACTTGAGCTATGTCTCCCAATTGTGGAGAAAATGATAATAGAATTCCAAAAGCCCTTGAGATAGAGGATATTAACAACCTATGCTGTTGATATGGTTTAGGTCTGTGTTGCCACCCAAATCTCATGGCAAATTATAATCCCCAATGTTGGAGGAGGAGCCTCGTGGGAGGTGATGGGATCATGGGGGCAGATTTCTCCCTTGCTGTTCTCATAATAGTGAGTTCTCACAAGATTCATTTATAAAAGTGTATACCACTTTCCCCTTCTCTCCCTCTTCCTTCTTCTCCAGCCACGTAAGATATGAGTCCTTTCCCTTCACCTTCCACCATGATTGTAAATTTCTTGAGGCCTCCCCAGCCATGCTTCCTGTACAGCCTATAGAACTGTGAGTCTATTAGACTTCTTCCTTTATAAATTACCCAGTCTCAGATAGTTCTTTATAGCAATATGAAAATGAATTAATACAGCTGCCATGGTTGCTGTCACAAACTTTTATAGCCTAAGCCCCTGGGCTGCTCACAGTTATTGCTGACACTGAATGCAGCTGAAGAAGCTACATGGAAACTATACCACTGCACTTATATGAAAAGAGTCACCACCCCTTTCCCAACTGCAGATGAATACATTTCTCCATATAAGTACTTTAGAAAGTTTGCTCCACCAGAGGTAGAATTATCCACACAGGCACATGAAGAAATGAAAAAGCAAGGGAATATGACACCACCAAAGAAACATAATATCTCTCCAGTAACACACCGCAGTAAAAAGGAATTCAATAAATTGCCAGGAAAAGGAATTTAAAACAATAATCTTAAGGAAGGTACATGTAATACAGTAAAATACAGATTGACAATCCAAATAAATCAGGAAAATAACAATATGAACAAGAAATTGAACAAAGAGATAGAAATCATTAAGTAGAACCAAATAGAAATCCTGTAGCTAAATAGCCAAAGCAATCCTGAGCAAAACGAACAAAGCTGGAGGCATCACACTACCCAACTTCCAAATACACTACCAAACTATTGTAACCAAAACAATATAGTACTTGCCTAAAAACAGACATATAGACCAACAGAACAGAATACAGAATCAGAAGTAAATCTATGTATTTACAGCCAACTGACTTTAGAAAAAGATTTTTTAAAAAATTCAATGGGAAAGGGACAATCTCTTTAATAAATGATGCTGTGAAAACTAAAAACCATATGCAGAAAAATAATACTAGATCCTTTTCTCTCACTATAAACAAAAATCAATTCAAAATGGATTAAAGAGTTAAAATCCAGCTTGGCCTGGTGGCTCAAGCCTGTAATCCCGGCACTTTGGGAGGCTGAGGCGAGCAGATCATGAGATCAGGAGTTGGAGAGCAGCTTGACCAACATGGTGAAACCTTGTCTCTACTAAAAATACAAAAATTAGCTGAGCATGGTGGTACGCACCTGTAATTCCAGCTACTCAGGAGGCTGAGGCAGCAGAATCACTTGAACCTGAGGTGCAGAGGTTGCAGTGGACTGAGATCATGCCACTGCACCAAGATCGTGCCACTGTACTCTAGCCTGGGTGACAAAGTGAGATTCCCTCTCAAAAAAAAAAAAAAAAAGAATTAAAATCTTAGACCCTAAACTATGAAACTACTAGAAGAAAACGTTACATAAATGCTTTAGGACATTTATCTGGGCAATGATTTTATGAAGAGGATCTCAAAAGCACAGGCAACAAAAGGAAAAACTGATAAATAGGATTATATCAAACTAAAAAGCTTCTGCACAGGAAAGGAAATAATCAAAAGTGAAGAGACAATCTGAATAATGGGATAACATATTTGAAAATTATTTCTACAACAAGGGATTAATATCCAGGATATTTAGAAAACTCAACTCAAAAGCAACAAATAAAGTAATTCCATTTAAAAATTGGGCAAATGAGCTGAATAGACATCCCTCAGAAGAAGACATACAGATGGCCAATGCACATAGGAAAAAAGGCTCAATATTACTCAACATTAGGAAAATCAAACGAAAACCAAAATAAGATATCATCTTACCCTCGTTAGAATAGCTATTATCAAAAATGACAAAAAATAACAAATCCTAGCAAGGATGCAGAGAAAGCAGAGCCTGTGCTAATCTGTTTGCATTGCTATAAAGGAATACCTGAGGCTGGGTAATTTGCAAAGGCCAGAGGTTCATTTGGCTCATTCTGCAAGCTATACAAGCATGGCACCAGCATCTGTTCCTGGTGGGGACTCAGGAAACTTACAATCATGGCAGAAAATAAAGGAGAAACTGGCATGCCACATGGCAAGAGGAGTCGAAAGAGACAGAGAGAGAAGTCACCAGGTTCCTTAAACAACCAGTATTTCCATGAGCACATTACCATGAGGAAAGCATTAAGCCACTCATAAGAGATCCACTCCTATAACCCAAACACTTCCCACTAGGCTCCCCTCCAACTCTGAATGCCACATCTTAACCTGAGATCATTACATATCTTTGAAGAAGAATTCTCAGAAGGGATGGATGGCCAGATATCCAAACCATATAAAGTCCTTACACATTGTTGGTAAGTCAGTATGGCCATTATGGAAAATAATGGAAATAGAACCCAAATAACTAAAAATAGAACTATCATATGATCCAGCAATCCTACTACTGAGTATTTTATCCAAAGGAAAGGAAATCAGTTTGTCAAAGAAATATCTACATTATCTGCATTTCTGTGTTTATTACAGTACTACCCATAAAAGCCAAGATACGGAATCAGCCTAATGTCTGGGTTAGTTAGGGTTTTCTAAAGAGAACTGATAGGATATGTGTATATATGAAGGGGAGTTTATTACGAGAATTGACTCACATGATCACAGAGTGAAGTCCCACAATAAGCTGTCCGCAAGCTGAGGAGCAAGGAAACCATTCTGAATCCCAAATCCTCAAAAGCAGAAAAGCCAACAGTGCAGTCTTCAATCTGTGTCCAAAGGTCCAAGAGCCCCTGGCAAATCACTGGTGCAAGTCCAAGGGTCCAAAAGCTAAAGAACTTGACATCTGATATTCAAGGTCAGGAAACATCCAGTGTGGGAGAAAGATGAAGGCTGAAAGACTCAGCACGTATGTTCATTCAACTTTCTTCTATCTGCTTTATTCTAGCCACACTGGCAGCTGATTAGATGTTGTCCACCTAGATTGAGGGTGGGCCTGTCTCTCCCAGTACACTAACTTAAATGTTTATCTCCTTTGGCAGCATCCTCACAGATACCCCCAGAAACAATACCTTGCATCTTTCAATCTAATCAAGTTGACATTTAGTAGTACCCAGCACAGTGTCCATTAATAAATAAATGAAGAAAGAAAATGAGTTATGTATATACGATGAAATATTATTCAAACATAATAAAGAACAAAACCTTGTAATTTGCAGAAACATGGATAAAATTAGAGGACATTATATTAAGTGAAATAAACCAGTACAGAAATATATATGTCACATGTTCTCATTCATATGTGGAAGCTAAAATTTTTGATCTCGTAGAAGTAGAGAGTAGAACAGGGATTACTAGTGATAGAAGAGTGTAGTGGGAGTACTTTTGTGTCTATTCACCAGACAAAGGTTGGCTAATGAACACAAAGTACAACTCAATAGGAGAAATAAATCTAGTGTTCTATAGCACTCTAAGGTGACTATAATTAACAATTTATTATATATTTTCAAAAATCTAGAAGAGCAGATTTTGAAAGTTCTCAACACAAATGATAAATGTTTAAGGTGACAGACATGCTGATTACTCTGATCTGATCATTATACGTCATAAATATAAATCAAAGTATTACACTGTACCCTTTACATATGTATAATTATGTGTTGATTAAAAATAATATGAAAGCAAAAAGTAAAACCAAGAAGTTTGGAAGGTACCTTATTAGGTAATGCTTGATAAGATCCAAGATTACGCCTGCTAATCCCATCAAGTGAGATCTCTCTGGTCTTTCCCTCCAGGGCAGCTTGACCATAAGTATACCAATCTTCCCCTGCCCTTGCCATTTTTCTGATGTATACTCACAGGACAATTAGTGTTCACTCTCTGATGGCCTGAAACAAGATCTAGTTACCTGGGGAAGCTGCTGTTCATGGAAATAAGATCCACTCTCTTTTTTGTGACTTACGTTCATCATCCTCTGTGCACTCGTTTGGGCTGGAGTTTCCTCCCTATTTTTCTTCACTGGACCTTGGGAGAGTTGGGCAGTAGCACCGAAGTTTGCTTTTATTTTTATTGCATTTTGTGAGTCTGTTATCCCTTAAATAGAAGAAAAAGAACCTGCATTCACTTTACCCCTAGCAAGTGGAAAATTAGCACCTTAATAATATGTACATGCCAAAGTGGATGGAGCTCAATGAAAGAAGGAGTAAATCATTTCTGCAGGAGAGCCTCAGAGTTTCTTTCATCAGGAAAGTGCACCAGCCATGTCACATTAATTATGGTAGCTCAGTAATTTCTGATGTCATCCTAGAATCTATGTCTGCCTATTCCTTTCCCACTACCCATTCTCCTCTTTTTTCCAAAGCAAAGCGCCTTAATGTTATCTAAGGGAATACTGTGCCCAGCTAAAATATCATATTTCTTAGTTTGCCTTTTATTTCAGTGAGGCCATGTGGGTACATTCTGGCCAATAAGATGAAGTGTAAGTGTTGGAGGAGTCTTTGGAGAAGAATTCTCAGAAAGGGAATAAGTGGCCAGAGTGTGCCTTTTTGCTCTTCTCTAGCTACTTAGTTCATCCTGGTATTTGGATAAGTACAATAGCAACAGGACCAACAGAACATCTCAGTATTCAATGGGTTGAACCTTGAGATGACCACGGGCTAAGGATGATGGGGTAGAAAATTAGATGGAGGCCGGGATAGTGATAATTACGGACTTCCAGTGCCAATCTGAAAATGCGTAACTACAGATTCCGTTATGTGAAAGAAACATGAAACCTGTGTGTTTAAGTCATGATTGTGTTATCTTTTATATTCAGTTGATACTAATTTTAACTGAAAACACTAGTTTTATCCCTTCATTCTTTGAAAAGCTCCAAATAAGTCCCTATTGCTAGGGAGCTAAGTTCTACATAAATGAGGTTTTATTCTTTTTTCTCTTACTGTGTAAGTAGATGGGTTTTTAGTAAGAAGCCATGAATGATGGATTAATTCCTGAGTCTGTGATCTGGCCTACACTGTCCAGTGAACTTAGCAATTGTTTTCCACAAAAAATTGGATATTGGTTGAGTTTTCAGATCTATATATTTTCCACTGCCACAATGATTAGTGGCATTCCTAATAATATTCTATATTTTACTATTAAATAATAAGACAAATTGATCATTTACATATATATTTACATTTGGAAAGAAATATGACCATTAAAATTCTGAGCCTCAATTTGCCTGTTAAATATAAGAAGTGAATCAGCCAGGCTGTATCCCATACTCAGGTAAGAGTTAAGGTGATGAAATGAAGTAAGTGATCGGGAGCAAATCATTTCATTTCCATGAGATTCTAATCATATGAGATGTTTGACCTACAATCATCCTCAAAGTAAAGGCAAAGTTCTCCCTAAATCTCATTTGTTCTTCCAGCAACTCACTTTTTCTGCTTTATCTATCAGGGAAGTACTTTCCTTACAATTTGTCAGATTCCTACTCAGTGTTCTCCAGAGAACTCAAAGCATCAAAGCATTGTTGAGAAAACTTTCCACTATTTCCCACTGACAGTCAAAACTCTGGAGCCAGCCTATCTGGGTTCAAATCCCAGCTCTAACACTAAGAGGCTGTGTGACCTCCAGCAAGATATTTTTCTTCTCAGTGTCCCATTTTTCTCATCTGTAAGTCATGTATATTAATCTGTAAATCATAGTAAATACCCTCAAAGTAATACACTTTATTTTTATTCATTTCTCAAATCTTCCTAACAATTTGAGGAGGATTTGAGGAGTTAATAAAAATAAAGTGTTCAGAAGAGTGTTTGGCTCATGATAAGAATTCATTCATTCAGTGAGAATTAATTCCTGTAACTGTGCAGGAGAGAGAGGGAGCAGCACAGGAGACCACATGGAAGGCGTAAAGAAGACCAAGGGGACAGAGGCAATAAAGTCAACAAGTTACATTAAAATTTTTCTGAGGAAATCCAGAGAACTAGGGAAAACAGAAATCAATTTCAAAGAGGAGTGGAGAAAATCTGCACCAAAGGTATCATATATATTTTAACTTACATCTTTTAAAATGTACAGCAAGGGGAAACTCACCAAAGATAAGTCCAAAAAGTGAGTAAGGAAATGAGAAGTAGTAACGTAGTAGTCCATTGCCATACAGCTATGAAGAAATGCTAGAGACTTGGTAATATATAGAGAAAAAGAGATTTAATGGACTCACAGTTCCACATGTCTAGGGAGGCCTCAGAATCATGGTGGAAAGCAAAGGAGGAGCAAAAGCACATCTTACATGGCAGCAGGCAAGAGAGCGTGTGCAGGGGAACTGCCCTTTATAAAACCATCAGATCTCATGAGACTTATTCACCATCATGAGAGCAGCACAGGAAAACTCACCCCCATGATTCAATTACATCCCACCAGGTCCCTCTCACAACACATGGGGATTATGGGAACTACAATTCATGATGAGATTTGGGTGAGGACACAGGCAAACCATATCAACAACTCCATCATTTTGAACTGATGGTTGTAGCAGTGGTGGAAAGGTGTGGAGCATATGAACTGTTTGTTTGATAGTACAAAAGGATTGAGTCTTCTCACACACACCCCACCCCCGCCCCCAGTCTGCCTGCCTGAACCACCTGGAAGCCACCAACAACTTAGAAACTGGCCACAGTTTCCTGAAAATATAATGGATTCTGGAGCAAGGTATTCAGAGAAATGCTGGAGCCAACTTGCACAGGTCTGTGCAAGCCAACTGTGAGCATCTCTTCCTTATTGGAAGTTCAGCGACATCACATTGGTATCTTAAAACTGGCCACAATGGCAGTATTTATATCACAGAAATGTGAAAATGCTACAGATTGAGGCTATTTTAACTACTGGAGATAATACAGTTGTTAAATTGGCTGCAGTGTCTAGTGTACTAGGTGAGGAAGGGGCCCATACATTGTTGCTGAAAATGAGTGGTGGAAACCTAGGAGCTCCTGAACAATTTTTCCTCACTGATGAGTAGCAAACAATCGACTGATACTGAGATTTGGGCTTCCAATGATTCCATTGCCCTCCTCTATCCCTCCCATCTCTTGGAATCTCCAGTGTCTACTGTTCTTATCTTTTTGCCCATGTACCCAATGTTTAGCTTCAACTTTAGAAGTGAGAACATGTGGTATTTAATTTTCTATTTCAGTGTTAATTTTCTTAGGATAATGATCTCCATATGCAACTATGTTCCTAAAAAGGGCATGATTTCTTTCTTTTTCATGGCTGCATAGTATCACATGGTATATATGCACCACATTTTTTTTTACCCAGTCCACTATTGATGGGCATCTGTGTTGATTCCATATCTTTGCTATTGTGAATAGTGCTGTTATAAACATATTAGTGCAGGTGTCTATTTGGTAGAACAATTTATTTTCCTTTGGGTATATACCCAGTAATGAGACTGCTGGGTCGAATGGTAATTCTACTTTTAGTTCTTTGAAGAATTTCCAAACTGGTTTCCACAGGGGATAAACTAATTTGCATCCCCAGCAAGAATGTATAAGCATTATCTTTTCTCCATAATATCACCAACATCTGTAGTTTTCTGCCTTTTTAGTAATAGTCGTTCTGACTGGTGTAAGATGATATCTCATTGTGGTTTTGATTTGCATCTCTATTACGATTACTGATATTAAACATTTTTTCATAAGTTTTTTGGCCACTTATATACTTCTTTTGAGAATTGTCTGTTCTTGTCTTTTGTCCACTTTTAAATGGAATTCTTTTTTGTTGATTTGTTTAAGTTCCTTATAGATTCTGTATATTAGTTCTTTATCAGATGCATAGCTTGAAAGTATTTTCTCCCATTCTGTAAGTGGCCTATTTACTCTGATGATATCTTTTGCCATGTAGAAGGTATTTAATTTAATTAGGTATAAATTGTCAGTTTTGGGTTTTTATTTGGTTTACTTTTGAGGACTTGGTTATAAAGTTTTCACCTTGGTCAATGTCTAGAAGAATATTTCCTATGTTTTTGTCTAGGATTTTTATTGATGCCTTACATTTAAGTTTTTAATATATTTTGAGTTAATTTTTGTATTTGGTGAGAGGTATGGGTCCAGTTCCTTCTTCTGCATATGTTTAGACAGTTTTTCCAGCACCATTATTGAATAGGGTATCCTTACCCCATTGCTTATTTTTGTCAATTTTGTTAAAAATCAGTTGGTTATAAATATGTGGTTTTATTTCTGGGTTCTGTATTCTATTCCATCAATCTATGTGTCTATTTTTGTATCTTTATATATTATTTTGCATTTAACCATGCTGTTTTGGTTACTGTAGCCTTGTAGTATATATTTGTTGGCAGGTAATGGGATGCCCCTAGCTTTGTTCTTTTTGCTTAGGATTGCTTTGGTTATTCAGACCCTTTTTCAGTTCAATATAAATTTCAGAATAGTTGTTCTAATTTAGTGAAAAATGACACTGGTAGTTTGATAAGAATAGGATTGAAGCTCATATTGCTTTGGGCAGTATGGAAATCTTAATGATATTGATTCTTGCAATCCATGGGAATGAAATGGCTTTCCTTTTGTTTGTGCTATCTATGTTTTTTTCAGCAGTATTTTGTAGTTCTCTTTGTAGAGATCTTTCACCTCCCTGGTTAGATGCATTCCTAGGTATTTTATTGTCACGTACATGATTACTATAAATAATATTGCATTCTTGAATTGGTTCTCAGCTTGAATGTTACTGATGCATAGAAATGCTATTGATTTATATATATTGATACTGTATCCTGAGACTTTACTGAAGTACTTTATGATGTCTAGAAGTCTTTTGGCAGAATCTTTTGGAGCCTTGGTATAAAATCATATGAATTTTTTTCTTTCACATTGATATTGGATAGTATGATGACCATGTGCCTTGAGGTTGGTCATATTGTATAATATCTTGTAGGAATCCTCTGGATTTCTGGTATCTGTATATTGACATACCTAGCAAACTTGAAAAAAATTTCCTAAATTATATTATCACATATATTTTCAAGTTGCTTACTTTCTCTACTTTCTTAGGAATGCCAGTAAGTCATAGATTTGACCAATTTACATAATCCTATATAGCTTGAAGCCTTTTTTCATTTTAATTAGTTTTTCTTTACTTTTGCTTGAGTTTGTTGTTTTAAAAGATTGGTTTTTGTGCTCTGAAATTCTAAAAGGCCTGTTGTAGCCACTAGTACCAGGCCATCGATATCTGATTTTGTATGAGCCCAGATTAAAACTGGCATCCTTCTGTCGGCCCCAAGTCTGAGAAAATGCCTGCAGCTGTTCCTGGTGTCTTTCCTTCTCTCCATTTCTCAGCCTCTCCTCAAGTTAGCTCCAGGGCTTGGGAAAAACAGGATGCTTTCCCTTGACCTGGGTTGCACAGATCCATAGTGAAAAGGTGAGTCACGGAAGGAAACTGACTACGCCTCTCATGGGTTTCACTCAAAAATATCAGCTAAATGCTGTCATGGGGGCTGCTCGCTCACCGTCTCCTCCCTAGGGTCTGGGTTGTCCTTCACTATTCCAGTGAATTCTCATTTTCCTTCTTGAATTAAAGCTCTCAGAGTTGGTCTTTATATATTATTGTTCTTTTCAAGTAACTGAGGCATGCTAAAAGCTTCTAGTCCTCCATCTTGTAGAAAAACAAAACTTCCCATTTTTCCAAAGACAAATTTCCCTTTTTCTGAGTCAATAATACCAATTTATCCTATTTATCTTTAAAAACTACTGCCTATGGAATTTGACTTTACCCATTTGTCTATGTACCTATGTATCCAGTTAGCTATCTGCCTTTTTATCTATTTATAAGTGGTTTTTATAAAATGGCCTGAAAATATGAAGGGTCCAAATGTGATAAAAAGCAGTTATATGTATTTTTAAAATGTAATCTATATTATCTGCCTCCCAGAAAGTGCAAGACATTTTACTCCTATCACATTTAGCCCCCACTCTAATTGATGGCTTAAGTATAGACAGAATTTCTCCCCATCTGTTGATGCTTCAAGGTTTAAAAGAACTGGGAATCCACTATTTATAACTGGGAGGTAGGCCCAGGTCTTAAGGCAATTAATCTGCAGTATTCTCACTCCCAGAGTCTGCATTTGCTCCTGAAGTTTCCCCCTTCTGCTATTTCTAGAAGTGCTCTGATTAACTTATAAGCCAATCCTATATCTGAGGTGTATTCCATGCTCAATGCTAACAATATTTGCTAGGCTTGCTGAGCTCTCTATCAAGGCTACTGTGACTAATTCCAAACACATTCTTAAGAGTGAAGAGAAAGTCACCAGATAACTTCAACCTGGAGACCTTTCTAAGATCCAGCATCCCAAAGAACTCTGAGGATGAAAGGTCTGAAAGGCAAATTAAATAAGAAATTGATTGAAAAACAAATGATGTGAATACTGAGAAATAAAAATAAAGTCCTAAACCCCCAACTGACTGACCAGAACCCCTCTTGGCCAAGGAGACCCCAGAGTAACTTTGAAACTAAGTTATTAGCCGTGCAGGGATGGAAGGTCAGACACCCCTCATCATATTCCCTCCCTAACTGCCCTTACGCTTTCTTCCCCAAGGGATAAACAGAACTCAGCCCTTCCATCACTAATATCAACCAACCACCTGATTGCTGCCCCTCTCTTTTGCAGTTTAAACAAAACTACCAACCAACATTTCTTCCTGATAAGAGACCACCAACTGCAGGGTGGCTCTGGCCAGTCTACAGAGGATGCACAGTACCTGTGTAAGAACATGTATTTCCTCTGCTTCACATTATGAAACCAGAAGGCTGAAAACTCCACCCTGTTAATAGCATGATAACACTGCTATTTATTTTGAACATCGGATCCATTAAGGGGGATGAAGCTTAACCGCATATGCACACTTTCTCCTTTCATAAATATTCATGACTCCTCCTATAGCTTATTGAATATGCATATTCAGCTGCCTCACTCAGCATAAATTCCTGCTCCCATTGCCCCTTCAGTCTCTGTTTTTGGCTTCTTGCTGGAGGCTATGTTTCCCAGCCTTTCAGAATGGCAACCATATAGGCTCCAAACCTTTATGAGAAATAAAATCCTCCTTTCCAAATTTATGAACTTTGTCATTCTTCAGTTGGCAGACCCAATAAGCTGGCAAGGGGGACAGGAAGTAGAAGGCAAATTCAGGAAAACCTAAAAGATCACCTTCCAGGAAACCATGGGTTTTCTTTCTCTTTCTTTAAGGCATTTTATCTATCTTATTTCAGAAAGTATATTAACCAAACAAACTTAGAATACCTGTTGCCCATTAGGCCTGAATGGTAACTCTGGAAAATGGAGTAATTACTGATAGTTTTGTTATCAAAATAAATAAAGAAATAACTTGTGAGAGAATATAGCACATTATTTCATGATTCACAGTGAGCACGTTCATTTGATTCTATAAAAATGTGTTCTGTTCTCTTTTCCTAATTTCAAGACATTTCATTAGGACAATGCTTGCTTAAAGACATCTTGCTTTTCACAACAAATTACTCTTCCAAGTCTTGTCTGCTGATTCTTACTCCCATTTTGACAAATTCTCCATTTTTCTGGCTTTTTCTATAATCTTATTGCCCCTCTGTCCATTCAGTTTCAGCAGAAGTATGAACTGTTATTGTTTTCAGATATACTACCAAGTTAGTTCTTTCATTTTCCCTGTTCCTTTTTAACATTCAAGTTTGGTGAATCACACTGGTGACTTAAATTTCTTCCTCAAGTTCAAATCACACACACACACACACACACACACACACACACACAAATCTGTTGGGCTCTCAAAAAACACACACACACAAACACACAAATATGTTGGGCTCTCAAAAAACACACACACACACACACAAACACACAAATCTGTTGGGCTCCACACCCCTTTTGAGAGCAGTGCTGGACTTACATTTTCTTGGATGTGCTTATGTGAGAAACAACTATGCATCAGACAAAAAGGCCATTTGCAAGTGCTTTTCTTAGGCTAAATCTAGCTGCTCCCTGAAGAGAGCTATGTTCGCATTAGAGAATGAGCTCTTATGTTTTCTTTTCATTGTTAAAGTTGTCATTCCTGCTCTGAAAGTGACTTTATCTATAATAAATGCAGCGCTAATGATGACTGATTGGGAAATACCAGCCTCTAATTTAGCCGTTAGCTCCCTTCAGCAAGTTGGAAATAATCAATAGCAAAGTGGGAGGCAGTTACAACAATGGAGATTGTGTCTCAAATAGATTCTGGTGGTGGCGAGAGTGGTCACTTAGATTTGGGAAAGGAATTCTGATTTATGGCAGCTTCTAGAACACATTTTGGTTATAAGAAACTTATGAAGCAGTCCCAGAGAGAAGATCTAAAATAGACAAAGCAGCATCTTAAGATAACGCTAAGAATGTGTCATAACAGTGCATTGTCAGGTGGCAGCCCTTTAATACACAGAACAGGCTCCTGGGGAAAGTACTAGTATTTGAATGTTATGCCAGTTCAAATGCACAGGCAACAGACTGTAATGCTTACACCAACATATTATAAGATCAGATACCCTGAGTTGGACTTTCAGCAATACCAATCATGAATTGTGGGACCTCAGGCAGTTTACTTTAACTCACTAAACAGAAACCTGTTTCTCTGTCATCTGTAAAAGGGGGAAGGCATTAGTTCTTCCTCACAGGGATTCTTTGAGGATGAACTAATCTATGTAAAGCACTTAGCTACAATTGACTCACCATAAACACTCCACAAATATTAATTGCTGCTTATGTTATTGTTAGTAGTGTTAACCCCAGCCAGTAGTTCTTTATGACCAACTAAAGCCTTAGGCATAAAGGTGCCTTGCATACTAATTCTGCCATGGGATGCTCAAGGGTATTTAAAAATTCTAATGAGTGCTGTATTTAAGCAATGATTTAATAAAATACAGACCATACACTCATTAATTACATACCATAAATTTTTATTTAGTGTATATAAAACAATTGAGATTGTAAACCCAAGTGTGAGACATTATGTTTATCCCTTTGATATTTTACCTGGTTGGCTGCAACCTGTCATGACAATTTTTAATCTTGAATTTGTCCTGCACTATTCTTTCTGTCCCTTCCTCTCCATGACATGTCAAAATAAATCTAACAAATACACTTGATAATTGACTCATGCTCCAGTCTTTTGTACACATGTCCCACGACAGATTTTCTATACTCTGTTTCAGCACTTCCACTGACTTCAGCTATCCCCTCCATCACAGAGTAGCTTACTTTTTTTTTGTTTCTTTGTTAATAAACTTTTTTTTGAGTAATTTTAGATTTACAGGATAGTTGAACATTCAGTCCTTCTCTTATCAGTTATGTTCTAAGATTGTCAACAAGTTTATATTTCTCCTTATTATAACAGGAGAACTCTCTGAACCACTTGAAGAATGTGTGACAGGGGTGTGGCTCATCTGTTCAGCCACTACACACTCAAACCTTTCAAAGGAAGGGGAGCACACAGGCAGGCAGGCACAGGAGCCAGGGTGAGTGCTCTGGGGATCTGGCGCCGTGGTAGTTTCTAGGGGTGAGTGCTTGCAACTCCCAAAGCCCAAGTGGGTGTGGCATGTTTTACAGTACATTCTTTTAGCTTTGCCCTCTGCAGACAGCTTACTCATTAATCAGCTCAGTGAACCCTCTGCCTTTTCACAAGGGCAGAAGACCAGTGTGACAGCTTTCTGTATCCCAAGCTCTTGTCCAGCATCCCAGAAGAATCAAGTCACACACAGACTTAAGAGTGGTAGTTCTAGCCAGAGCAATCAGGCAAGAAAAAGAAATAAAGGGGATTCAAATAGGAAAGGAGGAAGCCAAATTGTCTCTATTTGCAGACAACATGATTGTGTAAGTAGAAGACCCCATCATCTCAGCCCAAAATCTCCTGAAAATGATAAGCAACTTCAGCAGTCTCAGGATACAAAATAAATGTGCAAAAATCACAAGCATTCCTATACACCAATAACAGACTGAAAGAGAGTTAAATCAAGAATGAAATGCCATTCACAATTGCCACAAAGAGAATAAAATACCTAGGAATACAACTAACAAGGAACATAAAGGACCACTTCAAGGAGAACTACAAACCACTGCTCAACGAAATAAGAGAGGACACAAACAGATGGAGAAACATTCCATGTTCATGCTTAGGAAGAATCAATATTGTGAAAATGGCCATACTGCCCAAAGTAATTTACAGATTCAACACTATCCCCATCAAGCTACCAATGACCTTCTTCACAGAACTGGAAAAAACCACCTTAAACTTCATATGGAACCAAAAGAGAGCCCGCATAGCCAAGTCAATTCTAAGCAAAAAGAACACAGTGGGAGGCATCATGCTACCAGACTTTAAACTATACTACAAGGCTACAGTAATCAAAACAGCTTGGTACTGGTACCAAAACAGAGATATAGACCAATGGAACAGAACAGAGGCCTCGGAGGCAACACAATATATCTACAACCATCCGATCTTTGACAAACCTGACAAAAACAAGCAATGGGGAAAGGATTCCCTGTTTAATAAATGATGTTGGGAAAACTGGCCAGCTATGTGCAGAAAGCAAAAACTGGACCCCTTCCTGACACTTTACATTAAAATTAACTCCAGATGGATTAAATACTTAAACATAAGACCTAACACCATAAAAACCCTACAAGAAAATCTAGGCAAAACCATTCAGGACATAGGAGTAGGCAAGGACTTCATGACCAAAACACCAAAAGCATTGTCAACAAAAGCCAAAATAGACAAATGGTACCTAATCAAACTCCACAGCTCCTGCATGGCAAAAGGAACAGTCATTAGAGTGAATTGGCAACCAACAGAATGGGAAAAATTCTTTGCAGTTTACCAATCTGACAAAGGGCTGATATTCAGAATTTACAAAGAACTAAAACAGATTTTCAAGAAATAAACAAGCCCATTGAAAAGTAGGCAAAGGATATGAACAGACACTTTGCAAAAAAAGACATATATGAGGCCAACAAACATATGAAAAAATGCTCATCATCACTGGTCATTAGAGAAATGCAAATCAAAACTACATTGAGATATCTCATGCCAGTTAGAACGGTGATCATTAAAATATCTGGAGACAACAGATGCTGAAGAAGATGTGGAGAAATAGGAACACTTCTACACTGCTGGTAGGAGTGTAAATTAGTTCAACCATTGTGGAAGACAGTGTGGTGATTCCTCAAGGACCTAGAAATAGAAATTCCATTTGATCCAGCAATCCCATTACTGGATATATATCCAAAGGATTATAAATCATTCTACTATAAGGACACATGCACACAAATGTTTACTGCAAAGAACTGGAACCAATCTAAATGCCCATTGATGATAGACTGGACAGGGAAAATGTGGCACATATACACCATGGAATATTATGCAGCCATCAAAAATGATGAGTTTGTGTCCTTTGTAGGGACATGGATGAACCTGGAGACCATCATTCTCAGCAAACGGACACAAGAACAGAAAATGAAATACCGCATATTCTCACTCATAGGCAGGTATTGAACAATGAGAACACATGGACACAGGGAGGGGAGCACTACACACTGGGGTCTGTTGTGGGGAATAGGGGAGGGATGGGGGGGTGGGGAGTTGGGAAGAGATAGCATGGGGAGAAATGCCAGATATAGATGAAGGGGAGGAAGGCAGCAAATCACACTGTCACGTGTGTACCTATGCAACTATCTTGCATGATCTTCACATGTAACCCAAAACCTAAAATGCAATAAATAAATAAATAAATAAAGAGTGGTAAATACAGGGGTTTTACTGGGTGGTGGAGGTGGCTCTCAGTGGGATGTATGAGGGACTAACAGAGGGATGAAATGGGAAGATGATCTTTTCCTGGAGTTGGGTCATCCAGTGGCTGAACTATTCTCTGACAGACCCCAGTCAAACTCCTCTTGGCATTCAGATGCTCCTTCTCTTCTCTCTTCCATGCCAGTTTTCCATCCTTCTGCTCTTCTGTTCATCTTCTCATCTCCTTCTGGAGCCTAGAGTCTGGGGTTTATATGGGCACAGAATAGGGGGACATGTTGTGCCAGAAGGCAATATTTTTGGCACAAAAACAGGAATGCCTATTCCCATTTAGGGTCATGGGTATCCAGGCTTGAGGGTGGGGCCTTTGCCAGGGAACCACCCTCTTCTACCCAGTATTTCCCTGTCTCTTATCCATATTGTTAAGAGAGTGTAGATTTTGTAAGAAAATATTTATCTTCTTTCTTCTCTTACTTTGGGCAAAGTATGTGTCTCCATCCCATAAGTGTTTAGCTGGGTCATATGAATTATTTTATCTAAATGATAAAATAATTAATGAACATTAATGAATATGAGACAAGGAGAGATCTTGAAGCACAATTGAGTTTGGCTTTTGCATGACAGTGATCTGTTATGAAAAGTAGATGTCTTGGGCACTCGATGGATGGTCCAAGGAAGATGAGACAGATGTGAAAGCAATATGAACCACAATCCCACCTCGAGCAGACTGTAACTTATCCAAAGCCCGATGAAAAACACAGCAGAGTTCAGCTTAAACCAGCCAAACCTGTCGCCTATAGACCCATGAGCAAGAAATAAATGCTCCTTGATGTAAGCTGCTGAGTTTGGGAGTGGTTTGTCACTCCATATCATTACGTCAAATCTGATTGATAAACCTCCATTATAAGCAAGAATAGCATAAACAGTTGCTAAATTCCATGCTGACACTGTAAAGTACAACCTCTTTTGTCGTCTCCTGGAGTAATATACCTGTCCCGTAATCATATCTCAATGGGAACTTAGGAATTTATCTTAGTATAATGGTCACCTAAGCCAGCAGTTGCACAATAGACTCCTCCCCACCCTCCAGGATTCTGATTTGATTAGTAATAGGGTCTAGACATTAATATTTTATAGAAGTTCCCAGGGTGGTATCAATGTGCAGTCAGGCTGGAGAACCACTAACTAGGGGGGTGAGATGTGAAACCCTAGCTTTTTCTGAAAGGAAGAAGCTAAGGGAAAAAGAAAACAAAACCCCATCAGACCAGGTGGAGGCCTAAATAGGATGATCATAGGAGTCTGTCAAGCAGAGGTTCACTGTACTAAAAAGAAAATACTATAAATCTCATTCATTCACTATCATTCACTTGATAAAGGCAAGACAAAAGCTATGGCCTGGGGCCAGTGACAGCTATAGACGTTGATGTTGAGTGACTGTATTGATTTCCCTAAGGGAAGATCCATCAGAGTGGTAACGGTAGTGTGGGTGGATGAAGAAGAGATCTTTTAGTCTAGGAAGTCTTTTAAAAGACTGCCATCTTGGGATGCCTGTTTAATTATGCTGCATCCAACTTTGTAACCTAAGGGTTGTTTTGTTTCCTTTTTAAATAAACCAGTTATGCTTTTCTAACCCATTTAAAACTCCTCTGAGCACACTTGGACTTGTCAGCTCTGATTCCAAGTAATCACTCTGTCCAAATCGTGATGATGGGAAACATCAAATCTGACATTCAGCCTTGACATAAACAAGGTAATAACACAGATGATAAGATAACAAGGAAAACCGGTTTGAAGTAAAGAACACAGTTATTAGTCAGTCTCTAGCTCAAATTCAGATTTTCAGTTACTAGCTGGGTGATCTTAGGCAATTGCTAGTTATTTTGCCTCCATTTACTCACACATGTGAAACAAAGTGCAGAAATGTTTATACCACAATTCTGGGTTGAGGGAAGAATGCTTATCTTGAGGCAAACTGTAATCCCAGGAGCTGGCGTGCAGGTGAAGGAAGAATAAAAATGGCACCAAGGAAGGGGGAACTAAAAACTAGAAATGGCAAATCTTGAGAGACTATGAGAACTATGGGAGAGCAGAGGGATGTGTGAGTCCAGAGGGGTGGGTGTCAGTCCCTGCTGTGGGGTGAAAATTTGGAGAGACTGAAAGACAGCTAAGGAGGGTTTCTGGGAAGCTGGCAGGTGATGTCAGCATGAAGTTCATTCTCTTCCCTGTGTAGAAGACCTAACGTGAAGGTCCGCATTATGTGTCATGGTTTCCAGAGTCAGAGTTGAGAGATGATTAGACAGAGGCTGGCACTCAGATGACCTTATATTAGGGCTGCTGTGAGATTAAAAATGTAGTAATATGTAGAAAAGCACTTGTTCCAGAATAAAGTATCAGACAAATGTGAGATGCCAAATCTGTTATTATCATTATTATTGTGATTGCTACAATGATTCATTTTCCCTATATTTAAGGATAGCTAATAGGCATTAATTGGTCTCCAAACGTTTATGATAGGAGCCCATACTGTTCGCACTAGAGCATGTCTCTGAGTTATGCAGCAAAGTATGTTAGCAGCAGCCAACCTGTATGGGTGTGCAGCAACCTCAAATCTTTCCTTCTCAGAAGAAAGAATTTGACTGAGAGACATAGGCAGAGTAAGAAAGAGATGGAGGCAAGTTATAGAGCAGGAGAGAAAAATTATGAGAAAGCTTTGGAACAGAAACAAAAGGAAGGAAAGTACACTTGGAAATGGGCCAGGTGGGTGACTTGAAGAATTTGGTGCCCAGTTTGACCTTTGGCTTGGGGTTTTATATGCTGGCATATTTCTGGGGTCTTGTGTTCCTTCTCTCCTGATTCTTCTTTTGGGGTAGGCTGTCCTCATGCACAGTGGCCTGCTAGTACTTGGGAGGGGAGCATGCACAGTGCGTTCACTGGAGTTGTGTGCACGCTCACTTGATGCATTTTCCTCTTGCCAGTCAAGTATTCCTAGATCACATGCCAGTTAAACGCTGCCATTTTGCCTCTTTATGTGCATACTTGAGCCCACTTATGCAACTCCTGTGATCTTATCAGGAAGCTGCTGATCACCAGTTTCAGGTATTTCTATCCATTGGGAGACTACCTTTCCCTGGCCCTAGGAGTGATCAATTATTATTTTAGAGAAATAGCTTAACAACTGCCTGAACATCACCTGATGGTCATCTGACATTCCTGGAGTGGGGGGAGCTCCCTTGCCCCACTCATGTCTAACTACCTACTGTAACAATACCACTGTAGGAAGCATTGTGTAGTATAACTGTAACTGAAATGTGGGTTAGTTGTTTGCCACATGCAGAGTCCAATTAATAAGAGAGATCTGACACAAAGCAAGCGAATTTATCTAGCTTGGGGAAGAAGCACAGATGTCCTACCACACTGCTTCACTTCTGGAGCAGAAAGAGGGCATTTTTATGCGGTAGAGGATGAAATCAGCCAGGGCAGCTGCTAGCTTTTGCCTTGTCAATCAGGCAGTTGAGTTGGTACCTTCCTGGACAGAAGTAAAAGTAGCCAAGTGGGCATGCTTTCAATATGCACTCCTAAGGCGAACCCCTGGAGGTGTTTCCATCTACTGGGAGACTACCTTTCTATCTATTGTGAGAGTTCCATCATGGCATACTTAGATCTGCAAATCTACTGTGAAGAGAAGAGATCCCTCTCTGGAGCACAGAGATGAACTTATCCAGTATGGAATGTTTGGTGAGGAGGAGGTAAAGGTTATATTTGCATTTCTAAAGGGCTAAGTAGGAAGTGTGGAACCAGGGAAATGAGAAAAGAAGAGAGGAAAAAATAAACCACCTGATAGAAAAGTGGAGGTACTCAGTTACATAACCTGCAAAAGAGAAAAGAAAGTAAATGGACTGAATGAGACATTTTCTGTAGAATTCAGAATCCAACCAGATTGATTCAATTTTCAGCTATTTCAGGTCAAAGCAAGGGTGGACTAACCAAAGTGGTCAGGTTGTTGAGAGAATGCATTCCATAGGAAAAGACATTTGTCATAGGCAGAATGTCAAGCCAAGTGTTGGGGACAAGCCCATTTGCTGCTAGAGTTTCCAAAACTGTTCATAAATGGAAGAGAAATGCTGAATGGGACAAACTAAAATGAAATTAAATGAAGGATCTATGCCTTGTCAAATCCATAGCAACAAAAAATGTTCCCTGAAATAAAATAACCTTCCCTTTTAAATTTTCTCTTTCAAGGAAAGTTGCTTGTCTCTCCACGGAGTTGAGGAAAAACCACTGAGCTACATCCTGATAATTCAGCAGCATTCTGCTAAAGGCCAGCACAGACCAGAGAAACTGGATGCAAGGCACATGATTAGGCATTACTGGGGAAATTAGCCTGGCAATCGTCATGGAAATGAAGGCTCCTTATTTCCAAAATGTCTAAGAGAGAAAAGAAGCTATTGCTCAAATGTTGGCTTTAGAAATGCAAAACACAATAGAAAACACTTCTTCCAATCTACACTGCACGAAAGCCCCCTTAGTCTAGGGGACAAGATTCAATTTTTAATTGTGAACCTTCACTTCAACATCTTACTGCCTATTTGCAATCTTTTTTCAGTGAATGAAAGACTATTAGCATTATGACTGGATTTAGCCATGTTTTAACTAAAATCGTAGCTCAAAAATGTTAATGAATCATGCCAAATGTAGCTTAAAGGAAATACAATGTGAATGGAAGATGAACTTTCCCTTTGGAAACTGAATTTCACTTCTGTGACTACTGCTGTATAGGCCCTCTGACTGGTAGACTTAAGATCTATCTTATCTCCAGCTAATCCCATCAGTAGAGAAAGAAATAAGCTCAGGATATATGCTTCTGAGTTTCCACTTCTATCATCTGCTTTCATAATGTGTTCAGGGAGGGTCTTTGTTCACCAGAATTATGAGGATTTAACAGTTAGCCAGGTTCCCTGGTATAAAACGAAAGAAACAAATATATGTTAAAAATGTAGATGCATTTTTGGTTCTGTTTGGTTTTCCTTTTTATTTTGAAATAAATTTAGACTTAAAAAAAGCTGAAAAATAAATATAGTGAGTTCCCACATATTTTTCACTCACCTTTCCTAATGTTAATATCCTAAATAACTAATACAATGATCAAAACCAGGAAATTATCATTGATGTAATACTATTAACTAATCTGCAGACTTCATTTGAATCTCACTAGTTTTTTCACAACTGTCCTTTTCTAGTCCAGAGTCCAACCCAGGATCACACATTGTATTTAATTGTTGTCTTCTTAGTTTCAATCTGTGACAGGCCCTTGGTCTTTATTTTTTATAAAAATGTACTTTTAATCTTTAAATTTATTAAATTATTTTTGATTGACACATCATAACTGTATCAATTTATGAGGTATAGGGTGATGTTTTGATATATGTATACAATGTGGTATGATTAAGTCAACCTAATTAACCTATCCATTGCCTTGTTTACCTATCATTTTTTAATGGTGAGACATTTGAAATGTATTATGTTAGTTATTTTGAAATATATAATACATCATTATTGACTAGTCACCCTGCTGTGCAACAGATTTCAAAACTTATTACTCCTATGTAAAACTTCGTACTCATTAATCAGCAACTTCCAATTTCCTTGCTCCCCACCCTGCTGCCCCTCAGCCTCTGGTAACTATCATTCTAATCTCTACTTCTGTTAGTTCAGCTCTATTAGCTTCCATATCTAAAAGATCACGCAGTATTTGCCTTTCTGTGCCTGGCTTATTTCACTTAATGTAACATCCTCCAAATTCATTCATCGTATCAGAAATTATAAGATTCCCCCCACTTCAATTTAAGACACACAAATTGCCAATAAAAACATTAGAAAGGTCTCAACATTATTAATGATTAGGAAAACACAAATTAAAACCCCAATGAGATACCACCTCACACCTGTAAAAATGGCTTGTATCAAAAAGATGAAAGAACAGTGTTGGAGAGTATGCTGGGAAAAAAAGGAACTCACATATTGTCAGTGTAAATTAGTAGTACAGCCATTACAAAAAAAAAGGTATTGAAGGTTCTCAGAATATTAAAAATAGGACTACCATCTGACCCAGTATTCCACTTCCAGGTATATATTCAAAACATCATTTTAATACATACTCCATCTTAAAAGGCCATTAATAAAGATAGAATTCTCATATACTTAACCTTGGGAATAGAACTGAAAGATCAGCATGTTGGGTAAATGTGTTCTTGTTTTCCAAGTTAAGGTAATTTTAGCCACAATTCACTCCAAACAGTGACCATTAGTAGACTGATTATTTGATAATATTTTTCTTATTCTAATACTGGGACCCCTAGTCTATAATCTATCTATAAAGCTAGCTAGCTATCCATCAATGTATCTATCTACCTGTTTATCTTTAGATTTGTAAATTCCTTCATATTAAAAGTCTTAATAACACATAACAATTAAATCACATTTTTTGTATGTGCTAAATCATCTTAGTAATAAAGAACAAAATTTGGCAAACTCAGGATAATCCATAAACCAATGTATAGATAAATTCAATTAAAAAGTACATAGCTATCATAAAGGTAGTAAACAGTGTCTCACTTGTGAAATATTTTAAAAAGTATACTTGCTGTAGTACTTATTGAGAATTCAGAATGCTTGACAACCGTATAGCTCAGTGGTTCTTGATCTAGACAGAATTTTACCCCTATGCTATTTTTGGCAATACATGGAACCATTTTTGTCACAATCTGTATAGTAAAGGGCAAGGTGGGGAGTGCTACTGGCAGTTAGTGGATCAAGGCCAGGGATAATGCTAAACATCTGATTACACACAAGACAGCCACCTACATAAAAGGATTATTCAGCCTAAAATGTCGATAGTGCCACTATTACAAATCCCTGCTATAACTGTAGTCCTCGGAGCACCAACAGACACAACAAGGTGTCAAAAACACAGACCAACATCTGAGAACAAGGGGGTGATAACTGATGCAGCCAGGTTAGATTTTGAGAAATCTGGCCATGCCAAGAAGAAGAAAGAATATGAAAAAGAAAAATGAAGGAAAGTAAATATTATATCAATCTATAAAAGTATCCTACCTGAATTGTACTTCTCTTTGAAAGAGTTGAAGCTTAAAATTTAAATACATAACTGTATCGGGGAATAAAAAGAGCACATACCATTAATGAAATAGAGTTTTATAGGAATTTCCTCAAATAGGAGGCATACAGAACAAAAATGGTAGGCAGAGAAAATTACAACTCAAAATAGTACAGGAAGCAGACCTAGGAAAACTTTTCAAACAGGACAGAACTAGTGTAGAAGGTACATGGCAGTGATTCCTAAATTTGGTTGCACATTCATATCACTTAGGGAATCACTTAATGATCCTGGTGCCTAAGCCACATCCTAGATCAGTTAAATCATAATTTCTTAGAGATGGGGCACAATGTGAGTGTTCTGGGATGCTCCCCTGGTAATTCCATTGAGAGGACAAGTTGGAGAGTCTCTGGTATAGGAATAATCAAAGGATAATTAATGGTAATGAACTAAAGCAATACTTCTCAAGCTTTCACCTGAATGTGAATCACTAGCGTATCCTAAATGTAAATTCTGATTCAGGGATGGGTCCTGAGATTCTATATTTCTAACCAGTTCACAGGAAATGCTATCAGTGCTGGTCCATGGACCACTCTTGGAAGAGTACGAAACAAAAGAGAAATAAACCATTCCTATTAGCTTATCCCCTTCCCCTCTAGTCTCCATAAATACAGAAACTGCCCCTAGTTTTAGCCCTCTGGTTGGGCACTGAGCCCATATCCAAGAAGAAAGCCCTGGAAGAGGGTAGTAAGACAAAAGCAAAGAAAACCTCACAGTCACTCCTGCCTGCACAACAGACATTGGGAAAAATAACATTAAAGTGGCTAAACCCAGGAGTTGTGGGTATTTGGAGCATATCTATATGAAAATAAAGCGAAAGAAGGATCTGGGTTATATTATAAATATTTTTTATAACGACCTTAACGATAGAAAAATATTGTAACTAAATGTTAAGTGGAAGGTGGCCAAGATGGCCAACTGGAAGCAGCTAGTGTGTGCTGCTCCCTCAAAGAGGAAAAGACAGGCCTAGTAAATACAGTACCTTCAACTGAGATATCAAGGTACATGCATTGGGACTAATCAAAAAACACTACTTGACCCATGGAGAATGGAGAAAAGCAAGGCAGGACGACAGCCCACCTGGGAGCAACATGGAGTTAGGGGACGTCCCCCCTAGCAAGGAAAGGGTGAGTGAATGTGGTATCCGGGGAACCCACTTTCTTCCATGGATCTTCGCAACCCTCACGTCAGGAGAGCTCCTCATAAACCCACTCTACCAGGACCTTCAGTTTGACACAGAGAGCAATATGGACTCTCGGCAGAGCAGCTGCTCAGACACACACGGAGACCTGGGAAACTTAGAGACGCAGGCTTTCTGGGCTTCCCAACAAAAGCAGCTGTAACTCCAGCAAAGCAGAAGATTACTGTGCATACTCCTTGGACAGGGGCTGAATGCATACCCCTGTGCATACTCCTAGGACAGGGGCTGAATCCAGGGAGCTGAGCAACAACAGTCTGCAGGCCCCACTGCCATAGCACCTCACTGGGTAAGTCCCACTGGCTTGGGAATCCAGCTAGGCTCCAGAGGCACCATAACACCCCCTTGAGATGGAGCGCCCAGGGTAAGGGGTGGGCTGCCATCTTTGCTGTTGGGGTGACTTAGCCATTCCAGCCTTCAGCCTTCACAGAGTCCAAGGCAACTAGGGACTTGGAGTGAACCCACAGCACAGTAAAGCTGCCCTATGAAAATGTCGCCGGACTGTGTTTTTAAGCAGGTACCTGATCCCATGCCTGCTCACTGGGCGGGACCTCCCAAGCATGGTCTCCAGCTACCTCCTACCAGTGTATTCAGGCCAGCAACCGTTCTGTACCTGCCTGGGACAGAGCTCCAAGAGGAAGAGTCAGGCTGCCATCACTGGTGTTTCATAGCCTTCATTATTATACTTCAGGTACTAAAAAATCTGAGTGACTATCGATATGATTCTAAACCTATAAAACCCCACAGTCTCATCCCAAAAGCTCCTTCAGCTGATAAACAAATTTAGCAGTTTCAGGATACAAAATCCAAGTACAAAATTCACTAGTATTCCTGCACATCAACAACAGTTGAGCCAAGAGCCAAATCAGAAATAACCCCATTTACAATTGCCACAAAAAGAATAAAATGCCTAGAAATACAGCTCACCAAGGAGGTAAACAATCTGTGCAATGAGAATTATAAACACTGCTCAAAGAAATCAGAGAAGACACAAACAAACGGAAAAATATCCCAGGCTTGTGGATAGGAAGTCTCAATATCATTAAAATGACCATACTGCTTAATGCAATTGAAAGACTCAATGCTATTCCTGTCAAGCAGACAAAGATATTCTTTACAGAACTAGAAAAAAATTTTCAAAATTTGCATAGAGCTAAAAAGGAGCCTGAACAGCCAAGGCAGTCCTAAGTTAAAAGAACTAAGTTGGAGGTATCAATGTTACCCAACTTCAAACTCTACTACAGAGCTAAAGAAATAATAATAATAATAATAAGCATGTTACTGGTACAAAAACAGGCATGAAATCCAATAGAACAGCATAGATAGCCCAGAAATAAGGTCCCACACCTATGACCATCTGCTCTTTTTTTTTTTTTTTGAGACGGAGTTTCGCTGTTGTTACCCAGACTGGAGTGCAATGGCACAATCTTGGCTCACTGCAACCTCTGCCTTCTGGGTTCAAGCAATTCTCCTGCCTCAATCTCCTGGTAGCTGGGACTACAGGCATGCACCACCATGCACAGCTAATTTTTGTATTTTTTTTTTTTAGTAGAGAGTGGGTTTCACCTTGTTGACCTGGATGGTCTCGATCTCTTGACCTCGTGATCCACTCGCCTCGGCCTCCCAAAGTGCTGGGATTATCGGCGTGAGCCACTGCGCCCAGCCCCATCTGCTCTTTTACAAAGCTGACAAAAATAAGCAATGGGGAAGACACTCACTATTCAATAAATGGTGCAAGAATAACTGGCTAGCCATAGGCAGAAGATTGAAACTGGACTACTTCCTTAGACCACATGTAAAAATCAATTCAAGATGGATTAAAAACTTAAATGTAAACCCCAACAGTATACAAATCCTGGAAGATAACCTAGGCAATACCATCCTGGGCATAAGAACGAGCAAAGATTTCATGACAAAGACACTAAAAGCAATCAAAACAAAACAAAACTTGACAAATGAAATCTAATTAAACTTACAAGTTTCTGTATAGCAAAAAGAAACTATCAACAGACTAAACAGACAACCTACAGAATGAGAGAAAATATCTGCAATCTATCTGACAAAGGTCAAATATTCATCATCTATAAGGAATGTAAACACATTTACAAGAGAAAAATAACCCCATTAAAAAGTTGGCAAATGATATGAACGGCCTTTTTCAAAAGAAAACACACATGTGACCAACGAGTATATGAAAGAAATGTTCACTATCACTGATCTAAACACAAATCAAAATTACACCGAGATACCATCTCGCATCCGCCAGAATGGCTGTTACTAAAAAGTAAAAAACAAACAGAAAACAGATGCTGGCAACATTGTGATGAAAAGGGACTGCTTACTTACTGTTAGTCGGAGTATACGTTAGTTCAACCATTGTGGAAGGAAGTACAATGATTCCTCAAAGAGTTAAAAGCAGTACTACCATTTGACCCAACAATTAATTCCATTACTGAGTATATACTCAGAGGAATATAAATCATTCTACCATAAAGACCCTTGCACAGGAATGCTCACTGCAGCACTATTTACAATAGCAAAGATGTGAAATCAACCTAAATGCCCATCAATGACAGATTGGATAAAGAAAATGTAGTACATGAACACCACGGAATACACAGCCATAAAAAGGAATTAAGATTCTGTCTCTTATGGGAACATGGATGGAGCTGGAGGCAATCACCCTTAGCAAACCAATACAGGAACAGAAAACCAAATACAGCATGTTCTCACTTATAAGTAGGAGCCAAATGATGAGAAGTCATGAACACAAAGGAGGGAACAGACTTGGGTCTACCAGAGGGTGAAGGGTGGGAGGAGGGAAAGGATCAGAAATAATAACTATTGGGTACTAGGATTAAACCTAGGTGATAAAATAATTTGTACAACAAACATCCATGACATGAGTTCACCTATATAACAAGCCTTCACATGTACTCCTGAACTTAAAATAAAAGTTAAAAAAAAAAGTTGCCAGGCACGGTGACTCATGCCTTTAATTCCAGCACTTTGGGACGCCAAGGAAGGCAGATTACTTGAGGTCAGGAGTTCAAGACTAGCCTGGCTAATATAGTGACACCCCGTCTCTATAAAAATATAAAAATTAGCTGGGTATAGTAATCCCAGCTACTCAAGAGGCTGCAGCAAGAGAATCACTGGAACCTGGGAGGTAGATGTTGCTGTGAGCTGAGATCATGCCATTGCACTTCAGCCTGGGTGACAGAGTAAGACTCCATCTCAAAAAAAAGAAAAAAAAAGGTTAAGTGTTGTGGTTCACACCTGTAATCCCAGCACTTTGGGAGGCCAGGGTGCAAGGATCACCTGAGGTAGGGAGTTCAAGACCAGCCTGACCAACACGGAGAAACCTCATCTCTACTAAAAATACAAAAAAAAAAATTAGCGGGCTGTGGTTGCGCATGCCTGTAATCCCAGCTACTCGGGAGGCTGAGGCAGGAGAACACTTGAACTCAGAAGACAGAGGTTGCGGCGAGCCGAGATTGCACTATTGAACACCAGCCTGGGCAACGAAACTCCATCTCAGAAAAAAAAAAAAAAAAAGGCATCTACTTAAAATTATATTGTGAAAGAATTAGTAAAGATAGTTTTAAAAATGGAACAGGGTG
Source organism: Saguinus oedipus (assembly GCA_031835075.1). Lineage (NCBI taxonomy): Eukaryota > Metazoa > Chordata > Mammalia > Primates > Cebidae > Saguinus > Saguinus oedipus. The sequence continues at coordinate 17,055,382 of CM063185.1, forward strand.
TATGGAAGGAAATGGGCAAATAATAAGCCAGTTAGCAAGAAAGAAACATTTTTAAAATTGTGTACACCTTGGAGTTATCATTGTTTCTAGAAAAGGGTTGGTGAAATCATGTCATTTTTATTTTTTTCTTATTTGAAACAGGAGAAATAGAACTCTCTTCCTCAAAACAAAATGTTTAGGCCTCAAGTTTTACTCAGTTCTACTCTCAATTCTTAGTGGAGAGTCAGGCTGCTCTCTACAACCTTCCCAAGTTCCTGGTCTTCCCACAGTCGCCAGGAGCTGATAGTGCCACCCCAACCTCAGTGGTATTAATAGAATCTCTGGTGCAGCTGGAAAGCCTTCTTAACCCTGTGCTTCAACACTGCCCAAGAACTTCCATAGCTCACCTACAATCACAGCTCTTGCTGCTCCAGGACAAAGAAGTGCGAGTCTGCATTTGGGGCTGGAATTAGGCTGGGAAATATTCTAAAGAATGGTCACACTAATATCCTTCACCAACTTGCTCTAATTTCATGTATGAAAATAGAACCCAGGCTATTTGATTTTCCTCATTTCAACTGTTTTGTATGAAGATCTTAACACCTATGTACATGGTCCTAACTAGAGTCTGGCAAATTTCTTTCATAATTCCTGTTGGAGGGAATAGAGAGGGAAATTTATGTGAATACCTGGTAACCTTCCTTGACTTCCCAGGTTTCCTGATGTCAGTCATTGATTATATTCTCCTTCATGATCCTCATAGTAAAAAAAAATAGAAATAGTTTTTGCAGAAGGTTTTATAGTATTTCATTGATGAATATATTTAGCATAGCAGAATTTTTGTTTTAAAAAGCGAGTAATACTAAAAAGACCATAAAGCAAACAAAATTTAGAGACCCTATCATAAGCCATTGCTACACCATGGGTCCAGTTACTATACTGTTTAGCAGATTTTAACATTGTTTTCATATAGGAAGAAAAAGAACTCAGAGTATTTCAAACCCCTCCATTAGTGACATTGTATTTCAAGTGTCTTGAGAAAGGTTCATGGGAGGTTGTTTCTGTTAGACCATGAATCATTCTGTTCCATTATGGAGAACCTCAGATTTGAAGTTATTAGCTTTTTAACCCTTCTTTGTAATTAGATCAGCATAATTTCTTGTTAAAAGGCAACAAATCAATAAGTCAGTCGAAGGAAATATTCCCCACCTCAGGCAATGTATAATTAGTCCATTAGCCTCAAATGTCTTTGAAGTAAATTGCTTGAAGTTTATTGTCAAATTAAAATTCATCCAATTTGTTATGCATCTACTATAGATTTGTTTACATCTCATGCTATGGAGTAAGCATAATTCAGGTTTTTGTTTAGCCATATTTTTTCCATTTGGTTTTCTTTCTTGCTAAAACTGAACAGCAGTCTACACATAGAAAAATAAAAATAAAAAGCTATTATTTTAAAATAGATAAAGAAAAGTCAATCTAGTCATCTTCACTAAAGTAATCTAGATCTAAAGCATTGTTTGTAAATATGTCATCTCTTGCATTAATCCATCTTTCTAAAATTTCCTCAGGAAGATATTCTAAAAGTACAGTTAATTAAAAGCAAACTATAATTCTGAAAATCATTAAGGAAAGGGATGTGAGGACAGAAGATTTTGATGACTGAAAAAAGGAGACCTGGAAACTAAGAAGATATCAGTTGTCCACTAAAATATAAGTTCCTTGAGGGTTAAAACTTGGCTGTTATTTGCTGCTGTATCCTCAACTCCTACTGCAGTCAGTGGTATATGGTACAGTTCTTAAATACTTACTATATAACTGTTTGGAATATCCCTGTGCAAGGAAAACAATGAATATTAAAAGAATAAATGTTTTAAGTGCTAAGAAATGATTTTCTGCAGCAGAACAGAAATATTCTGCAAACTGCATCAAAACAGATATGATTCATTTTACAGAAGTAGAGTCTCTCTGAATTTTAGGCTCGCCAAGTAACTTTTTAGTTGCTAAACTCACTTTCAGAGGTGGAACATAGTAAGAGATACATGAATGTTCTAGTTATTTAAATTATACTTATACATTTGTCAATTAACACTCTGGCACTGAGTTTCCCAAATCAATCTCCCACCAGTTTGGCTATATCAATAGCGTTCCCCAGAACCTGACAAGTCCTTGTGAACCTATAGCATTGAAGTTTGAAGGTAAAAGCTAAACCCTACCAGGTCCCACCAAGGGACAGATACTCTGCTAGAACCTTATCCAAAACATCTAGTCAAACATTTTCCCATTTTAAAACAATGATTAATTCCAGACATCAGGGGATGGAACCAATAGTCAACACGAAGAAAGCTATGCAATGCCCACAACATATCCCAGCTGAAAAGAATCATAGCTTATTGTTTGGGAAACCTGGATTTCAGACAACCCCTAACTCTATGGAGTCAATAAACCTCTTGTTTGCTAAGATTTTTTCATCAGTAAAATAAATACTTAAAAGAATAAATTGGCTATCTCTGTCTATTTTGCAGAGATAGGGTTTGAGAATGAAAAAAAAATCACCATTATGTAATATAATGGTACAGTAAAAATCAAGAAAGAGAAGGCATTTTATTCCCCCACAGGATTTTTTTGTTAAGTGAAACTCAACACATCACAAAACAGAGCCCTCTGTCCTCTTCCCCATTTCTAAACTTCTGGCTTATCTTCCCAACTCATCTATTTTGTTGAATAGTATGTGTCATTATTCTTAAACCTTTAAGGCAAAAATTCTTGAAGGTCTTTTTCATTCTTCCTTCCCTTTATATACCAAATCAATTTATTATGAAGTCCTATCAGTTATTCAAAATAATTTATTTATGTTCCTCCCCACCTATTTCCTCTGTAAGTATTTCAATCTAAGACCTTACTAAGATATGACTGAGCAGACAAGAGTAACCTAATAATAAATCTTACAGGCCAGGCACGGTGGCTCAAGCCTGTAATCCCAGCACTTTGGGAGGCCGAGGCAGGTGGATCACAAGGTCAACAGATTGAGACCATCCTGGTCAACATGGTGAAACCCCGTCTCTACTAAAAATACAAAAAATTAGCTGGGCATGGTGGTGCATGCCTGTAATCCCAGCTATTCAGGAGGCTGAGGCAGGAGAATTGCTTGAACCCAGGAGGCGGAGGTTGCAGTGAGCCAAGATCGCGCCATTGCACTCCAGCCTGGGTAACAAGAGTGAAACTCCGTCTCAAAAATAAATAAATAAATAAATAAATAAATAAATCTTACAGCTTATTGGTTTTATTTATTGGGTAAATGGTAAGTGCTCCAATTTATTATTTTGCATATTTTCTGGATTCCTCCATTAAAACATTTATTTCTTTGGGATAGGGTCCTGGTAATCATGAAATCAGAAGAACTCTTAGGGTTAGATCAAAGAGAATATGAATACAGATAATTTTTTGGACTTACAACAGAGTCTAGTTTTCTAAGTCAAAAGTCTGACATCTGCCAAACATAGTGTCTTTCTTTATTCAAACCTATATTAATTATAGATTGCTTCAAAAGCCTGGAGCTGAAGGAACTACTTCCATGCTTCAAAAGCCTGGAGCTGAAGGAACTACTTCCAGGATGACTCATTTACAGGACTATTGGCAGGATGCCTCAGTTCTTGCCAAGAACTACCAAGCCTCTACATGGGCTGATTGAGCATCCTAACAACATGGTGGCTGGATTCCTTGACAGCAATCAATCCAAGAGGAAACAAGGCAAAATCCAGACTGTTTTATATGACCTGTCTTTGGAAAATACACACCATCCTTTCTTCATCATCCCATTGGTTTCATAGGTCAGGCCCACTTAAGGTGGAAGAAGATTATATAACAGCATGAATACCAGAAAGCAAGGATTATTGAGAGCCATCTTTAAGGATGGGTATCACAACACCAACAACTAACTTTCTTGTGTGTGCATTAGTGTGTGTGTGTGTGTGTGTGTGTATTGTGGTTATTCAATACTTTTCTGGGTCACTTTATACTGTCATTTCCAAGATTACAAATGCATCCTTGATTAGATTAATAACTTCTATTGGAATTTAGGAAGACATTAAACTAAAGCTTTGTACATAGAAACACAGAAATAAGAATGGAACCAATTTTTTGCATTTAGATCATTCTAAACAACCAATTTAAATATATGGCCATAATGAATTTTTTCCCTGATCCCACATAATTATATTTATATGCCCTCTCACTAGGTTTTTAATTTATATGAAAGGAAAAAGCCATAGAGTTTTAAAATCATGAGTTCTGGTTTTAGCTTGCCATTTGTATTTGAGAACTTAGATAAATTTCAAATTTCACTTCAGCTGTAATGACCTCATCTTTGCTACTCAAAGTATGGTCTAGGGACTAGCAATAGCAACATCACCTCGGAATTTGTCAAAATTACAAATGAACAAGCAACACTTCAGACCCACTGAATCAGAATCTATGTTTTTAATAACATACCAGGTGATTTGTTCAGGGAGTGCTTCTCCAGTTTCTATTTCACAGACTGTGGAAGCTGTTATGTCAGATTTTTCACCTCACTAAAGAAAAACATCTACTGGAATTCTTTACACAGCAGATGTCTCAAAACACTGTTGATTAAATGACCTAATCATGACCTCCTCTGCGGGATAGCCTCTCTCTTTACTTTTTAGGGAAAAAAAAAAACCAGTTACTCATTTCCAGTTACCTCTGTTACATGTAAATGTGCACATAAACAGGGCAGAATACGGGAAACATCTGTTTTCATTTTTGTTAGTTGTTTTAATGTACTAAGTACAGAGGCATTAGGCTCATAATTAATGTTACGGTGAAAACCTTGATACTTTTGGAAAGATACGAATGCAACTTTCATGAGATAAGATAGGTTTCCCAACTCCCAGGATGAACATGGGCAAATCATCACTTCAATTTTCTGAGTCCTAGTTGTTTCATGAATAAAATGTGGGCCATAAGAGTAACTCAAAGTTATTCTTTTTATATTTCCTGCACATTTACTGTCAGTAAAATTTATAGATTTTAAATGTACAGCACAATGTGTTTTAGCATGTATGTACATCTGTGTAACTAGCACACCAATTAACATGTGGAATATGTCCATCACCCATAGATTTCCTTGGCCTGCTTCCTGTCAATTCTACCTCCTGGAAAGGATGGGTAGAAGAGTTTTTCAGATTAACATTTAGGACATTGAAGATGGAAAGGACCTTCATTTTAGAGATGAAAGAACTGAAATCTACCTAAGGTCTCACAGCCAGTGAATAGCAAAACTGAAAGTTGACTCTAGGGTTTTAAGTCTCTTATAGTTATTTTTCCTGTAAGTTGAGAAACAATGTAGAAAAGTATAAATGTATAACTTGCATCTCCATAAATTATTTTTGCCTATATTTAAAATTTACATAAATGAAATCATTTTACTTATGCCCTTTGGCTCTGACTCAGTTTTCTCAATATAATAGTCCCGAGATTCATGCATGTTGTCACACGTGTGAAAAGTTCTCACAGGGTCTGTTAAGACAAATGAGATAAATGTATAAGCAAATGTTCCACAAATACTTTTTAAATATGAAAAAAATAAAATGAGGGCATTTGGAGGCCCTGAAATTGCTATCTCTCTTTTTCCAAGATATTATAGAGTTAGGAGTTTAAATGTCATCTCCCACTAAATGACCTAACTTTAATTTTGCTGCCTTTATATGCTACTAAGATTACTACAGCAACTAATATGAACTAAGCCTTCCCCCAATCACACCATTTTAACTGATAATGTGACAGGTTTTCTCCTTTAACCTGGGAAAATCCCCAACATTGACCATGATCAAATCTGATGGAAATTTTCCCAGAAAGCGATAAGCACCTGAAAAAGATCTCCTCTGTCCGTCCATTGTCACTATGGCCACATGTAATTATAACTGCCCTAAACGAGAAAGCCTCTCTCTACCCCACGATACAGTCACACTGTCTCAATAGACTTGCTTAGCCTAGGCAGAGTGATGACCCAGCCACAATAATGACGAAAATGTATTATCTGAGTCTTACCAACATTTCAACATGAAGATAATGTTGTGATTATGGTATTGTCAAGTAGTGATTCAGGCAGGAAGCAAAAATAAATGTCCTGGTCAAGACTTTACGGCCAATATGAACCAGATAATTGAAGCAATTATTTCGCAAATACAAGCCAAACATCATGCTAGAATCATAACATTGTTCAGCACTAATAGTGCTCTCATGTAAGATCACTATTATTATGTGTCACTACAGCAAGAATGCTTGACCACTCTTTCTGTAAATTTTAATTTCATTTTTTAATTTATTAAAAACCTACTTTCTGATACTTTTAAATATTGACTATCCACTTTAAATTCAGTTTTACAAATAATTTTAGTTATACAAAGGTATAACCCTAGTATCTTTCAGATAGATAGATAGATACTAAAATATCCATTGGCTACGTCTCACCATTAAAATGGTAGATGGATAATTTGGAACTGGTGTTACTAAGGTATTATGATTTATGAGATAGGACTATTGCAAAAACAACTTATAAAACTCATTTTAAACACATGAGTATGAATTGGAAGGAGGTACTACTGGCTCTTGATGTCATATTTTGATCAGTCCCTCAATATGTCATCACAAATTTGTCTCTTTCCTCTGTGATGACTTTATTTTTGGGTGGAGTCTCTTTAAGTAGCGAAGATAGCAACAGCAGCCCTAGCTTGCTTTCCTATTACTTTACAACTCCAGTGAAATGTGAAGCTTATTTCCTAATGTTCCAGCAAAAGTCTCAGGATGATCCAGGTGGCTCCATTAAGTCATACATTCACCCAGAAGGGAAAGAAGCAGTCTGTTGCAATTTATGTCCACCTGAAGTGCACTCAATGTGAATCTCAACTTTACAAATTAATCTTAAAGAGGACTGAAACTTAGAGTCAGTGTGTTAAATGGACTATTAATAAAACACACAATAATAACAAGCATTTATTAGATGCCCAGAGCCCTATGTTTTGTTTCAAGCAAAAAAAAAAAATGGTAAAAAGAAATAAATGATAATTTGTGGCTCTTATCAGCCTAGAATTTATGACCTAGAGAGGTAGCAGGACTTAAGTAAGCAATTAGAAAACATAAGACAATATACATTCCCATGCAACACTGCAGAACTCAGACTAAAATATGTATGGAAATCTATTAATGTGATTAATCAGTTTTGATAGTGTATCTCTACCATATGGCCTAGTGGTTCCACTCCTAGGTATTTACTTAAGAGAAATGAAAGCATACTGCATTAGTCTGTTCTCAGGCTGGTAATAAAGACATACCCAAGACTGGGTAATTTATACAAAAGAGAGGTTTAGGCCGGGTACAGTGGCTCATGCCTGTTATCCCAGTACTTTGGGAGGCCAAGGCAGGTGGATCATGAGGTCAAGAGTTTGAGACCAGCCTGGCCAACACAATGAAACCCTGTCTTTCCTAACAATACAAAAATTAGCCAGGCACAGTGGCAGGCACCTGTAATCCCAGGGACTTGGGAGGCTGAGGGAGGAAAATCAGTGGAAACCAAAAGGCAGAGGTTGCAGTGAGCCGAGATTGCACCACTGCACTCCAGCCTGGGTGAAAGAGCAAAACTCCATCTCAAAAAATAATAATAAATAAATAAATAGGTTTAGTTGATCCACAGCTCCACATGGGGCTGACCCACAGTTCCACACAGGGCTGGGAAGGCCTCACAATCATGGCAGAAGCAAATGAGGAGCAAAGTCACATCTTACATGGCTGCAGGCAAGAGAGCTTTTACAGGAGAACTCCCCTTTACAAAACCATCGCTCCCCTGAGACTTATTCACTACCATGAGAACAGTATAGGAAAATCCAGCCCCCATGACTAAATTATCTACAGTTTAAGAGGCTGTAGTGGGAAGATTGCTTGAGGCTATGAGTTCAAAAGCAGCCTGGGCAATATAACAAGATCCCATCTGTAAAAAAAATATATATATAGGGTTGGGCGCAATGGCTCCTGTCTGTAATCCCACCACTTTGGGAGGCCAAGGCAGGCAGATCATGAGGTCAAGAGATCGAGACCATTCTGGCCAACTTGGTGAAACCCCGTCTCTACTAAAAATGCAAACATTAGCTAAGGGTGGTGGCACACACCTGTAGTCCCAGCTACTCGGGAGGCTGAGGCAGGAGAATCACTTGAACCCAGGAGGTGGAGGCTGCAGTGAGCCAAGATCGTGCCACTGTACTCCAGCCTGGCGACAGAGTGAGACTCCATCTAAAATACACATATACATATATAGGTATATATTCACAGAAACCCTTGAAGAAGTGCCCAAGAAGGGTTATGCACTTTATTTAATAGGATTATGACAAGCATTGTTTACAACAGGAAAATATGGGTGCAACTCATGTGACACCCAAAAAATGTATAATTAAAACAAATATGACATTTCCTTACTCTGGAATTCTAAGAATCTGTTGAAAAGACTGGCATAGTTCTCTATAATTTCACATAGGAAGACTTCCAAGACAGAATTTTCTTACCAAGTGATCAAAGTTGAAGAATAATATGTAATATATGGCACCAATTTAAAAAAATACGAAGACTCTATATTTCTATAGGTACAATTATGTATACCATAAACGTGTATTGTCTGAAAACATGGGCCAATGACCAGAAGAATATGTACAAAACCTTTGCAGTTGTCATCTCTGGAACAGATGCTGGACCAGCAGATGATGGTAAAGGGGAATTTTGGTTGTGTGTGTGTCATTTGAGTTTTGTTAGCAAAAATAAATAACTAAATGTGAGGGGAAAATATTGATACAAGCCTAATGTGTTACTTTGTATTTTTCACTAAAGCTTCTACAGAAAACATTTTTCCATGGGACTGACCTTTATACTCAAAGCAAAGAATACTGACTACAGAATTATCATATTGTAAGATATTGTCTGGGTTTTCTAAATGGAAAGATGCTTTAAACTCTTTACACATGGAAATAAAAAATTTTGAAAAATGTTTCACTGTAAAACCCTTGACATTTGCTGAGTGTCTTACATTCAGTTATTGGTTATTTCTTTTCCAAAAAGACTATTAAAACACTTTGAATAATGTGCAAGACTAATTTAGAAATTTTAACATTTCCCAGAAAACATAACATTGGCGTAAGTTACCACACTAAAATACCTTGTTGAGTATGTTTCTACTCATAGCTCCCATTACTGTATATAGACACTTCTACCTACATCTGGATGCACATGATCTACCTTTTCTCCTAAAACCAGGTTGTACCTTCTATGCTCTAGCTGAGGCTCCCTGAGCCTTACATTCTAGTCACAGTCATCTACTCAAGATGATTGCTTCGGCAATTCGACCTTCTTCCCTCCATGATCAGGTTTTCCTCCTCTACTTAATCATTATTCTACTCACATCATAAGAAAATACCTAGTAATCTGTCTTTCCTCTTACTCCTCCAGCAATTCCCCATTTCTCTCCTTTCCTTTAGCGCAAAACTTAAAAGAGTTGCCTCTAAATTTTCTCCTCCTGTTCTTTCTTTAACCCTCTCCAAAAGACCTTTACACTATAGAGACAAAGAGAAAACTTCCTTCATCTTCTGAAGGTTGTTGAAAATCAGCTGACAAAAGATAGATTAGTAGGAGAAAAGGCATACAAAATTTATTAACGCACACATGTGTGTGAGTAATGGAAAATATGAAAACCCAAGGGAAGAGCCAGATGCTTGACAGTCCTATACCATCTTCAGGTTAGCAAAATAATAGGGCTTTGGAGTGTGGCAAGACAAGACAGGTTATCGACAGAAAAAGAAAGACATGAGGCGAAAGTTATCTTTATTTAGGTGAAACCTCACAGGTAGCAGTATTCAGAAAAAAGCTGACAGCAGCTCCTGGTTGAGTAAATTTTTCTTAGATCAGGACATGGGAAAGGAGGCTCAAAGAAAGCTTGGCTGATAATTTCACCAAGGCAGATTTTCTTTACAGATGCAAATCTCCTCCACGAAGACAGCTGTTTATAGCTATTCCTGTCTGCACACCCTTTGAAAATCCCTCTTAAATATGTCAAAGTAGTATATTTTGAGGTGAAATATTTTTGGTTTCCTTCAACCCTCTACATTCCACCGAAACTCAGCCTGTCAAGGTTGCCAAAGGCCTTCCACATTGCTAAATCCAATGATCAGTTCTTAGTTCTCAGTTATTTGACTTAACGGTATTAGGGATAGTGATCATTTTCTCCTCCATGTGAAGGAGAGTAAAACATATTTCACCTCAAACATATTCTTCCTTGATATATTTTGAGATGGCTGTTCAGATGGCCTGCAAAGAGAATTAGACCCACAAGCTGTCTTTTTGTGGGGGAGATTTGCATCTGTAGAGAATAAATGCATTGATGCAGCCAGCCTTTCTTTTCTTTTTCTTCATCTTTTTCAGACAGAGTCTCTCGCTGTCATCCTGGCTGGGGTGCCATGGCACACTCATGGCTCACTGCAGCCTCCACCTCATGGGCTTAAACAATCCTCCCTCCTCAGCCTCCAGAGTAGTTAAGACTACAGTCATATGCCACCATGCCAGCCAATTGTTTTTGTTTTTTTGTAGAGACAGAGTCTTACTATGCTGCCCAGGGTGGTCTCAGAATCCTGGCCTCAAATGATCTTTTCAGCTTCAGCCTCCCAAGGTGCTGGGATTACAGGTGTGAGCCACCACAACCAGCCTCAGCCAGGCTTTCTCTGAGGGCCTTCGCCTGTCCTATCTAGGAAAGATTAACTGAGACTCTGACACCTTCAAAGGTTTCAAAGAAACATTCACCATCTATTCTCTCTGAGGGCTGCTTAAGGTTTCATCTACTTAGCGAGACCACCTTTGCTAGCCAGGTCCCCTCTTCTACCTCTCCTACAACCTGTTTTGTGAGGATTCAAGCCCTGCTTCTTTCTGTTGCTTCACAATATTACCTTCTGAACCCCATGGAAGGGGTGGAGCAATTTTGTGATTCCCCTCTGTGCACATTAATACATTTTTGTATGACATTTCTCCTATTAATTTACCTTTTGTCAGTTGATTTTTTGGCAAACCTTCCCAAGGCAAAGGGAAGCTTTCCCTTCACCCCTACACGTGAAACTCTTTTGTGACATGACTTGCAGGATACCACTAGGTCCTAAACTCCCTCCTGTTTCTATTTCTACTCCTTTTTGATCTCATTCCCTGTTTTCTCCAGCTCAGGTGTGTTCTCTGCACTTCAGAAGTATATATCCAGTTACCTACTTGACACACATGCACATTTGGACTTTTAACAAACATCTCAAATCCAAAATGTATAGAAGCGAGCTCTTTATTTCCCTTTATTCTTCCTTCTGTGAACCAAAATTATCTGAGACAGCTTCAATCTACTTAGAAGTTTATGTTGTCAAAGTTAAGGACATGCCCATGATACAGCCTCAGAAAGGCCTGAGGATATGTGTCCAAGGTGGTTGGATTACAACTTGATTATATACATTTTAAGTGGATGTGAGTTACAAGCAGACATCATTCAACACATGAAAGGTACACACTGGTTGAATCCAGAAAGGCAGGACAACTTGAAGCTGGGGTTTCCAAGTCTTGAGTGAATTCAAAGAGTTTCTGATTGACAATTGGTTGAAAGAGTTAGCTATTATCTAAAGATTTGGAATCAATAGAAAGGAATGTCTAGGTTAAGATAAAGGGTTGTGAAGACCAAGATTCTTATTTTGCAGATGAAGCCTCCAGGTAGCAGGCTTCAGAAAGAATAGATGGTATATGTTTGCTATCAGACATTAAATTATTGCCAGATTCTTAGTCTCTCCTGGATCAGGAAAATACCTGGAAATGGAGGAATATTCTCTGCAGAAAGTAGATTTCCGCAACAAATAACAACTTTGCAGGGCCATTTAAAAATATATCAAAGAAATACATTTGAGGATTGAATACTTGAATTTCATTCAGGGAATGCTCGCTGTCATTTAGTGTATCACATTGCGACAAGAGTCTGTTTGGTCACTCTTAGGATCTTTGTTTTAATGTTAATGTTGGTCAGTTGTGCCTGAATTCCAAAGGGAGGAGGATATATGAGCAACTTCCAAACCCCTCACCTCCCATCATGGCCTGAACTAGTTTTTCAGGTTTACTTTGAAATGTCTTTGGTCCAGAGAAGGTCCATTTGATCTGTTGGGGACTTAGAATGTTATTTTTTGTTTATACTCCCATAAGTTCAAAAAAAAAAAACCCACCAAAAATGAATTCCTTTTACAGTCTTCCACATCTCAGTAAATACCAATTCCATCCTTCTACCTGTTGGTTCAAGCCAAAACACTTGAATCTGTAGGGGCCAAAGAAAAACTCCTATATCCTCTGAAAGTTTGCTGAAAAATCAACTGACAAAAGGAAATTAACAGGAGAAATGGCATATACATTTTTTAATATGTAGGAGGGAGAATGACAGAGTGATTTCCCTCACCCCCAGTGGAGTACAGAAGCTTACATACATTTTTCATAGGAGAGGGAGGAAAGGGGAATATAGACAATTATTTTGAGGGGCAGTAACTAATCATTAGGGAGAATGGATGGACCAGAAAGACAGAAATTGACTTATAAATGACTCTCTTTGGAATTTGAAAGAGCCTGACATGCAGGCATTATCTTGCGGAAAAGTCATCCACGTGTGGTTGAAGAATTGTCTTCTTTTCTGCAATAGATAATGAAGTAACAGGAAGGGAATGGAAGGCAATTATGTTTCTTTTGGTAATAAGCTTTCTTAGCCAAATAAGAAATTTTAGAAAGAGTCCTTCCTTGTCCATGGGGTTGAGGGGGAGGAACAAGACAAGGTTAGACGAACCTTGATTCTAAGGCTTATTTCAAAAGTACTCAGCACAAATGCTATATTTGGGGAATCATTTTCTGCACCCTAACAGAATAATCCTAAACTCTTCTCTATCTTACTGCTTATATAAACCAAAAACAAAATTCTAAGGACCCTCAACCACCTGAATGGACTTGCTCCTCAGCCATGGTTCTTTTAAAATTTAACCTGAGAAACGATTTCTGGCCAGGATGTGATGGGAAATGAGGGTCGGACATGCTTCATTATACCTCTCTGGCATTAACATCAACACAGACTTTAAGTCTGATAAGAAACATTTTACAATGTATTCTCTCAGAGGCCTACTATGTGAAGGCTTCCTCTGCAAATAAGAACTTTGGTCTCTACCATCCTTTATCTTAACCCAGACATTTCCTTTCTATTGATCCCAGGTCTTTAGATGAACTCAACCATTTGTCAACCAGGAAATTATTATTATTATTATTATTATTATTATTATTATTATTATCTTTTGAGATGGAGTCTCACTCTGGAGTGCAGTGGTGTGGTCTCGGCTCACTGCAACCTCTGCCTCCCAGGTTCAAGAGAATCTCCTGCTTCAGCCTCCTGAGTAGCTGTGACTATAGGTGCATGTCACCATACCCAGCTAATTGTTTGTATTTTTAGTAGAGACAGGGTTTTTTCATTGATATGGTTTGGCTGTGTCCCCACCCAAATCTCACCTTGAATTCCCACATGTTATGGGAGGGAGCTGGTGGGAAGTAATTGAATCATGGGGAGAGGTCTTTCCTATGTGGTTGTCATGATAGTGAATAAGTTTCATAAGATCTGATGATCATATAAGGGGGAGTTTCCCCACACAAGCTATCTCCTCTAGTCTGCTGCCATGTGAAATGTGCCTTTCACCTTCCACCATGATTGTAAGGCATCCCCAGCCACATGGAACTGTAAGTCCATTAAACCTCTTTTTCTTCCCAGTCCCAGTCTTTATCAGCAGCATGAAAACAAACTAATATAGTTAATTGGTACCAGGAGTGGGGTGTTGCTGAAAAGATACCTGAAAATGTGGAAGTGACTTTGAAGCTGGGTAACAGGCAGAGGTTGGAACAGTTTTGAGGGCTCAGCAAAAGATGGAAAAATATGGGAAAGTTTGGAACTTCCAGAGAATTGTTGAATGACAAAAATACAGACAGTGATGTGAACAATAAGGTCCAGGCTAAGATGATCACAGATAAAGATGACGAACTTCTTGGGCACTGGAGAAAAGCAAAGAGACTGGTGGCATTTTGCCTGTCCCCTGGAGATTGTGGAACTTTGAACTTGAGAGAGATGATTTAGGGTATCTGGTGAAAGAAATTTCTTAGCAGCAAAGCATTTAAGAGGTGACTTGAGTGCTGTTAAAGGCATTCAGTTTTTCAAGGGAAGCAGAGCATAAAAGTTTGGAAAAGTTGCAGCCTGAATGTGATAGAAAAGAAAATCCCATTTTCTGAGGAGAAATTTGAGCTGGCTGCAGAAATTTGCATAAGTAAATCAGAGCCAAATGTTAATATCCAAGACAATGGGGAAAATGTTCCCAGGGTATGTCAAAGGTCTTCACTGTAGCCCCTCTCATCACAGGCCTGGAGGCCTAGGAGAAAAAAAATGGTTTCATGGGCCAGGCCTAGGGTCCCTGTGCTATGTATAGTCTAGGGACTTGGTTCGCTGCATGCCAGCTGCTCCAGCCATCACTAAAAGGAGCCAAGATGCAGCTTGGCCTGTGGCTTCAGAGGGTGCTAGTCCCATACCTTGGCAGCCTCCATGTGATGTTAAGCCTGTGGGTGTATAGAAGTCAAGAATTGAGTTTTGGCAACCTCCTCCTAGATTTCAGATGATGTGTGGAAATGCATGGATTTCCAAGCAGATGTTTGCTGCAGGGGTAGGACTCTCATGGAGAACCTCTGCTAGGGCAGGACAGAAAGGAAATGTGGGGTTGGAGCCCCCACACAGAGTCCCTCCTGGGGTACCATCTAGTGAGGCTGTGAGAAAAAGGCCACCATCCTCCAGATCTCAGAATGATAGATCTACTGACAACTTGCACCATGTGCCTAAAAAGGCCATAGACACTCAATGCCAGTCTGTGAAAGTAGTCAGGAGGGGGGCTATACTCTACAAAGCACAGGAGTATAGCTGCCCAAAGCTGTGTGACCCCACCTCTTGCATCAGTGTAACTTGGATGTGAGACATGGAGTGAAAGGAAATGATTTTGGAGCTGTAAGATTTGACTGCCTCACTGGATTTTGAATTTGCATGGGTCCTGTAGCCCCTTGTTTTGGCCAATTTCTCCCATTTGGAATGGGTGTATTTACCCAATGCCTGTACCCCCATTGTATCTAGGAAGTAACTAACTTGCTTTTGATTTTATATGCTCATAAGTAGAAGGGACTTGCCTAATCTCAGGTGAGACTTTGGACTGTGGACTTTTGAGTTAGTGCTGAAATGAGTTAAGAGTTTGCGGGACTGTTGAGAAGGCATGATTGGTTTTAAAATATGAGAACATGATATTTGGGAGGGGCCAGGGGTGGAATGA
Source organism: Saguinus oedipus (assembly GCA_031835075.1). Lineage (NCBI taxonomy): Eukaryota > Metazoa > Chordata > Mammalia > Primates > Cebidae > Saguinus > Saguinus oedipus. Next base: position 17,070,804 of record CM063185.1, read on the forward strand.
TATGATTTGACTGTGTCCCCTCCCAAATCTTATCTTGAATTCCCACATGTTATAGGAGGGACCTGGTGGAAGGTCATTGAAACATGAGGGCAGATGTTTTCTGTGCTGTTCTTGTGATAGTGAATAAGTCTCATGAGATCTAATAATTATGTAAGGGGCAGTTTCCCTGCACAAGCTCTCTCTTCTCTTGTCTGCTGCCATGTGAGATGTGCCTTTCACCTTTCATCAGGGTTGTGAGGCATCTGTAGCTATGTGGAACTATAAGTCCATTAAATCTTTTTTTCTTCCTAGTATCAGGTGTGTCTTTATCAGCAGCATGAAAATGGACTAATAGAGCCATGTTGGCCAAGCTAGGCTCAAACTCCTGACCTCAGGTTACCCACCTGCCTTAGCCTCCCAAAGTCCTGGCTTGAGCCACCATGCCTGACCCAGAAAATTTTTAAATCTACCTATAAGCTGGAATCCCACCCCCACCCTCAATTCAAGTTGTCCCTCCTTTCTGGACCAAACCAATGTATTTCTTAAATGTATCTGAAGTCTCATATCTCCCTAAAATGTATAAAACCAAGCTGCACCCCAGCTACCTTGAGCACAGGTTCTCAAAACCTCCTAAAGGCTGTGTCATAGGCCATGGTCACTCATATTTGGCTCAGAATAAATTTCTTCAAATATTTTAGGGAGTTTGACTCTTTTCATCAACATATCTAATTTATCAGTTCAAAAACTCTTTCCACTCAACCTTTCAAGCATATTCAGTATCTGAATATTTTTCGCCACCTTCATTATAACTACCTGGTACAAACCAGCATTGTTGCGCCTGCGTGAAGCAGGTCTCCTGGCTTCTGTCCCATTCCTTCTTAGTATCCCCTCAATAAAGCTTCCAGAGTTGAGGAAGCATAGGGAAGAGACTCTGTGCCGGCAGACAAGTGACACAGTAACCAAAGTCTTGACGGACATTACATGTCTGGATATATTTCCTCCCCTACCTTTTTTCTCCCTTAACATGGTGATGCAACTTAGGTAGCAGGAAGGGAGTCCTTTCCTAACTTGGCTGACCAGGCTGAATTCCTAACTGTGAAAGAAGAAACTTAACCATTTAACTCTTTGAGTAATGCCTTCCAAGGTCACTGAAGCAAGACTGGCATTCTTGATAAGAAACTGACCAGATCCAGATGTCTGAAGACAAGATGGACTTCAGCACTGACCTTTCAATAACTTTTTCTTCATCATAATCTCATTGCAATATTAAAATCTCCACCCAAAGCAGGCTCATCTGTCATTATCTGGATTACTAGTTCCTGGAATTACTGGAATCCCTTTCAGTAACTGGAATTCCAATTACTGGAATCCCTTTCCTACTTGAGCAACAAGCCTATTAAACCTTGCCTGGGAAAAGCTTATATTTGGCTTTGTGTTAATCTGTTTACAAGAGAGCTAAGAATATAGATCTGAGCTGACGTAAGAAAGGGAACCTCCTATAATACACACCAGGTCATATCATTCTGCTGCTCCAAACTCAACTCAAAGACAAAGTCAAAGCCTTTCCCAGCTTTAACCTTGTTAACTTGTTGACATCATCTCCAGCTGCACACCCTTGCTTGCCCTCTGCCAGTCACATGGTCCTCTGGGGACTTGTCCACACACAAAGCCCCCCTGCCTGTGCACTCACCATTCCCTCTGCTTAGAATACCCTCCCTGTAATGCCTTCATGGCTGGCCTTCACTCCCTTCAAGAGTTCAAGTGTCACCTTCTCTGGAGAACTTCCCCGATTACTCTAACTTTACAAATTACCACTTCTCCTGATGATTCTTACTCCACTCCTGTGATTATTATTTTTTCTCCTTGATACTGTCGGAAAAAGGAAAATCTGAAGGAAACATTTCTTTTAGAAGAGGCCCAAGATGGCTGCAGGTTGGACATATGGGTAATGAAAGTAGGTGTATCAGCTAAAGCTGAATTCCTTAAGGCTTAAGTCAGTCAAATAGTTCGTGTACTGGTTACAACCTTGATTATCAAATGAAGCACAACAGCAGAATAGAATCAATCATCCTCCACCAGACACTAAGACAGTGACATGCTCATTAACCTTCTACCCTATATATGTTAGCATATTTCCTTTATCTTACATACAGTGTCATTGAGCACCAATCAAAGTTGTAAAAATGTCACCTTTGCTTCACTACCTCTTCTCCCATTTCTATGTAACAGTACATACAACTGCTGTGTCTTGTGTGACCCACTTAGGGACATATTCTCAGTTTGCACTGAGTCTGTGTTCCAGGCTACTAGTCCTTAACCTGGCTGTGAATAAAACTCACTTTAAATTTAACTTAGTGCCTATTATTCAGCCTTTTCATCAACAGACAAAGTAGTTGGCAGGATTCCAGCAGGACTTGTTTTCTTGGGCTTAGAACTTGGTACCAGAAGAAACTCAATGTGTTCTAACCAACCAATTCTCTCCGGGGAGCTGCTAGGTATACATGGTGAGTTGCCTGGGATTCGGACCTTGCTTTTTTAAGTAGGGCTGAATTGACTAAACTAAATTTTGAAAGAAATTTCACTTTGCTTTAGTGTAAGTATGTGGATGATTCCTCATTATGATCTGCCAATCTGCAAGATTGTTAAAATGATTTCCTGTAATTTCTGGGACAATTAGCAGAAAAGGAGTTCATAAGATATCTAAAGAGGATACCATATTTTGCTTAACAGAAGTAAAATATTTGAGACTTTTAATTTCTAAGGATAAACTACATATAAATCTAGACTAAGTGACTAAGTAACTGGAATTCCTGCATACCTCACTCCAAAAACTAGGAAAGTAAAGTCAGTTTTCAGGTTTTGTTGGCTACTACTGTAGCTGAATCTCCAATTTTTTTCTCATGCCACAGCCTTTATATGCATTGTTAAAAGAAGATTGACCTGACCTACAACACTGAACAATGAAAGGACAAATTATTTAAGAAATAAAAGAAAATCTTATGAAAGACCCTGCTTTAGGCCATCCAAATTACTAACTGCCATTTTTTCTTTTTGTTCCTGAGAGCTCTGGCAGCATTCTGGGTGTTCTAACCTCAAAACACAGAGAACAATAGACTTAACTGTTAGTACAGTCATCAATTACTCTATAGCATGAGGGCTGACCGCTTCCATGAAAGCTATTTCAGCCATTGTCTTGCTTGTTAAAAACCCACTCAGGAAATTGTAACAGAGGCTCCCCTGAGCATATATGTACCTCATTCTGTAGACATTTTTTTTGAATTCACATTATACACAACACTTTTCTGCTAACAGACTGGCTTCTTATAAAGTACTTTTGTTCTCTGCTTCACATATTACCATCTCTTGCTATAATACTCGTAATCTTGCAAAATAACTTCCTGAAATATCTGATGAAAAACCTCATGACTATATTTAACTAACAGATGAGCTTTTTTTTTTTTTTTTCCTTTTTGATACGGAGTTTCGCTCTTGTTACCCAGGCTGGAGTGCAATGGCGCGATATCGGCTCACCGCAACCTCCGCCTCCTGGGTTCAGGCAATTCTCCTGCCTCAGCCTCCTGAGTAGCTGGGATTACAGGCACGCACCACCGTGCCCAGCTAATTTTTTGTGTGTCTTTAGTAGAGATGGATTTTCACCATGTTGACCAGGATGGTCTCGATCTCTTGACCTCATGATCCACCCGCCTTGGCCTCCCAAAGTGCTGGGATTACAGGCTTGAGCCACCGCGCCCAGCCACAGATGAGCTTTTTGATGTCAAGGCAGGACTGGAACACCACTGGACACAACTGGAAAACGCTGACGTTATCTGATTCACTGGACCTTATCTAGGGGATAAATCTGGGGAATACCAGGCAGGCTCTGCCATTTGCCCTTTGTGAACATCATAGAGAGCAATCCCTTACCCTAAGTAAAATCATTACAGTTAATTTAGTTAATAGTACTCATCGGAGTATGTCAATTAGCAAAAAAAATTCAACAGTTAATATTTATACTCAGCCATTATTCTTTTGGTGTAGCTTATGACTTTGGAATGTTTTGGAAACAAGTGTATTTAACCTCCTTCAGACAACCCATCGAACATGGCTTTCAGGTTTCTGATGTGCTGGAAGCCAACCAATTACCAAAACAAAGGAAAATGGACTATTGTTAAGATTCCTGAACATTCCTAATTTGACTCTGAGAGAATAAAGGAAGCTACTTTGCTGATGCAGTAGCCAGAAAGGGCCACTTTAACACCAATTATTGGATGAACTATAGAGGCTCCTATGTTTAAAATAAGCTCTATCAAGAAGGAGCTCCAAGAGGCTTAAGAAAAGGCTTCAAAGAGGGAAAAACAGATATGGCTAACCAAGGGAGTGGGAGGTGCCTCTCCCCTGCTTGTAAGCTATGGTACGGAGTCAATGACAGATCTATTTTTACCCATAAGATTTCAGTTTTCTATGTTATAGTACAAACAGGAGCTCACTCACTAGGGTCCTGATAAAATGATTACTTAGCAAAAACAATAATACTGGAAACCCTTACCCACAGTAGCTTATATGTTTTATGAAAAATATCCAATTTGTCCTAAATATAATCCAGGGAAGCCTCTTTATGATCTCAAGGGTAATTTTCTTTGCTCACTGGATCTTTCATTATTTGGCAAATGGATTTTATCCAATTATCTCCAACCCAAGGCTATAAATATGTACAGGTTACGATTTGCATGCCTTCTAATTGGGTTGAAGCATTTGCTCACAGAAGAGCCACAGCATGAGCAGTAGGAAAATATTTATTGGAATGGATAATTCTCTCTTGGAGAATTCCTTCTGAATTACATAGTGATAGACAAACTCACGAGAGAGATAGTCCATTCAATTTGTAAAATCTGGCCCATTTTTCAACATTTTCATTGTGCACACCATTCCTAGTCCTCTGGATTAGTGGAATGAACAAACAGAATAATAAAAACTCAGTTGGAAAAATTAAGAGAAGATATTTATATTGCTTGGTCCCAGGCTCTTCCATCAATTTTGCTTAACCTAAGAGCAACTCCTTTTGGAAAACATCAGTTATCCCCACATGAGATAATTACAGGTCGACCTATTGGATGGAGGATTATATGAACCAAACTTGTTGATTATGGAGGATTATGTGAACCAAACTTTGTTACTGTCAAGAATTAACTTCTCTTCCAAAAACCTAAATTGATAAAAGACTTTTTACAGGGCTCCTCCAGGAGATGAGGATCTTAAGTATCATGATCTCCAGCCAAGGGACTACATCTGTTGCAAAAGACATCAGCTAATCCCTTGAACCTCTTAGAAAGGATCTTACCAGATGCTGTTGACTAATTATTGTGCAGCTAAACTGTACAACATTTTACTGTTTGGAAATTTCTTCCACCAGATATCAGAATCATCACTTTCAAGTTCAAACTTCCATAGATCCTTAGGGCATGAACACAATGCAGCCAAGCTCTTTGCTAAGGCATAACATGTGTGACCTTTGCTCCAGTTCCTGATAAGCTCCTCATTTCCATCTGAGATCTCATCAGCTGCCGTTCACTGTCCATATTTCTATTAGCGTTTTGGTCACAATCATTTAGGTCTGTAAGAGGTTCCAAATTTTCCCTTGTCTTCCTGTCTTCTTCTGTGCCCTCCAAACTCTTCCAACATCTGTCTGTTACTCAATTCCAAAGCTGCGTCCACATTTTCAGATATCTTTATAGCAATTCCCCACTCCTCAGTACCAATCTTCTATGTTAGGCTGTTCTTGCATTACTATAAAGAAATACCTGAAACTGGGTAACTTATAAAGAAAAGAGGTTTAATTGATGCATAGTTCTGTACAGGAAACCTGATACTGGCATCTGCTTCTGGAGAGTACTCTGGAAGTTACAATCATGGGGAAAGACAAAGCAGGGGCTTGCAAATCACATGCTGAAAGCAAGAGCAAGAGAACAAAAGGGGAAGTGCTACACATTTCTATACAACCAGATCTCAGAAGAACTCACTCACTACCAAGAGGACAGTACCACGGAGGATGGTGCTAAATCATTAAGGACAAATCTACCCCCAAAATCCAATCATCTCCACCAGGCCCCACCTCCAACATTGAGGATTATATTTCAATGTGAGATTTGGGCAGGGACACACATTCAAACTGTATCAGACATCAAATTTAATATTCTTCTGCCCAACCCCTCAAGTCCTCTCACAAATACTGCTGACTATGCAACAGCATATCATCACATCTAACAGCTCTGAAGGAAATATCTTAATTGCAATGACCATCTTGTTTCTCTGTGAAATTAAGAGATATCAGCAAAAGACAAGAGCCTTTCAAATCCCCAGAGGAAATATAGGAGCTTTTGCATTCTCTCTGACAAATCAGATGATGGCATTCTGTATAGGGGCGAAGAATGGAACAATTAGAATTCATTTCAGAATTCTAATTTGTTCCCTTATACCATATAATGCTAAAGGAAAGTGATCTGTCCTTTTTGAATCTCTCAAATTATATTATTTGGTCCTCAAGTCTTTCTTTGAAAGATTTCAACCAAAAGGGAGATATTACTTTATCTTCTGTAATGTCATGAGCATCATTCAGAATTGCAAGACTATCACCTTTGCTTCACGACCCCGTTATCCCATTTCCAAGTAGGAGAAATATACAAATAGTGTGTCTTGTGTAGCCCACTCAGAGACACATTCTTGGTTTGTGCTGAGTCTGTGTTTTCAGACTATTAGTCCTAAAGCTTGGCTCAGAACGAAACCCACTTTAAATTTATTTGAGTTACAGCATCTGTTATTTAACCTTTCAACTGACAGCAGTTATCACTGCAAATCCTTATATATAAACTTATCTTGTTTATTTTCTGATTCCCCTATTAGAATACATGCTGCAACAGAACAGAGGACTTTATTCACTGCTATATCCTCAGCACCAAAAACAGAGTATGGTACGTGGTTGGCACCCAAAAAACACTTGAAGAATGAATGAAAATGTTAGTGTTCAAAAGTATACATTGTTAACATTGGGAACATTACCACTCCTGGCTGGAAAGCATTGAGAAATAAATGTTTGTATCACATTGCAACCCTGAGGGAAATCCAGGGGCAGGCTCACTTTCCCTTTTAGAGTCCTTCCATGTCCCCTTCCCTGCCGGCCAAGTCCTGCAACCTCTTCTGATGATTGCACATACCCTTATTTGGATACTTACCAGTTTAGTTTTTTGTTTTGTTTTGTTTTGTTTTTAATAAAACTACTGGTCTAGGACTTATATTCAACAGCTTATTGAAATACAACATATATTTAGAAATGTATAGAATTGAAGTGGACAGGTTAATTTTTTTTTCAAGTAAGTGCCTCCATGCAATTACTACTAGTTCAAAAAGCAAACACTGTAAACTCTCTCACTGTTACTATTCACCACCTACTTCCACCTCTTCGTTGGGATGCTACTACTCCCCTTACTGATAACACCATAGACAAGTTTTGGTTGTTTTGTATTTTACATAAATGGAAGCAAAACAGGCATGTTCTTCTGTGTCTCATGTCTTTTGTTCAATCTAACATTTTATGAGATCCATCCATCTTTTTGCATGTAACAATAGTTCTCTCATTTTCATTATTGTATGGTATTCCATTATAAGAATATAGCACTATTAATTTCTCCATTCTACTATTGATGGACATTTGAGATACATTCTGTTTGGGGCCATTATGAATAATACTGCTACGAACATTCCTATTATGTCTTTTGATGAATACATGGGTGCATTTCTGTTGAAATACAGCTAAAAATGTACCGATTGATTCTGTTTGGTGAACATATGGGGGCATTTCTGTTGATACACAGCTAACAATGTAATTATTAATTAAGAGTTTGTATTTTGTAGGGCTGCTGGAAAACATCCCCTCTGCCCTCTAAAGGTTTGCTGAAAATCAACTAACACAGGCAGATTAGTAGGAGAAAAGGCTCACAAACATATTAGATCATATTTTTATATGACATGGAAGCCTTCGAGATGAATACACAAAGATACAGGAAAGCAGTCCATTTTTATGCTTAGGTTTCACAAAGTATAGACAGCTGGGTAGCAATATGATTGGGCCAAAATGATACGATCTAACGCTAATAGACTGAGTAGGGAACAGCAATGCTTGTCTGTCTGGATTCGTCTTGGCCTCTCTTTGCAGTTGGACCCTCCCTGGAATGGAGGTCTTATGACCTAAATCAAGTAAGTCAAATAAATTTTGGCCAGTTTTTACACAGGAAGGTGGAGAAAAATTAGAGTAATATTTCTAGGCTTTATGGCTACCTTTGAGCAAATGGGGTTTTGTTAATTTGACTCACCTTGGGGAAGAGGGATTCTAGTTTCTATGGCTAGCCATGGGGGAGATGGAAGGACCAGAGACAGGAGGGCAGAAAGGCAGAGAGAAACTTGCTTCTAAGGCCACTTCTGAGATCTTCATTTGGGGAGTACTGTCTTCTGAGCCCCCAAAATCTTTTCTGCTTTAGTGGACATTGCCAAATAGTTTTCCAAATTATTTGCTCCAACTTACACTCCCACCAGCAGTTTATGAGACTTTCACTTTTTCTATATTCTTGCCAACATTTCATATTATTATTTCAATTTTAAATATTATTGTGGGTACATTGTAGCTTCACGTTGTGGTTTTAATTTTTATGTCTCCAATGACTCATGAAATTGGCACCTTTTGTATGTGTATTGGCCATTTGAATATTATTTATTGTGAATTGCCCTTCAAATTCTTTGCCCATTTTTCTACTGGTGTTAACACTTTGTTTTATCTGGGAAGACTGGAACTCAGATTCTCCTAAGAAATGTCCAATAGCAACATCTCCTTTCTGATTAATCATTCACCGCCACTGATTTAAAGGTGTCTGAGGACCCCCCTACCAAGAACACCTGGACCTCAACCTTGCCCCGTTCATGGAATTCAGATATATTCAAATATCTTATGGACTGGGGTGGCCACAATAAAAGGTATATTACAGAAAGAAAAAAATAATGAGGCTTTGTGATAAAATTTGCCCTAAAATAGCTGACACAATAGGGAAGAACCGGGGACAGAGTTCAAGAACACTGTGGACTATGGTAGAGAGGCGTGTGTAAATACCTGAACTCAACTCAACCCTTGAGGCGGTATGTGCCCTAGGTAAAAAAGGCTGCATCTGGGAATTAAAGAAGCAGATTCGCCATTTCTGGGAAAACAGTGTGTTGCATAGTAAGAGTGATGCCATCTGAAAGCAAAACTGCCGGGAGGACCAACGTTTAACCCCTGCATAGTTCAGTGTTCGCAGCAAGTTCTTTAAGTAATGCCCTTAGCATAGATACCCCACCATAAACACGCTTATCTAACCTCCACAATGGTCACCATTTTGCAAGAAAGACGTGACCAGCTTCACGTCTTCAATCTAACAGCTTACTGTATAAGGGATACTTTCTGATTTGCGGGTACAGTAATTCACTTTCTTATGCACATCTGAGACATCGCTTCTGTTTCTAAATCCTGTTAAATGCTTCTTTCTAAAAAACTGGATTTGTCCATCTTTTCCTTCAGTTTCTCAGCTCCTTTGCCTTTGGGGTAGGTTTGCACAGATCTGCTCATTGTGGAACACTATCATAATACTGAAAGAAACCAGAATATTCAATCCCAAAATATAGTTATTTGGCTTATTTTGAGTGTCTATTCAAACGGGCTGCAAACACAAGAACAACCATGAAAAACTGTTTTGTTGTGGGGAGATTTGCATCTGAAGATATGTAGACCTACATTAATGAAGTGAAGTAAACAGTAGATGTAAACAAGCTTTTTCTCAGTACTTCTTATTCATGTCTAGAATAACTCACAGGCAAAGAATTAAAAGTTCAACACTTTAAATTATGGAAACACTTTACCACAGGCCACCACTTATTCTTTTAGCTCTGAGATTACCTGCAAGATTTCTCTTGGTATTTACAAGATAGATTTTGGTTGCCATGATTTTCTCCCTTTACTCTCTTGTCACCTGTTATTCCATCTCCTTCCTTCACTCCCAGAAATTCCAAGCCCTTACTCTGTCTGGAACTTGATAGTATAAAACTTCAGTCATCTGGCTCTTCTTCAATCTCACCCTTTTTGTATGACTCCCACCTTCATATGCACATAAACACATTTGTATCCCTTTTTTTCCCACTAATCTGTTCATTTTCAGTTTGTTTTATAGACCCAGCTTATGAAAACTTTGGAGAGGGATGGAAAAAATTATTTTGTTCCTACAATACTTTGCGGGGGGGGGGGGGGAACATCTTACTGTGAGACTCTCTTCTATCCCAAACCAAATATGTCACAAATTGAAATTTTTTTTTAATTATGCAAACTTGACTATTGAGTTTCTTTGGTTTTGAAGCACAGTAAAACTACTGTGATTTTTCTCCATATTTTATTTTTTAAATGTATAAGTATCAAGAAAGTTGAAGAAGTTTTATATTGAACATCTACATACCCATGGCCTACAGTCCACAATTAACATTGTATTTTATTTGCTTTATCACATATCTATTCATCTATTGATCCATTAATACATCTAATTTTGTATGTATTTCAGAGTAAGTTTTAGACATCAGCACACTCTTTTCTAAGTACCTGAGCAAGCATTTCATTAACCAGAGGTCCAGTATTGCAATTTTACCAATGTCAGGCAAGACAGATTCTGATCTCACCAGTACCTACAGAATATCAATGGCCGAGATTACTTGGAAAGGAATTTAGCTTCTCAGCTATGGAAACATAAGAGCATGGGGCAACAGACTCCTGCCTCGGCTAGTCAGCAACAAAAAGGGCTGATTTGTCAACAAATCAAAGTAGTGTCACTGGTGACACATGACATCCAGAACTACGGAGATTTAGATAATAATGTTAATGGAAACACATCTGTAATCAATGGTTTGCAAAGCCTACTTACATGCAATCATATGTCTCACCTCATCTCTCCTGTTAAAGTTAATGAAAGACGTTTGGAATAGTAGAAAAAAAGCACAGGATTCGGGGCCCTAGAGATCTGGGGCATGAGATCTGGGGCACAAAGCCTGGTATCGAACAAGTTACTTCATCCTGTTGAGTCTCAGTTCTTTGTATATAAACAGAGATAATAATAGGTATATCACAGAGTCCACGGGAAAATTTAATAAGGCTTTGTGTGCAAAGTCCCAGGCACAGTGCTGGGAACAAAAGAGGCAATTGACAAATTGAAGTTGTTATTTTTCTAGTGCTATTATTACTAATAAACTCTGAAGGCAGGGTCTTAACTCATTTGGTTTTTTTACTGAAATGCTTAGCCTCTTGTTGGATTAACAATAGATTCCAGTAAATAGTGAGCACATGGAGAGAGAAATGCAGGGCTCCAAATTAGACTATGCATTAAAAACTCAAGTAGGTAAATTAGAGACTTGCATGACCTTCAGATCAGAACAAGAATCAGGTTTTGTATGTGTTTATATTTGCTAAAAGCTATGTTAATGTCTGCTACAAGTATAATTTTCCATTGTCTAACTGAGCCCTTTTTGATGATTTTCAGAAAAAACAATGATAAAAGATTATGGAATAATTACTCCATTCATTGAATACATGTGGCTTCTCTCACTTTTCTCATCTTTCCTGTGCCTTGGAATTAGTGTTCTTGGCTAAATGGCACTTGATCCATTTTTGTGCATGTTAGTGCCCGGTAAAAATCATCTTCTAAGTGTTTCTTAATCACTTCAGTTTGCATTCTATTTAGGGTGAGTGCTGTGTATAGATCAGGCTGAGTATCACTATGGAAATAGTATAACTGAACCCTTCTATTGGATTGCATACTCTGCTGTCACAGCCTCCTGTGGACAGGCTTCTGAGACAAAGCAATATAATGAGGTAATGTGGGTGCTGGGCCAAAGTGTTCTTTGAGAAAATATCATGTTAATATCCCCCATTCCTCTGATCCCTTATGAGAGAGAGAGAGAGAGAGAGAGAGATCTAGAATGTGTTAGTCTAGAAGAAATATGTCTACGGTTGATAGCTATCTAAGAAGCAAAGGATTTATTCTACCCTTCTAGCTCATTTTCTAGACCCCAATCAGAAACCTGCCTAGCTAAATGACATGGGATTTATATAATGAATCTTCATTGCCTTGGCTAGTTGTTTTGGAATATCTCTGTCCTATTATTCATCTCCACACTCTTTCTTATAGTCCTGTCCCTGGAATGTGTAGTTTCATTATTTGTTATATAAAATTGAGATAATTTGGAATCTTTAAAGTATTGCAATTAGGAACACTTGGGAGTCTGAATTGCTAAGAAATTATGACCTCAGAATATTAAAGTTAAGAACTATAAGGCTGGGCATGGTGGCTCACACCTGTAATCCCAGAACTTTGGGAGGCCAAGGTGGGCAGATCATTTGAGGTCAGGAGTTTGAGACCAGCCTGGCCAACATGGTAAAACCCTGTCTCTACTAAAAATACAAAAATTTGCCAGGGGCATTGTGTGTGCTTGTAGTCCCAGCTATTCGTCAGGCTGACACAGGAGAATTGCTTGAACCTGGGAGGTGGAGGTTGCAGTGAGCCAAGATTATGCCACGGCACTCCAGCCTGGATGACAGAGCAAGACTCTGTCTCAAAACAAACAAAAAAACAAAAACAAACATACAAAATATTACAATCAGAAAAACTTGCCAAAATAAAACAAAATGAAATCAAAGTCCCTCCTACAGCTTTCATTATCAAGGATTGTGGGGTGTGAGGTGTGGTGTTGTGAAATCAGGAAGAGACAGGGATTATATCATGATATAGGAGCAACTAAACCTCAGAAAAAAGTCTGCTTTTTAAAAACTTAAGGCATTGCACCACTCATTCATGCAGCATTGTTCAAGCATTAGGAAGTCAGTTAAAATTTCCTAAGATTCTTTAAGTGAAAAAGTTATTTGTCTTCTATTTATTGTTATAGATAAAAATCTATATATCCATAGATTTCATTTTTGCTGAATTTTAATTTTTGTTTGTTTCTGCTTATATTGGTAGAGTCTAGGCAGGGGGAAGAGAGTTGGTTTTTACTTTCCCTGAAATTCCCATATAATTGTATCAGCCCTCTGTTAGATTTTAGAGGAAACAATCTATCTTTCCAGGAATATAAGAAAGTGTAGTTTTTGAAAAATTTAAAGAACATTTGCTTGCCCACTAAGGAGGGCAAAATACAGCTAGTGATGGTTTTGTTTACCATTTGTTCTTTACAAAAAAATTGTTCCAATCCTTTTCAAAAAGCCACTGTTTTGCCTCTCAGAGTTTGTCTCTGATGAGTTTTCTAGGGACATTCACACTTAAGTTATAAACCTCCAAGAAGCTTCTTTTTATACCTTAATCTGAATTGTTTCATTTTGTGTGTGGCTGTTTAAAAAAAAATTACTTGACATAACCAAACCTGAGTAAAATGCTCGTTGATACTCCAGGGTCCTGGAGTATCATACTAGTCATTTCATTTCCAGTTTTAGTATTTTGAACTAATTTGTTCAGGATTGCTTTTTGTTTCCCTAAAGAATTTTGCTAATTAATCTAGAGAAAAAGGCACTTCCAGTGACACACTTCAGTGTTTAAGGAAAAGTTGATGTCACCTTGATTTTTATAAGAGATAGGAAAAATGAGCTGAGGCTAAAGGTTAGTAATCGGGGATCAAAATAAGGTCACCCATCTTTATCTTAGCTTCAGCAACAAGTACAGATGCATGATTTCTGAAATAAACTTCCTTGAAATCAAGGACCTACTTTTCATCCTTTTTGGTATTTAAGTAATTTTCTGTAACTTATTTTTATATAAAGGTATAATATTGAACTTTGGGAGGCCGAGGCAGGTGGATCACGAGTCAAGAGATCGAGACCATCCTGGTCAATATGGTAAAACCCCGTCTCTACTAAACATACAAAAAATTAGCTGGGCATGGTGGCATGTGCCTGTAATCCCAGCTACTCAGGAGGCTGAGGCAGGAGAATTGCCTGAACGCAGGAGGCGGAGGTTGCAGTGAGCTGAGATCACACCATTGCAGTCCAGCCTGGGTAACAAGAGCGAAACTCCGTCTCAAAAAAAAAAAAAAAAAAAAAGGTATAATATTGCATAATATAGGGTTTCAAATATTTGACTTCCAAATGTTCTCAAACAAAAGGATGAACCTATTTCTACTGGAAACTAGAAACCAATCATTTTGTAGAAAGCAAATTATTCAACCTGTCTGATTTCAGCTTCGTGAGATGCCGTAACAAGATTCAAGTCTCTAGAGATGACGTGAAGCTAAAGACAGGCAATTCAGCTGAATCTAGACCTATTTTATAGATAGATTTCCAATTTCACAAGGTGAGGTCCAAGAATAGAAATGTCTATTGTGTTTAGTTTGATTTTCATTAGTTTGTTTGATGGAGAATAATTTTGACAAGCCTAAGAATGGAACCCTCTCTCAGCAAGAAATTAAAGATAATTTATATCAGGGAATAAACTTACATCAAGGAATTGTTAAGTATCTGGGTGACCTTTAGAAAGACACTTCACTTCGTTGGGTTTCAGTTTCAGCATCTACAAAATTAAGGCTCTGAACTCTGTAATTGCTATTTTCCCTTCCAATTATAAATATCTATGATAACACTTAGAAATCCCCACAAGCTTAAATAACTTACACTTCAGTACTGATGCTGTAAGAAACCAGTCAGTATTATATGTAATGAGACCAAGAGAAGACTATGAGGAATCATGATAATACATATTTTAGATTTGAATTAGGCCATACAGTTTATAAAAAGCTTTCATTCTTATCATTTCAGTGTCATTATTTAGTTTCATGAGACTACACACCTTGCAAATAATAGGTCTAGAACAAACCTTTTGATTCCAGAAACAGGATGTCATTCATGATGATTTGCTAACTTTTTGGTCATTTTGAAGGAATAGAGTGTAGAATTAGCTGTTAATGTCAAACTTTGACATTATAGTGAGATTTCTTTTTTTTTTTACATCTTAATAACTAATTATCTTCCTTCTGATAGCATGATGGTGACATAAAAGGAAAGATCTTGACATTTAGTGATTTTGTCCTAGAATTACAACTGAACAAGCACTCCTCCTCTCTTTCCTTGTACTGCCATGATGGACCAAATGGTACAGTGGGCAGAGGATGGGTTTTACAAACTGAAATAATACAAATCAACTATTCAGTGTGAGTGTGATTTGGGTAGAAAGACAGGCTTTTTGTTTAAAGAGAATAATAATCCACCTCAAGAAACCTGAAGAAATTTGTGTGTGAATGTGTATTTCACAGCTGTACAGACTAGACCTTTATTATATGTTGACTTTCTACCCTCTTTCCCAGAGGCATCATAGAATTTTAACATTTAAAATGCCTGAGATCCCTTAGGTGAAGAAAAGCATAAACCTGGCTCTAAACCCAGATCTAGCTTTACTCTACAACTGGATGAAATTGGGGATGTTCTTTCCTTGGTTTTCTCAGTTATACAAAATGTGTGTGTGTGTGTGTGTGTGTGTGTGTGTGTGTGTGTGTGTGTCTGCCAATCTCCAAAAAGATTATTATAAAAATTATCCTCTGCTCTTCTACAATGCTTATTTTTATAGTTTGAATTATTTTATATGTGATTGTTATACAGGGAATTATGCCAGTATAACTCAGAGGTCATGTTGGTTATGGACTTTTTTTCCAGCCTATGATATCCTGCACCACTAAGAAACTACAGCTGAATGCAAAGTACACCAACATAGCTAAGTACAGTAAGCCTCAGAGGAATAGAGTAGTGTATGTTATGTTAATTTCTCCCTACATTCTGCCTCTTGGCTCAGTTTTGCTGTATGCTCTGCTTTGAAATTGTTATCGAGCAATTTTCCCTTAACTCAGCAGCTGCAGCCCCTCTTTATGCCTCAGTCCATCAAGCCTCCCTTACCTTTTTTTTAAAAAAGATGAAGTCTATGATATTTTAACTAAGCTAGTATTTTTTAAATTAAGATAGTTAGTGTTTGCACTGCAAAGTTGAATAGGTTTTGAGGGGTCTTCCCAAAGTCTATTGTTCTATTATACTGCTTATTTTTAAAGTACAATTTTACAGAATGCGTTTTCTTTATTTGCACAACCACATTCTATGTAAATACCTGTAAATCAGATAACATATGTAAAAGACCTAGTACATTGCTCAGCACATAAATTTTTGAATACCAGAATCCCTATTCTTTTAAGATGTCAGTATTTTCCTTCAAAAAGCAGAAAATGAATTAAATAAAATTTGGGGTGTCTTGGAGCCTTGGGGGTGTTTTCTGAGTCTGTGGAAGAAAGTACAATTCATACTAATAACATTGGCTGAAAGCATAAGCTGTGAACACTGGAGCAAAATGCCCTGGGAGTTACTTATGGCTTGATATAAATAAATATCAAGGTCAGATTAAAAGAAAAAAAATAGACCCAAGGGTTACAGTACAGCTCATGTATTTTCTTTCATCCGTCAGCTCCCTCCTAAGCAATAGGAGATTCTCCCAGATGCCTTTGAATTTTCATGCCACATTAGCTATTTCACTGAAAGCTCCCCTGAAAATGAAACTAATTAACAGGTATCCATGCTTTTGTGAAGCTCTGATGGAAACTTTTTTCTTAGCACTATTTTGGAGACCCCACACATCATACAGCAAGTGACAGAGGACAGCTAACAGAGAGAAATTTGAGCAGCACCTAATAAAGGTCACTAAACATCAATGTACTTCCAGTGGTGGAAACCCAAACCACATCACTGACCATCTCTTGGTTGCTCACTCCTTTTTCTGTTAGAAACTACTTTGAAATTCACCAAACCAAGATGTCAGAAATCAAAGCTGATCTGGCAGTAAAGACACCCAAATTAAAATGAACTCTTGAACCCTGGAAGTTAAGTCAGTACTGAAGCCAAGGATCAACTGGGCAGTATAATTAATTCACTACCAGGCAAAATTGCTAAATTGTTTAAATGTCATGCCATGCTTTCCTCTGGCGGTTATTTCCCTCTAGTCCATTTACCCCATTGAGCACTAGAGGTTGCAAAAGTCTCTTTGGACCTGTAAAAAAATCATTCTAATGCATAACCAATGTCAATTTTTAATCAAATGAACATAGCACAGTATCTTAAAAATAGTAGGTATTCAGCAAATATGATCCAATTTTTATTTCCCTTGCCATGGATTAAAAAGACGTAAAAATCTATCTTAGTTAGAATGCTGGTTTCCCTTAAGACAAAAGCAAAAATATATTAGAAACGCAAGTACTTGTCTATTTCATCTCACAG
Organism: Saguinus oedipus; assembly: GCA_031835075.1. NCBI lineage: Eukaryota > Metazoa > Chordata > Mammalia > Primates > Cebidae > Saguinus > Saguinus oedipus. Next base: position 17,088,121 of record CM063185.1, read on the forward strand.
AATAAGAAAACTCACATTCAATTTGGGTCACTGATGATTGTATTAAAAAGCATGCTTTTCTCTGAAAGCTCTTCCAAAGTGTCAGTGACTGGACACTGATTTTTTTTCTCAAAGAGTGACTATTTTTAATCCTTCTTTCTTCTTCCCTCTCCAAATAGTGCTATTCACTTCGTCAAGCAATTTTCTTAATAAAAGGCTCCTAAATGCCCATGCAACAAAGAAAGGACAGTGAATCAGGAGATCATGTCTGCTCACTGTATTCTTAGCCACAGAATAACCATAGAATTATCAGCAACAAGGAGGCCAGAGGGAAAATTAGGTAGGGTCACTTCCCTAACACATAGATGGGCTTACAGGCAAGCTTTCATACATTCATTCAATAAGTGTTTATTGTGGACCTATTATGTGCTTGGCACTAAAGAAATATGGTGAACAACAAAAATAAAATGCATGGTTTCCACTCTCATGAAGATTACTGTTTAATAGGTTATACTGATGTTAATCAAGTAATCACATTAATGAACACATGAATTAGACAAATAAAACAAAAAAAAAAAGGAGTACTATTTTATTAGCATATATAACAAAGGAATCTGAAAATACCAGAAGGGAATTAGCACTGTCCTGAAAAAGTCACTGGTGCTGACATCCATAGGATGCATAGTGGTTAATAAAGGAGGTAAAAAGGAGAGAGAAGTGACTGACCATTCCAAAGTCATGTGCTAGAAAGCGCCTAGTTTTATAGGCCATGTTAAAGCTTTGGGTCCTTATTTTCAGAACACTGGGAAAGCCTGGAAGAGAAGCCCAGAATTGAAGGAGGAAATTAGGCTATATAGGCTGTTACTAAAATCTAGGCAAGAGATGACGGTAGCTTTTTTTTTTTTTTTTTAGGATATTGGTGATGAATATATGGCTATTCTCTGGAGATAAAAAAAAATCTGCAATCTGGCCGGGCATGGTGGCTCATGCCTGTAATCCCAGCACTTTGGGAGCCCGAGATAGGTGGATCACCTGAGGTCAGGAGTTTGAGACCAGCTTGGTTAACATGGTAAAACCCCGTTTCAAATAAAGATAGAAAAAAATTAGTCAGGTATGGTGGTGCACCCCTGTAATCCCAGCTACTCAGGAGGCTGAGGTAGGAAAATCAATTGAACATGGGAGGTGGAGGTTGCAGTGAGCCAAGACTGTGCCATTGCACTCCAGCTTGGGTAACAAGAGTGAAACTCTGCCTCAAAAAAAACAAAAACATGAACAAAAAAAACTGCAATCCATGAGGGAAGATTGGTTGTGTTGGGTAAAGGAGGTTAGGGAGGGAGAGGCAGATGTCAAGGAAAATTACTAGTTTTCTGACATGTCCAGTTAAATCCCGAATTAGCCAAGGAATTCTGGAAAGTGATCAGGTTTGTAGAGAGGTGACCATGAGTTTCGTTTGGGGCTTACAGTTACCCAGATTTTTTTTTTTAATGTGCAGACCAATAAGATATATGAGTCTAGACTTCAGAGGAGAAATCTATACTGGAGATGGTTATTTAGAAGTTAGATTATTGGTAATAATTAATAAAATAAGCATTAGTAGCATGATCTAGGAAAAGTATATATAGGATAGGAAGAGGACAAGACCTAAAACTCAGCTTTGAGGAAACCCAACAGTGGACAAAAACTTTAAAGTGGTAGCAAGAAAATTGTTTAAATGATTGACCATGGTGACGAAACTGGTTCCATTTGTTTAAACCTCAATGTATGACTGGATTTAAAATTCAAAGCATAATCTAACAAAAGTCCCCAGTTTACCCCTGCCAGGTTTTGATGTGTTGAATTGATGAATGAATGAAGTCTTAACTCTATCTCACTGTAAGATAGAGTTTCACTGTAAGAACTAAGCACAATTCCCTATTGCTTTGCAGCTCACTTCAATTTTTTTTTTCCTTAATTCTGAGACTTCTAGGTATCATGGGCCCTAAGAGGTGACTTTTCTCCTGGATGGCTGTAAACAATGTCTCACTCATCTCTGTATACACTTACTCAGTAACAATAGCTCCCATGGAGGGAGAATGCCAGCTACTTTACTGCATTATCTCATTTTTGTAGATTTAGAAATTGAGTCTCAAAAAGATTAAGCAACTTGTCCAAGGATACACATTAGTAAATGTCAGAATAAGACCAATACAAAGGCCATTCTCCTGAGGAGTATGCTGTCTTGTCCAAATAAAATCACAAATGGACAAGCTCATTACATGCTCCAACTTTCCTGCTATAGTGTTCAAATATTTAATGCTAAGTAGGATCTTTCTCTTGGACACAGAAGATCACTATTAAAATAATCATTATTTAATATCTCATGTCTCCCAGTGTAGCACAAAAATTGCACTGAAATCATCTGGATTAAACCAGAGGTTCTCAGGCCTTCAGGCTTCTCTCCTTCCCAATCCCACTACCAGCCACTGTCAAAATTCAGTTTCAGTGAGTTGAAGTGAAGCCAGGTCATTTGCAGTTTTAATGAAGTTTCACTTTTTTTTTTTCTGTACACAAAACTTAAGTTTTCTTTTGCACACTGTAATTTGAAATCCATTGATTTAGCAGGACTCAACTTATTCTTATTGAGCTGACTTAAAATAGTACTTAATTTGAGTGTATCTACTGATAAAGATGAATGTGTCTAGTCATGAAAAGAACAGGTCTGAGACACATAATACAAACTGAATAAATGAGCAGTCCAGAGATTAGTATTTGAGGAGGATGCTTAAGTTTTTATATGTGGGAAGGCAGGTTAAAACAAGCTTGCCATTAATGATATTGTCTATTTCCTCCCCTGCCTTGACCAGCCATTTCTTTGAGAAGGCAAGATTTAACCTTCTGCTTCTACTGGGAAACTGCTTCCACTTGATGAAAAGCCCTTTTGGAAGGCAGAGGATAGAAATGGCCTCTGCAAATGATTACAGATTGTTATGATTCCATTTTGAGGATGGATGCCAAGAATCGTGACTGAATGCAACATTCTTATCTACAGGGGATTCCTCCAGCCAGTGCTCATGTATATTTTCCAAAATGCATCATTATATCTGCAGCGTAACCACAAATGCTGAGCCCCAAGGCAGACATTGCTATTGCAAAAGTACTTCCCCAGGCTGTGACACTGAATAAAGCTTGTTTTCTTCCCTGACCTTTGTTCCATAAAGCTACAAAGGTTCCTTGGAATTTCTTCAGTTATTTTTTTATTTTTAAAGCATCTATGCTATTCTTTTAAAAGCGGTTTAGACATAGTGTGATGGTGTGAAGGGATATGTGGTTTCTCAGACCCTGTGAAGCCAGAAGCTGCAGAAGGAGATATAGACTAAAGCAACTCAGAGGCCTAGATCTTATTTTTAAGGAACCTATATACACACTATGCTTCACTAGAACACTTCGGCAAGTTTTTGCATCATCAAACACCAGTTTTGATGTAGTTGCCTGAAAGGCTTGACACCCAACTAGGGAATAACTTAGGTTTAAGATTTAAGCATCACCCTGAGGGTTCTCTTCCTCCAGAGGGCACACTCATTTCCCTGCATGAACTGGACATTTCCTCCTATTGATTTGCAGGTCACAAAGAACTCAACAGAAGTACTGACCCCTTTAGACCTTGTCACTCACAGGCATGACAGATGTGTGGTCTGAGGAATGTTCAGGAAGGGACGTGGGGGCAGCTTAACCTTGCTATAGTCAGCAGTGCTGTCTTTGTTTATATGCTTCTGTAGACTAGGAACTGAGAAGACCCCAAGCTGCCAACTGCCTCATGAGTGAATGTAACATTCTTTTGGTACGTAGAAGGGTCCTATTTATTTGTGCCTTTGTTTAATAGAGTTTATCACTCTTAAGAGCCAAAGACTTTAGATTAGGGCATCCCTGCCAGTGTATTAAATAAATATAAACCAATTCAACAAAAATGTATTGATTACTTAATATGGCCAGATACTGGAGATATTCTGATTCTCAGAATCCTGCATTCCTTAGAATCACCTGGAAAGCATGTTAAAATGCAGAATGCTGGGCTCCATTCCCAGAGTTTCTAATTCAGCAGATCTGGGATGGGACCCAGAAATGACATTTTTAATAAGTTTCCAGGGAATTATGACGTTGCTGGGCTAGGAACCATATGACCACTGCTTTAGACAGCTGAAACATGGTCCTTGGTTTACAAGGTTGGGTATAAGATATAGTTAATCCAAATACTTGACTTAAGTATTGATTAAGTACTTAATAAAGAGTTGTTGAACGGAAGAATAAATGAATGAAAACACAGAATGGATACAGTGTGTGAGAATATGGAAGGGTGGTTTTATTCTGGTTACATAGTGTGCCATTTGAAGAGTCATCAAGGGAGGAGCTAGCTGCATTGGGCTTCAAAGGTCAAGTTGAATTTGTTAACGAAATGGCTGGCAGGAGGAGTTTCCAAGATAAAAGAACGTATGGCAAAGGAACAGAGAAGAGAAAGGAGATGAGTGTGGTGGGAAGTAGTGAATAACTTGTGGGTGTATAAGACATTACACAGGGCCATTCCTGAGCCTTGCCCCTCCCACAAAAGCCACTACTGGTCCTCCTTTTTCTACCTTCTTAAAAATTATCTGCTTCTTCTTTTACTACTTATTTTCTCTCTTACCACCCTGTACTTTCCTCTTTGAGCAACTGTAATATTCCTTATATGAAGAACCTTTGGAACTAACTGTGGAAGATGCTTTTGGGGCCACCGTCATATCCATCCAACCCACCTCTTATTTGTAAGCAGCTATAACAGAGGATTCTATGCACACAATTGAGAGCCACATCAACTATGTTGCATAGCTTCTTTCTACTCTCTTTCTACTTTTTTGTCTCAGTGCTTCCTCCAAAGTTCAAGAACTGTGTTAGCTCCTATGCAGGAGCAGCCAGAAGGGTATGGAACTTTATAATCTGGGAGACAGCCATTAAAGAGCGGGGGAAAGGTTTCAGTGGATGCTTGACTCAGCATCTTGTCTTTTGAAAGCAGGGTTTCTTAGAGGGTCTACTGTGGAATTAAACCCGGTTCCCACAGTGGTAGCCACATCAGTAACACACACCTTATTTATTGTTGTTGCTGTTGCTGACTTATCCTCCTCACCTCTCATTCTACCTCTGCCTCTACCTTGTTTCCTGGGATCATCTCCCAAATATATTACCTGCACCTAAACCCTCATCTCAAGAACCTAAACTGAGATGTGGCCTCACAGGAAACACACAACACAGTCCTAGCTATTCACTCCTTGCTTGCTTGTCTGAGGTGATGGCCTTTGGCTGCAGTGGACCTGCAAATAGCAGAACATGGATTAGCCAGTTTCCTTTGAGACTGCAAACGCTTTTACAGAATGAAAGATTTACGGTTTAAACTGTTTACAGGTTGTTTCCAATTTGAGCGACAAATTTATTTACTTAAAATTGACTATTGACTTTTTTTTTTCTTTTGAGACAGGGTCTCATTCTGTCACCCAGGCTGGAATGCTGTGGCATCATCATGGCTCATTGCCTCCCAGGTTCAAGCCATCCTCCCACCAAGGCCTCCCAAGTAGCTGGGACCACAGGTGCACATTACCACACCTGACTAATTTTTAAATATTTTTATAGAGATGGGGACTCTCACTGTGTTGCCTAGGATAGTCTCAAACTCTCAGGCTCAAGTGATCCTCCTGCCTCAGCCTCCCAAAGTGATGATGACAGGCGAGTCACCACGCCCCGCAACCCTTGATTTTTGTGACTTTAGTCTCATAAGTTTAAATGAGAGCTACCTCCAGGATAATCCAGAAGTTCTAAACTGTTATAAATCCAAAATAAGACTTATGATGTTAGAAAGTAAGATATAAAAATATCCACATCACATGAGTTGACAAACGTATCAGTCTGTGAGACAAGGATACTTCAGATACTTCAACAATGAAGCCCTGGGAACGGAAAATCAAATGACTTTTCAGGTGGGGCTTGAAAACAATGAAGGGAAGTCACAAGAAAGACTAATGGTTTTTTCTAGGATCCACTCCAAGCTGATTCAAATTGGAAACCTAATTTTGTGAACTTGATTTGGGCGTTTTCATAAGAGCACAGGCATTTAGCAGCAGGTAAATTCTATAACTGCCTTTCAAGAAGATGATAGCAGAGGCTTTTTAGTGGACGGAAAAATGAATGGTCACCAGCATGAATATTTCATCATTCACTCCCCAGGCACCAGGGGATCAGAATATACAAATTACACTGATGTGATGCCAGGAGGCTGTCCAGAGCTCTCAAGGTAGGAGGCTCTGGAAAAGTACTTGAAATTCTAACCACCACATAATATGATCTAAAGACAGCTGGAAACCTCAATAAGCATTTGAGGGTCTTAAAAAGCACTCAGTTTCAGGTATCCTTACTTTTTGCTAAAATCACTGAAGATGCTGTTGGGGAACAACTTTGCATGCAATTTCACCCTAATTCTAATCTGAATGACTTATCTCAGTGAGATCCTGAGTTTCTCCCTGTCTTATTAATGTCTTCAGAACTCCCCACACCCACACAAAAATTTAAAATCTCCTAATGTATGGGTCAGGAGGAATGAAAGACCAAAATAAAAATCACAAGGTGAGGGAATGAAAACTAGAATGGATGGGAAAAAAGGTATGTGGGAAAGGTCACAAAACATCCTCTCTTATCCTAAAATGCTCAATTCTTTCAACATACGTAATTTATGCCCCAAGCTCCTCTCTCTGCCTAATATTTGTAGAGAGTTTTATATTTCATAATATACTTTCACACACATGGTATCAATTGATCCTAACAACTATCCTAAAAAGAGACAGGACAAGTATTTTCATCCCTATTTAAAGGATAAGTGCTAAGTTACTTGCCCAAAGTCCTAAGGTTACTTAGAAACATAGAATCCAGTACTTCTGACTCCCATTCTATTGCATTTTCTGCTAAGCTGCCTCTCCCAAAGCAAACGGCAGATGAACCTTCACTTGGACAGTTTCCCTAGGAAGGTGTTCACATTTGTGGTTGAAAACTGAGTGGCACCTCGAAGTGGGTTTTGTGGTCTGTTACATGTTTATCTTTCCTCTGAGAACCAGATCTTGGGCCAGCCTGCCTACATTTCAGTCCTGGATCCTCCATTTACTAAATGTATGGCTTTTGTAAAGTTATTCAACTTCTATGTCATACATTTTCTATCTATAAAACAGGAATAAATATAATCCTTTCCTGGAAGAAATAAAATCATCCCTATTTGCAAATGACCTAATTCTATAGAGAGAAAACCCTAAAGACAAAGAAACATATTAGAACTAATAAACAAATTCAGTAAAGTAGTAGGATAAAAAAAATCAGTTCTTTACACCAATAATGATCTATACAAAAATCAAAAAATATTTACAGTAACATTTACAGTAGCATCAAAAACATAATACTTAGAAATAAACTCAACCAAGAAAGTGAAACATTGGAAAACTATAAAACATCAATAAAAGAAATTGAAGAAGACACAAATGAAGAAAATATATCTAAAATTAACAGATTGAATAAGTAATATTTTAAATTTTTATACCCTCCAAAACAATATGCCTATGCAACATAATCCCTATAAAAATTTTAATTATTTTTTTGTAGAAATAGAGCATTCATTGCACAGTGAACACCCAAGTGTGCTTTATAGTTCCCTTGGCTTTGACCCTGTGCTAGAGTATTGCCTGTTCTTCTCCTCTGCATTGAAAGGAATATTTACCTTTTAAATGTATTCAGTAAGCCAGCATATTAAATAACCTAGTGTTCAAAGATATGATGATCCAGGATATCCCTTCAAAAATTATCTGAACTTTATCATGAACTATAGTTGCATCTAATTGAAGATGCAAGTGTTATTGTGTGTTTATTATAGGGCCTTCATCCCAGAATAAGTACTGAAGGATTTGAAATTTTAAAAATTTTTAAAAATAGAAAATCTAATACTAGAATTCATATGGAATAGACAAAGCAATCTTAAGAAAGAAAAAGTTGAATCAACTTGTAGACCTCTAGATCCAGGTTGGCAATGTCTGTCTCATTGCCTAATTTCCTTCCTTCCCTTCTCTCCTTCCCTCTCTCCCTCTCTCCCTCCCTCCCTTCCTTCCTCCCTTCCTCCCTTCCTGCCTTCCTCCCAAAAAAAAAAAAAAAGAAAAGAAAAAGTTGGAGCTATCACAATTCCAGATTTCAAATGATGTTACAAAGCTGTAGTAATCAAAACAATATGTTACTGGCATAAAAACAGACACATAAACCAAAGAAACAGAATAGTGAGCCAGAAATAAAGCCAAGCATAGATAGGCAACTAATTCTTGGCAAGGCAACAAAAAGACACAATGTGGAAAGAAAGGATAGCTCTTCAATAAATAGTGCTGAAAAACTAGATAACCACATACAATAGAGTGGAGCTGGATTTATCTTATACCATACACAAAAAAGTCCACTCAAAATGCAATAAAGATGTAAGATCTGAAAACACAAGACTTCCGGAAGAAAACATAGGGAGAAAGCCCTTGACATTGGCTTTGGCAATGATTTCCTTGGCTATCACACCAAAAGCTCAGGCAATAAAAGTAACAATAAACAAGTGAGACTACATTAAACTGAAAATCTGCTGCACAGTAAAGAAAACAATCAACAAAATGAAAAGGGAGCTTACAGAGTGGTAGGAAATATTTGTAAACCACGTAAATCAAGGAAATGCAGATCAAAACCATGAGACATCACCTCACACCTGTTAGGATAGCTGTTATCCAAAAGTCAAAAAATAAAAATGTCAGTGAGGATGTGGAGAAAAGAAAATACTTGTACAATGTTGGTGAAAATGCAAAGTCGTACAACAAAAATAGTGTATGGAAGTTCCTCAATAAATCAAAGGTAGAACTAGCACATAACATAGCAATCCCTCTGCTTGGTATATATCTAAAGGAAATGAATTCAGCACCTCACAGAGTTACCTGCACTCTATGTGGATTGCAGCATTGTTCACAATAGCTAAGATATTCCCACAACCTAAGGGTCAATCAACAATAAATGGATAAACAAAATGTGGCACATATATATTAGAAGAGAATATCATTCAGCAGTTATAAAGAGGTCTTGTCATTTGCAACAACACAGATAACCCTGAAGGGCATTACACTGAGTAATATAAGCCAGGCACAGAAATAAAAATAACTACTGCATGGTGTCATTTAATGTGGAATCTTTATAAGTTGCACAGGTAGAAAGAGTAGAATAGTGGGTAGCAGGAGTGGGCGGGGGAGGAAATACGGAGATGTAGGTCGGAAAGATACAAATTCACAGTTATGCAGGAGGAATAACTCTAGAGACCTAATGCACAGCATAAAGACTATAGTTAATGTTGTATACATACTGAAAATTTGTGAAGAGAGCATATTTTAGGTGCTCTTACTACAAAAAACGGTAACTATACCAGGTGATAGATATGCTAATTTGCTTGACTTTCATAACCATTTCATTATGTCTATGTATCATGTCGTATATCTTAAATGTATATAAAAATATATACATACATACATAATCATCTCATCAAAGAAAGTATTGTCCTTTTCTGATAAGATGGAAGAATCAAAGAAAAATGCAAGTAAGTAATCTTAATACAGTTCCTGTAACTTAGGTGCTGCTCTCATAGAAGCTAGCTGCTATGATAATAAAAATGGTAATGCTGATTGTTGCTATAAAACCCAACCAGGCTAGCATCCCAAGACAGTCTGTGAGTTAGACAAATTTTTATTTTGGCGATACACATCTGCCTTTGGTTTAGCTTTTTTAATTATTAACTACGGTCTTCATGCTTTTACACAAACAAATTTATCTTAAGCTTTTACATAGTTCAATTTTACCCAGGTTAGTATATTTTAACATTTTAAAAACCAGGGCCATGATGTTTAATCTGAGAATATCACATGAAGTCTTTATTTATTTATTTATTTATTTACTGAAATAGGGTCTTGCTCTGTTGCCCAAGCTGGAGTACAGTGGTGCAGTCATAGCTCCTGCAATCTCTGCCTCCTGGGCTCAAGTGATTCTCCCACCTTAGCCTCCCAAGCAGCTGGAATTACAGAAATCTACCACCATCCCTGGTTAATTTTTGTATTTATTCTAGAGACAGAATTTCACTGTGTTGTCCAGGCAGGTCTCAAATTCCTGAGCTCAAGCAATCCTCCTGCCTTGACCTCCCAAAGTGCTGGGATTACAAGTGTGAGCCACAGCTTCCAGACTATTTTTTTAAATTTAAAAACAGTGTTTAAGAAAACTATATATGTGCCCAAACCTTATATGGTTATACAAACACATTTATCTTGAGCTTTTATGTAATTCAATTTTACCCAAGTTAGTAGATTTTAACATTTTTAAATCCAGGGCCATAAAGTTTAGTCCTAAAATATCACATGAAGTCTAACTGATTGATTGATTGATCGATTGATTGATTGAGATAGGGTCTCACTGTGTTGCCGAGGCTGGAATGCAGTACATAACAATATTGTATGGTCATTATTATATTATTATTATATGTCATTATTATTATTACATTATGATATACTGAGAATTTGCTGAGAGTAGACTTTTAGGTGCTCTTACCACACCAAAGAAAAGGTAACTATGCCAGGGTGATGGTTATGTTAATTTGCTTGACCGTTGTAACCATTTAACTACATCTATGTACACCATAACAGCATGTTGTGTATCTTAAATATATATAAAAATAGATAAATGGATAGATAGATATCACATTTCAAAAAAGAAAGTATTGTTCTTCCTGACAAGATGAAAGAATCAAAGAAAAAAGCAAGTAAGTCATCTTCACACAGATGTATATATATACATATAAAAAATAATGGAAATGAGAAACACAAAAACAAGATAGTGATTGCCTCTTGGGGTAAAACAGGGAGATATTGTGAAGAAGCACATAGTAGATTTAATTTAATGAATCGGTTTTGGGGTTCTGTGTCAGTTTTACAGATTCTTTTTTTTTTTTTTTTTTTTTTTTTTTTGAGATGGAGTTTCGCTCTTGTTACCCAGGCTGGAGTGCAATGGCGCAATCTCGGCTCACCGCAACCTCCGCCTCCTGGGTTCAGGCAATTCTCCGGCCTCAGCCTCCTGAGTAGCTGGGATTACAGGCACGCGCTACCATGCCCAGCTAATTTTTTGTATTTTTAGTAGAGACGGGGTTTCACCATGTTGACCAGGATGGTCTTGATCTTTTGACCTCGTGATCCACCCGCCTCGGCCTCCCTACAGATTCTTAATAAATACAAAAATAAAATAGGGCTGTGTATAGACAATGGATAATATATTAGGGATTTTCATTCATTTAATGTTTTAGATTGAAAATATTAAAGTTAGAATTAAAAAGCACAAGATCAATTCAAAATAATTGGATAAATTTTCAAGAATATATTGTATACAAGGAACACAAAGTAAAGTATATATTTATGGGGAATATATAGTATTTAATATTTAGCAGATTAAACAATTCTCATAAAACTTAAAGTTATTCCCCTGGTACACTTCTGTTCTAATTCATTGGTTCTACACTGATTGTATCCTTCTCAGTGAAATTATAATAGGGAATGTGCTTCCATAGAGTCAAGAGGACTCAAATATAGCAAAAAACTTGGCCCACTTAGTAAAAGCAATTATAAAAATTGCAAGATTCAAATTTTTCATTTCTAAAATTTTAGGACCCCTTATTTATTCTGTGGGCAAGGCATGCTTTAGCTTAAGTCCTCTTAAATTTAGCAGCTTAATAATTTAGACCCCTTAAAGCAGCTACAGAAAAACTGGTGATCCATATTTTCAAAGGGTGTATGAGTGAGTCTGGTAAAGAGTTAATTATAAATAAGTATTGTTAAATTAATGAATCTATTTGGAAATTATGATTGTCTTTCCAACAAATTGTTACTCAAGTCTTCAAAATACTACAGTATATTGATTTTGAAAGAATCTGCCAAAGGAGGATGAGGACAGCCTTTTTTCTGCATTTTGTTGAACAAGTTAGCAATGTTTTGCATAACCTAATGCATTTTCAAGTTCAGTGAGTCATATCAGTGACAAGGCTTAACCTTAGGAAGTTCTAGGAAATTCAGCAAAATTAAATTCTTGCAGCACTTGGTTCCAAAATGTTCTTATCTAAAGAGTTAGTTCAGTTAACTATTTCGATTAATGTTTATAACACACGTTTAGCTATTTCACACATTGAAATAAATTAAATGTACATACTTTTCTTTGCAAAGGACAGTGTAGTTACCTCCCCAATGTTCATTCCATAGTACCTTCATTGTACAGCAGCAATGTGATTTTGAGTAGGACTGACAGGACCCAAACTCCAGAAGGTATCCCAATTGATTTAAGCCAATTAAGAAAATTTGTATCTCTTGCTAGAGTGATTGATTTAAAAAGGGTTCATCCAGAGAGAGGATAAAGACTTTTATTCAAATAGTCATGAGAATATATGTTCTTCAAAATACTGATATAGACATAGAGGTGCACGCCTGTATGAGTTCTTGCTGGTGACCATCATGTGACCATGAGGAAGCTACCCTGGGGATGGACACAATACACAGGGAAGGTAAAGCAATGACAATTGCAGAGAAACAGATTCAGGACCTCAGTTTAACTATGCCCAAAGGCTGCTCCACCTCTGAAATTTTCCATTAATGAATCACAAATCTAATTAGCTAATAGGTTTGAGCTGAAAGCAACTTAGCATTCAGGTTTTGATAACAGAAACTAGTTGAATTGAGGTAAAAAGAACAGTGATGGGGGCTTTTCTATCCAAAACAGCATAATCAATAATCCCTTGTATTTAGATTTTTCTAATAACTAATAAACCATAAACAATCAAAGGAATAAGGCATGAATGGAAATATCATCCATGGCTGTGGTGATTTCCGGATACATATGATGAGAAATAAAATGATACATACACACTAAGCCTCTGCTTTTATATCAGTAAATGTTCCAAAAACCTGTGTATTTCCTACTGAAGGAAAATTCAAATTTCATATCAGAAGGCTGGCACACTCATTGAGTTAGGTGAGAAGTTTTACTTCAATACCAACATTGTGATATTTCCACATCAGAGATATTCTGAACTGAATAAGGCTATGCTTTCTGCCTCTGCCTCAGTGCACTTGTTTTAGCAATAAGGATACACTGAAATTCAAGAAGGTGAGTAACTTACATAGTGGTAGTGGTAGAACAGTGATAAAAATTGAAAACTCTGCCTTCTTTATCTAGTGATTTGCTGACTGCACCATAAAAATCGATCTGAAAAATGTTCTCTCAGTCAACTATTGCTGTGTAACAAGCCACTCTAAAATTTAGTGTCTTAAAATTATTATATTCTTTAAACTCTGTGGGTTAGCTACAATGGCTCTACTTCAGAATGCAGATCTGCTTGTCTGCTCTTCTTCTCTCTAATCTTCCTTAGATCACGGGCTCATCAGAGGAAGTTCTTCCCATAGAGATGGCAGGGGTGCAAAAATGATCGCACATACACCAGCGTGTCTCTTGTATTACATATGCTGACTTCCCATTGGCCAAGCCAAGTCACGTGGCCAAGTCCAAAGTCAAGGGGAAGAAATGGCAAAGTTACTGTCAAAGGGCAAAAAAACTGCCGACAATCCAATCTACTGCAAATGTAAACAGAAGAACATTGAGGAGAAAATACAGTTCCTCAAGTCAAGTCAACATAACACAAATGAGGTTTGTTATGAAGAGAAAAAGCATCAAGGCGTTGCAGTTTTGGAATCCCCTGTGTGATGAGTGCAAAGTGTTTGTCTCATCTGAATCAAGTTCATTTATCTAGCTTGAGATGAGAATTAAAACCATAAACTTCTCATTAAATATTAAATCACAGCTCTCTCACTCGGGCAAATTAGCCTAGATATTACTGATGTCAATGAAACTTCATCCAAACTCCAATTTGAAGGTGTAGATTTGAGCACAGACTGGTTGTATATAAACAGAAGACTTTATCAAGGACAGATAATCAAAATATCATTCTCCAACCTTGAAAGTCATATTGAGAAGACATTTTCAGATTATGTTAGAACCATTTAATTTACTTTGGGCCAGAAATAAAATTGTTCTTGTTTTGCCCGCACTGTCAAAATGCCACCCACTTCTGATATGCTCCTCCTTTTCTCAGGAGGCAAGAGGTTTGTTATGAGAACAATTTAAAGAACAAATGACCAGATCCCAAACAACTCTAATAGAGGAAACAGAAAAGGATTAAAGAAACAGGGAGGGCAGGGAATTATGTTAAGGCTATATGAAATATTGGAGCCACATCAGACAATATGGAAGCTGCAGGAGCAACAGACGGATCAGTAGCAACTGCAGGTGGCTGCCCTGAGGCTGATCACCACCACAGCAGGATCCTCTGAAGCTGGTACCTGTCATCACATGATCAATGGAAACTATACCAGGAATGTATGTAGAAGAAAACAATGATCATTTATTAGTTGTTCCACCATAAACGTGTAGAATAGAGCACAAATTACACAGTAAAACAGAATCTGGATTCAAGTCTGACTACTATAAAAATGAGTCCTGGCCTCACTACTTCACTAGCTGTGGCAATTTTTGCAAACCACTTTGATTAACCTACATAAGCCTTAGATCCCCTCACCTGTAAAATGAAGAAATTAATATCTATCTCTGTGTTGTCGAGAGAACTAAATGGAGATAGCCTATGTGAAATAACTAGCATGATGCTTAGCAAGTGGCAAAGGTGTATACATAGTAGCTAAAATCATTTTTCAAGCAATTTTAATGAAAGGGTTTTTTTACTACACTAGGGGCAGATAGATGTTTGTTGGAAAACTGGTAATTTACCTTTCCTCTCTCATTTTTCATGGTTTTCCAATAAGCTTCACCAATATGCATCATCCATTTGAATAAAAAATAATGATTTTATTAGAATGCACCAAAAACAGTTTCAATAAACAAAGATTATTGTATACTTTATTTGGTGTTTCTTAGTATAAGTTATTAAAAATAAAGATTCCCAAACATCTGATTCAGTCACAATTTGAGGAATCTGCATTTTTTAACTTCACTGATTTATTCTGAGGCAGATGGCCTATATTTTGAGAAAAAAATAAAAATAGCATAAACCATGGTCTCCTACATATAAAAAGCAGAATGTTTAGAAATATTTCAACAGATCCTCACCAGACTCCATGGATTGCCATTTCCAAAGAGATTAAGAACAGCATTATAAATGAAAGCAGATTAGCTCAGGATATACTATTTGTAAGAGAGGAAATTTCTCTTCCTACACTCAGTTCTTTAAAGAATTTGGGCCTTGTCATTTTTCTGTGTGATATTCCACAATATAAAGAAATAAATGAGGATATCTGGAGCTAGCAAAATATCTACAAAAAGTTCTTCTGAGAATATGATTACACATGAAGCTTTCACGATGGATTTACAGCCCTAGAAAGCAATCTCATGGGAAAATAAACTCTTTTTAGTACTTTGAGTGACCCAGTGGTGTCATTCAGTTCAAAGTCTTTATGTGTTTACATCTGGTGGCACTAAAGTGGCTCGCAGGTAGGAAATCATGCCATAGACCTTCCAGCTTATTAATACCTGGGCTGGAATGAGAACCACAGTCTTCAAAGATTTCTTTTTGGTTATTTCTGAGAAACCAGTGAAATTCAGTGTAGAGTCCCAGTTAGTGAATGAAAGTACAAGATTACAAGTCATTTTCAGTAATTCTGGAGATCTGAAGGGGAATCTAATAACATAGCTATAGAAGACAAATTTAAAAAGCATCTTTCTTTGCTTTTACCTGGAATAATGTAAATTCAGTATGGTCACACTGATGTTTCCATGCTGGCCAGAAGCTCCACAAAGTTTCTGAAAAAGATTGAAGAAGTCAGTGTATTATAAAAAGCTACCTCAGGGTAGAATTTCCTGAAATATGATTGGTGGATCTGACTCTGACACAAGAGCCATTAAGTAAAGAAGACACCCCTATCTAAGTAGAATCTGCTCACTCAGACTAAAATGCGGAGACAGCTAAACTAAAGTTACCCAAAGCAATGAATGATGCTTATTGCCTGTATAACTTCATTATGTAGTAGCATCATAACTGAAGTAATGATTTATGTATTTTCATAATATGATGGTAAATGTGGATTATTCATTTAAATCTGGATTCATGCTAAAATGGAAAGCCAGTAAGAACTCAGATGGAACTAATTATTTATTGTTTAATGCATGTAGGTTAGAAAAAAATATTTCAAAACACAAATCCTTAGTGACATTAAAAAGAAAAATAAAGTCCCCAAATTACTGTACTATATGAAGCTACTTCCTGTTACAAATTTACATTTTAGGCCCCTGAGCTATAATTTGTAAATTCACAAAGGGAACAGATTTTCAGGAAAAAATACCTACAAAACAGGGGCTGTTTGGGCAGAATTTAACTTCACATTCAAAATGAATAAAACCATTTTTTTTCCACTAGAAACCCCAAACCTTGAAACATATTGCTTCATGGCTTAAGATAAATATACCCAGCTAACCTGGTTATATCGAACATTTAAATTCATCTTAAAATAATACTTATGGAAATTCCACATATTTTTGACCTTATATATTCCAGTTAACTTGGTTAGGTCATTAGATCTACACCAAAGCTTATTATTCCTGCTTACTCTCTTGCCAGGCTTTTATCTTTTATTCTAGCTGCAAAGCTTCATGAGTGTCTTCTATGAAGCCATTTGGCACTATCTGATCTTACTTTCTCAGATGACTACTCATAATTGACCATAAAGCACTAGGGCAAAGACGCTGTGACATTAAAAAGAAAGATGCAGTAACTTAGTTAAATATGAACTGCATAGGAACTCTGTTAGCTAAACACATTCAAAAACAAACAAAAGGAATCAAGTTGCCTACCTAGATACTCGACAAAATTACTATCAACATATTAAACATTAGGAGGCACTATCCTGCATAGTTGGTCAATTCTGTCACTGTAATCTTCAGATTAAAAAATGCAAATTCATTTGGCCACAACTGCACACAAGCTTTGTAGATTTCTTTTTTAATCATTTTAAACATTTTACATTTTCAACATTTTTAATCCTTTATATCAATTGCCAATAATTCAAGTCAGACTTCCCCATAAATCTCAAGATTTGTATCAAAAATCCCAAATTCCAATAGATCCAAAAATAAGCAATCAAGGAATGCCCCAAAGTATTACTCTTAAATTATTCTTTAAATATTTAAACAATGCAAAGGAAGAAAGTTAACATTGGCTAGATACCTACCCTATTCTATGCATCATTCTCAGCACTTCAGATGAAATCTCTTAATATCTGTATACATCATATTAATACACTCACTTTCGATGGAAATTAAAGCTTGAGAGATTGAATGGCCCAAGAATGAGAGCTAATAGATGGCAATGCTGAAACAACCCCTACAGAAGTAGCTCAATTTTTACTACATTATCCTCAATTAAATTAGATGCAGAGTTGTACTCAGTACACATATTCAGTGCATCAGAGCTATTAGGTTACAAGTAACAAAAACTTAAACTAGTTTAAACAAAATAACATACTTTATTAACCTTAAACAAAGAAGAAATTGAAACTGGCTTTAAGAATGACTAGCATTGTGGACTTAAAGTTAAGCCTCTCTCTTTCTTCGCTCTACACTGATTTCTACACATAGTAAAGGGCATGGTCCCAGAAACATCACTCTCTAATATCACTGTCTTGGGATATAAAGCCCCCATCTACCAGCTGCTGATAAAAACGTATTTAGGGCAAAGTCTCTCAGCAGCACTATTATTGACATTTTGGACTGGATGATTCTTTGTTGTGAGGTCTGTCCTGGACATTGTATCTGTTTAGTAGCATTGTTTACTCTTACCCAGTAGCTGCCAATAGCACCCCCAATCATTCCCATCATAACAATTACAAATTGTTTGTAATGCCAAATGTCTTTCACTGTGGGGTAGCAAAATATTCTTATATTGAGAACCACTGCTTTAGAGAGAAATAGGACTACTCTTGTTCAATGTAAGGACCTACTCTTCAACAATTCTCATGCCCAGGAAATGGAGACATTTTAAAAGACGGCAACTCCAGTTCAGGCCACATGCTGCAATGGCATTGTGGGAAGGGGGGATAAAATTAATTAAGGGGAGAAAAGTACAGCATCGACGTGGTCCCTAAGAAAGTCATTGAGACTGGGCTCTGCTCCAATTTGTGTTAATTCCATGCAGATTATAGCAAGAAAGCAAATCAAATGAGCATCTTTACCTGACCCAAATGAAGTCTTATGAATCTTTCATGGCCAAATGCCCACATCTTCTATTGCATTCACTATGATTTTCTATATTTCAATTGCTCTAGTGGAACATATAATATATGCTATTTTTTACCAAACTCAATATTCCAAACACATTTTTTAAATGTGCAGTAAGTCTACTTGTTTGAGGTAGAAGATTATAATAATAGCTAACACTTATTGAGTGCCTATTAAGTGCCAGGCACTAATTTAAACCCTTTGCATTTATCTTATTCAATACTGATAATGGTCCTATGAAATAGGCATCATTGTTAGCTCTATCTTACAAAAGAAGAAAAATATCTTACAGAGGTTAAGTGACTTACCCATGTTCATCTAGCCAGGATTTCAAATCACGTCTGTTAAATATTAAAATTGGTGCTCTTAGGCTATCAATAGTTTTTCAGGGCCCAATATTGAAGAGCCAGGAAAGAAACAATAGAAGTCAATGTGGTTCTTCTTTTCCCTCTTCTCCAGTTATCTCCTCCCACCTACACCACATTCCTTACCCCTACACACACACATACTTCTAGAAATAAAGAAAATGCCACTGAGACATTTTGAAAGGTAAATTTCTAATAACTAGAGACTCAACTCAAAAACAAAACACTGAAAAGGATAGGTGAGAGTTAATCAGCTTTCATTCCTATTTAATTGTAACCCCTTTTCATTGATGCTTATGAAGCAGGAGGGCAAAGGATGGACAGGATAATTGCTCAGAAATATACCCCTCAGACCAGGCTGATACAATCCAGTCTTAAAATACACTAGTCAAAATGCTTTCCTGGCCTATACATTGGAAAAGTTGTAGTAGCTTTCAATTGTTTTAATGCATAAGCAGTTATATGCCAGGCACTACATTAGATGGCTATGCACATCACTGACAATTTGCAAAAGGCCAGTAGGATCTTAAAGCAGCAGCCCTAGTTTTCAAAAAGGGGAAAACAGACTTACCTCAAAGTGAGACCAGTTGGTAAAACTTGATTCATAACTCCAGAAAAAGGAGTCCCAATGCTGGATATTTTTTCCCATGGTTCTCCCACATAAAGGATTGTTTCCCTATGGCTATTTCTCTAAGGGTTAAGGGATGGCTGTTTAACCCTTAGAGAATTAAACTATGCACTTTTATGGGACATTCTCGGCAGTAATGCTCATATTTAAAAGGCACACCAAGGTACTTCAATGTCATGGATATTTCCCCAGGTCCCTAGTATTAATATAGAGGTTAGCATGAACTTTCAGATGGTTTTAAGTAATACTCTTGAATGGCAGTCATGAAAGGACTTTGCCCCTCTACATCAAATTACGTCCTTTTCACAAATCCCCATTTCTGTAATAAGTGGTGCAAACCAAAAGGTGTTTTAAGTTTTACTACTTTGCAGATTTGCAACATTGCATATAATGCAGAAGAATATTAAAAACTTTTGTAAAAACTTAAGAATTTTGATAAACTTTTAAAGCAGCATTTACATGTAAATAGAGCTACACATGGCACACACTTGCACAAGGGCTTGGGAAAAACATGCAATATAGGTGAGAAATACGTCTATTGAAATTTTCTCACAGGCTGCCCTTGTAATTAAACTACAGGTGCTGGTGCAAGCAACATCTATGTTTCAAGTCAATCAGGGACTAAACCTAAAAGGCAGTAAACAGCCTGCAGTTTACTCAATCCTGAAGAATACATGGTTCATATAGCATGCTTTTATTATAACCAATTAAGTGTGACTTTTGAAAATAAAAGTGTTCTGTGCATCTTTGTGTAAATAAAGTACATAATTTTTCACCTTGTTAAAAAAAAAAAAAAAGAAATATACCCCTCGGGAGCAGCATCACAGCAAGCAGAATTCCTTTACAGAGAATTAGAAAAACTAGTTGCAGATCTTAAATGCTACAGAGAGTTATAAAGAAATCATGACAAAGTAGAGTCTAGGAGAAGTCATCAACAATAAGTCCAGGAAGTTTTGAACCTCGGGATAGTTACCAAAGAGGATTTTCTTGCTCCAAATAGAAATCCTTAAGAAGAAATAGGAGTAGAAGGAGACCCAACTAATGGTTTTAGCTTTGCCCCAACAATTTGATTCATTTTTATTAGTCACCTCTTTATTCTTAGTTTTCTCAACTCTAAAATTAGTGTTAGATTATCTTGCCCACTAGACTACTTTTTTCTTTCTGACATATCCAGTAGCCCTGCATCAAGAGACTGTGATGTTGGTGCCACAGGACAACTCTTAATTCTACTTTATCTAACTTAAATAGGTACTAAGCACTATTTTGGGCAACTTCAAATCAACCTGGTCAGGAGAAACTCTACATGCAACTCAGCAATCTAGCTGCATAGAAAAGACTCTATATCAGTAGTGCTCCACTCATTATTCCCTGCTTTAATGTTTTACCACATTCTTCACAAGAACTGCTGCATGACTGTATCTGAATTTCACTGTTTAATTACCTGTATCCTTCAACCTAGACATAGAAATCATCTTGGGTCATGTATTACTCTGTTTTCACGCTGCTATAAAGAACTGCCCCAAACTGGGTAACATATAAGCAAAAGATGTTTAATCGACTCACAGTTCCATGTGATTGAGGAGGCCTCCAGAAACTTACAATCATGGTGGAAGGCAAAGAGGAAGCAAGTCACGTCTTACATGGTGGCAGGAGAGAGAGAGAGAGTCATGTGGGGAACTTCCAAACACTTTTAAACCATCAGAACTCATGAGAACTAACCCACTATCATGAAAACAACATGGGGGAAGCTGCCTCCATGAGTCAATCGTCTCCCACCAAGTTCCTCCCTGGACATATGGGGATTACAATTCGAGATGAGATTTGGGTGGGGACACAGGACACATTGCACAGATTTTGTCACTTTTATGATTGTCTCAGGTCCTGGCAATCCCTATCTCTTCTTCCACTGGTCTCCTAAGCTTATCTATGATGAATTTGGAATCCTCTTAAGTAATCTTTCTCAATATGAATTACCTTTAGTTTGTTCTGTAGTTCTTAAAGCAACTTCAACCCTGGCATACAGATTCAATTCAAAGCTTTGAGGCTTTGAATGACACACCTCAGTGTGCCTCACAGTTCTACACCTACCTGTACCCCAACAGCCTGGATAATCTCTAAGGCCTTTTCAAGTAATAACGTTCTATGATGTCATGGTGCTGTAGCAGTGCTATTAAACATAAAACATTCAACAAAAGAGACAAGCTGAGCTGCAGTTAAAATACTAGATCATGAGCAGATTTTCAAACATTGTCCTTCACCAGGGGCAAAATGGTTTCAGGTTTTCCAACAAGAAATAACCACATAACACCACTATTAGCAATGGAAATATAGGTTTGAAGCCCTATGCTCTCAGAATATACAAAAAGCACATCTCTCCTGTATTGTAGGTGAATTACAGAACGATGGATGTGCCTAGGATCCTAAGCAATTTTCTCTATTCCCTAAAAATGAGTGGGAGTCCATATGTACTTTTCTTGTGATGTGTTAATTACCATGACTAATACTTTACTGAACCTTCTCTTTTTCTCTTGATTGTGGGGTAGGGTGGGGGCGGTGAGACGCTTTAAAAAAAAAAGCATCAGAACAAATACATCCAAATTAATGGACTTCCTCAAAGGGCATGTCCTTCCCCTAACAAAGCCAATGGTCAGACAAACTCCTCTGAAGCTGTACCTTGAAAAACACTTCCATTGTCAGTTTATTAAGTACATTTTTTTAAACTGTCATATCACTTTATGTCCATGTACTGTATTTTCTGAAAAAAAGTCAACTTGATTACCCAGGTTACTGAGTCATTTAGGTTAGCAGGTTTTAACCACGAAATACTTGGGGCTGTTTTCTAAAAACCACTATGACCCATGAAGTCTTAAAATCATGATCCATAAAGTCTTACAAACATTTACACACTGTGCCAAGAGGTGGGGAGGAAAACCTAAAAAAAAAGTTTCAAAGATGTTTTGGTTAGTGATAACATCAATTGTAATACATTTAGAGTCTCTCAAGATAAAATGTTTTTTAGGTGTTAAACTCAGTAAGAAATATAACTTCTTAACGAAGCCTGCACGTTGTGTGTATATATTTTTTATTGAGCCACCACTCATATTATCTATGTATCTTTATAACACTTTATTTCAGAAATGATTTAAAACAGTTTACAAGGAGATATTAAAATATGAGAAACAGCAAAAATTAAAAGTAAAGCAAAAGAGGAACTAAAAAGGAAAACACACTCGGGACATAAATAGAGAACAGGAATGAAGTTTACAACGCACATCATTGTGTGAAATTGTGACCCACAATGTGGCGAGCAGCCAATGAGAAAGGGAAAACCAGGTCAGCTACACAATTCACAATGTTCCGAAGAAAGGAAGCAACTCAACAGCTCAGGGAGAATTGTGTAACTTACAGGATTTCCTTTTCTCATTAACCCATAGGCAGAGCCAGTCAAGCTTTTCCTTAGAAAATGGTTTTGAATCAATTCTATGTCATGGGTGATTAAGCAAATGAGACCCCAAATTCTGTTCCATGTTGAATACTTCATGGAATATAGTTGTAATATTCACAGTTTTAAAATTTTTGAGGCATCTGTAATAAGACACTTGCTTTAACAAAATAAGATTTTAATAATGCTTAATTTTATTCCTCCAAGAGAAGAAAAAATATACTTGCAAATATCTCCTAAAGTTATTTGATTAGGCCACTGTTTGGTGGGATTAGTATGTAATAAATCATCGAAGTTTAAAGAATGTCATCCAAAATACTTTTTATCATAGAACAGTTGATATGCCTTCTCTTCAAGAAATACATGTGCCTAGTTTACTTTTTTAATGGTTTCAGTATTTTATCACATTCCTCTGAAATTATCGGCTATATTGACATACATGTTCAAAGAGGCTTTCACATAAGTCATCTTTGCACATTGCATATAATACTTAAAAATTGAAAGTGCTTAAATGTCCTTCAACAAGACAAGGGTGAAACACTATATGACACGTTCTAGAACACTATGCACATACTAAAATGAATAAGGTAAAGTTAAACTGAGTCTTATGAGAAGATTCTAAAACCTATTTGCATTCTTTTTCTGTTTGCTTTATTAATTCTGATCTCTGGTGGTCATTTTTCTATTTGTTGATTCAAATGGCTTTTTTCATAACATTAGTTTTCCCAACAACTTAATGATTCTCGGTAGTGTGTATCTTTTGTTTTGAGATTCTCTATTAGCCTATCTAAGAATATTGTACAGTTGACCCTCCATATCCATGGGTTCCACATCTGTAGACTGAACCATTTACAGATGAAAATATTCTGAATAAATAATACAAATAAAAAATAAATTATAACTATTTATATAGTATTTACATTTTATTAGTTATAAGTAATCTAGAAACTATTCCAATTGTACTGGAGGATATGTGTAGGTTATGTGCAAATATTACGCTATTTTATATAAGGGGGTTAAACATGTATGAATTTTGGTATCCACAGAAATCCTAGAACGAATCCCCCAGTGGATACTAAGGGACAACTGTATTTGTCACCACTCATTATAGGGAGATAACATGTCGCTTGGGAAGACAGGCCTGTCTTATTAATATTTGGACCCTCCCTCACATGCAATATCAACAACCTAGGCCACTATCATTTCTCTAAGGCCCAAGTCTCATTCATTGTTTCTGCAGGGGGAAACATTTCTGCTGTCTGTTGCTTGGCACAATTGAGAGGAGTAAACATTGCTGCATCTCCCAGATTCTCCTTCTGTAGAACCTCACTCTGTCATTCTGAGAATTACTCCAGAGCCTCTTTCTCCTCTACTGGAAACTCCTGATTTTGAAACTCTCCTGACACTGCTCCTATTTTGTGTAGAAAAACTACGCTGTTCACGCTTTACAAAGTCGGTTTCCTATTCCAATCCAATCTGAACAAATTACTTCTGGGATTTCTTATAATATATATCTATCCATTTATAGGATCTGTTCTGGTTTTTCAGCATTGTTACAGATTTTATTTTTAAAATCTATGCTTTGTATTATTTCTGGGAATTTGAGGTGGGAATAGAGACAGGTATGTCTGTTCAGTCCACTCTTGCTCTCTTTTCCATAAACATCCAATTGAAACTCCCATGGGGACTGGGTTGCTAGAATAGATAAAGGAACATTTGCATTCTTACTGCTTCTTTCAATACCTGAACAATTATTTCTATTTCCCCATATATTTTCTTTATAAAATGTTATAATTCCATTCACATAGGTCTTAAGACACTTTTATTACATTATTGCTAGGTATTTTGTTCTTTTGTTGCTATTGTGAATGAGATCTTCTTTTTCATTAAATTTTCTAACTAATTCCTATTGGTATATTAGGAAAGCTATTGATTTTGATATACTCATTTTGTAACTGACCACCGTACTCAGCACTTTTATTTTTCTAACAGTTTTTAAATTGATTCTCTTAGAGTTGGCAGGGAGATGATCATGGGACAATGTGAAATATGTGGATCAGTTATTTCATTTCAATATTGTTTGCTATGCAGAAAAGTAGAAAATAATATTAATTTCCATCAACAGCAAAATAAGAAATAGATTAAATAAGTTATGATGCTTACAGATGATAAAGCACCATGCGTTCTTTGAAAGTAAACATATGTGTAAAGAAATCCACACGTGAAAAGGAAAAATAAAGGAAGGATACCAGAGAGGAAAACTATTTTAACCCAATTTCCTCATTTTTACATAGGAGTCTTTATGTATATATTGTGAATATGCTGAAAAAGAAAGAAAGGAAAAAGGGAAAGAAAAGAAAAAGGAAAAAGTTTAACAGTTACATAACCAAATATTTAAAATGGTTAGATTAGATTTTGTTTTCCTAAAAGACCTGCAATGACAATGCACTACTTTTGTAATAAGAACAAAATAAGCCAGGTGTGGTGGCTCATGCCTGTAATCCCAGCACTTGGGAGGCTGTGGCAGGTGATTGCTTGAGCTCAGGAGTTTAAGACCAGCCTGGGCAACATGGCAAAATCTTGTCTCTATAGAAAATAAAAAATTTGCCAATCATGGTGGCATACATGTCCCAGATACTCAGGAGACAGGTAGGAGGATCACTTGAGCCCAGAAAGTTAAGGGTTCATTCAGTGAGATGAGATCATGCCACAGCACTTCAGCCTGGGTGACAAAGTGAGACCTTGTCAAAAAAAAAAAAAAAAAGATGATGATGATGAAAATGAACAAGGAGAAGACAATGAAGAAGGAGCTTATTTTAAAATGTATGTTGCTGGGTGACTTATTATCTACAACGAACATTTTCTGACATATGCCATGTTCTCCATGTGACTAGCCATGCCATTCTGGCCTATGTAAACTAGGCCATGAGTGGGTAAGCTAGCCAATTAGTGTTCTTCCATTGGAGAAAAGACTAAGGGAGAATGAAAATTCTCTGAGTATTCTCAGAGGCTATCTTTAAAAAGATGATCTGGCTTTGGGAGGCCGAGGCGGGTGGAGCACGAGGTCAAGAGATCGAGACCATCCTGGTCAACGTGGTGAAACCCCGTCTCTACTAAAAACACAAAAAATTAGCTGGGCATGGTGGTGTGTACCTGTAATCCCAGCTACTCAGGAGGCTGAGGCAGAAGAATTGCCTGAACCCAGGAGGCAGAGGTTACTGTGAACTGAGATTGCGCCATTGCACTCTAGCCTGGGTAACAGGAGCAAAACTCCGTCTAAAAAAAAAAGATGAGCTGGACAGGAGTTCAGGCTGAGGAATCACTTTATGGAGTCTTACCATGAAGTCATATCCAATATGGATGAAATGATTCCAGCAAGGCTGATAAATACATGGGCATCTCAAACATTGATACTGCTCAGTTTAACACTTGTCAAGTGTGTTTCATGTAAATTATTCAGGCCATGTAAACACATCCTGGTACAAGTCTTAAAATTAAATTTTGATGGGACATGATAACTAATTGCTAACTCTAGGATATTAGCATTCACCAAAGCTCTCTGCTTTTAGAAATGAGGCTGATCATATGAGTAGAAATACTCCAAGAGATACTGTCACTGAATATTAATCTTCATCTATGGCAAAAATTCTGAAACATAAATATAGAAAGATCAAGATCTCAGAGAATTGAACACATGCCTTTATTATAGTTCAATTAAAACAGCACAGAAAAATAGAATGCCATGATTGGAAAGTGATTTACTGGTTATTGAGTATAGTCAAAACCAGATGAAGTTAGCATCTTATCTACAATACACTCACATATGGTCAGCAAAAGTCAAAACTTCTGTCATGGTAGTATAAAGGACTTTTCATCAATCTGAGGAATGTCAACAAGCATGATACAGGGAAAGGGGACATTTGTTGACATAATGGACCAAATCTGATTGAAGATCAAAGTTCTTTACTTGGTTCCTTATTGTCATCTCTGCTGCCTTATTTTTTCCCCAAGTCTGGCTTCCCTCTGTGCCCCAAGATGGCTATAGCTAATCTAGGCACCACATCCAAACTTAACAACATATACACCCAGATCTCTTTCTAATGAGGGAACTCACCCAGAATCCCTTAGCAGATTTCTGTTCACTGAGCATAATTGAGTCACATCCCCATCTCTCAGCCAGTCATAGCAAATGAGATCTTCTAGATTGGTTTTGACTAATCAAGATTCAATCTCCAAGTATGAGGTGAGGAGAGCTTTCCCTGAAGTATGTGTGCATGTTGAGAGGTCCAAGAGATTGTGTGAAACTGTAGTTGTTTCATTAGCTAAGATGAAGGTGGGAGGAAAGGAAGATAGGTAGGAGGAAATAAACAGACAACACAAAGAAACAAGTCTAAGATATCTACAGCAAGAACAGCTTACTCATTGTCCCCAGCATTGGTTCTCAGGTTTTAATCTCTGTATTGAGTTGTTATTAACTACTTTATAAGGAAGGACACACTCTACTTCTCTACAAATCTGAATTACACCCAACATTTTGGATTCAGTTCAATCCCAGCTTCAGCTATTGACCTCCGTCTAAAAGGAATGGTCCTCTAAGGCTAACCTGATGTCTGAATAAAAAGACCTTGTAGAATCCATATACTACATTGGCTGCCCTGCTGCTCTGGGAATGTTAAGCTTCATCCTGGGTTATTGCCATGCCTTTGGCCCAAGCAGCCACATGCCTGGAGTCTCTCATTCTCTCACCTCTTCTGGACTTGTATGAAATACCACACTGCAAGTAAGGTCTGGTATCCTAGGTTGCCACCAAAAAGGTACATGATGTAAAAAAAAGTGGGGGAAAGTTAATGTTCTATGAGATGCATGTGGACCAGTGAGAAACTGAAGCTTGAGAGAGGGTTGGGCAAATAAATTTCACCTCCTTTTTTGCTCTCATGGACTTTTCTGAGCTGGAGTTTCTCCAGCCAGACTGGGGATGTCCCTTAGATTCGATAAATACATTAGCCAAGCAAACCAAAGTGTCTCTCGATGATGATTATAAAGCAATAGTGAGCGCAATAATGCAGCACTTCATGTCACTTCACATCTTTCTTTTTTCCTCACTCTTGTGCTCTAGACTACGTCTCCCAAATAAATCCTCAATTTTTCACCCTTTCCTCAGACTCTGCTTTCCAAGAACCCAGGCTATGATTGACCCTACAGAGAGCTATGGGATAGATTCCTCTCTGGACCACCCAACATTTGCTTAGCCAAAAATGGAAAATGGAACATTCTGGCTTTGGTCCCACAGGCAAAGTCTGCATAAATTATAAAACAAAATGAGTACATATTTTCTGGGTATTTTGGAAGGAATATTTGATTTTTTTTAAATCAACAACATAATTCATTACATTGTATACATTTACTTACAAAAAATGTAAAACTATTATATAATATGTAAAATCTATAAAGCATATAACATGACTTTACTGCAGAGGTAATATCCAAGTCTTCCAAATGTACATCTTTGGCTGACTGACATTTAAACAAATCATAAGACAAGTTACTTCATCCAATCAGAGTTCAGCAATGCCTTGAGCCCCAGAGTTGCTTGTTTATATCATCTATCAAAATTCATGACTAAGTTTTGATAGCAGGTTATATAGAATTTTATAAGTTACAGAAATCAACTAAAAAAGTGAATTCCCATGAATAATGACTAATAATAAAATAATCATAACAGTGATCATAGAGAATGTGACAAAGGTGAAAAATTTGCATCAGATTAGGTAAAAACAATTTTTAATTGGTCACCTATGACTAAAGAAGCATTCTGCTCGTGTGACATTGGCCTGAAGACTTGTTCACCTGGAACCAATCCCCTCACCTTCCTCTGAGTTTCCACTGCCTTATAACCTTGCTATTTATCATAACTATTTTTCACTCTTTTGTTCATGCTTTCCCATCTGCCTGAGACGTCTTTCCTTTTTTGGTTGTCTACTTCTAACTCGGCTCCTGTGTTACCCTCTCAAAGAGCCTACGCCATTAGACAGTGTTGGTATACTACATCCGTGGGCCAAATTAGTTTCACTCCTGGTTTTTTAATAGCCTGACAGCTAAATATAATTTGTACAGATTAACATTTGCAATCAATCTGATGATGAGAAACACTGTCTTTGAGTCCCAATTAAGCAAGATGTGATCTACCTCCCAACAACAGCAGCAACCACAAGTCCTTCTCCTTTACAGAATATCTGCATTACAAGAAACAATGGACTCGATTGTTATTTATATACTGAATTGTTTCAATAAAAATGTATGGACATTTCTTTTCTCACTTGTTATATAAATACCTATACAAGATCTTCGATTTTGCCTCTTGGTCCACAAAGCCTAAAATATTTACTAGCTAGCAGAGAAAATCTACTAACTCCTGCACTAGAATCACAGGGCCCAAAGCAGTCAGAAAAATTTTCTATCAGCACCTGAATACCCAGATAGACCTATGTCCACAGAAGGAATGGGTCCTGCCTGCCCCCGGTTTCACGGCAGCCCTAGGACGGGACCCCAAGCCTCTGGATGCACCATGCTTCTCCCCAACTTGGAGCTCCACAGATGTTTGTTAAGTGAAACAGAATTTCTCAAAGAACATGAAAACCAGACAGCATGCCCAATCTCCATCAAATATACCTTTCCTCTTCTGCCTTTTTCTCCTTAATTTAATGGAAATCCAATGCTTGGCTGAAATTCAAACCTCACTCTGGCTCCAGCGAGTGCTTAATGATATTATGTGAGAAGTAGCTGTGAAGAAGGCATGCAATCAGTTAAGTGTGAGCAGGGCTAAAAGCCTGAAAAGAATCCTACAGCCTAATAATGGTTTATTAAAAAGTTCTGGCAAGCCTGCGCCAGCTTGACAGTCTGCCCTCACCTTTCATCTTTCTTTTGAAACAGCTCAGTAAAACCCATCTATCTACCTCTGCCTGGAGACCTGCCATTCCACAAGGCAGAACTTTTTGCCTGGGGCACAGTGTTTACATTGGAACTCCATATATCATGTTTACAAAAAAGGTCAGACACAACTGAGCAGCCTGCTTGTAGATCATAGTTAAATTTACTATTTCTTAAAAGAGGTCGTTTTAAATATGTATATTAAATCTGTGCTTGTAATAAAAGAGCTATTTGAACTTATTTGATTTGTGTTGATAGGTCATCAGCTGTATGAAACCTGTTCTGTGAGGAGTGGAATGGGAGTCACTGAGAGATGACAAATACTGAACTGTTTGCCCTCTGTGTTTATAAAACTTATTCAAAAGCATGCTGATTACAAATACCTCCAAAATATCTGCTCCTCTAGCAGGTGTGCTTGGGAAAATTAGAATCCCAACTCGAATGTTTAATGAGACAAGTCAAGTTCAGAGAGAGAGAGAGAGAGATACTTACATACAAACATACATACTATAGTGTTATTATTATATAAAAAAAAAAAACATGATTCTCTGAGCAAATGCTTGATGATGCAAATCATGTACAGTCTTGTAGCCAAGCACACATGACTTGTAGCCAAGTGCACTGTGCTTAATTTAGAGGGGATTTTTAAAGAAATAATATTCACATTATGGTGGTAGTTGGCTGGGGGATCTTTCTTTGTATTCCTACCTGAATTCTTGTCACAGCTAGCCTATGGATTGTGCCTGAGACAAGATGCTGGTAAGGACAAAGGCATGGTGGTCACTTCTACTGAGATTTTTCTTAAAACAGCTTCATTCTTTCCAACCCATTCAAATAAATTCTGTATAAATAAAATCCTAAATAGACCACAAAAATATTGTTAATGTTCATTTGGGGAAAAAAATCAAAGATCCAGAATTATTTTGGCAGTTTAAGAAGTAAAGGCATTCTATTTTAAGAATAAAAGTAAGCCGGGCGAGGTGGCTTACATCTGTAATCCCAGCACTTTGGGAGGCTGAGGCGGGCAGATCACGAGGTCAGGGGTTCGAGACCAGCCTGACCAACATGGTGAAATCCAGTCTCTACTTAAAAATACAAAAATTAGCCAGGCGTGGTGGTACACACCTATAATCCCAGCTAGTTGGGAGGCTGAGGCAGGAGAATTGCTTGAACCAGGAGGCGGAGGTTGCGTGAGCCAAGAGCATGCAATTGTACTCCGGCCTGGCCGACACAGCGAGACTCCATCTCAAAAAAAAAAGAGTAAAAGTAAAAAATGCTTGACTAATGTGTTGGGAGAAGGGAGAATGAAGGACCTGTAGAACTGATAAGAATCCCAGCAAGGAGGTGGTAAGGAGGGAAAAACAAGAACTATCTCACATTTGTCATTTTCCTGCCTTTTCCAGAGTACGTAACTTTATGTTTCTTAGGCATCAACACATTTTTGTTTTCAGAATGACATAGTGGAAGGAAGGATAACTCATCAATGGAGAGAACCAACTTTGCCATCAGGCAATCCAGACCTGAATCCCAATTCTACTACTAAGTCATTTTCCAATGTCTCTGAATCTCAGTTTCTACAAACACAAAATGATGATACAAGCAAGGCTTGTTATGAAGATTAACTAAAATAATCCATGTAAGCAACTTACAGAGGTGCCTGACTCTGACAGACACTACAAAATGTGAGGAGATAAAGAAGAAATGCAGGTTTGTAGTGGAGAACCACAGAGCCAGCTCGGGGTTCTGTCAAGACCTTCCTCCACGGCTCCTTGTCTTCACCTAGCCGCTTGAAGTTGAATGCTGGAGAGAGCTTGAAGGGCTTGGTGGTTCTTAAATTGGACTGCACATCTAAGTCATCTGAGGAACTTCTTGTTTTAAAATCTGGAATTTTGGGCCCTGCTTCACATCTACTGAATTAGAATCTCTGGGTTGGATCTCTCTGATTTTAATATTTTTAAAAAATAAGTCCCAAGTGATTCAAGTAAGCAACCAGGTGTAGGACCGTCTGATTTAATCCACCTTGCCTCAAATAAATAAAGGAATTCTTTCTTTGACTTCCTTGCTTTAACCTCTTAGGGATACTTTACTCTCAAGCAGCCAGGATCATCTGTCGTGTCATTTCAGTTGTTAGTGATTTTCTATGAAGTGCAAAAATCTCAAAAATTTCTACACCCCCCTATTAATTCTCAGTGTGGAACAATCCATCTTATGTAATACTTTTCTAAAATGTGGAGGAGGCTAATCATCAGGTCTACTGTACATCTTTCTCTCTCTCTCTCTCTCTCTCTCTCTCTCTCTCTCTCTTTCTTTCTTAAGCTCCTTCATATATTTCTCCCAGGATATGGTCTCTAAACCAACTCACCATCATCTTCACCTTAACAAATGTTCAATTATAATATTCTTCTTTAAAAGATCATACCAGAACACAATAGAATTTTCTTTGTGGCCTAGTCAGCGCAAAAAAAAAAAAAAAAAAAGTCATCTTATGACCTTCTCCTGAGCAATCTAATGTTTTATTGGTTAGTTTCTATCTTTTGATAACTATGTAATATTGTTCAGGTTGTGATCCATCACAATCCCAGACATTCTTCACAAGCTGCTGCCAAACCAAGTCTTCCTTATTTTATTCCCATGTTTAACTTTTTGAGAAAAATTTAGAATCATATTTTTCCCACTCTTAAATTTCCTTTGGAAGATTTTTACTGATCATTTTAATTTGTTGAGAGGATATATAGAAATTTTATCGTAATCAACATATTCATTATTCTTCCTTGCTTCAGGCATTTCATTCAGTCACTGGCTTAAAAAGACCAAGAGTTGTAAGACCAGAAGTTGAGACCTGTGGAATTTCATCGGAAACCTCTACCCACAAGGACATAGATTCATACAATCAGCTGTGAATCTAACACTATAGAATGCTTTGCTGTCCTCAAGAAGAATTCTGACTAGATACGCCAATAGAATTCCTTACTAGATCTGACTCTAATTAGATCCATCAACCTCATCAAGGTATCTATAAAGATAATGAAGTTGGCTAAAGATATTTTTTTCTTAATGAATACAAACAAGTGGATACCTTAATGGATTTCTTAATGAATATCCTGAACATGTAGGCTGCTTAGCTGCGTCCCTGGCCTCCGCCTACTGGATGCCAGAGGCATATACTCAACTAAAAATGCCTTCAGGCATTGTCACTGGTTGAAATCCAAGTTTTTGAAAATTTTCACAATCATGTGTCAAAATGTTTAGGTTGAAATGCAGTCTTCCTTGTCGTGTGCCCCTTGGTGTCTTGTAGGTGGTTCATATTTAACTTTGTTATTAATAACTCCATGTAGTTGGGTAATGTGTTACAACTTCCTGTGGGAGACCCAAACTCTCACATCTATAATTCTAAGATATGGTCTCTTGAACACGACACCTTCCTTATTTCATTTGCAAATCTGCCACTTTTTAATCCACCAAAGAAAAAGTTGAACACAATTCCAGACCGTCTCAGATTGTGAGATTAAGATAAAGATTGTGAAATCATGAGATAATACTTAGGTATTCTCAATGCTTCTAATTCCAGTACCCACACTGGAATGGAAGGAACCAACCAGTGTGCCTTGGGCTGATCCTTGCAAGCATTTCCCAAGAAATACTGATTTACACCAGCGCGATTTTTTTTCTCTCATGGATTATTTCCAGCTACTTTTCTACAAAGATTTTCTCCCTATCCCCACTGCCTGCCTTCCTCTGACTAGCTCATTGCTAGATGTACTTTGTAGTGGTGTATTCTTGTAATAAAGTCTACTGAGCAAAACATGGAAGGTAGCATTCTTTCAAATGTCTTTCACGGAGAAAGAAAACAATCCACAAAAAGAAAGGTAAGACTGTTCTTTTAGAAATTGCCTGCAGTGGCAAAAAGGAACACACAGAAAAGGATGATTTTGTGATTCAAAGAGAATGCAAAAGTCAGAATTCCTGTCAACACAGAAAGACAGAGGAGCGTAAGGTCCTAGAAGTGAATGCACTAGAAGTGTAAGGTCAGCAGGCTCTCTGTCTACATGCAGAAGCTAGTCCAGCTGTGTAGAAGATAAGCTCTGTTAGGACTACACATCTTTCCCACCTAGGTTCAGAAGATCTGCCTTCCTCTTTGTGGCACTGTGAACCCAACTTCCCAAAAGTGTCCAACACAAATTATTCTCCAGATGTTCTCAAGAAGTTTCCTGGGTCACCCACAAAATATGTTTTATACTTGCCAGTAGCCACAGGGCCAATAAGCTATAGTATACATGAGAATCACCATGAAAGCTTATTTAAAATGTAGCATTCTGGGACCTGCTCTCCAGGACTTTATGATGTATGAGCTGGGGACTAGAAATTCACATTTTAATAATCAACACAGGTGATTCTGATGCATAGTTGAGAAACACCATCCCAGGTGTCCCAGGGTGAAACTGAGAAAACCTCAATACTAGGGCTTGGTTACATGGCCACAAAATCTATTTTATCATGGCATTCAGTATTTCTATCTCCAAGAATAATACAGGGCAAAGGAAAAACTTACCCTTTATTCTCTGAAAGTTCCCTGAAAAAATCTACTGATAAAAGGCATATTAATAGGAGAAAAGACCTAAAAATTGATTTTAACATGCATAGTACAAAAAAATTATAGGAGAATATTCAATAATCCAATTAGATACATATATTTATATAATCTTCTTCATTACGGAAGAGGAGATTAGAAAAATGTAGCTATTTGAGGGATAGTAAATGATTTTTAGGGGGATTCAATGGGCTTAGAGAACACACACAACAGCCTGTTCATACATCTATTGGGTCTACAGAGCAAACAGTTGTTTGTGACAGATAGACAGAAGTCTATCTAGATGTGCTGACAGATTTTGGTCTCTCTTTCTGCAATCCGGGTTAAGTTAATGAAAACTCAGATAATATAATGGTGTTCTTCTTTGCCAGGTCCAGTTTTGAGGCAGATAAAAGAACTTTAGGAAAAAAACAAAACAAAACTTTGTCGTGTACTTTGGGAGAGACAGGTTTTGGGTAGGGGAAGGAAGGTCAGAATGACCTTGAAATTGCTCCTTTAGTCCAGTATGTCAAAGTGTGTATTTTGAGATACTGGTTTCTAAGTCCCAGCATTCTCCTGTCTCATGGTCAGGGGAGGAAGATCAGAGTGACCTTGAGGCCAGTTCTTTAGTTCAGCATGTCAAAGCGCATATTGTAGAATACTGTTTTCTGAGCCTCAACGTCCCCACCTGAAATGCCCCTAGAAGTTTTACCTACTGAAAACTGAGCTGGTGGCTGTAAAGAGAAAAACTGAGTTAGTAGCTAAATGACAAAGGATCCCATTGAAGTAGTCTCATGTCTGAGAATAGGCCAGTCCAATTACACAGTTGAATCTCATTTTAGAAAATCGAGTTGCAGGTGAGATCTTAAAGTTGGCCTCTATATTGAGGCAAACAGATATTTAATAAGAGACATGTTTATGAAACCAGGAAAAAGAGCATTAATGTCTGGAGTAGTCTATAAACTAGTTTCGTCCAGAGTCTGGGCAGTTATTTGAGAAAACCAGTGGCAATCCAACAGATTTTTCTCGGTTGTAGTGAAAGTTTGTGTAAAGTTTGTCCAAATATAAACCATTGCAGCAATTTTTCTTTAAAGCCAAGTTGACAAGCTTCATCTTTCAGGGTATTAGGGAAAAGACAGTTTTAATTTTAGTAATTTCAAGCCAAAAAGGTGGGAGAAAAATTTAAAACATTTGTCGAGAGAGTTATACCCAGATATTGGAGGAGACTAAAAATTTAGAATTCAGTCCAGAATTTTTTTAAAAAAAACTGAAAAATGAACAGGGCTGTAATCTAATAACAGGTACACTTTAGTTTTTTTCTGAAATACATTTTTTCTCTCTCAAGTCCCATCTTTCTAAAAAAGATAAATTATAGGAAGACTAGTTTGTTTGTAAAATAAGTTTAGTCTTTGACCTAATGATTTCATAAGTTTAGTAAGAATGATTGGCCACATATGCTATTTTTAAGTCGGCTAAAACTTTTTCATAAGGAACATCAGATTAGACTTTTCTGAAAAGTCTCTCAAGGCTTTGGAGTCAAGTCAAGGATTTATCATCAAACTGTGCCCAGTTGAGTTTTTCTGTTCTCAAGGTCTTAAAAACATCTTGAGGTTCCTAGACCCATCAGAAAGTGTCATTCTTTACTTAACACAAGGCTAGAAACCTGTAAGGGAGCCATGTTAACAAAATACCAGGCCAGACTTTCCAAGATAGAGTGGGTTTTGCTTCTATAAAGCCAATCTCAAATCTCAGTTCCTTAAAGCTGCCTTATCATACTGAAGAAATAACATCCCAGCAATGTTTCCAGTAGTGTCCTGTTACTTAGAAAGAATTCTTATTGAATGTATTCTGACAACTATATTGCCATAACATAAAAATACTTATGAACATTTCCAATTTTTGGAGTAGAGAGAAAGAAATGTTTTAATTTTTCTCACAAAAGAACACTTTATGAAATAACTGCAAAGCTTCATAGAAAAAGAAATTTCCTTAACCCTGGAAGACAAAATATAAAAAGCAGCAGCAATGTTTTAGGCAAAAAAAAGTTATAAAAAATCATTTCAATTCAATGTAATTAATTCTAATTAATTCTTTTTCTACTTGATGTTGAATTACAATTTTACGAGCCCAGTATTTATTTTTTTATTAGAGTTCTGGAAATTTTTACCCAATCTAATGATACAATCTCAAAATTGCCAGAATATGCATTTGTCAAAGCTTTTTCTCACCATTTTTATGAACCTGTTAGAAGACACACTTTAGAATTTGCAAACAGTTTTCAGGGGGAAAAAAAGCATCTGAAAAAAAGCAAATAACTGTGGACAACCAGATTTAAAATGGTAATAGTTAAAGATGGAACTGACATAAAAATTTGATCATTTTTTGTGACCCATAACAATTCAACATAATAATTGTAATAATCACTGATAGCATACACCAATATATATCAGATTTTTAGGAATCACATGTAATTTTGGAACACATATTAATAACATTAAAAAGGTGAAACATAATTTCTTATTTTGGAATCTTTCCCATATAATTTAACATATTAAATAAATATGTTTGTTATCTCACTTTTAGATGCTTCGAGGTCCCTTTGGAGCATCTCCAAATTAGTTTGGGGTGAAACATAATCTATCACATAAACAGAACCAATGACAAAAAACACACGATTATCTCAACAGATGCAGAAAAGGCCCTCAATACAACCCAACACACTTTTATGCTAAAAACTCTCAATAAACTATTGACAAAACATATCTCAATATAGTAAGAGCTATTTATGACAAACCCATAGCCAGTATCATATTGAATGGGCAAAAGCTGGAAACATTCCCTTTGAAAACCAGCACACGACAAGGATGCCCTCTCTCACCACTCCTATTTAACATAGTATTGGAAGTTCTGGACAGGGCAATCAGGCAAGAGAAAGAAATAAAGGATATTCAAAGAGGAAAAGAGGAAGTCAAATTGTCTCTGTTTGCCAATGACATGATAGTATATTTAGAAGACCCCATCATCTCAGCTCAAAATCTCCTTAAGGTGATAAGATAAGCAACTGCAGCAAAGTCTTGGGATACAAAATCAATGTGTAAAAATCATAAGCATTCCTATACACCAATAATAGACAAACAGAGAGCCAAATCATGAGTGAACTCCCATTCACAATTTTTTATGAAGAGAATAAAATACTTAGGAATACACTTACAAGGGACATGAAGGACCTCTTCGAGGAGAACTACATACCACTGCTCAAGAAAATAAGAGAGGTCACAAACAAATGGAAAAACATTCCATGCTCATGGAGAGAATGAATTTTATGAAAATGCCCATACTGCCCGAAGTAATTTATAGAATCAATGCTATTCCCATCAAGTTGCCATTGACTTTCTTCACAGAATTAGAAAAAAAACTACTTTAAATTTCACATGGAACCAATAAAGAGTCCATATAGCCAAGACAATCCTAAGCAAAAAGAACAAAGCTGGAGGCATCACACTATCTGACTTTGAACTATACTACAAGGCTACCATAACCAAAACAGCATTGTACTGGTATCAAAACAGATATATAGACCACTGGAATAGAATAGAGGCCTCAGAAATAAAACCACACATCTACAACCATCTGACCTTTGACAAACCTGACAAAAATAAGCAACAGGGAAAGGATTTTCTATTTAATAAATGCTGCCAGGAAAACTGGCTAGCCATATGCAGAAAACTGAAACTGGACTGCTTCCTTACACCTCACACAAAAATTAACTCAAGATGGATTAAAGAGTTAGACGTAAGACCTAAAACCATAAAAACTCTAGAAGAAAACTTAGGAAAAAAACATTCAGGACTGAGGCATGAGGGAAAACTTCATGACTAAAACACTGAAAGCAATGGCAACAAAAGTCATAATTGACAAATGGGATCTAATCAAACTAAAGAGCTTCTGAACAGCAAAAGAAACGATCATCAAAGTGAACAGGCAACCTACAGAATGGGAGACAATTTTTGCAATCTATATATCTGATAAAGGGCTAATATCCAGACTCTACAAGGAACTTAAACAAATTTACAAGAAAACAAACGAACAACCCCATCAAAAAATGGGCAAAGGATATGAACAGACACCTCTCAAAAGAAGACATTTATGTGGCCAAGAAACATGAGAAAAAGCTCATCATCACTGGTCATTAGAGAAATGCAAATTAAAACCACAATAAGTCTCACTCCAGTTAGAAGGGCAATTACTGGACAGGAAAAATAGACAAGAAACAACAGATGCTAGTGAGGTTGTGGAGAAACAGGAAAGCTTTTACACTGTTGGTGGGAGTTTACGTTAGTTCAATCATTGTGGAAGACAGTGTGGCGATTCCTCAAGGATTTAGAACCCAAAATACCATTTAAGTCAGCAATCCCATTACTGGGTATATACCCAAAGGATTATAAATCATTCTACTATACAGACACATGCACATGTATATTTATTGCAGCACTATTTACAATAGCAAAGACTTAAAACCAACCCACATACCCATGAATGGTAGACTGGACAAAGAAAATGTGGCATATATATATATATATACCACAGAACACTATGAAGCCATAAAAAAAATTAGTTTATATCCTTTGCAGGGACATGGATGAAGTTGCAAACCATCATTCTTGGCAAACTAACACAGGAACAGAAAACAAAACACCACATGTTCTCACTCATAAATGGGAGCAGAACAATGGGAACACATGGACACAGGGAGGGGAACAACAGACACTGGGGCCTGTTGGGAGTGCGGGGCAAGGGCAGGGAGAGCATTAGGACAAATACTGAATGTATGCAGGGCTTAAAACCTAGATGATGGGCTGATGGGTGCAGCAAACCACCAAGACACATGTATACCTATGTAACAGACATGCACATTCTGCACATGTATCCCAGAATATAAAATATAATTTTAAAAATACTTAATTTAGAATTTGAAATTTGATTTTTGGAAGCTGTTAAATATGTCCAGGGTTTAAAACACTTCAAAAATAGAATCACAGGTCACTATAGGATAATAGTCATTTGTTTTGCCAAAGTGATAATTGAAAAAGCAGCAAAAACTTTTACTCTTTGATAAGGAGACAGCTGTCCAGATAAGCAAAAGGCCTAATAAACACCTTTTGATTATATGATTAATAACATGGAGCACACAGAATCTATTCCTCTTTCTCTTTCTTTACTCTTCATCTCTCTCTCTGCAATTTACTCCATAGGGGAACAAAAATGTTTTATCTTTTATTTATTCTACCAGAAAATCTCATTTAAAAGAGAAAACCAAATTTTAGTCTTATATTAGTGTACTTTTAATATTAAAGCTAATTTTAACAAAACTTGGTAAATAAATCCATCCAATATCAGTCAGCTTTGATCACACAAGGTATGATTTCCATAAAAGGATTTCCTTTTATATCCTCTTTCCATCTTTTTATTATCTTTCTTTCTCCAACTTTTTATATCTAGTCAGTTTTATCTACATCATTCTTACTTTATCCCTTCATGTTGAAACAGTCTTTAAATATCCTTTAAACTAGAAGTTAGCTTTTTTCTCCATAAAGCCACAGGCCTTTATGGTTTTTTATAACGTTTCTCACCAAAAACACATCTTGTTTTTCTTGCATACACTGCATACAAAATTGTTTTTCATATTTCTGGTAGTTTTAAGTACATATATTTAAACAAACATTATTTTTATTTACCGAAGAGTACTAGAGTCACATGAACTTAAAAAACTATTTTGGCTCATTTAGTGAATTTATGAGTACTTATTTAAGTCAATTTGGTACCATGTAGATAATATAAAATTTATATTTTAGACCTATTCATACATATAGACACAACATACAACACACACGTGTATATATGTATGTAAACAAAGGCCAAAGAGATAAGGGAGCTCAATGTAAGACATCAGAACTTTAGACCTAATAGGAACCTACCCATGACTCTTGGGGATCACAAAACTACAGAAAACTCTAAAATAAGGGGTAGGTGATGACTGTGTGTGTGTGTGTGTGTGTGTGTGTGTGTGTGTGTGTCTGTGTGTTTCTCAAGAGGGTCTCAGAGTCATCAGAAGTCCCCTCTAGGTCCCTTCATGTGGCATCAAAGATTGAAGAAGGAAGGAGAAGTAACAGCAAATGAAAGAACAAGTCTTTGAGAAGCCAGTTTGTGGAGATTTTAAGCTTCTAAAAAAGGCCAATGAAATTTTACATTTTTCTCAGAAAAAAATAATGATGCCAACAAAAAGGAACTGAACAGAAGGATTAAACATGTAATTAAAATGGGGTTTCAGTCAACTGAAGAAAAAAATCCCAAGGGAGGAACAGAATCCAAAAGAGAACAGAGAAACTTTACAAAATTGCGGCACGAATATCAGCTTTTAATTAAGCTGACTTTTGGCCATGGAGGGTTTTCCTTTAAGTCTTTTAAATCTCTTATTATCCCACT
Organism: Saguinus oedipus; assembly: GCA_031835075.1. Classification (NCBI taxonomy): domain Eukaryota; kingdom Metazoa; phylum Chordata; class Mammalia; order Primates; family Cebidae; genus Saguinus; species Saguinus oedipus. The sequence continues at coordinate 17,128,914 of CM063185.1, forward strand.
TTAGCCAGGACAAACAGCCAATATTTATGGTCTTTGATTTTTTTTTTCACCTTTCTCTTAATCTAAAGTTACCTAGTGACTCAGAACCAAAACTAATAAATCTTGATGACTTAACCAAGGAGGTACGAAGTGTCCAAAGGAATATTGAGAAGCAGACCTCACAAGATCCAGACTAACTCCCAAAAACAGCTAACAGAAAAAAGCAACTTAACAGAAAAACAATAGCTAACCAGGGGAGCAAAAAAATCAATAACAAATGTGTATCACCCAAAAAGCAATAGACACTAAATATAAATCCAAAACACAATTCATGCTAACTTTTAAAAATATAATACTGTTTATTTAACTTTAAAAACATTTCAGTATGCTAAACATACAAAAAATAAATCATGTTTAAGTACACAAGGTTCTTAAACCTTTACTTTTTGGGGGGTGGGAGTGGGCAAAGCCTTGTTCTGTTGCCCATGCTGGAATGCAGTGATGTGATCATGGCTCACCGCAGCCTTGACCTCCAGAGCTCGAGTGATCCTCTCACCTCAGTCTCCCAAAGCTGGGACTTCAGGCACATGCCACCATGCTTGGCTAATTTTCTGTATTTTTTTTGTAGAGATGGGATTTTGTCATGTTGCTCAAGTTGATCTCGAACTCCTGAGCTCCAGCAATCCACTTGCTTTGGCCTCCCAATGTGCTAGAATTAGAGTTATGAGCCACCGCCCCTGACCAGTTCTTCAACTTTCCTTGATGCAATGGCTCTTTGCTTTGCAAACGACAAAGAAATCAATCATTTCTTTAAAAACTACTGCACTTAATGTAAAAAAAAATTCAACCATTTCTCATGCAAGCTGATCTCCACTTTTCCACAGCTAAAAATGGCAACAGAATGTCACGTTACAATACATAAAAACGAGACACTCTGAAGCTAAAGGGATGCTCATTGCAATAGAAACAGGCCCAGCTTCACCATGCATGACTTGAGCTATGGTCCTTTCAAAAGACATCATGCTCCACAGCTCAATGCCAAGCAAGTGTCTTCGAGAGTTGGTTTTAGTTGTTTTGCTCCTTTTACAAAATGTAGATGCAAATAGTCAATAATTCAGGATTTCTAGTCAATAACCATATAGTTAATACCACCTTGCAAATTAAAAGAGAAATTCCAGGAACATCTTCAAATGCCTTGTCACACCAACAGCAAAGTACAAGGAGTGAGGAGAACACAAGAGTGCCTTTTCATTTTAAAAATGTTTAGAGATATGTACAACTTTGATACCATTTCTGGGTGTTCCAGGCACCCATGGCTACTTCATGTAAATCACTGACAATTTCTAGAGCACTCTGAGAGACTACAATATGATTGTGATCAAATTTTATAATTAAACCTAATGAGGGCAATAGACTCCTCTTAAATAAGAGATGTGTCAATTTGGCATTCCCCTACTCTAAGGTATTCACACAGAGTCAGATCAACAGTTTTTATTCATTTTCCTCCCCCAGCATCTCCTCCTCTTCATCCTTGTCTTCTTTGTCTTTTTCTACCTTTTTCCACCTTTTTCAAGGCAATGTTAGTGGGGCCCTTTATACCATCAAACTTTCCTTTAAAAGTCAGCAACATCCTTCTCATACTTCTTAACTTCACCACCTTAGTGATGCAAAGACTGCTTTTCACTGTCACTAAATATACCACATCTCACCCAGCATTTTTTGGTCACATCTCCAACAGAGATTCACAGTTTTGTGAATTTGATGTTTGGGTAGAATTCTGAATGGAACGGAACAGAACAGAACAGGAAGAATCCAGAGGATGGGCTTTGGGGAGGGTAGTAGGGTCCTTTTTCTTCTTGTCTCCCTTAGCTGGTTCATAATCCTTCATTTCCCAATCAACATACTTTATCCACCTTTGAGATTTCACAAAACTTATCTTCCCTTTTCCAAACTGTCTTTTACCTCTCAGAGTACTTTTAAAAATTCTAAAAAACTGACAGGGCCATCTGGTTTTAACTTCTTATGTTCTTCTCTGCATGTCTGCACAAAGAAGACATTAGTAGACATTTTGCCTTTTGGGTCTTTGAGGCCACCTTTAGCTATTATTCCTGTATTGTTCGCTTGTCTTGGCAGTGCAGGGCACCATGTGAGGCTCAGTGCTCCTCAGCCTCATGCTAGCTGCCTTCATGAGAGCCCCAGCCTAATTTTTATCAACATTTATTTTTTCCTCCTGAGTTTAAAGGGTTTACATCAAGTACCTCCAAGGGACTGACTCCCTCACTGGTAATTCGACCTGGCCATGGCACTACAAGCATAGAATCCTAGCCCCTAGACTACAGGCTTGAGCTCCTTTTTTGCAAATCTCACAGAAGATCTGAAGCAGGCAGTCTGTGCATACAAAGGACTTCGTTTTACATCTGATTTCTGCCTTTAAAAAAAATCTCATCAAAGGAGTTTCTAAGGTTATGTTCCTTTTGTATCTTTTCATAGGTACCAATAAGATACCTGTTTAAAACGAGAGAACTCTAAAAAGTTTTCTCTTAAATATAGCTAATTTATTTATTCCATAAGCAAATCAAGCCAATAAGCCTTTTTCATGGGTAGTCCCAGAGACAACTTTTCAGGCTTAGAATACCATAAATGTAAGTGGTATTTTTTTTTTAATTTTTATTGCATTATAGGTTTTGGGGTACATATGCAGAACGTGTAAGATAGTTGCATAGGTACACACATGGCAGTGTGTTTTGCTGCCTTCCTCCCCTTCACCCACACTTGGCATTCATCCCCAGGCTATCCCTCCCCAGCCCCCCATGCTGTCCCTCCCCCATTCCCCCCAATAGACCCCAGTGTGTAGTAGACCCCCTCCCTGTGTCCATGTGTTCTCATTTTTCTCACCCGCCTATGAGTGAGAATATGCGGCATTTCTCTTTCTGTTCTTGTGTCAGTTTGCTGAGAATGATGTTCTCCAGATTCATCCATGTCCTTACAAATTGTAGGACACAAACTCATCATTTTTGATTGCTGCATAATATTCCATGGTGTATATGTGCTAAAGTAGGAAAAGACAGTGTAACCCTTATGATCGCCCAAAAATATTCACTCCCAGAAATAGGCTAAGGTAGCAAAAGCCTTGTTGTCATAAATGGTTGAGGATGGTTTTCGTGTGTATAGCGCCTTCAGTATTGCACAAATTTGTGAGGGGCTGCCCATTATAAACCCCATTCATCCCTGACAGCAGGGCGGCCCTTCTAGGATTGAACTTTCTCAGGATTAACAAGGCAGCGAGAGTTAAAACAATAGGGGAGTCACCAAGGAAATAATGTGACCCACAGAAAACAGAGACAGTGAGGCAGGACAGCCACCCACCAGGAAATGGCATGGAGCCAAAGGATCGACTCCCCATTACAGGAAATGGCAAGTGAGCGAGAACCCCCACAGTTCACTTCTGCGATAGATTATTGAAACCCTAGACACAGAAGGTTCCCCCTCAACCCCATGCCGTCTTGCTGGGGCCTCCAGACTGACATGCAGACATGCCCAGATTCTTGGATTCTAGGCAGAGATACCATTCAGGCCCTCGTGGATCCCCAAGGGATCTTCCCTGTGAGCCCCCAGTCTCCTGCTCTTTACTAGGCAGGAGCCCTGGCTTGGGCCCATGGCACAGTCACTCTGCCTTTGACTGAACCTTCCCAGTGGTTCTGTGTCTCTCTAGGGTGGAATCCCCAGAAGCCACTGTCAGCCTTCCTGCCACTGCCACAATAGCCATACCTGCCCTTGCTGCCACTAAGCTGGGGAAGAGACAGAGTCTGAATATTTTACTTGCATCTCCAGCATGCTGCTGCTGCCTTATGGAGAAGAGGCCAGGCTGTCTTCTCTACAAGCACCCCGTTCCCCCTGCTCATCACCAGGCAAGGGCCCCTTTCTTGGGGATGCAACGCAGCTGTCCCACCCTGGGCTGATTATTTTGATTGGTAGCAGCTCTGTTTTTCTCTGAGGTGGAGCCCCAAGAGACAAGTGAAAGGTCTTCTGCCACTGCCATTGCCAAGGTCCTCACCCCAGTTGCTCCCAAGTGGGGGAGGAAACAAAAAGCCTAAGCTTGCCCCAGGACAGCAGTGTGCAGCCTGCGACTGCCAATCTGAGATCTGTAGCCAGGACACAGGTGGGAGAGAAACCCACACTCTCAGTGCACTGAAAGGGACCATAGCTGCAAACACCAGGAAATACATATGAGCCATGTGGCTGACCAAAAGTTTACCTACACTTGAGTACCACCTACCGGATTGCAACCTCAACTTCAACACCAAAAATACTTTGTGGATATACCTCCCTGTGAAACCAAGGAGAAGAATTCAGCCACAAATAAAGACCCTGTACAAAGCCTCAGCCCTCTGAAAAACATCTAGAAATGAAGCAAATTGACTATCCTCAAATTACACCACAGCTAAAAACCACACTAGCTTCTGAGCAATGATTCTAGAAGGAAATGGCTGAAATAACAGAATTCAGAATCTGGACAGTAATGAAGATCATCAAGATCAGGAGAAACTTGGAACCTATTCCAAAGACTCCAAGGCATCCAGGAAAATGATTCAGGATATGAAAGAGAACAATCACCACTTTAAGAAAGAACCAAACTCAGCTAACAGTGATGAAAACTTCATTATACGAATTTACTAACACAAGTGGAAGTATTAACAGCAGAATAGAACAAGCTGAGGAGAGAATCTTAGAGACCAAAGACCAGTTATTCAAATTAGTTCAGTTAGACAAAAATAAAAGAATTTTAAAAAATAAAGTTTCAGAGAAATGTGGAATTATGTAAAGAGATGTAATCTACAACTCATAGGTGTCCCTGAAAGAGGAGAGAGCACTAGCAACTAGGAAAACATAGTTGAGGATATCATCCATGAAAATGTCTCCAACACTTACAGATAGCTTGCCAAACAAATTCAGAAAAGTTCAAGAACCTCTGAGAGACACCATATAAAATGACCATCCCTAAGACACACAGTTATCAAAGTCTCTGAGGTGAACGTGACACAAAAACGAACTAAAGGCTGCTAGAGAGAAGGGGCAGGACATCTACAAAGGGAACACCATCAGTCTAACAGTAGACATTTTAGCAGAAACCCTACAAGCCAGAAGAGATTGGCAGCCTATATTCAACATCCTGAAAGAATAGAAATTTCAACCAAGAATTTTATCCTCAGCCAAACTAAGCTTCATAAGCAAAGGAGAAATGAAATCCTTTCCAGAGAAGCAAATGCTAAGGGAATTTGTTACCACCATGCCTTCCAAGAGGCCCTTAAGGGAATGCTAGACATGGAAATGAAAAACATTACCAGCCACCACAAAAACATACTGAAATCCATAGATCATCAATACTGTAAAGCAACTACACCATCAAGTCTACATAACAACTAGCTAACAATATGATGACAGGATCTAATCAAAAAGTTAGTAGGATCTCAAATTAATAATCTAATGTCACACCTAGAGGAACTTCAAAAACAAGGGCAAACCAACTCCAAAGCTAGTACAATAAAAGAAATAACCCAAGTCAGAGTTGAACTGAACAAGATGGAAATGAGAAACAACACACAAAAGATCAATGAAACCAAAAGTTGGTGTTTTGAAGAAATGAGTAAGATTGATAGACTGCTAGCCAGACTAAGAAATAAAAAGAGGAGAATGTCCGAATAAATACAATCAGAAATGACATACAGGACTTTACCACAAACCCCACAAAAATACAAAAAAAAATAGAAACTATTATGAACACCTCTATAGACACAAACCAGAAAACCTAAAAGAAATTAATAAATTCCTGGACATGTAAAACCTCCAAAGACTAAACCAGGAAGAAACAGAAACTCTAAATAGATGAATAACAATAATTTAATTAATGGTTCAAAACTGAACCATTAATAAAATCATACCAATCAGAAAAATGCCTTGGACTAGAAGGATTCACAGCCCAATTTTCCCAGACATACAAAGAGCTGGTACCAATCTTACTGAAATTTATCCTAAAAATAGAGAAGGCAGGACTCCTCCCTAATTCATTCTATGAGGTCAGCATCAGTCTGATACCAAAACATGGTAGAGACCAAAAACAAAAAAAAAAGAAAAAGAAAGAAATAAAACTTCATGCCAATATCCCTCGTGAATACGAATGCAAAAATCCTCAACCAAATGCTAGCAAAGCAAATCCAGCAGCACAACTCTGTCTATTTCCATGCTGCTGATAAAGACATACTCAAGACTGGGAAATTTACAGAAGAAAGAGGTTTAATGGACTTACAGTTCCACATGGCTAAGGAGGCCTCACAATCATGGCAGAAGGCAAGGAGGAGTAAGTCATATCTTACATGGGTAGCAGCAGGCAAAAAGAGAAAGCCTGTGCAGGGGAACTGCCCTTTTTAAAACTAACAGATCTCATGAGACTTATTCACTATCATGAGAACATACCAAGAAAGACTTGCCCCCATGATTTGATGACCTCCTACCAGGTCCCTCCCACAACACATGAGAAGTCAAGATGAAATCAAGGTGGGGACATACCAAACCATATCAATAACACAAAGCTAATCCACCACAATCAAGTAGGCCTTATTCCTGGGAAGCAAGGTTGGTTCAACATACACAAATCAATAAATGTGACTCATCACATAAAGAGAACTAAAAACAAAACCTCCCACAATTATCTCAATACATGCAGAAAAGGCTTTTGATAAAATTTAACATTGCTTTATGTTAAAAACTCTGAACAAACTAGGCATGGAAGGTATTTTAAGGTATTATTTAACAACCTTAAAATAATAAGAGCCATCTATAACAAACCCACAGGAAACATCATACTGAATGGGAAAATGCTGGAAGCATTCCCTTTGGGAACTGGAACAAGACAGGTATGCTCACTCTCACCACTCTTATTTCACATAGTACTGGAAGTCATAGCCGGAGCAATCAGGCAAGAGAACAAAATAAAAGGCATTAAAATAGAAAGGGAGTAACTAAACAATCTCTCTTTGCAGATGATATGATCCTACACCTAGAAAACCCTATACTAGCTGCCTAAATGCTCCTCATTCTGATAAACAACTTCAGTAAGGTTTCAGGATACAAAATCAATATACAAAACCCAGTAGCATTTCTATATACTAATAATGTTCAAGCTGAGAGCCAAATCAATAGTAAAATTGCATTCACAGTAGCCTCAAAAGAATAAAATACCTAAGAATACAGCTAACCAGGGAGGTAAAAGATCTCTACAATAATAATTACAAAACCTTCTTGAAATAAGAGACAACATAAACAAATGGAACAACGTTCCATCATCATGGATAGTAAGAATTAATACTGTTAAACCAGCCATATTGCCCAAAGCAATTTACAGATTCAATGCAATTCCTATCAAACTACCAAAAACATTTTTCAAAAAATGAGAAAATAAAATTCTAAAATTAATGTAAAGCTAAAAAGAGCCTAAATCGTCAAAGAAATTGTAAGCAAAAAGAACAAAGCTGGAGGCACCACATTACTCAACTTCAAACTATACTACAAGGCTACAATAAGTAAAATAGCATTGTACTGGTACAAAAACAGACACATAGACTAATGGAGCCACATAAAATAAAGCCACACACCTACAACTATCTGATCTTTGACGAAGTCAACAGTAATAGCAATGGGAGAAGATTCTCTGTTAAATAAATGGTGCTGGGATAACTGGTTAGCCATATGCAGAAGGTTGAAACTGAACCCGTTTCTTATACCATGTACAAAAATAAACTCAAGATGGATCAAAGACTTAAATATAAAACCTAAAACTATAACAACCCTAGAAGAAAACTTAGGAAATACCATCCAGGACATCAGCCCAGGCAAAGACTTTATAACAAAGACTCCAAAAGCAATTGAAATGAAGGAAACCAAAGAGCTTCTGCACAGCAAACAGACAATCTATAGAATGGGAAGACATATTTGCAAACTATACATCCAACAAAGGTTTAATATCACAAATCTATGAGAAACTTAAGAAAATCAACTAACAAAAAACAAACCACCTCATTCAAAAATGGGCTTAAAGACATGAACAGACATTTCTCCAAAGAGGCCATATACACGGCCAAGAAGCATATAAAAAAGTGTTAAACGTAACTAATCATATCATAAGGTACCATCTCACACCAGTCAGAATGGCTATTATTAAAAGTCAAAAAATAACAAATTTTGGAAAGCTTGCAAAGAAAAGGGAACATTCATCCATGTGGCTATAAATGAAAATTAGTTCAGCCACTGTGAAAAGTAATCTGGTGATTTCTTAAAAACTTAAAATAGAACTACCATTCAACCCAGCAATCCCAGTACTGGGTATGCACCAAAATGAATATAAATCATTCTACCACAAAGACACATGCACGAGTATGTTCAATACAGCACTTTTCATAATAGCAGACATGAAATCAACCTAGATGCCCATCAAAGTGAACTGGATAAAGAAAACGTGATACATATATACCATGTAATACTATGCAGACGTAAAGAATGAGATCAATGCCTTTGCAGCAACATGGATGGAGCTGCAGCCCATCATCCTCAGCAAATCGATGCAGGAACAGAAAGCCAAATACTGCATATTCTCACTTATAAATGACAGCTATACATTGAGTTCACATGGACACAAAGAAGGGAATAGACACTGGGGCCTATTTGAGGATGGAGAGTGTGAGGAGTATTATGCTGATTATCTGGGTGTCAGAATTATTTGTACACAAACCTCCTATGACATGCAATTTACCTCTTTAACAAACCTGCATATGTAACCCTTGAACTTGTAATAAAAGTTGGAAGAAAATTAGTAAACAAAAATATAAAACAACAAAAGCCCTTATGAATGGGACTTGCTATTAAGGCAAACTTCTTTGAGAGCCTGGCACATTTAGAGGTGCGATGCTTCATATCTTAGGCGTCTCGGGGTTTCTAATCTTTTCAGGCTGACCACTGGAAATGACCCCAAAAAATTATACCCCCAGGATGATGGAGACTAAGAAGTATTCCTACTTGATCACAAGTCAAGCTATCATGGACATACAACAAGACAAGAGGGTCAAACAACATAGAAAGATACAAAGAAAAAAATAAATACTATTTCTGGGAGGGAAAAGATCAGACACTATGAATATTCATAACAAAAATATATCATAGTCACTAAACTTAAGGCTAGTGTATATAAACGCTTTTCTCTTATTAATCTTAAATTTGGAAAAGTAAAAACAGACACACAGTCATTTTTACCATCAGCTCTACTGGATTCCACAGAGACAGACCAGGAGTCTGTCTGGCAAAAATTTCTTGCCCTTCTGCCAGTTTGTCAGGTCCTGGGTTCCCTTGACTGTGGCTTCCAGAAGAGCAGCATGGTTTTGAGTTATCCTGCTCATTGTGCCAAAACCGTAGGGGTAAAGATCAAACTCACCTTTTACCCTCTGAAAATCTGCTGAAAAATTAACTGACAAAAGGCAGATTCGTGGGAGAAAAGACATACAAAATTTTATTTCAGCATAGCATCGAGGAATTAGAGGAGAATTATTTCCCAAAAACCAAATGGTGTACAGATGTTATATACCCTTCTGTATTAGGGAAGGAGAGATGCATAACATGCGACAATTTTAGGGCTAATAAGTTACTTTTAGGGGTATTCAATGGGTTTGGAAAACACACAACAGCCTGATACAATGTCTACTGGGCCAGCAGAGAAAATAATTGTGACAAAAGCCTGCCCAGATGTGTTGACAGACTTTAGTCTCTCTTCCTGTGATATGAGTTAAGTTCATGAACGCTCAGGGAATGCAATTGTGTTCTTTCACAGGTCTCATTTCTAGATAGACAGACAACATAAAATAGTGTCACTGGAGCTTCTTTGCCAATCCTTCTGCAAAAGCAAAGAAACATGTAAAATAATTTGTCTGTAGCCAGGAAATTTGTGCTTAGTAAGGATATGCTGTTGACCTAGGAAGTCAAAAAAGGAAAAAAGACCATAGGCAGATATTTTGAATCCCCTAATAAACCATAAGCTTTGGATACCTAATAGGACATGCAAACACCTTAATAACATTTTCCATAAATGTCTGTCTATCTCTGAGACTTGTAAGACAGCCATTCTCTTCAGACTTACGCCAGGAATAGAGAGCTGTCTGATCCCAGCAGACAATAAACAAGAGTTGTCCACCACTTCTTATTAGGCCGTCTGTGTTATCTAGGCAACACAAGTTCTAGGTTTTCCACCTCAAATAGATGGCTAACTTTCACGTCTCTGTAAATCTTGTTTCTGAGTCCCAGAGACAATCCCACGTGAGCAGCCTTTCTCATTTCCAAGGTGTACAGGACAGGAGGAATCTAAAGTAAGTCACAATAATATCATCTTCATTCTGAGCCCAAACTGATGTTGCTTTTGCTCTTGTTAGATAAAATTAATAAGAGAACAAAAACAAGATTTTTTTATTTTATGAATGAATAGCATACAGTAACAAAATGGCAAAAATTTTAAGTACTTAGCTGGAAAAATTTTTACAAAGCTGAAAGTGCTTATCTAACCATCCTTTCATATCAAGACACAGACTAGCACATTTGCATTTTCCCAGAAACCTCTTCCTATACTCTTCCAACCACTGCACCCCCCAGGGTAGAGGTAAGGACATAATTTTGTCTAGTTTTGAAACTTATACAAGTAAATGATTTTGTTTGTGTCCGGCATTTTTCAAAACAAGGAACTTTAATATACGAATACCCATCTGGTGCCTCTGCTCTTCCAGGGTACTGCCTTTGGTCAAACATTCCTCAGAACCCTTAAAAAGTATTCAATAAAGCAAAGCAATTTATATGCCTCCTGAGAAAACCTCTAAATTTTAGCCAATAGCATGAAATAAACAGATCCCTACTACAGAAACCACTTTGACTTTCCATCAGACAGTAAGTTCATATCAAAACTTACCATGCACCAAACCCCCATGGGCTGCAAACTCCGTATTAGTGCTAAGTGGTAGAAAATGCTTAGTTCACATCCAGAAAACCATCCAGAATGTATCCGAAGAGGTCAGCACACAAAAGAAAGAGAAAGCTCAAGGCATGCATGTATTTATAGTACTATGCCGTGTGGTCTAGATAATCAGAGAAAAGAACGAAAAGGTGCAACTTGAGTTACAGACAATGACTGCTTGAGTATAGACAATAATTGCAAAGTGAGTTTTGGAGGCAGAACCCCGGTGCAGGCTGGCTGACAAAGATGGTTACACAGGAGAGATGGCATTGCGTCCTGTCCTTTGCAGTCATTGTTGCAAAAGTGGCATTATTCAATGAACTAAGGTCAGAGCAGGCAGTTATGCAGGGAGCTCAAAGTCAGGCAAGCATAGGTGGGCACGAAAAGAAGTTACAGAGCCAAAAATTGGGTCCATGTGAACAGAAAAATGAAAAACAGTTTCAACATTTGAGAATCAGTGATAGTTTGCCTCTGAGGTAGTTATTCCTCAGGGACACTTAGCACCTCCTTCTGGAGTCAATATCTGAGCCAGAGAAAGAGGTTCCATAATGATCTTATGTCTTGGTAATAACACTCAATGCCACATAAGAGTTTGTTCTACAATATCTCAGAGTTTCTTTATAATTGCCAAAGGTCAAAAAGTGAAATGATAATAAAATGTCATTGATTGGGTGACACGGACTCTTCTAGGCTTTTATATGTGTTTGCTATAATCCTTACCACATGTGAAATAGCGAATATGTGAAAAGTAGTACTCAGAGAGCTGCAATTCCTTCCTCAGGATTAAATAGCTTGTAAAATAAATAGGCTGGATTTGAGCCCAGGTCTACTTAAATACAAAAGCCAACTAGAAGGTGGAGGGTGACCCCTTTAGATGGGTATACTGATATTGATCACAATGGTCCAGTAGAGTCAATAATCATAAATTTTTTCTATTTTAGAAACTCTTTATTTTTTTATTACTCTTAGCCCTATAAATTGATTTATCTCCTCTTGGCCTTCACAATAGCCATATTAAGTAAGCAAACCAAATCTTAGCTATGTCATAGGGGAGGTCACCTAGTTTGTGAGAAGCCACAACTGAAGGCCATGTCTTCTGATTTCGTGACCAGTATTGTTTCCATGGAATGCAGAAACACAGCTTTAGTAATTTTGGGTGAATGTGAAAGATAAACTATAATATGGTCCTATGGTACTTGAGTCATAGGTGAAATAAAAATCCAAGATGTACGCACTGATGAAATAACATAGCTGCTCAATAAGCCCTTCTTAAAAGAGATGTGGGGTTGGAGACATGGACTCAAACGGTCCTAACAAACAGACTTCGTTTTTATTTCATCAGAACCCCAGCCTTGTTCAGCAGCATGGAAATCTCTGCAGAAATGGCTTTGCCTGAATCATTTTGAGAATAAGAGAAGCAGAGGAAGGTTCAACATGCAAATGATGCTGCAGAAGTTATGATTGTAGATGCATCTGAATTGCCAGCCCACTGCTTTAGGGGGCACCTGACTACCCAGAATAAGATAAACAGGAAAAGAAACTGGCAGCATCCCAGTAAACACACTAGTCTTGGGCTCCCTGCCTGAAAGATTTAAAGGCTCAGTTGCTAACCTCAGCCTGAGGAGCCTTGTGTTGGCTGTCCTCACCACGTCTCAAGCCAGGCATCTTATGCCACTGATGAGCCAAGAAGAAGCTTCTTCAGAGGACAGTTTTGAACTGGAGAGCCTCCAACGCCTCAGAGATTTATGAACACAGTTTCGAAGAACAATTAGGATATTTCATCATCAAAGTCAATAAATATGTTTTCAAGGATTCTCACGCACCCACCCCTCCCAAGTGGCTTCATATACTTACGGTATCTCTGCTATATTGGGGAATGTCAGGTCTCCACGCTGGTACCCTAGAATATCTTTTTTATTATGTACAGGTTCCTCCTCCTTTTGGAGTGGATTCGATACCAGCAGCCAGCGTGCTTTCTACACAACTGCCCTCAGACTACTGGAAGAAAGAGCCTGACTCACCTGAAAATTCACATGCTTCCTTGGGGATCCCTTAACCACTGACCAAGAGGCATCAGACTATGAAGGCCCCACCTCCTTTGCCTGGTCCCAAAACAAGTCTGTTCATGCTCAGAATTCTGTAAAGAGTTTTCTTTATCAGTTCCTTAAACTTTTTTTCCATATCCTTGTAAACATGAGGGTTCAAACCTAGTACAAGGAACAAACTGAAGAGAGAAAATGCCAATCTTCATGCCATACCCCTTCTCTTTTGAGAAGATTAGCTACAATAAATTTCACCCCCACCACCTCTCTCAGTTACACAAGTCTAACTCCTCAGGCACATCAGTGTCTGCAAAGTGATACCAGTGTATCTCTTGGAGATGCAGTTTATTCCTGCCGTGTCTGAGGCTGATTAGTCAAAATGTCCCATTACAGAATGAATGTGTGGAGAGAAGTATGACTTTGAGCTGCAGTGTCCATCTGTGTTTGAGTGTGCAGAAAGGATTTGCAAGCCAATTGGCACTGGGAAAAAAGATCTGAGCAGCTGAAGATAAAAATAAAGTATGGCTGAGGCAGAAAGTTAGGGTGAAAGTCAGGAAAGGTCTGTTAATCTTCTAGTGGTGTCTCCTAAAATGTAGTCCCTGGTTCAACAGCATCAGCATCACTTAGGAGCTTGTTAGAAATGCAAATCATTAGGCTCCACCCCAGACCTCTTAGGGAATGGGCCCAGCAATTTGTGTTTCACTAACCCTCTGGGAATTCCAATAAACCCTCGAGTCACTAATCTTAAGTTTAAAGCTTATAGAAACTACTGCCACAAAATAAGTAGTTGTCACCATTCTGTAAATGCTAAGATCTGTGAAGATAAATGGTTGAGATTCACAAAGATCTTATTGATCTATCTTTGTTCATGGGTTTTATTACTGTGACTTTAAGGACTTAAAGAGAAAGGTCAAGGTCCCTGGCTATAGACAAATCACTCTCTTGTGCATGGATAAGGGATATGATGGTCTCAGTCTTGGCTTTCAGGGATGTTGTGATTGGCTGGGATTTGCCTATACTATATCCACTTCGTTACACTATCTGGAAAAGTCTCCCGCTAAATAAAATGTTACCTGTTTGGAACAGGGGCTTCCTCAACTAGTTCCACCTGCTATTCTTGTTTGTTGACCCGCCTCGCAGAAATTGTCAAGAGACAGAATCAGGTTAATGAAGGAAATATCAGGAGGAGACACATTGTCATGAGTGTGGGCCGGACTCCACTCCCTGGTGGAGAATCCTTGCCAACTTCAGAGACAGAAGTGAGGCAGGAGCCATCAGCAAGAAAATCATTCAACCAGAACACCTGCACTGCAGTTTCCCTGGTAGGGTCCTGCACAAAGCACACCAGATTCAAAGCAGTAGGAACCAAATTATGGAGAAGCATTAGTATGCCCCTACCAATAGTGCATGGGAAATCTTAAGGATGCAAAATAAAACTGAAATAAAGAAGACAAATAGAAAAGTGGAGTGACGTTCTCCTGGCAGAAGTTCCATGAGACCTCAGGTACATGAGCAACCTCTCTGGACTTGTCTTTCCCCTTTTTAAAAGTAAAGAAGTCACCTAGATGACCACTAATGCCAATTCCAGCTCTAAAATTCTTTGGAAATCTCTCGCCACAGCCTGGATCTTCACCCACATAGCTGTACTGAGCTCCTGTGGTTTTAGTCACTACTTCCAAATTTCTGGGTACATTTTTTCCTACTGACTTTTCCAGGATAAAACTTTTATGGATTAAAGAACCTTTCAAAGTCTCTACCTTTGAACTGGGTGTGCAATTGATGCCTGTAAACCAGGCAAACCAGGGTAAGCATATGTGAGAGCAATGCATTTCAGCAATGGAGGGAGGAAAAGAAATAGAGTGTAATAAATATTAAGGCAAAATAGAGTTTAAGAAATACAAAAAATTCTCTCTCATTTATCTTAGTAAGTATTGTACTCTATATTTTTCCATACTTGGCTCTCCTTTCTCTGTTTATTAAACTCTCATCTCATACTTATCATTTTTCAGTTGCATGAAAAAATCCTCACAAGAACCATATAAAGTAAGTACCACAATAATCTCCATTTTACAGTAAGAAAACTGAGGTTTAGGAACATTAATTGGCATTCCCAAAATGGCCCAATGGTAAGTGGCAGACGTGAACTGAAACTAGGAGTAGCTGAATCAAGAGTCAGGTGCTTAATTGTTAGTTCAAATAAAACTCAGTCTCTACCCATTTGTTAAAGAAACTCTTACAGGCTGTTGTTCCTTCAAGCAGAGGAGTAGCTTTTGACATTGAATCCCAACAGCCATTTGAAGAGCATTCCTTGTACCCAATAGGGGATGAAGGAGGTAGAAACAAAGCCAGGCCCTCCTGTGTCTCCGTATTCATCATCAGAGCCCAAATACCAGTCCAGATTTTGTTCTGAATGAGCTATGACATTGGAAAAGTCACTTGAATCTCTAGACCCTAGTCTATCTGGAATTGAGGGAAGATTCTTTCAAAGGGAAAAGAAAAAGGTCTGACTTTTATCACATCACTTGAATCTTCAGGAAAATCTGTTGTTTTGCAACCCAGCCCCTTTAGATCTGTGAACAAACTCCACAGTAAAGTCAGACAAGTAATCCGGTCTTAGCTGTTCATGACTAAAATTTGCTTTCTCCTACAATTCAGGCTCCTCTCAACCTTAAGTTTCTGCATGTATGTGCCACATATTTGTTAGTGAGTCTTTTGTTTTTGTTTCTTTTGCTTTACTGCCCAATAGTTAGAATAGTATGAGACACATTTGACTGCTTATTCCAGAAATCAAAACCTCTTGTTTCAAGGTCCAAGAGTCACCTTGGCCCATACTTCAGTATCTAACCTCATCTTACATTTTTGCCCCAAGTCTCAAAAATTTACAGCCTTTGCTTCTTCTTGCTGAAACCTTCAGTAGAAAAGACCAAAGGTCTCCAGACAAGCTTCCTTTTCTCCCACCATTTTCTTCTCTACCTTTCCAGAAGCAAATAGTTCAGAACAGAGGAAATAATTGTTTATTCCCTCTCTACTTCAGATCATCTATCTCTCTCTGGCTGCTAGCATTTCCAATTTTTGTTGTTGTTTTAAATTTCTTTTTTAGAGTTGCAGATTGAAGGGGCAGCAGAGAGACAAATCAGAGTTATTCTTGAGTTTGAACTTCAGCAGGAAAATTACAGTGGTGATGGAGTAACTAGGGGAAAGTTGCTCTTCCTATTTTTTTTTAACAGGTTACAAAAGTAAACACAGAATATATAAAATTACATTCCTGCTGGCCATTTGTCATTAATCTGCCTCTTCACATTCTCCCACTATACATGTTTCAGTCCAATTTAGTCATCAAGTCATATGTAGAATAATAACCCTTTAGAGGAGTAATCATCTTACCCACCCGACTAAATGAATCTACCTCAGCGGAAATTTTGACTCTTGTAGCTAAATCACAGCCTCAGGAATCATGGAGTTAGAAAGAAATTTCAGAAGTGTTCTAGGTCATCTTCATATCTAGGTTGAACCAAGTTCAAAATTAAAAAAAAAAAAAAGATGTGATATTAAAACAGAGAGTTACTCTCTTTTGGTAACGCAGTGCTTATTTTAATACACTAATCCAGGAAAATAATTCACTTACATTTTTTTAGAGGGAGAGAACGTGTAAAAACAAATGGTTTTGACCCTTCGATTTTTAAAATATAACTTAAACCGCAAAGAGAGCTTTGTACCCGGACCCAGTGAGGATCTTTTTTTTTTCTTTTTTTGAGACGGAGTTTCACTCTTGTCACCCAGGCTGGTGTGCAATGGCGTGATCTCAGCTCACCGCAACCTCCGCCTTCTGGGTTCAGGCAATTCTCCCGCCTCAGCCTCCTGAGTAGCTGGGATTACAGGCACTCGCCACCATGCCCAGCTAATTTTTGTATTTTTAGTAGAGACGGGGTTTCCCCATGTTGACCAGGATGGTCTTGATCTCTTGACCTCGTGATCCACCCGCCTCGGCCTCCCAAAGTGCTGGGATTACAGGTGTGAGCCACCGTGCCCGGCTGAGGATCTTTTAAATAACCACAGACATAGTTTGAACAGAAACTGCTCAAATACAGTATGGACATCTCTAAAATAAGTGTACTATTGGCATGAATAGGCAGTGGCATTCAGAGCAACTACTCCATGCTGCCAGGAATATACTAAAACAACTCGGCACATTAACAAAGAAAATTTCAAAATTAACTTATATATTGTGTTACTCGGGAATCTTATTTGAAAACATCACATTCTGGCTGATTCAATCAGAAAATGAATGAATTAAAATTATATCAGCTGCTTGTAGAGTTGAGTTGCTCAGAAGGTTGAAAAATAGGCAGGGACGAAGGAGACTAGACAACAACTTGATCAGGGCCAGAGTTTTTCAATGGGGACTCATGTAGACATCCTGAAAATTAGATGCAACAGTTTCAAAAAGCATTCAATAATAGTCCCAGACCCCAGATGTCACTGTTGTAACCCCAGCTCCTGGTTTTCCCAGAAATATATACATCCTCCATTGCTGTTGCTGTCAGAACGAAGGGATATGAGTTATCCATTGTTCCTAGTTCTTTGCATTTCTGCCTTCCAATTTATGCACCTAGATGAATCTACTGCTTGGTCAGCTTCAGATCAAGTGCCTACAAGGAAGGTTGTGAAAGCAACTGGCTGGTTTTTGTTTTTCCATAACATAAAAGAGGATTTCCACCCACCAAGACACATAGGGTAGGGATAACAGTCAAGATGGGGAAAGTTATGCTATAATAACAAAGAGCCCCCCAAATTTAGGGCTTAACACAGAAAAGTTTTGTTTCTTTGTTTTGTTTTTCTCAGTCACGCTATACATCTATAACAAGTTAGCTGGGGGCTTTGTTCCACATCATTCTCTCCTTCTCACTCTAGGTCATACAGTGAGAGAATAGCCTCAATGTGGAATGCCACAGGTCATTATGGCAAAGGAAGAGAGTGGGGAAACATGCACTGGCAATTAAAGCTTCTCACTGGAACTGACACATGTCTTTTCTCCTAATAACTTAATGATCAAAGCAAGCTACATGGCCACATCTGAATTTATGGGGAAGGGGAGGGGTAGAGAACTATAATCCTACGATGTGCTCAGGAGACCAAATAAAACACAAAAAACGAAATATTTAGTGGAAAGCACTAACAAATGGCATATTGGTGAGTTCCCAAAACTATAAAAAAGATTCAGATATGAGGCAACTGGACAAGTTAACGTTCAGTTACATTACCTATTACATATTAATCTATTACATATTAATGATAGTTAACATTTGTTGAGTGGTTTCCATGTTCCAGGCACTGTTGCTAATGATTGTCTTATGAAACTTATCTCATTGAATTGAATCTATGGTCTAACTTTTACTATTATTCTTATTTATTGAGGAGGAAATGGAGACTTAAAGAGATTACGTGACTTGCACAAGGCCACATACTAGGGAATAGAAGAGCTGCAATTTCAATTCATAATTATTTATAACTATGATCTAAAGACAAAAAAAAAAAACCCAGATTTTTTCCTGAATGAACAATAGCTACTGCAAGTTTTAGCGAAGGGTCATATGGGAGGTAGTGTTTATTTTCTGTTTCTTGCCTCTGTTCTTGCTATCCTTTCATCCTTTCAGTTCCCCTGCCTTTCCTTTTTGCTTCTTACTTTCATTAATCCATGTATCTAACCCAAGTCTTCTTCATAGAGGATTTGATCAGGAATTACATAGGGAACGATGCCTAGATCAAGAGCCAGAAGACCTTGGTTCTTGTATCAAGCTTTGAACTATAATAAATTCCCAACCACTCTGAGTCTCAGTCTTCTTAAGTGTAGAATGGGAATAATAACTACAAATTACTGGATCAAGACATAAATGAAATACATGATTAGAAATTACTTTGAAACAAATTAACTCTTCCATATGGAAAATATTTTTGGTGGAAAGATGATCAGATAAAGAGTGTTATGATATGAAACATATGAACAATTTAAAAAAAAAACTTTAAAATCAAAAAAGGTGAACAGCTGAAGAAATTCCTAGTCAAAAGGGAGACATTAGAAGGATTATATTTTCAAATTTCTGCAATAACACCAGGTAGACAAGCACTCAATTCCTAGGAGATGGCTAGTCTTACTCTCCCAATGACCTATAGTAAGTGAGAGCTTACTGAGTCATCTCTTTGGTACTCTTCTTTCTAATTCCTTAAGTATTAGACTTTATAAGACTGATGCATTTCAGGAAACAGTAACATCACAAATCATGTTATATTGCATTCATTTAGTTGATAATAAATAATCATCACATGTGCCTTTCAGAACATCTAGTGTAAAATTCTGAAAATTATTTTGTTAATTTGGGGGATGTAATCATGAAATTAATATATCCAAATACTTTTATTTTTATTGGAGTTAAATAGATAGATGGAAGAGATCAGCATGGGTTAAAAATGGAAGCACAGTAATCCCAGCACTTTGGGAGGCCGAGGTGGGCAGATCACGAGGTCAAGGGATCAAGACCATCCTGGCCAACATGGTAAATCCTTGTCTCTACTAAAAATACAAAAATTATCTGGGCATGGTGGTGCATGCCTGTAGTTCCAGCTACTCAGGAGGCTGAGGCAGGAGAATTGCTTGAACCCGGGACGCAGAGGTTGCGGTGAGCCGAGATCACGCCACTATATCCAGCCCGGCTCCTGGCAACAGAGCGAGACTCTGTCTCAAAAAAAAAAAAAGTGGAAGCACATATGAATATGGGGAAAAAAATGACTGCTGATAGTTGCTTGGATAAAATGTCAGTGCCAACTAAAATTGTCCATTAAAACATCTTTCATTAGAATTTGCTGTGTGATTGTTGTGGCCCAAAGTGTCCTGGTCACTCCTTTGGGTAGATTACAGTAGACCAATTGCTTTCAGACACTCACATCCACAACATGTCTAAATTAATAATATAATTCTGTTTTTGCAAAGCCTGCTTTGTGCAGAGCAAACCCAGTGGTGGCAGATGGACATTTTCTGGTGCTAAGAGGGCTGTGTATTTAGTATAAAATAGGAATTCTGTTGCTTGAGAAACAGCATACTTTATGCTTCCTTTTAAAAAAGCATTCATCTTCTGCCACATGTCCAAAAATTATATTTGTTAGCATAATTAATAGAAAAATTAAAAAGGAAAGAGACCAACAGGGAAGAAGTCCATCATTTTCAATTATTGTTGGGTAAATTACCTGCTTCTGCTACTTTGGCAGAAATAGTTTTTGGAGCAGTGTGAGTTTCCTGGGACACTGAATAACTTTAGGTACCATGTTGCAACTCTAACAGATTTTACTTACAAAGGAGCTAAAATTGCTCTATCTTGCAAATAAAATGCAAGTGATTATTTAGTCCAAATATTAGATTATGTTCTACTTCTCTGCCACATGGTCCTAAGTTGTTATAACTGATTCCTTTGTTGTTTCAATCAGCAATTCTGATCTTCAAAAAAAAGAAAATTTAATTTGTTCGGGAAGACTTTGGGACCTAGTTTAGCTTCCATTGTTTATAAATAACACCTGTCAACTTGTCAACCATGAACCATAGGCATTGTTTGTTTTTTCTTATTGATCAAGTTACTCATGAAGAATTATAATATTTGGGGAATAAGTCCCACGACATCACATAAATATCTTCATGGATATCATGAAGTTCAGTATGTGTCCCTATGTATATGCAGGGTTGTAAAAATACAACTCAGTTTTTCAAGTAAATATTAGTAGCATTCTGAAAATGTTCAAGATGGTAGTGATTCCAAAGAATGTCTCTTTTCTACAAAGCTGGATCACCATGGTTGTGCTTCTTAGTTTGTAAACATCTACGCTTCAACCCACCTTCTCTGGCATTCTAAGTGCATGCTTCTTTGGGAAGAAAGAGATCAAAAGAAGGGAACCTCTCATACCTTTCTCTGTTCTCCTTTCTTCTGGGTCTCACTTTTCCTTCCCTGTTCTCTCTATAACTTCTTTCTGTAACTAGTCAAACTTTTAAATGAGGACATTACATTTCTTACTTTTTGTATTTATGTTTCTGGATCTTAGTTTGGAAAATGAAGAGTGATTTATATTTTTCTTTATTTAAGAAAAAGAAAAAGCAGTCTCTCATACAGTTTTAAAGCATTTCTTTCCCTGAGGCCCTTAATCCAAAAGAGAAGCTTCTCCCCCTGCTGAAAGACTCCTTAGGAGGGAATGTAATCAGCCACATTTAGTGACTTAAGGGAGAAAAGGATCACCAGTCATCTTGCACCCCTTGCTGGGAGAATCTGGGGAATGAGGGCCATTTAGACATATTTGGTTAATTAAAAAGTTAGAGTTTGTATTTCACTGAATCTTTAGACCTATTTCTTTTTCTTTTCTACATTTTGAATATATGCTCTTGCCCTGAGTATTTATAGTTTAATGCTTTAGAAAAAGAAATAACATAAAATTTCCTTTAAACATCTCTAACTGTAAACCCTACTGTAATTTTCTCTTGTAAGACTGTACAAATGTGTAATTCAGATTTCATAGGGCTTACTATTATTAGAGAAGACAATGTAGGTCAACTTCTCATGGAAATGATGTGTGTTTCACATTATAAATGACCTTTAATTATCAAACTGACTCCAAACATGATTTTTCATTTCCATGAGTTTTAAGACAAGAAAGTAAGAAAGCCATGAAAAAGTGTTTGATAATTAGTATCTGATCAATGATGTATTGGGTCATCCTACCAGGATCGAAGAAACTTCTGAAGCTTTCCCTACTTTCCTTTATGAGAGATACTATATTGTCTTTATGTCTAAGCCAGTTTAAATATGAGTGTCTGTTACTTACAGCCAATGGTATTCTGCTACATAATATAGTGTTGTAAATTATAAGCAACAGAATCTAACTCTAGATCACTTAGCCAGAAGGAAATGTATTAGACAGATAACTGAGGAAATATAGGACTGGTTGGAGTTTTGAAGATCAGGCTTGAAAACTACCAGAAACCTAGGACATTATATAAGGGTCATAAGAGTGCTGCTATTTAGGATATCTAGTGTCCTTCATTCAAGAGTCAATATACAGTTGGCCATGCTTATATCACATGTGTGCCATTGAAGTGTGCAGAGAGCAGGAAGGAATTGAAAAATCTGGTTTCTTTTATTTCCATACTAGGAAATGAGCAACCTCACTCCAAAAAGATGTAAATAAGAGAAACTCCCAAAGGAATTGGAATATTAAGAGAAATTGAGATGGATGCTGGGTAAATTAAAATTATAAACAATCTAGCAAACTAACACATGGGCTTTGAAGTGACTCCACTCACTAAGTATATGATGCTGAACAAATTACAATTTTTATTTTTAAATCTATAAAATGATAATCATGATGATGAAAAACACTTTCTGGTTTCTAGAATTCTTTTAAAGATTAAATACAATAATGTACACAAAAATATTTACCAAGGAAACCACCACAAAGTAGCTGTGGGTCATCAGACCTACCATCATCAATATCCTCCTTAGCATTTCCAAAAGAGAAGAGAGGTAGCTGCCAAAATAATCTCTTCCCTAATTATAAGATTGCTCTGAAAACTCATGGCCTCAACAGCAATGTCCTGGAGGATCTCTGGGAAAAACAAAACAAAATAAAAAAAAAAAATAGGAACACTCTAAGAGTCTCAATCCAAGTATTGAGTCTAAGAAAGAGAAACCCCATTGCGCTTTGAAATCAAGAATCAAACACCCTCTGGGTGTCTGCGTAGACAAGTGAAGGAGCTTCTGCTGTTATCTCTCAGGAAAGATTAAGGCCCTACTAATGAGACTGGGCAGCTCTTTGTCTTGTAGCTTAGACACAATAATCATCTCACTGACTCCCACTCCTGAAGAGTGGCTTCTGATTCTTTGACATGAGATCTGGGGATCTCAGGCCTATGAGGATTCTGCTTGCAGAGCAGCAGCCTCCTCTGTCCTCCTAGCCACTGAAGGGCTCTGGGAAGAACTCCTGGGCTTTCACTGGAACTAAAAACTGCTCAGGATCAGGGGACAATGGGAACAATGCCTTCTACCAACCAGAAACACCTGCATTGGTGGCTGGGTATGTTAGTCTGTTCTTGCATTGCTATAAAGAAACCCTAAGACTTTGTAATTTTTTTTTTAAAGAGAGTGTGAGGGGATTAATTTATTCATGGTTCTGCAGGGTGTACAGGAAGCATGAGGCTGGCATCTGCTCAGCTTCTGAGGAGACCTCAGGAAACTTACAATCATGGAATGAAGCAAAGGGGGAGCAGGCTCATCCATGTCCAGAGCAGAAACAAGATGGGGCTCGGGTGCCAAGCATATTTACACAACCAGATCTCATGAGAACTCACTATAGTGAGGACAGCTTCAATGGGATAGCGCTAAATCATTCATGAAAAACCTGCCTGCATGATCCAATCACCTCCTTCTAGGCCCCACCTCCAACACTGGGGAATTACATTTCGACAAGACATATGAGCTGAGACATAAATCCCAATTATATCACCAGGTGTGGTGGCTCACTTGTAGTCTCAGCTACTGGGGAGACTGAGGTGGGAAGATCACTTGAGCCCAGGAGTTTGAGGCTACATGATTATGCCATTATACTCCAGCCTGAGTGGCAGAGTGAGAGCCTGTTTCTTAAAAAAAAAAAGAAAGAAACACCTGCATTGAGCTGTGATGTTTAAGTCACTACAGACTTTAGGGTTCTTACCACTGCCTTCTCTACCCAAACCAATACACAAGCACTAACATAAGCATTTGTTGAATAAATGAACATGTTTACCCAAGTTGGTTTTTCCTATGCATAATTCTTTTTTTGTGAAGGTATTTTAATTCCAGGTGTTACAAATGTGGTGTGCTCATATCGTACTTACAGTACTTTATCTACATCTACATTCTTGTGAACAGAATTTAAGGATTATAGAACCCTCTGAGTGGATGTTCCATAACTTACTTATCTATCTGTTTATTGGTGGAAATTTACATTGTTGCTAATCTTCCACCCTTTTGAACTAATCCTGTGTAACGAATAACTTTTTAATTGATGGTGCACTGGAATGTTCTATATATCTAATAATATTTGGGTGAACATACTTTGTGAATATACAGCCATGTTTTGCCACGTTTGTGAAAATTGTTAACATAATATTTTCCCAAATGTTGAAATAAAGGTAAGTTTCATTAAAGACTAAAAATAGTTAGACTAAGCCTTATCTATCCCATATATTTTCTCTCCTCTCTTCTGAAAGCTGCAGCAGCAGCATTCATCTCTGCTAAGCATGTCTTTAGTTGATTATATTTAAGGCCAAGGATTGTTTTTTATTGTTTTCAAAAGACAGACAGCAGCTGGCTCCTGGTCTGGGCTCCAGCAATAACCAAATCATCTGTTTTAAAGGATTGTTCCTGACATTAACTGATTTAATAGCAGGATTTATCTTTTATACTTCAAATTGGAAAAGAATTAACCAAAATGGTGTCATGATGATTGATTTTTTAAAAACTACCACCACCACTATAAAAACCTTTCAGCTGAGTCCTGGGATTCATGTGACACAAGAAACGTGTTACATTATGGCAAGTAGATGATAAACTAAGTCTCTTCCAAAATATTTTGGAAATGTGTTTCCTCTGCCCTTGACCCTTAAATTTGGATATTTATTGAACAAAAGAGAAAACATCTAAAAGAATTATACAGAACTTTGGATTTCAGATCACTCACACTGACAGACATTGAGATAACCTTCTGAGCTTTCTTGTAAAGACACACCTATAATTTCTCATGATTCAGTAACATTGAAAAATTCAAGTGAGATTAGAAAACATATTCCGAAAGGGAATGAGGTAGATGGTTTTGAGAGGGCTGGCTTTATATTCTCAAGTTTCTAGCTAATTTGAATGGAAGAAAAATGTGTATTCTGTTTTTATTTCTTAAGAAAGAAAAGAAGACCCAAAATCGTGCTGTAAAAAAGGCAAGGTTTATATCCAAGTTTTAAGCCCTTTAAATTTTCAGTCCTGTTCATTTGCTAGAAATTTTCTTAGCAGCTTTGCATCTATGACAAGTGTGTTTTCGCTGTATCAGAAAGTGGTTTCAGTACCATAAACAGTTTGTTTGCTTGATGTCTCCTCTGCTTTTTCTCCTCCACTGTAAGCTTCATCAGGTAGAAAAACAAATACAACTCTCCCTGCTGATTCGGAAGGTAGAGGGAGAACATCTCTCAAATTACAGGGTTCTATATGAATAGCTTCATCAGTGCAGATCCCATTCCATAGGATGCTGTCAGATACATGTGCATACACATCTAGAAACTTGTAAACCGAACTGTGCTGCACATAAAGAATTTGCCCCAGTCTACAAACCCATGAGAGAACTTACTCAACTATCAAGCAAAAAGGTATCTAGAGACCCTGCCACAGACATATCATGCTGTTGAGCCTTCTTTATAGGCTTGCCAAATGGACCCTGACATATTACCATAAGAACTACCAATCTCCTTATCAAAATAAATGAGGTTAAACATTTTGCAATATTGCTTCCATTTGTTTTTTACATTTTACTTAATATGCAGCATTGGGGAATTCACAATATTATAACAAGCTCACTTCATAATTGTGGAGAATGTAGTAGACTGGCAAAAAATACTTTCCAACCCTTTGGAAAGGACGCTAAGATATCTGAATGTTTTATTTCTAACTAGTAAAGCAGATTAAGCACAGAGCCTCAGACTATTTTTGTTGATGGAACTCAAAGAATGGGACATCTGGGTACACTCTTTTTTTGTATTTTCCTAAAATATTCCTTCCAAGTTGAGAGGCCACCAATGTGACTCTCAAAATTTCTTTTAATTTTTGCAAAAATAGTGCAAATTAAATAAACCAAAGCAAGTGGCACATTTATTTTCTCTTTTCTCTATATGCCACTCTCAAGTTTCCTTTTTCTTGTTTAACCTATCATCTGATGAAAAAATGTTTAAGTTGTATGAGAGGCAGTACCTAGTTTATGCAGAAATTGAAACAAAAAGAGAACTAATTAAAAATCAGTCATCTGGGAAGGTCTCTGCAAGGTGATATCTTATGAGCTGATGTCTACATAAAAGGAAGCCAGCCATGTGTCTGGAATATTCAGCAGCCAGTTCAGAGGCCAGGAGCTTGGAACGTTTGAGGTACAGAAAGAAGGTTTTTGAGTCTGGAACATGTCAAGAAAGGCAAAGCCCCAGGGAGTTGGAGAGTACTATAGGGATGGCAGGACACGGTTAGGAGCTCAGCCTTTATTCTGAGAATAATTGGCAACTCGTTTGGAGCATTTCAAGCAGGAAAGCAACATGATTTTACAATTTAAAAATCACTTCTGCATAGAGAGTTGACTGTGGAGACAAGTACAGTACTCAGGAACCCAGTCAGAATGCTGTAGTTGAGGTGACAGTTACTGGTGGCTTACACTACCATGGTAGCTATGGAAATGAAGAGAAGTGAATGATTTCAGATATGCTTTGAAGGCAGATCTAAAAGGAGCTGCTTGGTATTGGCTGAGTGTAAGAAAAAGTGAGTAATAAAGAATGACTCCAAGGCCTTTGACTTTAGCACATAGGTAGATGGTGGTTCTCTACACTAAGACAGGGGACCAGAGGGATGAGAGAAGAGAAACCCTGTCAAGGGTTCTTAGTCATGCTAAATTTTAGAGGCCTATTAATAGAAAAAGATATTCAGTAAGGAGTTGAGTTCCAGTACGAATCTGGAACTCAAGAGAGAAGTTAGGCTAGATATACAGATTGCATAATATATAATGTCTATATAATTGGGGTGTGTGTGTGTGTGTGTATGTGTGTGTGTGTGTGCACGCATGCTAAATTTAAAGTAATGAGATTAGATGAGGCCACCTAAGAAAAGAGACAAATAGCAGGGAAACTAAAACTGCTGTGGGACAGTCCAAAAGAAGAGAGTTTGAGGAGACAGAAACGGAAACGAAATACAGAGGTCAGTGAAGCAGAAAAATAACCTAGGGTATGGAATCACATAAACCAAGAGTATGAAGTGTTTCAGGAAGGCAGGCAGAGAAAACTGTGTCCAAATTCACAGAAAGATTGAGAAGGTTGAGGACAGCAAATGACCGTTGATTTGTTAATTTAGAGGTCATCCATGGCCTTCACAAGAACAGCTTCAGAGCACTGGTAGAAAAAGAAGGTCAATCAAAATCAGTGAAGGAGGCAGGAGCAGGAGGAAAAAGAAACAATGGCAACATTAACACCCTTGATCTTCTTTTAGTGAAAGGGAGTACAAAAAGGAGAGAATCTATGGTCTAGGGGTGATTCTGTTGTCACTGTTATTTGGAGATGAAAGAGCATGTTCATATGTCTACAGGAGGGATTCAATACAGTAGAAAACACTGGTTATGAAATGGACAGGGAGTATAGCTATGGAAGTGATATCTTCAGAGTGTGAGAGGAATGGAACCAAGATCACAGTGGAGAAACTGCCCTTTGAAAAGAGCAGGGAATTGCCTAGGTTTTCTTCTAGGGTTTTTATGGTTTTAGGTCTTACATATAAATCTTTAATCCATCTTGAGTTAATTTTTGCATAAGAAGTAAGGAAGGGGTCCAGTTTCCTTTTACTGCGTATGGCTAACCAGTTTCTTCAACACCATTTATCAAATAGGGAATTCTTTCTCCATTGCTTGTTTTTGTCAGGTTTGTCAAAGATCAGATGGTTTTAGATGTGTGGTATTATTTCTGAGGCCTCTGTTCTGTTCCACTGGTCTATGCATCTGTTTTGCTACCAGTACCATGCTGTTTTAATTACCGTAGCCTTGTAGTGTCAGGTAGCATGATGCTCCAGCTTTGTTCTATTTACTTAGGATTGTCTTAGCTATATGGCCTCCTTCTTGGTCCCATATAAGATTTAAGGTAGTTTTTTTTTTTCTCTAATTCTGTGATGAATGTTAATGATAGCTTAATGGGAATAGTATTGAATCTATAAATTACTTTGAGCAGTATGGCCATTTTCATGATATTGATTCTTCCTACCCATGAGCATGGCATGTTTTTTCATTTCTCTGTGTCCTCTCTTATTTTCTTGAGCAGTGGTTGGTAGTTCTCCTTGAAGAGGTCCTTCATGCCTCTTGTAAGTTGTATTTCTAGGTATTTTATTCTCTTTATATACTTTCCAGACATAAAAAATGGTGAGTTCATGTCCTTTTCATGGACATGGATGAAGCTGGAAACCATCATTCTCAGCAAACTAACACAGGAACAGAAAACCAAACACCCCATGTTCTCACTCATAAGTGGGAGTTGAACAATGAAACATGGGCACAGGGAAGGGAATATCACACACTGGGGCCTGTTGGGGAGTGGGGGGCAAGGGGAGGAATAGCATTAGAATAAACACCTAATGTAGATGATGGGTTGATGGGTGCAGCAAACCACAATGGCACACGCATACCTATGTAATAAACCTACATGTTCTGCACATGTATCCCAGAACTTAAAGTATAATTAAAAATAAAGTAAATATTAATAAAATTAATTAATTAAATTATTTTTTAGCATTTTCTTAAAAAAAAGTAAAGAGCAGGGAAAGTACAGCACTCATGGTGGCTACAATTCCAAAGAGGTGGAACACCAGCAAGAGCCTAGGATGATTCAACCCATAAAACATGAACACCCTGGAATATCTGTGCACACTCAGAAACTTTGGTCCTCAGATTTAGATACTCAGCTCAGTCTCCAGCAAGACCTGTCTTTTCATGCTGCACTTCTGATCCCTATCATCTCTTTCCTTCATTAAAATCCCACTTTTTCTCTATTCCAATTTCTCATCACCTTTAAAAGTATAATTCAATACTGCCTTCTTCAAGAAGCCATCTCTAGCTGCTTCCACCACCATGAATTTCTCCTTTCTCTGAATTTTAAATGTTCTATGCAGGCCGCATTCAGCTCTTTTTTATCTACTATTGTGATCTCTAAATGTTTCTTACTTTAGGTATTTTTTACACAATGGGATCAGAGCTCTATGAGGACAATGAATACATTTTTGAATATCTGGTCTCTTGTGGTACCTAAATGTAGGTGAGAATGCTATTATGTCTCAAAAACTGCCTGCTCGCTAATGGATTATAGTGGACAGAGGCAGAATGATTTAGAACACAGATTACAGAACAAAATTTCCAG
Source organism: Saguinus oedipus (assembly GCA_031835075.1). Lineage (NCBI taxonomy): Eukaryota > Metazoa > Chordata > Mammalia > Primates > Cebidae > Saguinus > Saguinus oedipus. Next base: position 17,158,165 of record CM063185.1, read on the forward strand.
TGAATATCCATCATCATCACACCATTAACTCCAAACTCTAGTTCGTGTAAGGTGGATTAAACTCTTTAGGAGTATGTGACAGGGTGCTGCAATCATTTCCACTCCTATTTAGAAAAATATATCTGGCCAAGGCCAATTGTGCCAGAGCTCCTCTGAGACAGAAACATTCATTCTAAAATCATCACTCATGAAAATTCCCATATTTATTGATGAAATATTGTAATACTCATCCTTGAAAGTCATGTTTATTGACTTCATTTTTGCAGTAGGATCTGTCACCCTTTTTAAACTACGTCATAGACAGGATAAACCAGCACATAGTTAACATATTTCCAAAAGTGAAGGATTTTGTGGTGCATTGAAAGAACTAATTACATGTCATTGTTATTTCCAATAAAGGAAATTGTATTTTTTTCTTAGAATCCCCAACTATATTGCTGTTGAATTATGAATGTTCTCTTAAATGATTTATATCTTGGTGAGTTTGTCATGTACTGAAACTACAGCTCATACATTCTTCCCTGCCCCTTATGTTAGCCCTATGCCCTTATTCATGACTAGCTATTTCCGGTTAGATTTAAGGTACGGCAATTTCATCTGGATCTATATCAGTGTTAGGGATGATCTGATACAGAAAATTAGTTACATACTCATTTGGTGATGGCTTCAGGCCTCCTTCACGGGTGGACCTCTCAATAAAAGCGGTGTCCAAGAAAAATGATGAGAGTTGATTCTCACTAGCTAGCTCCAAATATGTCATTTCAGATTTTTAAACCAATCTAAATGAAGAAAAAGCTAAATTTCCAATAAATTTACAACTAGGTGGTACTTTATTGTAATATGAAATGCTTGCCAGAGTTCCAATCCCTGACCCCCTCTCCACCCACCACCACACTCCCCATTCTCTTAAGTATGCTTGTTGGATTCTTTAAGTTGTTTGTGATTAAGGACCAAACTCTCCAAGTCTGGGCTGCCAACCAATATATACTTGATGCTTTTGGCCCATCCACAGCATGGGTTGGGACAAGAAAATGGTAGGAAGGGCCGGCAAGGGAGACAGAATGATATGGCAGTTATTTGGAAGTCATTAACTCAAGTATATAAAAGGCAAAGGTTATCAAACAGAACATTCTGCAGAACATAAAGGTGAGAAGGGAAATGCTATTGTTCCTTGTAATAATTTGTGGTATTTTACTAAATGATTTTCATCATTGAGAGGTATTACTTCACATGCAAGAAATATAATGGTCTTTTAAGTCCTGCTAAAGGTTTGTTTAATGCTCTTGAAATTATCTTAGTTTAAATGTCTTCCTGGCTTTTCCTTAATTAATTCTCATTTCTTCTTTACCCGTTCTCCTACTCCCTAACCACGCTTCCACCAAATCCATGTAGAATCAACTGGGAAAAACGTCAGAAATTTCCTCTTCAAGAAAATCTACTCCATAAGAGAAATGAAAAAAATTTGTACCGTTTTGCATTTAAAACTAATTATTTCATTTTTGGAAAACAAATTGGAATTGAATAAAGAGTCTATCTAGGAAAGCTATTTTCCCTTCCTTTGAATTTCTTGTTAGATGTGAACATGAGAAAAGTTACTTTTATGCAATTGGAAAGCAGTCATCTCATCAAAGGTGCAAACACACATTCCTAAATTGGTTTAGGATCATTGCATCTTATATCTGCTCTAATTCCCTGAGAGACACAATTTCCAGTTAACAGTGGAAAGCTTGGCAAATAGAAAATAAATGTTCTCTCTCATGGTGAGCAATACCTTCCCAATGCTGTTCCTTGTCCCTTTCTAGCCTGGTCCATTCTTCTATGTGGACTTCTGTTATCTGTCCTGTTAGGGTTAAGCTTCTTGGGAAACATTCATAACGAAACCTCTCCAGACCCACTTAATTATCCTCTCTTTTGTACCATTGATGAACTTGGTACATGACTATATGAGCTGCCCTTACCCTATGGTGCCATTATTTATTTGTTCATCAAAACTGCTCCACCATACCAAGAGCACCTTCGTTATCCCTTATCTGTCATCATATTCTCATTGCACCCAGCAAGTACTAAATAGAGATCTGATTAATTAATGATTCTCCTCTCCTTACTCACTAGCTATATGTTCCTGGAAGTGTTATGTAGTCTCCCTATGCCTCAGTTTCCTTATATATGGCTAATAATATAAACCTTATTGTGTGTGGTTAGGATTAAATTAAAAGAGACTATGAAAAATGCTCATCGGCATGCCTGCCCCATAGAAGGAGCTTGCGGCAGACAATGCTGATTACCTAACCACAGACCGTTTCTTTTGCTAATAGGTGCTTGGTGGTATGGGCAGCAATGTATTCAGAGAAGGCCAACACACCCTCCACTCCCAGATGGGGAACTCATGATCATTACTGGTTAAGGAGTGAACATAAGACTTGGTTACAGCTAATGAAATAAGGGAATTCTGCTGATGATTTCTTTGATCATCTTCTTCGATGAAAGAGAGACTCAGGAGGAAAGAGATTGACCCCATTTTGGCTGCCACGGATGTTGTTTTATAAGCTGTGGCCTGCATCTTGCTGCCATGAAAGGAAAGCCAAGAAAGTGACAGAGAATCCAACTCAAGGGACCTGACATCTTTGCATTGCTGCATTAATCAACTCTGAAACTTCCTCCCTGTAGATATAGAATGTGAGAAAATTGAATGTTCTTCTGTTACTCGAAAGGAAAAAAATCCTAAATAATAAAATGTTCAATAAATTCTAGCTATTTATTATTATAGATGATTTCAGCCAGTACGAATACTCTCTAACTAATCTTTGCTACCATAGGAAGTAGGCTTGCCTAAAATTATCCCATACATTCCTTGGTGTTATCTACAAAATAGGAATTCCACAAGATAAGACTCTCTTACCTATTTAGAAAATCTAAAAAAAAAAAAAAAAAGGTGTCAGGTATCCACAATCCCTACCTACTCCTTACTACATCTCTAAAAGCCAGGGAAACACAGTGCAAATAAAGATAAATTTAGCTTATAAAATATTTTAGTATTTCATTGATCTTTTGGACCCGCTAATAACCAGAAACAGGTGCCCTGTGGCAAGCCCCTCTCAAAGAAGTTGGATCCAAGTCACCTCAGTCGACAAAATCTTCAGACTCTTCTCAATTGAGCTTTTCCCCCCTCTATCTACCTAGCTGGGATAGGTTGAGGTCTGCCTTTGAAGAAATGTCTTAAAATTTTCTTTCTTTTTTCAGATTTACTCACATCTCTTGTTCTATAACATTCCAAATAGACTGTTGAAAGCCTCAGACTTCTCCAAGCACTCCCAGGCTTTTAAGCACAAATTGTGCTATGCTAGGCCTGCTCATCTTCCCTACAATGTCCACCATGGTACATCAAAGACTTCCAACGTGGATAAAACACCTATGCTATTGTTGTATATGTTGAATGTCTTTACTAATGCATAACAAAAAATAAAAGATCAAATGGGGTAGATCTTCTCCTTCTGAATGCTTTTATATGAAAGGGGAATAGCATTCCCTACCACATACATATCCCATGGATCACTCCGATCACAACATACTCAACATTGAACATAAAATGGGGTCATTTGTGTAGGGTTTATAAGAAGCTATGACAATGGTAAAAGGGTAGGTAACACCAAGGTATAATTTAGGAACCGGGAAAAGTAGCAGCTAAGTGATTGCCACCCTTAGGACAGAAGGAAGAAGGAAATAGGGAAGAGTCAAGTACTATAAATAAATCTGCCCTTGGATGACCTTTAGTTAAGGGACATAGCCAGCATAAGGGCAGTTTTCATGAAAGGATTTAATAACTTGGTCATACTATTTTCCTTGTTTCTGACCTTGGACAGAGCCTACTCATTGGTCAAATCCAAACAGTATCCAGAGGACAGGGGAACCCTATTGATGAAGTCCAAATAGGTCAGCCGGTGGGACAGAGAAGAAGTAGATAATAGATCTGGAGAGACACACCCAAGGTCCAAAATGGGTTTATTGTGAGAAGAAAGGTACTGTGTCAGAGATGGCGAACTTTCTGAACAGTATATTCTATTGTGCAAATCCTGGCAAGGTGTAATGGGGAGAGAGAAAAAAGAGAAAGCAGAATCAAAACCCCGATATCCTTCATCTACATTTGTTTGAATATCAGGTCTCTCCCTATTTCAGGCCAATTATTAGAGCTCTAGAATGCTAACAGAAATTTAGATTCAAGTGAGAGCTATGAGAAGGACACAACTGGGTGTAGAGAATGTGCAGGAAAATAGAAAGGAGATGTCAATTTCTCTTTCTCTGTGGGCTGTCAGGAGCTGCAGTACTTTTTTTTTTTTGGACTACGTAGAAAGTGTGCTTCTAGCTCTAAGCTATAGAAAAAAAAATTAAAGCACTCTAATTTAACCTATTGTTAGTTGGATACTAATCTGACCATTTACAAAACACAATACAAAATACTTGGTAGATAATTCAGTTCTCTATGTGTGAAAATGGCAATAATCATTTCTACCTGAGTATATTTGTCAATCTGAATTGTTTTTAGAAACTTCTAGACAAAGAAACTTACTAATTCAGTTTCACCCAACATCAGCCTTCTGCTGTAACTGGGCTTTAGTAATTGAACTATTTAAATATATTTTGCAAACACTTAATTATTTCCTAGTCTAGTAAAAACAGATTGAATTTTTATTTAAAAATTTGAGATATGATATCTAAGTCTAAATCCAACTATGAACAACTGTAGTCCTTCTTCTCTTGCCAAACATCCCAGTTTGTGGCATACCTCCTTCCAGACCTTTTTTCCAGGTTTTTGAATATATGTATATAGAAGGATATATTTCATGAAAATTATGTGGTACTGTATAAACAGTACTGTACTACACATATAATTCTACAATTTCTCTTTTCACTCAATAATGGGTATTGCAGATATAGTGATATTAACTCAAACAGCATTTATTATATTCATTTTAATATTAGCATAAATTTACCAGATTATTTACTTATCCATCTATCGATGGGCATTTAAATCAGTTCTATCTGGGGAATATAAACAATGCTACAGTGAATAATTAGCTACATGTCTTTTTGAGTGCAGTTACAATTAGAAAAACATGGAGTTGCTAATTTGTAAATGTTGTAAATACTCTCGAAGATGGCTATCCACGGTCTGGGGGTGTCTTTGTTGTTGCTATTATAATAAATTCCTATCTCCATATAAACTCATTTTGCTCCTCACATCAATAGACACAGTCTAATTCCCATCTCACTGAAAATGAGCCTGGCCTTAGTGACTTACTTGACCAATAGGATGTGATAGAAATTATTTTCTTGAACTTCTGAGGCCAGGTTATAGGAAGCCTTATGGTTTCCACCTGGGCCTTTGAAATACTTGTTCTAAAATGTTGGTCACTATGTAAGAAGTATGACTATCCTGAGACTCCTGTTCTTGGAGAAAGCCCAAGCTAGCCATGTGAAAAGGTGATGGGAGTTAAGATAAAAGCCAGGCAGTCCACATTTATTTCATCTACCCTAACTGAAGCTCAGACATGTTATGAGTGAAAAAATCATCTTGGATGTCTACTCTCCAAGTCAAGTGTTTTTGTAACTCTGGCCCTACGTGCTATCTGGTTGCAACCACATGAAAGACCCAATGGGAGTCACTCAGCTGAACTCAGTCAAACCACAGAACTACAAAAGACACTAGCAAATTCTTTTAAGCACTAAAGTTTGAGAATGTTTTATGTAGAAGTAGATAACTAAAACAATAGGGAATACTAATTTTTATATTTAATAAATGCTTCCCAAGTCTCCTCCAATTATGAAGCATTTTTCTAACTTTTTACTTTGGTTCCAAAGCCAAAAAAAAAAAACTTTTGTAATTTCTATTTGCAATTAGGAGCTTTTGCTGTTTTTCTTGTACCCAACACACAGACAGGGAAAGACATTTTTGTTCCTCAAATAAGTGAGTTAGAGAACTTCTTGTTTATCCTCAAAACTGTGAGAACAGCTCATGGAAATTATCACGTCTGGTTATTTGGAACTCCAAATTTGCAGACCATGTTGCTCAAAAGCAATGTTTGAGAAATGACTCTGGATCATTTTCCAGTGGTCAGTCTGAGGCTGACCCCAGCTCCACACATGGAGGAAGAAAGCTCATCTTAAGATGATCATCATTCTATATAAATAATTCCACTCTTCATCTCTCCAATCCAATTAAATGCAAGCAAACTCAACTGTCAGAAAATGACTACAGAAAATTGGGTCAATGCACCTCTGTGAGATTTCCTTCTGGGCTAATCAGAGGGTCAGTCCAATTATTTTCAGTGATTTGGAGAGTGACAGAAAGGTTATCCTTCAATCCTGTCACTAAACTGCTTGCAGCCATTCAGTCTTGGTGCTAAGCCCATCGAATATCATGTTGCCAGCATGGACATTTACTAGTGATCCTGGCCAGAAAAATCCGACCTTTCTGTGACACCCTTCTTTATATCCCCAGAGAAATCCATCACTCTGCTTCTCTAGTTTGTTTTTCTATAAGATAATCCCCCAATATGGCATTATTTTATGACAAATAATGTATGGTTTTTGCCATAATTATGCAATGCAGAATTATGTATTTTTCAAATCCTTCCCTATTGGTCTTCCCTTCCTCAGTTATAGCTCTTTTGAAACTAGGGTGATCTTCCTTCTAGACATTTCCCTATGTCTTGTTGAATTATTATTTCTAAGTAATGTTGGATAAATGAATCTGATGCATTTCTATGCATTCTTATTTCTGTGTGTTGGTGTTGTACAAGCATGAGATAATAATACTGTTTTGCAATCATCATTTTTCACTTAACCACAGATTGCAGACTCCTGTCATAGGTACAAGTGTTTGTCTCATTTGTCCTTCTTTAACAACTGCATAGGGTTTCAGTGCCCCATTCCTTTCTAATGGGAATTATGGTCTCTCACCTTTTTATTCCGATTGCTCACCCCAGTGTCATCTGTAAGTGCTTCAAAGAAGAGCAGAGCACGAATAGTTTAGAATTGGAAAGGAAAAAAAGAGAGAGAGAGAGAAAACAGAATAACAAAACAGAGAAATTCACGAAGGCAGGAATTCTGTGTGGATCTTGTGATTATTGACTTGGGTTAGAAAGGGAAAAGAATGAATAACACTGTCAATGCCAACATTTTTCATGTTAGCATCGACATGTTTTAGCTGGGGTTTAAGAGCACTGACGCTAGCATTTTTTCTTTATGTAAAGTAAGTGTTATCATTTAAATGAATATAATACAATTCCATTAAAGCACAGGAATTATTACATGTTCTCTTGCACTGAGGCATACTGTGCATTGGATCCCATTCTCCGAAATGGACGTGAATATAGGAAAATCTTGCTATTACAAGACCTTCCAGTAAGATAACTAACTGTTAGGTTTCACTAACATCACCATTTTAAAGATATTAATGATAGTTAAAGTCACCTATCTGCGTTATAAAGTCACTACAAAAGACTTTATTTACCTTCTAAAAATATTTATCTTTTTATTAATAATGAAACAAATTAAGATTGTTATAAATAGTGAAGCAACAAACTATACCCAGGTTTAACCTTAGGGTCTTTGGGCCAATGAGTCAAGACAGAATTTTTTTGTTATTGTTGGTATTATTTAGATATCATGAGAGAAATAATATTTTATAACCATTGATTCAGAAGTTTCTCACGAGTGAATTTAGGACCTGTCCAGGAATCAGCTTGACTGTTTCAGTAAACCAAAAATAATTTAGTGACACTACAGAAACAAAAATCTGGTTCTTCTAGTCAAATTAATCCCAATCAAAGGAAATAAGAAGGATAAAAGTTGCAATTTCCCTGTTTATTTCCTTCAAGATCAAACATGGGAAAAGCTGACTCAATCCCATGGGCACTCATATAGCAATTGCAACTGTCCGAAAAAGAGATACTAACCATAAGAAAATTTAAAAACTCAATATGCAAAAGATCTGCCACAAAATCAAAACATCAAACGTTGTGCAGTTTATTCAGGGGGTCCCTGAGGTCTTCAAGCAGAATTGTGCAGTTGGGAGCCAATTTTTAAAAGATTGCTTATCTGGTTTCTTAATTAATAAAGGATTAGAAACGGCCATCTAGGGGAAGTAGAAAAGACTGGCCACTACTGATAGACAAATTGACATTAACAAGACATGTAAGAAACAAAGAATACATGAAGGAAGACATACTAATTTCTAACAGCTTGGGGCAATTTAGAGATAAAGCAAATGGCTCCAGAGGTCTTAAAGCATGGAGAAAAGCAGTGGCTCATGCGTAATCCCAGAACTTTGGGAGGCCAAGGCAGGCAGATCACAAGGTCAGAAGTTCGAGACCAGCCTGGCCAACATGGTGAAACTCCATCTCTACTAAAAAATACAAATATTAGCCAGGTGTGGTGGCAGGCACCTGTAATCCTAGCTACTTGGGAGGCTGAGGCTGAAGAATCAGTTGAAACAAGAAGGTGGAGGTTGCAGTGAGCCCAGATTGCACCACTGCACTCCAGCCTAGGCAACAAGAGTGAAACTCTGTCTCAAAAAAAAAAAAAAAAAATTCTAAAATTCGTATGGAACCAAAAAAATACCCCACATAGCCAAAGCAAGATTAAGCAAAAACAAAATATCTGGAGGCATCATATTATCTGCTTTCAAATTATACTGTAAGGTCACAGTCACCAAAATAGCATGTTATTGGTATAAAAATAGACACATAGACCCATGGAACAGAATAGAGAACCCAGACCCAAGTACTTAGAGTTAACTGATCTTCAACAAAGCAATTAAAAACATAAAGTGGAAAAAGGACACCTTTTTCAACAACAGGTCCTGAAATAATTGGCTAGCCACATGTAGGAGAATGAAACTGGATTTTCATTTCTCACCTTATACAAAAATAAACTCAAGATAAATTAAGGATTTAAATTTAAGACCTGAAACTATAAAATTTCTAAAATACAGCATTGGCAAAATCCTTCTAGACATTGGCTTTGGCAAACATTTTATGACAAAGAACCCAAACAACAAATGCAATGAAAACTAACATGAGTAGCTGGAACTTGATTAAACTAAAGAGCTTTTGCACAGCAAAGGAACAGTCAGCAGAGAAAACAGACAACCCACAGAGTGGGAGAAAATCTGCACAATCTATAAATGTGACAAAGGACTAATATCCAGAATCTACAACAAACTCAAACAAATCACCAAGAAAAAAAATCCCATCAAAGTGGGCTAAGGACATATATAGACAATTCTCAAAAGAAGATATACAAATAACCAGCCAACATATGAAAAAATGCTCAACATTACTAATTATCAGGGAAATGCAAATCAAAACCACAATGCAATACCACCTGACTCCTGCAAGAATGACTGTGAAAAAAATATATAGTTGATGTTTGCATGGATGTGGTGAACTGGGAACATTTATATACTTCTGGTGGGAATGTAAAAACTAATAAAACCACTATCAAAAACAGTGTGGCGATTCCTTAAAGAACTATAAGTAGAATTAACATCTGATCCAACAATCTCACTACTGGGTATCTACCTAGAGGAAGAGAAGTCATTACATGAAAAAGATACTTGCACACACACATGTATGGCAGCACAATTCATAATTGCAAAAATGTGGAACCAACCCAAATGCCCATCAATCAACAAGTGGATTAAAAAAAACTGATATATATATATATATATATGGATGGAATACATATATAAATATATATAATATATAGAGATATTATATATTTTTATATATCATAATTGTATATGATATATAAAAATATATCTATTGTATATTCCATCATATATATATATACGTATAGATATACATGTATAGATATAGATATACATGCGTATATATATACGCATGTATATCTATATCTATATATACACATATATGATGGAAAACTACTCAGCCCTAAGAAGGAATGAATTAACAGCATTTTCAGCGACTTGGATGATATTGGAGACTATTATTCTAAGTAAAGTAACTAAGTAATGGAAAACCAAACATCATTTTCTTACTCATAAGTGGGAGCTAAGTTATGAGGATGCAAAAGGCATAAGAATAACACAATGGACTTTGCAGACTTATTCAGAAAGGGTAGGAAGAGGGTGAGGGATAAAAGACTAGAAATAGGCCAGGTGTGGTGGCTCATGCCTGTAATCCCAGCACTTTGGGAGGCCGAGGCAGGTGGATCATGAGGTTAAGAGATCGAGACCATCCTGGCCAACATGGTGAAACTCTGTCTCTACTCAAAATACAAAAATTAGCTGGGCGTGGTGGTGTGCATCTGTAGTCTCAGCTACTTGGGAGGCTGAGGCAGGAGAATTGCTTGAACCTGGGAGGCGGAGGTTGTAGTGAGCTGAGATCACACCACTGTACTCCAGTCTGGTGCCTGGCAACAGATCAAGACTCCATCTCAAAAAAAAAAAAAAACTAAAAACAAACAAACAAAAAAGACTAGAAATAGGGTGCAGTGTATATTGCTTGGGTGTTGGGTGCACCAAAATCTCACAAATCACCACTAAAAACTTATCAATGTAACCAACCACCACCTGTTCCCTAATAACCTATGGGGGGAAAATTTAATAAATAAAATGACAGTACAATACTGTTTCATCTGTCAAAGTGGCGAGAATTCTGATAGGGATGGTTGGCAAGAGCAAGGACATAGTTAGATGCTACTACCTGGAGTTGAAACGCCTGCACTGCTTTCTGGAGAATGGCTTGGCAACACTATGGACCAAGAGCTTTAAAACAAGTCTACATTTGCCATCATTGGTCATTAGAGAGATGCAAATCAAAACCACATTGAGATATCATCTCACACCAGTTAGAATGGCGATCATTAAAAAATCTGGAGACAGCAGATGCTGGAGAGGATGTGGAGAAATAGGAACACTCCTACACTGTTGGTGGGAGTGTAAATTAGTTCAACCATTGTGGAAGACAGTGTGGCGATTCCTCAGGGACCTAGAAATAGAAATTCCATTTGACCCAGCAATCCCATTACTGGGTATCTATCCAAAAGACTATAAATCGTTCTACTATAAGGACACATGCACACGAATGTTCATTGCAGCACTGTTTACAATAGCAAAGACCTGGAACCAACCCAAATGCCCATCGATGATAGACTGGACTGGGAAAATGTGGCACATATACACCATGGAATATTATGCAGCAATCAAAAATGATGAGTTTGTGTCCTTTGTAAGGACATGGATGAATCTGGAGAACATCATTCTCAGCAAACTGACACAAGAACAGAAAAAGAAATACTGCATATACTCACTCATAGGTGGGTGAGAAAAATGAGAACACATGGACACAGAGAGGCAGTCTACTATACACTGGGGACTGTTGGGGGAAATGGGGGAGGGACAGCGGGGGGGGCTGGAGGGGATAGCCTGGGGATGAATGCCAAGTGTGGGTGAAGGGGAGGAAGGCAGCAAAACACACTGCCATGTGTGTACCTATGCAACTATCTTGCACGTTCTGCACATGTACCCCAAAACCTATAATGCAATAAAAATTTAAAAAAAAAAAAAAAAAAAAAAAAAAACAAGTCTACATTTTCACCCTTTCACTCAGTGGTTTCACTTGGGAATTTAGCCGAATAAAATAATTAGGCAGCCATGCAAAAGTGTAAGTTCAAGAATATTTACCACAGCATAGTTTAATCATATGTTTAAAAATTGAAGGTCAGGTGTGGTGGTACACCCCTGTAATCCTAGCGCTTTGGGAGTCCAAGGCAGGAGGATGGCTTGAGCTCAGGAGTCTGAGGTTATAGTGAGCTATGCATGTGCCACGGCACTCCAGCCTGAGTGACACAGAAAGACCCTGTCTCTAAAAAAAAACGAAAAGCAAAATTGAGAACCACCTAAACATGCTATAATAGGAAATTGGTTTAAATGAACTAGTAGAATACTGGGCAACCATTATATATAGTGCTAGCTCATGGGCTTCCTGATTTGATGCACTAAAAAGAACACAACATCGCTTCTGTGGCATTCTGGCCCCAAAATGCATAAACACCAGACATACCCAAATTTAGGAACAGTCTACAAAACAACTGACCTTCAAAATGTCAATATAATGAAAAGCAAAATACGTTTAAGGAACTGTACTCATATTAAAGGAAACTAAGAAGACCTGACAACTAAATGCAATGCAGGATCCCAGATTAGATCTTGGACCAAGGAAAAAAATTCATCAAGTGGGACATTAGGGGGCAAGTGGCAGAAACTGAATATGGACTGTAGATTAGATCATAGTGTTATATCCAGTCTAAGTTTCCTGATTTTGTTAATTGTACTGTATCATGTTAAAGAATGTTTTTGTTCTTAGAAAATTCACACTGATGGATTTACAGTAAAGGGGTATCTTGTATGCAACTGTATTAGTCCACTTTCATGCTGCTGATAAAGACATATTCAAGACTGAGCAATTTACAAAAGAAAGAGATTTAATTGGACTTACAGTTCCATGCGGCTGGGGAAGCCTCACAATCATGGCTGAAGGCAAGGAGGAGCAAGTCACATCTTACATGGATGGCAGCAGGCAAAGAGAGAGACTGCTTAGGCAAACTCTTGGTTTTAAAGCCATCAGATCTCATGAGACTCATTCAGTATCACAAGAACAGCATGGAAAAGACCCACCCCCATAATTCACCATCTCCCACTGGGTTCTCCCATGATGGTTGGGAATTGTAGGAGTTACACTTCAAGAGGAGATTTGGGTGAGGACACAGCCAAACCATATTGGCAACTTATTCTCAAATGGTTCAGAAAAAAATACAATTGTGTATGTATAGCGAAATAATGACAGAGCAAATGTGATCAAATGATATTAATGAATGAATCTGAGTAAAGGGTATTCTGGAATTCTTTTCAGTATTCTTGCCCCTTTTCCATGAGTTTAAAAGTATTTCAAAATAAAAGCTAAAAGAAGGGAAAAAAAGAGATAGAGAAATAACACCACTGTGAACATTTAAAACACATATACTTGTAAAGTCTACATATTTTATAGAAATATAGGCACATTTAAGGACATAAATATGTTGAGTTCATTTCTATTTGAGGGAACAAAACAGAGGTGAAGATGGGGGAAGAAAGGGAAGGTCAAATGAATAAAAATTAGAAAAAAGAAGACTCTTGAATGAATAATAATGAACAATAATGATGATAATATGCTATGAGTTGGAAAGTGTATTCTCTGAATTTGATATTCAAAGAAAAAATCAGGATAAAATAAACTGCTAATGTAGTTCCAGCGTTCACAATCTAAAACGTTCTTTAAACATATTATTGTTTCCAAGTGGTGATGAAGACTCTTCTTGAACACCTTCAACAGCAGGGCCGGAGTTGTGACCCAGAAGTTTCCTCAATAGGATGTTCTTCCCTATTCTAGTCCCTGGCCATCTGCACACTGGTAAGAATTTTGAGTTCTGAAATAATATTTCTAAAAGCCTTCTTATCATGTGAACACTGTCACTGCAAACAAAAACTGATTAATGGGCACAGTAACAAGAGAGCTCTTAGAAAAATGGTGTGCCTCTGCTTAAAAAAAGAAGTAGACTACATAAACAGATGCACTATGCCATCTTTGCATTCACAGTTTATGAACAACTATTCACCACCAAGACACATATGGGCTATATCAGGGACACTAGGTTATCTGTCTTGGAAACAAGTGAACCATGAAGACAGTGAAATTTATGCTTAAGGGGAAACAAAAACAATAAGGAAACTTCAGACTTTTAGACTTCATGATGTAAGAAGAGAATAGACGTGGAGACATAGCACAGTGTATCAGCCAAAAGTTTTCCTTATGTCTAGCTAATCTAGACACGTCTACTTTTTCTAACTATATATATGTATGTATGAAGATATTTATATCTTTATTATATCTATTACTAAACATAGCCTCCGTGCTTTCAGAACTATTCTCTAAAACACCGCATTTTCTAACTTCACTAACTTCCCAGTGAATTAAATCCAAAAGAAGTAACAATTCTGTCATTAAAAATGTCTTCCCCAGTTCAAATTATCATTCAAAATTTTAGCTGTATTGAAATGAAAATACATTCATTAATCATTTTGATCGTCATACTTTTCTTTAGGTTACCTTGAGTAGAAGGCTGAAGAATAAACAGAATAAATATCATTACATATGACTACAAAAATTTTTCGTTAAGTCTCTGAATTCAAACTTGTGAATAAATCATCATTGTTGCTTCTTTTCTTTCATCTTTTATTCACAGCATAGGTCTGTTGGTTTTTTCCTAATTTCTTGGACTTAAGTTTACTATTGGATTAGCCAAAGGAAACATATTGATCACTTAAATCCCTAATTGGATTTCTGCCTAATCCCTTTACTTGTGATATTCTATCTTTCTTTCCCTGGGAATTATTTGTTACAAATGAAAGTATAAAATCTCCCTAATCACCCAATATTTCCTGTTCATATTCTTGGAGATTTTTATTCCTATGAAAAAAATGTTGACCCTGAGAGACCTTAATATATACATCTTCAGTAAGATATTTCCTTAAAGTAATATTAAGGAATCACAAAAAACGTGTATATTTCACAATGCAAAAGGGAACCTAATAGAACCCATCACAACCTGGGGATTTCCTGTTTTCTCAGTTAATGGATTTTTTCAGAGTTGAGACATCCATCCAAACTGAATTCATTTAGAAATAAAGATGATCACATTTGCATTGCTTTATTGTTCAGTGTATTATTCTTCATAGCAGCGATCTAGTTCCATTTACTTTCATGTGTTTTTGCATGATCTGTGTTTACTTTCTTTCCTTCTTTTTTTTTTTTGAGATGGATTTTCACTCTTGTCGCCCAAGCTGGAGTGCAATGGTGTGATCTTGGCTTACCACAACCTCCACCTCCTGGGTTCAAGTGATTCTCTTGCCTCAACCTTCCGAGTAGCTCAGATTACAAGCGTGCATTACCACTCTGGGCTAATTTTGTATTTTTAATAGAGATGGGGTTTCTCCATGTTTATCAGGCTGGTCCCAAATTCCTGACCTCTGGTGATCTGCCCATCTCAGCCTCTCAAAGTGCTGGGATTACAGGATTGAGCCACCATGCCCAGCCTACTTACATTTAACAAAACTTATCTAACACTAGAAAATTCCAATATAAAAATATATTGTGTGTATTTCTCTTCAAAATGCAAAAACTCATACCATGGATAGCCACAGAATTGTCCTTGAGAAGTTGTCCACGAATTTGGGCTCCATTATCCCTGAAATTATTTGAATACTTTCATTGATTACGCTGCATAGGCCAGAAAATGCAGAATAGAATTTTCTAAATAATGGACTGGGCTATAAACTTCATTGGACCTCCAGGTTTTTACCTGTTTGTTAAAGAAGTTTATCAGAAAGTAGTCTTGAGAAAGGAGTAGAATGACAGCAACCTATAATTAAGCCTATGGGGAATATATAGGTATTTAGGATATGTTCAAATGGGTAGGTCTGAAAAGTAAAATCTTGGCAAACTCAGATTGCCTATGTGATACGGATGGAGACCACAATTAACTTAATTATTATTGTATCCACAGAACTTAGTATAGTAACTAGCACATAGTAGATGCTCAACAAATGTTAAATACATTTATGAGCTAAAAAAATAGAGTGAGTACACAGTATTCTGTTCGGGGGAGTGAGAAGTAAATATAATTTCAGTTGTACCCAGAAGGAACTTAGTATACTTGCACCTATCAGGATAAACTAAGACATAACCAATCGGGCTTGAGGAGAAATAATACCACCAGATAGAATGCACTTCTAGAGGAGGAGGACCATTGGAATACCTTTCTGGTTCTTTGAAAGAGTGGTGGGTGGGAATGAAAAAATACAGAATCAGGGATTAGTAAGAAATATCAGGACAGGACATCAGCCTGCAGAGATGTGGAAGGTTCATATGGGAGAGTAGTGAAAGCTCTAATTGGAAAATAGGGCTGGGACTTGTGTGTGTGTGTGTGCATGCATGTGTGTGTGCACATATGTGCACACTTGTGTAAAAGAGGGTAAGAAGGTAGAGCTTGACTGGCAGGCCAGAAAGTCAGGCTTTAGTCATTAGATGCCATTGTACTGGGGCAGTTTCCGTGAGGGGAAATAGCAGATGTAGACAAGGTTTAAACAAGATTAACCTAGTAAAATGAAAAATACATTGGAGAGAGGAGAAGTTGGAGAAACAGGAGTACAGGGCATGGAACATTAAAATAACCTCTTGGATATTTAATCGATTGATGCATGAAGGCAAGGAGTCTCACCCTGAGCAACGCTGTTTAAACAGACTCATTAAATACCTACAGCTTCTTTGAATCTGCACTTTCACTTCTGAGAATGTGTCCTATGGAAAAATAAAGATGTGAGCAAGGAATTGCCTACCAGTCTGCAAATTGCAGTATTCTTTAGACAGTGGTTAATTAAATTATGAAAAATTATGCAGCCATTATGAATGATGTAAATGTACCTATACAGAAGGAAAAATGCTCATGACATATGAAGCGAAAAAGCAGATTTACAAAGAATACACAGAACATGATCCCAACATGTACATGTATAATGCCCACTCTGCACAACAAAACATTAATATTAGCTGTATCTAGCTGATGGGATTAGAAGTGAATATTATTTTTTCTAATATTTACTTTCTGATATTTCTATATAAATGTTATAATTAAAGTCCTTTTTATAAAATAATAATTGAGGCATAAAGTTTTAACGTTGGATACTAAGATGGGTAGAAGTTAAAACAAAAGGCAGGTGCCATAATTTACTGTAGACTCACTTCTTTTCCATGGAGATGGGCAGTAAACAGCAAAAGAAAAATGGTACTGGCCTTGGTAGCAAGATCAATTGCAAATATGATAGACATTTGCATAGATGTAAGAGACAGTACTATAAAAGTGTTCTTCTTTAAGGGAGATGTTTGTAAAGCAGAAAGAGAGAGAGAGAACCAAAGGCTAAATATTTAGAGAAAACAAGAGAAAGAAGCTGAATGCATGAGGAAAAGCATCTTTATCTTTGATCCTCAAAACCTGCCAGAATATCCAGCAAATAGTCATAATCATAACCATAATCTTACAAATAGATAAGTGGCCAAAAAGAGGAGATAAAGATGAGGAAAGAATGATGGGAAAGCTGCTGAGAGATACAAGAATTTTAAGAAACAAAAGGTCGATAATAGAGCAAGTATTCTAGAGAGCCTATTTGAACTGAGGAAAAGTCACAAGGTTTGAAAAGTCAGCAGTCTTTTATGAGGTTCAGTGGTCTTAAAATGGGCGCGGTGGCTCACGTCTGTAATCCCAGCACTTTGGGAGGCCGAGGCGGGTGGATCACGAGGTCAGGAGATCGAGACCATCCTGGTCAACAAGGTGAAACACTGTCTCTACTAAAAATACAAAAAATTAGCTGAGCACGGTGGCGCGTGCCTATAATCCCAGCTACCCAGGAGGCTGAGGCAGGAGAATTGCCTGAACCCAAAAGGTGGAGGTTGCGGTGAGCCGAGATGTCGCCATTGCACTCCAGCCTGGGTAACAAGAGCGAAACTCCGTCTCAAAAAAAAAAAAAAAAGGAAAGAAAGAATGTAATTTTTATGAAGCTGGAAGAAAAGGTTCACAATTTCAGGAATTTCAGCAAATGTCATTAGTATTTAAAAAAAAAAAAAAGAAGCAAAGTAGATATTTTAGTCTCGATACTTGCCACTTACACATCCATGTATCTAATCCTCAAATATAAATGAAAATACTATTCAAACCACTGAGAGGCTGGGGATAACTGAAGGAAGTATCCAGTGATGGGGTCAGTTTTATAAGGTGTGATTTCATAGAAGAGCAGTACCTCTTATCTGGCTGAGAAAGGAATGAAGAGGAGATTAAAAATAATCACAGCACAACATTGAAGTAAAGAAAGGAGTGGATAAAAACTTTCCTTTTAATAATCTTCAGCTTAAAAGTAAAGTAGGATAAGAAGTCATCTGTCAAGAGTCATAAGGGAAAGAGGATTATGGCTTAAGGAGTATTAAAAACACCGGAAACAAGCATTATAAAAATAATGTCAAAATTAAAAGGATTCTCAACCACAAACCAAAATGGATACACTACCAGGAACTGTAGGAGCCAGGCTACCACTGAGGAGCCTGAAATGATTTGAGAGTCACCACTTTCATCACCCATTACTTTATTCTTCATCTTGGAACAGTGAAGATAAAGGAGACCCTGAAGATGACTCGGGCTTAGACCAGCAAAAATTGACGAACAAGTATAGAAGATACTCCTTGGAGCAAAGGAACCTAGGTTATTAAGGAGAAGACCTTTGATGGAGCCCACTCTGGTTTTCAGGAACAACCAAGGGCTAAGTAGAACCAGAAGAATGCTATGTGACCAGATGAATAGAAAGAAGTTGAATCTGGCCAAGAATATTAGCAAAACTAATTCCCTTTTTGAGATGGCTACACCACTTGACTCCATTTTTCAACCTGACTTGCAGTTAGATCTAGTTAGTGACTGAGTTCTGGAAAATATAAGGAGAGTGGGTTTTATATGCCATTTTTGAGCTGAGATGTTTAAGATATGAGTGAACCTTCCTCATGGTTTCTTCCCATTCAACATTTTGTAAGTCAGCACTCCGAGGACCTGGAGATGAGTGGAATCTCAGAATGGAAGGAACCTGAGTCCCATGGATCACATGAAGTGCCCAACCATAAATATACATGGGAATAGACAATGATATATGTGAAAAGCTTGTATTAATGAATAAGCCATTAAGATTTGGGGTTTTATCTATGAAGCAGCAGCATCCTGACCAATATATCGAGCAACTGGTGATCCATGATCTCCGACTGCAACAAACAGCATATTTACAAATAGAAGTAGAAAGGTAGAGGGCCAGGTTTGAGCTGCTGGGGATGGAAGGATGTCAGGAGGTAATGATGACCGGAAAAAATGTGTGGCCTTGCTGGTGAGAGACACATGACAGTTGCCTGAAAGAATTATTATGTCACCCAACTGGTCTTCAGCACCTTAATAACCTGAGGGCAGGTTATTAAGTCAGAACAACTAAAGATTACTTGATTGTTTACAAGTTAGGAAACTGAAATTCAGTTTTTAAAATCTTGCCCAAAGAGGGAAACTAGTTCAGGTAGTGAAGACTTCTAGCTCTAAGAATTCAAAATTTTCTTTGTGACTTGTAAGCAGTCACAGAATATTTTATAACAGTGGTTCTCAACTTAGGGGGTGAGTTTCCCCCCCATGGGATAATTGGCAATCTCTAGATATTTTTGGATGTCATAGCTAGGAGCCAGGGTGCTACTGATATGTAGTTAAGTAAAGATCATAAATGATGCTAAATACCCTATGATGCATGGGAGGTATAGACAGTTCCCACAGTTAAAAAAAATCAACCCCAAATGTAAATCGAACATTATAAATGTTCCTGAATTTACAATGGGGTTACATCCTAGTAAAGCCATCACAAATTTAAAATATTGTAAATTGAAAATGCATTTAATACATCTAACCTAGTGGTCATTATCGTTTATCCTAGCCCACCATAAACATGCTCAAAACATTTACGTTAGCCTACATTTGGGAAAATCCCAGAACATAAAGACTATTTTATAATTAAGTATTGAATAACTCATGTAATTTACTGACTATTGCACTAAAAGTGTAAAAAATAATGGCTGTGTGGGTACTCAAAGTACAGTTTCTAGTGCCGTTGTAAAGTCAAACATCATGGTAAGAGGTACCGTAGTGTCCAGGTGTGGTGGCTCACACCTGTCATCCCAGCACTTTGGGGGACAGAGGCAGGCAGATCACTTGAGGCCAGGAGTTTGAGACTAGCCTGGCCAACATGGTGAAACCCCACCTCTACTAAAAATACAAAAAGTAGCCAGACTCAGTGGTGCGTGCCTGTAATCCCAACTTCTCGGGAGGCTGAGGCAAGAGAATCACTTAAACCCAGGAGGCAGAGGTTGCAGTGAGCCATGCCACTGCACTCCAGCCTGGGAAACAAAGTGGGACCCCTTCTCAAAAAAAAAAAAAAAAAAAAAAAAGTCATACCATTGTAAGTTGGGGACCATCTGCAGTAACAAGATTGAGAAGTCTTGCTTTAGGATACTATGTGACCATTCATAATAAAAATTTGGTTTCCAATTTTAATAAAAACTAATCTGTAAGGCTAACCAAAAGGTAGTTTGAGCTCAACATTAGCCCATCATTTTTGTATATTCCTTTTTTAATCTCATTTTGTTTACAGCAAAGTTATATGGAGAAAGACAAGATTTTCAATAAAGTATGTATTAATTGAAGAAAGGCCTAGAGATTTGGCTTATACCTACAAAATTGTACACCATTGAAAATTGAAACTTACCAAGGACAAAAGTCACTGCATAAATCAATAATCCCCTAGGGTAAAAAAAATGCTCTCTCAGTATGGATATTCTGTTTCACCTTAAGATTCATAATAGCTTGCCATGTTTATGATGCCTGAAGAGAAGAAACAGAAAAAAAATCTATTATGTCAAAAGGCATCATAGAGTGTTCTGGCTGATGAACAATTCTGAGACTAAAATAGTTGCAGGGGTCTATTTTGAAGGTGGAGATGGAGGATAGAAGATTACAAAAGGTATGCCATCAGCCATCAAATTCTAAGTTAGTTAGACTTCATGCTGCTTTCTTCAAAATATCTTCCTGTTCTTCTTAATGCCCCATTATTAATCTCGGCTTGCCAGGATAATTTAATATTTCCTCTGCTTATTTTGCCCTCATTGTTAGTCGCAAGAAAGCACATTGCCTATCATATTAATTTTGATAAGAGTACACATTTAAATACTGTATCAGGGTTTAAGTATATTTATATACACACTGCATATATATATATATATATATATATATATATATATATATATATATGCAGGCATATAGGCATATCCTGATTCTATGTGATTAGTAACCCCATCATTCTTCTCTGTTAATAATTTGGAAGAAGTTCAAAAATCTATTACATACTCTGATTTTGGCTCTCTAGGCAATTATTAGAAAAGTTAATTATGATCTAAATACAACCTGCTAAATGGTTGTTTAAGAAACGTACTTTATTCTTCTGGGTTGCTGTAGATTTTTCAAGTCTGTTTTTATGTGAAACTAGGACATCAGCACCACCTAAAACATCTTTACTGAAGTGACATTTAATGGTATTATCTATGTTCTTATAAGGTCACTAGAACATTCAGCTGTTTGAGCGACATTTATTCATCTTTCGCACATTTGTAGGTGAAGATGGTGCTCAGTATGTCACTCAACATACTTTATATTGGTACCTAGAGGATAAATCCATCTTTAAGCTTAATTGCAAGGTTTACTTGCAGATGAATATTAAGCAACACTTCCTCAGGTTACAAAATGTTACTTTTTCATTTTCGACTTCAATAAACATGTATGTGATTGTGAAATACATATGTAAGGGTTTACAAAGGAAGGAAGGGAAGCAAGGAGGCAAGGGCCTTTTAAGGAAGAATTAAGAGAACATGGCTTGTTACTAAAATAGCTCTAATTACTCGATATTTAAGACAACTCTGAAAGCCAGTTTATTCTCTAGATAAGGAAGGATGGTAGAAAAACCTAGAAAAATTGGAACTTAGAGCTGCAAAGAAAATGGCAAACAATGTTAGTTAGAAAATATTAATCTCCAGATTACAAGTGGATAGGATTCAATGAAAGTTATGGTTAGCTCACTCTCTATGAAAGACACTTCACTGGTTAAGGGAAAACTGAAACTCAGTAGAAACTTCTCTAATCCTGAGCACAAAGGTGGCAGGAGAGCTCATTAGTATAACTGCAAGGCACTTGAGTAAATTCTGAGCCCATTTTGGAGAAAAATCTTAATATACATAAAATACGCATTTAATATACATAAAAATAATTTTAATATTTCTTGTTTTGTATTCTTACACCTTTTTATAATCAGTCTATTATTTATTAAGCATTATATAAAAATTCACTTTGGAATTATAAATACGTGATTAGGTTTTGCACATAAATGGGTAATTTCCTATCATTGCTTTGAATTATTTCCAAAAATCAGTTTCATCTAAATTATTCAATATCCATGTTTTAGTCACAGCCAAGTTCTGTCACTATGACCTGGTAGCATTCTAAGTTGAATTTTAATAGTCAGTCCTGGTTACATTTCTTAAAATGTAAACTACTCAAAGCTCTAAATCAGGGATTGAAAATGGGCAATAATAGGACCCTGTAATACAAGATGAATTCTTTTTATTTCTTTAACCACTTTGAATTTACCAAACTCAGTACCTAATTGAGATAAACATCTTACCACAGATACCTGTTAACATCTATGCCTTTGTTCCCTCAAGTTTTCCTGGGTTAATTTTAATTGTTGCCCTTAAGTATACAAACTGTCACATGCACAAAATAAAATAAATACTATGTTTGATGTTTTCAAGGAAACAACTGTACTCAGATTAACATCAATAAGTAATGAACAATTCAGGAATAATTATATTCCTGTTCACATTAATACAAATTATTCCTGCAGATTAATATGTCCCACAGGCTCTGGATCCAAAAGAAATTGGTTACACTTAAAGTTATACCCTGAAAGTATATGAATATCAACAACAATTGAAATTATGACCCAAAGCAATAAAATTGTAATTCTCTGGGCTCCTAATACTCACTTCCACAGAATACATCATAACTAGGTTAAACTAGATAAAGGTGAAAAGATTAGTGAGGAATTCATAGACTGGTTAAATTATTTGCAGAACAATAAAGTTTAAAATTTATTCACAAGTTTGTACATATTTACATGTAGTAGAATCTCACAAACTCAGCTACACGAAGAGGGAAGACCTACTTCAGTCAGCAAAAATATATACATTATAAAAACTTTTAAGTGAATGCATTCAAGTATATATTGTAACTACAACCAGAAAAACAAGTTTTTAGAAACCCCAAAAAACTTATTTTAATGACTACAGAAAAAAGATTTGCAATGAGCATATTCATTATTTTTATGTAAATTGATGACTCTAACAGCTGCTTAAGGGTGTTAAAAAACAATTTGTTCTGTGAAGTTTAAACATTCTCCTTAAAATCTTGTTTACCTGTTTAATTTGCTGAACAATGTCATTCCTCAACCAGAGGACCAGGGAAAAAGATTCAGATTGTCTCTGTTGTTAATTTTCTTCTTGTGAGATCCTTATATAAAAAGGACGGCAAGAGGCTACAGTTCAATGTTAATATTTTGGTAACTATTTTTAATTAAGTGCTACTGCGTTTTTTGTTTCTAGCCAGGAATATATTTTGCAACAGTAAAGATTATCTTTCTATAAGAGTGACACCTTTTTTAGTGATGAATTTACTAGTAAAGTTCAGAATAAAAAAGGTGGAGAGAATTTAAAACAAAGTAAATTTGTTCTCAAGAATGGTAATCAATAGTCTATGACCTTCATTTTGGCACTTGATCAAATCATGTCTTAAACCTGGTGATAGTGGGAGTACTGCACAGTTTGGTGTCTGTCCCCTTCTCTAGGATTCCAATTATGAGAACCTTTCGTTTTCTTAAGTAAACATAAATGAGAGATTTGAACAGAAGCCAAGTAATTATTCTAGGATCTCCCATTATCTCTTGTATTATTCTCCCTGCAGGAAAACCAAGGCAAACTATCCCTTCAGTCAGCTCCTGACAGCCCTTGAAAATAACTCAATATTAGTTAGACAGATTAGGGATGGGACCCAGTCCCCACGTCCCCATCTCTCATGTCCCACCAAGCACTTCTACTGCAAGCTGGGATTTGAGTGTGGCCAGCAGGGACCCCAACCAGACCATCCAGACCATGCACCCTCTTGCTCAAAGCACCATACCCACTGGTTGCAGGACCTTGAGGAAGCTAAAATAAGCAGCCCCCACTATAAATCTTACTCAAAGGAGTTAACCCTGTCTCTTGCATGCACACAAGACCAGGAAAATAACCAATCCTTAACCCTAGCTTCATTATAATACTAAAAATCAAACCCAGGGGTGGAAATTTACTTATTTATTTTTTGAAATTTTTTCATAGTTTATTGGGATACAGGTGGTGTTTGGCTGCATGAGTAAGTTCTTTAGTGGTGATCTGTGAAATGTTGGTGCACCCATCACACAAGCAGCATACACTGCACCCTATTTCAAGTCTTTTATTTCTTGCCCCCTTCCACCCTTTCCGCCAAGTCCTCAAAGTCCATTGTGTCATTCGCATGCCTTTGCGTCCTCATAACTTAGCTCCCACATATCAGCGAAAACATACGATGTTTGGTTTTCCATTCCTGAGTTACTTCACTTAGAATCATAATCTCCAATCTCATCCAGGTCGCTGCAAATGCCATTAATTCATTCCTTTTTATGGCTGAGTAGTATTTCATTGTATATATACATACCATAGTTTCTTTACCCACCCATTGACTGATGGGCATCTGGGTTGGTTCCATAATGTTTGAATTGTGAATTGTGCTGCTACAAACATGCATATGCCAGTATCTTTTTCATATAATGACTTCCTTTCCTCTGGGTAGATACCCAGTAGAGGGACTGCTGGATCAAGCTGTAGATCTACTTAAGTTCTTTAAGGAATCTCCACACTATTTCCCATAGTGGCTGTACTAGTTTACATTCCAACCAGCAGTGTAGAAGAATTCCCTGATCACCATATCCACACCAGCGTCCACTGCTCTTTGACTTTTTGATTACGGCCATTCTTGCAGGAGTAAGAATGCAGGTAGTGTCGTATTGTGATTTTGATTTGCATCTCCATGATCATTTGTGATATTGAGCAATTTTTTCTTTTGTTTGTTGGCTGTTTGTAAATTCCCAGTTGATTCCCAGTTTTATTCCACTGTGGTCTCAGAGAGTGTTTGATATAATTCCAATTTTTTCAAATATTTTGAGGCTCGTTGTGGTCTATTATATGCTCTTTCTTGGAGAAAGTTCCATGCAGTGTTGAATAGACTGTGTGTTCTGTGACTGTTGGATGAAATGTTCTGTATATATCTGTTAAGTCCGTTTGTTCTAAAGCATAGTTTAAATCCATTGTTTCTTTGTTGACTTTCTGTCTTGATGACCTGTCTAGTGCAGTTGGTGGAATATTGAAGTCTCCCACTATTATTGTGTTGCTATCTATCTCATTTCTTAGGTCTATTAGTGAGTCCTCTCGGGATTTCTGGTTTGTTCTTTCAGTCATTCTGGAGCTAAAATTTATGACGTGAGCCTTTACACACTACCCTGTCTACAGTCAGAGCTGAAATGTAGTCCCGCCTCCCATCTGCCATGATGATCCAGGGGTAGAAATTTAATGTGCTAATGGAACATGTGATGCATGATGACACCTGTTATTAAAATGCACAGGTGCTAACATTTCCCCCTCCACCTGCCTAAACATCCCTCCTTTTCCACCATAATGCTTTTAAAACTTCCTTTTCAATTCCCTATGTGGGTCAGCCAGAGAATTCTCTACCTCTCTCTTTTCTTGCTCTCTTTCTCTCTCTCTCTCTCTCTCATGCTGCTTCCCTTATGCTGGGGCATAGACTCCAATAAAGCCTTGTCTAGGAAAACTCTTTGGGCCTTGTGTCATCAGCACACAGATTACAATTCTCTAACTTCAACTTTATATTGATCACCTTCCTTTCTACTGTTGCTTGGTCTAGACTAGGGCTTCTCAAACTTTACTGAGCATATGAATCATTTGAAGAGTCTTGCTAAAATGCGGATTTTGAATTATGAAGTCTTGAGTAGGTTCTGAGATTCTGCATTTCTAAGGTCCCAGATGATGCTGCTGATTGATGGACCAAACATAAGTAACAAAACGGCTAGAACTTAATCTCAAGTCCCTGGTTTTATCACTGGTATAGTCATAATGATGAGATGATCATGATCATGATAATAATAAAGGCAGTTAGAAAATATATTATATAAAAATGTATCACAGTATGTTGTTATTTTCTGCACTAATGTGAAAACTGAGATGCTCTGTTTTGATGAAATCTCTGTGAGACCAACAGAGTACTTAAGATAAGAATTCAAACATCTCACACTATTTTAAGCTGTTTCAGAAAGAAGAAAGTATGAGGCTAAAGAGGGGAGAAAGAGAGGAAGAAAGGGAGGGAGGGAGAAAAGGAGGAAGGAAGAATAAAAGGAAAGAAGAAAGGAAGGTGTTATTAGCCCACTCTTACACTGCTATAAAGAACTGCTGGAGACTGGATAATTTATAAGGAAAAGAGATTTAATCAATTCAGTTCTGCATGGCTGGGGAGGCCTCAGGAACTTACAATCATGGTAAAAGGCAAAGGGAAAGCAAGGCACCTTCTTCACATGGCAGGCAGAAGAATGAATGCAGGAGGAACTAACCAACACATGAAACCATCAGCTATCATAAGAACCCACTATCATGAGAACAGCAGGGGGAAAATCATTTCCGTGATTCAATTACCTCCACATGGTCTCTCCCTTGACACATGGGGATTGTGAGGATTATGGGGATTACAATTCAAGATGAGATTTTGGGTGGGGGACACAGCCAAACCATATCAGAAGGAAAAAAAGACAAATAAATAGGAGGTTGCAGAAGCATTTCCCAGAAAATACTGCTGGTATTGGGACAATGCTCTTCCAGCATATGTACAATCTGTTCTTTCATTCAGTAAATACTTATTGAGCATATTTTATTCAAAGGGCATTAAATTCTAAAAATACTAAAATGTGCATGACAGATAGGATTTTTTGCCATCCCAAAGCATAGAGTAGAGAAATTCACACCATCTTTCTTCTGTGTATGATGAAACCACTTCAAATATATTTTTTTAAATATTTGAGTTCTCCTAGGGGTTTTCATTTTTATTATCCCTTTCTTCTACAAGAAGAAGTTGTTCTACAGATCCTTACAGCAGTCTAGCAAATATTGAATAATGTATCTGCACTCATGCTTTATTATTAAATCCGTCCCATCTCGAGCAAATAGCAAAAAACAGGCTGTGAACACTTCAAGTTGGTAAAACAGGGTTAGAAGAGCAAAATTGAAAACAGGAAATGGGTCAATATTACATATATAGAACTTAACAACAAAAGTAAAGGCTGTTTTTAGCACTTTTTTTAACTTCCATAAAAACCCCTCGAGCAAGTACAGTTGTTAAAACCACTTTTCAAGTAATACAAAATGATGCTGAGAAAGGATAAACAGTTTTCCCAAGATAATAAAATTATCAAAAGCCACAACTGAGGTCAGTCAGACCCAAGTGTGGGCTAATCCAATGAGAAAGCTCTCAAAGGCTATGATATGCTGGCCTCTCAGAACCTGCCATATGATGAGAGAAAGCGCAGAACATGGGCTAAAGCCACCTATAAGTTAATTAAAAGAATATGTCAGGTACAAGTATGATTGAGAATAATAAAGCAGAGACTAAAGGCTAATCCCACATTGTAGATGACAGAAGCTGAGGAGGGAAGGTGACAAGCAGGCCAAAGGTCAAGACAAATTTTCATAGGTAACATTTTCTGACAGTTTCTTGAGAAGATCTGCAGTATTAACCCTAAGTATGCATTTCAAACCATCTCCAAGGCTGAGCACTCCCCACCAACATCAGCTACACCCATAACTTCTTTACCACTTATGATGCTTCATCTCATGGTATTGCCACTAAGCTTAGTCACCAAGTAATGAACACACTGAGGTAGCCACCACCTTTCTCACAACAGCCTCTCCAAATATTAAATAATATTAAATACCATGAGGCACAAATGGAATTTTCTATTGTGGTGAAAAATGAGGAGTCCCCTGACAAATCCCACAACTGCCTTATAGATCTCTATTAATCATAATTTATAAGAATAATTTTCTTGGGAAAATTTCTTACACTTAGACTTATGTTATATTTTTGGTAGGCTTGAGGATTCTTCCATGTGCTTTGGAAAATGTAATTCTCCATAAACCTAGAAGGGAAATACATTCTTGAAGCATCCAGGCCACTTGCTAGGCTAGCAATTTTAATGTACAGACACCTTCCTGGTGTCATTTTTAGTGGAGCAAATACTATAAATAACTGGGATCTCGGGCCTTAAATTTTATATGGAAAAGGTGACCATAGTAAAATTTACTGAGAATTTCCAGAAAATTTATAAAGCATCAACTTGAGTTATTGGTCTGTAAGGATGCATGTCATAGAAAAATCATGCTATCCCAGAAAACATTCTTTACATTATCTTGTTCATATTAGATGCTGCATATCCAGAAACAGTACACAAGAACAATGACAGACAACAAGGTTTTCTGCTTAGAAATTTAACCACCTCCAAGTCTTCTGACTCTGGATCTCTCACCCTTCTTTGCCTTTATTCTCAAATAAACAAGTTAAGAAATTTGGACTCTATTTTGTAGACATGAGTAGAGCAGAGTATTTTAGGTCAAGGTTAAAATAACTAAGCTGATTTTTTATAATAGTATAAGTTTAGAACTGAAAAGCCTTATTGAAAGGAAGAAGGAAATGCAGACAAGATTCGGAGCAGTTTCAAAGATGTAACATTTGTGTTTACTTTTAGTCAAGATTTTCTCATTACTCTGTCCTCAGCCCAGTCCTTCTTTACCTATTCTTGTGAACACTCCCTTTTTCTCAGTTTCATCCTGCTTCTAACTAGCCTCAGATGAGGCTGTCAGAGTTCTCCCAGCTAATAAGGTGCAGGTCTTTTTTCTGTTTCTACTTTTGCCTGGCTTTGGGAAAAAGAGCAACCATATGTTACGTTGTTTGTCTTTAGACAGAGTCTCACTCTGTCACCCAGGCTGAAATGCACTGGCACAATTATAGCTCACTGTAACCTCAAACTCCTGGGCTTAAGCAATCCTCCCACTTCAGCCACCTGAGTAGCTAGAACTACAGACACATGCCACCACACCCAGTTAATTTTTTGTATTTTTTTGTAGAGATGGAGTCTCACTATGTTGCCCAGGCTTGTCTGGAACTCCTGGTCTCAAGCAATCCTTTCATGTTGGACTCACAAACTGCTGGGATTACAAGTGTGAGCCACTGTTCCCAGCCCAACCATATGGTTATAAGCTATCCCAGTTACTACTTCTACGTAACAAACTACTCCCGATTTATTCAATCTCATGACTCTGAATCAGGAATGTGAGCAGATCTTGGTTAAACTATTCTGCTTCTTGTGGTGTTGACTGGGGGTACCAGGAGGCAGATATGCTGGCCTGGAGAATCCAAGGTGGCTTCACACATCTATCTGGTATACTAGCAGAGATGGATGAAAGGCTGGGCTCAGCTAGAACTATTCACAGGAGTTGCTAATATTGCCTTTCCAACATGGGAGCCTCTGTGTAGTCAGACTTCCACCATGGCAATTGCTTTCCCCAGAGCAAGCATCCCAAGAGAACTCAGCAGAAGCTTCTTTGGCCAATGGACCTTTTCTGATGTAGGTTTTAGAGTCACAGAGTGTAACTATACTCTGTTGGTTACAAGTTGAGTCATAGACAAGCCTAGATTCAAGGGGAGAGAATGTTTTTTTCCTAATATTTTTTTAATTATCTGGGCATGGTGGCACATGCCTGTAATCCTAGCTACTTGGGAGGCTAAGGCAGGAAAATTGCTTGAACCTGGGAGATGGAGGTTGCAGTGAGTAGAGATTGTGCCATTGCACTCCAACCTGGGCAACAGAGCAAGACTCTGTTTCAAAAAAAAAAAAAAGAAAACTGAGCTCAAGCAATCCTCAAGCAATATTCTGCAATATATATATCACAATACATATATATATATTATATATTTTTTAAATTTGTGGGTACATAGTAGGTGTATACATTTATGGGCACATGAGATGTTTTGATACAGGCATGCAATGTGAAATAAGCATATTATGAAGAATGGGGTATCCATCCTCTTAAGAATTTATCCTTTGAATTACAAACAACCTGATTACACTCTTCAAGTTATTTAAAAATGTACAGTCAAGTTCTTATTGTCTATAGTCACCCTGTTGGGGCCATGAAATACTTAGTCTTATTCATTCTTTCTATTTTTTTGTACCTATTAACCATCCCCACCTCCTCTCCAACACCCTGCAACCCTTCCCAGCTTCTGGTCACCATCCTTCTACTCTCTGTGTCCATGAATTCAATTGATTTGATTTTCAGATCCCGGCAATAAGTTAGAACATGTGACATTTATCCTTCTGTGCCTGGCTTATTTCACCCAGCATAACCATCTCCTTATGTTGTTGCAAATGACTGAATCTCACTCCTTTTATGGCTGAACAGTACTCCATTGTGCATATGCGCCACATTTGCTTTATCCATTCATCTGTTGATGGACACTTACCTTGCTTCCGAACCTCAGGTATTGTAAACAGTGCTGCAGCAAACACAGGAGTGAAATTGTCTCTTTGATATTCTGATTTCCTTTTTTTGTGTATATATCCAGCAGTGGGAGTTCTGGATCATAAGGAAGCTAAATTTGTAGTTTTCCAAGGTCCCTCCAAACTGTTCTCCCTAGTGGCTGGACTAACTTACATCCCCACCAACAGTGTACAAGGGTTCCCTTTCCTCCACATCCTCGTCAGCATTTGTTATTGCCTGTCTTTTGGACATAAGCCATTTCAACTGGGGCAAGGGGAAGGGAATTTAGATAACATGTCCGATTGGAGACTGGCAAAATCACTGAGTGGAAGAGCTTGAGGAACGCAGATAATGTTGGATTCATCTTTAGAAAATGCTCTCTGCCACAAAGTAAAGAATTGAAGTTGGACAGACTAGAGTTTAAATTCCTTTTTCCTTCCTAATTGTGCAATTCCTGTAATGTTACATCATCTCACAGGATTTATTGCTTGTCCTATGAAATAGAATTTAAAAATTGCTACCTCTCAAGATCAGATAACATTATATGAGAAGATTTACATAAACCAGCCTAACTCTAGTAAATGCCAAACATGTATAAGTATTTCTCCCCACTCTAGCAATAATAATGTAAATGAGGGGCCTATAGGACATTCTCCATTGCTTTCTATGTCCACTGCCTCCTAGTAGCTGGCTTGTAACTCTTTCTATCAATGTTTCGATCCAACCCTGTTTTTCTCACGTCTTTTTCAGCACCTCATCACTGAGGATACTTACAAATATGTTATCCACTATAGTTCAGCCCCCATGAACACATCCATTTCACCAGAAAATTGTCAATAATCATGAGGAAAATAACATTTAAGAGCATATGTAATGAGAAATATGTTTTTCCCATCACAGAGAGCAGAACTTCAGACCAGCCTCTGTTTAACTCATAAATTCTAAATCTGTAAATGTTTACAGAAGTATACCTAATAATGTTTGTTTTTCAGAATGTGGTTAAAAAAATTTTTTTTTCACTTTTAATACTGAATGCAATAACCAAATTATAGTATAGATTGTTGAGGAAAATTTCAAATCTAGGGCTTAAAAAGCATTGGCCTAAGTAAAATTGTTAGGGTAGACCTATAAATCTTTGATAAGAGCAGTACCATGTTCATTTATTTATGTTGTATACTGGCATAGTGCTTCTTTTCTTCCTGCTTCCCTTTGTTCTTTCTCTACTTGACTTTTCTTGCTTCTAACAATGTGCCTTATTGCCAGTGATGTATTTATATTCAGTCCTTCTCTGGAACACATACAATTGTAATGAAATACAAAATCCAGGCCAGCCCAACATGAAGTAATTCTAGACCGGTTTTTCTTTTATTTCAATAGATGAAACAAGGCACAGTGGTAAAGTAGGTTTCCTGCAGCTTGGCTCTCCAAATGTGTTGCAACATAGTGGGAAACCTGAGTGAAATGATGCAGATGAATATAGCTGTCTTAGGAGAATGTTGTGATGCTTTCTTGCTGTTACCTGTGAACAACAAGCTTAAATCCATTGATAATTATTTTTGTTGGAAGCATGAAGCTTCACTCAGTTACTTTGAAGAAACCAGAGAAAACTGAAAAGGACAGTGGCCTTAGACATTTTATAGCCTTTTCTTTACAAAACAGTGTGGGGTCTAAACAGCAATCAGATCAAAAGATAACTTCACCACCAGGGGTCTCCAGCCCAGAAATAATCAACAGAATCGAGAACATCACATAACAGGACCTTCTGGGACATGTGTCATGTAA
Organism: Saguinus oedipus; assembly: GCA_031835075.1. Taxonomy (NCBI): domain Eukaryota; kingdom Metazoa; phylum Chordata; class Mammalia; order Primates; family Cebidae; genus Saguinus; species Saguinus oedipus. The sequence goes on from CM063185.1 coordinate 17,190,402, forward strand.
ACATATACTGTTTCTTCCATCTTTTTAGGTTTTCTTCCGAAGAAAGACAAAGATAACCTGACTCCTTTCAATGGGTTGTTTGTATCTCTTCCCATTAAAGGGCGCTGGTAGTACTGTTTGAGCAGACGTGCTGTGGCCTCAGACAGACCAAGATTAATTGGAAACTAATTTACCATGGAAATCTTAATGATATTTGAAATCACAGATGAGTGCTTTAGGGAAATAACAAGAGAGATATTTAGAGCAGGCAAGCAAGCACATCAATAGTGATGATCTTTTTTCTTTCCCTCATGAATGCAATTAACCTCCAGTAACTCACTCGTCTTAATCCATTCAAGTTGCTGTAAGAAAATACCGTAGATTGGTATTTTGGTAGATTTGGTAATTTATAAACAATAGAAATTTATTTCTTACAGTTCCAGAGGCTGGAAAGTCCAAGATTAAGGTACTAATAGATTTGGTGTCTGGTGAGGGTTCCTCTTCTCACTCTAACTTCACATGGCAGAAGGGGCAAGAAGTCTCTCTCAGGCCTCTTTTATAAGAGCACTAATCCTGCTCATGAGTGCTCTGCCCTCATTACCTAATCATTTCCCAAATGCTACACTTCCTAATGCCACTATGTTGCAGATTAGGAGTCCAATATATGAATGTTGGGGGTGTGGAATAAAAATTCAGACCACAGCCTCAGTCTATTAGGAAGTTTCTGTGCCTGTATTAGTTCATTTTCACACCACTGATAAAGACATACCTAAGACTGGGCAATTTACAAAAGAAAGAGGTTTAATGGACTTATAGTTCCACATGTCTAGGGAGGCCTCACAATCATGGTGGAAGGCAAGGAGGAGCAAGTCACATCTTACATGGATGTCAGCAGGCAAAGAGAGAGAACTTGTGCAGGGAAACTTCTCTTAATAAAACAATCACATCTTGTGAGATTTATTCACTATTACAAGAACAGCAAAAGAAAGACTTGTCCCCATGATTCAGTTACCTCCCACAGGATCCCTCCCACAACATGCAGGAATTCAATATGAGATTTGGGTGGGGAAACAGCCAAATCATTTCAGTGACCAAATTTCTTTCAAAATCATTGATATGTTCTTATTTAACAACTTTATTAAGGTATATTTGACAAATGAAAATTGCATATATTTAAGTGTACAACTTGATGCTTTCATATATGTATACTGTGAAAAGAGTACCACATTCAAGCTAATTAATATATACAATATCTCACAAAATTTACATTTTCTTCATGTTTGTGTGTGTGTTTGTGTAAAACACTTAATATCTACCTTCTTAGCAAATTTCAAGTGTCAAATTGTTCATCTTGCAAAACTGGAACTTCATACCCTTTGACCAATATCACCCTGTTTTTCCTTCCTTTCAGGTCTTAATAACTACCACTCTACTCTCTGAGTCTGAGTTTGAATATTTCCTATTCTGAATACATGTGAGATCATGCAATATTTGCCTTTCTGTGTCTGGCTTATTTTAATTAGTATGATGTCCTCCAGATTCATCTATTTTGACAAAAGTTACAATATTTCCTTTTGTAAGGCTGAATAATGTTCCATTATTTATATGTGTGTGTGTATATGCATATATACCATGTTCTGTTTCATTGGTCTGTTTTTGTTTTTGCCACTACCATACTGTTTTGATTCCCTTAACTTTGTAATATATTTTAAAATCAGGACATCTATGCCTCCACTCTTGTTCTTCTTGCTCAAAACTGTTTTGGCTATTCAGGGTCTTTTGTGGTTCCATATAAATTTTAGAATTACTTCTCCATTTCTGAAAAGAAAACCACTGTTTTTTGTTTTTTTTTTAATAGGGATTACACTGAATATGCAGATCACTTTGGGTAAAGTGATGGTTAATATTACATGTCAAGTTGATCAAATTGAAGGATACAAAGTATTGTTCCTGGGTGTGTCTGTGAGGGTGTTGCCAAAGGAGATTAACATTTGACTCTGTTAATCTCCTTGGACTAGGAGAGGCAGACCCACCCTCAATCTGGGTGGGCACAACCTAATCAGCTACCAGTGAGTCCGGAATAAAAACAGGCAGAAGAAGATGGAAAGACTAGACTAGTTTAGTCTTCTGGCCTACATCTTTCTCCCATGCTGGTTGCTTCCTGCTCTCAAAAATCAGACTCCAATTTCTTCCCCTTTGGGACTTGGCTTCTCAGCTTGCAGATGGCCTATTGTGGGACCTCACCTTGTGATCATGTGAGTCAATACTCCTTAAAAAATACGCTTTATATATACATCTATCTTATTAGTTGTATCCTCTAGAGACCCTGACTAATACAGGTAGTATGGACATTATAACAATATCCACTCTAATCCGTAAACACTGAAAGTCTTTTCATTTATCTTTGTCTTCTTTAATTTCCTTCATCAATGTTTTGCAATTTTTAGTATACAAGTCTTTTAGTTTTCTGGTTGAGCTTATTTCTAAGTATTTTATTATTTTTATGTTATTACACATGAAACTGTTTTCTTAATATTTTGCAGACAGCTCACTGTTAGTGTATAAAAATGCAAATAATATTTCAATGTTGATTTTTTTCTGTCCTGCAATATTACTGCATTTATTTATTAGTTCTAACAGGCTTTTCCTTTTGTTATTGAGTCTTTGGGGTTTTCTATATATATAGAATTACATCATCTGCAAATGGATTATTTTACTTCTTCCTTGAAAATTTAGAGGTCTTATATTTTATTTTATTTTCTCTTCAGTTTCATTGTCCTGGCAAGGACCTTCAGTACTAAGCTGAATAGAAATGGCAGTAACAGTGAATATTCTTGTTTTGTACTGGATTGTACAAGAAAAATCTTTCAGTTTTTTATATCACTGATTATGATGTTAGTTGTGGGCTTTTCATATATGCTCTTTACTGAATTGAGGCAAGTTATTTCTATACCTATTTTGTTGAGAAGTGTTTAATCATGAATCAATGTTAAATTCTGTCAAATGCTTCTTCTGTATCTATTGAGATGAAGAGGTGATTTTCATCTTTTAATCTGCTCATGTGTTATGTCACACTCACTGACTTGCATATGTTGAAAAAGCCTAGGGATAAATCCCACTTGGTCATAGTGTATGTTCCTTTTTAAAAATATTTATTTATTTATAGACAGAGTCTTGCCCTGTCATTCAGGCTGGAGTGCAATGGCATGGTCTCAGCTCATTGCAACTTTCACCTCATGAGTTCAAGTGATTCTCCTGCCTCACCCTACCAAATAGCAGGGACTACAGGCATGTGCCACCACACATGGCTTATTTTTGTATTGTTATTAGAGATGGGGTTTTGCCATGTTGGTCAGACTGGTCTTGAACTCCTGACCTTGTGATCCATCCACCTGGGCCACCCAAAGTGCTAGGATTACCAGCATAAGCCAATGTACCTGGCTATATGATTCTTTTAATGTGCTGCTGAATTTAGTTTACTGGTACTTTTTGAGAATTTTTGCACCTTATGTTCATTAGGGATATTGACCTGTAGTATTCTCTTCTTGTGGTATCTTTGTCTGACTTTGGTATCAAGATGATGCTTGCCTCATAAAATGAATTTGGAAGTATCATCGTTTTCTATTGTTTGGAAGAGTTTAAGAAAGATTGGCATTAATTATTTGAATGTCTGGTAGAATTTACTTGTGAAGCCATGTGGTTCTTGGCTTTTCTTTATGGAGAGGTTTTTCATTACTGACTCTATTTTCTTGTTACCAGGGTCCAGGCATTCTAAACCTTCTCAATTTAGTTGTTTATTTGAGATCTTTCTTCTTTTTTAATGTAGGCATTTATCACTATTATAATTTCTCCTGGCACTGCTTTTGCTGCAGCCATAGGTTTGGTATATTGTGCTTTCATTTTCATTTTTCTTGAGATATTAAAATTTCTTTTTATTTTCTCCTTAACACAATGGTTATTCATTTTGTGTTATTTAGTTACCATGTATTTGCATATTTGCTAATTTTCCTGTTGATATTTATTTCTAATTTTATTCCATTGCTGTCTGAAAAACTATTTGGTATGATTTCAAACTTTTCAAATTTTTTAAGACTTGTTTTGTGATCCAGCATGTGATCTGATCTAAAGGATGATCCTGTATGCTTGAGGACAATATGTATTTTTCCGTTGTTTGGTATAAAGTTCTGTTTTTTTGTTAGATCCATTTGGCCAATTGTGTTGTTTAAGTTAGCAGTTTATTTATTAATTTTTCTGTATGGATATTCTATTCACTATTAAAAGTAGAGTATTGAAGTCTCCTATTATTATATTCTTGTCAATTTCTTGCTTCAGATCTGTCAATATTTACTTTATATATTTAGTTGTTCTGATGTTGGGTAAATATACAAATTACAGTTGTTATATCTTCCTATTGAATTGACTTTTTAAAACATTCTATAATAATCTTCATTGTGAGTTTTTCAAGTTAAACCCTATTTGGTCTAATGTAAGCAGAAACATTTTTGCTTTCTTTTGGTGGCTATTTACATAGAATTTTTTGTTCAATTCCTTTACTTTCAGCTTATGTGTATCCTTAAAGTTAAAATGAGTCTCCTGTAGATAACATATTGCTGGATCTTATTTTTTAATCTATTCAACTACTTTATGTTTTTTGATTGAGGAATTTAGTCAATTTATTCTTAAGGTAATTATTGATCGGTGAGGAGTTACTATTGCCATTTTAAACTGTGTTCTGTCCATTTTACAGGTGTTTTGTTTCTGTCTTCCTCTCTTGTTGTCTTCTTTGTTATTTGATGATTTTTTTGTAGTGACAGTCTTTGATTCTTTCCTCTTTATTATTTGTATATCTAATATAGATGTTTTTCTTTTTAGTTACCATGAGGCTTGCATAAAATATCTTGTGGCTCTAAATGTCTATATTAAGATTATATTAAGATGATAACAACTTAATTTTAACCATATAAAAAACTTTACATTTTACACTCCCTAACCTATACACACACTTTATGTTCTAAAAGTCAGAGGTTACTTCCTTTTATATTGTATATCTATTAACAAATTTGTGTGGTTGTAGTTCTTAATATTTTTGCCTTTAATTATTTCTTTAATGTTAAAAGAAATGTATGCTGAAGTGGCTGGCAAGATGGCTGAATAGAAACACCTCCAGTCTGCAGCTCCCAGTGAGATCAATGCAAAAAGGTGGGTGATTTCTGCATTTCCAACTGAGGTACTTGGTTCATCTACTTGGGCCTGGTTAGAGAGTAGTTACAGCCCACAGAGGGGAAGCTGAAGCAGGGTGGAGCCTTGCCTCACCCAGGAAGCACAGGGTGTTGAGGAACTCCCTCCCCTAGCCAAGGGAAGCTGTGAGGGAGATATCTGGCCCAGACACTATGCTTTTCCCACAGACTTCACAACCCACAGACAATGAGATTCCCTCAGGTGCCTACACCACAAGGGCCCTGGGTTCCAAGCACAAAACTGTGTGGCTGTTTGGGCAGACACCGAGCTAACTGCAGGAGGTCCCCCCAAGTGGCACCTAGAACTCCAGTGAGACAGAACCATTCACTCCCCTGGAAAGGGGGCTGAAGCCAAGGAGCCAAGTGGTCTAGCTCAGTGTATCCCACCCCCACAGAACCCAGCAAGCTAAAATATACTGGCTTGAAATTCTTACTGCCACCACAGCACTATGAAGTCAACCTGGGATGCCAGAGCTTTGTGGGGGAAGAGTCATCCACCATTACTCAGGTTAAGTAGGCAGTTTTCCCCTCACAGTGTAAACAAAGCAGCTGGGATGTTCAAACTAGGCAGAGCTCCCCACAGCTCAGCAAAGCTGCTGTAGCCAGACTGCCTCTCTAGATTCTACCTATCTGGACAGAGCATTTCTAAAAGAAAAACAGCAGTCCCAGTCAGGGGCTTACAAGTAAAACTCCCATCTTCCTGAGACAGAGCACCTGGGAGCAGGGGTAGCTGTGGGCACAGCTTCAGCAGACCTAAATATTCCTGCCTGCTGGCTCAGAAGAGAACAGCAGATCTCCCAGCATGGTGTTTGATCTCTGCTAAGAGACAGACTGCCTCCTCAAGTGGGTCCCTAACACCTGTGCCTCCTGACTGGGAGACAATTCCTAGCTGCGGTCAATAGACACCTCAAATAGGACGGATCCAGCTGGCATCTGGTGGGTGCCCTTCTGAAACAAAACTTCCAGAGGAGGGAACAGGCAGCAATCTTTGCTGTTCTGAAGTCTTTGCAGGTGATACCCAGGCAAACAGAGTCTGGAGTGCACCTCTAGCAAACTTCAGCAGACCTGCAGCAGAGGAGCCTGACTTTTAGAAGGAAAACTAACAACAACAACAAAAAGGAATAACATCAACATCAACAAAAAAAGTTCACACAAAAGCCCTATCCAAAGGTCAACAAAATCAAAGACTGAAGGTAGATAAATCTATAAAGATGAGGAAAACCAGTGCAACAAGGCTCAAAATTACAAAAACCAGAATGCTTCTTCTCCTCCAAATGATCACAACTCCTGACCAGCAAGGGGACAAAAGTGGATATAGAATGAGTTTGATGAATTGACAGAAGTAGGCTTCAGAAGGTGGGTAATAACAAACTCCTCCAAGCAAAGGGAGCATGGTCAAACTCAATGCAAGAAAGCTAAGAACCTGGATACAAGGTTAGGGAAACTGCTAACTAGAATAACCAGTTTACAAAAGAACAAAATAAATAACCCAATGAAACTGAAAAACACAACATGAGAACTTCGCTAAGCATACACAAGTATCAATAGCCAAATCAATCAAGTGGAAGAAAGGATATCAGAGAATGAAAATCAACTTAATGAAATAAAGCACGAAGATAATATCAGAGAAAAAAAAGAATGAAAAGGAATGAACAAAGCCTCCAAGAAATATTGGACTATATGAAAAGACCAAATCTTTGTTTGATTAGTATACATGAAAGTGATTGGGAGAATAGAACCAAGTTGAAAAACCCTCTCCAGGATATTAACCAGGATAGCTTACCCAACCTAGCAAGACAGGCCAACATTCAAATTCAGGAAATAAAGAGAACAACACAAAGATACTCCTTGAGAAGAACAACCCTAAGACACATAATTTTCAGATTCACCAAAATTGAAATTAAGAAAAAAATGTTAAAGGCAGCCAGAGAGAAAGGTCAGATTACCCACAAAGGGAAGCTCATCAGACTAACAGGAGAAATAAAATCTTATATAGACAAGCAATAGCTGAGCGATTTTGTCACCACCAGGCCTGCCTTACAAGAGCTCCCGAAGGAAGCACAAACATGGAAAGGAAAAACCAGTACAAGCCACTGCAAAAACATACCAAATTGTAAAGACCATCAACACCATGAAGAAACTGCATCAACTAACATGCAAAATAATCAGCTAGCATTATTATGACAGGATCAAATTCACACATAACAATATTAACTTTAAATGTAAATGGACTAAATGTCTCAACTAAAAGACACAGACTGGCAAATTGGATAAAGAGTCAAGACCCATTGGTGTGCTGTATTCAGGAGACCCATCTCACAGGCAAGACACACATGGGCTCAAAATAAAGGGATGGAGGAATATTTATCAAGCAAATGGAAAGCAAATAAAAAGCAGGTGTTGCAATCCTAGTCTCTGATAAAACAGACTTTAAACCAACAAAGATAAAAAAAAGACCAAAAGGGCATTACATAATGGTAAAGGGATCAATGCAACTAAAAGAGCTAACTATCCTAAATATATATGCACCCAATACAGGAGCACCAAAATTCATAATGCAAGTTTTTAGAGACCTACAAAGAGACTTCAACCCCAACACAATAATAGTGGGAGACATTAATACCCCATTGTCAATATTAGACAAATCAATGAGACAAATTTTTTTTTTGAGAAGCAGTTTCGCTCTTCGCTCCCAGGCTGGAGTGCAATGGTGCAATCTCGGCTCACCGCAACCTCCGCCTCCTGGGTCCACACAATTCTCCTGCCTCAGCCTCCTGAGTAGCTGGGATTACAGCACATGCCACCATGCCCAGCTAACTTTTTGTATTTTTAGTAGAGACAGGGTTTCACCATGTTGACCAGGATGGTCTTGATCTCTTCACCTCGTGATTCACCCGCCTCGGCCTCCCAAACTGGGATTACAGGCGTGAGCCACTGTGGCCAGCCTGCGAGCCACCACGCCCAGCCAATGAGACAAATATTAACAATAATATTCAGTACTTGAACTCAGCTCTGGACCAAGTGGAACTCATAAACCTCTACAGAACTCTCCACCCCAAATCAGCAGAATATACATTCTTCTCAGCACCACATCACATTTATTCTAAAACCGACCAAATAATTGGAAGTAAAACACTCCTCAGCAAATGCAAAAGAACAGAAATCAGAACAAACAGTCTCTCAGACCACAGTGCAATCAAATTAGAACTCAGGATTGAGAAACTCACTCAAAACTGGCTGGACATGGTGGATCACACTTGTAATCCCAGAACTTTGGTAGGCTGAGGTGGGTGGATCATGAGATCAAGAGATCAAGATCATCTTGGCCAACTTTGAAACCCCATTTCTTCTAAAAATAACAAAAATTGGCTGGGTGTAGTGATGCATGCCTATATTCCCAGCTACTCAGGAGGCTGAGGCAGGAGAATCACTTGAATCTGGGAAGCAGAGTGTGCAGTGAGCCAAGATCATGCCACTGAACTCTAGCCTAGCAGCAGAACGAGACTCCAACTCAAAGAAAAAGAAAGGAAACTAACTGAACAACCTGCTCATGAATGACTACTGGGTAAATAAGGCAGAATAAAATAGGTTCTTTGAAACCAATGGGAAACAGCTACAGCAGTGTTTGGAGGAAAGTTTATAGCAATAAATGCCCACAGGGGAAAGCAGAAAAGATTTAAATTTGACAACCTAACATCACAATGAAAAGAACTAGAGACACAAGAGCAAACAAATTCAAAAGCTAGCAGAAGACAAGTAATAATCAAGATCCAAGCAGAACTGAAGAAGATAGAGACACACAAAAAAAACTTCAAAACAATCAATGAATCTAGGAGCTGATGTTTTGAAAAGATTAACAAACTAGAAAAATGACTAGCCAGACTAATAAAGAAGAAAAGAGAAAAGAATCAATAGATACAATAAAAATTATAAGGGGGATATCACCACTGATCCTGAAGAAATACAAACTGTCATTAGAGAATAGTATAAACACCTTTATGAAAATAAACTAGCAAATTAGAAAAAAACTGATACATTTCTGAACACATACACCCTCCCAAGACTAAACCAGAAAGAAGTTAAATTCCTGAATAGACCAATAACAAGTTATAAATTGAGGCACTAATTAATAGCCTACCGACCAAAAAAAGCCCAGGACCAGATGGGTTCATAGCCAAATTGTTGAGAGGTACAAAGAGAAGCTGGTGCAATTTCTTTTGAAATTATTCCAAAAAAATAGAAAAAGAGGGACTCCTCCCTAATTCATTTTTTGAGACCAGCATCATCCTGATACCACTTTGGCAGAGACAAAAAGATTTCAGACCAATATCCCTGATAAACATCAAAGTGAAAATCCCCAGTAAAATACTGGCAAACCAATTCCAGCAGCTTATCCACCATGATCAAGTTGGCTTCATCCCTGGGATGCAAGACTGGTTCAACATACGTAAATCAATTAATGTAATCCATTGCATGAACAGAACCAATGACAAAAACTACATGATTATCTCAATAGTTGAAGAAAAGGCCTTCAAAAAATTTCAACAGCCCTTCATGTTAAAATTTCTCAATAAACTAGGTATTGATGGAACATATCTCAAAATAATAAGAGCTATCTATGATAAACCCATGCCAATATTATATGGAATGGGCAAAACCTGAAAGCATTTTCTTTTAAAAACTGACACAAGAAAAGGATGTCCACTCTCACTAGTCCTATCCAACATAGTATTTGAAATTCTGGCCAGGGTAAGCAGGCAAGGGAAAGAAATAAAGGGTATTCAAATAGAGAGGAAGTCAAATTGTCTCTGTTTGCAGATGATATGATTGTATATTTAGAAAACCCCCTTATCTCAGTCCAAAATCTGCTTAAGCTGATAAGCAACTTCAGCAAAGTCTCAGGATACAAAATCAATGCACAAAAGTCACAAGCATCCCTGCACACCAGTAAGAGAGAGCCAAGTCATGAGTGAGCTCCCATTCACAATTGCTAAAAAGAAAATAAAATATCTATGAATACAACTTACAGGGATAAAAGGTCCTCTTCAAGGAGAACTACAAACTACTGCTCAAGGTAGTAAGAGAGGACACAAACAAATGGAAAAACATTTCATGCTCATGGATGGAAAAAATCAATATCACAAAAATGGTCATACTGCCCAAAGTAATCGATAGATTCAATGCTATTCCCATCAAGCTACCCTTGACTTTCTTCACAGAATTAGAAAATACTACTTTAGATTTCACATGGAACCACAAAAAGAGACTATATAGCCAAGAAAATCCTAAGTAAAAAGAACAAAGCTGGAGGCAGCATGCTACCTGACTCCAAACTATACTCCAAGGCTACAGTAACCAAAACAGCATGGTACTGGTGCCAAAACAGATATATAGACCAATGGAACATAACAGATGCCTCAGGACTAATGCCACACATTTACAACAATCTGATCTTTCACAAACCTGATAAAAACATACAATGGGGAAAGGATATCCTATTTAATAAATGGTGTTGGGAAAACAGGCTACCCACATGCAGAAAACTGAAACTGTATCCTTCCTACATCTTATACAAAAATTAACTCAAGATGGATTAAAGACTTAAACATAAGACCTAAAACCATAAAAACTCTAGAAGAAAACCTAGGCAATACCATTCAGCACATGGGTATGGGGAAAGATTTCATAACTAAAACACCAAAAGCAATGGCAACAAAAGCCAAATTTGACAAATGGGATGGAATTAAACTCCAGAGCTTCTGCACAGCAAAAGAAACTATCATCAGAGTGAACAGGCAACCTATAGAACAGGAGAAAAATTTTACCATCTATTCTTCTGAGAAAGAGCTAATACACAAAATCTACAACGAAATTAAGCAAATTTACAAGAAAAAAAAAAAAAAAAAACCCTATCAGAAAGTGGGCAAAGGATAGGATTGGACACTTCTCAAAAAAAGATATTTATGCTGCCAACATACGAAAATAAGCTCATCATTACTGGTCATTAGAGAAATGCAAATCAAAACCACAATGAGATGCTATCTCATCCAGTTAGAATGGCGATCATTAAAAAATCAGGAGACAGAAGATACTGGAGAGGATGTGGAGAAATTGGAACACTTTTACACTGTTGGTGGGAAAGTAAATTAGCTCAGCCATTGTGGAAGACAGTGTGGCGATTCCTCAAGGATCTAGAACTAGCAATCCCATTACTGGATATATACCCAATAGATTATAAATCGTTCTACTATAAAGACTCATGCACACCTATGTTTACTGCAGCACTATTCACAATAGCAAAGACTTGGAACCAACCCAAATGCCCATCAATGATAGACTGGATAAAGAATATGTGGCACATATACACCATGGAATACTATGCAGCCATAAGTACTAAGGGAGGGATAGCATTGGGAGAAATACCTAATGTAGGTGACAGGTTGATGGCTGCAGCAAACCACCATGGCTTGTACATACCTATGTAACAAACGTGCACATTCTATGCATGTATCCCAGAACTTAAAGTATAATAATAAAAAAAATCTTAAAAAGTAAGACATGATTTCAATATATATAAAATTTAAGTAGTAATGATAGAGGTAATTTTAAAATTATATTTTTTACTTTTACATGTCTTTAAATTTCTCTGAAGTACTAAAAAATAAGAATATAGATACATAAGTAAATAAAAAATGGAGCTTTAGAAAGTATTATTTTATATTTCTAGCTTTTCTATTTTTCTTTATTACAGTTTTCTCCAGAGCAATGTTCCATAAATCAAGGCATACCTCTCTAAGTATATTGAGTTTTATAATAAAAGTTAATAGAATTATGATGTTATAGATATGTATATATTAAGAGGTTCAAAAGTAATAAGTGATATAGTTCCATCTTGAAAATTCTGTTAAAGCTCTGTCACTACATTTAAAAACCAATTTAGGACTATATATACCCCCACTTAAACATGTCTTGCTACATTTTTAAATGCTCATGTTCTTTTCAAAAAAATTTTTTATAAATTTGAAATATAAAACATCAAAAAAGTAATGATGCTACATTATTGCAGTATTGCATTATTCTGTATTTGTCAATATTTTACACTTAACAGAACTTATGCTTTTATGTTGTTCTTTAGAATGTTTTCATTTCAATTTGAAATACTTCTTTAATGATTTCTTGTAAGGCAGATTTAGTACTGACAAATATTCTCCTTTTTGGTTTATCTGGAAGACTTTATCCTTCATTTTTAACAGTTAGTTTTTGATGTGGTTTAGCTTTGTACCCACCCAAATCTCATCTTGAATTCCCATATTTGTGGGAGGGACCCAGTGAAAATTCATTGAATCATGGGGGCAGGTCTTTCTTGTGGTGTTCTCATGATCATGAATAAATCCCATGAGATCTGATGCTTTTATCAAAGGGATTTTTCCTACACAGGCTCTCGTCTTGTCTGCCACCATGTGAGATGTGTCTTTCACCTTCTGCTATCATTGTGAGATCTCCACAGCCATGTGGTACTGTAAGTCCATTAAACTTCTTTCTTTGGTAAATTGCCCAGTCTTGGGTATGGCTTTATCAGTAACAGGAAAACAGACTAATAGAATTTTGTTGGATGTAGTATTCTTTATTGGCAATTTTGGTTTTTTAGTATTTCAAATACATTAACCCACGCTCTTCTGGCCTACAAGGTTATTGCTGAGATTTCTGATGGTAGGTTCCCTTACATGTGATGGGTCAATTTTCCCTTGCTGCTATCAAAATTGTCTCATTATTTCTAACTTTTGGCAACTTAATTATACTGTGTCTTAGTGTAGACCTCTTCAGGTTCCACCTATTTGTGGTTATTTGGGATTCTTGAATCTGGATGTCTATTTTCTTCCAGAGACTTGGATGTTTTCAGTTATTATTGCTTTACATAAGTGCTTTTGTTTGCCCCTTTCTCTTTCTTTTCTCTCTTTGGAATTTCCACAATGTCCCAGCACCTGCGGGGTAGGGCAGCATTATTGGCTGGGGGCAGTGTATGGCACCTCCAGCTCCAGGAAGGTGCAGCAAGATGGGGTATAGGTGGCTCCAACAGCTGGGATCCAATCAGCAGAGACTGCAGGAGTCCTGGGTGGTGAAGGCCATGGGTCCACAGCAGTAGCAAGGGCTGCTGGTATTATTAATGGCAAAGACTACTGGGATTCTCCTGCTCTCTTTTTCCCTCACAGGAGAACTCAAAGCCTAGGGGATTCTTCTTGGTGCTTAGCTCTGCCAGCCTGGAGGATGGAGTGACATGAGTAAAATGAACCTCTTTTCCTACTCTCTTCTGAGTTATGAAGCTTGACTTTATCATGTCAGCCTTTCCTTTTCCCTTGCTTTACTAGAAGAAACCTAGATGTGATATCCTGAGATTTTATGCTTCATGACATATTTTTTCCCTAAATAGAAGTTAACATTCTCAGCAAATTTTTGATATAGTGAAGAGAAATTGATCAATATGGCAGTATTACCAAGTGGCTAAGAAGTTGACTCTGCACTTGGCCTCCAAGAGTTCAAATTTGTGTTATCTTACCTCTTACTAATGAAATATTATTTCATCCTCCCTGCCTCAGTATTTTTATCTGTAAAATAGGGATCACATTATTGTCTTTTGGGCTTATTGAGAGCATTGAATGAAAATGCTTATAAAATCTTACAATAATGGATGGCACATAATATGTGATTGTTATTAGTCCATTTTCACAATGCTATAAAAAATACCCAAGACTGGGTAATTTATAAAGAAAAGAGGTTCAATTGACTCACAGTTGAAAATAGCTGGGGAGGCCTCAGGAAACTGACAATCATGGTGGAAGGTGAAGGCAAAGCAAAGGCATGTCTTACATGTTGGCAGGCGAAAGACAGCAAAGGAGGAACTGGCAACTACTGTTGAAACCCTCAGCTCTTGAGATAACTCCCTACCATGAGAACAGTGCGTGGGAAAAAGTGCCCCATGATTCAATCACATCCCACCAGATACCTCCCTCAGCCTGTGGGGATTACAATTCAAGATGAGATTTTGGTTGAGACAGAGCTAAACCATATCAGTGTTCTCAATAATTTGTTTTTAATTATAGAGTGGGTATTCTGTGTATTTTGTGAGGTGCCTTCAATACATAAGCCTAGAATATATGATTTGAAAATAGAAATTGAGGTCTCTCCATTACTAAGTACTAAGAAAATTGTGTTAGGATTAGAAGGGCAGGGTGGGGAGGCAGGTACATGCAAGAGTAGAACCTGACCTCAAGTTAGCTCAGCCAGATGCAGTATGAGCTTATTCTCACCCATCATCATCAACAAGGCCCCAAGTAATTCTTGACAGATGTATGTTACCCACAAAATGGAAACATGGAAACACCACTCCAAAAATGCACAAATGTTTGTACAGTGCCAGAACCAAATTCGGTGGAATGCAGTCCATCACAAGGGAAGTCTCTAACACTCAGCTCATCCTCCTTTCCACATTAATCAAACAGCCTTGAAACCAGTAATGGCTTTTTTAAAAGGGTGCAAGATTACACATTTTACTTACTTCCATCCATGAAGTCATTTTTCCAAGTTTGGCATTGAGGGCAGGGGTGAAAGAGGGTTTCTTCTAAACTTCTCTAATGAAAGAGAAAAGAGATAAATTTTGCATTAACATTAAAGATAAAATAAACATTAAGGACTATAAGGGTAAATTATTATGTAGCAATGGAATATTATGAGTCACATTTAAGTTTCTTTGCTATTTCAACTGATACATATATTGATATATATTCATATATATATATATATATATATGTATATATATATTTCTTAACTTAGCTACCTTGTCTAAGCAACTGATAGACCCAAGGATTCCACTAGAAGTTGCTATAGCTTTTGCCTCATCTACAAACAAATGATTCATTTATATAATTTTTATTCTTTAATGGAGACCAAGACATTATCAAGCCACTCCTATTAGGACAGAATGTTTTTAACATTAAAGTTAGCTAATGACACAGCAGGAAACAACAAAAGACAAATTCTTTTTGGCTCTGTTTACATTAATATTTCTACAGCTAATGTTTAAATCTACGAAATTATCTTTATTACGGGCCTTTTGAATCTAATAAATTATATTCTCCTATGTTACATCAGAGCTTGCAAACCAAGGCTATCAATTATTTCCAAGAGATAATAATATTGCTGATAATAATAGACTTTAATTTGACAAATAATTAGCTTTAGATCCAGAAATGGGTAATATAGCAAGACATTAAAAGGAAAATATTCTTCTCTAGATATTAGTGGTATTTCTTTTCTCATATGCAACAATGCACATATCATTAATTTTATTATTTCTTCAAGAGAGATTATCTCAATTATTAGAAAACCTTTGAGCTAAGAATTTACGTACTTAGTTGATGATTTTAAACTGAAACTCTTTTCCTACAGGTTAAGGTAGGAAGTTCTAAAAATCGATTTTCTATATGCCCTTTAATACCTTCATGACCTTGATCCTGCCTATCTTTCTAGTCTCGTATCTTACATTTCTTCTCCTTGTGTTTCCTGCATTGACATATTAGGTGCCTCAGACAAGTAATCGTTTCCTTCCATTGTGAAGACTGTCCACACACTCCTCCCTCTACTTGAAACACTAGCTTCCACCACAAACCTCTCATAGGCATTGATGAAGCCTTTCCCTCTCTTGCAGAACATTAGTTCTGGCTTTATGCCCTTATATAACTTTATATGTCTACATTGTATAAATATCTATTTGTATAGTTATTTTGTTGTCTTTCTCATGATTCTGAAAGTTCTATGGGAAAATGAGTCTGGTCTATTTAACTTATTATTGTAGACCCAGCATCTAACATGATGCTTGACACACATAACAGAAGATTAGTAAATACTTGTTGAACAAATACATGGCTTTGTTGTTTCTAAAAGTGATCAACAGTCTGGCATTTTCCCTGATTGGAAGCTAATCAATACTATGCTAGATATATCATCTTAGAAAAAAAAAGAACAGACTACAAATTTATATCAACTAAGTCTATAAAGTAATTTTCATGTGCATACTGTTTTTACTCCTTGATAAGTGTATCTTTTGTGTAATCATGTGAATTTGGGAAGGGGACCATGGGGTCAGGACTCTATGCATCCAACTTTGAGAGGTGTACTAATATAATTAGTTATTCTGCAGGCCATTAACCTCTGTAATGATGTCTACAAGAAGGCAGAATATGAAATTGAAATGAGAAGAGAAGAATCAGTTTACATACTCACTGATTCTCTGAGTACTATTTTGGCACTGAAGAACTCCTAATGTAAAATTTAACAGAGAATCCCCAGAAGATATTCTGCCCTCATCAACTATCCGTCCAATCCTTTGGCTCCTGAAGCCTCTTTGACAAGTAGTAAAAGTTGTCAATCTGTGATCCAGTATTTTTGGTAGACCTGCCTCCTCATGCAAGAGCAGAAAGCATAAAAAGCCTTCGTTAGGCTCATTAATCCAAATATACATACAAACTTCTTTCCATTGTCTTAAAATAGCTGTCAAAATCCTCTGTAGCTCTTTTCTTCTACCACAAAATGAGATTATATCTACTAACCTTAAAGGAATGTTTCTAATGTACAATGAATCAAAAGAGCTGAGAAGTCATGTACATGTGTTATTATAGAAATGTCTAAAATGATTAAGAAGGAATTCATTTCAGCTTCACAAATCTTCACAGCTTTCCAACATCATGGAAAAGTCAGAAAAAATAAAATAATTCATGACATTTCTCAGAAAATAAAATAGAACATAAATTTAAAAGAAATAAAAGAGTTTCACCAAGAAAAATATAGACCAAAAGATTTAAAATAGAACTCCTGAAACTTAAAAGCAAATCTTTTGTATGCCTTGGTAACAGTAATCATGATATTAAAAATGACTAATAATAGAGTCAGTACTCAAATAATGTGAGTGCCAAACAAAGCATTCATGGGTAATGTCACATATTAATGGAGCGACAACTTAATCTGGGATAGAATGCTTCTTTTTAAGAGTAAAGTCTTATAGAAAAATCAGTTTACTGTCTCATCAAGACAATTGCCCTCTCCTCTTTTTATTCTTTGCTTTATTTATTATAAACAATGCAAAAATGAATCACCACACTAGTAAATGTTGTTTTTGTTTTTCTTTGTTGAATTGTTGTCTTCTCCTGGCCAATACATAATCTAGTTCAAATCTTACACAAACCTAATTTGTAGGAGGTATGCTTTTTTCAAATACACAGTTTTGGTTCCTTGTTTGTCTGAATTGAATACTTTGGCAATATCCGTGGGAAATTTATTAGTCTTTGGTTTGAGATGCCGATCTACAGTTCAAATCGGGCCAGCAAACCATTGGTTATTGGTCTGTATTCACTTAAGGAAGCAAAATCATCATCAATCACAAAGAATCCTTCATTTTCTTGAAACAAGTTATGCAGGCAAGAATATCCCTGTTTTGCAAGTGACAAGATTCACACTGAACTCAGCATTCCTAAACCTAGGATATAGATTGTCATTTGACTTCCTACTTTGTGCTTAAATTCAACTTTCTCCCACCTGATCATAATCAAGCTCTCTCTAAGCACAGAGATAGATCTTAATTCTCAGGTTAAGAGCCGGCATTTCTTCGTGGCCAAGCCTTTTTCTCCTCAGTGAGAGGTTCTTGAACTCTAAACCTATCTACTTAGAGTTCTTGGGAAGAGAGGAAAAAGAACCCTACAAAGTTAAATGGAAGATCTTTAGTCTGAAAGGTAATGCCGCAAGAAAGTAACTCAAATCCACAAGAAAAAATAAAGAACACAGGAAATGGCAAATTTGCAGGTTAATATAAAACACTCTAAAAGCATTTTTAAAATATTTCTTCCCTTAATTTCTTTAAAAGACATAAGATTGTATAAAGCAAAAATTATAACACTCTATTATAAGATTGACAACATATATATATATATATATATATATATATATGTAACAATAACACAAAGGAGTGGGAGAAAATAGAACTATATCAAAGTAAAATTTCTGTATTTTACAAATATTAAGTTAATATTATTCTAGAGGAAATTGTGAAAAATTAAAATGCATTTTATAATTCCTAGATCAACATTGAGAGAATACCTCAAAAAGTAGTCTTAAAAATCATAAGAGAAATTAAAATAAGATACTAAAAGTACTGTCTTAACAGAAAAGAAAGCATCTCAATACACCAATAACAGACAGAGAGCCAAATCATGAGTGAACTCCCATTC
Organism: Saguinus oedipus; assembly: GCA_031835075.1. Lineage (NCBI taxonomy): Eukaryota > Metazoa > Chordata > Mammalia > Primates > Cebidae > Saguinus > Saguinus oedipus. The sequence goes on from CM063185.1 coordinate 17,208,892, forward strand.
ACAATTGCCACAAAGAGAATAAAATATCTAGGAATACAACAAACAAGGGATGTGAAGGACCTCTTCAAGGAGAACTACAAGCCACTGCTCAAGGAAATAAGGGAGGATGCATACAGATGGAAAATATTCCATGCTTACGGTTAGAAAGAATCAATATCGTGAAAATGGCCATGCTGCCCAAAGTAATTTACAGATTCAATTCTATCCTCATCAAGCTACCATTGATTTTCCTAATAGAATTGGAAAAAACCACCTCAAATTTCATATGGAACCAAAAAAGACCCCATATAGCCAAGACAATCCTAAGCAAAAAAAAAAAAAAAAAAAAAACAGCAAATAGAAAAAAAAAAGCTGTAGGCATTATGCTACCCAACTTCAAACTATACAACAAGGCTACAGTAATCAAAGCAGTATGGTACTGGTACCAAAACAGATATATAGAATAATGGAACCGAACATAGGCCTCAGAAGTAATGCCACACATCTACAACCATCTGATCTTTGAAAAACCTGCCAAAAACAAGCAATGGGTAAATGATTTCCTGTTTATAAATGGTGTTGGGAAAACTGGCTAGCCATATGCAGAAAACTGAAACTGGATACCTTCCTTATACCTTGTACAAAAATTAACTCCAGATGGATTAAATATTTAAACATAAGACCTAACACCATAAAAACCCTAGGAAAAAAAAAATCCTAGGCAATATCATTCAGGACAGGCATGGGCAAGGACTTCATGACTAAAACACCAAAAGCAATGGCAACAAAAGCCAAAATAGACAATTGGGATCTAATTAAACTAAAGAGCTTCTGCACAGCAAAAGAAACTATTATTAGAGTGAACTGGCAATCAACAGAATGGGAAAAATGTTTGCAATCTACCCATCTGACAAAGGGCTAATATCCAGAATCTACAAAGAACTTAAACAAATTTATAAGAAAAAGAAACAACCCCATCAAAAAGTAGGCAAAGGATATGAACAGACATGTCTCAAAAGAAGATATTTATGCAGCCAACAAACATATGAAAAAAGCTCATCATCACTGGTAATTAGAGAAATGCAAATCAAAATCACATCAAGATAACATTTCACACCAGTTAGAATGACAGTCATTAAAAAATCAGGAGACAACAGATGCTGGAGAGGATGTGGAGAAATAGGAATGCTTCTACATTGTTGGTGGGAGTATAAATTAGCTCAACCATTGTGGAAGACAGTGTGGTGATTCCTCAAGGACCTAGAACTAGAAATACCGTTTGATCTAGCAATCCCATGACTGGGTATATACTCAAAGGATTATAAATTGTCCTGTTATAAAGACACATGCACACGTATATTTATTTTCGCACTGTTCACAATACCAAAGACTTGGAACCAACCCAAATGCCCATCAATGATAGACTGGATAAAGAAAATGTAGGCACATATACACCATGGAATACTATGCAGCCATAAAAAAGAATGAGTTCATGTCCTTTGCAGGGACATGGATAAAGTTGGAAACCGTAATTCTCAGCAAACTAACACAGGAACAGAAAACCTAACACTGCACATTCTCACGTATAAATAAGTGTTGAACAATAAGAACACATGGACACAGGGAGGGGAACATCACACACCGGGGCCTGTTGTTGGGTGGAGGGGTAGGGGAGGGATAGCAGGGGGTCGGGGGATAGGGGAGGGATAGTATTAGGGAAAATACCTAATGCAGATGACGGGGTTGTGGATGCAGCAAACTACTATGGCATGTGTAAACATACATATGTAACGAATCAGCACATTTTGCACATGTACCACAGAACTTAAAATATAATAATACATAAATAAATACTGAAAAAAAGAAAGCAGTAAAGGAATAGAGAAATGAAGGAATAGACAATTCAATAGTGAAAGTTGGAGATCTCAATACTAAAGTTTCAATAATTGATAGAATCATTATATTTTAAAAAATTGGTAAAGATATAGAAGACTTGAACAATACTATCAACCAACTCAAAGTCATTTAGGTAGAATGGTCCACTCATTGAATGCAGAATGCATGGTCCTTTTAAGTGCACATGGAACATTTTCAGGATGAGATCATATGGTAAGCCATAAAACAAAAATCTCAACACATTTAAAAAGATTGAATTCATACAAAGAATATTTTCAACCAAAATGAAATTTCAAAATAAACAACTAAAAGGAATATGGGAAATCCTTAAATACTTGGAAATTAAACAATACACTTCTAAATTTTAAAAACAAAACTAACATTCTTTGAAAAGATCAACAAAATTGACAAATCTTTAACCAGTCTAACCAATAAAAAGAGGGTGAGAGAGAGAGAGAGAAAGGAGGCACAAGTTGCCAAATTCAAGTCATAGAAGAAATAATGGGGTAAATTAGGAAATGCTTTGCATGAATAAAAATAAACAGAAAAACCCCATAATATATCAAAATTTATGATGTACAGCTAAGCGGTGTTTAGACAGATATTTACCACTTTAAGGCAAATATCAGAAAAAAAGGAAGGTCTCAAATCAATAACCTATGGTTCTACCTTAAGAGAAGAGCAAAAGAAAGGCAAACTAACCCCAGAGCAAGCAGAGAATAGAAACAAAGATTAAATCATAAATCAGTGAACTATCAAATAAAAACAAAAAGAAAATAAAGCAATAAAACTAAAAGTTGTTTCTTTCAAAACTGGAAAAGACTAAATTGGACTAACCAAAGAAAAAACAATGAAAACATAATTTATCAAATTCAGGAAAGAAAGTAGAGATATCACTACCAATGCTACAGAAATTAAAACATTATAAGGGAATTTATAAGCAACTATGCCCCCCAAAAAAAGACAATTGAGATGAAATGGACAATTGCTAGAAACAAGATTTGAATAGACATTAGACACACACACAAACACATGAGCACGATGCATATGAAAACATGTTTAGCATTATTAGTCATTAGGAAAATACAAATTAAAACTACAGTAAGATACCACTACATACTCACTAGAATGACTATAATCAAAAAGAACGATATTTCAAAGTGTAGGCAAGATGTGAAGGACCCAGAGTTTTCATTTATTGCTGGTGGGAAGGTAAATGATACAGCCATTTTGCAAAGCATAGTTTATCATGAAATTAAATATAAACTTACCATACGAACCAGCAATTCTATTTCTTGTAACCCACCCAAAAGAAATAAAAATGTATGTCCACACAAAGATTTCTAAGGAATGTTTATAGCAATATCATCCATGTAGCCAAAAACCGAAAAGCATCCAAATATACATTAAATGGTAAATAAAATGTGGTATATGTACCCAATGAAATATTATTGAACAATAAAAAAATGAAGTCCTGATACATACTATGGCATTTTGAACCTTAAAAACATCAGACTAATTTAAAAATGCCTTATTCAAAACACTACATATTGTTTGATTCTACATCTACAAAATATCCAGAAACAGAAAGGATAAACTTACATATAGAGAAAGCAGGCCAGTGATTTCCTAGAGCTGGGAGTAGGATAGGGGATTATCTGCAAATGGGCAGGACATAACATTTTGGGGTTCTGTAAATATTCTAAAATTAGATTGAGTTGATGGTTACACAAATGTAAATTTACTTTAAAAAAAACACTGAATTGCATACTTACAATGGGTGAATTTTATGGTATGTAAATTCTACCCCAGTAAAGGTGGGGCTTTTTTATGGTTAGTAATTATATGAAAGAAAAATACAAACGGCTCTGTTAGGATGAAAATGCTTGATATCTAATAAAAATAGAAATTCAAACTAAACGTGTAATGAGATACAGTTTTTTCAACTCAGGTTTACTAAGATTAAAAAGTTTGTAACACACCTAATTGATAATAATATGGGCATCCCTATTAATATCTAGGGGGAATAATATATATGTTGGCATTTTCTCTATGAGAAGCAGTTTCACTTTGTCTATCAAAAATTAAGATTTCATATTTCTTGATTCAGTAATTACTTTCCAACTCCCAATGACACTAAGTGATAAATTTAAGTCATATTTGCTACAAGCAAAATATTGCAAACAATCTAAAAGTTCATCAGTAAAAGACTAAGATAGATTATGATATAGCCAATGAATGAAATCTGTGGCAGATGTAAAAGTATACCACTCCAAAATTATCTCTATTAGCAGAGGATATGATCTCATATGTAGAAAACCCTAAATAATATATGCATACACACAACCAGTTAGAACTAAGAAATGACCAGTAAAGTAGCAGGATATAAAGGCAATACAAAAAAAAAAAATCTGTTGCATTTCTGTACTCTTAACAATAATCTGAAAAAAAACCCACAAAATATTTATTTACAATGCATCAAAAAATACTAAGGAATAAAAAATAAGATACAAAGAAGGTAAAAGACTTGTACAATAACAAAACATTGCTAAAAGAAATTTTAAAAGACATAGATGAATGAAAATCCTTATCATGTTCATGAATTGGAAGAATATTATTAAAATATCGCAATGCCCAAAATTATCTACAGAATCGATGCAGTGACTGTCAAAATCCCAGTGACATTTTGCAAAAATAGAAAAATGCATTCTAAAATTCACATGGCATCTCAAGCAACCCCAAACATCAAAAACGATCTTGTTAAAGAAGAGAGATGTTAGGCCGGGCGCGGTGACTCAAGCCTGTAATCCCAGCACTTTGGGAGGCTGAGGCGGGTGGATCACGAGGTCAAGAGATCGAGACCATCCTGGTCAACATGGTGAAACCCTGTCTCTACTAAAAATACAAAAAATTAGCTGGGCACGGTGGCGTGTGCCTGTAATCCCAGCTACTCAGGAGGCAGAGGTTGCGGTGAGCCGAGATCGCGCCATTGCACTCCAGTCTGGGTAACAAGAGCGAAACTCTGTTTCTAAAAAAAAAAGAAAGAAAGAAATAGAAGAAAAAGGACGTTAATAATGGTGGAGGCTACAAATGTGTAGGGTCATGGGTAAATGGAAAACATCTTGTATCTCCCCCTCAATTTTGTTGTAGAACTAAAACTGATTAAGTAAAGTTAATTTAAAAAAAAAACAGACTACTAAGCTGAAGTGTTCATATTTGATTTCAGAATTTACTATAAATCTATTACAAAGCTAGAGTAATCAAAACAATTTGGTACTGGCATAAAGATAGACATATAGATCAATGGACTAAAATAGAGAGCCCAGAAATAAACCCTCACATAGGCGGTCAAAAGATTTTTTACCAACTTTTAGTTTATATAGAAGGGTACATATGTGGATTTCTTACATGGGTATATTGCATGATGCTGAGGTTTGGGGTATGAATGATCCCATTGCCCAAGTAGTACACAATAGGTAGTTTTTCAAGCCATGTCCACCTCCCACCCTCCCACTTCTAGTAGTCCACAGTGCCTGTTGTTCTTGTATTTATGTCCATATGTGCTCAATGTTTAGCTCCCATTTACAAGTGAGACATGCAGTATTTTGTTTTCTGTTTCTGCACTAATTTGCTTAGGATTATGACCTCAACTGCATCCACATTGCTCCAAAATACATTATTTCATTATTTATGGCCAAGTAGTAGTTCATAGTATACATGTACCACATTTTTTTATCCAATTCTCTATAGACTCTTAGGTTAATTCTATATCTTTGCTATTGTGAATAGTGTTGCAATAAACACATGAATGCAGGTATCTTTTTGAGATAATGATTTCTTTCTCTTTGGGTACATACTCAGTATTGGGATTGCTGAATTGAATGATAGCTCTATTTTCAGTTCTTTCAGATATCTTTATACCGTTTTATATTGAGGTTGTACTAGTTTACATTCCCACCCAACAGTGTATAAGCATTCCTTTTTCTCTGCATCCTCAACACCTTTTGTTGATTTTTTACTTTTTACTCATAGCCATTCTAAGTGGTGTGTGATGGTTTCTTATTGTGGTTTTGATTAGCATTTCTCAGATTCTTAGTGCTGCTGGGCATTTTTCATATGTTTGTTGGCCACTTATATGTCTTTTTTTGTGAGAAATGTCTGTTAGTGTCCTTTGCCCATTTTTAATGGAATGTTCTGGTTTTTGCTTGTTGATTTACATTCTTAATAGATTCTGGATATTAGACCTTTGTTGGATACATAGTCTGTGAATGTTTTTTCCCATTCTGTAGGTTGTCTGTTCACTCCATTTCTTTCATTGTGTAGTGCAGAATCTCTTTAATTAGGTCCCACTTGTCGATTTTTGTTTTTCTGACAATTATTTTTGGAAACAACCAAATATTTTTGCCAAGGTCAATGTCAAGAGGAGTATTTCCTAGGTTGTCTTCTAGAACTTTTATATTTTGAGGTCTTAAACTTAAATCTTTAATCAATTTTGACTTAATTTTTGTATAAGGTGAATAGAAGGGGTCCAGTTATAATCTTCTACATGTGGCTAGCCAGTTATCCCAACACTATTTATTCAATAGGGAGTCCTTTCTTCATTGCTTGTTTTTGTTGGCATTGTTGACAATCAGATAGTTTATTTCTGAGTTTTCCATTATGTTCCATTGGTTTATATTTCTGTTTTTGTGCCAATACTATGCTGGTTTGGTTACTGTAGCTTTATAGTATACTTTGAAGCCCAGTAGTGTGAAACTTGCAACTTTATCCTCTTTGCTTGGAATTGCTTTGGGTACTCCAGCTCTCTTGTGGTTCCACATGAATTTTAAAATATTTTTCTACTTCTGTGAAAAAATAGCATTGGTAGTGTGATAAAAATAGCATTGAATCTGCAGATTGCTTTAAGCAATATGGACATTTTAATTCTTCCAATCCATAAGCATGAAATTTTTTTCATATATTTGTGTCAGTTCTGATTTCTTTCAGCAGTGTTTTGTAGCTCTCCTTATAGAGATCTTTTACCTCCTTGGTTAGCTGTATTTCTAGGTATTTCACTTTATTTGTGACTACTATAAATAGAATTGTGTTCTTTGACTCTCAGGCTGGACTTTATTGGTGTACAGAAGTGCTACTGATTTCTGTACATTGATTTTGTATCCTGAAACTTTACTGAAGTCATTAATCAGTTCCAAAAGCCTTTTGGCAGACTCATTGCAGTTTTCTAGGTATAGTATTATATCATCAACAAAGAGAGATAGCTTGACTTCTTTTTCTACTTGGATGTCTTTTACTTCTTCCTCTTGCTTGATTGCTCTGGCTAACACTTCCAGTACTATGTTGAGTAGGAGTGGTGGGAGTGGGAATTTTTGTCTTGTTCCAGTTTTCAAGGGAGTGGTTCCTGCTGTTGCCCATTCAGTATGATGCTGACTGTGGGTTTTTCATAGATGGCTCTTATTAGTTTGAGATATGTTCCTTCAATGCCTAGTCTGTTGAGGACTTTTGTCATGAAGGGTTATTGAACTTTATCAAAATGTGTTTATTGAGATGGCCATGGGATTTTGTTTTTAATTCAGTTTATGTGATGAATCACATTTATCAACTTGCATACTTTAAAACAATCTTGCATCCCAGAAATAAAGCCCACTTGATTGTGGTGTATTTACTTTCTGGTGTGCTGCTAGACTTGGTTTGCTAGCATTTTGTTGAGGATTTTTGCATCTGTGTTCATCAAGGATATTGGCCTGAAGTTTTCTTTTCTCCTTGTGTCACTGTCAGATTTTGGTATCAGGCTGATGTCGGCTCCATAGAATGAAATAGTGAGGAGTCCCTCCTCCTCAATTTTTGGAATAGTTTCAGTGGAATTGGTACTGATTCTTTTTTGTGCATCTGATAGAATTCTATTGTGAATCCATCTGGTACAGGATTTTTTTGGTTGGCAGGTTTCTTATTACTGATTCCATTTCAGAATTTGATATTGGCCTATTCAGGGTTTCAATCTCATTTTGATTCAATCTTGGAAGACTGTTTCCAGGAATTTATTTTCTCTAGATTTTCTAATGTGTGTGAATAGAGCTGTTCATAGTAGTCTCTGAGGACCTTTTTTATTTCTGTGGGAACAGCTACAGTGTTACCTTTGTCATTTCTTATTGTGCTTATTTGAATTTTCCCTTTTTCTTTGTTAATCTAGCTAGAGTCTATCAATTTTGCTTATTCTTTCGAAAAACTCTTCATTTCATTGGTCTTTTGTATGAAATTTTGCATCCTAATTTGGTTAAGCTCTTCTCTATTTTAGTAATTTCTTTTCTTCTTCTACCTTTGGAGTTGGTTTGTTCTTTTTTTCTAGTTCCTTTAGGTGCAAAGTTAGATTGCTAATTTAAGATCTTTCTAACTTCTTAATGAAAATGTTTAGTGCTATATACTTTACTCTTAACAGTATGTTAGCTGCATTCCAGATATTTTGGTAAGTTGTGTTCCTATTTTTATTAACTTCAAGGAATTTTTTAAGTTTCTGCCTTAATTTTGATGTTCAGCCAAGAATTATTCAGGAACAAGTTGTTTTATTTCCAGGTATTTATGTCATTTTGAGAGATATTCTTGATATTTATTTTTATTGCAGTTTGGTCCAAGACTGGGTTTAGGATAATTTAGATGTTTTGGAATTTATTGAGACATGTTTTATTACTCAGTATGCGGTCGATCTTAGAATATGCTCCACATGCAGATGACAAGAATGTATATTCTGTGGTTGTTGGGTGGAGTATTCTGTAGATTTCTATTAGGTCCAATTGGTCAAGGGTTGTGTTTAATTACAGTCTTTCTTTGTTAGTTTTCTGCCTCAATGATCTGTCTAATACTATCAGTGGGGCTACTGAAATCTCCCAATAATATTGTGTGACTGGGTAATTCTTATTTTAGGTGAAGAATAACTTGCTTTACGAATCTTGGTGTTCTAATGTTGGGTGCATATATATTTAGGATACTTAAGTCTTCTTGTTGGATCCAACCCTTTTTCATTACATAATACCCTTTCTTGTCCTTCTTGTTAATGGTTTACAGGCTATTTTGTCTTTTTTTCTTGTTTTTATTTGCATGGTAGATATTTCCCCATCCCTCTACTTTGAGCCTGTGGGTATCACTACATGTGAGATTAATCCTTGAAGACAACAGACAGATGGGTCATGTTTTTTTAATCTAGATTGCAATTCAATATATTTTAAGTAGAGCATTTAGCCCCTTTATATTCAGGGTTAGTATTGATATGTGAGATTTTGAAACTGTCATTGTGTTGTTAGCTGGTTGTTACGTAGACTTGATTGTGTAGTTCCCTCATAGTGTCTGTGGGCTACATGCTTAAGTGTGTATTTGTGGTAGCAGGTGTTTTTATTTGGATTTCATGTTAGCATACCGTTGAGGACCTCTTATAAGTCTGGTTTAGTTGAAATTAATTTCCTCATCATTTGCTTGTCTGCAAAGATTTTATTTCTTCTTCACTTATAAAGCTTAGCTTGGTGGGTTATGAAGTTCTTGGTTGGGCCAGGGGGGTTTGTGCCTATAACCCCAGCACTTTGGGAGGCAGAAGTGGATGGATTGCTTGAGCCCAGGAGTTTGAGCCAGCCTAGGCAACATGGCAAAACCCCATCTCTACAGAAATAAATACAAAATTAGCTGGGTGTGGTAGCATACACCTGTAGTCCCAGCTTCTTAGGAGGCTGAGGTGGGAGGATTACCTGAGCCTGGGATATTGAGGCTACAGTGAACTGACCTCATGCCACTGCACTCCAGCCTGGGAAACAGACACCCTGTCTCATAAATAAATGATTTAAAAAATAAATTCCTGATTGGCATTTCTTTTCTTTAAGGATGCTAAAAATAGGTCCCCAATCTCTTCAGGTTTCTGCTGAGAGGTCCACTACTAACCTGATGGGGTTACCTCTGCATGTGACCTGACCCTTCTTTCTAGCTGCCTTTAAGATTGTTTCCTTTCCAATGACCTTGCTGAAGCTTATGACTAAATGCCTTGTAGATGATCATCTCATATAGTATCTAGCCAGGGTCCTCTATGTTTCTTAAATACACATGTTGTATTACTCCATTCTCACACAGCTATGAAGAAATACATGATACTGGGTAATTTATAAAGAGATGAAGTTAATTGACTCACAGTTCTACAGGCTGTACAGGAATCATGGCTGCGAAGGCCTCAAGAAATTAACCATCATGGCAGAAGGTGAGGGGAAGCAGACTTGTCTTACATGGATGGAGCAGAAAGAAGAGAGAGGAGAAGTGCTACACACTTTTAAACAACCAGATCTCACGATGACTTGCTTACGATCGTGAGAACAGCACCAAAGGGGAAATATGCCCTCATGACCCAAAAACTTCCCATCAGTCCCCACACCCAAATTGGGGATTACAATTTGACATGAGATTTGAGCAGGGACATAGACCCCAACTATATCACATGTCAACCTCTCTAGTGAGATTAGGGAAATTTTTGTATATTTTCCAAGTTGCTTATTCTTTCTCCTTCTCTCTTTGAAAATTTGGTATCTTTATATAATCACACATTACTCAGAGGTTTTATTCGTTTATCTTAATCCGTTTTTGTTTTTGATTTTTTTTGTCTGAGTTGATCTGAAGAACTGGTCTTTGAGCCCTCATATTCTTTCTTCAGCTTGATCTATTCTGCTGTTAATACTTCTGATTGCATTATGAAATTCTTGTTGTATATTTTTTAGCTCTAGAAGTTCAGGTTTTTTCTTTCTTAAAATGGGTATTTTGACTTTCAGCTCTTCAGTTGCTTTACTGGATTCTCTGGCACTACTCAGAATAGGTTATAAGTATGGCTCTATTAGGTTCAACAGGGCATCAGTCTAGAGGTTGGAGATTCACTATCATTCTCAAGACATAACTGCAATTTGCCAGGAGACAGAGCTATCTATCTATCTAAAATAAAATATTTTAGAAAGATCCCTATTTGAAGGAGTTAAAAGAAAATAAAATTTAAAGCAATAAAAAACCCTTAAAGACCAACTGGAAAACCAGATTACAGAATAAGACCAGGTATGTATTGCTGGGTGTGAGATAAAATGTGTGCAAGTTGCTAGGTAGACAAGGAGATTTGCAAAGGAAATTATCACTGAAACCAAGACGGGTTTGAAACTCAGTCCTATTGCAGGTAAGATGAAAGGAAACTCACAGGTGACTTCCTGATCTATGAGCTCTATTGAGAAATGCTCTGTTCCTAATAACACAGGAACATCTGCACATCTCTCCATCCTTTATTTGGCCAGGTGGTGATCAAGAAGAGGGAAAGAAAAAAACATGGGTGGCCATGCACTTACTAGACAGGAATTGGCAGCTACCTTTGGAGCATCAAGCAAGCTTCTCAAACTATTTGGAATTTTGGTGGAAAAGGGTGTAACTGGGGATGAGAAGTATCCACCCTCACAACATCATTATTTATGTCCAAATTTACTCTCAGATACACTTGCTAGTTTCTTGAGTCTCTCTGTTTCACCTCAGAAAAGCCCTTCTCACCTCAGACAAGAATGGCCCTAAGAAATTCAGGTTACTGTGATTCTGCACATGTTCCACTAGAATTTACTTTACTCTGAACAGATTTTCCAGTGCTAAGAAATGCTCCTCCAGAAGGCATGTCGACACTGGAGACTGGGCTGTAAAAGTGAAAAAAGCACTGTTCTACCTACGCACAGGTCTGCTTTCTACATCCCTCTTCAGCCTATACCCGGATCTCAATTCTTACTGCCATGACCGCAGTTCAGGCTACCAAAAGCTTTTGCTTGAATTAATGCTCAGTCTTCATCCGTTGGCAAAAATGATTTAAGGTTGCTCCAGTGCCTTCCAGATAAAATAGAAACTCGTGAGTAGGACATGAGAAACTTTTCCTTAGGTTTAATTTGTAAATTAAATTTGTAACTGTTCATTCACATGTTGAATTACCTGTGAGTTTGCCATGGCTTTTCTCTATTCATGCCCTAACTCCTGACACATTGCACAGCACAAAAGGACCCTGAATAAATACCTGTGAATGACTACAAATCAATCCAACACAGAGGCGATATAATGAACCCTAGGATATATAACATGGTACAGTTTGGCACCCACAGAGATCTGAGCAAGTCACTTAACTTTATTGTGTCTCGGTTTTCGCACCTATAAAATTTTGAGCAATTTACCTACCTCACAGCATCCTTGTGAGGATTTAATTACACAGTGTGTGTAAAGAACGTCACTCATTACCTGACACATGCTAGTTATTTAATCAACATTCTGTCCATCTACTTTCTTCTCAGTTTATAATCTGTGAAATTTAAAAACTAAACTAGATGGTTTCTAAATTTCCTTCCAACTCATAATGAGAGATTTTAGCATACAATTATCAGTAATGACAGAAAAATACCACAAAATCAGTAAAGAAAGAGAAGCGATGAGTAACATGATCAACAAACTTTATCTAACTGACATACATAGAATTCTGCACCCAACATTTGCAGAATATCCATTCTTTCCAAATACATGTGAAAAATTTACCAAAATTATGCTTATGTTGGGCCATAAAGTGCTATTATAAGCAGCAACAGAAAATGAACAAAATATGGCCACATACCACAATATAGGTGACTCCCTCAGACATGAAGTAGATTTAAAGGGCCAGACATTTATATAAAATTAAAAAACAATCAAATGTGTTTATTATATAAGAGGTCAGAATAATGATTATTTTGGGAAAGATGGGCATAAAAAGGTTTCTGGAATTTTATTTTTGATCTGGGTGGTGAGTAAATGTTTGTGATCACTTTGTGTTAATTCAAAATGTATGTTGATGATGCTTCAGTATAAGTTTATTGTTAATAACCAAATAATATTTGTTTTTTTGTTTTTTTGTTTTTTTTTTTTTTTTGAGACGGAGTTTCGCTCTTGTTACCCAGGCTGGAGTGCAATGGCACGATCTCGGCTCACCGCAACCTCCGCCTCCTGGGTTCAGGCAATTCTCCTGCCTCAGCCTCCTGAGTAGCTGGGATTACAGGCACGCACCACCATGCCCAGCTAATTTTTTTGTATCTTTAGTAGAGACGGGGTTTCACCATGTTGACCAGGATGGTCTCAATATCTTGACCTCGTGATCCACCCGCCTCGGCCTCCCAAAGTGCTGGGATTACAGGCTTGAGCCACCGCGCCCGGCCATATTTGTTAATATTAATATTAAACATATTATTTTGGTTAACATATATTAATATTAATTAATTTTAGTTAATATTATATAAGTATAATTAATATTAATGTAACATTAAGTATATAATATTGTTAATATATTAACAAATGTAAACAGTTATGAATATTAACAAATATTATTTAAATACATATAATACAATGTGATATAATTCATTGTTTTAACATTTATTAATAACAATAATGTAATAAAATAACATTAATACTTTATTAACTTGAATGTTAGCAACCATAAAAGAATATGGACTCCGAGGTGGGTGGATCACAAGGTCAAGAGATCGAGACCATCCTGGTCAATATGGTGAAACCATGTCTCTACTAAAAATACAAAAATTAGCTGGGCATAGTGGCACGCACCTGTAGTCCCAGCTACTAGGGAGGCCAAGGCAGGAGAATTGCTTGAACCCAGGAGGCAGAGGTTGCAGTGAGCCAAAATCGTGCCATTGCACTCCAGCCTGGGTAACAAGAGTAAAAATCCATCTAAAAAAAAAAAAAAAAAAAGAATACAGACTAACATACTCAGCTAGAAAGTAGTGGAACTGGAATTTTACTCGGGTCTGCAGAACCTCAATATCCTCAAGGGCTTTGCAGGACCTCTTCATATTGAGCAACAAGCCCCCATATTTGTGCTTCAGCCCTCTAAGATTTCTGAAAGCTATTCCTAGCTTCCCAGGCTCTCTGCCACTACTTTGAAAGGTGCCTGTGTTAAGGAGAAAAGAAAACAACTATTTTGAGCTCCTATCCCTATCCTTCTCTTTAATTCAGAATTTTATCTCATTATGACTTCACTGAAAAAGAACTAACTTGGTCTCTATCTGTTCTTTTAAATTCCAAGCAATTATTTTTTCAATATTTTATCCAATTCATTGTTCTCAGTTAAAACATGCCCACAACAAGGTATTTTATCATCAAAAGCAGTGGGGAGAAAACTTAGTTTATCTTTCCTTCATCATTATTGGTTCTATAAATTATTTGACAAATCCTTATTTAACACCCCTATTGTTTTTTCCTTTTTTAAAATTATAAATTCTGGGGTATATGTGCAGATTGTACAGGTTTATTATATAGGTATACACATACCATGGTGGGTGGTTTGCTGCATCCATCACCCCATCATCTACATTAGGTATTTCTCCTAATGCTATCCCTCCCCAATCCTCCCACCCCCTGCTATTCCTCCCCTAGTTCCCCAATCCCCAGCCCCCAGTGTGTGATGTTCCCCTCCTTGTGTTCGTGTTAAAACCCCTATGTTATAGGCACTATTCCAGGAGCAGGAGAGGAGGACGGGTGAATTTGACCAAAGACACTGCATTTTTACTAATAAGGTGAAAATAATAATGGCATCTCTTGACATAAACAAATGGAAAAACATCCAATGCTCATGAATTGGAAGAATCTATATCATTAAAATAACCATACTGCCTAAAACGATCTATGGATTCAATGCAATATCTACCAAAACCAATGTCATTTTTCAGAGATTTAGAAAAAGCAATCCTAAATTCATATAAAAAAAAAAACAGCCCAAATAGTTAAGCAATCTTAAGCAAAAACAACAAAGCTGGAGGCCTCATACTACCTGACTTTAAATGCTACTATAAGACTATAGTAACCAAAACAGCATGATACTGGTATAAAAATAGACACACAGATCAATGGAACAAAATACAGAATCCAGCAACAAAGCCACATAACTACAACAAACTGATCTTCCACAACGTCAACCAAAATATACAGTGGCAAAAGGACACCCTATTCAATTAATGGTGCTAGGAAAACTGGACCATTATATGCAGAAGAATGAAACTGGACCCATACCTCTCACCATGTACAAAAATTAGCTGAAGGTATTTTAAAAACTTAAATGTGAGATATGAAGCTATAAAAGTCCTAGAAGAAAACCTAGTAAAAACTCTTCTGGACATGGACCTAGGCACTGAATTTGTGACCAAGTCCTCAAAAGCAAACACACAAAACCAAAAATAGACAAATGGGACTTAATAATTTAAAAAGCTTCTGCATCACGAAAGGAATAACAATAGAGGAAACAGACAACCTATACAATGAGGAAAAACATATTTGCAAACTATGCCTCCAGCAAAGAGCTAATACACAGAATCTATAAAGAACTCAAACAGCTCACCAAGAAAAAAACAAATGACCGCATTAAAAAGTAAACAAACAGACGTTTCTCAAAAGACATACAAGCAGTCAATCAACAATCTCAAAAAGCTCAGCAGTACTAATCAACGGAGAAATGCAAATCAACCCTCAGTGAGATACCATTTTACTCCAGTCAGAATGGCAACTATTAAAAAGTCAGCAATCAACAGATGTTGGAGAGAATGCAGAGAAAAAGGAACACCTACACACTGTTGGTGGGAAGTTAAATTAGTACAACCTCAATGGAAAATAATAGGAAGATTTCTCAAAGAACAAAATACAGAACTACCATTCAATCCAGCAATTTCAATACTGGGTATATACCAAAAGGGAAAGAAATCATTATACTAAAAAGATACTTACACTCACATGTTTATTACAGGACTCTTCACAATAACAAAGATAGAGAATTAACCTAAGTATCCATTAATAGAGAATTGGATAAAGAACATGTGGTGTATATACCATGGAATACTACTTCTCCATAAAAAAGAAATTCATGTCTTTTACAGCAATGTGAATGGAACTAGAGGCCATTATCCTAACTGAAATAACTTGGAAACAAAATGTCCAATATCACATGTTCTCACATGTGGAAGCTAAGCAATGAGTCACATGAACATATAAAGTAGAATAATAGATATTGGGGACTATACAAGTAGGAGGGTGGGAGGAGGGTTCGGGATGAAAAAGCACCCAACTGGGTAAACGAACGTTCTGTATTTGGGTGATGGGTTCTCTAAAAGCCCGAACTTCTCAGCTATACAATATAGGCATGTAAGAAATCTCCACTTCAAAGTCTAAATCTAAAAAAAATAAACAACAACAATAATAAAGAAAACACTAGATATTCAAGAGAGTGAATACCATTTCACTATTTAAAAACCTCGTATGGCTCTCCATTGCCTGGGGCATTGTTTCATAGCATTGGCATGTAAAATAAAAACAAAATCCTAACTGCCCCCACCCCCATTGGCTGAATGAACTTCTCTTGGCCAAGGAGACTTCAGAAAACACTTAAAAAGTAAATTTCTAGGCGATAACAGGATGGGAGTTGGTCACACCGCAGTAATCTCAGTAATTCCCTTCCTCACTAAGCATTGCCAGGATTTTTTTTTTCCAGACAGTTAAACAGAAACCAGTCCTGCAAAACAAAGAATGGAAGACTCACTCCTCAACTGACTTCAGCAAAGCACCTGAGGCCTCCGCCAGCCTCCCCTGCATTTTTGCAGTTTTTACATACCAGCTAACAGGTTTCACAAAGCTTCCCTTCCTGATAAACGGTCAAAAACTATGGATTAGTTCTGCTCAATCTATGGAAACTGCACACTAAGCACTTTGTGTCTTAAGTTTCACCTTTTGACCTCCAAAACCTAATTTTACCACATTTTAATGTTAAGTTTCCACCCCAAAGTGAACATGGGACTTATTTATCATGCATGTTTGCTTATCGTGCCTGCATGAGGCCCCTTTTCATGAAGTCATAGATCTTTCTGTAACCTGTTAAATATAAACATTTAGCACAAAACTCCCATTCCACTCCTCCTGCTCTGAAGCACTTGCTTTTGGCCTCAGCCAGAGGCTCCATTTCCCAGTGTACAGGTTGCAATCCTTCTCAGAAATAAAGTTTTCCTTTCCAAACTAAAATAAAAATGATTGCATCTTTCTCATAAAGATTAAATTAGATAATGGATAGCAGCAATGTGTTTGGTACATAGTAAGTGTGAAATATATTTTAGTCATTATTTGTGCCTTCCATGATTCAGACATCTTCACTGGTGTTCCTAGTTCAAAAAGAAAAAAATCAGACCTCATTTTAATAGTCTCTGTACACTACCACAAAATGAAAAGAAAGAGAAATATATTTTTATCCTGATAGCACTTGGAATTCACACATGATCATGAAAATAAGGCACATCACAATTCCATGCCTGACAGATGATCTGGCTAAAAGGCATGTGAAGACTCCTTTCCCTGCCACCCTCCAACTCTGCAGAAATCACGGAAGACTGAACAATGTGTCTGGTTTCATTGAGTATACAGCTATTTAATGATGATAAAGAAACCCAGTGAGGTTATGCTTTTGGCCACCTCCAGTTACAAACTATAAACACATTGCTCTGAAGCAGCAATGCTCTGACTTACATTTATTACATTGCAGCCTTCACTCCTTCATCATCTTAGCCTCCCCTGCCTGTATCTTTTTAGCAACCAGCCTGACCCTTGGGGCACCTTTGTTTTATGTTAAAAAAAAATCACTCTGTAAAGCTAGAATCTGTGGCCATGTAAACCTTAGTATTATCATGGCTAGAATTCAAAAGGCTTTCCTCGCCTGCTCTTCTACAGTGAGAAAGCAGTGCTGGGACTTCCCTTTTCTCAGCAGCTGCAGTGTGTCCCCATGAGGAAACGTGTCAGAGCAGAGGTTTTTCAGGCTAAAAATATAAGGCCAGGTTTTCAAAATAGCAATCACAAAGTGTCCCACAGCAATCTGTTTTGTCCATTTGATTCACTGAGAAGAAAACAAAAAACCACGTGTATTTCTGTAATTCTTCTCCTGCCCCTTGTTCACACACAAATGCCATTCTTTAGATCAAATTCTCGAGATCTGAAATACATTACTAGCATAATAATGCTGAAGGGACACTTTGAAAGGTTACCCACCAGACATTAGCAAGCAGTTTTTCAAAAATTATGTGCTACAAATACTCTAGACAGAACACCAAATATGCATTCACTTCCTCTAAGCTTATAAATGGTCTCCTTTCAACCATTATCTATTATTCACCACATCATGGAGCTAAAATGATATAATTATGGTCTGCTTCTTCTCCAGAGAAAGATTTCCATGAAGCCCTACACCCATCAGAAAGAAAAAAAAAAAAAGAAAGGCTGAAAAGCTTAAGTTCCTTTAACCCATACAAAATTCTCCACTGTCGTTACAAATGACAACACATTGCTGTGCTAAAAGTAGCTAAAAATTCCAGGATGATGAATGTTATTTGTCATGACCCAATTTAAGAGGTACAGAATGGACCGTGTTCATGATCAGGATGTCCACCACCCTGAGACTACACAGAACCCCAGGGTGGATGTGAGGTTCAGAGAGGCTAATTGAGGCAAGCAATAAGAGGATAAGACCAGTTGAGCCAAATATATCTCTAAGTCCCTGACAGCAAGAACTATTCCCTGACCATTGTGGCATCACTCAAACATTAGCACAGTGCTTAGACCATAGGATCCTAATGTATGGTTTTGAATGAATGAAGAATCAATGAATGGTAGACAGTATTAGTGCCTAGGAGGTGTGTCAATTATGAAATCTAAAGCACAGTTTCTCAGCAGCAGCAGCACTGACATTTTGGCTGGATAATTCTTTGTTGTAGGCAACTATCTTATGCACTGTAGAATGTTTAGCAGCATCCCTGGCCTATGCCTACCTACTCCCATTTATGATAACCAAAAAATGTCTCCAGATATTTCCACTCATCCCTTAGGAGGCAAAATTACCCTCAGTCGAGAAACACTGGTCTAAAGGTACAGAGTAGAACGTTTAAGGCAATTCTCAGAATCAGAGAGGCCCGATAGCAGAATCCCGGACAGGATGGCTGAGTTTTAAGGACAAACCCTAGAAAAGACTTTGGAAATATACAAATCAGTATTCTATTAGTGGAAAGGGCCCTAACTCAAAGTGGCCTTGAGTAAGGAACAAAAGACAATTCAGACTCGTACCTAAAAATTCCAGAGATATGTGTTCTTCGGGTATGGCCCAACCTAGGAAATCAAACACTGTCAGCAGGACTCAGTTTCTCTTCATTGCTGGACTCCGCTTTCCTAAATTATAGCTCCTCCCTTATGATAGCAAAGGGTCCACCATACTCTATGTCTACCTGCTGCCAGCTGAAAACCAACCTGAGTAGGAAGAGAGCTTCTCTTTCTCAATAGTTCTTGGGGAAAAATCTCACAACTGAGTCTTTTGGGACTAACTTTGTTCCTATGTCCATCCCTGATCATCAGAGTCAGGGAATAGACCAGTGGAGTCAACTGAGTGACCAGGTCTGAGTCATGTGCTCACATCTAGAACAGGGAGCAAAAAATAGGGAAATTCCACCCAACGTGTCTGCATTAATATTGGGGGAAGAATGGTTTGTAAAATAATCCAACATGATAATATTGATTGGGGTGGTGGTAGACACTTGGCAGACAAAACGGTGTAAGTTAGCAACCCGTGCCTGAAAATTCTGGGACAGCTTACTGGAAACCAAAGCAAGGGCCCCTGTGCTAGTACAAATACATAGACCCAGTTCTGGCCTCAGGGAACAAGCTGCTCAGATGGACTACTATTTATAACTATTTTCTCTGAAACTTTCTTTCCCACATCTGAGTACTTATTAAACATGAAGAGGTTTAGGTATTCAAATAACAACATTTAATCCTTCCCCCTGCCTGGCTCTATTTGCATACCTTGGCTTTCATTCTGCCCTTTCTGAAGATCCTCTGGGGTAAATTAGGCTTTGAACAGCTCCTCCCAGCTTGATCACAGACACTTTCTATTTCCTGATGCTCACAGACACTGATCTATGGGTCACAGCATAGGATCTGCTAACTGCCAAGGCCAGGTTGAGGACAGGGAAGGGACACTTGTAATATTTTCCCCTGGTAGTAAGAGATTTCTTCTTGACTTAGCTAGTGAGAAGTTTATATCCAGAAACAGTGTGACCACCCCTAATCACATTTATAAATTACAGTCTCCCCAGTGGGACCATAAGTATTATTTTTATTTGGTTAAGCACTAAGCACTTTTAAAATCTTGCTGTTTCTCTACAGACTCTATCTTGTCACATCAGTCTCAAATAACACATCATTACAGGAGCTATAAGACCAGTCATGTGTCTATTATAAACTTGCAGCCTTTTAATCTCATGGTATGACAAAATGCAGGAATTCCCCTAGAAAAAAGATGAGCCTGCTCAATTCTTACAAGTTTAAGGCTATTTTTCATAGAGGGGAAGTTTCTTGAGAACAGCAACTTTGTTTGTTTAAGGCAACTGCAGTCTATAGAGCCACCAATCCTTATGACAGCAGTCTAAATTAGGGATCACTAATCAAAGAGTTTTGACTACTCTGGGGAGCCAAATCTTAGATTCTCTGTATAAGGTAATATCTGTAATAAGATGAGAGAGAGATTCTTCAAATGCATGCATTCCTAAATGACAAAAAATAGAGTTATTCATTCACATATAATATAAGGCCTTTTAAGAGATTCTAATACCAATCCAGGTTGCTCCTTATTGGAGGCCTCATAGCAACTGGGAACTTCTATTGTGTTAATTCCCTGGTCTTGGTTTGTTACAGATGGTAGGTAGTTAGACATGAGCAGGGCAGGAGAGGGTTCCCCTTCCCTCCACTGGGAATGTCATATGACCATCAGGTGATGGTCCGGCAGTTGTTAAGCTATCTCTCTAAAATAACAATTGGACACAGCAGAGCCAGGGAAAGAGAGTCTCCTGATTAAAAAAAAAAAAAAAAAAAAAAACTCATGAAACTGGTGATCAGCAGCTTCCCA
The DNA here is from genome assembly GCA_031835075.1 of Saguinus oedipus. NCBI lineage: Eukaryota > Metazoa > Chordata > Mammalia > Primates > Cebidae > Saguinus > Saguinus oedipus. The sequence goes on from CM063185.1 coordinate 17,229,746, forward strand.
ATAAGACCTTAGGAGCTGGGCAAATGGGCTCAAGCATGTGCACTAAGAGGCAAAATGGTGAAATTTAACTGGTATATGAACACTCAACTGGTAAGGAGAAAATGCCTCAAGTGAGCATGTGTACAACTCAATAAACACACTGTGTATGCAGCTTCCCAAATGCTAGCAGGCAACCATGCATGTGACAGCCCTCCCCAAAGGAAGAATCAGCAGAGAAGAGATGCAACCCCCGGGAAGCATGCCAGTGCAGAAAAGCTCAAATCAAAGGTCATAACGTGCACTTGAATCTCCAAGTCGCCCACTTGGCCCTCTGCCAAGTGTACTTTACTTCCTTTCATTTCTGCTCTAAAACCTTTTAATAAACTTTAACTCCTGCTCTATAACTTGCCTTTGTCTCTCACTCTGCCTTATGCCCCTTAGTTGAATTCTTTCTTCTGAGGGGACAAGAACTGAGTTTGCTGCAGGCCCACAGGGATTCACCACTGCTAACACGTTCCTCTTCCATTTTACAAGCTTGCTGACTCTCTTCAATGTATCACACTGATGCATATCAACATATCATATTGTCTCATTCTATTCTGTACTAAAGCATCGCATGGCAGTGTATGGCAAAGATTGCAGATTTGTGGGTTCACACAAACCTAGTTTTGAATCTTTGTTATGCCTCTTAAAAGTTGTGACCTGTAGCTCATTTCACATCTGTTTTCTCATCTCTAAAACATGGGCACACGTATTAAATAGCATTGTGCTGATGTTTACTGATGAGGCACATGAAATATTTGGCACAGAGTAGGCACTCTACCAATGGTGGCTAGTGTATTGCTTCAGGGTCTTTGCTTACTATTTGAAATAATCCTTAGTTTATGCATCTGCCACTACATAACATTCTCTTTCAAAGTAATCTTTACAGATGCTTTGCCTCACCAACACCCACGACAAAATGCTGGCTGCCTGCTTTATTTGTTAGTTCAGGGATGACTGGTGTCTCTCTGATCCTGTAGCCTCTTCCAGCAGAGCACTCACTGATGCCGACGTTGGCTCCTTACTTTGGGCAACATAGCGTTCCTCACTGAGTAACATCACTAAGCTTCCATAAGTAAAGCATGCAAGGGATATGATGAATTAACCATTATATGCCCAATATAGTGTGATCTGTGTAATTGCTTAATGCAGTATTAACAGCAAGTAAATACATGTGTGTATTTGCATATATATGTAGCATAACTCTATTATATATACTATAGTACTATACTATGTATATCAGGTGTAAAACGGATGCTTTTCTAAGTAAGGGCACTCTCCTCTGGGAATCGAGTTCTATTTGAAGCAGAGCATCACTCACTACAGGACAAAACATACTTGCCGAGACCTCTTCACCCCATTTCCTTTTTCTTACTTTGTTACTCCCCAGCTCACTTGTTAAGAAAATACCATTTGCCTGTGCAGAATAGAGTTAGCTCAAAAACACATCACGAGTAAAAGGGACCTAGACAAAGCTATGATTCTTTAGAGGTTATTTTCATAGTTCCTTAATGCATACTTAGAATTCTTAGCATCTGATTATGTGGCTTGCTTTCATGGGTGGCCAATCTCATCTTCCATGTGTATATTCAACTCTAAGCTCAAGGTTTTATCTTCTATCATATACCTTATCTTAGAAGATCTCTAAGCAATCTGTTTAACAAGTATGTATTAAGCATTTACTATGGATAAGTTTCTATGCTAAGAGTTAAGGACACACGCATAAATGAACCATAGCTAGAACACAACACAGAATAGAATCATGAACATAATAAACACATGTGCTATTAGCCATGCAGCACAAAAAAGCACATCTAATCAGAAACTGAACCTGTGCGTCCCTTCATCCTAGCTCTAAAGCTAATGCTGCCACAGCAGGATAAATGTAGGGAGCATGATCTCAGATGTGGTGCTCCAAACAGACATAACCTTCCAGGCAAAGGATTCTACTCCTGGCCAGAGAGCTGGCTAAGAAAACAGGGTAACATGTTCTCAGTGACTCAGCTGCTAAATAAACCAGAAAGGACCATCACGTTGAGATCAAAGGGTTGATTATGCATTTCTTCGCTCATCTAGATTTTAGTTTCAAGGTTGTCACAAATGATTGTTCATATGTGAAAGGGATTCATGACTACTGCTTTCATGATTACTGCTGGAGAAATCTCTGAAAGGTACAGGGGACAGAACTGAGTTTTGGAAGAAACCTCACTCTGCCCCCTTAGCAATCATACCCTTCACAATAATGAAAGCATTGCTTTCATTATTACTGCTGGAGAAGTCTCTGAAAGGTACAGGGTACGGAAACTGAGCTTTGGAAGTAACCTCACACTGCCCCCTTAGCAATCACACCCTTTGACTTCACACTACAACCGTCTTTGATATTATAAAGGTTACTGTTGTTATTATTGGTTTTTTAAGGCATAAACATTTGTTTTCTGCTTTCTTGCTTTGAAATAACAACTTCTCACAGTAGATTTAATAAGAGCTAAACTAAATTGGTGGAGAAATTGAAATAGGGAGAATTTTTCAGAAATTGCATGTTTAGGAATCCTCAGGTGAGCTAAGAGTATAAGAAACCCTGAGGTTAATTCACACAAAGGCATGATCTTTAAATTGACAAAGCTGTACATTACCTCTACCAGGACCTTTTTCATAAACAGTATAAATCTCAGGTAATACAATTAATTAAGGGCTTAAAACTATTTGTTAAGAATGTTTGATGGGGATGTACAACCTTCTGGTTATAATCAGAACTTGATAAGCAGGTACAAACAGAATTTACAGAAAGTAAGACACTCTCCTCTGTTCCAACTTCCAGTCTTTTTATATCCAATGTAGAACTGAAAAAAAATGTCACATTGCTTTGCCTCTATTCAACTCCAGTATACAATATGTACCACTCACCAACCCCAAACATTGTTTTAGTGCCAACTAAAGTCCAAAACAAGAGTTTTGAATATATCAGCCCATCATCAAATATTTTTAGTGACTCATAGTTTTTGTTTGGTTTCCCCCAGAAACAGACATGAAATAAGGACGAAGAGATGCAGAGAATCCCAGGAGGGGAGAAGGAAAGTAATATGGAGAAGAAAAGGGAGTCAACAGGGGTGTGTTATAGATTCACCTACCACAATGGGCAACTGGAGCTTAATCCTGTGCAGAAACTCTGGGACACAGTATACAACTCATTCTGCAGAACTTTCTCACCCTAAATGTTATGGATTGAATTTTGTATCCCCCCAAAATATGACCAGTACCTCACCCTAGTACCTCGGCATGTGGCCTGATTTGGAAATAGAGTCATTGAAGGTATAATTAGATAAGATGTGGTCATACTGGAGTAGAATACACCTTTAATTGAGTATGAGTGGTGTCATTAGAAGAAGATGATGTGAAGACACAAAGGAAAAATGCCATGTGAAGACAGAGGCAGAGATTGACATTATTCACTACAAGCCAAGGAACACCAAGGATTGGCGACTACGACCAGGAGCTAGGAAGAGGCAAGGAAGGATTCAACCCAGAGTCTACGAGCCCAGCATGGCCCTGCTGACACCTTGATTTTGGACTTTTATCCTCCAGAATTGTGTGACAATACATTTCTGTTGTTTTAGGGCCCCAAATATGTCATACTTTGTTAAGAAAGTCCAAAGAAACTAATACACTGAGTGAAGTTTTGCTTTTCTATCAGTCATTGGTTGAGAATACACCACTTTTCCATCAGTCATTGGTTGAGAATGTCTTTCTTGGGGGAGAGAGTTAAGTCCACAGTGCCTTTTGACTGTCATGCACAGGCAGAGCAGTTTTTCAGGGTTCCATAAAAGTCCCCAGGCATAGAGTGCACATACTGGCAGTTGGAAGTTGGCAGACCATGCTATAATGGTCTAAGGGCTACAGGTAACCATTTGTTTCACTTTCTTATTAGCTGTAAGATAAAGTTTTTTTTGGCTATAATTCTAGATCCTCCACAACTTGATGCCCAGCCGCATTTCCAACTATATTCAGGCATCCCTCTATTCAAGTGAACTTTTTTCTTTTAATTTCATAAACATTTATTGACATAAACATTTATTTCATAAACATTTATTTCTCATTGCTTTGGTGCAGTTCTTATTTCTAAGGTTACCTTCACTCTCCATTGCATATATCCAAATTCTACTCACCCTCTGAGACCCAAATCAATTGCACTTCCTTCACTAAAGACTTAACATACTTCGCTCATTTCCACTTCTGAATATTTAAATATTTTCTCTACTGACAAGTTCCCTCACTAAATAAAACTACCAACTGGCATTGCTTATGACCTGGATTATGTGCATTTTCTTCTTCCTAACTAGATCATAAGCTAGTCTTGAGAACAAAAATGGGCTCTAATATGGTTTGGCTGGGTCCCCATCTGGTTGGCATAAGATGTTTTCTCATTGATGTTTTAGTTTACATTTCTCTGATGATTAGTCACGTAGAGCATTTTTTCATGTTTGTTGGCCACTTGTATGTCTTCTTCTGAAAAATGTCTGTTCATGTCCTTTGTCCACTTTTTAATGAGATAATTTACTTTTTTCCTGTTGAGCTGTTTGAGTTCCTTATAGATTCTGGGTGTCAGCCCTTTATTGAATGTGTAGTTTGCAAATATTTTTTCCTATTCTGAAGGTTGTCTGTTTACTCTGTTGATTGTTTCTCTTGCTGTGCAGAAGCTTTTTAATTTAATCAAGTCTCATTTGTATACTTTGGTTTTGTTGTGTTTGCTTTTAAGGAGTTACTCTTTGCCTAGGCCAATGTCCAGAAGAATTTACTATGTTTTCCTCTAGGATTTTTATAGTTTCAGGTCTTATATTTAGATCTTCAATCTATTTTGAGTTAATTTATGTACATGGTGAGAGGTATGGGTCCAGTTTAATTCTTCTGCATATAACAATCCAATTTTTTCTCACACCATTTATTAAAGAGAGTGTCCTTCCCCCAGTGTTTATTTTTGTTGACTTTGTGGAAGATCAGTTTGTTGTAGGCATGTGGCTTTATTCCTGATTGTCTATATTGTTCCATTGATTTAAATGTCTATTTTCATACCAGGACCATGCTGTTTTGGTTATTATAGGCTTGTAATATAAGTCAGTTAATGTGATGCCTCCAGCTTTGTTATTTTTGCTTAGTTGCTTTGGCTATTTGGACTCTTTTTTGGATCCACATGAATTTTACAATTGTTTATTCTAATTCCATAAAAATTGATGTTGGTAATTTGATAGAAATAGCATTGAATCTATAGATTGCTTTGGGTGTTATAGTCATTTTAATGGTAGTGATTCTTCTAATCTATGACCATAGAATTTTTTTTATTTGTTTGTGTCATCTACAATTTATTTTATTATTGTTTTGCAGTTGTTATTGAGGTCTTGTACCTACTTGGCTAAATATATCACTAGGTTTTTATTTGTAGCTATTACAAATGAGATTGCCTTCTTAATTTGGTCCTTGGCTTGATCATTCTTGGTTTATAGAAATTCTACTTATTTATGTACATTAATTTTGTATCCTGAAATTTTAATGAATTAATTTATAAAATTTAAGAGACTTTTGGTGGAGTGCTTAGGAATTTTTAATATAAGATCATATCATCAGCACAGAGGGATAATTTGACTTCTTCTTTTCCAATTTGAATCTTTTCTCCTAAAAGGGTAAATTTCAAATGTTCCCATTACAAAAAAATGATAAGCATGTAAGGCAATTAATATAGTAATTAGATTGATTTAATCATTCCTATATATATACGTCACATTATACCCCATTAATATATGTTATATTTATTTGTCAGTTAATTTCTTTTTTGAGACAGAGTCTTACTCTGTTGCCCAGCATGGAGTGCAGTGGTGCAATCTCGGCTCACTGCAACTTCTGCATCATGGGTTCAAGAAATCCTACTTCCTCAACCTCCTGAGTTGCTGGGACTACAAGTGTGTGCCACCATACCCACTAAATTTTGTATTTTTAGTAGAGAAAGCGTTTCACCATACTGGCCAGGCTGGTCTCGAACTACTGCCCTCAAGTGATCCACCCACCTCAGCCTTTCAAAGTGCTGGGATTACAGGCATAAGCCACTATGCCCAGTCTAAAAATTTTTTTAATTATTTAGAATTAACAGTAACAAAAAAGAAGAAATTGTCTGGGTAGGTCTGATCTACTCATGTGGGTTTTTAACTGCAGAGAGTTTTAAAAGACTTGAAGCATAAGAAGGACTTTATGTGCTATTTCTGGTTTGAAGACAGGGGAAAAACGAGACAGAATATGTATAGGTGACCTATAGAAGCAATGAGTGGCCCCTCGCTGACAGCCAACAAGAAAAGAGGGAATTAGATTCTGCAAACAACCCAAATAAACTTGGATTCTTCCTCTAAGCTACCAGATAAACACTAGCTGAGGCTGAGCCACATTTTGACTTCAGCCTTTTGAAGCCTTAAATGGAAAAAAAAAAAAAAAAAAAAAAGAATCAGCAGAGTTTCTCTGGACTATGACCTTCAGAACTTTGAGATAATAGGTGTTGTTTTAAGCTACTAATTTTGTACTCATGTGTCACCTAGTAAAAGAAAACTAATAGCTGCTTTGGCCCACAGAATGTGAAATAAATGCTCCTGCGATAATTATAAGCTTAAACCAAATTCTAATGCCACACTGTTTTTTTAAAAAAAAAGTCTTTGATTTACTATATGGAGTATTTGGTCCGCACTTGAAGCAGGACCATGGAGAATGAGAGGTGCTCCTGGACCTCCAGTCTCAGTCAAGCTTCCAGCTGAACAAGGTCAAATGAGTGACCTCTGTCTGCACCATGATCCTGTGTAATTATTTTTATTTTACAGATAGGGAAATAGCTTCATAGAAGCTGAACAACCCATGTGTATTTACTACCAATGTTCATGTTGTTTCTACTACTGCCTTTTAATGAGGAAACAATATGCGCATCTCAGCTTTATGTAAAATCATTTCCTAATTTGTGCTGTGCAAAGAAATTCTAGTACAGCCACCATTACAGACTCAGCTTCTTGCTTTGTTGGGAAGGGAGGTGTCCCTGCTGTAAGAGTTAGATAGGCATATGCCCCAAAACATGCTGACCTTGCCAGAAAAGCAGTGAGGGGGAAGATGCCCTAGCGGGAAGCAAGAGTCTACCTACCACTCACCATATGTCAAGCAGTGACAGGTCAGCTTTTGTCCAAGAGGTGAGCATTCTCAGAATTGGCACCTGGCAGTATATGGCCATTGGGATAGAATAAAATGCCTCAATAACATGTCAAGTGTTAAATACCAGTTGCCAGAAATATTTTTTGTTTATGACAGCCTTTGATTTCTGAAGGAAGGCAGAGAAGCATTTTTCCCTAAGCAGTTTTGTGGAATTATTCAGTTACACCCATTAAGTTGCAAGAACTATATATAAGTAAAATGTCTGACCATTACAGTAGTGGATTATTCTATTCCCTTAAAATGTGGCCCCAAATTATAATCTAAGTTATTAAATATGACCATCAAGAAAACCAGATGGAAAAACAAAACAAAAGATTAGAATATACACACATTTCACAAAACAAGGTATCCCAACAACTGGTAAACATATTAAAAGATGCTCAACTTCCTTATGCATTAGGAGAATCAAAGTGAAACCCTAATGGAAAACCATTGACACCTATCAAAAAAGCTGAAATTAGGAAGACCAACAATATCAATTGTTCACAAAGACAGAGAACACCTAAAATTCCAAACACGGCTAATGAAAAAGTATAAACCGTTACTTTTGGAAAATCTTTGCCGGTATTTGCTAAAGTTAAACATTCCATTACTGTATTTCTAACAATATAACTGTCAGTACACCCAAGGGAAATGTGTGCGTATGTTCACCAAAATATATGTAAGTGAGGGTTCACACATATGTTAATAATAATAGGGTGCTTGAATTGCTTCTTTGCCATTTGGTTAAGATCAAGTATAATGTGGTGCTTGAAAATCAACCCTCCATAAATACCCCCATTCAATAACTTCCAGATTCCTGTCATGGTTTAACACATGCTCTGTGTTGTCATGTACTGAGAGCCTCAGACGTGAGTCAGGGCTTAAACCTGGCTTTACCACTTTACTAGCTGTGTTGTTTTGGACAAGTTACATAAACCTCAGTGTTTCTGTCTTTAAAATGAAGGTCATAACATTATCTATCTCATGAGATTGTAATGAGAACTTATTAAGTATGTTATAGAATAAAATTTTAATAAATCAAGTTTTTACAGTCTAATTGGCTTTTATCAGTAATTTATGAAATGGGCAAAATCTTACCTAAGAAAAAGAGATGTTCTGCTGAGCTGAGCAGATGGGGTGGGCTTTATATGCAAAAAAGGCTGAAGAAAGAAGAAGAAACAAAAAGTGGACTGGTCATTTCAAAGTTACTTTCTTTGTGTGAGTTAAAGTTGCCTTTTATTATGACAGCTTGTGTTGAACAGGCCCCTTTCCATTGGTTGCTGTGAATTTGCCTGTTCTTTTGGGAACTGGTCTCTTTGGGGATTTGTCTATTATCTCTCTTCTGATTTCCTGGAGGGTAAGACCTTAAAAGTAAACAGCTTAGGTTTTGGCTTGGTGACATGAAACCTTAGCATGAATGATTCCATTTTGGATTGGTCTGTTGGGCCCTAGTTCATAAGCTCAGTCCTAATCACTGACTCTCATAAATTTTATTTGACAAGTTAATATAAGTAGTTTGAATAAATTTTACCCATAGTTAATGCTCCACAAATGCAAAACATGATTAGACAAAAAGGGTAGGATGTGATGGTAACAAACTGGGGGATAACTTCAGCAAGGGTTTGTTTGTTCAGATTATTTTCTGTGTCTCTGGATAACATCTCTTCTCCCCAGGAATGAGACAGGACCCCTGTCATATTAGGATCTTCATGGGAGAAGGGAGAGGTTCAGTGACCTTCCCTAGGTTCTATGGCTTGTTTTGGGAGAGAATTCTGGTTTCTATCACCCAGTTTGTTGGAGACAGGAGGCAGAGAGAAGTTCAGAGAAACCTTCTTGTTTCTGTAGCCATCTCCATCTCCTTCAGCTCAAGAATGCTTAGCATACCAAGGTGGCATATTTTGGGGTATTGTGTTCTGAGCCACAATACTGTGCATGATAACCCTGAGGTCTTAGAAGACATATCAAATTGAGCACAGACATCAAAAATTTGTGGTTAGAAAGATGGGCAGACAACACCGAGAAAACGGAATAAAAATTGGAAAGGAGAAATACAGTTGAAAAAATCCAATAAAAATACTAAATATATATATATATATGTTTGGCAAGATGTAGTAATATGGACAAGTATGGCATGGATTTTTTGTTTGTTTAAATGTATGAGCTCTATATATGTCTCGCTCCCTCTGACAAAACATGCTTTTGACATTCATTTTCTGGGTCTTGAGCCTTTCCAGTACCCATAAACAGTGACAGAGGCAGATTTTTGATAAAATCTATTTGTGCCTTCAAAGATAATGTTAACATTTTCCTCTCTCGGAATCCCAGCACTGAAAAAAGGAAGTCCCAGGTCACAGCTGTGCTGCTGCCTCAAGAGAAACCAGTCCTTGGTAGAGCAGGAGGAGGCAGGGCTCAGAGAGAAATGCCCTGGAAAAAAAAAAAAATCAGAGTTGCTGGTTGCTGCTTCGCTGGGCTTTGTGGAGAATTAAGCTTTAGTCTCTGCTAAGGCAGAGACTGGGGGAAGTTTAATTAGTGACAGCTAAAGATTGAGCTAAGCAACAGAAGAGATGGAGAAGTTACTAAAACTTCAGGGGAAAACAACTGGGACACAAGAAAAGAAATGCAATCATATTATACAACTTGGCTCAGCTGGGAGTAATATTTACATAGATATGCTAATGGAACTAAAATATTTATTTAACACAATATGATATAACAATATCGTGATGGGAGAGTTGAAGAGAGAGAGTATGTGAGAGGAACAGAGGAAGAAAGAAAAGGTATGCACCTTCAGGTTAAGAAAAGTGGGCAAGAAAACTAAATTCTTCCTTACTAGAAAATCAAAATATAGCAGTATAATTAAATTAGATGTGGAGGTAAGTACCCAGAGAAAATCTAAAAGAGTTGTTAGGGGCTAGATTCAGAAGTAAGAATGGGAGAATTTAAGGATTTTGCTTTTTTATTATTAGATTTGCAATAATATTTTATTTTAAAACTGTGTGCATGTTATAACTCTGATTTTAAAAACACTAAATAAGAAAGGTTAATCTTTGGACTCTTTGGGTTTATTGAGTCTTGATTCTGAAAAGAACAAGATGGCCAGTAGTATTTACAATAAACTATAGCAATGTATAAATTAAATTATGAATTTACAAGTAACGATTTGGTGCCACTGGATTGCTCATAAATGTATGGTTACCAAACATGTTCCCCAATTAGTGAAAACCTGCTCTATTTAAGATACAAGAAGAGGCCAATGTAGCAAACTGTCAGTGCTTGATTTATCCCACAACCTTCTCCACTCCATCCCGAACAGCCTCGCGGAGCTCAGGGAGACGACGGAAATCGGGCTGAGTGGGAACCCCCTGGAGAAGGTGCCGTACCTCATCTGCAGATGGACCTCGCTGCACCTGCTCTACCTGAGAAACACTGGCCTGCCCAGGCTGCAGGGCTCCTTCAGGCTCCTGGTCAACCTGTGCTGCCTGAACCTCAGCCAGAACCATCTGGACCACTGCCCACCATAGATCTGTGCGCTGAAGAACCTGGAAGTCCTGGCACTGGATGACAATAAAATAGAGTAGTTACCTTCAGAATTGGGCTCATTTTCAAAACTGAAGATACTCGGACTAACAGGAAATGAGTTCCTTTCCTTTCTGAAGGAAGTCCTTTCTTTAGAGTCTTTAGAGAAATTATACATTGGGCAAGACCAGGGATCCAAACTCACCTATGTGCCAGAACACACTGGGAAATAGCAGAGTCTCAAAGAGCTTTATAGAGAGAACAATCATCTGGAGTACCTGCCCGTGTCCCTGGGGTCAATGCCTTACCTAGAAGTTCTTGATTGCCAACACAATTCGCTTAAACAACTTCCAGATGCCATTTGCCAAGCACGAGCTTTGAAAGAATTACTGCTTGAGGACAACTTGCTCACCCATCTTCCAGAGAATTTGGATTCCCTAGTGAATATTAAGGGCCTGACACTGATGGACAATCCCATGGAAGAACCCCCAAAAGAAGTGTGAGCTGAAGGCAATGAGGCCATATGGAAATACCTCAAGGAAAAAAGGAAAAGGAACATAATGGCAACAAAGATTCAGGTGTGGTGGCCTGGAACAATGGTAGGGAAAGGATTTGGGAAATTCAGTGAACTAATAAAAGCACGAAAGAAAGGAAAGGCGTCTCCAAAAAGATAAGAAAGAAAAGAAGGATGTAAAAGAAATACCAGGAAAGGAAAATAAGAAATAATCCTATAAATTGATAAATTGGGGTAATGAACCTTGATAGATTAAGAAGGCAAAATATCTAGCAATTAGATGCCCACTACATCAAAATTATTCATAAAATCATGTTTATGTGTAAAACGATTTTTTTTTAATTTTTTAAATTTTTTTATAAAGACGGGGTTTCACCATGTTGGTCAGGCTGGTCTTGATCTCCGGACCTCAGGTGATCTGCCCGCCTTGGCCTCCAAAGTGCTTGGATTACAGGCATGAGCCACCACACCCGGCCAAATAAATGATTTTTACTTTGACTAAAATGTTTACGGATAAAATGATACGACACCTTGGAATTGCTTCTAAATAATATGGGATGGGGAGGGGAAAGTGGGTAGGAATACAAGTGAAAAAAAATTGGCCATACACTGATAACTATAGAATAAGGTGATGAGTACACGAGGGTTCATTATACTATTTTCCTATATTTATTTATTTTTTATTTCTTTCAAGACATGATCTCACTCTTGCCCAGGCTGGAGTGCAGTGATGCAATCTCGAGCCACTGCAACTTCCGCTTCCCAGTTCCAGCAATTCTTGTGCCTCAGCCTCCTGAGTAGCTAGGACTACAGACACACGCCACCATGCCTGGCTAATTTTTACATTTTTTGGTAGAGATGGGGTTTCACCATGTTGGCCAGGCTGGTCTTAGACTCCTGACCTCAACTGATCTGCCCATCTCGGACTCCCAAAGTTTTAGGATTACAGGCATAAGCCACCACACCCATCCTGCCTACTTTTGAAACTTTTATTGTGAAATAATTATAGATTCACAGGAAGTTCTAAAGGAATGCTTAGGTAGGTCCATGCCTTGCTCAGCCTCCCTCAACGCTGACCTCTTGCATAACTGTAGCACAATAACAAACCAGAAAATTGACATTAGTTAAAAAAAAAAAAAAAAAAAAAAAAAAGAACATACAAGAAGAGTGCAACATGATTGTAAAGCTATAGTTTTAAGGACAAATGGTGTATTCACATTCTAATATAATTTGACGGGATTGTTGAATCATATTTGTTTTCCCAGAGTAGCCCCTGCACTCTTGACCATTCTCAACAACTTTTACTTGACTTGACTTGAATTGAATATCCTATGAAGTGGGCAAAGCCTCTACCTCTCTCTCCCCGACACCTGGAGATTTTATTCTATTTCACTTGCAGCTTGTTGGCACAATTGATGAAGCTTCCCCAACCAGGCAAGGCAGAACTGGGTCCTTGAGAATCTGCAGGCTGCAAAGACATGCTCATCACACCTCCTTCTGCCCTTCACTGTGTTTAGGGAGCACAAAAAGGAACATTGCTTTTGCATTCCTTTCGCTTTTCTCATTCCTTATGTGTTCACTTGCTTAGAAGTAAAGAAATCTACTTTCAGTGAAAACTAGGCACGATGCTGATAATCATACTAAAATGGCAGTGTTCAAGATAAGCAGGTCACATCTAATTGGAATAAAGGAATCCTAGCCAGGTTGCTTCTCCTTGTTTCAAGACCCAAGTGGCAAGAAATTTAATGAATGAAAATTAGAGAGAAGGTTTCAGATGTCAATTACTTTTAAAAATCAGGAAAAGAATGCAGGGTATGAGAAAAAATATACAGCGGAAAGTATGATAATCTTGAGCTTGGAAAGTATGTTGTGGCCAGCTCTCCAACATCTATTCTATTCTCCTCACCCTAGCTGCAGGGCAGGATTTAATTGGGCAAACCAATCATGAAAATCCCAACTCCTTTGTCTAGGGTAAATTTTCCAGACAAACCAACCAGGCCTTTCATTTCCTTAGAACGAAGATTTGCTTTAGGGTAGTCAAATTGGCACAGTACTCAGCAATTTTACTCAGTAACTGTGGAAAACTATACCCTCCTGGCTGCCATCTTCTGCCCATGAGGGCCCAGGAAGGTAACCTAGGAAAACAAAGTGTAACCCATTACAAAAAAAAAGAAAAAAGGAAGTAGAACCTAGAATAAATCATGCCTGAGCTCAGTCCCATTTCTGAACTTTTTCATAACACGAGCCCACATTCCCTTGTTGTTGAAGCAAGTTTGACTCTCATTTTCTTTTACGTGGAAGCAGAATTTTCTAATTGACACAGTGCCTGAAGAGATTATATGCATGAAGGAGCCAAAAGGTGACAAAGTTTTGGGCACCAAGGCTGAGAATTACATGCATTTGAAAATAATCCCATTCAAGCAGAGTCCAGAAGACAATTAAAGGAAAAAAAAGTCACTGCTGGAAACTGGAAGATAATTGCTTAATTATGGTTCAGGCACAGCACTTGTAAAGGGGGACATTTCACCCCAATGGGACTCTATAAAAGAAAATTGCTAATTGTTCTCAAGTTGGCAAAAGCTTAAATTCCTTGTCTGAGGATTACTGTTCACAGTGATGACCCCATATTATTGTTAACTTGCATATCTCTATGTATGCAAGTATATATATGTTATATATTTTACATATATACTTATATAGAATAAATGTATTATATATTTATATATGTATAAATGTGTGTGTGTGTGTGTGTGTGTGTGTGTGTGTGTGTGTATTTTTTGAGGCATGCTTTTCCTAGGAGCTTTAGAGGAGCTAAATAAGGACAACAAGAAAATGAAGAGTTGGCAGTTTAATAAAAGAAACTTAAAGTGTTTCTTTTCATAAACATTCGGAATATGGCAGAATCTTATAATTGCAACAGTTATTTTAAAAGCTAAATCTTGAACCTCTATATAAAATAATACAGTACAAATTGCTGCTGTAAACTACTAAGTAAAATTCCCCACTCCAGCCTTCTTTTTGCCCAGAAAGAAGTTGAGTCAATCGAATTGGGCCTTTACACTTGTTTCCACCCCCAGCCACAGCTCCTCCTCACTCAGCACCATTAGGATTCCATTTGCTTGCGCAGAGTAAATTATTCTGTGGTAAGAGGTTTCTTAATTTGTGTATTAAAATTTTACCTACACAGGTTGCTTTTAATTTGCAATTCAATACCAACTTATCCATTTTCTCTTATTTGGATTCCTGAGCCAATGACCACATAAAGAAAGTAGTTCCTATGTTCCCTTAAACACACATGTTTAGAACTCACTAAATATTAAGTGTTTATCACCACATATTCCCACTCATAAGAGGGTGTTGAACAATGAGAACACATGGACACAGGGTGGCACAATCACACACTGGGGCCTGTTGGGGGGTTGGGGGGGATAGGGGAGGGATAACAGGGGGTGAGGGGACTGGGGAGGGATAACATTAGGAGAAATACCTAATGTAGATGATGGGGATGGATGCAGAAAACCACCATGGCATGTGTATACCTAAGTAATAATCCTGCATGATCTGCACATGAACCCCAGAACTTAAAATATAATTTCAGAAAATAAATAAAAATAAATAGGAAAAAAATTTAAGTGTTTATAAAAACAAAGATCACTAGAAAACAGACTTCTAAAAAATAGACCTGACGAGAAATTGCAGCACATGAAAGGTGAAAAACTGAAAGAATGACTATATTTCATGAAATCTAAAATGCAGATTTTTTTTTCCTGCTTAGATCTCAGAAATCAGGCTATATCTTGCAGTTGGACAGGCTACAATTATGATGTAGCTCTGATTGCTGGCACAGGTGTAAATTTTGGTCACAGATGTTCACAGTTGGCTCTTTGAGGAGTTGTGTGAATTGTTGGTCCTCTAGGGATTGACTTTAAATGCTAGTTAAAATGATTTTCTGCTTGCGTTAGCTTGCTAGGACTGCCATGGCAAAATATTGCTGAATGAATTGCTTAAACAACAGAAACTGATTCTCTCATGGTTCTGGAGATGGAAGTTCAAGCTCAAGTTGCTGGCAAGGTTGGTTTCTCCTGAGGCCTCTCTCCTTGGCTTACAGGTGGCCAGCTTCTCACTGTATCCTGTCTCCAACAGGGAGACTGATAGGTGGGAAGAGAGGAGGAAGAACTTATGTTTTTGCTTCCAGTTCCTATCAGCATTGCTCAAATAACAAAGGACAGTTGGAGCTGCAGCCTCCAGATTCTTTGGCCAGTTCTGGATCCAGCCACACAGCATGCCCCTAGAGATGGCAAGCCATGCCCATGTCAGCCACATTGTAACCCCCTCAGAGGTTCAAATGCCAGACTCACAGGGCCAAGCTCCTAGGTTAGTGAATATGTCTGTTTTTATTCTTTATGATGGTAGCAGCAGTTACCATATCTAGGTAGCCTCAGCATCCACTGCTAGCTCTCCCATACCTGCATAACAGTTCCCTGTATCAAACTGTCTCTATTTGAAATACCTGGCATGGTTCATCTTTTCATATGTGCACCCTAATGAATACAGTTTCTTAAATTAGATGAAATGTAATATCTTGATAATATTTAAGTGCATCTAAATTACCTGCTTATCCTTAATTACAGGATTTCTATAAACCTCATTATATAGATACTTAACCTCAATTCTTCACTTCTTTAGTGAAGCTTTAGAGTTTGTTTTCTGTGTACTCTTTTTAGTCTTTACAGTTTCACAATAACAGATAATTGGTTTTATATTATCTTCGTGGCTTCTGAAGCCTTCATGTACTGAAAGCTTTATCTGTAAAAGGTAGACATAAACAAAGGAATATACACACAGGTTTCCAGGTGTAAAATGCACCTGTTTTTTGTAACTTTTAGAAGAGACAATTTTGAAAATATTTTTAACAAAATGTTTTCACGGATAAAAATTGTTCTGGGTAAATTCAGATGCCACTGAGGATTTAATTTGATTCCTAGATTTTATTCCTTTTGATTTCAGAAAGTTGTTAACATGTGAGTTCTGGTCTTTGTTCACTAGAAATCTCTAGATTGCATGTCTGATACTGGCACTACCATCACACATCTCTATGACCTTAGGTAAGTCACCTTCTACTCTGACCTCTGTTGTTGCCTCCAAAAAAAAAAAGGGATTGGACAAGATCAGTGGGTCAAACTCCTTTAAACATCACACACATATTTTCTTTCACAAATCTTATATTTAAAATTTTTTATCCACTAATACTGTATTTTAAGTTTGGATTTCTCAATATTTGTCATAGACACATACAACTTTCAATTGGATATTTTAATATTTAAATTTATCTTTATTTTTAAATTTACTTCAACTTTTTCAAAATGTTGAGCATTATTCAGTGGCCTCCATTATTATGTCCATGAGCAGCTCTGCAGGTGTTCTGGGATTGCACATGCTGCTCACAGTAAAATTCACTTCCCTTAGAAGTCCAAACTCTGCACTCTTAGGTGAATTCCACAATTTGTGTCAGAAAAAGAGCTCCATAACTAGAATTGTCACCCAAATATACATAAGGGGAGCCACAATAGAATGGGACAAAATGAACACAAGCATCTGTTTTTTTCAGAATCAATTTATTGATCACTCCCACAGAAACTAAAGTCATCAAATGACTGTTTTTAACCCCCCAAGACTCAATCATGCATGGAAAGACAAATGTTTGAGATTTTATATGTTCATGTAATCACAGAATTGAATGGAACCTCAATTAATTAATCTAACTAGATCCTTAACTTAAAACCATATTTTTTACAATGGCCCTAGACCAATGACTGTCCAAACTATGCCTGAATAAATTACACTGACAAGTATGTTTATAATTCAAACTATGCAGACACCGTAACCCAGCATAGTTTTCATTGCTTGAAACCAAAGGCTAGAATCCTTTTCATACTCCATTATTGACACAGGGAAGGAAGGTAGTCATTAAATAATATCTAATGCTAAAGAAAGGCTCAGATCTACTCAACTGGCATTTACTGGATAGTTTTGCTTTAGCACATCTGCATGAGATGGAAGTCATCACACCCTATGTTTATCTGCACAGGCAGAGTAAAGGAGACCATGAAAGCAATCACATGGATAATTCAGGTCAATGGGAAAATGCAGCTCATGAAGTAAAAGAGAATTCAGAGTTATCTGAATCACCCAGACTGGCATTTGTTTTGGTTACATTGAAATAACTGCTCACTCTCTTCTTGATCTGTATATGCAGTCTCTCCCATATGCCACATTCATTAGAAAGAACATTTAGGCATCCTTTAGATGGTTTTTCCTATTTTGCAACTTATATTTTTAGAAAAGATTTGTATCACCCATTATTCAAGTAATTATCAGTTTCTAGAAGACTTGTTGATTTTCTTAATTAAACTTAGCTAACAAATCATTAAAAAAAGAAAAATGTTAACAGTTTTTCCCAGTCTAGTTAATTAACTCTTTCTTATTTTATTCTAAGCCCTCTAGACTAGAAAGTAAATTGTGCATAAAGCCAACAGTTCTAATTTTACTACCGTCATCTTAGGCTCCTAGTTCCAAGTTGCCAAGAAAATAATTATCTTAGAATACTGTTATTTATTGAGAATAGCATAACTAGCTTATGTCTTAAGGCAGATGATAAAGAAAACCATAAAAGAGAAGCAACTTTTGGAAGTTTCACAAAAGAGAAATGCAGACTTTCAGAAACAGCTCAAATTATTTTGCCGAGGTAAATCTGTTATAATGAATACGGGATTTTTTTTATCTCATCATACTGCCTCACTTATTTTCTGACTAGAAATTGAATACTGTTGCAGTTAAAATAAATCATCTCCCTTTTCAAATATTTTCATATCATCAAAAGCCATTTCCTTTCTCATTTTCTTAAACAAATCATTCATTCCTTTGTAATATTTCTCAAAGAAATCTAGTTTATTCAATTTCATAGATACCAATTTAATCCCGGCCCTAATTTCTGCTCCATGGGTGATCATCATAGTCTCTACACTGCGCTCCCTGCCTCCACTCTCCTCCCACAGCACAGTGGTACTGTGAGAAGGGAGGAAGAGCGCCAGGGTTTAAATCTCAGCTCCAGCTGAGTGACCCTTAGTACACCACCTTATCCTTCTATTCCTCAATTTTTTCATCTCAAAAATGGGGGTAATAGCAGTACATACCTAACTGATCCTGGAACCGTTTATACGTGTTTCAGCTCTGTATCATAGGAGTACCTCCCCTATGGTACAAGCTGAAAAGGGTATAAGCTGAGTTTCTCAGGGTCACATATCAACTGGTTTCCACCGGGATCAGCCAATGGGTGGCACTAATGGGAGAATGGAGGGTGGGAGGAAGAAAAAAGTTTGGGGGTCTCTGTCCTCCTTGAGCAGGCTCTCTTGCAGTAACTGTATTTTCTCCACAGTTCTCTTGCAGTAGGCCCATCAGGGTTCTAAGCTTAACTGGGTGACATCCAGCTCTGAACTCCAACATGCCACTTCCCTTTGTCCTGCCTCCCTAGGGGTGAAATCAGCTTCCTGGTGCTGCTCATCTAAGTCGCTTCAGCATGACTTGTTGGCTTCCCATCTGTTCTATCCCTGTCTAGATATTTTCTTGCATTAACTCTCTTATATTTTAAATACTTGAAGTAGGGTTTTCCTCATCAGACTTGGTCAAGCCCTGAATGATCCAGCACCTTACAGTGTTTCTGAGAGCTTTAAATGAATTAATACATAAAAATGCTATGAACAGTACTTGGGATTTGATAGATATTAGTAATTATTAAATAGTTTTACATACTACTGCTCCATTAAGTAACTAGAAATCCCCTATGCTTTACTCTTCTGGGAATACAATTGAGTTCACATTAACATTAATACTCAAATTTCACAAGCTTAGTTACTTTACCTGCGGGAAATCAGAACCCTAAAAACCATTCTACACCTCCATATTCTAGAGTCCCCAGAGGTGACTCACACATGCCCATAAACAAGTTGACTTCTTTGTAAAAATTTGTAATTTAGCATATTATCTGATATACACATTGTATTAGATTCCTAAGGATGCCACAACAACGTACCACAAACTGAGTGGCTTGAAACAATGGAAATTTATTTTCTCAGAGTCGAAGTCTAAGATGCAGGAAGCTTGGGGTCCAAAATCAGTGTCAGCAGGACCATGCTCCCTCTGAATTTTCTAGGAAAGAATCTGTCCTTGCTTCTTCCTAGCGTCTGCAGTTCACCTGTGTACCTGAGCAAGCCTTCGCTTGGAGCGGCGTCACTCCAATCCCCATCACATGGCCTCCTCCCTGTGTGTGTCTGAATCTCCTTCTGCTTATAAGGATACCAGTCATTGGATTAGGGCCCACCTAATCTTAACTCGATTACATCTGCAATAACCCTTTCAAATTATATCATTTAACCCTTGAATTCAGTGAGAACACCCATCATAGGATCTTGGGACTTGAGGTTTAAGTTTCTTAACCCCTTGAGGGTTGAGCTGCTGGCATTGGGAGGGAACTCTAAGGTAACATACAAAGGGCATGGATAGAGGGATAAGTGAAGAATTGGCACCCTTATTGCAACTTTGCTGCCACAGAGGTAACTGAAGAATAGTTTCCTTCTCCAGCTAGCTTTAAGTCTCCCCAATCTCAGAGGTACCAGCATTAGGACCACAGAGCCATGAACATCTGAAGTTTATTGCCTCCCTTCTTTACCCAATAAGTGATCTTTCTGCAATCCCTCAATACATTTTGAAATTTCTTGTAATTCTGTGGCTGGCTTCCACATAAGGCTGGAGCCTATTCAAAATGAAAGGGTCATGATTTTAGAAATATGGAAGTACCTGTAGAATGAAGAAACATATAAATTTTTTTACTGCAGCAGATGGAATCATTTACATTGCATCATATTTCTCTTTTTCCAAGTTCTAATATTCTTCATATATCAAAAGAAGGTTTAATTTTTCATTTTAACCACTATGATTCAATCTTCTCTTCAATAGCTTATATCTATAAAAGCATACTTTAGAAATTTCTGTGAGGGGTTCTCTTTGTTCTTTAAAAAACACCCACATATATTAATAGTTTTTCAACAAGTGTCTTCATTTGCTTAGTTTTTCTCAGCAAACATTCTTTTTCTAGATTCCACTCCTTTGCATTTATTCATGATTACATTTATATATATTGATATGTCACTGATCCTCAGTAAATGTTTATTGAATAAATAAATGAATAAATGAGTTAGCATGTGCATGAGCATTCATTAATTCTCCATCAATAATGCCCATATAGAAAAGTTCATATTGGCCTTGAAATTTGCTGGTATCCTCCCATAATGACCCTGAATTTGGCCATGTAAGTTGCTTGTGGTAGAAGTGCCAGTTCTAAGCATATGCCTCAAAACATGTTGAACACTGCTGCTTGCTATCTTGAGTCCTTGAATCCACCATGAGAACAAACCTGAACTGACCTACTGAAGGATGAGAGACCACATGGAGCAGAGCTGTGTCATCCCTGCCGAGGCTATTCTAGCAGCCCTCTGCTGACCTGATCACAGATACAGAGAGACGCTGGGTACAATCAAGCCCGCTTTCAATCAGCGAAAGTACCAAGCTGATTCATGGACTGATGAGAAATAGTAAATAGTTATGGCTTTAAGGCATTTAATTTGGGAGCTGTTTGTTATGCAGAAATAGTTATACAATGCAAAGACTAGTGTGGCTGGATTGCAGAAAGCAAAATGTTGTGCTAGATGAAGCAGGAAGAATAGGCAGGGAATAGCCTATGTAAAGCCATATGTATAGTAGAGAAGATCTGTAGCCCCCCTAAAAACATTTACTCTTCTTAAAGCAAAAGCCCCAGATTGGTTGCTGGAGTCTGTACTTTCCCCAGTCACAGTCCACATGGTTTGTGTCAGGCAGAATCTAGGTAAAGCACGTGATCCAGGCCTTGACCCATCTGTGTATCCTTTTCCCATAGCCATAGTATTGGTTTAGGGAAGAGCACATGACCTAAGCTAGTCAATCAAAGTGAATGGCAGGAGCTGGATTGAGACTGCCAGGGTAAGGGTTTATTCCCACAGAATACAAATCAGAGTTGCTGGTAGCTGTGTTACAGCCACAGGAAAAGATCTCACTCAAAAACAGTCAACATATAAGAGTTAATAGGTAGAGAGAGAAAGCATATCTTTATTAAATCTTTTATAGTCCTGTGTCCACCTAAGCCTTATTAGATAGAATTACCCAATAACATTTCCTTTTTTGCTCAAGTCATCTTGAATTATGTTGCTTGTTACTTATAATCAAAAGAGTCTGAACTTATCTGCACTAAGTAATTTTATTTTATCCTAGGAACACTGGGAAGACATTGGAAAGCTTTAAGCAGGGGATAGATGAGTATGTTTTCACTTCAAAAAGATCCTTTGGCTACTGTGTGGAAGAGAAGTTCCAGGGCAGGTATTGGAAGCCAGTTAGGGTGGTTTTTCAGGAGACCAGGTGAGAATAAACGGTAACTTAGACTTGGGTCAGGGAGAAATCAAGCCAACTTCGAGGAATCACTTAACAGGAATAAAGGCTGCACTAAAGCAAAGGAATATCCTAGGCCTGTCAATTCTACCTCTGTCTCTGTTAACTAAACTAGGCTGCCCCTTCAAAAGACCACAGAGGAATGCTGCTGATAATGCTGCCCCTTGCGACTGCATGGGTTGTTTTCGGTAGCCTGTGCTCTCTCCTCCTTTCTCTGAGCTAAGTCCTCCTCATGCCTCCATCTTTGAACAAATTTCTTCTCCCACCTAAAACAGATCATCTCCAGGCTCTGTTTTTTTAACTTAAAGACCATCAGCATTATATACAGCTCCCAGCTCCATTTGCTCCCTCTCCTGCCCCTAGTCCTGGTCCAAGACTGAACATCTCTTGTACCAAAATTTTGCATCATCATGCTAAGATGAATCTTAGAAAACAACAAACCAGGCAAAGAGCAAATGTGGTTCATCAAAGCATTTTGGTAACAGTAAAAACTTTTAACCAATAAGGGAATTGTCATATAAATATGGTAGTATGTAACAAGAGGCAAAGTGTTAAGTGATTAGTATAAAGATATTGTAGGAAGTTGAAATTTTTTTTTTTAGAAAAGCAAGATACAAAATCATATGACTAAAATATTTACATTTAGGCCGGGCGCGGTGGCTCAAGCCTGTAGTACCAGCACTTTGGGAGGCCGAGGCGGGTAGATCACGAGGTCAAGATATTGAGACCATCCTGGTCAACGTGGTGAAACCCCGTCTCTACTAAAAATACAAAAAAGTTAGCTGGGCATGGTGGCATCTGCCTGTAATCCCAGCTACTCAGGAGGCTGAGGCAGGAGAACTGTCTGAACCCAGGAGGCAGAGGTTGCGGTGAGCCGAGATCGCGTCATTGCACTCCAGCCTGGGTAACAAGAGCGAAACTCCGTTTCAAAAAAAGAAAAAATTTACATTTAAACAAAAATGTGTATTTAAATCTATAAATACATGTACGAAAATTATGGTAGCTGTTAGGATGCTTGCATAATGGGGATAAATTTTTCCTTCATTTCTGCACTTTCTCTGATTTTATTTCACTTTTTATAATTTGTCATAAAAAGAAAAAAAAATAGTACACTCTAATCCTCTACTGTCCAATTAATAATCAATCAGATTCCAATTTTATAAAAATGTATTAGACTAATTGAGATATAATATTATGACTGCTACTAATGTTGTGTGCCCATTGTATAGATTTGGAAAGTAGCATCCGAGGAGAATATTGCTACTGGAACTGTTAGAACAGATCCAAATCTCTTATCAGCAATTTTGAGATCCAAAAAGCTATAAAAACCAAAAGCCTTTTGTAAAGCCTGTGATGACTAAACCTGACCTGAACTGACACAAGGCTACTTTTTTCCACTTAGTGTGAATATTCACCCATTTCACTGCAGAAAGATTAGTGTGTTCGATTACAGGGTGCTCTTCCAGTCTCTGATGCGGTATGTGGTATACGTACTTTTCCAAAATCCAAAAATTCTCATATACTCTAGCATCAAAGGGTTCCTATAAGGGAAGATAGGCTCCTTCAATAATATGGTAATAGTAACAATTCTCCTACTTGTAACATGCTCCTGATCTCCAGAGCTCCTGTTTTATATCTCCCCTGTACCACAACTTGCTAGTTTCATGCCGACCCCTCTGTATGCTCTTATTTCATTTTATCCTCACAACAACTCTGTGAAGAAGCTCTTATTATTTCAGCTTTACAGCTGAAGGAAGTGATGCCTTGAGAGAAGTAGCTTGACCATGGTCGCACAATAGCCTGCAGTGGAGCTGCCATTCATGAGATTGCTATGGGCTGCATTAGCATCAGAGATTTCTAGCTTCTCAACTAATTTTGTCTCTATGATTAACTGTATCTCCTTTCCCCTGATTCCTTGCCTAGGCAAACTCATTCCATTCTTGCATCTTTTTTCTTTCCCTTGCCTCTGATTGAGGTCAGGCAAGCAAGTCACCTCATAAATTGGATATGCTTTAAAGCTCTTAATGTTGAATATTCTGGTCCTTTTGCCTTATTGAGAAAGAGAAATATTATTTATAAAGCTGATTCTGCATGTCCACACACACATAAGCATTCCATCATACAGTGTCTTCTTTAATCTCCCCATAAGGGATTAAGGTAGGTTTATTATTTTAGTTTTTAGGTGAAGATTCTGAGGCTGACCCTAAGGTGATCTCAAAGTTGCTAAGAAAGAAAATTCTGTTTATCAGATGACAACATTATATAGGGTAATGTTTCTTATAGTGTATTCCACCAAAGAAGGTTATCAGAAGCATGGAGATTCCTACTCTCCTCTATAGCGGAAACAAATCAAAACATCTAGAGATGAAGCCCTAGAATCTGATTCAAGAAAGCTTCCCCAAGAGAATTTCTGACACTGGGAAGTTTGAGACACACTGATCTGGCAGAAACAGATATGGCTCTGAAACTGAGGAGTCCAACATTCAAATAAGGCTTTCTCATGTACCAGCTGTGTGACCTTGGCTGTGTTATTTTCCCTCTCTGAGTTTCTGTTTCCTCTTGTATCACGTGAAAACACTTGCCTTCCTTGCCTCATAACTTGCTGTGGAGAGTAAATGAGATACTGCATGTGATGTTTTTCACTTATGAAAAGACAGATGTTCAATCAGGGTCCATTGAAAAACTAATGGATTTACCTGCTTGACTTGTCTCTGCTTTCTTTAGCTAGCTATGCTAATTTGCCTGAGTTTTCCTTTTTCTAAAATTTCTCCCAGTGTCTGCTTGTTGACTCAACTTGGAGGTAGCATACTTGGAAACTAAATATCTCTCGTGTACACTTAATGCTTTTTTATTTGAGCTTGGATCTTCATTCACAGCAAAACATTATCAAACAAGATAAAAGAGGATGTTTGCAGCACTGATGGTGTGAGCTGGCATTTCCAAGCCTTGCTCATAGTGATGGAAACATTCTTAAGAAAATCCCAAAGCTAGACCAACGCCAGTCTCACCTGTTAATGATGTTATTTGGTATCTAGAAAGGGTCTTTGAGCACCAGTGGCCTTTTCATAACAACCAGGTGTAGTTTAGGCCTCTTGCTCTGAGGTAGTCCCTGTGTTTTATCATGCTCATGGTAATAAAAATGCCAAGAAAAACGCCATAAAAGTCCCAAGAAAATCTGCTTCTAATGGCTGGCTGTGGTTATTTTTAAGGCTTTCTTTGACTATTTTTAGAAGTATACAATCTATCCATAATAGTAACAACATTAAATTTATGTAGTGGATAAATACTGTATCTCATTCATTCATGTTTGTCATATAAAATGAGCTGGTATTATGATCCCATTCCTCAGTTGGGAGAATTGAGGTAGTGTTTCAAGGCCCCACTTCCTCTGAGTGTATAGGCCTCATATCCTAGGTTCTTGAACCATCTGCACATAGATATAGATGTTAACTTTCTAAATTCAAAAGTGTTCCTGTTTTATTTCTTGATTTGTTTTTATCATTTAGGAAAATTAACAATGATATTCACTTACAAGTTTTTCTGACTCATTTTTGGACTACGTATTTTATCAGGAGAAAATTGAATCCCTTTTATCACCGAAATGGCCAGAGCATTTGCTTGTTTGTTCAGATGTTATAGCTAAAAATCCCCGTGGGAAGACTGAATTCCACACATACTCTATGACTAATGATTCTCAGAAATTCGGGTTGAAATCATTACAAGAAGCTGGTATTTCAGAACCTCCGCCCTATGGCTTTCCTTTAGACCACAATTTTGAGACTCCACTTCTCAGAGTTTTCTTTTATATTATGTCAATGTATTATCCATAACAAACACATCAGTATATTACATGAAGATCATTTAACATTGAAGAGAGAAATCTTTTTTTCAGAAAACTGTATGATATAAATATTTTTAAATGTTCAACATCCTAATCATCAGAGAAATGCAAATCAAAACTACAGTGAGATATCATCTCTCTCCAGTTAAAACAGCTTTTATCCAAAAGGCAGGTAATAATGAATGTTGGCAAGGATGTGGAGAAAAGGGAACCCTTGTACGGTGATGCTTGGAATGTAAATTAGTATAGCCACTATGGAGAACAGTAGGGAGGCTCCTCAAAAAACATAAAATAAAACAACTATGTGGTCCAGCAATCCCACTGCTGAGTACATATTCAAAAGACAAGTATTCATATTTTGAAGAAATAATCTGCACTCCCATGTGAATTGCAGCATTGTTTATAATAACTAAAATATGGAATCAACCTAAGTATTTCAGCAAATGAATGGATAAGGAAAATGTGGTACATACACACAAGTAAATATTATCTGGCCATAAAAAAGAATTAAATTTTGTCACTTTAACAACATGGATGGAACTGCAGGACGTTATGTTAAGTGAAATAGGTCAGGCACAGAAAGACAAATGTCACATGTCCTCACTCATCTGTTGGAGCTAAAAATTTTAAACATTGAACTCATGGGGACAGAACAGAATGATGATTACCAGAGGCTGGGAAGGGTAACAGGGAGGTGGGGATAAAGTGGGGATAGGCAATGGATACAAAAATATGATTAGATAAAATGAATAAGATCTAGTATTCAGTAGCACAATAGGTGACTGTATTTAACAGTAATTTACTGGGTATTTAAAAATAACTAAAACAGTGAAATTGGAATGCTCCTAACACAAAGAAATAATAAATGCTTGAGGTAATGGATACCCCATGCCCCTGACTTGGTCATTACACATCATATGCCCGTTTCAAAACATCATGTCTACCCCATAAGTATATACAACTATCATGTGCCCATAATAATTAGAAATAAATTTAAAACATAGAGCACAAGCTGAGGAGTCTCACATGCCTGGGTGTGAACACTAGCTCTACTTCCTGTGTCAACTAACTGCATAACACTGAACAGCTTCTGATCACCACACTGTGAAACAGTTATAATGCTACTTCTTGAAACGTTTGCTGACAAGAATAAACAAGACAATGTATATAGGGTAGATATTGGCACATGGTGTGCACTAAATATGTTTATTTCACTTCTGTATCCATCTCACTCCTCATTCTGGAACCTGGTGTTCCTATGTTATAAACTGCTGTGGAGAGTGATGGCTGAAAGCCTGGGCTCTGGCCTTGAATGACCTGAGTTTACATCCATCTCTGCCATATACGTGCTGTGTAATCTTGGAGGAGTTAACTGACCTTTTGGTGCCTCAGTTTCCGTTCCTGTAAAATGGAGATAATAATACTAACTACTTCACAGGGTTGCCAGGAGAAGTCAATAAATTGATACATGTAATGCATTTATCCTGGCACAGAGGAAGTGTGTAATCAGAGTTAGCTATCATCATCATCACTGTCTACACGGAACCTTTCATACTTTTAAAAAGTTGTTTAACTCAATAGGACACCAGTGTGACATTTAACAAAGCTTTGTCGCTGTGCTCTTTGCTTCCAAAGGTCTTCCAAAAAAAGATTCTAAATTATAGTTGCAGATTACCTACCAAAAGAATCTACTTTATTATTTATAAACTCCAAAACAATTCAGAACACTTTTTATAAATCCATCCCCATCATCCAAATTCCCAACACCCAGGGTATATACTGTATTTATAACAACATAAAATAAGACAAAGATATTTCAACAAATGACACTACTGCTTAGCAGTGTTATAGAGAAAATATGAAAACTTTCTCTTTGGTTAAGGCCTGTGGGATCTGCAGCTTGCTGAATTTTCTACCATAGTATCAGAGATAAGAAAATCACTTTTCTCTGTAGGGATTATTCCCTGAGCAAGGATTTAGAAGGAGCTGGGGCTTTGCTGGGCTTCTGCCTCACCAGGCTCAGCCCGTGCTTTGCCCTTCATTAACACCGATTTGGTTTTTGATAAACAGGTGAAGGGATGCAAGCTTATGCTTTTTGAAAAGGCTAAACCACCAGCATCTGGGCCTGATGTGGTCTCCCTTATGTGATACAATCTGGGGCTTCACTTCTCTTTCCATTGCCTGACATTCAGGACTCTGTGCATTTGAAAGAAGGGGCAGTGAGCCCAGCAGACTTGTAGGAGTGTCACTTTGATGGCAGGGCCATGGAGGAATTATCCAGGAATTCTTACTGTTAATGGTAAAACTCTGCCATGCCCTGTGCCCTGTGTTTCTTCCTCCTTAACCCAGAGACATCAGCTCTGTCTTAAACTCTGCAAACTCCCACAGTTATCATTCCAATCCTTTACTCCTTTTTTCTTAAGTGAGGCAAGGTTCATAATGATGGCAACAAATAATCTTAACAAATCCATTCATCGAGCACTTATAAGTCTCCTGCTGTGCCATTTGCTTTTATCTCTTAGTCTCCTCAACAAGATACTATTATTATCAGCCTATTTTACAGATGAGAAAACTGAGACCAAGAGAGGTTACATTACTTGCCTAAAGTCACACTGCAAGTTAGTGGGAAAGCTGTGATTTGAACACAAACAGCCGAGCACAAACGTGTATGTGATGAACCCCAACCTGTGCCCTTTAGGAGTTGAATCCAGATGAAAAGCCATTTAGCACCCCTTATAATGCCTCAGGACAGTAAAAACATTTGAAATCACTATGCCACCCTATAGGAGGCAAGACTGTAAAAATATTATTCCCATTAATAAAAAAAAATGAAAGTAGAAGACAAATGCTTCTCAGCTAAGTAAAAATATCCATGTGTCTGAACATAATTCAGGCAGAAATGAAATGCAGCCAGGTTTCACTGGCAGAATCATAGAGAATGTATCTGAAGTAACAGAAGACTCAAACTTCTCTGCTTATGACAGCGAGAATGGAAAGCAGACATCTGTTTAGGGTGCGCTTTTAACCTTCACTTCCACTCTTGGCTCACCCTACACTTCCAGAAAACCCCTCCAGTTTCCTCCCACCTTGCTTCACTGTGGTCTTCCTTACTACCTTTGTGTTCAAACTCTGTTTCTGCTTTTTCTGTTTCTTAGCCTATCTTTCCTTAATAAATCTTGGCTGTCGGGTCACCTCTGAAAGGGAAAAGTCTGCTTGAAGGATTCCAGAATGGGATCATCACAAGGTACGGCTTTTTTTTTTAAGACAGAGTTTCGCTCTTGTTGCCCAGGCTGGAGTGCAATGGCGCAATCTCGGCTTACTGCAACCTCGTTTCCCAGGTTCAAGCCATTCTGCCTCAGCCTCCCTAGTAGCTGGGATTACAAGCGTGTTACCACGCCCAGTTAATTTTTTGTATTTTTAGTAGAGATGGGGTTTCACCATGTTGGTTTGGCTGGTCTCAATATCCTGACCTCATGATCTGCCAGCCTCCGCCTCCTGAAGTGCTGGGATTACTGGTGTGAGCCACCATGCCTGGCCTAGGTAGGGCTTTTAACCAGAGCAACATGAAAAGCATTAATCCTGATGCTAACGTAACTGCCACTTAATTGTGTGCCTCCTATGGGGTGGGCACCGTATCATGCTCCCTATATGCCATCTCATTTGGTCCACACCCCACTCCATCAGGCAGGCATTATTACTCTGATTTTAGAAATGCGGAAACAAAGACTCAGAAACGTTGAAATAACTGACCCTAATGGTTTCTGAAGGCCAGAAAAACCAACACTGGCAAACTTAAACATAAAGGAGGATGTATGATCAGGCTATCGATAGCTCCCTGAATTCACAGAGAACTACAAAGTAAGACAAGAACCAAGAAAACTCTCAGCACTGGGAACTACTCGAACATCTGCTGGGACAAATGGCCCTGAGCACCTTTGTGAGGCCTCACTCAAGATTCAAGTCCTAGGAGAGAAGGATAGGGTACTACCTTGCCTAGACTTACATTCTCACCAAGACTGCCATAAATTGGCAAGATAATTCCCCCAAGGGAAGTCATATGCTGTTAGGAAGGAGGGTGGGCAAAACAGCATCTATATCCTTGATATTCCCAAGTGGCAGAAACAGGATTCAAACCCATCTCCTTCTGACCCCAAATCCAGGGCACTTTTCTAGATGTTTGTCGGAGGAGTAGGAGGGAGGTCTAGGAAAACTAATAAATGTTTCTGGGAGCTCAGCATCTTTAACAAAAGTGACAAGGAACAGACCCATGCTGGACAGAGAATAGGAGCTTGATAAATTCTTATTGTATACATAAATCAAAAAGATGTATAAGAAAGTCAGAGAAGCTGAGATTCTTACTCCTGTTGTACCTGCTTTCCATCCTTGGGGGAACAGGCACCTCTTTGTCATCCTCAAAGCTTATCTGTCTGAACCATGCACTGCCTGAGGATCTGAGCAGAATTAAAAACCTGAGCTCTTCTTTTCTTTATGAAACCAAGGCATTGCTGACATGTCCCCCATGGGACTGGACAGTGAGTGGCCTATCTGATCAATGTGGGTCTAGGCAGACATACACAGAGGAATTTTCCTTTGTGCAGAGATAGAAGGTAAACCACAGTGCCCATCTACTGCCTCCTGCTTTCAGAGGCAACCTGAATGATTTTCTTAAAAGAAAGTATCATAAATCTGGCATCCTTTGCTCTCTTGGTAATTCAGAATATCAGAACCCACTGAAATAAGCCGATGAAAAGGTGCATGCTGTTTTGGTGAAAGAGGAAAAAAAGAAGGATTATATAATTGGGGGTGAGAGGAGGAATGCTATTATCAAGACATGAGATTTCTCTGTCGGAGCTTACTTGCCTCTGGAAATGTATGAGGGGACTTTTCATCTTTAAAGGATTACTTGAGTTTAATGTAAAAAATAAACAATGGAGGAACTGCAGCTTTTCTGTCGACCCCATTGATCCTGTGACCAATGGTATTCCCAAAGTCATACATCATTGGAATTGGAGTAACTTGATATTCATTCAGGTTCAAAACGAAGTCTCAGCCATGAGATTAAGAAGCTGGGCAAACTGCTAAGTTTATTTATGTCATTTCCAAGGTCAAACCCAAACATGGGTAGTTCAAAATAGTTCATCCATGAAAGAATAAGGAAGCTGCAAAGATGAGCAATCATCAGGGAGACCCTAGAACTCGCCGGTCCCTGTCGAAAAAGCTGAATGTCTTCCTAGGAGAGAATGGAACTTTAATAAAGACCAACCACATTATTGTAAGAAACTCAAGGCAAAACTCATATGAAATATTTTACTTTTATGACTATCATTTCAGAGCTAAATGTATCTTGTTTTGAGTCTCTAGCACAGAGCCATGGAGAAACAATCTAGACTTCTTCTTCCTTGTGAATTAAAGAGTGTATAATGAGTCTTCACAGAAGAGATAAGAGGTAATAGCACTCAGTAACCTTGAACTCAAATTTCCTTAACCTTCAGAGATGTCGCAAGTCCTACAGATCTTTTTAAATAATGAAAACATTAGGTAGGGAGGACTTATAACTTGAGTTATACAAAGATGATTTTGCTCTTTTCAGTAATGCACTTTAAATCAAGACTGCAGCACAATGTGTATTTCTGATGTGCCAACAGTTATAGACATAATAATTAAGATACATTATGAAGATCCAACCAGGGAGAAAGTGGAGAATTTCCCAGTGTCCCATAGTTCATGAGGTGCTCAACTTCTTAACCTTTCTTACAACACGGGAGAAACAGACAAGGTCACAACTCAAAGTAATTCCAAACACAAACTTTGGCAGAAATGCTGTCTCTCTTGTGCTTGCTATCAACTCTGTTTCTTTGGAAGTCTGGAAGGTCAGGAATGTCAATGAGTAATTTTTATTCAAAGGGAACCTTAGACTGAGTTCCTGATTTCTATTTTATAACTATGGACTATGGACATAATAAAAACTTTCTAAATTGTCATTTAAACAGAGAAAAACGTATAGTTTGAACAGAGAAAATAAACTGGGCTATTATTTAAAAACTGTCTTAACTAATGTAACAGTGGATCCTTTAATCATTGAGCTGATTAAGATGTAAAATGATCAAGCTAGACAAAGTTAATTCATCCATTTATTCAATAAGAAGCTTGGCCGGGCGCGGTGGCTCAAGCCTGTAATCCCAGCACTTTGGGAGGCCGAGGCGGGTGGATCACGAGGTCAAGAGATCGAGACCATCCAGGTCAACATGGTGAAACCCCGTCTCTACTAAAGATACAAAAAATTAGCTGGGCACAGTGGCGGGTGCCTGTAATCCCAGCTACTCAGGAGGCTGAGGCAGGAGAATTGCCTGAACCCAGGAGGCGGAGGTTGCAGTGAGCCGAGATCGCGCCATTGCACTCCAGCCTGGGTAACAAGAGCGAAACTCCATCTCAAAAAAAAAAAAGAAGCTTAGTGAACATATGCTATGAGCCAGACCCTCTTCTACCAGACACCGATGATACAGTAATCAAAAGGCAGACCGCATCTGCCTTCATGGGCTTTCCCTCAAGAGGGGAAGACACACAGCTGACATCTTACCAAGCAACTGTACCACTTTTCATGTTTTGCAAAGGCACTGGAGGAAAACAAAACAGATTAATCTGATAAAACATACATTCTTTTTGGTGCATATATACATTAATAAAATAAATCTTGGTTTTATTGTTATGTTTTAAAACGTGTTTGTTGCTCTATGTTTTTTTTCTAATGTCATTTCCTTTGCCATTTTAGGCATTCATTTTCATTTCCTGATTAAATACACGTCAACAATGACTATCTTTCTTTTGGAATGGACTGTCTGAGTCTAAGAGAATCTCGAGGTACTTTTTATTCTTGAACTTATCTCTAAGTACACTGATTGTTTAAGACTAGAGTCAGATTCAATCACGCAGCTGATTGATTGAAAGCTTTTTTTTTTTTTTTTTTTTTTTTTTAAAAAATAACACAACACAACTAAAAACATTCACTTTCATTAGGCTACCTAGCAATATACAAACATGTTTTTTTAAATGTTAATATATTTTTGATATAGTACTTAAAGTACATTTTTCAAAGTCATAAACATGAAATAGTGGCAGAAAAATGAATTCTAAATCAAACGGAAAGGTTGTCTCTGAATTGTGTCAGACTCCATTTCTGTCCAATTAGGTGATAACATTTTCTGATTGACAGTTTTTAATAATACTCTCTGAGATTGACATAAACACTTTAGTTTCTTATGTACTTTATTTATTAAGACTAATTCCTGACCATCTTCATGAATGGGAACCAAAAAAATTCTGGCAAAGGAAAATGTCATAATCCACAAACCTATATCTAGCCTGAGATTCAATCATAACCAACTCTTTGACCAAAACTGCTAAAAAAAATAAATAAATAAGGAAATGCACATTGAGTTTTCTTTCCTTTGATTTTTTCAGTCATGAAAATATTTCAGTCAGTAAAATGGCCTAAAAGAAAACAAGAAAATAAGAGAAGAAAAAAAACCTCTGCATAATCCACTGGCAGAATAACCAACCCCCAGGTTACAGTTAACTATATCATCACAGCCTCCAAGACCATTATTTCACAAAATTCACTGGAACCCTCAGAAAGACGAGCAGGATTGCTGTGCTAATAGAAAGAAAATGCAACCCGATCTTTCCAAAATTCTCATCTCTAAGTGAAACCGTTTAACCTCATTTCAACAACATCTGAGTATTGTGGGAGATGGGAAACAAGAGCAAAGCTAAAAAGGCCTAGAGAAATACATCTGCAAATACAAGAGAGGAGGCTACTTGCGGTGAGAAAATGGTTCCTAATGTCATTAGCAGCACTCAGATCCTTCGGTTCAATAGAAAGCCATATTCTCCACTAAAATATAATTAGGAATGAAAACACAGTCTTTTCTCAATTGGGGAAACTGAATGCAGAATGTGTATTAGGTGGCATTAAGGAATTACTATGGATTTTTTTAGATGTCAGCATAGCATGATTGTTGTGAGATAGTTTGTCCTTATAGTAGAGACTTGTATGCTGAGATGGGGGTAAAATGTCATATCTGACACATTTAAACAGGTTATCAAAAGCAATCTATAGCTACACAAAGTATGACAGCATAACGGTTTGAAAAAAAAGTGATAAGTTTGTGAGTCGCATCTTTTCTTCTATTCCTTCAACTTCTCCATATGTGTGAAAATTCTCAAGCTAAGAAGTTCAGGGAAAATATAACAGAAAAAAATGTCTGGCTGTGGTGGCTCACACCTGCAATCCTAGCACTTTAGGAGACTGAGGCAGGCGGATTGCCTGAGCTCAGGAGTTCAAGACCAGCCTGAACAACGTGGTGAAATCCCATCTCTACTAAAATACAAAAGAAATTAGCTGGGCATAGTGTTCTACACCTGTAGTCCCAGCTACTTGGGAGGCTGAGGCAGGAGAATTACTTAAACCTGGGAGGCAGAGGTTGTCATCAGCCAAGATCATGCCACTGAACTCCAGCCTGGGTGAGAGAGCCAGACTGTCTCTGTTTAAAAAAAAAAAAAAAAAGAAGAAGAAGAAGAAGAAGAAGAAGAAGAAGAAGAAGAGAGAGAGAGAAGAAAGAAAGAAAAAGAAAAGAAAGAAAGAAAGGAAAGAAGGAAGGAAGGAAAAAAGAAAGGAAGAAGGGAAGGAGGGAGGAGAAAGAGAGGAGGAAGGAAGGA
Source organism: Saguinus oedipus (assembly GCA_031835075.1). Taxonomy (NCBI): domain Eukaryota; kingdom Metazoa; phylum Chordata; class Mammalia; order Primates; family Cebidae; genus Saguinus; species Saguinus oedipus. The sequence goes on from CM063185.1 coordinate 17,264,095, forward strand.
AGGAAAGACAGGAGGAAGGAAGGAAAGATGGAAGGAAGGAAGGAAGAGAGGGAGGGAGGGAGGGAAAGAGGGAAAGAAGAAAGGAAGGAAGGACAAAAGGAAGGAAGGAAGGAAGGAAGGAGGGAGGGAGGGAAATTATGACCTTCAATCAAGTGAGAAGTACAAATACACAACTAATTATAAAACAACATAGAGGCAGTAAGTGTTAAAATATAACTTCACTTGTTTGTTTGATGTGTGTGTGTGTGTGTGTGTGTGTGTGTGTGTGTGTGTGTGTGTGTGTGTGTTCTTCCTTGCATTTTCCCTTTTCCCTTTCGGAAGTCCAGCAGTCAGAGGAGTGCAGTGGCAGGTTGGAAGCAGAGACTGCAACACACTTCCTGCTTCGGCTTTTGTTTTCCAAAGTCTAAGTTGATTGGAGAGATTATTCTAAAGGCAAAAAGAGAGGAGAGAAAAAGCCCCAAAGAGTGAAAAGGGCACAGGGGAGGGTCTCTTGAGCAGGAGGGCTGGCACTCTGCCTCCTTGTATGTCCCTGGCAGATGATAAAGCCTCTGAGGCATTGTTGCTAAGAAGACCATATCCAAAGCTCTGAGGTTCACAGCATTGTCAAACATTCCTTACGTTACTATCAATGGTATTCTTCCAAAGAATAATCTGAAAATTGCTCTGTTGGGGAGACCTCCAACAGAATTATTTATACTATCATCCTTCTAACATGCTCAGCGGTTCCCTAAGTCCCAGAGGCAACCAAAAATGATGTGACCTAAAGCCTCCCTAACCAACCTCTAATATGTGTGGCCAGTCCCTAGCTAGTTTTCTGCTCTGTATCAAATTTTCCCTCCAGTTCTCTGCTGAGGGAGTCAGGATCTTAGATTCACTTGAACTTTGACAAACCCCCACACTTGGTTCGGACCAGGCTTGTTATATCTCTACCGGCTGAATGATCAATACATAAACCTTAGTGAGACGTCCGTGGGTATAGATACAAAAGTAAGCACGGCCCAGGATCTGCTGCTAATGCATTATGCCTTTCCCACCCCTGTGAGAGGTATCCTGGGGTTTATGATAGCATCTTGGGTCCCAAGCCTGAGACTGACGCCATTATCAGATGAGGCTTAGGGTTTTTGACAGAAGAATGAGTGTGTGTGGAAGAACTATGGATTGCTGTGGCCAGACAGCTGATTTAGATAGATTATGTTTCCAAAAATACCTACATCAATGTTTTGGATTCCAAGTGTTCTTCTATTACCTTTATCATAAAAAGGTAAATCTATTCCTCTCTCTCTTGAAATAAGGTAGAGCTTTGTAACTGCCTCAATGAATAGAATCCTGTGAAAGTGACACTATATCAGAGGGTAGGTTTGAACAGGCAATACAACTTCCACTTGTCTCTCTATCTTGGAGTGCTCACTCTCAGAATCCAACCACCATGTGGAGAGAATGCCCAGACTACACAGAGAGGGAACGTGTAGACGTCACAGCCAACAGCCAGCATTAACCACCAAGAATGTGAGTAACAGCGATTTCAGATGATCCTAGATCCCAGCTGTCCATCACCCCCAGTTCTTGTGTCTTTCGTCTCAAGCTCCAGACATTGTGGATCAGAAGCAAACCATCCCTGCTGTTCCCTGTCTGAATTCTTGGCCCACAGAATCCACAAGCATAATAAATGGTTGTTCTATGTCACTAGGTTTTAGAAACCATTGTTACATGGTAATAAAACCACAACATCCAAAAAGATGCAACTGTCCATGGTGTAAACCTCCTTACAATTCCAACACCTCTTTTTCGAATGAGTGTTTAATAGATACTAAGAAAATTTTTGAAGGATAAAAGGTGCACCAAATGAGCATCCATGTAGCATGGGCATATATCCAAGAGTGGTTGCATGTGTAATTCTGAGCCTCTGCCTTCTGCAACATTAGATGTGATGGTCAGAAGAAAACCTCTTTCTTCCTTTTCCCACAGATGGAAAAGGTAACTTGAGGACCACTTCCTCGAGAAGCAGTTCTCCACATATACATACATGCACGAACCAGAAACTGCTTTCCAAAGCCACCCAGAACTTCTTTCCACACCCACAATCTTATTCAAGACCTTCACAAACACCCCCAATGTGCAACACAGATTATAAATGCTACTGGTGTCCCCCTGAAAAACTTGTTTGCTTGCTTTATTTCCATTCTCCCTCTTGATATCACCACTCCCTATCTTCTTTAGTAAATAACTTTGTGTTACATGGAATGACTGACCACTATCATTTACCCCTTCCTGTATCTGTGGCTGTGTGTTTTCTGTTCCTTCTGCTAGAGGAAAGAAATATTTCTCAGCTCCACAGTGATGAGCTTGGCCGTGTAACTTGCTTAAATGTAAGTTAAAGTGGCAGCGTGTCATTCTGAGCTCATGGTTTTAGATACAGCACATTTCTACTTACCTTATATTTCTACTATCACTGTGAGGCTGCTTCAAATGGTGTAAACTAACAACAGAGGATGTTTAGAGTTGATTTATTCTGTCCCTAGTACCCTAAAAACTGTTTGTTTTCACTACCTAGATTCCCAGAAAACCTCTTGTTCCTTTCTCATGCATGATTATTCTGCTTTTCCTTTAATTCTGTTAAGCGCTCTGTATCCTTTCAGTAAATTTCTTTTTTGCTCAATGTTATGATTTGAATATATGTGTCCCTCCAAAATTCATACTAAAGCTCAATCCCCAACTCAGCAACATTAAGAGACCTCTGGGAAAGTGGTAAGTCACAGGGCTCCACCATAATAAATGGGATTAGTACCTTCATAAAGAGCTTAAGAGAATAAGGTCTTCCTTCTCTCTTTTCTCCCTTTCAGACCCTCCCACTCCTTCTGCCTTGTGAGGACACAGCAAAAGGTGCTGTCTTTGCATCAGAGAAAGCAGCCCTCGTGGACACCAAATTTGTAGGGCCTTTGATTCTAGACTTTTCAACCTCCAGAACTATCAGAAGTAAATTTCCATTATTTATAAATTACCTAGTCTAAAGGATTTTGTTATAGCAGCAGGAACAAAGACACTCAAGTTAATCAGTATTGATGTCTATTGCTGGCAAAGAACCACTGCTTATACAATGAAAGGAATATGACTGGGATGTTTGGAAAAAATGTTTATTGAACAAAATCTAATCCTCTTTAGACAAAAGAGCCTAGCTCAGAAACAGGCGACTCGGGGGTGGAAAAAAGAATAAAGAACTGGTTGTTAAAAATTCAACCTTTGCAAAGCTCTCTGGAAGATGGGGGTAGGGCTATAAAATGTAAACAGCACAGAATTTGACCTTAACCAAAAGACCCGTTGTGCTTGACATTTAGGCAAAAGCCTTTACATTCACAAAATGAGATTTGAACCATAGCTAGCCAATTAAAAGAAAGAAATCCTCTGTAAATCAGTTATAAGCTTTAGCTTTCTGATTGCCAACCACAGTAAGTGCTGAATCTCTAATAAATACTCACAGTACATGTGCACATAACACACACACACACACACACAGAGCAAGCCTTCCTAGAATATGCAGCCTCAGATCAAATTAATCAGAAAAACCTGAGTGATTTCACACAACATGACCTGGGCTCAACACTGATTATTTCTGGAGCCGTTTACGTTATGTTATTTTTATCCTAGTTTCAACAAGCCTTGCTATGTTTCCCAAGTGTAATCAATCACATTTCATTATTTTCAGGTTTCTCTCAGTTGTTACCCTTGGCTTTGGGGTAACCATGTGGAATTTCACAGCCCAAGCAAGCACGCTGTCTGAATGGAATTTTCATTTCTCAGTCTTGGCAGACTATGGAAAATGGGGATCAGTGGCTATGTTCAATCATTCATCCTGCAAGAGCAGCATTCTTCATCTGTTGCTTTTTTACCCTCTGCCACAGAACTCTTCCCTTTTATTTTTCTGCACTTTATAAAACATGAGATTTTACTGAATTTTAATGTTAATACAAAGCACTCAAGTTTGACTTTCTATTCTCATTTTTCATTTTATGAAATACAGAGCAAAAGAGGCAGAAAACGGATTCTTATTAGGTTTGCCTCAAAATACCTTCAGTTCTGGGTTTCAGTTTTCTAAAATGCATTAAATAGTTAAAGCTAACAGGAAAAATCATCCCAAACCTAAGCCCATAATGAGAAACACATTTTAAGACTGTTCTTTACCATTGTTCTTAAACCCTTTTCTTTCCTACCACAAACCATGCTATGAAAGGCAGAGAAACCTCTCTTTATAATTGTAAGGCTGGAAAATGGAAATTTCAAATATATGTTTCCCTATAGAGAGATCCAGAATCAAAGTGAGCAAGGAAAAAATTACAGACCTGGGAAAAAATTAGTTTGAACTATTTCCCTAAGTAGTAGAATTCCTACTTAAGGTGAAAGGGCGTTCCCAGGGATAAGGGTGCATTAAAACCATGTCAACATATTGATGGAGGGGTAAAGATTGGGAAATGTATGTACATTTTTATTACCTAATATGTCTATTCTGCCCCATCACAGGCTCCTAATTATTAGGCATGCATAATACAAAGTTACTGCTATGTAGTCCATTTTTAAATGTACCTACTAAAACATGCTCAATGCATGCCAAGCACTGTTCCAATTTCCAGAAGACTTTAAGAGAGAATTGAGCAAGATCCAGCCTCAGTTTTCACAGAGGTTGTTTGCATGGTAAGGAAAATTGCAGCACAGCAATCACCCACATACAAAGCAGATAAGTGCCACACAGCAAGACATATAAAGGGCTTTCTTGTGTCAAAGGAAAATGGGAGGAGACACATGACGGAGAATCAGGAAAGGAAAGCTTCATATATGACTGGATTCATAACCTGCTGGTTAATGAGGTCCATGCATGGGTTTTGTGCAGCACATGTTATTTTTAATATATTTTCTGTAAATTCATTGAAACTTCTGAATATTGCATTAAAATATCTAGAACTGGCTTCTCTTGCAAAATCTGAAAATTCTAGGTCTGCATTCTAACCTGGTAATAATTACCTAGATGAGAATAGTGGCTACTCCTTTAAACCAGACCCGGACTCTCCACTTTGCTAGAGTCCCCACCACTCCCTGTTGCACCCAACCCATGGCCTGCTTTATTCCTTTCTTTCATCTGCCTTGCTCCCACATAAGTCTCCCTTAAAAGAAAGATAGGATGCCAATACACAGGGTTAGAGAGGAAAGACCAGGGCAGAGAGAGATACAGAGGCAGGACATTTCAGGTTACACTCAGAGAACTGTGAACAATCTGCTTGGGCTTGAGAAGACAAATTTAAAAATAGACAAATGGTAGCTGGGATAGGTGAGACCGCCAGGATAAAGAGAGTTGACTTAATTAGGTCAAAATGTGAAGTCAATTAAGAATGTTAGAACTGGGAATTGCCACCATCTTATGTCACTTTCAGAAGGATTAATCACAGGTGAGCAGAACAGAGCGAGGATTCTATTGCATATGTTCAGGTAAAATGACAGAAGGAATTGGAAAGAATGGCATGGACTTGGTGAACGCTGAGGAGATAATATAAACAGGGCTTGGGAACTGCATGTATATGGTGATTGGGAAGGAGTGAAGTGGGCAGGGAGAAAAAAAAACAAAAACCTCTCTAAGGTTGGGGTCACAAGCTTACAGGTCTTCAGAGAGAGGCAGGCAAAATAAGTGGCAGGTATAAAATGTCAGGGATTCCATGGTGGAGACTTTGATGAACTGGGGAATGCATACTCAAAATCAATTTACGAAATCAAACAAACAAAAAACAGTGTGCCCATCAAACAAAACATATTGATACAACAGAATCAGCCAGCCACAAGTCCTGAAACTGGCTAACAGAAGAAAAGTCATGATTATCGGTCGTTCTGACAGAGATGTCCATTAGGCCAGAATAGAAACTCAGCTAAAATGCAGAGGGAAAGAAAGACATGACTTTAGATTTGAGAATTAATGAGTAAAGGATAAAATATTGGGATTTTGGATCACAGGATCACGAATTTGTCCACATGTTGATGATAATGGAATCTATAGAAGATTGGAGAACCAGGGGGAAAGGTAAGAGAACAGATGCATCCCACTGGCTGGTCCTTAAGGAGAATGGCATGACAAGAGAGAGGAGTCAGAGAAGTGAATGCAGAAGTGGGAAGTGAACTGAGATAAACAACATTATGAAAAATATAGGAGGAAACATTTTCAAAACAAAGAGAAAAAAAATCTTTGATATAAGATGCCAAGTATATAACACTGTCCATCTCTCAAAGACCCATTTAATTAAAATACCTTTTCCCAAAAACCAGTAATTTCTACAACAGCTTTCTACAATGTCAAGTAAATAGGGTTCCATCTGTTCTTATTTTCTTTGGTGGAGGGGGGATGGAGTTTTGCTCTCATTGCCCAGGCTGGAATGCAATGGCACAATCTTGGCACACTGCAACCTCCCCCTCCCAGATTCAATTAATTCTCCTGCCTCAGCCTCCCGAGTAGCTAGGATGACAGGCATGTGCCACCACACCCAGCTAATTTTTGTATTTTTAGTAGAGATCAGGTTTCACCATGTTGGCCAGGCTGGTCTCGAACTCCTGATCTTGCAATCTACCTGTCTCTGCCTCCCAAAGTGCTGGGATTACAGGTGTGAGCCATTACATCCAGCTCCATCTGTTCTTATGTCTTTGTTGCCTTCCCCTTTGCCCTAGGGCAAGTCCCAATGCCACGTCATGATTCATAGGCAAAATGATGTTTTGTTTTGTTTTGTTTGCCACAAATTTTTCCTTGGCATGAGCAGATGCAGGTGAGATGGTCTTCTTTCTACATGATCTCTTAAAATCTTATCCACTGCCTTTTTTGGTGGCATTTGGAACTGCTCAGAGGAGCTAAGTTTCCATGAGTATCACTCAGCTCTCCCCAGGAAGCTAGGAAGTGAAGAGTGAGGATGCAAAGATGCCATAATAAGCAGGAAACCTTCCTTGGATGAAAATCGAGAGAAAAATCAGGACATATGACTGAGTATCCTGAAGTTCCCTCTCAAAGCTGTAAATCTGAATTGAATCCACTTTATGGTTCTAACACCATCGCAGAAGCTAAAATTACTCCTAAATCTCTTAGCTTATATCCCAGGTGACCACATGCAGGACTAATAATTTTTGCCTTAAAAATAAATAAATAATTTTTCTTTTAGCATCATTGAAAAGAATGAAACCACAAATAGGCACAGCATACTATTTTTTCATTCAGGGAGCATCTGTCACCCAGAAATTGCAACATCTGGCTAGGAATTGCTTTAATTCTCCATGGCAGAAGAGGCATGTGATAACTTAGCTTGATCCAGTTGGCTTCAGGCCCTTGTTAAGGCCCTAATTTGAAAGATGGCAAAAACTCCTGAGATATCCTTGATTTGGATACTCCCTACAGCTTTGACTTTGAGAAACTCTCTCACTCCATCTGCAGTGATATGAATATCTGTTTCCCCAAAATTTATATGTTGAAATCTTCACCCCAAGGTAACAGTATGAGGAGGTGGAGCCTTTGGGAGGTGATTAGGTCATGAGCATTTCATTCATGAATGAGACTAGTACCTTCATAAAAAAGGCCCTACCCCATTATGCACCATCTATAAACCAGAAAGCAAGCCTTCCATAGACACTAACTCTTCTGATGTCTTGATCTTCCACTTCCCAGACTCCAGAACTGTCATAAATAAATTTCTGCTATTTATAGGCCACCCAGTCTGTATTCTCTTCTTACGGCAGTTCAAATAGACTAAGACACTGTACTATACTGGGTGACCTCACTGGCTGACTAGTATCCCATATTTCTACCAATGGCAGTAAAGTTCCGAAGTAAACATGGATAATGGAGGCCAACATCATGAGTAAGGAAAGAGCTCAGTCTATATCTAGAAAAGGGAGGGCCATGTATTATACTGTGAGTAGCCTTTCTGAAGAGGAAATAATGTCTCAAACTAGAAATGTTCCAACTTAACCACAAAAGTTGAAAAGAAAATCAGATGGTAGGGTCCTCTATGAAACATAGTATTTCCAAAGTGGACCAAGAAGCAATTGCCTCCACTCTGAGGAAGCCAAGGGCAGAGAAGCTTGCCCTCCTAGTTCCTCAAACACATCAGACATTTCCACGTTTGAACACTGAATCATACTTCCCATCATCCTTATTTCTCTCTGTCAGAAGAATCTTATCCTTCCTTCATGGTATGGTGCAAATCCTATCTGCTTTTACAAGGCTTTCTTACTACATGCGTCACTTTTGTCCTGAGAATCTCTCCAGTATTTTTAGAAGGCAGTGCTCATACTAGCTCTTAATCATACATGTACCATCTTAGATGCTGCAAGTGGAAGTCTGGTTCAAACCATAAATTCCCAGAGGACACAAACTCTCTTTGGATGTCTTCATGTCCTCCATAGCACTGGAATAGCGCCATGTCACCAGGCCCTTCTAATAACCACCATTGAACAAAGGCCATACAGAGATACTTGACCTGATACAAGCAATAGAAAAATAAAAGGCTCAAAGAACTTTTTTTTATTATTTAAAGGAAATATGCAATTATCTCTATAATAGTTTGCCAAATAAATTCATATGGCTAATTCTCAGATAGCAAGAAAATTCACTTAAGGAAAACATATTTCTGAGTCTTCCACAAAATCCAAGAGTCTCTTAATGCACAACATACCTCCTTTTTTCCCTTCACTACCAAAATTGCCATTATTTCAACCAGATGCTGTTTATTAAATCAGATCACCTGTTATTCTATGCAGGCTGATGATTTGCAGTCTGCCTGCCTCCTTGCCTGCCCTGCCCTCCCTCCCTCCCTCCCTCCCTCCCTTCCTTGTTTCCTTTCTTCCTTCTTTCCATCTTTCCTTCCTTGCTTCCATTCATCCATCCTCTCCCCTCCCTTTCCTCCCTTCCTTCCCTTCTTTTTTTTTTCATAAAACAGTGGAAGATACTTTTCTAGATTCTGGAAATACTGTGGTGAATAGGACAAACCTCTATACTCATGTAGCTTGCATTCTAATGGAAAAATAATACATGTGTGAATAAGTCATAACTATCAGGTAGTGATCAGCACTATGGAAAAAAATTAGAAAAATAAACTATAGGATAATAGGGGTATAAAGAAACAGAGAGCTCGGGGGTCTGAAGAGGTAACATTTGAATGGAAATTTTTTTTAAAAAATGGAACTATCTTGCATGTTATGCACATGTACCCCAAAACCTAAAATGCAATTAAAAAAAAAGGGAACAAACTAGGCTTCGGTAAAGAGCACCCAGGCAGAGGAAACAGCAAGTGCGAAGGCCCTGGGTCATACCTAATTTGGAGCTTTTAAAGAATAATAAGGAAGCCAGTGAGTCTAGAATAAAATGAGGAAGGGAGAGGAACAGTGTGAAACACGATTGATCAGGGTGGCAGGAGTCAGATTTATATAAAGGCAGTGGGACAAAAAGAGAATGGAATTCCTTCTTAAAGTAGAACAGGCAGGGCGTGGTGGCTCACGGCTATAATCCCAACACTTTGAAAGGCCGAGGAGGGTGGATCACGAGGTCAAGAGATCAAGACCATCCTGGTCAACATGCTGAAATCCCGTCTCTACTAAAAATACAAAAATTATCTGGGCATGGTGGCGCACGCCTGTAGTCCCAGCTACTCAGGAGGCTGAGGCAGGAGGATTGCCTGAACCCAGGAGGCAGAGGTTGTGGTGAGCCGAGATCGCACCATTGCACTCCAGCCTAAGTAACAAGAGCGAAACTCTGTCTCAAAAAAAAAAAAAAAAAAAAAAGTAGAACAAAAAAAGTTAAAGTGACTCTTTTGCTTGTTATCACAATTGAATTCACCTCCAAGCCCATAGGTAGGGGAGCTTTTTTCTTGTGAATTTATTAAACTTTCCCCAACAGAAAAAGATCTGAATGACACTGAATTCTTTGTGTTAAGACTCTTCCTTATGAATCAACACAGAAAAACTGATGGTTAATCTGCTAGGTAATTCCAGGCAAAAGGAAACCTTTAAGCCTGAAGTTATCTTTATTGGTTGTTGACACATTTTAATGAAATGATTTTCAGCTTTCTACTGTTTTTGTGAAGCAAACAATAGTCATCTAATTATGTGATAATCCACACTTTATATCTTATTTCTCAGTGGGGAAAACTAGGAGTTATCTATCTATTACTATTATCACAGAGCTGTGTAATCCAATCTATCTCTTTATATTTTCACACTGAGTTCACTTGAGCATTGAGTTAAAATTCCAGAATAAAATTTTGTTTACCAATAACATTATTCCAAAGGCAGTGATTTTACATTCACATTGAGTTCACTTTAGCATTGAGTTAAATCCCAGAATAAGATTTTGTTTATTAGTAACATTATTCCAAAGGCAATATTTTTGTATCAATTATCTACACACAAGTTTAAAACTATTGATTAGTTCTACAGGGTCCTTAGAAATTCAAGGATCTTGATCATCCTGACGGAGTTGTTAGAATTTCACCAACATAAGCTGGTTTGTTCTAGCTCAATCCCCAGTTCAACTAAAGGAGTTATTTCATCTGTTTAACATATTTAAAGAAAGGATTGAGCAGTTTAAAATTTTGAGAACCACAGATTATCAACTCTTCTCATTTCACAGATAAAAGAAACATAATCCAATGTAAAAGTGTTTCTTCTATAATTAGTGACAGAGTTCTGAGCCCTGAATTCAGCATTTGGCAACAAGCCATGGCACTATTTATTTATGTATTCACCAACATTTTGAGCATTCAACTCTCCCAAGCAACATGCTCAGCAGAAGAGGATATGGTAGCATCTCAGTCTTAGAGTATCACACTATCTACTGTAAGAAGCAGGCTAGTAAATTTTAAAAATCCAGAAAAATTATAATTAACCTGATGAGGAGCATTAAGTACATAAGTGCAAAATACTCGAGGTGCCCAGACCATGGTGTGACCACGTGGAAGTGGAGAAAACATCACAAAGAAGGTAACATCTAGCAGATCCTCTTAATCACTTCTACTTCTTAAATACATTTTTATCATTTTTTATGTAATTACTGGGTGAGATTGCTTGGTGTGATAAAATTCATTGTTCTTCAAAGCAGTAATATTCTTATCTATGCATTTTATATACTCTTTGCATGAACTTCCAGAATCTATAACACATCTGGCTCCAAGAAAATTTTTTGTATTTCTTCTCATTCACTAAATGGAATGGCAATTCTTTGAACTTTAATTAATTCAGTGATCATTGAATCCACCTCTTTTATATAAGGTAGCGGCTACATGAATATGTTCTTTGTAGGGAAAATTCAACATGAATATCCTTATGAAATATATGTGTTCCTTGTTCATTCTTCTTCTTAAACCCCATAAGCCGTAATAATCCTAAAAAGGAAAACTTTGTCAAAAGTCTTTCTGTGAATGACATTTGTGTTTGGTTTCTCAGATTATGATTTGTATAGTAGAGGTCCCATCTATTTACAGCATGCACATAGTCAATCCTACATAAGTCTCTTCATTATATATTTTCAAAATATTTTCTCTACCTGAAATCCACCGGTCTTCTTAGAGATTAAGAGAGGCTTGCCCAAGGTGGGTGGATCACGAGGTCAAGAGATCGAGACCATCCTGGTCAACAAAGTGAAACCCCGTCTCTACTAAAAATACAAAAATTAGCTGGGCATAGTAGCACGTGCCTGTATTCCCAGCTACTTGGGAGGCTGAGGCAGGAGAATTGCTTGAACCCAGGAGGCGGAGGTTGCGGTGAGCCAAGATTGTGCCATTGCACTCCAGCCTGGGTAACAAGAGTGAAACTCCATCTCAAAAAAAAAAAGAAAAAAAGAAAAAAAAAGAGGCTTAAGCAAGAAAGAGAAATATATTTGCCTTCTCCAAAATAAAGAAGCAGAGAAGGAGTTTCTCAAGTGGGCTAAATTAAGGCTTTAGAGCTCAAGTTTACATTGCATAGTTTTACAGATTTTCTTGGGAGAAACATGTTTGTTGTTTAGAGTTTCATTTTGCTATCTTGTTCCACAGGAAGAAAAGTCACACCACTTGCAAAACTGAGAAACTTATTAGAATCCTGCGGTGTGTGCCTGCTTTGATTTCACACAGTGAAACCAATGTGAAATGAAGAATAACACTGCAAAGGGAAATGTGAAACACTTGCAAAAAATCCCAGCTGGAGATGGCACCACCTAGGCTTCAAGGAAAGCATTTTCCAACTTACATCCTCCTTCTTCTCAAACATGTTCGGTTTTGTCTAAAAAATTTCAGCTAATGCTGAGGTCTTAATTGTGGATTCGAGCTGTTCAATACAGTTAAGACAACTGCTTTAGAAAATATCAAGGAATTTTTGTATTCATTTTAATGGTTCCAGTTTACCTCAGAAGGGCGTTGAATCATCAGGTGGTTTTAAAATGCCAAGTAGGACTGCTGGGCAATTGAGTTGACATGAGAAAAGGTTGAACTAAATCAATAAATGTATGGGTTTTTTTTTAATTCAATTCATTGTGAAGCATCTTTGCCAATATTCATAACAGGCACACTAGGAAAACCCAGTGCAAAAATCTCACCAAAAATCAATTAGTTAAATAAGCTTTGGGAAATGTAAATCAGAACAGATGAAAAAAAGTGGATAAAATGTCTGAGGCTCTATAGAAAACTACAGATACAAGCCAAAGAGAGAAGTCAATGTGTAACCTGTAAACTAAATTGATAATTAAAGGAAAAATATTCTTAGAATAACATATTTACTTTCTCATTAAAAAACAAAAACAAACAAACAAAAAAAACTTGTCCAGCATGAATCTGTCCAAATGACTCAAGCTAGGACACTGGCTTGTGAGAAATTTCACAGATGAACATTGTAAATTTTCTAATAACATTCCTCTGGTCTACTGGGTTAAAGAGTGTCCAAGGATAAGAACATATGTTCATGATTGACAAATGCATATTTCTTTTTTTTTTTTTTTTTTTTTTTTTTTGCCAATCATTGAGAGGTTGTAAGGTTGCTGAGGTTGGTTGGCCTTGAACTCTTGGCCTCGCCTTCGCAAGCGCCACGACATCCGGCCGGAGCCACTTTGGGCCCAACAAATGCATATTTCTTTGGCAGAGGAAAACTGCCTTTTCTCCCACCATGTTTGATTGGCTATTCCAATCTATGAATGTAAGATATGTATAGATTTCAAGGTGTCAATCTAATTCTTAAATAATTCTAATGTAGAACCTAATGTTTCCCTGGTAAATATGCTCATTAACAAAACTTTGACAAAGCCTGTATGTTTCTCCATATTATTTTAAATAAATAACAGTAATATTTAAATAAATCTTTCTGCTAAAAATTTCCAATGTTATATAAATGTCTGAAGTTTTCTTTGACCTCTTCCCCAAACCTGGCTCCTCCCACCTTGTACTAGTTTGCAATGAGTTTGCCACTCCTTTGAGTACATACACATTAGAACACATATGTTTTGTGATGTGTTTCATAAATGGCGTCATATTATACATGCCCTTCAGAATTATGTTATTGTTGTTGTTCCACTGATCAATAGGACATGGACTTCTTCCACCTTTGTACAAACAGACCCGCCTCATTTTGTTTTCATCAGCTGCATAGTACTCCTTAAAATTTTCTCTATGTATTTTGCTATCCTTCATTGACGAATAGTTGGTTGTTTTTAATTATTTGCTTTTTAAAAAATTCTTCAATGAGCATCTTTGTATGTGCCTCGTTGGGCATACCTCAAAGTTTTTTTTCAAGTATTATAGGGAACCAGTCCCCACATCTTCCATGGGTACCCCGAGTTCAGTGGTGACAAAGAACTGAGAAAAAGGCAGATTGAATGCAAGTGGGACTGAGGAGCCATCACTTACTAGAGGCAGTGAAGGCCCTGAGCTCTGATCTCTCACAGTATTTATTGGTTACAATCACTTTGATCTATAAGGCAGAGGTAGAGAAATGGTGGGGAGATGGTAACATGACAGTGGAGTAAATCAGTGAGCCTCAGCTGGTATGTCATTCTAAAGATTGGTAACAGTGGCAATTTGAGAGTTTCACGAAACAAGAACATGTGGTTATCTTTAGCCTATTATCTGTGTGCAGCTAGTGGAACACCGGCCTCATAAGGAGTCTGCAAGTCTGGTTACGTGTTAGTGCTACGAAGGGGTTTTATGTCCTTGAGTACAATGTTTATGGTAACAGAGCCTAAGTCACCCTGTGCTGGAACATGAGGTATAGAGAGGACTTCCTCCTCAGAGGCCTCCTGTGACCTTCCGCAGTTTGTTGTTCCTGCTTTTTTACACATATAACCAGTTTATGTAGGCACACTTACACCCTTCCCCAACAAGTATAGACAAGAGAAATATGTTAAACTCTTTAATTCTTGTGCTATAATACTAAGAAAGAATAGCATAAAATGCCATTTTCTTTTATTCTATCAGAATAAAAAAATAAAATTAGAATTTTCTAATTTATTTTTTAAAAATCTACTGCTTTCTATTTTTAGGAGCAGATTCTTAAATGTCAGAGTTTCCTGAGTTCAGATCCCAATCCCAGTTTTAAATTGAAAACAATCCAAGTCCCATCTGCAGGAATGGCAAAATACACAATAAAATACCTACGCTACCTGTGTAGCTGATAGAAAAAAAACTCAGCAAGTCTAGATGTACCAACACAGAAGAGTGTAACTTTGTGTAACTTTAAATTAACATATCCTTGCCAAGCCTTAGTTCCTCCACCAAAATGTGAACATAATAATTGTAATATATATATATATATATATATGGCGTATACTTGTTTCACAGATTAAATAACAGAATAGTTGTAAATCACTTCGTACAACACCTGACGTGGAGTAAGTGCTTAATAATTCTCGATGTATTCCAAGATGGCAGAGAAATTTCAACAACTCAAAGCTGTTTATTCATTTGGTAATCATTTACTAAGCATTGCTCAGGAGAAAGGTTTTATGCTACCTGTGTTGAGGAAAACACAGATAAATGAAACAATCTCTGTCCTCAAGGATCTTAGGAAAATACCCAAGAATATAAGTCATGACCAGAGTAAACTTAATACCAAAAGGAATGTAGTTTTATAAGAGAATGTCATAAAAGACTGTTATTATTTTATCTACTCAACACAACTCTCTCAGAAAGTAGCATCCTCCTTCTTTGAAAGCACTCTTCCTCCTCCAATTCTAACACTGAAAAGAGGATAACCAGATATTAAAACCACAACCTGCCCACCCACATTTGTAAATCAGGAACTATGCACATGATTTAATTGCATGACCCAAGCTAGGCCAATTAGAGGATCCCTGACACTAAGAACGCAGGGAAGGGGGGTGGTTTTCCTTGAATGGCAAAGGCATGACATGGAAGGGACGGATGCTATTTGTAGCTAAGTTCCCCAACATATTGGGGAATCTGATCTGGAAGAATAAAGGAACACAATGACAAGAGTAGCAGTGAAAAGCAGACGTTGGCTTTGGGCCCCCCAGAACCTCAGCCTTTGGTTATGACATAAGATATCATTAGTTCCATGGCAGCGGGGATTTCTGTAAGTTTTCTTTCACCAACATATTCCCAGGATCTAGAACAGTGCCTGGCACACAGCAGACAGTGATTATATATTTCATTAATGAATGAATTAAATCCTGTAATATATTCCTCTTTTTTCTAAGAAAGTTAATGTTCTATTTTTCCTTGCAATCAAATCCAGGTTTATTCTTGGTAAAGTGGAAATTTTTATAATCCTACCTCAGAAGGAGTCAAGAAGAAAATATAACTTCAGGAAATATTCCTGTGTCACTAGCATAATGTCCCCAGACACCATTCCAGACCAGCTCCTACTGGAGTACTGTTCGTCTCACCACAAACTCAGAGATATTTTCAGTTTTGGTTATAAAACCTTTCAGGTAGCATTTAGTCTGATCTAATAAAACACAGGCTTATTTACTTGGTTTCCAAGACTTCAGACTTTAGAAACTGGAAATTATAAAGCAGTCTGTTACATGCCTGCTTCCATCCCTCTTACCTATAAGTCTTTTTTGCCCTTTCACAGATCAACAGGTAAGATATGAACAAATGCCCAATTAAGGACTGACAGAAATCTAAGAGGCTGGCATTACATTCAATGTCAATAAAAAGTCACATGAATGAGCTCAAGTTGGCAGTTGTTGGATGTAACATACAGGAATTGAATAGCTAGCAAATACCCTAGTAGATCTGAAACACACAGCTGACTGAAATTCACATCACTATTGAAAAAATGCATAATATAACTCAGTGTTCATGACAGGTCTTAACATCAATAAATTAAAACAAAATAAAAGATTGCCTCTCTGGCTGTCAGAACTGTAGCAATTTATAAAATTGCATATGAAAGTTCCTTGAATGGTGTTATGTATGTTTTACTCTTTAACATTTATTGACTACCTAATATATGCTGGAAACCTTCACAGTAGTTGTTGAGCAGAGAAAGAAAAATCAGGTACAGTTCTTGGTCTACAAACTTAGATTATATCAAGTGGCTAAGACATGTTCACCAATTATCAGAAATAACCATCCCAGGACAAAAGCAAACTCATATAGAATCTAGCCATGATGACAAGTGTCAGGTGAGAAAAAAGCCTTCATCAACTGCTAAAATAGCTACTTTTAAACTTTTCTCATGTCACCTTGGCCATTGCTTCCGGTCTCTGATCTATCTGTGGCTTTTGATACTTTTTTGCTTAAGTCCCCTCATGACTTCCATAAACAACATTTACTAGCCCCACCATGTACCCACTTGGCTTCTAAAAGAACCTGCCCACCCTGTGTAGACTGTTCTCAGGCACATACCACCCCCTGGGACTATTCATTTGATCCATCTTAACCACAAAAATTACTAGCTTCTACATAATCACAATACAGGGTAGAATAAACCATGACTATAAACTGTAGCAATCTAAGTCACCTGACTTAAACTGATTTTTGTTTCTGTTTTAATAAGGAATTCTAAAATAATAGTATATTGTCAGCTATGTCACATATGTATGTATATTATATATGTTCACTCATTATATGTGTATATTTTATATATGCACTTATAATATTTATATAAAAATAGAGAGTTTAGGTTAAACTTCCTGAATGCTGATCAACACAATGGAGGGAAAGCCATTTGATTGTGTTACTACATGTCTGCTCTGCATTTATTAGCTTTCTCCTTAAATATTTATAGCCCCAAAACATTACTTCCTATTTAGTACCACTGAATGATCAAGTAGAAAGAGTGGGAAAAACAGTGCAATTATACTTCACTTATTCATTCCCCTTTCTCAGGCCTACCCCTAAAACTTCTTCTAATTCTCCCCACCACATAAAAAGATACGACTGTCTTAGGTAGTCTCTGGAGGGTCTACTAAGGGTTAACAAAACAAATGTTTGGAAGCATATTCTTTGACTCTCTGATTCTTTGACCGAACATAGAATTCAGAGAGGCAAGCCAAATTGAAATTGAGAGAAAAATTAACACCTCTAGATACTGAAATCTACTGAAGAACTTTATACAAGGGAAATCCTTGAATGTGTACTGTAAAATTAGACATGGCATAGAATTACTTTGTTTTTTCAAGTGTGAATGCTCCAACCAAGCTTCCCTTTTGCTTAATAATTCAACATGAAGGACATCTTATTTAGACAGCACTGGCACAGTATCTGTTGTTACTACTCTTCCAGAGACTTAACAAAAGATGATCAGCAGAATCATTTAATCCATGAGAAATATTAAATGAAGCTGCTACATTACGATGTTGAAATTAAGTTGGTGAATACTGAAGTGGATTAAGTCTTAGAGATCATCTTCTAGACCAGTGGTTCTCAAAGCGTAGTCATTGGACCAGTAGCACCAGTACCCCATAAATGTATATACTGTGTACCCATAAAACAAAAAATAAACATTTTCTTCCATTCTGTGGATTGTCTGTTTATTCTGCTCATTATTTCTCTTGCAGTGCATAAGCTTTTTAGTTTAATTAGGTTCCATTTATTTATTTATTTGTTTGTTTGTTTATTTATTTATTTTTTTGAGACGGAGTTTCACTCTTGTTACCCAGGCTGGAGTGCAATGGCGCAATCTCAGCTCACCGCAACCTCCACCTCCTAGGTTCAGGCAATTCGCCTGCCTCAGCCTCCTGAGTAGCTGGCATTACAGGCACGCACCACTATGCCCAGCTAATTTTTTGTATTTTTAGTAGAGACAGGGTTTCAGTCTTATTTTTGTTTTTGTTGAATTTGCTTTTGGGTTTTTAGTCATGAATTTTTTGCCTACACCAACTTGTAGAAGAGTTTTTCTGAAGTAGAAGAAAATATTCGCAAACTATGCAGCTGACGAATGACAAATTTCCAGAAGCTACAAGAAGATCAAGCAAATCAGCCAGAAAAAAAATAATTGCATCAAAAGGTGGGCAAATGATGTGAATACACAGTTCTCAAAAAAAGGTATTCAAACAGCTAACAAACATGAAGAAATGCTCAATATCCCTAATTATCAGAGAAATGCAAATTAAAACCACAATGAGATATCACCTTACGCCTGCAAGAATCACCATAATTAAAAAAAAATTTTAAATAGATGTTAGTGTGGATGTGGTGAAAGGAAAAACTTCTATACTGCCAGTAGGAATATAAACTAGTACAATTGCTACGGAAAACAGTATGGAGATTCCCTGAAAGTAGAACTACGATTGGATCCAGCAATCCTATTATTGTGTATCTACCCAACAGAAAAGAAGTCATTATATGAAAAATACACATGTACACACATGTGTATAGCAGTACAATTCACAACTGCAAAAATATGGAACCAACCTAAATGCCTATCAGCCAACAAGTGGATAAAGAAAATGCTGCATATATACACCATGGAATACTACTCAGACATAAAACAAAATGAAATAATGGCATTCACATCAACCTGAATGGAGTTGGAGACGATTATCCTAAGTGAAGTAACTCAGGAATGGAAAACCAAACATTATACATTCTCATTATAGGTGGGAGCTAAGTGATGAAAATCCAAAAGCAGAAGAAGATAGAATAGACCTTGGGGACTCAGGAGAAAGCATGGGAGAGGGGTGAGAGTCAAAATAATACATACTGGGTACAGTGTACACTGCTCAGGGATGGGTGCACCAAAATCTCAGAAATCACCACTAAAGAACTTAGCCATGTAACCAAAAATCACCTATTCCTCAAAAACTACTGAAAGAAAGAAATATATAGAAATACAAATTATTGGCCCAGACCTATGGATTCAGAAAATTTGGAATGGAACTCAGTAATCAATGTTAACAAACCTTCCAGGTGATGCTGATGTACATTCATGTTTGAGAACCACTGATCCAGACAGTTTCATACTTTAGAGGTGAAAGAAAACAAACCCCATAGAAATCAAACAAGTTGCCCCAATAAATGGTAAGAACCAGGTGGAAAGCTCACACAGCAGTAAGTAAGGTTGCTGTTGGAATACCAGAGAACCACTACCTCAGATGTCAGTACTTTTATTATTAGTCAAGATTTTGATGTAATTATATAAGGATAATTTTTATGTTTACACAGTATGGGTGAAGTGTAAGGAGACCACAAGGGGTAGCGCAGTAGCCCAGAGTCTCTTCCCACAGTGGAAGAGACTACAACACTTGTAGAGCAAAAGGGGCAAGAGGATGGGGGGAAAGCCACATAGTCAAGGGAGCTCCCAGCCAGCCTTGGTCACCAAAGAACAGGGAGTAAGAAAAAGTGGAGAATGAGTTTGGAAAGGAAAATGGAAAACATTTGATACAATGTATCATCAAAAATGGCCAATATGTTACAAGTACCAGGAATTTCTCTTCCTCTCCCCTGTCCTCTACCTACTCTTTCCTCAAAGAGAGGATCAAAACAGTCTAACCATAACAGTCAAAAAATGAGGTAAATACAATTTCTATTTTTCTATTACCATCCATCCCTTCATCCTCAATAGTAGAACTCTAAGATTGTAGCTGTGGATTGTGGCCACCTTCCCTGTAAGATAAGATGATCTATTTTCACATGCAGTTAAGTATGCCATGTCATTAAGTTCTGACCAATGGTACCTAAGTATGAAGGGTGTCTACAACTTCAGGGACATGTTCTGAAAGGTCCTCCTTCCAACTGACTTGAGTTCAGGCAGTTCTGAATCACGAGCCATCTTGGATCATGAGGTGACCTTGAAAAGGGACGTCACACACTCTGGAGCAACAAGCTGGACAGAGGCTGGCTCAGTAATATGAAACTCTAAAGTTGTCCCAAGTTGACTATCTCTCTGCTTCTTAAATGGGAGACAGAAAAAACTTTTATCTTCTTTAACCACAGTGATTTGTGGGTTTCTATTACCAGCTGAACCTAATTATAACTAACATAATCTACATATACTAACATGGTAAAATCAGCAAAGGCATGTTATGGAATTAAATGAAAAAAGCAAAATACAGAATGATATTATATATTATTTATGGTTAATGTTTATAAAAATGCATAGACAAAGTTCTAGAAATAAACAACAAAAACTGATAACCATAGTTACAATGCAAGAGCTTATGGGGGACTAGGATTAGGGATGGAGAACAAAGGAGAATTTCACCTTAGATATCATGGAAGAAAATATATTCAAGATTAGATATTAATGTTTTTAAAAATCTGAACTTATTCCCTTCTTTGGCAGTGAATAAGTTCATGGTTTTGGCAGACCTTTGACTTTGCTAAGCTCTTAAGTTTAAAATCTGATGCTTCCATCCATCAGTAACATGTTTGCCTCTTGTGGTGTTTTCTGTAACTGAACCACGATAGCCTGGGCTGCCCTTGATTCATGGAGAGCCATCAGGGACTGGTATTTACAGAGCTATGAGGTCCTGTTCTTACAGATTACATCCTTGGCTGTCTGTGATCAAACCCAGAAATATAAAGAAGGGATCTCATGGGATAAAATATAACCTGGTTATGAGACCTATGGTCAGCAATGTGTATAATGTGCCTTACATTGGTAAGAAGTCTTTCTGCTGGGAATTCAAGTAGTGATTTTGAAATAGCAGGTATTGCCCTAGAAGGGACACATTTGAAAACTGCACATGAATTCTTTTGGTCAAGACATCTCTAGGATGTGTGTCCCCACATCTGTGTTCCCACAAAATGGTCCTTAGTGAAAGAAATATCCAGGATGTGGCAAACAGAGAACTACCCTGAGCCTTGGTGCCTATTACAAGTATTGTGAAGAGTGACGATTAGAGGAGGCAATAAATCAAAAAGAACTACAGTAACATGGAAGCCCTTGGAACAATGGGATGAAGAACTAGGTCACAGCTCTACCTGGATATGGGACAATGTTATTTCTGAATTCAGCATCAGGGCCTGGTTAAGAGGAGATTACCCTGGAAAGAGAGGATTAGAAGTTACACATTTACATGATTTGGTGTGGCAAGTTTTCATAATAGAGGATGTGTCTATTCTTGTGATAGTAATGTATTAACTGTATTTATTAGTAATGTATTAAAGCAGCAAAGCAATACAAAGGAAAGTGAAATAGGGAACAGTCCTGAATGGGATCCATTTTGTAATTAAAAGTTTAGGAGAACACTTGTAAAAGGTGGGTAGATGTTGTAAGTGGGAATGTTGATCAAAAAGAGAATCTAGAGAAGGGCTTAAATCTGACCCAAAGAAACAAGAGTTAAAATACTAAATTTAAGAGAAATTGTTTAAGAGAACCAGACCTTATAGTAGAAGGGAGACAAAACAGAGGAAGAACAGGGTCATCACCTTAACCGCAAGAATAACCAGATAAAGGGCTTTATGAGCATTTCAATTCTAGTTGCCATAGTCATAGAATCCTCACTTTATGGACAGAGCACTGTCATGGAAAAAAATACAATAAATATATTTTTAAGGCAGGGTCACACAGTTAGCTTGCCTTTGGAGAAAGATCTGGGAGACTTTGTGCTGTAGGACAAAGAATGATGTCAAAATGGGAAAGTTCCTCCTGACCTGTGTATAAAATGGGTCCCTTGCATCTGAGGCTGGAAAGAGCTTCCAATATCTACATACCTCTCGCTTCTACTGACTAGTGGCTCCTCTGGCTTCACACACCCATGGCTACAAAGAAGACACACTTCCACCTTCTGCCCTAGTCCTGAGATAACTATACAGGCAGGTCTCACCCCAACCTGAGGCAGAGGCTTAGACTGAGTTCACAGAGATGAAAATCTGAGCCAACAAGAAATCCCAGCACTTTGGGAGGCCGAGGCGGGTGGATCACGAGGTCAAGAGATCAAGACCATCCTGGTCAACAAGGTGAAACCCTGTCTCTACTAAAAATACAAAAAATTAGCTGGGCATGGTGGCACACGCCTGTAATCCCAGCTACTCGGGAGGCTGAGGCAGGAGAATTGCCTGAACCCAGGAGGCGGAGGTTGCGGTGAGCCGAGATCACGCCATTGCACTCCAGCCTGGGTAACAAGAGCGAAACTCCGTCTCAAAAAAAAAAAAAAAAGAAAGAAGCAATCCATGACACACAGGTTACATGCAGCCTGGCTACTTTTGAGATGTGGCTCAAGATCTAATTTTAGGAGCAAAGATTTGAAGGCTGACTCTGGGTTGTTACTTCTCAAATATGGACAAATATTAACATTTTGTTAACTCGGAAGCAGTGCCAGAATTCAATTTTGATTTTTTTTTTTTTTTTTTTTTTTTTGGTTTCATACATTTTATCTTTTCAAGATTAAAATGTATTAAATCAACTGGATTATGCTTTGCAACTCTATCTAGATTTATTTCTCTCTCTCCTTTCCCCCAAAAAAACACTCTTCTGAAGTAGGAGAGTAGACATTAAGTCCATGTGTTCGTGCTTTCAATTTGTATGTAAATCATATAAATAATACATAGGGGTTTTTGAATTAAATTTTATATAATTCATATTGTAAGGCATCACTCTGTAGTTTTAATTTTTCCTTCTTTTTTTGGCTTATATTTTAAGTTCCAGGGTACAAGTGCAGGTGTGTTATATAGGTAAACTTGTGTCATGCGGGTTTGTTGTACAGGTTATTTCATCACCCAGATATTAAGCCTAGTACCCATTAACAATCTTTCCTGATCCTCTCCCTCCTCCCACCCTCCGCATTCAGTAGGCCCCAGTGTGTATTTTTCCCCTCTGTGTCCATACGCTCTCATCATTTAGCTTCCACATGTAAGCAAACCTTCCTTTTTTCAGTCCAAATAGAGTTTTGAAATTGATCCATAGGATTCATATTCTACACCAAATTTTATTTGATCATTTGTATTTTTCTCACTAATCGTTGGAACTCTTTATACATTCTAAACTTGTTTCCTTTTTATGTATATTTTCTCTTCTGTTAGTGTTTGTTGTAAAATTTGTTTATACTATCTTTTGTCATATAGTTTTTTAATTTTAATGAAGTCAAATATATCAATATTTTTCTTTGTAATTTTTCCTTTTTAAGTTCTGATTAAAGTACAATTCCCAACACTGTGTTCATAGCAATATCCTTTTCTCAAAAGTTGTATTTTTCATATTAGAAATCTACCTTCCTTTATACAATTTATAGTACCATCTATTTTTTGTCAATGATACGCAGTAGCTTCTCTCTCACTGCCCAGTTCCCATATGCTTCTTGGCTTCTCTATTCCATGTTGAGGATCTATTTCACTATAATTTCACTAGTACCATGTTGTCTTAAATACAAAATCTTTTTACAAAACCTAAACATTGGGTGTGTCAAGATACCTCTTGTGCTCTTTTCCTTTAAAATTATATAGGCTACTCTTGGCCTTTTATTCATCCATAAGAACTACCTATCAACCTCCATACACAAACATATACACACACACACACATTTACACACAAAATGTACTGTAATTTTTATTGGAATTGCTTTGAACTTATAAATAAATATTGCCTCTCTTCATGTGTAAATATATCTTCCCACATATTCAGGTCTTGTTTATTTCCTTTAATAAATTTTATAATTTTCTCCATCAAGATCTTGCACAATGTTTTTAGAAGTATTTCTAGTTACCTTGCTACTATGAATGGGGTTGTTCTTAAATTTTACTATATTTTTGAATTAGTCATTCCTGGAGTATCAGAAAACTGTTGATTATTAAATGTTGATCTGAATCCAGAAAACTCGCTGAACTATCTTAATATTTTAAATATTTTATCAATAGATCCTGCTAGATCTTCTAAAATTGGATCAGCTGCACATTTGGCAATTTACTCTCTTCCTTTTCAAATCTCATACTTCCAATTTCTTTTTCTTACTCTGTTGTATTGGATAGGACCACCAGGACACTGATAAATAATAATAATAGGGGCATCTTTATTTCATTTATGACTTTAATTAAATAATTTCTAAATTGTTGTGATGTATTTATATGTTTGAAGTTTTGGGTAGATAATCTTTTTTCAAGTAAAGTTTTTTTTCTCCTTGCTAAGAATTTTCAATCATTAATATTTGTGATTTTTTTTTACTTTAATGTATTATTTGAAGTGTGCTACCTTAATGGATTTTCTACAATTAAGCAATTTTTTTCATTCTTAGAATAAACTCTTATTTGATCAAGATATGTCATATATTACTATATTTAATTTGTTGATATTTATAATTTTTTTATCTCTGTAAATTAGTTTCCTTTTTATACAGTCTGTCCAATTTTGGTAAAAGTTTACATGAATTTAAATTTTGTTGGAAAGTTTTTATCTCTGGAAAAATTTATATTAAGAGAGGATTATTTCTGAAAGTTTGATAATATAAAACCCCCTCTAAACAAGGGTGAAAGAAGAACAGAAATTGGACTACAATTTATGTCTTTAGTCGCCATTTAATTAATTCAGCTTTATTTCCCTTAGAGTCAATCTTAGCAACATATTTTTCTAAATATTTATCAAGTGCCTCAAAGTTATCAAAAAATGTATTATAAAATTATTAATTGGTTCACAGTTGTTTAGAATACTACTTTATCTTCAGTTGCATGTCCTTTTTATTTCTAGTTATCTGTGTTTTACTTAAAGTGTACTTTATTTACAAGAACTATTTACAAGTACAGTTTCGTGTCCAAGTCATGGGTTTCTATTGCTTCATTTTCATTTCTAATCTTATCACATTGTGTTCAGAGAATGATGTCAATATTACATATTCTTAAAGTGTCACTAAGACTTCTTTTATTAAAAATATAATTTGTGTTTAAATATATATATAAAATCTATCATATATATATATATATATATATATATATATATATATATATCCATGTATATATGTAGATGGTAAAAATCATCTCTATTGGCAGTTTATTAAATCTGTTACTGAATTATAAAATATCCATCAAAATTTTTTGTCTTTGTGACTTATAAATTTCTGAATGAATACATTATGATCTTGTGCTGGATGACAGAATTTTTTATTTCTTCTGGTAATTTTGTCAATTGCTGTGTATATGTTTGAAAGCTATGTTGTTTAGTGCACACGGATATAGCTTCTGTAGATCATTACCATTAAGTTATGTTTCTGTTACTTTTTACTGTTTTGCATTAATTTATATTTTACATGACACAAAAAATATTACCCTGGCTTTATTATTACTATTTTTCTAGAATACAATTTTTCATCTCTTTATTATTAAACTTTCTGAATTGTAACATTATTTTAAATATTTATGATAAAACTATTCACACATCCACAAAAGTATAGAGCCTGAGATAACTAATCCCATTGTGTCCATCAACCAAATTTAACAATTAGCAAGAACATTTGCTTTATATATTCCTTTTTCTTTTATGCTTAAGTATTTTACAGCCAAAGCACACATCTTGTTGTTGTTATTATTATTATTATTATTACTGAGATAGAGTCTTGATCTGTCGCACAGGCTGTAGTGCAATGGCATGATCTTGGCTAAATGCAACCCCCACCTCTCGGGTTCAAGCAATTCTTCTGCCTTAGCTTCCCGAGTAGTTGGGATTACAGGCACCCACCACCAACAACACACCCAGCTAATTTTTGTATTTTTAGTTGAGACGGGGTTTCACCATGTTGGTCAGGCTGGTCCTGTACCCCTGACCTTGGGTGATCCCCCCACCTCAGCCTCCCAAAATGCTAGGATTACAGGTATGAGCCACGATGCCTGGCAGCACACATCATATTATTATATCCCTGCATGCTTCCAAAACATCTCAAAATATATGACATTTTCTCATGTAACTATGATGCCTTTTGCACATCTGATAAAATTAACACCGGTTCCTTGATATTATGATTCCAGTTCACATTCGAAGTTCCCAATTATCTTTTAAAAGTTCTCTTATGTTGATTTGTTCAAAGGAGGATCTAAACAAAGTCCACATGTTATGTTTTCTTATTGAACTTCTTAAACCTAATCTCCTCTCATTTTTTTTCTATTCCCATCTTTCCCCAAGACCTAAGGTCAGTTTTCCAGTAGAATGCCATTTATTCTGTTTGCTTCTCTGTTATGCCATTTTACTTGTTTTCTGTCCCTGTATTTCCTATAAGCTGGAAATTCTAAGGCATGTTCATACTTGGGTTCAACACCTTGGGTAACCTTACTTCGTATATGATTCTGTGTACTTCATAAAACTTTACCTCTAGGGGAATATCTGCTTGACTCACTCTAAATAATGTTGTTTCTATCCTACCAACTTATTCCCTTTCATTCTTCTACTAGTTAGGAGCTTATTTCTATCCTTTTAGTGACTACCTTTAACTGTTAGATTATCTACTTAAGCCTTTAGTTAATTAATTCTTCATTCTCTTCCCAAGAAAAACAAGAAAATTAGAATACTGTAAATTTGAACTTCTGTCCCTACCACTCCTGATGCTATCTAGGAATTTGATTCTCCCTTGTTTTCAAACATCTCCCATAGAGAGAATGTTATTATTTTTAGAGCTAATATTTGTGTATTATCAACATATTTACCATTGCCTTGTTCTCTCTTGCTCCTTGCATTGTGTACCTTCCTCCGAGTTCCATTTTCTTCTTAGAAAAATAAAACACATCCATTAGTAGTTTCTTTCTTGTTTTGTTTTGGTTCGGTTCAGAAGCGGTCTGCAAGTAGCAATTCTTTTCAATCTTCAAACTTTGAAAATGACATTTTATTTTCTCCATGAAATTATAGTTTCACTTGTTCTAGAATTGTAGATAGACATTATTCTCCTTTATAACTCAAAGCCTTTTTATTTTCTTATGGAATATAGCTTTGATAATGAGTCATTTATTTTCAGTCTTATTATTGGGATTTCATAGGTCATCTGTCTTTGCAAGTGCTTTTAAAAATTCTTTCTGTCTTTGAAGTTTTGCATTTTCATAATGCCATGTCTGGTTTAGAAATTGTTTTGTTTTTCTTCTTCAGGAATTGCTATACTCCTTTGATCTCAATACTCATCTTATTTAAAATTCTGAGAAGTTATCTACCATTATGTCTTCAAACACTACTTCTCTCCTGTTCTTTCTATCCTATCCTTATGAAATTATCATATTAAAGTGCCTCATTTTATCTTTTGTATCTCTCTGAGCTTCTTTTTCACATTTTTCACTTTTTTCCTTTCTCTGCTGCCTTCTGAGTGATTTCCAAGATACATCTTTTAATATTATTTTTTATCTCTATGTAACCATCCAATAATTTATACCACATCTATGAAACTATTAATGGAGATTATGTCAAAGTGTGTGTTTTTCATTTCTAAAATTTTCTATTTGTTCATTCCCAAGTTTTCTTTTACAGTTTTCATAATAGTAATTCTTTCTTTGGAATGTCTTTTTTAATGTTATATAATTCATGGTTATTGAGGTATGCTTTTTGTAATTTCTCTGATTTGTTCTCATAACTGTTAACTTTTAAAGATGGAATTAGAAATTGTTTTCCAAGGAGTTTCCACGTGATTGGAGCTGAGATGAGTTTCCTTATGTGACAGTTTCATATTTATGTCTATGATTGCCCAAGATCCCTGTGTCCAATCATGCTATAAGCTATTTAGCTAGGAGTTCCCACACCACACAGAAAAGGGGAACTGGAGATCCACATCTATAGGTGAAAGCTTCATGGTCCATTTTTCCCCATGTTCTGAACACTGACCAGCTTCCTTACTACTTCTTTCAAGCTGGGAGTTGGAGACTTGTCTCCAGTTCACAAATGGAGCTGGCTTGAGAGACTCCCAGCTTTACTCAAGTGCCCTCAGTTCTAGTTCTTTACTTTGCTGTGGACCTTATCAAACTTCAATGAAATCTTGATTTTTAAATGCATTCTTCCACCATTATTTACATTAAAAGGAAAGAAAATATTATTTTTGATAACTGGGTTATCACATTTCAATTTCAATCAGAAATTTAAAAATTAAATGAAGTTTTTTTTAAAATGTAATAAATGTTAATGTGGAAAGCATAGTTTTAACTTTACAGTTTTCAAGGGGAAACTCCATTCCTAGGATTGTTCATGGAAAACAGGGAGAAGGACTAAAAAGTTGCTGATGCCACCTGAGAAGTAAGAAGACCTGGTAAACTGTGGTGTCACAAGTTCCAAAATCTAACTTTGGGGCTCTTTGGACTATGAAGTTTACAAACTTATCAGCTTCTCAGGGTTTTAGCTTTCTATGTGTCAAGTCAAAAAGGTAGGTAGGTAGGTAGGTACCTAAGTAGGTAGGTAGGTAGATAGATAGGTAAATAAATTATAAATTAATAAATTAATCTGAGGCATGATGTCACCAACATGGCAGAATAGAAAGCTCCTGACTCTCCCTCCACCCACTGATGCTCTAAATGAACATCTATCTATGGGTCAATTCCATATAGGAGAAAGTCAGAGACCAGTGGAGAAACTCCTACCCAATGAGCAACTGAGGAAACATACACATCAAGTGGGTAGAAAAAGCCAAGGCACCTTCGAGTATATACCCCCACCTTGGGCACTGTGCTACAAAATTGAGAAAGGAATTTCTAACACCCAGTTTCCTCTGTGGAGAGGAGCATCTGGACTTCACATATCAGGCTCAAACCTAAAGTTTCCCCGCATTTTGATTCTTAATTTGCTAGCTCCAAGAGCAGAGGGGATTGGACACATTCATGTACCTTAGACTGTGTTTAGACAAGTACACAGTACTTCCAGAGACTTCATTCCCCTGAAGCAGTGCAGACAAGGGACTTAGAAAACACAGCCCTCTGTTTTCTCCCCAGAATGAGGTTTATAAAACTCTTACAGTGGCAGTCTGACTTTTAACTAACTTGCATTGGGAAGTTAAACAGTCAGTTAATTAATAACTCACAACAAGCATGGGGAAAGTTTACATGCACATTGGGTCCCTCAACTACTGCAGCCTTTACCTAAGGACTGCATGCTAAATCTCTTGACTCTGGGAGCAGAAGCAACTAACATGCACACATCTCTACAGACTGTGGAAAAAGTCCATTTTAAAATGGTACGCAAGCACCCACAGGGATTTATCCCCCGGAGCAGTATAGAGAAGCGGCCCCAAAAACCATAACTCCCCGTTTCTCCCCAGAAGGAGTTTAGGACACATATCCAGAGCCCTGATTTTTAAAAGTACATCCCAATGGACTCCACTCAAAACCTAGTAGCTCTGAGGAAAGAAAGGACCAGGCATATGTGAGTCTCCAATGATCCCAAAACAACGAGGTGGTTTTAAATAGGCATCCAAACATTTCCAGGGGCTATAGTTCCTTAAAGCAATGTAGAAATGGGTCATAAATATGTATCTCTCACTGTCTCCCTAGAAAGAGATTATGACACACTCTCTTGGACTACTTGATGGTCTGATCTCCAATGAACATATATCAAAGAGCTAACAGGGCAAACAAAAAATAGCCCTTTGGTAATCGGAGCCAGAATTTGGCTCTTCATGAGGCTTCCTCCCAGATCATCCCAGAAATGAGTACAAGCCTACCTATTATTTCTGAAAGGATTTTGGCCATGTACCAAGTGCTACAACTTTAATAGCTTCCACCTAAGGGGCTGTTATCTCAATGCCTGAGAAACCTGAATACTTAACCAGGTATCCCTAGGCCAAGTCTGCATGCTCCCTATAGGACCGCAGCTGATGAACCCTTGAAAGTTCCACCTCTCGGCTGAAGGCCAACCAACCCAGCACACTAAACAAAAACACAACCAAGGACTCTCACAACGTCCACTGCACTCCCCTATGACTTCCACTGGAACAGGTGCTGGTATCCATGGCTGCAAGACCTGAAGACAAATCATATCACAGACTTTTTACAGATACTCCCCAGTAACAGCCAGGAACCCAGTAGCTTTGCTAGATGGCTAGACCCAGAAAAGTAAAAACAATCACTACAGTTTGCCTCTCAGGAAGCCCCTTCCTATGGGAAGGGGAAAGCACCACATCAAGGGAGCATCCCGTGGGACAAAAGAATCTGAACAGCATTGAATCCTAGATCTTCCCTCTGATATAGTCTACCCAAAAGAGAAGGAACCAGAAAAACAATTCTGATAATAAGGTTATCACAAAATAAGGTTCTGTAACACCACAAAGAATCACACCAGGTCACCAGCAATGGATCCAAACCAAAAAGAAATCTCTGAATTGCCAGAGAAAGAATTCAGGAGGTCAGTTAAGCTAATCAAGGAGGCACCAGAGAAAGGTAAAGTCTACCTTAAAAGAATCAAAGACATGATTCAGGATAGCAAAGGAAACTTCTTCAGCAAAATAGATAGCATAAATAAAAAAGAATTTTTAAAAATAAATAAAGGCTTTAAGAAGTTTGAGACTATGTTAAACATCCAAACTGAAAAATAATTGGTGTTCCCAAGGAAGAAGAGAAATCTAAAAATTTGGGAAACATATTTGAGGAAATAATCAAGGAAAACTTCCCCAGCCTTGCTAAAAATCTAGACATCAAAATACAAAAGCTCAAAGAACAATTGGGAAATTCATTGCAAAAAGATCCTCTTCTAGGTATAGTCATCAGGCTATCTAAACTCTAGATAAAGGACAGAATCTTCAGAGGCATGAGGCAAAAGCATCAGGTAACCTATAAAAAAAATTATCAGATTAACAGCAGATTTATCAGCAGAAACCCTACAAGCTAGAAGAGATTGGGGTCCTATTTTTAGC
This sequence comes from Saguinus oedipus, assembly GCA_031835075.1. Taxonomy (NCBI): domain Eukaryota; kingdom Metazoa; phylum Chordata; class Mammalia; order Primates; family Cebidae; genus Saguinus; species Saguinus oedipus. The sequence continues at coordinate 17,295,260 of CM063185.1, forward strand.
CTCCTTAAGCAAAACAATTATCAGCCAAGAATTCTGTATCCAGCAAAACTAAGCTTCATAAATAAAGAAAAGGTACAGTCTTTTCCAGACAAACAAATGCTGAGATGCTACCAAGCCAGCACTACAACTGCTAAAAGGAGCTCTAAATCTTGAAATAAACCCTCAAAATATACCAAAGTAGAACCTCCTTACAGCACACATCTCACAGGACCTATATAACGATAACACAATGGAAAAACAACAAACAACAACAACAACAAAAAAAAACACAATGTATTCAGGCAACAAACAGCACAATAAATAGAATAGTACCTCACATTTCCATACTGACATTGAATTCAAATGGTCTAAATGCTCCCCTTAAAAGATACCGAGGGGGAGGGACAGCTGGCGGGGGGAGCTGGGGAGGGATAGCCTGGGGAGAAATGCCAAGTGTGGGTGAAGGGGAGAGAGACAGCAAAACACACTGCCATGTGTGTACCTATGCAACTATCTTGCACGTTCTGCACATGTACCCCAAAACCTAAAATGCAATAAAAAATTAAAATTAAAAAAAAAAAGACACCGAATGACAGAATGAATAAGAATTGGTCAACGAACTTTCTGCTGTCTTCAGGAGACTCACCCAACACATAAGGACTCATATAAACTTAAGGTAAAAGGGTGGAAAATGATAATCCATGCAAATGGACACCAAAAGTGAGGAGGAGCAGCTATTCCTATGTCAAACAAGGCAAATTTGAAAGTGACAGCAGTTAAAAAAGACAAAGAGGGACATTATATAACGATAAAAGGTCTTGTCCAATAGGAAAATATCAAATTTCTAAATATATATGCACTTAACACTGGAGCTCCCAAATTTATAAAGCAATTACTACTACACCTAAGAAATGAGAAAGATGGCAACACAATAATAGCAGGGAACTTTAATACTCCACTGACTGCAATAGAAAACTAATCAAGACAGAAAGCTAAGAAAGAAACATAAACTATACCCTACAACAAATGGACTTAACAGATATTTACAGAACATTCTACCCAACAACTGCAGAATATACATTCTATTCATCAAAACATGGAGCATTCTCCAAGATAGACCATATGATAGGCCATAATACAAGTCTCAGTAAATTTACAAACATCAACATCAAGAACTTTCTCAGACCACAGTGGAATAAAATTGGAAATTAATTCCAAAAGGAATTAAAATCATGCAAATACATAGAAATTAAATAACCTGCCTCCATTGATTGTTGGGTCAACAATGAAATCAAGATGAAAATTTAAAAATGTATTTCAACTGAGTGATAATAGTGACAGAACCTCTCAAAACCTCTGGAATACAGCAAAAGCAGTGCTAAAAGAAAAGTTCATAGCGTTAAATGCCTACATGAAAACATCTGAAAGAGCACAAATAAACAATCTAAGGTCACACCTCACAGAACTGGAGAAACAAGAACAATCCAAACCCAAGCCCAGAGAAGAGAAGAAATAACAAAGATCAGGGCAGAACTAAATGAAATTGAAACAAACAAACAAAAAAAAACACAAAAGATAAATAAAACAAAAAGCTGTTTTTTTAAAAGGATAGAGTTAATGGACCATTAGCAAAAATAACCAAGAAAATAAGAGAGAAGATCCAAATAAGCTCAATTAGAAACAAAACAGAAGCTATTACAATTGATACCACAGAAATACAAATGATTATTCAGGGATACCATGAACACCTTTACACACATAAACTAGAATACCTACAGGAGATAAATTCCTGGCAATATACAACTCTTCTAGATTAAACCAGGAAGATACAGAATCTCTGAACAGACAAATAACAAGCAGCGAGATTGAAATGTTAAAAAACTTGCCAGTGGAAAAAAGCCCAGGACCAGATGGATTAACAACTGAATTCTATCAGACATTCACAGAAGAATTGGTGCCAATCCTATTGACACTACTCCAAAAGATAGAGAAAAAGGGAATCCTCCTTAATTCATTCTATGAAGCCAGTATCACCCTAATACCAAAACCAGGGAAGGACATAACACAAAAAGGAAACTACAAACCAATATCCCTGATAAACACAGATGCATAAATCTTCAACAAAATACTAGCAAACTGAATCCAATAGCATATCAAGAAGATAATCCACCATGATCAAGTGGGTTTTATACCAGAAATATAGGGATGGTTTAAAATATGTAAGTTAATAAATGTGATATGCCACATAAACAGAATTAAAGACAAAAATCTCATGATCATCTCAATAGACACAGAGAAAACATTTGATGAAACCCAGTATTGCTTTATGATTCAAAGTCTCAGCAAAATCAGCTTAGAAGGAACATGCCTTAAGGTAATAAAAGCCATCTATCACAAACCCACAGCCAACATTGTACTGAACAGGGAATAGTTTAAAGAATTCCCCCTGAGAACTGGAACAAGACAAGGATACACACTTTTATCATTTCTATTTAATGTACTACTGGAAGTCCTAGTCAGAGCAATGAGACAAGAGAAAGAAATAAAGGACATCCACATTGGTAAAGAGGAAGTCAAACTGTCGCTGTTTATTGATGATATGATCATATACCTGGAAAACCCTAAACACTCATCAAAAAGCTCCGAGAACTGGTAAATGAATTCAGCAAAGTTTCAGGATACAAAGTTAATGTACAAATTAGTAGCTCTAGTATACACCAACAGTGGCTATGGTGAGAATCAAATCAAGAACTCAACCTCTTTCACAATAGCTGCAAAAAATAATAATAATAATAATAATACTTAAGTATATACCTAACCAAGGATGTAAAAGACCTCTACAAGGAAAAATACGAAACACTGCTGACAGAAGTCACAGACAACACAAACAAATGGAAACACATCCCGTACTCACGGATGGGTAGGATCAATATTGCAAGAATGACCATACCGCCAAAAGCAATCTACAATTTAATGCAATTCCCATAAAAATACCACCACCATTCTTCAAAAAAACTAGAAAAAAAAATCCTAAAATTTATATAAAACCAAAAAACGAGCCTGCATAGCCAAAGCAAGACTGAGCTAAAAGAGCAAATCTGGAGGCATCACATTACCCAACTTCAAACTCTACTCTAAGGCCATAGTCATCGAAACAGTGCGGTACTGGTATAAAAACAGGCACATAGATCAACAGAACAGAATACAGAACCCAGAAATAAAGCCAAATACTTACAGCAAACTAATCTTTGACAAAGCAAACAAAACATAAAGTGGGGAGAGGACACTCTGTTCAACAAATGGTGCTGGGATAATGGCAAGGCGCATGTACAAGAATGAAACTAGATCCTCATCTCTCACCTTATATAAAAATCAACTCAAGATCGGTCAAATGGATCAGACTTAAAACTAAGACCTGAAACCATAAAGATTCTAGAAGATAACATTAGAAAAACCCTTCTAGACATTGGCTTAGGCAAAGGCTTTATGACTGAAAACCCAAAAGCAAATGCAACAAAAACAATGATAAATAGATGGGACTTAATTAAACTAAAAGGCTTCTACACAGCAAAAGAAATAATCAAGAGAGTTAACAGACAACCCACAGAGTGGGAGAAAATGTTCACAATCTATACATCTGACAAAGAACTAATGACCAGGATCTACAAAGAACTCAAACAAATCAGCAAGAAAAAAGCAAACAATCCCATCAAAAAGTGGGCTAAGAATATGAATAGACAATTCCCAAAAGAAGATATACAAATGGCCAATAAGTGTATGGGAAAATGTTCATCATCACTAATGATCAGGGAAATGCAAATCAAAACCACCATACAATACCACCTCACTCCCGAAGGAGTAGCCGTAATCAAAAAATGATAGATGTTGGCATTGATGTGGGAAAAAGAGAACATTCTTACACTGTTGGTGGGAATGTAAACTAGTACAATCACTATTGAAAACTGTGGAGATTCCTTTAAGAACTAAAAACAGATATGACATTTTATCCAGCAATCCCACTCCTGGGTATCTACCCAAAGGAAAAGAAGTCATTATATGAAAAAGATGCTTGTACATGCATGTTTATAGTAGCACAATTTGCAGTTGCAAAAATATGAGACTGGCCCAAATGAGTGGATAAAAAAAATTATATATATACACACACACATACACACACACACACACCATTAAATATTATTCAGCCATAAAAAGGAATAAAATAATGACTGGCATTCACAGCAACCTGGATGGAACTGGAGACCATTATTCTAAGTGAAGTAACTCAAGAATGAAAAACCAACATTGTGTGTTCTCACCATGAAAACACAAAGGCATAATAGTGATACAATGGACTTTGGGAACTTGGCAGAAAGAGTGGGAGGAGGATAAGTAGTAAAAGACTACACACTGCATACAGTATATATTGATTGGATGGTGGGTACACAAAAATCTCAGAAATCACCACCAAAGAACTTATTCATGTAACCAAACCCCACCTGTTCCCCAAAAACCTATTGAAATAAAAAGTTTAAAAAAGCAAGAAAGAAGGAAGGAACAAAAGATCTACAAAACCACCATACACAATGAACAAAATGGCAGGAGTCAGTTCATACCTATCCATAATAATCTTGAATGTAACTGGATTAAAATCCACAATTAAAAGATATAAAGTGGCTGAATGTATTTTTTTTTTTAACAGCAAGACACAACGACAGTTGGGGAATTGGTTCCCAGGACCCCCATAGACACCAAAATTCATGTCACGTTCATGTACCTTATATAATCGGGTGTAGTATTTGCATATAACCTATGTATGTCATCTTGTACACTTTAAATTATTCCTAGATTACTTACAACAGTGAAAAAGCCTACAGAACGAAAGAACGAAATCCTGTCATTTGTGGAAACATGAATGAGTCTGGAGGACATTACGTTAAGTGCCAGACACAGAAAGACAAATAACACATGTTCTCATTCATATGTGGGAGCTAAAAAACTTAATCTCATAAAATTAGAAAGTGGAATAGTAGTTGCCAGAGGCTTGATGGGTACAAATTTACAGTGAGATAGGAAAAACAAATTCTAGAGTTCTACAGCACAGGTAGTTAACTGTAGTTAACAATATTTATTGCATATTTCAAAACACCTAGAAGAATTTTGAATGTTAACAACATGAAGAAATCATAATTGTTTGAGATCATGGATATGCCAGCTACCCTTACTTGATCATCACATATGTGTATCAAATATTACATGTATCCCAAAACATGTACAATTATTATGCATCAATTAAAATTTTTAAAAAGTTAAAATTTAAAAAGGCATCTGGTTTCCCAAATTTCTATAAAGAAAGGTAAATCTCTTTCTTTATGTATAATATCAATGCCACAATCTTTTCTGTCATACTTCCTAATATAAGAATAAACGTTTGGTGGCCGCAGGCAAGATGGCTGAATAGGAACAACTCCATTCTGCAGTTCCCAGCGAGATCAATGCAGAAGGTGGGGGATTTCTGCATTTCCAACTGAGTGGTGCCTAGAACACCAGCAAAACAGAACTGTTCAGTCCCCTGGAAAGGGGGCTGAAACCAGGGAGCCGAGCGGCCTAGCTCGGTGGATCCCATTCCCACAGAGCCTAGTAAGCCAAGATACACTGGCTTGAAATTCTGCTAGCACAGCAGTCTGGGACGCTCTAGCTTGGTGCAGGGAGGGGCATAACTATTACTGGGGCTTGAGTAGGCGGTTTTCCCCTCACAGTGTAAACAAAGCCACTGGAAAGTTTCAACTGGGCAGAGCCCTCTGCAGCTCAGCGAAGCCACTGTAGCCAGACTGCGGCTAGAGTCCTCCTCTCTGGGCAGAGCATCTCTGAAAAAAATGGCAGAAGCTCCAGTCAAGGGCTTATAGATAAAACTGCCATCTCCTGGGACAGAGTACCTAGGGGAAGGGGTGACAATGGGCACAGCTTCAGCAGACTTATATGTCCCTGCCTGCTGGTTCTGTGCAGTGGATCTCCCAGCACAGCACTCAAGCTCTGCTAAGGGTCAGACTGCCTCCTCAAGTGAATAGCTGACCCCTGTGTCTCCTGACTGGGAGATGCCTCCCCTCGAGCCAACAGATACCTCATATAGGAGAGCTCCAGCTGGCATCTGGTGGGTGCCCCTCTGGGATGAAGCTTCAGAGGAAGGAACAGGCAGCAATCTTTGATGTTATGCAGCCTTCATTGGTGATACCCAGGAAAACAGGCTCTGGAGTGAACCCCGAGCAAACTACAGCAGACCTGCAGCACAGAGGCCTGTTAGAAGAAAAACTAATAGAAAGGAATAGCATCAATATCAGCAAAAAGAATACCACCCAAAACCTCCATCTGAAGGTCATTAACAGCAAAGACAACAGGTAGATAAATCAACAAAGATAAGGAGAAACCAGTGCAAAAAGGCTGAAAAGTCCAAAAACACCTCTTCTCCTCCAAAGGATCACAACTCCTCACCAGCAAGAAAACAAAACTGGACAAAGAATGAGTTTGATGAACTGACAGAAGAGGTGAGTAATAACAGACTCCTCCAAGTGAAAAGAGCGTGTTCTAACCCAATACAAGGAAGATAAGAACCTTGAAAAACTGTTAGACAAATTGCTAACTAGAATAACTAGCTTAGAGAAGAACAAAAATAGCCTGCTAGAGCTGGAGAACTTCATGAAGCATATGCAAGTATCAATAGCCAAATCAATCAAGCAGAAGAAAGGATATCAGAGATTGAAAATCAACTCCATGAAATAAAGTGAGAAGATAAGATTAGAGGAAAAAGGGTGAAAAGAAATGAACAAATCCTCCAGGAAATGTGGGCCTATGTGAAAAGACCAAATGAAAAGACCAAACATATATTTGATTGGTGTACATGAAAGTGATGGGGAGAAGGAAACCAAGTTGGAAAACATACTTCAGGATATTATCCAGGAGAACTTCCCCAACTAGCAAGACAGGCGAATATTCAAATTTAGGAAATACAGAGAATACCACAAAGATACTCCTCAAGAAGAGCAACCCCAAGTCACATAACTGTCAGATTCACCAAGGCTGAAATGGAGAAAACAATGTTAAGGGCAGCCAGAGAGAAAGGTCAGATTACCTACAAAGGGAAGCCCATGAGACTGACAGCAGATCTTTTGGCAGAAACCCTACAAGCCAGAAGAGAGTGGGGACCGATATTCAGCATTCTTAAAGAAAAGAATTTTCAGCCCAGAATTTCATATCCAGCCAAACTTAGCTTCATAAGCAAAGGAGAAATAAAATCCTTTACAGACAAGTAAATGCTAAGAGACTTTGTCACCACCAGGCCTGCCTTACAAGAGCTTCTGAAGGAAGGACTAAACATGAAAAGGAATGACTGGTACCAGCCACTGCAAAAAACATACCAAATTGTAAATACCATCAACACTACGAAGAAACTGCATCAACTAATAAACAAAACCACCAGCTAGCATCATAATGCAAGAATCTAATTCACACATAACAATATTAACCTTAAGTGTGAATGGGCTAAATGCCACAATTAAAAGACAGACTGGCAAACTGGATAAAGAGTCAAGACCTATCTGTGTGCTGTATTCAGGAGACCCATCTTACATGTAAAGACACACATAGGCTCAAAATAAAGGGATAGAGTAATATTTAGCAAACAAGTGGAAAGCCAAAAAAAAAAAAAAACAAAAACAAAAAAAAACTAGGGGCTGGAATCCTAGTCTCTCATGAAACAGACTTTAAACCAAAAGAAAAAGATCGAAAAAGACAATGAAGGCATTATATAATGGTAAAGGGATCAATGCAACAAGAAGAACTATCCTAAATATATATGAATCCAATACGGGAGCACCCAGATTCATGAAGCAAATTTTTAGAGACCTACAAAGAGACTTAGACTCCCACACAGTAATAATAGGAGACAATAACATCCTACTGTCAATATTAGACCAATGAGACAAAATTAATAAGCATATTCAGGACTTGAACTCACCTCTCGACCAAGTGGACCTAATAAATGGCTATAGAACTCTCCACCCCAAATTGACAGAATACACATTCTTCTCAGCATCACATTGCACTTATTCTAAAATTGACCACACAATTGCAAGTAAAACACTCATCAGCAAAGCAAAAGAATGGAAATCATAGCGAACAGTCTCTCAGAACACAGTGCAATCAAATTAGAACTCAGGATTAAGAAAGTCACTCAAAACTTCAAAGCTATATGGAAACTGAACAAACAACTCCTGAATGACTACTGGGTGAATAATGAAATGAAGGCAGAAATAAATAAATTCTTTGAAACCATCTCACACCTGTTAGAAGGGTGATCATTAAAAAGTCAGGAAACAACAGATGCTGGAGACAATGTGGAGAAACAGGAATGCTTTTACACTGTTGGTGGGAGTGTAAATTAGTTCAACTATTGTGGAAGACAGTGTGGTGATTCCTCAAGGATCTAGAACCAGAAATACCATTTGACCCAGCAATCTCATTACTGGGTATATACTCAAAAAATTATAAATCATTCTACTATAAAGACACATGCACACATATGTTTACTGCAGCACTGTTCACAATAGCAAAGACTTGGAACCAACCCAGATGCTCATCAATGATAGACTGGATAAAGAAAATGTGGCACATATCCACCATGGAATACTATGCAACCATAAAAAAGGATGAATTCATGTCCTTTGCAGGGACATGGATGAATCTGGAAACCATCATTCTCAGCAAACTAACACAAGAGCAGAAAACCAAACACCACATGTTCTCACTCATAAGTGGGAGTTGAACAAGGAAAACACATGGACACAGGGAGGGGAACATCACACATTGGGGCCTGTCAGGGGGTGTGGGGCTAGGAGAGGGATAGCTTTAGGAGAAATACCTAATGTAAATGACAGGGTGATGGATGTAGCAAGCCACCATGGCACGCATACCTATGTAACAAACCTCCATGTTCTGCACACGTACCTTAGAGCTTAAAGTATAATTAAAAAAAAAAAAGTTTGGGGGATGTAAGACATAAAATAAAGCCATATAAAGTGAGGCTGCTTTAGACCAAGTCTACTCTAGGTTTTTGTTCTTAAAGTGCCTCTTACTTAACTGGAACCAGATTGAGAGGAAAACAGAATTTTCTAAACTCTGGGGGCTACAGTATTCTACAATTAGCATTTCTCAACGAGATCCTACAATAATACCATTTTGAATTTGTGGTCTTGGTCACTCTTGTCATAGAGTAAAAAAAAAAGGTCATCTAAACTAGTTCTTTTAGCCTTAAAGGATCAACTTCCTACATATTTTTCCCTTTACATAAGACCAACTCCTTCATGGGACAGGTTTAGCTTTGAGATTTCAGCATATATTTCCTATTTGGAAGAAACAGCAGATAAAATGTAAGTTCATTTTACCTAAGCAAAAACATTAATCAGTTTGTTGACACCATAGAAGCATCAACCCAATAGTGTGTGAAGACCAAAATGTAATAAATGGTGGGCCTTCTTTTGAAAAGCAATTAGGAGTAATCTAATACCTATGAGTTAATCTATATGAAGGGTTTAATTTGGGCAGCCTTCCATTCTGCCTTCCATTCCTTCCTCTAATTGAGCAACTAAATACATTAGTCAGCAAGGCTAAGCCTTCTAGGGTGAAATGTTTTGTGGTGCTAATTATTCTATTTCATTTCCAGGATGTTAACAGGACATTCGAAGATGATTTTTAAAATAATAAGACATTACCCCTTCGGAAGAAAAGCAGATTAGGGACTTCCAGCAAGTCCATTGCTAAACATGATCACTGAAATTTAATATCTTAAAAGCATTTCCTTCTTAAGATGTGGTCATTTTAAAAAAAGCTTTTCAGGGAAACACTCCTGTCTGGGGCCCAGAAAAAGAGGCTAGCAGTGAGGCCAATTCTAATCTCCAGTGGATGAAAGGTGTCCAGGGATTCTCCATGCACAGAGAGAAAAGTCAATCATTATCTGCTGACTGAATCATAAATTCAGCAGGGATGAAGATGGAATTTGAAGTAAAGGACTTGGACAATCTTTAAATATTTTGACAGTTACCCCTGCTGTCAGCTGGATTTTTCACCTTCAGATGTTGTTACTTGACAATACCATCTGCCTCGAGTATGAGGGCTTTATTATTTTCTGTGGTCAGGCCAATTTTCCAGATGCTTCCTCCTCCTTAAAAGTTAGCAAGGAAAAATAAATGAATACAACCAAGCACAAAGAAGACTGCCTGTCCAGCAGCTACCGCTGTAGCAATCTGACCTTCTAGAACACTGATGCTTTACTTTCTTTCCTGCCCAGTAAAGATGGGCAACCAGTCTGTCAAAAGAATGCCATTCTAAGACATGTAGAAGAGGGAGGGTATCTGTCTTCCTGGAACTTAAGATCTAGTGGGAGAAAGATGGACAAGCAGGTAAATAAATCATGTCAGACAGTAGTAAGTGTTATGAAGAATAAAAGTAGTTGTAATAAGACACAGTAACAGGGATGGAAGTGGGTGGCTATTTCAGATAGAAGGATCAAGAAAACCTTCTTATGGGAAGTATGACATTTGAGACAAAAACTGAAAGATAAATAGTAGCCAAACTACTTTTAACACTTTAGAATGCTTTTTACAGTTTTTTTAGATGTGCTTATATAATTTGTTTTTTGGTAGTTTTACTGTACATTTATTTTTAAAGAAAAAGAAAACAAAAGCCAGACAAATCCAAGTTTTCCAGGCAAATAAATTTAAATATTTATCATATCTGATATTATAATCTTCTATATGTTTTTAATTAAATTATTTCTACCTGCTTTATGTTATTTGATTTGATTAAATGTCCCCTATTATTCATCATGCAAATCTCTCCTAAGCTAAAATAAAAACAAACATTAAGAAACAAATGTTTACCTTGTAATGTAAAAAAAGAAAAAACCAAGGTGTTTTTTAATGCTATTCTGTGCTTAAACATTGGCACAGTTGTTTCTCAAAACCGGTAGTAGCCTCAAGAAGTTTAATGATTCTGGTCCTGATATTTTTTGCCATATTTGTTACACAGCGATAGTATTTATGAGACTGAAGTAGCTGACACATATTTGTAGTCTCTGTATAATTTTGAACACAGTTATAAAAATTTAGTTTATGGATTAACTCTGTACCCTGCCATCTTTTAGCCTGACTGTTTTTACTTGGAATAAAAGATATATCCCTTAGGGTCAAGATCCATAATTCCAGAATATTCTCAGGCATCTGTTTCAGGTACAGGGTAAAGTTAGACTGGAAATAAGACATTATTAAGTAAAAGAAGCTTCTTTTGCTTTACCCATTTCCCAAGGGCTCTGTTTGTAAAAGGAGTACAGACCAGAAATCCTGTGCCTTGCTGAATTCTTTCCATGGTGCCATCCTATTGCTGAGCTTTCGTTTCCTCATTTTTTAAATGAGGACCAAAACATCTGCCCTATCACGACTTACAAGAGTGATTTACAAATTTAGTGAAATTTATGTTTTGTGGGTTATAAAGTATTTTGATACTTTATAAAGTATATCAACATACTTTGATACTTTAAAATATTTTGATACTTTATAAAGTATATCAAAATACTTTATAACCCACAAAACATAAATTTCTATAATGCTAGCCACTTTGAATTGAACATCGTCTAGATTCTAGAAATAGTACTGGAAGCTTTTCATATATAGTGTTATCTCTTAATTCTCAACACAACCCCTCAGTTTTTATAATTACATTCAGTGTATAAATGAGTTAAGAGAAGTGCAAAAGAATTTAGGTAATTTGATAAAGGTCAGAAAGCTAGAAGGGGCAGAGTTGGGATTCAATCCAAGATTGCTTTCAAGCAGAGCCTTCACTTTTCCTTTCTACTCAGAGCTAACACCATAGCCTTATTTAATATCCTTAAGAATGGTAGGTGAGACTAAGAAAACTTGGGATGGGGAGGACTGAATAAACTGCTTCGACGAAGAAAACACTCTGATAAAATCTATGCTGTATTTTAGAATCCCTGGGCTTCATATATTGTTTTAGAGTTTTTATTAATCAACTATAAGATGAAAAGTGAAAAATGTTCACATGCAAAAAAATATGATATGCCATTCCACCCAAGCTTATATTTAAAAATTCCACTCTATTCATTTTATCAAGCATATAAATAAATCATAAATATTAAATAAGAAAAACAAAGACTTTCTTTGCTTTGGGAAAACAGCTGAGGAACAACAAAAAATCATTTTTAGAGATACAGAAAAAAAGTTGTTTATACAGTAGCCAATATGCCCTCATTAGACATTAAGACACATTTCTGTTTGTAACTTTAATACAGCCGTAGTATTACTATTTATAAAAATCAAGTCTCCCAGTAAAAACTGAGTATTTTACCACACTAATCTTCAAATTGTATCACTAAAAATGTAGTTATTATACACACCAGTTTCTAATCTCTTAGAACATCCTGCACAATAGATTTTAATCACTGGAATAAATAATTGCTCCAAAAAGCAGTACTGCCTCAATTACAATATGATTTGCCAGTCAGTGTTCCTGTTTTCCAGTAATAAGATTTCATGAGCAGAAATACTCAGCTCCTTGTGTTTTCATCAGTCAAGAGAACATTTCAGGGCCGGGCACAGTGGCTCACACCTGTAATCCCAGCACTTTGGGAGGCCAAGCAGGACGGATCGCTTGAGGTCAGAGTTTGAGACCAGCCTGGCCAACAAGGTAAAAACCCATATATACTAAAAATACAAAAAAAAAAAAAATTAGCTGGGTGTGGTGGCAGGCACCTGTAATCCCAGCTACTTGGGAGGCTGAGGCAGGAGAATTGCTTGAACCCAGGAGGTGGAGGTTGCAGTGAGCCAAGACCATACCACTGCACTCCAGCGAGGGCAACAGAGCAAGAATACATCTAAAAAAAAATTTTTTTTAAAGAGATAGCTGTCATCCCATTTCAAATTAAGCCATTGGAGAATAAGAAATTTAAAAAAAAAGAGATAACATTTCTGAGCAGCTCCCATGCAAACATTTTTTAACAGGTTGACACAGATCTGTAGTCTTCGCCCCTCACAATGGCACTGCCAGACACAGTCATATGAGCTCCTACCTCTGCACCCTTATGGACAGTGTCAGGACCCACTTCACCATCACCTCTATATCCAAAGATAGGAGCTAAGCCCTTAACCAGTGAACCTCTGGCATCATGTCTTTCATAAATTTCTGTTCTCCAAATCCTGGTTCCATTGTCATTACCAAGACCATATCTATTTTATTAGCTCACAATGCCAAATACTCAACTGTAGTTCCCAGTTTAATGGCAAGGCCAACATTCATCCCTTCCTCCCAAATGTCTTCAATCAGAGCCCTTGGCTTCTCAGTAGCCTCAAGATGAAAGGTGTACTGATCGGTGCCTGCTGCAGCCATTGGCTTTCTCCACTGTTTACTGCCTGGACACTCTCTTGTGCATGTCAAAGAAAGGGTCCTGACCTAGCTGATTTCGAAGGCTTTTTACCACAGTGTGGCCAAATGTGATATTGGGAACAAACTGCAAAAAGCTGACCTTCCTAAAGAGCAGAGTGCCTGTTCGTTACATCCAGCCACAGATAATCAAACACAGAGTCTATAATCTGGAAACACCTGTTCCCTAAATTGGCCAGGCTGCTGTTGAGGATAGGTGGGCCAATCTTGCAATCCATCACCGTAGTTTGGGCTTCTATAATGTCTTTTTGATCTATTATGAAAGTATATTTAAATATTCTTCCATAGCATAATTTTAACACTTTATTTGAAGAGAAATGAACACACTAAGAAATTAGCCATCACCTGTAATCCCTCCATGCAAAAAGCAATCATATAATGAAGCTAAAGTTCCCCTTTCTTCTGCCTCTTTTATCTTTCCAATCCCTATGCCCCTGTTCCTACTTTCATTGCCGGGCCAGGGAAATTGCTTGTAACAATCTGGTTGATGACTGAATTACTGACGAGCATTCTGTATTGACATGCTCATATTTAATTCAAATGTGGTAGATCATTCAAAAAGGCTTAAGATTATCTCATTGTTCTTTTCGCTGGGTGTAATTTTACCTTTCCTGTGCAAAAGCCAATGCAAGTCCCAAAGGCTGCAGACTGTCCTCAGTTCCCTTTGAATTGTGTAAGTGAAAGGCAAGCTCCAAATAAACCGTGGCTCCCTGTACAGCAGTAATAATGCAGAATGATAGACCATGAGGTATGTGCCCAATAGTCAGCAAAAGATTTTACATACATCCTTATTTAATCCACACAAGACAAAACTATCCCATACTGTCTATCTCGTCTCTGTAAATGTCCCTATTTTAGAAGTGAGGCTCAGAGATTAAGTAAATTGCCCAACCTCACACAGTAAGAGACACACAAAAGTTTATGTTCAGGTCTGGCCAATTTCATCAGCCCTGCTCTAGATTAGGGGTTAGCCAACTACAGCCCAAACCAGCTCACCACTAGTTCTTGTATAGCCTGAGAGCTAAGAATGAATTTTACATTTTCTAATGGTAGGGGGAAAAAAAAGAATAGTCTTTTGTGACTTACAAAAATTAAATAAAACTCCAATTTCAGTGTCCATACATGGTTTTATTGGGCCATAGCCACAATCTTTATTATGTATTATCTATGGCTGCTTTCACAGTACAACAGCAGAGCTAAATAGTTGGATAGTTGTAACAGAGATGAACTATCCTGCAAAAGCTATGTTCACTTCATAATTTAGGAAAAAGTTTTCCAACCCATATTCTAGATAGCCAAGCACCACATGGGCAGCAAATGAGCAATAGGCTTTATTATACTCAGTTTAATTAGAAAAATTGAGTTACTGCAATATCTTCGTATTAGATGGTTTGATATAGGAATCAGGACTTTATAGGAAAGTTGAAGTAGCTAGAAGAGTGAAAATCTGGAGGCTTCAGCTGGAGGGTCAGGGAAACTGCCACTGTAATTTCAGCTTGAAATACCAGAGTTGGTGAGGAAAGTAGGGCTCATGGGGAACTCCAAGGAACCACTAATTCTGGTTTCACAACCTAAAAAGGGAGCTCAGGAATTGCTCTGCAAAGCAAACTTGTCTGGCAGTCAAGAGCTCACAGAAATGATGGCTTCTTTTCAGTCTTGCTTTCCAAATCTCTGCAAGTTCCTGCCAGTGGTAGACACTAACTCTGACCTACAGAGGAAAAGATATTCTGTGAAACAGGCACAGTCATAGAACAAAATGATTGTGTAGATTTGACAGCATAATCCAGCACGTGCCCCAAACACTGCTTGGCAATTCCATAAGCACTATTTCTCGTACCTGCAAAGAGCCTGCCATCTTGCCTGTAGTAGAGATGTGAATTGGGGCCCTAGGATACCCATGGCAGGTCATGATGTAACCTTCTTACCCCATGTCTGCTAGGTGGGGCAGGTTTGCTTGCCTGGCCTTCTATAGTACCCCTTATTCACAATACCTGTGCTTTTTCTCCTTTGGGATTGGAACCAGACTTGAACCCCAAACTATTCAACTGAGTATCCAGTATTTTACTATCTTCATTGTCAGACTGTATTCACTGTCATTAAAAGGGACTTACCCTTAAATAGTGCGGACTTCTGCCTTTGAGTTGTGCTGGGTGCCCTATAAACTTCATCTCACTTAATACACTCAATAACCCTTCCAGGTAGGGGGTTTAACCTCTTTTTACAGATGAGGAAACTAAACTTTGACGAGATTAAGAAAATTGCTCAACTTCACAGTGTAAATAGTGAAGCCAGGCTTGAATCTCTGTTCTGTATGATTCCCAAACCCAATACATGATGCTTTGTGCCACAGCCAATTTTTTCCCAGACTCTGTTTCCAGAATGCTCCTCTTCACTGTGGATTACAAATTGAAGAACATTTTTTTTTTATTTTGCTGGTAATCTAATTGCCCACAACCATGTTCTCATTCTCCCTCCCTCAAACTAAACCCTTGAAAACTTCCATATTCAAATTGATTTCACTAAACCTTAGATCATGTTAACTACTGAATTTTCCTAGATAGGTGTGGGGATCAGATATATTGTCTTTCCAGTTCTTTTTTAGCAACCCTGAATCAGTCAACCCATCTGCCCTACTAGTTATCAACACACAGCATAGTCCAGGGTGTTCCTATGACAACAAAAAGCTGCCCTAATACGTAATCTCCTTTCCTACAGTAGGTAAGTATAGGGTAAGAACTCAAGTGTGGACTCATGAGACTACCTGTTTTTAACCCAGGTTCTATCAATTACCACATGTGCATGACCTAACCCCTGTGCCTCAGTGTTCTCCTCGATAAAAAGGAGATAGTAATCTTACCTACTTTATACAATTGCTGTGAGGATTAAGCAAATTCAGACAATCAAATAACTTACTGCAATGGGATATTTAATATAAGCACACACCATTGGCTATGTTCATGATTATTATCTTCATAAATCAGAAACATCAAAAACACTTGCTTTTCAAAATGATGCACAGACACTTTCCTACCTAAGCCAATTTGAACAATGGCCTCTGGTCTGATGAAGTGGTTTCTCAGTATAATAATGATAAAAATAATTAATAGTAGTTAGCCAGTATGGTGCCTTGTAATTTTGAAATAGATTTCTCATTAATCATAAGCATGCACAATTATTTTTGTTCATGGCCTGAATCTCCAGTTAATGGATTCTGAACCGAGGCTGTGTCAGACCAGCCAGAAGGTGTGTGGATTTGTGAAGAAGCAGAAAAGAGTTCGGAAAGCTGGTGTTCAATTGCTAATGCACCTGGGACTCCGTGTAGCTGATCTGCATGCTAATTGCCTTACCAGAAACTAGCTTATGCAGAACAGACGCAAGCAATATTACAGCATCAATGACTCTCTTTCCTTATCCCTCTCTCCCTTTCCCCCATCTCTTCTTGATGTCTATCTCCATCATGCAATCTCTTTGTCACCAGAAAAGAGAAACATTGCACCCTGTCCCCAAAACGAAGCAAGAAATCTGAAAATGTTGAGTCTTTTATGGAGTCTCCACAGCTGGAAAGTAATTGTCAGAATAACCCTTGGGATCCAGGCACACTAAAATGGCTTTTGCCTGAGAGTTACATGGTCAGATTTGCATTATAGAAAGATTCTCCTGGAAACATAGAGAAAGGGATTGAAGAGGGACTAAACTGAAAGCAGGGAGTATCTGTTACAGTAATCTAGGGTAATATTATAGTGGTCTGTACAAGGTGCTGTTAAATGGAAAGAAATGGATACTTGGAGGCATTTAAGAATTAGATCTAAAGGCTAATTGGATAAGGAATTGAGAAAAAGGAGAAGTCAAAGGTGATCCCCAAGTGCTTGTCACAGGCAACTGGATCCTCTGGGTCTAGAGATAATTAGTAACATAAATTATTTGATTAGACAGCCTCATATACCCAATTCATTAACATAATGAGTTAATATATTCCTATTAGTACAGGAATGCATAAGTTAATGTATTCCTATTAATGCTGAGACTACCGCCCCATAAAACATTCGAATATGAGAAAATTATTGACAGGAGTACTCAGGAAACAATCATCAGCTGTGCCAGGAACCGGGGAAGATACAGAGATGAATAAGACATGTAATACAACATATATAAAACATAATTTCTAAGTTTCATAATAAGGTAAAAACTTGATTAAGTCTATATAGAAATATAGGGAGACAGAAAATTAACTTCAATCTGGCAAAGTAAACAGTGGCTTCAGAAAAAAAAAAATGTAGAATTTAAACTGTTCCTTGAAGAATGAGCAAAATTTCAACAGCAAAGACATTCCATATGATGAAATGGTTTGAGCAAAAACTCACAAATATGTAAATGTGCTCACCATATCCCAGGAATGCTGAGTACTATTTTTCTTCTAATCTTTGACATAAGATGCACTATCAACATAATAGGATCCGGGAAATGTTGCAGAGAGAAATATATTAAATTACATTCCAGTTTTGAAATGCATCTTATTTGAGTTCATAAAGGAAAAAATGTGTATCTTGGGATCAATGAAAGCTAAGTGTGACACAGGAAACATATTTTTCAGGGGAAGTTAAAGTAAGAGAAAAGTCTGGAAGCAGGAGTTTATATTTGATTTTGGGGAAAATGGTGACACATTCAAAAGTTTTTGAGCAACAGAGTGTTGCTAATAGATTTGTGTGTTTTTTTATTTTATTTTATTTTATTATTGTGTTTTAGGTTTTGGGAGATTTGTGTTTTAAGATTAGGTGCAAACGTCAAGAAAAAGAAACAAAAGATCAGAAAGAGAGAGGCAAAATTGTCTCTATTTGCAGATGACAAGAATGTTTATGTAGTAAGTCCTAAAGAATCTACAAGGTAACTCATAGAATTAATACACGAATTTATCAATGTCACAGTATACAAGCTTAATATTACATATATATGAATCATAAATTGAAAAATGAAAATATTTAAGATATTTTTTACAATACTATCAAAACACATACTTAGGAATAAATTTAACAAAAGAGCTCTACACTGAAACTACAAAATACTGCTGTATTAGTTCATTTTCACTCTGCTATAAGGAATACTACCTGAGACTGGGTAATTTATAAAGAAGGGAGGTTTAATTGACTTAAAATTCCACATAACTGAAGAAGCCTCAAGAAACTTACAATCATGGCAGAAGGGGAAGCAGACACATCTTACATGGTGGCATGTGAGACAGAGCATGTGTGCAGGAGGAACTATCAAACCCTTATGAAACCATCAGATCTTGTGAGAACTCACAATCATGAGAACAGCACGGGGGAAACTGCCCCCCAGTCCAATCACCTCCTGCAGAGTCCCACCTTTGACATGTGGAATTTATGGATATTATAATTCAAGATGAGGGCTGAGCACAGTGTCTTACAACTATAATCCCAACACTTTGGGAGGCTGAGACAGGAGGGCTGCTTGAGCTCAGGAGTTCAAGATCAGCCTGGGCAACATAATGAAACCCCAATTCTGCAAAAAAATACAAGAATTAAAAAAAACAAATTCATGATGAGATTTGGGTGGGGCACAGAGCAAACCATATTAACTGCTGAGAGAAAGTAAAGAAGACAGATCTATATACCATGCTCATAGACTGGAAGGGTCCATACTCTTGTTAGTACCTCCAGAATAAATCTATATATGTAATAATCCCAAATCATAATGGCAGTAGACCATTTTTTGTAGAAATTGATATATCAACGCTAAAATTTACATAGAATTGCCAATGACCTAAAATATCTGAAGAAATCTTGAACCGAAACAACACTTATATTTATACTACATAGTTTCAACACTTATTATAAAGCCACAGTAATCAAACTATTTGTAACTGGTATAAACATAGACAACAGAACTGAATCAAGAGCCCAAACAAAGCTTCATAAGTATATTGTCATTTGATTTTTGACAATGGAACCTAATCAATCTGATGAAGGAAGGAAAATCTTTCAATAAGTTGTGCTTGTACCACTACATAGCCACATGGAAAAAAAAAACCTTGACCCTTACCTTACACTATACCCAAAATTAACTCAAAATGGCTCATAAATCTAGACGCAAACATTAAAACAATAAAAGTTTTAGATTACATAGAAGTTTATTTGTCTGATAGGTAAAGTTTTCTTAGATAGGACACAGAAAGCAATAATGATTTTTAATGGTAAATTGGACTTCATTACAATGAAAAACTCTGGCCTCAAAATACACCATTATAAAAACAATAGACAAGTCACAGGAGAAAATATTTGAAAAATATATCTGACAAAGGGTATATATCAAGAAATATTTTTTAAACTTCAAAAGTTCAATAATAAAAATATAAACAATCTAATCTTTTAGATGGGCAAGAGATTTGTAAATGTCTCAAAAAAAGACATAAGCTGTCCAATAAGCACATAAAAAGTACTCTATATCAATCATCATTAGGGAAAGACAAATATAAAATCACACTACCAGAATAGCTAAAATAAAAAAGATAACAACACTAACTGTTGGTGACGATGTGGAGCACCAAAATATCCATACCTTGTCAGTGAGAGTGGAAAAGGAAACAAACATTTTGGAAAAGTCTGGCAGTTTCTTTTAGCAATATTATGACCCATCAATTCCACTTCTAAGTACTTTCTCAAGAAAAATGAAAATTTACATGAGAAAGCAAATTAAGGAAGGAAGGGAAGGGAAGAGAGAAAGAAAGAAAGGAAGGAAGAAAGGAAGAAAGAAAGAGGGAAGGAAGGAGAGGGAAGAGGGAGGGAAGGAGGGGAGGAAGGAAGGAAAGGAGGGAGGGAGGGAGAGAGGGAGGAAGAGGAGGAAGGGGAGAAAGGGAAGGAAGGAAGGAAGGAAGGAAGGAAGCAAGGAAATTGTATGCAAATGTGTATAGCAGTCTATTCATAATAGACATAGCTGGAAACAATGTAAATGCCCTCAGACATGAACATGACTAAAGAAACTATAGGATACTACTGAGCAATTCTTAAAAATAAACTGTTGATACGTGCAACAACATGAATGACTCTCAAACATTTCTAGACTGGATTACTGACTGACTAAGCAAATAGTGACTTTCACAATAGAGATAAAGAATGTAAAATAAATAATTTTAAAGGGAAATACATCTGATTTGGTTTTGGAAATATTACATTTGGGATGCAAAAAGGATCCACTTAATTATATACTTGGACCTTCTGCATCTCCCCACCAGAGCCTGATGTTCTCCAAAATTACACTGTCATTGTTGAGTGCTTCACTTTTATAATGACCCTCACAGAAATATGATTGTTTGGGTGATATCTGAAAATAAGAAGTGAAAAATTATGTATCCTTTTTAGAGTGGATACAAGAACATCTTTTAAAAAATGAAATGTCTTTATTTGCAATGCCCCACTTAGAGAGCATGAATGTTTGTAGGGTTCAGGATGGCTGAACTGATATGTTTGAGATAAAACAAGAATGATTTTGCCCCTGCAGGGATGGGACAGAGAAGAAAGGAGGGAGAAGAAAAGGAGGAGAAGGAGGAAAAAGTAGTTAATGTGCAGTGTTCAACTTGAAGTTGTGTTATCGAAAAGCAAATACCAATTCTGTCTCCAGGGTCATCACCACTCCCAAATCTTCAGTTAAACCTACCAGGCATGTAAGTTGCCCGGTGGAAACCTTTTGAGGAAATTAAGAAAAGCACAGAGTCACATCTATGTCTATGTGGTAAGCAACCAAGATAACACTTACAGGATTGTACACTGGGTCACAAACAGGGACAAAAATTTTCCATGCCAGAATTTCTATAAAACAAAGATCCGGTGGAAATTTGCGAAGATCTAAGAGACTGCCACAGGATACGATATTTGAGATTTGAACCAACCTTTTCCATATCTGAAGGAGGAGAAACACTACAGCTGATATCTGACTGTCACACACCTAAGTATTTTGGGCAATAGAAGCTAAGGAACCCTTTCAGAGATCCTTCAGCCTGCAGGAATATGTTTTGAAGCTGGATTTTGCTGGTGTAAATTATTGATTTGGGGCCATCTGAAGGACAAACTACAAAAATATCCTTAATAAACATGCTGGTTACTCCTATGAGTGAAAATCTACTGCTTGACTTTTTTAACAGATGACACAAAGGGGAATAAAGGCAGCAGCAAGGCATAAATTTATAGAATAAGACTAAAAATAAATACAGTTGTGAAGACTGACAGAGTAACAGAAGAAAGGGTAAGAGAAATAGGCCTTACCACTCCTTTGAGTTAAGCATTTCAGTTCCCCAGGGTATTTAACTTTTCTTCTCCCTTTTATATATGTCATTTGGACAGCTTTTAGGTAGAGCTATTTTAAACTGACATATTTCATGATAGGCTGAGAGCACCATTCCTAATACAGAGCATATCCCTGGTGTAGCTTCATACCATCGTACATGACCTCGAAGAACTCAGCAACTGCGGCTTTCCACAAAGGAAAACATAGCATAGTATTTTCCTAAAGGTTACACATATCAAACTTGGTTGAATAATAGTTAGAAAATCAAGTATGGTGATCAATCCACTTTAATGAATCTGTTCCAAGCTTCTCCAATGTTTAATTATGTGAAAACTTGCCATAGATCCACATTCCTTCTGATACTATTCTAAACCTGGGATAGAGCCCGGGTAAGTCCATATCAATAGATAGACTAAAAAGGAGTTACAATTACTTAAAAAGATTTGTGCAGAAACTTCACCACCCACTTACAGATCTATGTAAAATCACTATGTCCTTAAAATGTCCTATAATCCCACAGTAGCATTTGTTGTGAATTTCCTTCCCAGAAAACCTCTAGAAACAACAAAAGAACAAAAGACCTTATCACTGGCCTTTAAAAAAGATAAAATTGCACCCTGTGTTTTTCACTACACAATCATAGGTCTTTGCTCAAGGTCAGGCATTTCCTTCTGCTCTTGATGAGTTTGCTGTAATTGCAGTTGGCACCACAAAAGCAGGTGCCCTGAGAGTTCCAATGTTCTTCAGCTGGAGAAAAGGAAAAGAGGCTGAGACTCCTTTGTTGTGTGACAGCTCTCTGATTTTAAATATCTGCAATTTGTCAAAAGAAAGGACACATGTAGAAAAAGAAAAGAATACCCTCCCAAAATATTAATGCCATCTGATTCATCATGCCCTGGCCAACTAAAGTGGTTTCTATTCATGCTACACATGAACTCAAATGGCATATCTGGCTCTCTGACAACAGGATACAATCTGGAAACAGAATGACAACCAAGGAACATAGGAGTTAGACCAGAAATGACTCCCTCACCAGATCCTGCACATCTGCCTTAACTGATTTAAAGAAAACATCATGATGAGAAATCCGAAATACATGAACATCATATTATTATGCCATTTATTACCATGTGCCAATGTACCACTTAGTAGACTGAAGATTTCTAGGCAGAAAATTTATTAACATTCTACCATCTCTCACTCTTCTAACCCTACTCTCTGCAATCCCTATGAACTGATTTACCACATTGGAGTACAAATAGGACAACATCTTCAAATAATCACTCAAACTCTCACCTGTCTTATAATCAGAAGTGTAGATTCCCTTCTTGGAGCCCCCATCACCATCTAGAATTACCTATGTGCCTAAATTATCTAAGTACCTAAGCATTGTAAAGAGAATATTTCCCTTTACAATGCTATGAGTACAAAATCCCCTTTACAATGCTATAAGTACAAAAAAATAGAAATTCCCCCAATCCACTACCTCTGGTACATATGGTGATGCCCTGTGCTCAAGAACACTTGCTATTGTCTATTTTTTTGTGACAGCCAACCTATTGTTGTGAAGCAGTATCTTGTTTTGTTTTTTATTTGCATGTCCCTAATAGTAAATGAAGTTGAACATCTCCCTGTGTGCATAATGGCCATTTGAAAATCTTCTTAGGTAAATACATATTTAAATCCTTTGTCCAAATTTTAATTTTTTATCTTTTTATTGTTGAGTTACAAGAGTTATACATTCTGGATGCTAGTCCCTCATAGATACGTAATTTGAACATATCTTCTCTTCTTCTGTGGGTTGCCTTTCCACTTTCTTGATATTGTTCTTTTAAACACAGAAACTTTTAATTATTGCTACATGCTGAATGTTTGTGTTCTTCCAGAATTTCATGTGTTTAAATCCTAACCTTAAATGTGATGGTATTAAACCGTGGGGACTTTGAGAAGTGATTAGGTCATGAGGGTAGAGCCTTCATGAATGAAATTAGTGACCTTATGGAAGAGAACCCAGAGAGCTCTCTCAACCTTCCCATTATGTGAGGACACTGAAAAGATAGCTATCTATGAAATAAGAAACATATCCTCACAAGACAGTGAATCTGCTGGTGACTTGATCTTGGACTTCCCAGCCTCCAGCACTCTGAGAAATAAATGTCTGTTATTTACAAACCATCTAACCTATGGTATTTGGTGATGGCAGCCCAAGTAGACAAAGACAGTTATGATGAAGTCAACTTTTTATATTTTTTATTTAGTTGCTTGTGCTTTCTGCTGGTACTTTGTTGAGGATGTTTACCTATATGTTCATAAAGAATATTGATCTGTAATTTTCTTGAGATGCCTTTGCTTGACTTTGGTATGAGGGTAATATTGACTTCATAGAACAAGTTAAAAAGTATTCCCTCTTCCATATTTTGGAAGAGTTTATAACCACTCTATAAAATTGACCAGTAAATTCACCATCAGGCCCTGCTCTTTTCTTTGTGGCAAGGTTTTGATTACTAAGTCTCTTGTAGATAAAACACTGTTGGATTTTTTTAAATTTATCCTGCTAAACTCTGTCTCTTGATTGAAGTGTTTAATCCATTCACATTTAACATAATCACTAATAAAGTAGAATTTATAACTGCCATTGTGCCATTTGTTTTTCTGTATGTTTCATGTCCTTTGTTCCTTTATTTCTCCATTATGGTCTCCTTTTGTATTAAATATTTCTAGTGTGCCATTTTAATTCCCTTGGGGTTTTTTTAAACATATTTTAGTTATCTTTTAGAGATTCTCTGGGGATTTCAATTAATGTCATAAATTATAGTAATCTATTCAGATTAATGCAAATGTATTGAAATGTTATTCCTTTTAGCATAATTCTTTCCCATTCCATTGTGACATTATACATAAAGTACATTTTTATGTATTGTAGGACCACGAATACAGACTTATTGCTCTGTCACTCAGGCTGGAATACAGTGGCAAGACCTTGGCTCATTGCAACCTCCACCCCCAGGTTCAAGCAATTCTCCTGCCTCAGCGTCCCGAGTAGATGGGACTACAGTCCAGTGCCACCACACCCAGCTAATTTTCATATTTTCAGTAGAGACAGGGTTTCACCATGTTGGCCAGGATGGTCTCAATCTCTTGACCTCATGATCTGCCTGCCTCGGCCTCCCAAAATGCTGGGATTACAGGTGTGAGCCACTATGCCCAAACACCCTCCCATTATTTTTAAGTAAACTTTTTAGTGGGTTTAATATCTGACTTAGTACGTACCTGGTTGTACATCATTTCTTATCCTACGACAACTAAAAAGCTATCAGGATCAAACTGAAAGGACAAGCATTCCATACAGATCAATAAAAGAATCCATCTGATCAGCACTCTCCACTCTGGATAGACTGTGAAAGCTGCCATGCTTCATTATCAGTCACACAGCAAGTGGTCACATGCAATCAACTTCTCCCAGGCCGGAAAACCTGGCTTATCCCTTACTCTCTCATTACTACTTAATTCTTTTTAAAAACAAACTCCAGATGGATTAAAAACTTAAACATAAGACTTAACACCATAAAAACCCTAGAAGAAAATCTAGGCAAAACCATTCAGGACATAGGAGTAGGCAAGGACTTCATGACCAAAACACCAAAAGCACTGGCAACAAAAGCCTAAATAGACAAATGGGACCTAATCAAACTCCACAGCTTCTGCACAGCAAAAGAAACAGTCACTAGAGTGAATCGGCAACCAACAGAATGGGAAAAAATTTTTGCAGTTTACCATCTGACAAAGGGCTGATATCCAGAATTTACAAAGAACTCAAACAGATTTACAAGAAAAAAACAAACAAGCCCATTCAAAAGTGGGCAAAGGATATGAACAGATACTTTACAAAAGAAGACAAACATAAGGCCAACAAACATATGAAAAATGCTCATCATCACTGGTCATTAGAGAGATGCAAATCAAAACCACATTGAGATACCATCTCACGCCAGTTAGAATGGCGATCATTAAAAAATCTGGAGACAGCAGATGCTGGAGAGGATGTGAAGAAATAGGAACACTTTTACACTGTTGGTGAGAGTGTAAACTAGTTCAACCATTGTGGAAGACAGTGTGGCGATTCCTCGAGGACCTAGAAATAGAAATTCCATTTGACCCAGCAATCCCATTACTGGGTATATATCCAAAGGACTACAAATCGTTCTACTATAAGGACACATGCACACGAATGTTCATTGCAGCACTGTTTACAATAGCAAAGACCTGGAACCCACCCAAATGCCCATCAATGATAGACTGGACAGGGAAAATGTGGCACATATACACCATGGAATATTATGCAGCAATCAAAAACGATGAGTTCATGTCCTCTGTAGGGACATGGATGAATCTGGAGAACATCATTCTCAACAAACTGACACAAGAACAGAAAATGAAATACCGCATGTTCTCACTCATAGGTGGGTGTTGGACAATGAGATCACATGGACACAGGGAGGGGAGCACTACACACTGGGGTCTGTTGGGGGGGGAATAGGGGAGGGACAGCATGCGGTGGGGAGCTGGGGAGAGATAGCATGGGGAGAAATGCCAGATATAGCTGAAGGGTAGGAAGGCAGCAAATCACACTGCCGCATGTATACCTACGCAACTACCTTGCATGTTCTTCACATGTACCCCAAAACCTAAAATGCAATAAATAAATAAATAAATTTTAGCACAAAGTTAAAATACTAAATATACCCCAAAGGTGAATGACAAAAAAGCAAGGTTTTACTGCCCCACTCTTTGGAGTGAACCATATTCAACAATTTATGTCTTAAGTTCTTTCAAGGATTATCTCCATTTTAAATAACACATTTACACCATGAATTCCTCATTTATCAAATTCAGGTATTATTTATTTCCTCTTTGCTATGATAGATAAAGATTTATTTCATTATTCAACTCTAAACCTAAAAAATGTTGATGCTTATGTTATTATTTTTATTTTCTGTTGGTTAACTTTATACACTTAGATCATTAATACAGTAGATTATTTTTCCACTAACTAGAGATGGAATATCTCACTCCCCATATATGTAAGATAAAGATCTTAATAATCTTACCATTCCTCCACATTTCCTTCCTCTTTCTCATTCTTTACCTCAATCAGGATGCTTTTCCATCATCAGGTTAGAAAATACATTCCAATCTAAAATATTTATATTTTGCATCTAGTCTATAGGTTAACTCTAAATGTTGAAAATCAAGACACAATGTTTCTATTATTATTACTCCATTATTCAAAGCATAGTCAAGTGGTAAGCTATGGTAAAAATTTTCTTCCCTGACATTAAAATATAATTATCTCTGTGCCACTTAAAGAGCAGTGTTTCTAATGATAAGGTCAAATAAGTGTTCTGTCTTTTCTTCTCCCTTTCCCATACCCACTAATTGCTCAAACCCTGGCATATCTGAGTTTGCTACTTGTGTGACCTAATTTTCTTGTACTTCTTCAAAAATTAATTTTGCCTTTTATTAAGATTCTGATGGCCTTACTTAAACCATAAGTCCCATAGTATGTTCTCGGTAAATATTTATTACAATTAAATTACTTTGAATTACCAGTGTATCCCCACTAATAAATAAAATGTTAAAATATTGTCATTTCCCAGGATTTTATAAGTGATTACTAGCAAAAGAAGAAAAACGTTATTCAATATGTCTCTTTAGGATAAATTCCAACCCAATCTTGAGCAGTGCTAAGTTTGCTCAATATTTTTGTGGGCAATATTATTCCAGGAAGCATGGCTTCCAGAAATCACAATGACCTTACTCAATAATTGCTCTTCCAAAAGAAAATAAATATTTCATTTTTTCATAATTGTGCTAAAATTGTTTTATCTGTCAAGTTCAAAATAAAAAGCATCTGGCTTCATTAAAAGTTTACCTAAGGTGTTTTTCCTAAAGAGTATGCACATAATGAAGAATTGCAATACTCAAATCTAGAGAAATTAACAAGAACCCATGAGCAAAATATTGACAGTGACAAAAAGAAATGCCATTGAGAGAAATAAGTAGCCTTATTTATCAAGACAGTGAATAATTTTCAGCAGCCTTCTAAGCCAAACTTTATAAAGCCACCCACAGCCTTTCCTGTTTGATATGTCCCCTGCCCAGACTCCTGGAGTATGGATTCTAATCTGGACCCCTACAACTAGCTTCAGGATGTTGGTGAAATGCTTGTGTCTATACAGAGGCTTTAGTTTATTATGTTTCTGGGTCCAGAATTTACAGATTTAATTGGATTTGTGAAGTGTTCTAAGACCCCAAAAACATTGAGATTACTCCCACATATTATACAAGCTATTGATCATTGTGTGTTGATAGGCCAATCCATGAGCAAACACACCTAAGACTGCTTCTGCAGAAGCACTACTGATTTCTCACAGCCACACATAACATCTCTCTTTTTACTGACTTCTTAGTCAATCTGCCACCCTAGATACTTCCCTTTCCTTTTCTCTGATGTTATGCCTATGAGAAATCACATAGGGCCTAAAGAAAATTTAAAATGAGGCCTACACCTCCTAAATAGTATTTGCATACACCTCAGAGCCATGGGGTAATAGCAAACCATCTGCCAAAATATTTATAGAAAAAAAGTTTTTAGAACATCATAACCCTCTGATCTACTCTGCTGGGGCCTAGAGAACAAAAAGTAGTAGGTGACCTAGACTCTTACACAGACACACGCATGTGCCATATTGGGAATAATGCATTTCATGGAAAAACAGAAACCTGCCTCTCTAGTGAGGTTTCTAGGATCTACAGCTCCAAGGGATATCACAATATCCCCACCAAGTGATAGAAACTAACTTCATTTTCAGCCCCACACCATTAAAGAAAGAGTCACAGTTATTGGAGGGCCTCTTTGAATTTTAAAAATAACATGCATTTCAGTGTGCTGCTCTAACCATTTCTGTTGACTCCAGTGACTATCAGCTTAAACGATGCCAAGGGGAAATAGAGATGGTCCAGCTGGTTCAACCGTGACACTTGACCCTTATGACCCAGAAGATCTAATGGGGCTTGATGGGTCTACAACAGGTTGTGATGCTTCATAGAGACTCTTGTAAGATTTCAATGACAACTCCTAGATTTTGAGGACAAACAAGCCCTTTTCAAGCCATTGTCCTTTTGAAAAACATATTTTAGTTTGCTGCTGGGCTGAATGAAGACCCAGTACCTCACTGTGGGGCACCAGTCACCCATTTAAACTTCTCCATATAACGTCATTAAGTGCTTTCTGATCAATGGCACCCCATAATCTCAGGCACGTTCAGCAAAGCCTAACCAAATCAGAACCTAACCATGACCAAATGATTGATATATATTGATATATATCAAATTATTGGTATTTATGTACATATATATGCATATAGATAGAGACAGTGCTAGAAATAGTGAGAGACACAGGGGGGAGGAAGAGAGAGAGAGAGAGAGAGAGAGAGAGAGAGAGAGAGAGAGAGAGAGAGAGAGACAGAGAGAGAGACAGAGAGAGAGACAGAGAGAGCCAGGACAGATCTCAAAAGCACAAGTCATTTGCCTGAGCAAACAGTTTATAATCCCTGGATATTCACTCACTCATGCTTTCTGCCGCATCTCCCTCAGCCCTCACTATGACCTCCTATGGAGATTCCTCTGACCAGTGATCTGAAGGAAGGAAAGGTGTAAGCTTGGTATATAGACAGGTCTAGACCACAGTTCTACACCATGCTGGTGCCAGCCAGAGGTAGACTATCCCTACTTATGGTTGACCATGAAAGGCAATACCCTGTGGGTGGAAGATAGAACCAGATATTATTGACCTTCCACTCAGCTAGTTCTGTTAACACCCTGAAAACATGAATGGCTTACAAAGGTTGATTTTTGCTCACTGTATTGTTGGTTCTGGGTTAGCTGGAGCTTTGCTCTACATGTTTTTCAGTCCTGTATTTAAAATGAAAACAGCAGCCACTGTCTATGGCATTGCATTGTGTCAGAGGGATAAAAAATGAAGTCAAAGCTCCTATGGTCAGCTAATGTTTTGTTTGGGCATGCCTGATGTTATGTCTGGTTACATTCCACTGGCCAAAATAAGTAACATGAAGAAGCGTAATCAATGGTCTCTACAGTAGGCTATATTTTCCTTTCATAGGATGGGCATGTAGATAGAAAAAAACAGTATGTAGTTTAACAATACATATCATTGTTCACTTTTTCTAGAAAGACTGTTCAGTGTATGGTGCAAGCCCAATTCACAGGGAGTGGCTGATAGTGTAGCTGGATCAAGATTGCAGAACTGGTACAAGAAATCACAAGGAAGAAGTGTGCATGTGGACTTCTCAGAATGGACCCATAGTGGAGGGGTCCATTATTATGTTCCATATGAATCCTGGCCAGGTTTTACTGTGGAGCAAACTCAATCAGACAATGTATCTAGTGCATGTCAGTCAACCTCTGTCTCCAGCCAGTGAACTCATGAACTAGTGGCTATGGCAACAGAGACAGAAGTTTCTCCTTCATAAAAATCAACTAGGCACTACCCCTGATGAGTGCTCAGACTGCCAGCAACACCAAGCAGCCCTATGTCCTGAGATATAAGACCATTTCTCTGGGTTGAGGGCAACCCGGTAGCTATCTTGTAACAGACTGATTGCACTGGTCTCTTTCTATCAAGGCAAGGACATTGACTTTTTTTTCCCTCACTGGAATAATCACTATTTCTAGATTTAGATTTGCAGCAGTATATACTAAGAAGGCATCCTCACAAATTGTTTCTGCAGTTTCCGGGTAATTTTAGACCCTGGTTCTCCTCCCTTCCCACTGATTCTGTGGGAATACACATATCCTTCTAATAAATCTCCTTTCAGCTCAGAGCCAGTTTCTGCTATTTACTCCTCAGAATCAAGACTGAAAAACAAAGTCCTTGGTATTTCTCACGGTCACTTTCCTTATGAAGTAAAGCCTTAAATTCTCAACTTCTCCACAAATAAAGAAGGAATCTTCCTGTCTCTTAGAATTATGGGTCTGACAGCCAAGCTACAATCAGATTAATCCAAGAGGAATTTCTTAGAGATTTGAATTTAGGCTGCCCAGGCAAAACACTGGTCAAGTTGAGCAATTATCCATCGAATTTGCTAAATATAGGCAGTAAATCTCAGTCATTCACTTTATCAACTGCTTTTTTAAAACCATTATATATTTGTTTGGATTTTCTGTCATCTTTTCCACATATTTCATTTCTTCTGCATAAAATAAGTCAAATTAGGCAGCTCAACTTAAAATCTAGCAGTTACTGCTAGCATATCTATATGTTTTCTCTAGACATCTATTCTAAGGAGATGTACATCTAGCAGCTTGTTAGATACTAAAATAGAAAAGAATTCAGGCAACTCCAGAGCAACTTGTGGCACCTGTCTGGATTTCCTGGTGGCTTTTTAAAAATGTCTTTTTGTTACAGTCTCCTGCCCATGTCAAATTTCCATTACCCTTGGTATAATACCTGGGTGAAAACAGATTAAACTCTAAAATTTTAATGAGTTAACAACAAAGTTTCATTTCATTTGTTACTTCATTCATCAAATAGTTTGTGTAAGACAGCTCTTCATCATGCAGTGCCACTGAGACCCAAAATGCTCACCTTTGTGGTTTCATGATCTCAGTATACAACCTCCATAATCCTTTGGCCAGTCAGGTGTCTTCAGCCTAGCTGCTGGGGAGGCTAGGAAATGCTAGAGGAGCACTATCTCTGCTCCAGTTAAAAAGAATCAGGTATAACTCATTTTTTCTAGTACTGAAAAAATTATTTCCTTTAGTAACCAATATATCTCTGACACTACATGTACACTAGAACACTATAAACTTGAGCTATATATATCAGCCTTTCCTCAAGATTTCAATTCAGGAAAATGTGGAGAGAAAGTAAAGAAATCAAACAATTAGTAACATCCTGTAATAAGCACAGTCCTGTTAAAAAGGTTACTGTTAAAACGCAGTAAAGAGGAAAACAGGGTAAGCTTTGTGGAGAAAGTGTTTTTCTGAACTGAACTTTTAAAGATCTGGTTCATATTAACCAGATGATAGAAAGTAAAAGAACATTCTAGATAATGAGATTAGAATGTGAGAAGATATTTGGAAATCAGTAACTGTGAGATTATGTCAGAGACATGCTGGATCAGAGGATAGAAGAGAAAAAGTAACAACAGTTGAGTTGAAAGTAGTCTTCCCAAAGGATATTTACGAGAATTATGAATCCCCTGAAATGCTCCATGACAAATTCAATGATTAAATATGTATTATGATTGGGAAACATAGATTATATTAACCTTTTAGAATACTGAAGGTTCTAAGAAACCCTATGGCACCTAACTCAACCAGCTTGACCTTTTCGACTGGTATTTACCAAACTCAATATGAAATCCTATTAACAGCTCATGGAATTGGTATTCTAGAAAATGCAGGTGGAGAAAACCAAGGAATAGAGACAGTTGCTGCAACAAAAAGTGCCTCGTGTAAAGAACTTTATTTCTCATCCTGCATGTTATTGGAACAGTGAAGGATTTAAATGCACTGAAAACTGTGAAGGTGTTACTATAGTGTGGTAATGTAAGCATGAAGTTATTAGGGCTTAAACAGATGTTTTTTGAATTATGTCACTGAATCCACTAGACCATTTGCTCAGGGTCCATAATTTCTTCATCTCTGCATATACACATTCCTAGCTCTGGGGTTTGCACGAAGTAGAGTCTCGCTAAGTTGAAGAGCGATTGAGTGTAGTAAGAAGCTTTTGAAATGGTGCCCCAGGATACTTGCCCTCCTGGGATCCATGACTTTTGTGTAGTCTCCCCATGAGTGTGGGACAGACCTAGTGACTTTCTTCTAACAAACAGAATATAGCATAGGATGTTGCTACTGTGACCGGGTTACAGAATATTGTGACTGCCATCTTACTTTTCTCTCTCTCATGGGTATTGACTTTCTCTCTTGCTTGCTTGCTACAATGCTATAAGATGTCTGTGGAGCAGGCCACATGGCAAGGAGCTAAGAGAGACCTGAATCCAACAAGTCAACAACTCCTGAGGAACTGGAACCTCAGCCTAACAACAAACCACAAGGAATTAAACCCTACCAACAACCATGTGATTGAGTTTGGAAGTGGCTTCCTCCCAGTCAAGCCTGATATGATTGCAGCTTTGTAAGAGATAGAATCCAGTCAAGTGTGCCAGATTTGTGATCTACAGAAATTATAACATAACAAGTGTATATTTTTGAGCTGCTAATGTGTAATTTGTTATGAAGTGATAGATAACTAGTAAATGAAATCAATAAATACCTTGTTTTGCACTCAATACTTATCAAATCTGCCTTTATCTTTTATGCATGAATTATACAATAACTGT
This sequence comes from Saguinus oedipus, assembly GCA_031835075.1. Taxonomy (NCBI): domain Eukaryota; kingdom Metazoa; phylum Chordata; class Mammalia; order Primates; family Cebidae; genus Saguinus; species Saguinus oedipus. The sequence goes on from CM063185.1 coordinate 17,328,463, forward strand.
GTGTGATGGCATGATTAGCTTCAATTTTTTACCTTTTCCTGTAAAAATGTTTTGTTTGTTCTTATGTGACACTGCTATTTTTTTTGCATTAAAAAAGTGAAATAGATTTTCCTATCCCTTAACATAGGGTTTAGCTAGGTAATTTGCTCTGGCTAATAGAACAAGGCAGAAGTAACAGAAGCCTAAGTTTAAGAAGTTTGTAGGTTTAACAGTAAAACATCTAACATTTTCACTCAGATTTCCTTGCAATTCTCCTATCGCCATGAGGAGAATGTGTTCAAACTAGGCTTCTTTTCCCAAAGGGCAATGAGAGGCGTGGATCTGAGCCACCTGGTCAAGCTGAGCCTCAATCTGCCACTGCCAGACTATCCATCAGATCGTGAACTAAATAGATGCTCCTTGATGGACATGACTGTGCCCATAGTTTACTGACACATTCTGTGTTCAGAAAAGGGGATGGGAAACTTCCTGATGAAGAACTGGTCTGATTAAGGAGACCTTGAGTCCCAACATTAGATCAAAGGGAAAGTATATAGCTGCATTTTCAGGCAAGGTCAGTAATCAGACCAATGTTTCTAAAACTGGAGATTCCCAGATCTTGTTATTAGTAACTTGCTAACACCCTCAACATATTATGGGAAATAAAGTGGATTTCGGTTAATCATTTATCTTAATGAATTATAGAGATATATGAAGCTGTTAAAAAGAAAATCCCCTTCTTCCTTCGATAAAATTACTTTTTCTAGAGTTTCTGTCGGTCTGGTTGGTATGAAATTAATAGGGAACAAATTTTACTTTGTTTCCCCTTTCCCATTACCATGTTTCATAAATCTGACACTTTGGAGGAACTCATTAGCTCCTTTGGATTATAATTAGCTGGAATCCATGAAAGTACAGAATGACTCTAATTCTAACAGATAAGTTATATTTTTTATTAAATGTGTGGACATGGGAGGAGAAAAGCGTCAGTTAAAAAGAAATTTCATTTATAAATGTTTTATACACAGTCTAAGAAAATTCAGTCTTTGGTGGACTAAATTATGCTGGAACCAAAGACTCCTATTTCAGCTTGACTGCCTTTAAGTTGTCGGAAATTATTATGGTTTGCATGTTATTGTTTTTCTTTTCAATTTTTGTATGTTTTTTTCAATTCAGTATGTTTTTTTTTTAACTGATCTTCCAATGAGATGGCATTTCTTATTGCTCTACTCAAATTGCCAAAACCCTTCTTAAGACAGCTGACCCATCCTAAAACATTTTATATAGTAAAACGTAGCCTTTCTGGTTGTTTGTACCCTGGCCAAATACATCTTCATGAGCTATATGATTTTCAGATTTCTGTAGTACTGATAGTAGAATACTTTAAAATTCATTAAATTGGAAAAAAAAATGTTTACCATCTCAATAACATGGCAAATTAAACCAGATTTAATGATGGTGTGGAAAAACCATTTCCTTGAAATACTAGTCTAGGCTTTAATTGCTGTAATTATCCCTCAGCAGGGAGATGGTATAGATTTCCCAGCTGTACCAGCTGCATGGCATGCTGGGACTAAGAGGAAGAACAAACTGAGAGACTTGTGGGGTTTCTGGAATAAACAGAAATGCAGCTCCCAGGGAAGAAATGATCCAAAGAAGTCCAAATTTTAACAGAGACAAAGCAAAATGAAGCTAGATTTGCCACTGAGGAAAAATAAGAATGGGATATGCCATTTGAGAATGCATGATAGAGATGTTGTCAATACCAGCTGCCAGGTTGGGTCTTTCCAACTGTTCCATTAACACGGGACACAGAAAAGCAAAAGTGTGAGCCAGACTCCAGGTGTGACAGGATAACCTTATGAAGAATTAGCTTCTGTGTCTCATATTTTTCACTCCTTTTAGGAGTGACCTTACCATCCCCTTCAAACAGTGAGGAATAAGAAATTTTCAGATGAGGCCAAATAACAATACATCCAATGTTTTGTCATTAAACATTTAAAAGCTAGTGCAGGTAGATGCCCAAAATTAATGTCATAGATATACTATCAGACGGAATGGGTCCTTGTCCCCAACTGTGTGAGCTGAGAACTACAACAAGACAGAAGGAGAAATTTCAGATATTGGTCCATCTATGTGCCCCAATCTCTTTCCCTAAGTCCTAGAGGTGATGGAAGAAAGAAGTGATGGAATCTTCTAGGTAAGTTTGAAGAATAACAGAGTCAAGAGAACTGTGCCTTGTATTCCTTTTTAAAACATGGTAACTGGGCTGCCTTAATAATATCCCTCATACAATAACAAGGAACCAGTATGGCAGGGTGGGTGGGGGTAATAGCCATGGCAAGGTAGGTGCCAAGGGGCAACCCTGGCTTTTCTATGGGCCCACACACAGAACAGGTGAAAGTTCCTTATGCTCTTGAGAACAGCAGATGGAGCAAACAAGAGCTGACATAAGTCCTCTCTTACCCTCTCCCCTCCCCCAAGAAAAATAATTGCCTGGGAATGGAAATGAGAAGGAAGCCAGGTGAGCAGTGCAGACTTAATAATTAGAAGCCATGGAAGACTAGGCATCTAAATCCTTTACAGGATAATTTTTATTTCTCAGTCACTTTATACAAGAGGGTCAAGCCTGAGAACAAGGTCGGGTGGCTTCTTAACAGTGCAGGCCATTAGAAGAGTGAGCGAAATGGAGAGGAGAGCTGTTTCCACCACTGGCTCAGCAGCCTTTTGTTAAACCTCATAGAGATATAGCCAAAGGTCAAATTATTAAGGACTCTATAAGTCAGGTTTAACTTTATGCTTTAACTTTTGAGTTTGCTAAAACTTTGAGTTTTACCTTTATGCTTTAACTTTTCACTTATAGGCAATGGAAAGTCTTTGGAGGTATGTTAGTCCATTCTCATGCTTCTTTGAAGAAATAACTGAGACTGGATAAGTTATAAAGACAAGAGGTTTAATTGACTCACAGTTCCACATGGCTGGGGAGGCCTTAGAAAACTTACAATCATGGTGGAAGGCACTTCTTCTCAGGGAGGCAGGAGAGAGAATGAGTGCCAGCAGGGGAAATACCAAATGCTTATAAAACCAACAGATTTCATAAGAATACAGTCACTATTACAAGAACAGCATAGGGAAACCATCCCTGTGATCCCAATCACCTCCAACAGATCCTGCCCTTGGCACATGGGACTATTACAATCCAAGGTGAAATTTGTGTGGGAACATAGAGCCAAACCATATCAGAAGGCATAAGTTTTTAATCTTCTACAAATGACAGAAATCTAACTAGTATTAACATAAATAGACAGAGGTTTCTCATTCTCATACATCCAGAAGTCTGGAAGCAAGCAATTCTGGACTGGTTCAGTAGCTCAAAGATGTCACTGAGGATCCAGGATCTTTCTAGCTTTCCTGCTACACCATCTTGAGTTTGTGGCTTTCTTCCTTATGGATGAATGCAAGATAGCCATAAAGAGGATGGATTGATTTAAAAAAAAATGTGGTGTATATACAGGCACATTTGGCCATTGATCAACATAAGTTTTAATTGTGTGAGTCTACTTACACATAATTTTTAAAATAAATATGTTGGAAAAATATTTACAGATTTACAACAATTTGAAAAAAAGTGCACAGCCTAGAAATATTGAAAAAAAGTAAAGTTATGTCATAAATGCATAAAATATGTGTTAACTGACTGCTTATATTATCAGTAGTCAATAGCAGGCCATGAGTAGTGAAGTTTTGGGGCTGTCAAAGTTATATGCAGATTTTCACCTAACCCCTGCATTGTTCAGGGTTCAGCCATATATACCCTGGAATACTATTCACTAGAAAGAAGAAGGAAATCCTACCATTGCAACAACCTGAATGAAACTGGAGGGCATTATGGTGAGTGAAATAAGCCAGAGAATGACAAACACTGTATGATATCACTTATATGTGCAATTTAAGAAAGTCAAATGCATAGAACTAGGTTGCAGAATGCTGTAAAATGTAGGTATAGAATGGCAGCGACTACCATTCTAACTAACAGAAGAATGGCGGTTTCCAGGGGCTGGGGGGAGGGGACAAATGGGGAGATGTTGGTCAAAGGGTATGAACTTTTAGTTATCAGATGAATATGTTCTGGGCATCTAATGTGTAGCATGGTGATTATAGTTAATAATACAATATGATAGACATACTTGAAATTTGCCAGGAGAGTTTATCTAAAATTTTCTCTCACCACATCCAAAAAAAAAAAAAGAAAAGAAAAGAAAGATAACTTGTGATGAAGGCATTAAATAACTTGATTTTGGCAATAATTTCATAGTATGCATGTGTACCAAGGCATTATGTTATCTATGTAACCCTGTTACATAGCCAACATTAGTGACAAGGGAGTCTGACACTAACAAAATTTGTCCCCAGTGAAATCAAGTCTGTTATTAGGAGAAAAAAGAAAAGGTATAACGGCTATTTGGTGAGCAGTTAGCATGGACTGTCACAGGTTTTTAAGCAACATGATCAAATTCTACTTTAGAAAGTATATCAGTTTCTCTATTGTCATAATAATGCTTTATAACAACCACCACAAAACTTAAGTGGCATACACAATAAATGTTTATGGTCCACATGTTCAGAGTCCACTGAGCTCTCATGTGCCTGGGGGTGGCAGGCTATTGGCTGACCAGTTTCAGTGGGATGTAATGACTCCACCCTGTTCCACAGGCCTCTCATTCTCCAGCAGGCTAGACTAGCCTTGCACTCATGGAGATGGCAAAGGTACAGAAGAGCAAGGTAAACCACAAGGGCCCTGGAGGCCTAGGCTAAGAAGCAATATTCCCTCCCTCCTGCCTTCTGCCACATTCAATTGTCCAAATCAAGTCATAAAACCAGCCCAGATTAAGAAGAGGAAAAATAGGTTGATTCCCCTTTTCAGTAAGGAGAATTGCAAAGCCTCACGGCAAATACATGTATACAGGGAGGGGTGAAGAACTGGGGCCATGAATGCCGTCAATCTAATGTACAAAAATACTGAGCAAGGCTAAAGGTAAAAATACTAGCAAGTTTCCTATTATAATAACCAGGTGAGAAGATGGTAGTGTGAGCAGAGATAGAGCTTGTGAGGCTGGAGAGAAACAGACCAGCTTCAGAGGCATTTAGGAGATAGCGATAAAGTCTTGGGGGTCGAATGAATCATGGGGAAGGGGAGAACAGAAAAGGGGGAGGAGCAGTCAAGTATTTAGTGTAATATTTCCTTTTTCCACTATTCAGTGTTATAAAAGAGCACGACTAGAGGGAGAAAATAACAGTAACGTAAGAAACTGTATAACACACACTTGGTTTTGCTTATTGTCAAAACCGACCCATGTTTATTTTAGTGTGAGTTTGATTTTACACTGATTTCTTAGGAGTGTTGCAAGATGAAATAACTTGTGACACACGTCTGCCACTGAAATCTAGTTTAATGGAGCACTTCATTCTAAACAATATACTGGGTGAGGTGAGAAGAAAAATGTTTTTCCAGAGCCCTATGAATATGGCTTTCAGTTAATTCACCTTGAAAATTGCCAAAAATAAATTAGTACTTAACAAAACCAAGGAAGTCAGATGTCTGTCAGTTTTAGTGGGGAGTCACAAAGTCTCATGACAATGGTGGCAGAAAAGAGCTGAAGGGGCCTGTGAATCACATGTTGTATGTTGTGAATCAAATGATACAAGTTTGTACATCATCAGAGAGGCAGGCACAGACTTCACTGACAGGAACAATTCCAAGTCTTATAATCGTGAAATATGGGATCCCACAGGCTTCATGCAGTCTTCAAATGAAGAAGTTCCAGTTTGTGGACCCCTTCCTGACACCTTACACTAAAATTAGCTCCAGATGGATTAAAGACTTAAACATAAGACCTGGCACCATAAAAACCCTAGAAGAAAATCTAGGCAAAACCATTCAGGACATAGGAGTAGGCAAGGACTTCATGACCAAAACACCAAAAGCATTGGCAACAAAAGCCAAAATAGACAAATGGGACCTAATTAAACTCCACAGCTTCTGCACGGCAAAAGAAACAGTCACTAGAGTGAATTGGCAACCATCAGAATGGGAAAAAATCTTTGCAGTTTACGCATCTGACAAAGGGCTGATATCCAGAATTTACAAAGAACTCAAAGAGATTTACAGGAAAAAAACAAACAAGCACATTCAAAAATGGGCCAATGATATGAACAGACACTTTACAAAAGAAGACATACATGAGGCCAACAAACACATGAAAAAATGCTCATCATCACTGGTCATTAGAGAGATGCAAATCAAAACCACACTGAGATACCATCTCACGCCGGTTAGAATGGCGATCATTAAAAAATCTGGAGACAACAGATGCTGGAGAGGATGTGGAGAAATAGGAACACTTTCACACTGTTGGTGGGAGTGTAAATTAGTTCAACCATTGTGGAAGACAGTGTGGCGGTTCCTCAAGGACCTAGAAATAGAAATTCCATTTGACCCAGCAATCCCATTACTGGGTATATATCCAAAGGACTACAAATCGTTCTACTATAAGGACACAGGCACACGAATGTTCATTGCAGCACTGTTTACAATACCAAAGACCTGGAACCAACCCAAATGCCCATCAATGATACTGGGAAGGTGTGGCACATATACACCATGGAATATTATGCAGCAATCAAAAATGATGAGTTTTTGTCCTTTGTAAGGACATGGATGAATCTGGAGAACATCATTCTCAGCAAACTGACACAAGAACAGAAAAAGAAATACCGCATATTCTCACTCATAGGCGGGTGAGAAAAATGAGAACACATGGACACAGGGAGGGGGTCTACTACACACTGGGGTCTATTTGGGGGAATGGGGGAGGGACAGTGGGGGGGGAGCTGGGGAGGGATAGCCTGGGGAGAAATGCCAAGTGTGGGTGAGGGGGAAGAAGGCAGCAAAACACACTGCCAAGTGTGTACCTATGCAACTATCTTGCACGTTCTGCACATGTACCCCAAAACCAAAAATGCAATAAAAATTTAAAATTAAAAAAAAAAAAAGAAGAAGTTCCAGTTTGAAAACCAAAGCTAGAAAGCAGATATTTTGCTGAGTCTTGATAATTGTGTTCTCCAGTGGAAATTTCAAATTACATTATATATGGTGGAAAAGCTGCCAGTGGCCTGGGGCCCCTAACAAAATCCCCACTGATTTCAAAAACAGAATAGGAAGAGCTGACAGCATTGTCTGGTGAACCCATGTAAGGTGAGGGGCCTCAGCACAGTGCAGGACGTGCTGTACCTGGAAGGAGAAGGATGAGACCCCTGCTACAGAAAAACCCCACACACTTCATCACATGTCCCCAGAAAAGAAAGAAGCCAAAGTGAGAGGACAAATACGATACTGGTCTCCATGATGAAGTCTCTAGTGGAATCTGCCAGTTGCTTACTTACTGGCTCTTTCATACAAGTTTTTATAAAACATCTCACTAGTATCACTAACATCATGGATAGTGAGTTCTGCAGGTCATATGAGGAGACAGAGATAATAAGATGAACTCTGCCCTTCCTGTGTTGAGGTAAGAATGATAGCAAGCTTCAGCAAGAGCTGATCATGTAGCAGGCATTTTGTGTATTTATTTTATTTACTCTTCTGAATAACCCCAAAATGTAGGCACTACAACTGTTATTTACATGGCAGAGAAACTGAGAATCAGAAAGGCTATGTAGCCAAGTTCATGTGTCTGGAAAAGCTATTCAACCAGGATTTGATCTCCTTCTACTCAGACCCCAAATTCCTTGCTCTTGACCATGCCTAGCATAGAGTTTAAAAGAGAAGACAGAACATGGACAAAATCAAGTATGATTGGGTTAGACACACTCATCCTTCTATTACTTTCTGCATTCCCAGCATTATTCTAAACAGTTTCCATGGTTTTTCCTTTAATCCCTACAGTAATGCCTTGAAGGTGTTATTGGTGTTATCTTTATTTTAAGGTGGGAAAATTAGGGCATAGAAAAATTAAGTAATTCACCCAAGGTCACATGGCCGATAAATGACAGAGCTGAGATTTGAACCCAGTGAGATTAGCTGTAAGAGTTTATGCCATTAACACCATGCTATGCTCGCTCTCTCAAAAGAAAAGACACAAGACTGGAGGAGTGAGTGATTTTTTTTTTTTTTTTTTTTTTTTTGAGGCTGTAAAGTAGAAAAGTATGTGGGAGAAAATGGGTTAAATATTTGGTGGAAGATAAAGATGTGTGCTGGGTTTTAAAAAAAAAAAGAGGTGGGCTGGGTTTTAAAAAAAAAAAAAAAAAGAGGTGGATATGTGAAGGGAGGGTGAGGTTCAGATGTAAGAAATTCACCTAAATAGATTTCTTTCTGCCACCTTTTCTTTATTGTCTAGTGTCAGTATTATTTCCTTCACAGCATTTTGCAGTTTGTAATTACTTGCCTACACATTTCCATACTTCCTCATAAAAAGAGCGTAAGGGCAGGTATGTGATGTTTTTCATCACCATATGCCCAGTGCCAGGCACATAGAAGGCACTCAGCCATTACTTGTGAAATGGAGGAAGGAGAAAGAAGGAAACTGGCAAAGTTGGGAAATGGGCTGCTAATAAGTTCCACAGGAATTCAGAAAATATGGGGGAGTTTTATGTAGTAGGTAAAATTTGAGCCAACTAATAGTTTTTTAAATAGACAATATTGCATTAATTCTGAGATTCATGCATTTTCACATTTCATGTCTCTAAAATTGGAGCCTATATTTCAAGCAATGGCGTATTTGAACTTCATTGGCATCATTTTCTCTACCTTAGATGATAAAATAACAGTCCATTTTGTAATTGATGACATCTTAGATTTAACAAAATAATAGAAATGATTTGTTGACTTCCATAGATGGTACCTTTCGGGAAATGAATGGAGAAGACAGAGGCAGACTATGCAGCCTCTTGGAAACCAGTCATATTCTAGAGTTGATATGAGAGGCAGGAGGAGCTATAGTGACTTTCTGAGCAGAGGAGTAACCTCATCAAAATGATGCTTAATAAAAGAGGTAACCGGACTCAGTGTGAGACAAAAAGTGGAGATGGAAGAGGACAATATCAGTAAGGGCAGCCTCGAGGTGAGGAAGTGGAAAGAATCATGCCCTGAAGTCAAGGACAAGAGTCCCACTCACAGCTGTGTCACTAACGCTGCGACCTGATATGTCATTTTTCTCTTCTGGGTCTCAGTGTCTTTGTTAATAAAATGAAAGGGTCAGAACAGAGAGACTCTCAGATGTCCCTGAATCTAAAATCTTGATGAGTATTCCAGGTATGAGGGAGCAGGACCCTGCTGTGGGCTGCACACAAAAATATGGAACATGAGAGACAGACACAAGAAATATTTTGAAGGAGAAACAGTGTACCAGGGTGTGACGCTGGAGAAAGGATGGAACAGAAACCAACGCAGTGAGTCTGAAGAGGAGGAAGAGGATGTGGAAGGGCAGAAAGGGACTGGATTGAGCAAGGCCTTGAGAGCCACACTGAAAAGTCCGGACCTTATTTCAGAAACAATAGGGAGCCACTGAAGTTCATGAGCTAGCAGGATAGCCATAATCAAATATTCGCTTAAGCAACATGGTCATTTCGGTTGCTTTGCTGAGAGAAAATGTGAGAAGGACAGGACCAGAAAGAAGCCCACCAGAAAACCATTATGAGGATCCAGTTGGGAAAAAAAAAATTAAAAGAGGCACAAATTAGAGTGGAAGCCATAGGGACACAGAGGACTAGGCAAGTCTCAGGACACTTGGAAGACAGAAGTAGCAGGATTTGCCAAGTGATTTAATAGTGAGAACGAAAATTAGTAACAGCAGCTAATATACAAAAAGTCCACTTGTTTTATTGCCTTGCTTTTGGCTGTTCTGGGCTATCTTTATTTTTAATTTCACATCACACTCTCCCCACATCTATACATCTGCTAGCTCATCTGCCCTCACACTCATGTCCTAGGGTTCTGAATCCACCACCATCATATTGGAGATACCAAATCACGCCTCAGCAGTCCCCCTTCCTTGTCGTCCCACTGTTCATTCTACCCCTTATTTCCCAGTTCCTTCATTTGATCTCACATCTCTTGATCAATCCAAAGAAATAGCAACTATCCCAACAGTCCTGTAGCCCACCTTGCATGCCCTGCCCTCAGCACTCACCGTCTTGGCATATATCCAAATCTTCTACTGAAAACACTGTGACTCTGCATGAATGCAAATCCAGAAATCAGGGAATTAATGCCTGATTAACCCAGATTGGGTTCTCCAGGGAGCAGACTTTGAGATACAGTTCAGTGTGCCGGGTGTTTGTTAAGAAGTTCTCTTGGTACTGACACCCATGAAAGAGAATGGAAAGAAACAGGATAGGGCAGTGAGAAAAGTCATATTGCGATGCAGGCCCAATGACAGTCTTGGTGAACCCTCTGGGGCGCTCTTGAGCTAGAGTTGTCTCAGTTGTTCTGAAATGGCCAGGCCATTATACACCAACTTTCATTCAGCTTTGGAATGTGGAGCACTGGTGAGGGAATAATTTTGACAAGGAGGATCTCTGCACCTGGGGCAATTACTGAGTTGTCCACTTACAGCACCCCCACTAGCTGGGAAACAGGTAATTCCTTAAAAGGGAACCTGGGTGGTGCCTCATAATGTCCTCCACAATGCCCCAGGGAACAAGCTTCAGTCAATGACACATAAGAGTTAAATAATAAATACCCCAGCTTCCTTGCCTCTCAGGGTTGGGGCTGGTGAGCAGATAATTCTAAAGCATGGTCTAGATCATGTCCCAGAATACCCGATTTCCCAGGGTGACAGCGTGCTCAATATCACACCACTTAGATTCCTTCCTTTCCCTGCCTCACTTCCCCACTCCCTGCCTGTGCTTCCTAAATAGACTATGTGTATTCAAATCCTTATCTCAGGTTTGTTTCTGAAAGAACCCAACGAAAATCCGCCCCCACCCCAAAACCTTCTTTACTCATCTGATCTACATGATGAAAGCAAGCTATTTTTTAAAGGAATGACCTATATCTCTAGGTTATATGGCCCCCTTTCATTGCAATTGATATATATTTTTTTTCACTGAAACAGTTATTCAAGGTAGTTGTGAATAACCTTGATACATGTTAATGCCTCAAAGATGTAGGCTGTTCACAGAAAGTGCTGATTTATTCGCATAACATTCATTGTTTATCAGAAAGCTCAAACCATTTGACAAGCAAACATCCTTAGCACGTCTCTTTGACTTAATCAAAAACAGGTCAGTGAAGCACATTTCCCAGTCATAAACCCAGCCAACAATAAAATCAATCTTCCTTGAGTGGTTAAGTCTGACACCTGTTTACAGTATCTTGTTGGCTGCTCAAGTGCCCACATCTGCATTCAGTCACAGCTACCCAGGGAGAGGTCTCTGTATACCTCAGAGATACCTGCTGTTGGCCTATTTGCACAGGCAGATATAGAGAATAGCTCCTCATGGCAAAAGATGACAGATGGGCTAAAAACTCCCAGTGTGTTTGGTTGCTATGCCAAAGTAGCAGTACCAGGTGGGGCATGACTACACAGACACCCTTAACCAAGAATAGCTTTTCTTTATCTGGAAAGGTGCCCTGGTTAACAGATACAGTAGTCCCCCCTTATCCACAGGGGGTATGTTCTAAGACCCCCCAGTGAATGCCTGAAACCACAGACAGTACAGAACACTACATATACTGTTTTTTCCTATACATATAAGTCTATGATAAAGTTTAACTTTTAAGTTAGGCATAGTAAGAGATTAACAACCTAAAGTAGAACAGTTATAGCAATGTGCTATAATAAAAGTTATGTGAATGACTCAATTCTCTCTCTCTGTCTCAAAATATTTTATTTTCCTGTGCTCACCCTTCTTCCTATGATTCATCAATCTGATAACCAACTCAGCCACTAAGAGACTAGCAGGCAGGTATCATATACAGCATGGTCACCCTGGACAAAGATGATTCTCATCCAAGGAGAGACAAAGTAGGACAGCATGAGATTTCATCATGCTACTCAGAATGCTTTGCAATTCAAACTCATCAATTGTTTATTTCTGAAAATTTCCATTTAATATTTTCAGACCATGGTTGTTCACAGGTAATTAAAATCTTAGAAAGCTAAAGCATGGATAAGACGGAACTATTATACATGGGGTAAGGAAAAATTGTTATTTTCCTCATTTCCTTTAACCTGCAGCCTTTGACCTTTTGGTTCCATTTGTGGAAAATAGCTGGCATTTAAGTTCAAAGGTCAGATATCATAGCAAGGCATTAAAGAATACCAGCAAAAAAGAATTTCCTCCACATGGAAGAGATTTTTGTTCTCCCTGAAACAATGATTTGGGTGTAGGTAGTTTATTTGTAAAGCAACTCCAAGAAACACAAGTGAGAAGTGAGACAAGGAAGGAATGAATCCAATAAATGGTGTGTTAAATAACTAGTTACCATGTGGGCAACTGGGGCTAAATCTTACAGGGAACTCTCTGAGCAACAGTATGAAGAATCCTCAGAATCCTTCTAATGGGGACAAAGAGGCTGGGGCATATATCCACCAAATCCCATCACCCAGTGGCAAACAGTGCCCACAGGGATGGCAATACCATGTAATTCGAGCTGTACCTGCACAGCTGAGCAAGCTCTTTCATAACACCAAAAACAGTCCTCAAAGAAAGGAAGATAATGACATAGGTGCCAGCATAGTAGGTGGAAAACTGAGAGTGTCAGAAATGGGCTACAGATGCAGCTCGGGTGGGCAAGAGAATGAGGGCAGGGCATCAACAGTGCCTGGTGTAATATGCTTCAAAGTTAAGGGAAGGCAGTAATAGACAGAGGCATAGGAAAAGTAGGGGCATGAGATACTTGTGTGGCTCTCTGAGAAGGGGTCCCTCCCCTTGCCCCCCACTGGCCAAGTCCAGCATGAAGAAGAATGATTAATCCCCCACATAAGTCTTAAGGCCCAAGGAAAGAAAGAATCTGTGTTCATGTCCCTCAAAGTTTCCCTGAATGCAAACAAAGATCTTGAGTTTCCCCACCTCTCACTAGCCTGGAACAGTAACAAAAGTAGAGTAAAAATGATGTGAGAGAGTGATTTCAGGAAGCACATAAAAATACACAGAGGCTAAAAAAGTGAATAAGAAGAGCAAAAAAAAAAAAAATAAGTGGATAAGAGAAGGTGCAAGGTCATGAGGAGAAGAAAACAGTTCAAGAACTGGCAGCCAAGGTCAGTGGAAATGTGAGTATTTCAGCAAAAGTAGGATAGTAATGGCTGAGAACAAAGCAGCTGAGATCATTGCAGCGGATGCCAACAAAAAAACAGGCTCCAGACAAGTTACAGATTCCCCATCTAAAGTCACACACTTTGAAGTCCATAAAATCATAAATGCTGCTTCAGCGTATTAGTCTGCTTGAGCTGCTATAACAACAACAAACAGACACAGACACACACACACACACACACACCCCAGACTGGGTGGCTTAAGCAACAGAAATTTATTTTCTCAGTTCTGGAGGCTCCAAATGCACAATCGAGGCCAAGGTGCCAGCTGATTCAGTGTCTGGTATAGGCTTTTTTGGTGGAGAGGTTTTCAGTTGGCCACATTCTCATCCTGTCCTCACATGGTAGGGAGGAAGAAGAAAAGGAAAATGGAGAGGAAAAGGAGAGAGAAAGAGAAGGGGAGAAAACTGGTGTCTTTTGTATACTCTTCATAAGCTCTATCTCCAAATACAGTGACATTGAGGGTTACAGTGTCAACATATGAATTTAGAAGAGACACAATTCAGTCCATACATTCAGAGAGGAAAGGGAAATGTCCAAATTGACCAGGGTTACATCTAAGATTATTATTTGTCTTAGTTTGGGTTTCTTCAAAAGGAGAGCCTAAAACAAGGATTTATGTGCAAGTGATTTACTTAAGAGGTGATTCCAGACAACAGGAGTGAGGGACTAGGGGAGTGAGTCAGGGAAGGAGGAAAAGCCAATGTAAGGGAATGTTGTTGAGGTAGCCATTGTGTGCAATAGAAGGTCAATTCCGCTGGGACTTCCTGAAAGTCATAGGGAATTGTCCACTTCTGTTTGTCCCGAAGATGGGAAACTGAGGCATTTAACCATTGATTCCCCTTCCCCATCTCATATTATGGGATGAGAGTGTATATAGACAGAGATTTACTATAAGGAATTAGCTCACATGACTATGGAGGGCAGTGAGTCCCAAGATTTTCAAGGTAAGCTGGCAAGCTGAGGACACAGGAGGACCAATAGTGTGGCTCCAGTCCAGGCCCAAAGGCCTGAGAATGAGGACAACCATGGGGTTGCTCCAGTCTGAAGGCCAGCATGCTCAAGACTCAGGAAAAGCTGATGTGTTAACTAACAAACCAACACAGAAAAATTCAATGTACCAGTTCAAAGAACATCAGGCAGGAATCTTCTTCCTAGATTCACAGAGGAGGGTTAGGCTTTTGTTCTATCCAAGCCTTCAACTAACTAAATAAGAACTACCCACATTAGAAAGACAATTTGCTTACTTCCTGCTAATTTAAATGTTAATCTTATCCCAAAGTATCCTCTCAGAAACACCTGGAATAATATTTGATTAAATATCTGGGCACCCACAGCCCAGTCAAGTTGACATATAAAACTAATCATCATATTATCAGAGTTGTTAATCCTTCTGTATTTCTAAGCTACCTGTGAGTATAGGCCAAGTGAGTACCAGCCAATGTTTGTGAATTTAGAGGGACCCCTGGGCAAAAAAGCAAAGACTTAGCACATAAACATCTCCCTAAAGGATGGTATTTGAAAGTAAGTCAATGCCCTTATGGAATTATGTACACAGCTAAGGTTTAAATAAGAATGAGGTAAAGATTATGTGATTTGGGGCATGAGAGTATCTTATGCATTAGCGTTTTCAGAATTTATTGCGTTTGTTATTTTTCTGCCATTGCCAGAATAGAGATTCCAAAAAAAGATATTATATTGAGTTGTGGAAACATTTAGAAAGCTACACTTTCTGCACACATTGATTTTGTAGTCTAGAATATTCATAGCCACCTTACATGTATAAAAAATCTTAACAAACTGCATTAGCTTAATCAAATCATGGCAATCAATGAGTTGCTGCCCAATCATTTCATATATTTTATGCTTGTCACTTATTTTTCACATTAATTTATCCATTGAACATTTATTGACTGTATAAGCCATTTTGTCAACTAGGAGAAGAAAAGGTGGAAAAGATGAATTTTCTGCTCTCTAATAGTTGCCCCATTTCTGCCTTCAAAGACAAAAGATTGATTTTATGAATACTTGAAGCTGTATGTTATTATGACTTCAAGCCTAAATTGGGCACAATGTCTTTGGATGGAGATTGGGAGGAAAAACAAACATTATCACAAAATTGGAGGCCATCGACATTTGCATGAGTTACATGTCATTTCCACTCAATGGGAAATTCTATGACCCCAAACATCTAGGCACGCTCACACCTAAATTTATAAAGACATGAACAGATGCTTTTCAAAAGAAGACATTTATGCAGCCAACAAACATATGAAAAAAGATAAAAATATTTTTATTCAATTGCCACTACTACTCTGTTCCCTTTTACTCTTTGCCAATAAAAGGATCAAACCAAACATGTAATATTTTTTATTATTCTTGTTCACAAATAGAGGTGAACGTCTTCAAAATGTTCCCTCTGCATCTCCTTCCCACTTTTTCTCTCTTGTTCATTGGCTTTTACCTTTCTCTAATTTGTGATTTTTACCATTCTTTCCAAAAAGTTCAAAGAATAAGAGTGGAAAGCCAGTGGAAATGGGGAAAGCAGGAAAAATGGTCAATTTTTAAGGAAACGATTTCAGTTCCTTCTCTTTCCATTTAAAACCTCAAACAAGAGTCAACTCTTATAAAACCCCAATGTATTCACTTGAAACCAAAGGGACTCACAGTGTGTTCTACACCCCATCAGTGAGCTACAAGTGTTCCCTGAGAGACCATGATCTACAAGTGGAAGTTCTTTGGTCCTTATAAGTGTGTGATACACAATTCCATAGACTTATTTTTATCATATTTTAGCAATACATCAGTAATAAAAATAATAGCTAGCGTGTATTGGTTATTATTGCTAGGCACTCTAATAAATACTTTGCATGCATTAACTCATTTATTCTTCACACCAAACCTGGGAGATAAGTACTTTGTCATCCCTATTTACAGATGGGAAAACAGAGGCACACTGAGGTACAATATATTGCCCAAGATTACCTCATCAGTAACCAGTGCAAACAGTGCAGGCATTATGGCTACAGAACTCTGTGCTAACCCAACTCTACCTGAGCTATGGAGCATTACCAAAATGTGGCATTTATTTAAAAAAAAATAGCACTTTACTAAAGTTTACTGAGGATTCTTATTCAGTAGTCTAATAAACTAGCTATCTACCCTGCCACATCAGGGATCTCCTACTAAGCATGAGCATACGAAGTACTTAAGTTGCTAAATCCAATGGTCAATCCTCAGTCCTCACCATACTTAATCTATCAGTAGCATTTGACACAGACTCCCTCTTCCTCAGAATATTTTCTTATGTTTGGCTTCCCTACTACTAGTCCCTCTTAGAAAGAATATAGTTGGCTCGCCATTTTGTTTCTGTGATAGTACGTACTTTACTAGTGCTATGCTATGAATGTGTTGACACATTGTCAACGTAAATGTGCTAAAATTACTAAGTTATACTTCAGTGTATAAGGTGATCAAATAAATAACCATTTTTTAATTTTCATTTCTCTCCAGTTTTTTTTTTTTGAGACAGAGTTTCGCTCGTTACCCAGGCCGGAGTGCGATGGTGCGATCTCAGCTCACCGCAACCTCTGCCTCCTGGGTTCAGGCAATTCTCCTGCCTCAGCCTCCTGAGTAGCTGGGATTACAGGCACGCGCCACCATGCCCAGCTAATTTTTTGTATTTTTAGTAGAGACAGGTTTCACCATGTTGACCAGGATGGTCTCGATCTCTTGACCTCGTGACCCACCCGTCTCGGCCTCCCAAAGTGCTGGGATCCAGTTCTTTATTATTAGTACCAGTTCCCTCCTTCAGCATGTAGGGATTACAATTCCAGATAACATTTGGGTGGGGACGTAGAGCCAAGACAGATCAGGAGGCACTTGCATAGGTTGCAAATGAACGAAAAGCACACATTTTGTGGCATTCGTTCCATCAAGAGGTAAGGCCTATGTTCTCTCCCCTTGAAAATGGGGGAGCTCTGTAACTATTAAACCAAGAGAATATGACAGGTCTTTTCAACTGGAAAGTAGGTCTAATAACTGTACCATTATAGTTCATCCTTAGCCTATAAGAGCACAGTTAAAAATGTATGTGATCCACTGATCTTGGGGTCACTGAATGAGTGCTTGGAGTGTGTATGATAAGGTGATTAAGAATTCAGTCTCCAGAATTAGACGTGCTTAGGTATGAGTTCCCAGACCAGCAACTACTAGTAATATGAACTTGGGCAAATTACGTAACCTCTCAGAACCTCCATTTCCTCACATGGAAAATGAGCATAACATAAGAATTTACCTTGCAGAGCTGTTGAAAGAAGTAATTGAGATAATGCAAAGATAAACATTAGCCTTGTACCTGACACATAGTTTGTACTCCACAAATATTAGCTATTAGTAACATTTCTGGCCAGGTGTAGTGGCTCAGGCCTATAATCCCAGCACTTTGGAAGGGTGAGACAGGTGGATTCTTGAGGCCAGAAGGTCGAGACAAGCCTAGACAACGTGATGAAACCCCATCTCCACTAAAAAATACAAAAATTAGCTAGGTGTGGTGGTACATGCCTGCAGTCCCAGCTACTCGGGAGGCTGAGGCAGGAGAATTGCTTGAACCTGGGAGGCCAAGGTTGCAATGAGCCCAGATCTTGCCACTGCACTCCAGCCTATGCAACAGAGTGAGACTCTGTCTCAAAAAAAGAATAATAAATAGAGTAACATTGTTTTAAACAAAATATACACAATGGCATCATAGCACTGACAATTAATTATGTCACCCAGAAAAGTTGAGATTTTGCACAGCTACAGAATCCAGGTTATGCCAATAGAGAAAACATACGCTAAATATTGGTTTCTTGGGTTTTAAATGGGAAGATAAAAAAAGAACAAGTTCATTTCAAAATTTTTTCCCAAGGTCTAAATTAATTTTGCTCTGAGCTTTGCAAATCCCTCCTTTAATTGTCTAAATATCGGTAATTGAGAGAGGAATGAATCTTATATGCAAGTTTATTTCCTCTAGAGACAAAAAAAAAAAGGGAAACATTGAGGGTACCAAAATGGTTTGCTTGTGTGTAATATTAAGACCTAATGGGGAAAATAAATCTTCTAAGACATCAGCGGCAATCACTTTGCCAACCATAAATGGCCTTAAGATACATATTAATTTTATAACCTGATAGAAAATTAGATCTCATCTATTCCACCTTTGATTTTTTTCATACCTTTTGAAGTTACAATTTTAAGTGATCTATAAGAGTTGATGAACAGTGTACACATAATATAGATAAGTATTTCAAATTTAGTGTTCCCTGATATCTTGATTCCATAATTTTTAAGAACTAATTTTAAGCCACCACCTTCCATTTATTCTACTACAACCCAATGATGCTAGTGAGAACAACTTTCAGCTGAGGAGGTGTATTGGTTCATTCTCACACTGCTGTGAAGAAATACCTGACACTAGGTAATTTACAAAGGAAGGAGGTTTGATTGACTCAGTTCCACATGGCTGTGGAGGGCTCAGAAAACTTATGATCATGGAAGTAGGCAAGGGGGATGTAGGACCCTTCTTCACAACATGGCAGGGGAGAAGTCATAACACAGGGGAAAAAGATGTCACTTTAAAAACCATCAGATATGGTGAGAACTCCTCACTATCACAAGAACAACATGGAGAAAATCGCCCCCATGATCCAGTCACCTCCCTCCAGTTCCCTCCTTCAGCATGTAGGGATTACAATTCCAGATGACATTTGGGTGGGGACGCAGAGTCAAGACAGATCAGGAGGCATTTGCATATGTTGCAAATGAAGGAAAACCATACATTTTGTGACATTCTTTCCATCAAGAGGCCAGGCCTATGTTCTCTCCCCTTGAAAATGGGGAAGCTCCATAACTGTTAAACTAAGAGAATATGACAGAAGTGGCATCGTTCTAGTGCCTGGGTCCAGACCATTAGAGACTGGCAGTTTCTACCTCCGTTCTGTTGGAAAACTCTCTGGCAGATGCCCATATAAGACCCTGAGACCATGCAGTGAGAAAGCTTCTACTGGCCACATGGGTAGCCAACGAGGAGAGAAAAAGACAGCTCACCAGCCCACAGCTATTTCAGCCATCCCAGCCCAGGCACCGGAATTGGGACTCCAACCTTAGCCACCATTTGACTGCAACCCGATGAAAGACCTTAAGCAAGAATCGCCTATCTGAACCTCCGGATATCTGAGAATCTATTATTATACAATAGATAACCTGAATAGCGTAGCATTTCACGTATTGAAAGAAATGGTTAACTGCAAATCAAGATAGGCCTTTTCTTCTACTCTTGCTTTATAAGTTCTATGTAGAAATGGTCCTAGAATGAGGTTTACAATTCTGCAAGCTTTATTGCAGTCTCAATCTAATGTTCACTTCAGAGTTTATTTAAGTGTTCATTTCAATGTTTATTTCGAGTCTTAATCCAAGTAGAAATAGATTCTATTATTTTCTTTCAAAATAAGAATCACTAGGGCCGGGCGCAGTGGCTCACGCCTGTAATCCCAGCACTTTGGGAGGCCGAGGCGGGTCGATCATGAGGTCAAGAGATCGAGATCATCCTGGTCAACATGGTGAAACCCTGTCTCTACTAAAAATAACAAAAAAATTAGCTGGGCATGGTGGCGCATGCCTGTAATCCCAGCTACTCAGGAGGCTGAGAAAGGAGAATTCCCTGAACCCAGGAAACAGAGGTTGCGGTGAGCCAAGATCATGCCATTGCACTCCAGCTTGGGTAGCAAGAGTGAAACTCCGTTTCAAAAAAAAAAAAAGAATCACTATTACTTACTTTTTCATTATCCCCCAGTTCTCTTCACGTAGAAACAGCTAAACCTTCCTAAAACAGCTATCTCCCTTTGTCCTTAAAAGCCCTGTTAGAATAGGCTTTAATGTTATTACTAGCAAGCAATAAGTTGTATCAAGTGTTTTATAAACTATGGCTTTCACCTCTGTATTTTCATGTATGAAATACTAGAGGTTGGAAATGATCAGTGCCTAGCGGCTGAGCTGGTAAGACACTAGGATGATGAGTAGGCATCAATAAAATGCTGATCCTTGTAAAAAGCATGATGTTTTCCAGGTTAACTACAGTTTCCCAGCTCTGTTCAACCATGACTTATTGAAGAAGATACACGTTTTAATGGTTATAATTAAATATACTGAAAACTAAAGTATGAAAAGGTAGCATCTACTATCTTTACTATTTTCATTTTTTGAGTGGAGAGTTTAAATGTGTTCTATTTTTCTCATTTACTACCTAAATTAGGAACTTCACCTTTTCTAAAGCAGTGGCTCACTCATTAATTTATCCATTTATTTATTCTACAAATTGGACATCTACTATTTATAAGACACCATGTCAGGTTCTAGTGGTACCAAGGTGAACAAGACAGGTTTGGTCATTACCGTGGAGTTTATATTGTAGCGAAGAAAGAGGCATTAAATCAATAATAAAGTGTGTTACGAGTTACAAACTGCAGGGGAAGGGGGGACTACAAGGAGTTTTGCAGGTACATAAAAGAAGCAACTAACCCAGTTTAGAGGCCTGAGAAAGCTTCCCGTTTATCATATAACTTAATCACCATAACATTATTATGCCCCAGCTTTTGTACAATTTGAGGAATAAAGCAATGAAGTGGCAGAGGGGATCAAAATATTATTTTTTATTTTTAAGGCTTACAAAATATAACTTAAAATGAAACTCGAAATGACCTGCTATCTGCATCCCAGAATTAAGTGCGGTCGTGTATCCAGACCATGCGGTACTAGACCACGTCGAGCACAGAGCTGAGCTAGGCATGCCAGTTCTTATTTCTAATTTTACAATCGAGTAAATCACTAGTGAGTTAAAAGGAAAGAAAAAAAAAGCAGGGACCCCTTTCTGACATCAGTAAAATCCCACCTCAGTAAAATTTCTTCTCTTAAAAGAAACCATCGTGAGTGGGTAAGATGCAAGTGATTGTAAAAAGTCATTACCTTTTCCCCTAACTAGTTTCTTTTCGTCCTGCTGTTCTTTTTAACAACAAAAGAAAAAATCGCTCTGAAAGTCATCTCCAACATGCTGATGGTTCCTGTTAACAGAAGATACCTATTGCACAAATGGTTCAACATTTAATAAATAACTTTGCTGTATAAAATTATTTTCTTGCTGATTCATCAATATGAGTGAAAATGCAGTTTGACCAGATTGGACACTTCAAATGCTTTCTCTTATTATTACCATATGCTTTCCCAGGTGCAATGCTGAGTGTCTAAGTCATTCCACTTAAAATACAGTCGACTCCTGTAATAAATGCTCATTGAAAAGCTTCTGCCAAGAGTTTTATGCTAATTTTTCTCTGTTCTACCCTTTGAGGAATTGGATAAAAATATTTTCACTTTTAAAAACTCAAGAGAAAAATGTTTAATGAAAATTTTGAGTATTTCCAGATGTCTCACATTTTCACTCCCTACCCCTCACCAAACCCAGTATTTCATTTTTCCACCCTCTATATACGTAAAGTTCTCATGCCAAACGTATTCCAGAAACAGAGCTGAATATTGGTACTTGGTAAAGTGGATAAGTGAAAGAGTGTGTGCAAAGGTGGTTTATAAACCATAAAGCATACATAGATATAAGAAGATTTGTAAGAGTTTCCATTTTGTAAAGGTAATAGAATCCCCTTAATAAATGGATGAGATTTATATTTCAAAGCAATTTGCCAAATGAAAAGTTGGGATGATTTTAAAATTGTTCATTATTTAAATATGTTCACATATGAGCATGTTTTCACACATATATGTTCATTTACATTTAAAATTAACATGCTTTAATATTAATTTTTTATTAATAATAAACTTCCTGGATGTCAGCAGTAATTATTTAAAAAAAAAAAAAAAGAAAGGAAGTGGCAGTGGGTTGGGTGAAGAGGAGGCCCCAAATCTTTTCATACTCCAAGTAAAACTGTCTCTTCCATCCTCTAGCCTTCACCAGCACGAGCAATGAGGGAAACACTGAGCTTGTGTTCTTCCAGGGGACTCTCCTGTCCTCGGCACCCTGCCTTTCCTGCAGACCATCAGCACTAATTTCATGTGCTTTCAAACTTATGAACATCCCAATCCCAGTTTATCCCATATGGCTCTGTACAATCCCTAATCTGACCCATCCACCTCTCCCCAAGTCCCAAATCTTTCCACTGTACTCTGTAACTCATGCTGCAGCATCAACAAAAACCCCTTCTTCAAGTGCTTGCTGCTGGGTTTTAAAACACAGTGGTTATTATGTACATTGAGATTCTAGACAGACCCTCTGAGTTCAATTCCCAGCTCTTCCCCTCACTACTCATGCAATAATAAGCAAGGTACTTAATCTCCTTAGGCTCTAGTTTCACCATCTGTCAAATGGAGGTGAAAATAATACCTTCCTTGGAGAGATTGTTGAAAGGATTAAATGAACATATGGAACATCATAGAAGAGTTCTGACACACAGTAAGAACTTAGTATCTTTCCTTTTTTCTTCCTTCATCTGCCTGCTCTCTGTGAGCTCTGGTTCTCCTCTGAGAGGTTGATTTCCTTGAAGTTCCACCAGGTGATGTCTGATTCTTCCCTCACATTCCTCATACCACGGAGACTGACGTAAGAATGGAAGTCTTCCTTGTACCTCAGTATTCCTTCCAAGTCATTATCCCTCACTTCTCCCAACTACCCACCCCCCAGCTTTGAAGGTCACGCATCAAACTACACTTCCCACTACTCCTCCTTACAGCAGCCATCTACAGACTACTGAACCTCCCCCCCCGATTCCTTGAGGATTCCAACTCCTGGACCATTGTTGTTCATCTCCATTATTGTCATTATTTGGGGCAACTTCAAAGTCCATGAGTCTGTTCTTTTCAACTCACTTTCCTGACCACTTCACCTCCAGTGATCTTTCCTTAACTTTAACAACTCACTCTCTTTGTTGTACCCTATATAGACCCTGCCATTGCCAGTATGTTCTTTCCCCTCCCATAGTTTGACTCTCTGATCGTTGTCTCCTATCTTTCAGCTCACTCCCTTTACTACTCCAAAAATTATTTGTCCTCCCAGTTTTTTTAGTGCATTGATCCTACAGCCTATTTACTAATTGCCCTATATCCAGACTTCCCCTGCATATGAATTTGTAGTGCACAGTCTGTCATTACAGTCTCCTTCTTCCCCCGTACCTTCACATTTTATTGTACTCTCCTGCCAAACTCAACCCAAAATGTAGCTCTTTGACAACGCTGTGCTTTGCTCCAAACAGATGAACATGGTTGGTGAGGATTTCAAAATCAGGCTAATTTATCATATTTTACATTCATAATCGCTAGCCTAAGAAAGTTTTCAAACGGGCCCAATAATGATACTCTTTCCCTGGTCCTTTCGCTCTCCTCATCTACCAATTACTATTTTACAGTTTCTCTCTCCTTAAACTTCCAATACATCCATAATCTTACTCTCAGTTCAGAATGGTGCTTTCTATTTCACTGAGAAGAAGTAATTTGAAGATAACCTCCCCACATTTTCATCACAATTATGCTGGACATTCTCCCTTTTCTCCTTCAGATCCTCTCCCTGCCCTTCTCCACTGCATTCTGTGTCCCAGAAGGCTGACCTGTATGGACTACACCATACAGGGCAGTTTCTTGCCCTCTAGACGCTAATTACTTCAGCCAATGGGAGAGTCAGGGAACTGAGGGTGGGAGGAGAATGAGATCCAGGGCTTTGTTTCCCTGGCTCCGTCTGTTCTGGGCTGTGATCTGGCAGTTGCTATGTTGCCTTTCCCAAAGTCTCCAGCTCCTGTCCTGTGGCCCTCTCCTACAGTCATAGTTCCAGCTAGAGCTCATGCTGGGGTTCAGTAACAGCCCTCTCACTTGACTCTCCAAGCCCAGAGTGGTGACAGCTCCCTGCTATTGCTCACATAAAGTGCTTCTCCAGCTCTTGTTAGTTTCCTCAAATTTCCCACTCTTGTAAGTAATTACTTTATTAACCTCTCATCAATCACCCCATTTGAGTATGCTATCAGTTTCCTGCCAGCATCCTCATGACTCATTCCAATCTGCCCATTTGTTCCCTTATCCTCTGCCAGCCCTCCTGTTACAAAGATGAACAGTGTGGCTCTTTTCTAAGCCTCATCTCTGCATTTGTCTGCAACTCTCACCTATTAAAGGATGCCCCTCTAACAATTAAGCACTTTCCCTCCTTCATCATTTTTTCTTTCTATTGGATCATGTCTATCAGCATATACAGGCTAAAACAGCTCCAATAAAAAGACCTTCCTATTTCTCCCAACAGCTGCTCCATTTATCTGTTCTACTTTAAAGCAAAATTTTTCCAAACCATGATCAATTCCATCTCTAATGCCTTCTCTAGCATTATCTCCAGTTCTCACTCCATTTAGATTTCTACCACTCAACCAAAACAGCCCTCCTGCAATGACCTCCCCATTGGTAAGGCACTGGTAAACTCTCACTCATCATCTGAGTTAACCCATCAGCAGAATTGGATACAGATAATCACTTCTTTCTCAAAATGTTTTATTCCCTTGGCTTCAGGGCACCCTTTTCTCTTGATTATTTGCTACTTCACTAGCCATTCCTTTTTAGTATGCTTTGCTGGTTGCTCCCTATCTAACGTTGAAATGCCCTAAGACTCAGTTCTTAGATCTTTTGATTTGTCTATTTAAGTGACCTTATCTCACTTCACATTTTAAACTCCATTTTTCTCCAGCCCAACCCCTCCTGTAAACTATAGGGTGCCTGCTATACCTAACGGTCTAGTCAACAAACTTGAAGGTGTACTATGCCCTCCAAATTTAGCATATTCAAAATCAAACTGCTGAATTCTCCCCACCCACATCGCAAACTATTTCTCCTCAACTTCCCCATCTCAGTAAATGTCAAATTTATCATTCTAACGGCGCAGGCATTAGAGCCATCTTTCACTGTTCTCTTTTGTAGCATCCTATATCCTATCATCAAATCCTGTTAGCTATGCCCTCAGAATATACCCAAAATCATATCCCTTCTCACCATCTCCACATTTGTCCCTCTATTTAAGACAACAGCATTTCCTGCCTGATTACTGCAATAGCCTCCTAACTGATTCCTCTGCTCAGTTGAGATTTCCACGGCATTCAATGTAATACAGCCAATTTCCTATTCTCCTTACTCAGTTTTATTTTTCTTCACAGCACTTATCTAACACAATCTATATGTATGTATTTGATTATTTTATATCATCCCTTATCAGAAATTGAACTCTGAGAGCAAGGATCCCTATTTTTGTTCGTGGCTATTCCCGGTGCCTGGAACAGAAGTCACTCAATACATGTTTGTCAAATGAATGGTTGAGTAACTATTGAAATAAGCGACAAACATTTCATGATGTAAATTCATCATGTAACTAGAATGGGAGACCTGCATGAGTAGCATATCATAGGGTCTGTGGCTTTTGCTAAATACTGATGTACTCCACAATCAGCCTCAAACCCTTGTGAAATATCAATGAGTAGAGAGTCTTATCTTGCTTCTTCATAGTCTAAGATTTAATATATTGATCCGTAATAAGCCTGGAAAACTAATTCTGAAAAGGAAGTCTATAATTTTTTTTTTTTTTTGAGATGGAGTCTCACTCTGTCACCCAGGCTGGAGTGCAGTAGTGCAATCTCAGCTCACTGCAACCTCCACCTCCTGAGTTCAAGCTATTCTCCTGCTTCAGCCTCTGGAGTAGCTGGGATTACAGGCATGCGCCACCATGCCCAGGTAATTTTTTGTATTTTTTAGTAGAGATGGGTTTCACCATGCTGGCCAGGCTGGTCTTGAACTCCTGACTTCCTGATCTGCCAACCTCGGCCTCCCAAAGTGCTGGGATTACAGGATTGTGATGTGATATTCATCAAACATTTATTAAATACCTACTCCATGAAGGTATTATGCTGGATGCCAAGACTCAGGCACATTTAGACATGAATGAGACAGGTTCCTGTATCCAGGTGATCATAATCAAATATAGCAAATACAACATATGCTTAAATAACTAATATAAGGTATAACATGAGGTATTGTAAATGAAGAGAAGGTAGAAGGAAGAGACTACTGGGTTGTTTAATGTCTGCAAGTGGAAATGAAGCAACAGGTGGAATTAAATATGATTCTAAGACTTTAAGCCTAGAGTTGTAATAAATGAGGAAAATCAGCTTGTCTGGCAATGTTATGGGATCATTTGAAGTGACAGTGGACAATTGGATGAGTCACTGTCCAGGGGTTCCCAAACCTGATGGTCCTTGATACAGAATTGCCTGAGCAAGATACAAAAAGTACTGTCTCCTAAGTCTCTGCCCTTAACTACTATATCAGAATCTCTAGGAGTGGTGCATATTGGTATATGGATATTTACATGATACATGTGTGAGTATGTGAATATATGAATGGGTTTCTTAGATAGTTCTGATCTAGCCAGTCCATGGACCCTTATTTGGAACCACTGCTATTGATAGATAGCTAAAAATAGAGGACTGAAGAAAAGATGAGAGGTCATTGTTGGAGAAGTTATAATTCTTTAAATCAATGATGACCTAATTTGTATACTGAGGATTGGCACCTCTGAGAATAGAAGAAAACCTTTGGATGATTTACAGCTCCACAAGAGTGGAATTAGATTGACATTCAGAGGACAAAGGGAAGGCACAAATAGGCATTGTGAAAGCAGACTAAAAATAGTTCTTAGGAAAAAATAATGAAATGCATCAATTTAATAGGCAAGAAAGTATTTCTTATGTATAATAAAATATGGAGTCACTTCTCAGGTATAACCATGCCCACATGCATATTTTCCAATTATTTGCATTTGGAAACTTAGTGATGTAGTGTAGCAGAGTAATTATTCATTTCCTTCTCCAAATATTTTTGAAAAAATAGAATTGCCATCTTAAAATAATGAATACTGAACTGAATGTTGCAGAACAGATGCAGTGCCCAAAAAGACAGGTCTGGCTAATTAACTCAGCACTCATTAAAGATGAACAGCTCATGAAGCTAAAACATAATTGTGCTCTGGTTTAAAATGTATAATTAATATGGAAGAGAATGTATTATTGAAATTAAATAATTTGTTAATGAAATAGTCTGTGGCCTACTTGGGAAAGTATAGTCTTAACTTTTACCATTGATAGACCTAATTCTTTACTGAAGTGTTTACCCAACACTTACATAGCACTTATTTTATGCCAGCCACTCTTCTGAACACATTACAAATTTAACTCACTTAATGCTCTTAAAAATCATTCGGATAGATACTCTGCACCTCATACAGAATGCTGAGGCATAGTGAGGATAAGAAGTTTGCCCAAGAGCCACAATGAGAAAGAATTCAAACCCAGCTGTCTATCTTCAGAGTTTATATCAAGGCAAAATCGTTGCTATTAGAATGTGTAGGGTGGGTTGGTTTTTTCATTTGTTTGTTTTTGAGATGGAGTCTCACTCTGTTACCCAGGCTGGAGTGCAGTGGTGCGATCTCGGTTCACTGCAACCTCCACCTCCTGGGTTGAAGTAATTCTCCAGCCTCAGCCTCCCAAGTAGCAGGGACTATGGGCACATGCCACCATGCCCAGCTAATTTTTGTATTTTTTAGGAGAGACAGGGTTTCACCATATTGGCCAGGCTGTTCTCGAACTCCTGACCTCATGATCTGCCCGCCTTGGCCTCCCAAAGTGCTGAGATTACAGGGGTGAGCCACCATGCCTGGTCACGTTTTTAAATTAATTTTGACTAAATTTAACTCTTATCTGAAAACAGATAACAGAAGTTGATATTTAGTTTTTCACTACTATGGCTAATGAACACATGAAAATTATATTTGTATGAGCTGGCTGAAGTAACCAGACTTAAACACATGTCTGAGGTACAAGTATCACTTACATTTAGGTGAATCGCCCCAGAAACTCATCCTGAGACAAGGCTATGAGATCTCGCAAGCAGTTTATTTCAGGAAGGAATCCCAGGAAGCATCAGAAGGAGAGCAGGTACATAAGACAGGAAAGAAAAGTCAATAAATAAAGTACATTTTTTTAGTGCTGTGGGCAACTGTGGATCCATCCCATTGGGATTGGGGTCTAAAAGCATGCATGTAGAGCATGCATCTCCAGGACATAAGGGAGCTGGGGGATTTATCCACCATCTCCTGTCTATCATTGGTTGAACACTACTTCTAGGAACTCTTAATATCTGTTGCTTCTCTGGCAGCCAGAGAAAGTCCTCACCAAGAAGCAGCAGACGTTTACAGTTGGAAGCCATGGGATCAGCCATCAACAATGCTGAGTGCTCAGCAGTTGCGAGCAGGGCACCAGCATCTCTTCCATGGCTTGATGCATCTGTCTCTCGCTTCAAGGAATAAAAGGTTTCCCATAAAGATGGCCATAGTTATACAAAGTTATAATTCTCTAAAGTAAATACTATATCCCTATTTGTTTAAATAATACAACCTCAGATACAAAGGCCCTTTTGAAGAAATATTTCTGTAGTCAGGTATAAAGTATTCTAAACATTGTATTAAATTAGTAAAAATATAGCACTAAGTGAACTTCCATAAAATTCTTCAGTACACAGTTTTATACAGAGGGAAAAATGTGAGTAACATCTTAAACACAGTTCTATTGAGTTAACGTGATTTGAAACAAGTGATTTTCCCTCTCTCTATCTCATCATGTGGAAAACAGAAATGATGATATTTGTTTCATGAAGTCGGTAATAGGTGCAGGTTCTTTGTTTTTTAAGTATTTCTTTATTTGGAAAATTGACCCTCCTTCATTCCTTCTGTTCATGGAAGGGCTATCTGCCATGATGGCTGCTCACTTCCCCCAAGTGGTGTAGGCAGGTGACCCAAACAGGGACGACCACAGATTTTCCTGAAGTTAAAATAATGACTCTGGTAGGAGGAATTCCTTGTACACTGTTTTGCTAAAATGACAGAATGAAGGAATGTGCAGGCCAACAGCCATCTTGGAAGATACACAGAGAGATCCCACCTGCAAGGAAACAAAATTAATACAGCCGAGGCTGAAAGAGAAAGAGAACCAGAGCCTTTGCACTGCTGTTTGTGCCCTTGAATCTAGTCCTGGTTGAAGCACAATTTCCATTGAATTCCCTTTTTTTTTTTTTTTTTGAGACTGAGTTTCGCTCTTGTTAGGCTGGAGTGTAGTGGCAATCTCAGCTCACCGCAACCTCCGCCTCCTGGGTTCAGGCAATTCTCCTGCCTCAGCCTCCTGAGTAGCTGGGACTACAGGTGCGCACCACCATGCCAAGCTAATATTTTTTGTATTTTTAGTAGAGACGGGGTTTCACCATGTTGACCAGGATGGTCTCGATCTCTTGACCTCATGATCCACCCGCCTCAGCCTCCCAAAGTGCTGCGATTACAAGCGTGAGCCACCGTGCCCGGCCCTGAATTCCCTTTTACTGAAGATGGTTTGAGTTCAACCTCCATCTCTTCTTAATGAAGGAGTCCTTCCCTAGGCTCATTAGAAGCATATATTAGAATATTGCTAAGCATGGTATTTGGCACATTATCGGTGTTTGACAAATACTTCTCCCTATCCCTGCTACTTCTACTAGCTTCCCAGTGCTTGCTGCTAACTTGACATTTTCAACCCTCATATTACCACTCCAACAGTAATTTCTAACACACCTAAAAACCATGAGATTCCATAATCATATGCCCCAAAGAAGACTGTATATCCTCCAACCAAGTATCTTAAATCCGATGTTTAATAAACATAGCTTATTACAGTTTAATCTTTGAATTCTAAAGAATCTATAGGCCTATTTTCAATGGCTTTTGTAAGTGATCAAATAACTTTAATTCAAATATGTGTATGTGTTGTGGAGTAGGATGGAAAAACAGAACTAAATCCTCATCTTCTGAAAGAAGGCTATAAATACTGCCCAAATTAATAAAATAGAAGCTGCAAAAGCAAATTATATATTACTATGAAGGTAAATTTCTCTCTCTCTCTCTCTCTCTCTCACACACACACACACACACACACACACATTCTCTCTCTCTCTCTCTCTCTCTCTCTCTCTAACATACAGACTTATAGACAGTCATACACCATACAACTACATTTTGGTCCATGATGTACCACATATATGACTGTGGTTCCACAAGGTGATAACACCATATTTTAACTGTACCTTGTCTATGTTTTGATACGTTTAGACACATGAGTTTTACCATTGTGGTACAAGTGTCTGTAGTAGAAAGTATAGTAATACACTGAACAGATCTGAATCTAGCAGCAATCAGCTACCATGTAGCCAAGGCGTGTAGTAGGCTATGCTATCTACTTTCTATAAGTACCCTCTATAACGTTTGCACTATGATGCATTTCTCAGAATGTATTCCAATCATTATGTGATGTATGACTATAATTTTTTCTCAGTTAAAAGAGATAAATGGCTACTTCTAGGAAAATGGAAATGGGGGTAGTGAACATTCAAAAAAAATGTCTTAACACTGTATAACCAACAGCTTCTTAATTTATGAGCATGTATGCCTTTGATAAAAAGGAAGATTTATAATAAAATAATAATGTAAAGGTTATCAGTAGATTCACTTTTCAGCTACTTTAATAATTTGCTATGCCCTTTACTCAGACTCCTAGAAAACACACTTCATTTCTCATTCCCTTTTTCCACTCGTTCACTTTTACCAATGATGTCACTTCAATGCATGTCAATTCTCTAAAATACAATGTAGTAGTTCTAGAAGCTCACACAAGCCTACATGCACATAGAAGCATACTATGTGCTGCAAAAAAAAAAAAAAATTCACTGATTTTCTCTTGGATAATCATTTATTCCAAATGCTTCCAAGACTAGCTTCTCATGGAGGCAGTGGACTCAAACCTGATATCTGAATCTCCACCTACTGCCTTGGTAATATCCATGTAGCTGAGGTCAACACCCTACCCCTTTTTAACTTATGTCCCAGCCCCTCCTTTATGGACCTCTAGGATTCCCCATGCCTTGAAGAAACTAAATTGACTTTTCTGTGCCAGAGAGAGAACAAGTCTACACCCTCACCCCACACTTACCTTCCTACAGTAGTGAGAAACTGGTCTTTCATCTGTGTAAGTAAACAGGCTCACCAAAATGGTCTCTTTCATAGTACTGGCTGAGCATATTACTGGAACTTCTCCCAGAGCCTTGGACCAAGACTTTACTAGTGAAAGTCCTTGATACTCAAGCTTCATTAGTTTTTCAGAAAACATACACTGACTCTAGCTTGAAAGGGTAATAACTAGTTACCAGACTCTAGGGAGAACTGTACTTGAACTGTACTTGTAGAAGGCTGTCAGATGGGAGCAGTGATATACGGTGGAGAAATTCTACACAGCTAAACCACCTCCTAGCAGAGAGTGAGACAAGGAAATAAATACCTCAACCTCTTTCTTCTCCCATTCTCTGATTTGTTTATATTTTCTGTTGCTTCAACCCAATTAAAAACCAGAGGACAAAAAGAGTCTATTATTTCCATATAGATCAGCCTTCTGTGGTGCAGAGCAGAGTGAAGGGTGGAACATAAGTTAAATGGGCAAATAAATATCCATCAGAGACAGTGACCAAAGTTGCACAAAAAAATAGGAGGAGACTACTAATGAAGCAAAGAGAACAACAGCAGTGGCTACTTTTCTGTACTTCCACTCAGAGCACGTGTGCCAGTAAGCAGAGGGCAGGAGCAAGTGGAATAAAAGAAGTAACCATGTAGCTGAGAAGCTGGATATGGAAGTAACATACTAGTTATGACTGAAGAAACACAAATGAAAGGTGAACTTAGATCTGATAATAAAAAAATTGCTGATCCTTCTACCATCTCCTTAAATAAAGATAGGCAAGGTATTGGAGGCTCAGGTGAAGCCTATCTAGAGAGGAAATGGGGATAAAATTGGTGGGAACTGAGTTGATGTCCTGTAAGTTTTTATGAGGTCTTTATTCTGAGTTATGCCCTTAAAATAGAATTGGGGTGCTGGTCTGAGTT
Source organism: Saguinus oedipus (assembly GCA_031835075.1). Classification (NCBI taxonomy): domain Eukaryota; kingdom Metazoa; phylum Chordata; class Mammalia; order Primates; family Cebidae; genus Saguinus; species Saguinus oedipus. The sequence goes on from CM063185.1 coordinate 17,360,821, forward strand.
ATGTATTGTTAGCATGGTTATTTATGGTTCTCTTCTATGAAATAATAAGTACACAATTCAGTTATCATTACATTCTTATTATGATGAGTACATTTTATACATATACAGTCACCCCCCAGTACCATGGGGGATTGGTTCTAGAACCTCCCATGGATAACAAAATCCAAGGATGTTGAAATCCCTCATATAAAATGGTATCATATTTGTATATAATCTAAGCACATACCGCAATATCCTTTTATTTATTGTACTTTAGGTTCTGGGGTACATGTGCAGGTCATGCAGGATTCTCACATGGGTACACACATGGCAATGTGGTTTGCTGCCTCTATCTCCCTATCACCTATATCTGTAAATGCTCTATAAAAAGTTATTGTACTACATTGCTTAGAGAATGTCGCAAGGAAAAAGGTGGCCATGCCAGGATCTGGGCTTCAGAATCCCTGGGGCCTGGGGCCTAGGAAACTCAGCACAGACACTGAAAGTAAATGCACTGTCTCTTGACAATGGTCTCTCTGATTTTGTTTTCTCTGCTACTGGCCATTATGGCTTTTGTCCCATTGGAGCAATGACTACTGACGTTTGAGATTAGGCTAAGATAGAAAGGTACTACTAGGATCTTAGGATACAAAGCCAGTAAATGGCAGATTCTGGATTTAAACTCCTGACTTCTTAGAGTCCTATTATTCCCATTATTCTACAAAGGTACTAAAGGCGAGATAGAGTAAATAGCATGCAGTTCTAATGGTTTTCTTATAATTAGATGAGGTTAGAACAGACCCACAAACCACTCTATGTTGTGTATCTAAGTATTCACAAGGAATTTAATAATAAATGCAATGTCTCAGAAACAGCAGCAGTAATCTTTCAATAATTCATTAAGGGAGAAGTAAGTGGGAAGAAAATAAATTTGGTCTTAATGCATTTAACAATGACTCAAGGGAGGAGAATTATAAAAGAAGCATAAAAATAGATATATTGTTGTTCAAATGACTAATATTTCTAAGAGTGATAAATTTTGTATGAATAAAGAGATTTTTGTTTGTTTTAGGATAGGGTATTTTTTGCCAAATAACATTAAAATAGTGCATGGAAATAAAATATGATGAAGGCATTCACATACACTGCATGTAATATTTTATATAGCACCAACACTACAGAAATAGGTATTGATATGAATAATTCATAAGAAGGAAATTACATATCATTCCAGTAACATTTATCTACAATTACTTTCAACCTCATTCAGGTGCTAAAACTCTTCAAAATGAACACAGAATGACAGTGTGGCGACAGCATCATGACCAATAATATTGGTATCAAAGAGAAAATAAGAAATGTCTGTTTTGTTCTAAAAAACTGAAAACTATTTTAGGAAGACATATGGCTTTGTTGAAATTATTCAAGGCTCTCTCAGCTACATTCAAGTAACTATTATCTAAATGGATGGCGATCACTGTGATCTTAGTCCAATCCACCTACTAAATAACAGACAATGAACACTCAGCTATAGAAAAAAAAATCTGCCTGTCAAGTTACAAACAAAGCTAGAGAAATTCATAGAATTTAGCTGTCCTAGTATCGTTCATGCTACTTGAAGAGGACTAAGCAGTTACTAATTGAAATGCTGTACCACTGCTCAAATATTATCCCATCAAACTCAGGTAGCAACTAAGACCAGAACTTTAACGTCTCTTTAAAAACAAAAAGATGGCCTTGCAGCTAATTTAATGCATGCTGTCATTCTCTTTATAAGCAGCCAACAATCCATCCCACCAATATTAAAGTATGAAATGCTGAGAATGATTAATGTTGATTCATTCAAATATCACTCGAACAGTGGCATGGGTTAATACACTTTTTAAAAAGTCAGGCTCTTAAATAGAATTGGGTGTTGTTCCTTGATTTTACACCTACAATTACATGGCGTAGTGAGTTGGATCAAAGAGAGTTCAATATGAGGGCAAAGAGACTGGTCATAATTTTCTTTGCAATAGTGGTCCCAAGTGTGTCTTCAGGATTATAAGTTGGCAACACACACAAAATTGAATGCCTAACTTTTTTTTTTTTTTTAAGACAGAGTCTCGCTCTGTCGCCCAGGCTGGAGTGCAGTGGTGTGATCTCCACTCACTGCCACCTTCGTCTCCTGGATTCAAGCAATTCTCCTGCCTCAGTCTCCCGAGTAGCTGAGACTAGAGGCACATGCTGCCATACTTGGCTAATTTTTTGCATTTTAGTAGAGGCCAGGTTTCACCATGTGGCCCAGGCTGCTCATAACTACTGAGCTCAGGCAATCCACCTGCCTCAGCTTCCCAAAGTGCTGGAATTACAGGCTTGAGCCACCGCACTCAGCGAATGCCTAACTTTTTATAGCAATACCTCCATGATTAATTTTCTTCTGACAGCATATTTATAAACTCATTGCCACTCCTACCTAATTTTTCCTTAATTTATATATTAAAAGATGTGAAAGAACTATTTCCTGTATTCTGCAATTACTCAACCCTGAGAATGCTATGGTCTCATCATACTGTTGGTGAAAATATGATCACAGTAATAATAATAAATTCCACTGAGTCTTTCTCCCACCTCCATAATGCAATATCACATGCCCCTGAAGAATTCCCTCTAAAAGTGTGTCACGAATCCCACAAAGTTTCTCTGGAAAGCTTATCACTCATCTTCTTATGTCCGCCTTCTCTGAACCCCTTTATTAATGGAAACTGTCCATAAAGCCACTTATCAGTACTACTTTGTCCTTTCTTTTTTTTGAGATGGAGTTTCGCTCTTGTTACCCAGGCTGGAGTGCAACGGTGCAATCTTGGCTCACCGCAACCTCCGTCTCCTGGGTTCAGGCAATTCTCCTGCCTCAGCCTCCTGAGTAGCTGGGATTACAGGCATGTGCCACCACGCCCAGCTAATTTTTTGTATTTTTAGTAGAGACTGGGTTTCACCATGTTGACCAGGATGGTCTCGATCTCTTGACCTCGTGATCCACCCACCTATCCATATTCTGAGGGGTCACTCTATTTAAGATTCCCAGAGCCAAAAAGCTGTAGGGCTCTGAACCAAGTGGCAGAAAAGCAGATCACTCTATAGGCTGAGATGTTTGATTCTATTTACCAATGTGAAATTGGAATGCTGCTACCCGATGAAGGCAAAGATGACTTACATCTTCAACTCAAGTAATTCCTAGGGTGCCTCTTAGTATTCCCTTGACCGATGCTACTTCTCAATTGAAACTTCAGCCACTAAATAAAACAAGAACCACCACAGACTCCAATTCTTCAGGAATAAAAATTTAGCCAACCTCTAGGAAAGGATAAAGGCTAGCCAAGGTACTGGGAGGAGTTTAGGAGAATAATGAAGAAGTAGAAACAGAATATATGAGCTTGTCGAATTAGACCTCATGACCAGATACTGGATATGTGGCCGCTATGTTTATGTTCATTCCCTGCTACTTTACATGAGGCACAGGTCATCACTAATATTTTAGATTTCAGGTGGAAGTACAGCTGAATTGACATAATACAGATAATATATATTTAATGGAACTTTGTGTGCCTCTGTGTTGAAACACATTTTTATGCAAAAAATGGTGGAATATGTTCAGGTACAACATCTACATATTTTCTGTGTACCCTTTCCAATTTACTCCTTACTCTTCTCCATCCGATCCTGTGCCCCAAGGAGAGACAACTATCACTATGACATTAATGTGTCCCTCTCCATCTTGATTTCCATGTAGTTTGCCCCTTGGAAGATTCTGGTTAAAAAAAAAAAAAATCGATAGAAAAGTAGAAGAGTGAGGTCAGAGTATTTATTCCTCCAGAACCTGTCCTGTCAGATTGCTGCAATTTAGCTGCATTTCTGTACCAAAAGCTACAGTTCCAGCCAGGATCCCTCTCCTACATTATAGCTCTCACTCCAGGTTGCAGCAATTGCTTTCATTCCTTATCCCTTCAATTATAAGACTCTGAATATTTTTATTACTGCAGTCCTAGGTTGCTGTGCCAATTTTTATTGGTTTACCTCATCCACATCTTTGTAAATAACTCCATTATCTACTCATCTACCCTACTTAGTGAATTTACTTTTTTTCTGTCAGGAACCCAACTTACACAAAACCCAAGGGGGGAAAAATACCTAAATACTCCAACAAGCATACATGGAATAGTATTCTAGGGAAAACCATATGCTGTGCCATAAAACAAGTTTAAGTAAATTTCAAAGGATAAAATTATATAAAGTGTGCTCTCTCACAACAATAAAATTAACTAGGAGGTCCACAACAGAAAGAAGTCTGAGAAAACCCAAAATGGAAATTAAACAAACACAATTCTAAATTATCCCTGAGTCAATGAAATTTTTTAAAATACTTTAAACTGAATGAAAATAAAATCACTTGTGGAATGCAGTCAATGTGGTACTTTGAGGGAAATTTATATCTTCAAGTGCTTATGAAAAAAATAACGAAGTCTCAATATAACAGCCTAATCTTCCAGCTTAAGAAACTAGAAACAGAGGAACAAACTAAACTAATGAAGCCAAAAAAGGAAATAGTAGGGATTATAATGTAAATCAATGAGTTACAAAACAAAGCACTAATAGATAAGTGGCTGCCTGCTCTTACCATACTTTGGAAGAACCAGGTTTAATAACTTGTCAATCCACTTTAAACATCACTTTTTTTTCTCTTCTTCTTACCAGTAGAACAAGGCAAAATAGAACAGCTTCACATTTTCCTGAAGTTGCGTTGCTGAAAATGTTGTATTATTTGATATTTCCTTCATGTATCTTGTACAATAACTTGCTGAAAATAACTGCGTTTTCTAAGTAATTTTTGGACCTGGGCTAAAGACTATGATAAAGGTACATTTCCTTTCCTTTGAAATCTCAAAGCAATTTCTCATGTACTCCTGCTTCAGAATTATAAGAACATCTTCTTTTTGATGTGTCTCCTTCTTTATGAAATATAAGTTGCTCTGAAGTACATGACGAAGGATGACTTCCTCCTTTGTACCTACACCTTTCTTCTACCTCTGTCTCACCAAACCCTGCCCCTATTAAACAAGAAAATACTTGCCAGATTATTCCTTTCTCCTCAAAGTCTTCAACCCACTTTTTCAAAGTAAGCTCCAAAGAATTTCTACTCTAGTTTTATTTTTAAATCCATCAGTCAAGAGCTTAATCATGATGTGTACCCACTCTCTAAGTTTGCCCCTTTATCATGCATACTACTCTGTAGAGTGTCTCTAAAGAATCATGAGGCGCAGATTCCGCTCTAAAAGTCATTATGATCTGACTGAGAAAACAAGATATAGGAAAACAAGGGAATAAATTATTCAACTGAGTGCCAAATAAGGGGAAATGGTCTGTGTCTTAGATGGTTTCCTGAAAAATAGAACTAAAGACAAAGCTTTGAGTGAAAGTAGTTTGATTGGAAGTAATCTCAGGAAGTACAACATTGGTACAGTCAATAAAGACATTGCAACAGATGGCATTTCCAATGCCCTTAAAGTCTACACTCTGAACTGAGCTAGACTCGATTTCCCAATAACACACAAGAGAAGCAGAAAAAGAGAGCATGAGCACAACACATACTGAAATGAGGGAGATAGGAGAGGATGTCAGCAAGGACCCCAGGAAATGTCATCTGCTATTTAATGAGAAGGTCCCTTTTATCCTAGAATCTTTACATTTGCAGGAATTAAGCATTCCCATTATACATACATCTGATTAAACTGTCACTGGAAGACAAACAGCTCTTGGTTCATAAAGAAGCAGATAACTGCAACTTGGGAGGTTAAAAAATTATAAATAAAATTAACGTGCTAGAAAGTAAAAACTTGAGAAAGAGCTAACATATAAAAATGTGACTACATAGTAAAGGAATGAACAACATTAGTCCATAGGTCAAGTTCTATGCCCACAAAGCACAAGGCACATAAAACTTCATCCAAGAATACATTTGCAGATGTCTCAGACAGTGACCTTCAAAAAGGCTTGTATGTAAGAATCACCTATATGTAATCCCAGCACTTTGGGAGGCCGAGGCGGGTGGATCACAAGGGCAGGAGATAGAGACCATCCTGGTCAACATGGTGAAACCCTGTCTCTACTAAAAATACAAAAAATTAGCTGGGCATGGTGGCACGTGCCTGTAATCCCAGCTACTCAGGAGGCTGAGGCAGAATTGCCTGAACCCAGGAGGCGGAGGTTGCAGTGAGCCGAGATCGCGCCATTGCACTCCAGCCTGGGTAACAAGAGTGAAACTCTGTCTCAAAAAAAAAAAAAAGAATCACTTATAATATTTCTTCAAAAACACAGATTCCTGAGGCTATCTTTAGGGATAGATTGCAAGTACTTGTATTTTTAAGATACACAAAAAATTTTAACATCAGTCTTGGGCCATAAACTACTGGGAAAGAACAGAATGAACTACAAGCCACTTATTTATGTAATCTGACTGTGGAGGATGGCTGGGAAACGAAGGATGGGAGTGCCTCTAGAAGTTACTTCTGGTCGCCAGATAAAAATTACAGAGGGAGAAGGAAAAAGATGCAGCAACACCAAGAAAAAAAGAAGGCTCCCACCCCACTTCCATGATGCCAGAAGGGAGCTTGACATAAGCCTGCTAGATCTGAATAGCAGGCACGGCTTCCTCTAAGCCTAAATCAGCAAGCAAGACATGTCCTTTGGATGTGGGGCAACTACAGCATGAGTGCTAACAAAGCCGGTCACAGAGTTAAGAAAGACCGAGTGGAAGAACTTCCTATTTCTTCAGCCATCCTAAGTAAAACGAATATAATCAGAAAGCAGAATCTGGGTGACATGCAGGATGGAGAAGGGGGATTTATCATCTTCATGTACCAGGCTCTGATTGAATGTGGAATATTGAGAGCTTTGTTGATTGAATTTATTAATATAATTCTGTGACAGTAGCTCTCATAAGAAATGTGTTTAGGGAAAGAGTAGCATTTGATTTAGTGGATTTCAGCTGTAAAGCATGATAAATAAAGAGGATTTATAAAACTCCTAATCCTTCAGGCCAACATGTTGTACAGGGACAATATTTATATGCTCCAGGAACATATGCAGTAGTTAGGTATAAAAGAGTAACCTAGATGCTTTTTCTCCCCCTGAAAAACACCAGAATCTCAAGAAAACAAAATGTCTTATAACAAAAGCCTAAATAAAAATAGTGCAGAGGTCTCAAGATGTTAAACATCAAAATGGAACAAATGATATATGGTGAGAATCTCTATAATTCTCTCTCTAGATTTTGGCAAGTGATTTATAAATCTCTCCCAGCCTCATGACTCTCTAAATGTTAAGTAATAAGTTTAAAGGGGTATCCAATTATTGGCAACTATTTATTGAGCCTGTAACAAGTGTTAACATCATACCAAGTGTTTGAGGTGATATAAAAGTAAACACTTGATTCTTGTCCTCGATACTCTTACAATCTAATATAGAATATGATGGTAAAAACTTATACACAGAATAGGAACAAGTGAAAGACAGTATATATCATGTTTCTTCCATTCTAAGATACTGCTAATTACAGCTCACATTGATTTCTTAGAAAATAAATTCTTGGGGGAGACCGCCAAGATGGCCTCGTAGAGGCGACTCAGGATTGCAGCTCTCAGTGAAGGCGCAGAGGGTGAGTCCTAGCTGCATTCTCGGATGGACCTTTTTTGCCCACAGAGTGTTGAAAATCCCAGGTGTGGGAGACACACAGGACACTAAGCCGGCTCGTGCGGCCGGTTCGGCTGGCGCTGTAGCGCAGCGGGACCCGGCACAGAACTCACTGGTCCGGGTGCCCTGTTAAACCGGCAATCTGAGATTTGGAAGGGCAGATTGGCATGTCCATCTGATTGAACGGGACTTGGACAATGAGCCAGACCAGGAGATTCCTGGGAAACGTGATCTGAGCTGGTGCAGTGGGCAGCAGCACGGGAGATCGCATGGATCCCAGTGCCCTATTGGCAGGCTACTGGGGCGCCAGTGAGAGAGTCGACCGTTCAGCTTGGGGAGAGGAAGAGAGAGAGAGAGAGGATGGACTCTGAGGCAGGGAGCTGGGTGATCGAGCTCTGCAGGTCCCACCCTCACGGGGACAAGCAGGGCGGCGATTGGAGGTGCTCGGGGCTGAGAGTTTTGCTGCCAGCCTCTAGGACGGTGTAGCCCGGTGGGGGAGGGGCGTCCGCCACTACAGATGCAATCCGCCCCTACTGAAGTACCGCCCAGGGCTGACGCAGCCTGCCGTTGCCAAGGCAACCTGCCATAACAGAGAGACTCCACCAGAAGGGCGGAGTGCTCCACAGCAGAACGGAGCCTTGCCGCAGCAGGGCAGTCCCGTGCTAGCAGGGTGGAGCCCTGGCAGGCAAATAGTGAATAGACTGCCTCCTAGTGGGGCAGGACAGTACAACAGATACTCATAAAGAAAGCCCCAACTCCCTGAGACAGAGCATCTAAGGGGGGGGGATTTATGAGTTCTGTTGCAGCAGACATAAACACATCCTCCCAACAACCCTGAATGAACAATGGAGCTCACAGCTCAGCACTGGAGCTCCTATAAAGCACAGACCATCTCCTCAAGTAGCTCCCTGACCCCTGTATATCCAAAGAGTCACCCCAAAAAAGGACTAATCAGACATTTGGTGGTCATCATTCTGGAACAAAGACAGCAGAAGATGACACTGGTAGCATCCCTCACTGTTCCGCAGCTGCTACAGGTGTACCCCAGAAAAGCAGGGCCTGGAGTGGACCTCAGCACTGGTACAGCAGAGGGGCTAGACCATTAGAAGGAAAACTAAGTAACAGAAGTACTTCATCATCAACAATCTGGGCATCCACACAGAGACCCAACTGAAAAATCAGCAACTACTAAGACGACAGGGAGATAAATCCATAAAAATGGGAAGAAACCAGCACAAAAAGGAGGAAAACACCCGAAACCAAAACACCTCACCTCCTACAAAGGACCAAAACTCCTCACCAGCAAGGGAACAAAGCTGGACGGAGAATGAGTGTGACAAAATGACGGAATCAGACTTCAGAAAGTGGATAATGAGAAACTTCAGTGAGCTAAAAGAACATGTTCTAAATCAGTGCAAAGAAACTAAGAACCTTGAAAAAAGATTTGAAAAAAGATTCAAGGAATTGATAACAAGAATGGACAACTTAGAGAGGAATATGAATGAATTGAAGGAGCTGAAAAACACAACACGAGAACTTCGCGAAGCATACATAAGTTTCAACAGCCGAACTGACCAAGCAGAAGAAAGAATATTAGAAGTCAAAGAGCAACTCAATGAAATAAAATGAGAAACCAAGATTAAAGAAAAAAGCACAAAAAGGAATGAACAAAATCTCCAAGAAATGTGGGACTATGTGAAGAGACCCAACCTACGTTTGATAGGTGTACCAGAATGTGATGAAGAGAATGAATCCAAGCTGGAAAATACTCTTCAGGATATTATCCAGGAAAATTTCCCCAACCTAGCAAGACAGGTCAATACTCAACTCCAGGAAATACAGAGAACACCACAAAGATACTCTGCAAGGAGAGCAACCCCAAGGCACATAATCGTCAGATTCACCAGGGTTGAAATGAAGGAGAAAATACTAAGGGCAGCCAGAGAGAAAGGTCGGGTCACCCACAAAGGGAAGCCCATCAGACTCACAGCAGATCTCTCGGCAGAGACTCTACAAGCCAGAAGAGAGTGGGGGCCAATATTCAACATCCTTAAAGAAAAGAACTTTCAACCCAGAATTTCATATCCAGCCAAACTGAGCTTCATAAGTGAAGGAAAAATAAAATCCTTCGTGAACAAGCAAGTACTCAGAGATTTTGTCACCACTAGGCCTGCTTTACAAGAGCTCCTGAAAGAGGTGCTACACATAGAAAGGAACAACCAGTACCAGCCATCCTAAAAGCATACCAAATGCTAAAGAGCATCAACAAAATGAAGAATCCGCATCAACCAATGGGCAAAACAGCCAGCTAGCATCAAAACGGCAGTAGCAAATTCACACATAACAATATTAACCCTAAATGTAAATGAGCTAAATGCACCAATCAAAAGACACAGACTGGCAAATTGGATAAAAAACCAAAACCCATCGGTGTGCTGTATCCAGGAAATCCACCTCACATGCAAGGATACACAAAGGCTCAAAATAAAGGGATGGAGGAAGATTTACCAAGCAAATGGAGAGCAAAAAAAAGCAGGAATTGAAATTCTTGTCTCTGATAAAATAGACTTTAAAGCAACAAAGATCAAAAGGGACAAAGAAGGTCATTACATAATGGTAAAAGGATCAATACAACAAGAAGAGCTAACGATTCTAAATATATATGGACCCAATACAGGAGCACCCAGATATATAAGGCAAGTTCTTAATGACTTGCAAAGAGACTTAGACTCCCACACAATAATAGTGAGAGACTTTAACACTCCACTGTCAATATCAGACAGATCAACCAGACAGAAAATTAACAAGGATATCCAGGACTTGAACTCAGACCTGGAACAAGCAAACCTGATAGACATTTACAGAACTCTCCATCCCAAATCCACAGAATATACATTCTTCTCAGCACCACATCACACCTACTCCAAAATTGACCACATAATTGGAAGTAAAGCACTCCTCAGCAAATGCAAAACAAGTGAAATCATAACAAACAGTCTCTCAGACCATAGTGCAATCAAGTTGGAGCTCAGAATTCAGAAAATAACTCAGAACTGCACAGCTTCATGGAAACTGAACAACTGGCTCTTGAATGTTGATTGGATAAACAAAGAAATGAAGGCAGAAATAAAGAAGTTCTTTGAAACCAACGAGAATGAAGACACAACGTACCAGAATCTCTGGGACACATTTAAAGCAGTCTGCAGAGGAAAATATATAGCAATAAGTGCCCACATGAGAAGAGTGGAGAGATCCAAAATTGACACCCTATCGTCAAAATTGAAAGAGCTAGAGGAGCAAGATCAAGAAAGCTCAAAACCTAGCCAAAGACAAGAAATAACTAAGATCAGAGCAGAACTGAAGGAAATAGAGACAAGAAAAACCCTTCAAAAAATCAATAAATCCAAGAGCTGGTTTTTTGAAAAGATCAACAAAATAGACAGACCATTAGCCAGAGTGATAAAAAAGAAAAGAGAGAACAACCAAATAGATGCAATAAAAAACGATAATGGGGAAATCACCACAGATTCCACAGAAATTCAAACCATCATCAGAGAATACTACAAACAACTTTATGCACATAAACTAGTAAACCAGGAATAAATGGATAAATTCCTGGACACCTGTGTCCTCCCAAGCCTAAACCAGGAGGAAGCCGAAACTATGAATAGACCAATAACAAGGTCAGAAGTTGAGGCAGCAATTAAGAGCCTACCACACAAAAAAAAGCCCAGGTCCAGATGGGTTCACAGCTGAATTCTACCAGACACACAAAGAGGAGCTGGTACCATTCCTTCTGAAACTATTCCAAATAATTCAAAAAGAGGGAACCCTTCCCAAATCATTTTATGAGACCAACATCATCCTGATACCAAAACCTGGCAGAGACTCAACAAGAAAAGAAAACTTCAGGCCAATATTCATGATGAACATAGATGCAAAAATCTTCAATAAAATACTGGCAAACCGATTGCAACAGCACATTAAAAAACTTATCCATCATGATCAAGTAGGATTCATCCCGGGGATGCAAGGCTGGTTCAACATATGCAAGTCTATAAATGTAATTCACCACATAAACAGAAGCAAAAACAAAAAACACATGATTATCTCAATTGACGCAGAGAAGGCATTTGACAAAATTCAACAGCCCTTTATGCTAAAAACCCTCAATAAACTTGGTATTGATGGAACATATCTCAAAGTAATAAAAGCTATTTACAACAAACCAACAGCCAATATCATACTTAATGGGCAAAAACTGGAAGCATTCCCTTTGAAATCCGGCACTAGACAAGGATGCCCTCTCTTACCACTCCTATTCAACATAGTACTGGAAGTTCTAGCCAGAGCAATCAGACAAGAAAAAGAAATAAAGGGTATTCAAATAGGAAAGGTGGAAGCCAAATTGTCTCTATTTGCAGACGACATGATAATATACCTAGAAGACCCCATCACCTCAGCCCAAAAGCTCCTGAAACTGATAAGCAACTTCAGCAAAGTCTCAGGATATAAAATCAATGTGCAAAAATCACAAGCATTCCTATACACCAATAACAGACTTAAAGAGAACCAAATCAAGAACGAACTGCCATTCACTATTGCTACAAAGAAAATAAAATACCTAGGAGTACAACTTACAAGGAACGTAAGGGACCTCTTCAAGGAAAACTACAAACCACTGCTCAACAAAATAAGAGAGGACACAAACAGATGGAGAAACATTCCATGTTCGTGGTTAGGAAGAATCAATATCGTGAAAATGGCTATACTGCCCAAAGTAATTTACACAATCAATGCTATCCCCATCAAGCTACCATTGAATTTCTTCACAGAACTGGAAAAAACCACCACGAATTTCACATGGAACCAAAAAAGAGCCCGCATAGCCAAGTCAATTCTAAGCAAAAAGAACACAGCGGGAGGCATCACACTACCAGACTTCACACTATATTACAAGGCTACAGTAATCAAAACAGCATGGTACTGGTACCAAAACAGAGATATAGACCAATGGAACAGAACAGAAGCATCGGAGGCAACACAACATATCTACAACCATATTATCTTTGATAAACCAGACAAAAACAAGCAATGGGGAAAGGATTCCCTATTTAATAAATGGTGTTGGAAAAACTGGCTAGCCATGTGCAGAAAGCAGAAACGGGACCCCTTCCTGACACCTTACACTAAAATTAACTCCAGATGGATTAAAGACTTAAACATAAGACCTGACACCATAAAAACCCTAGAAGAAAATCTAGGCAAAACCATTCAGGACATAGGAGTAGGCAAGGACTTCATGACCAAAACACCAAAAGCATTGGCAACAAAAGCTAAAATAGACAAATGGGACCTAACCAAACTCCACAGCTTCTGCACGGCAAAAGAAACAGTCACTAGAGTGAATTGGCAACCATCAGAATGGGAAAAAATCTTTGCAGTTTACACATCTGACAAAGGGCTGATATCCAGAATTTACAAAGAACTCAAACAGATTTACAGGAAAAAAAACAAACAAGCCCATTCAAAAATGGGCAAAGGATATGAACAGACACTTTACAAAAGAAGACATACATGAGGCCAACAAACACATGAAAAAATGCTCATCATCACTGGTCATAAGAGAGATGCAAATCAAAACCACATTGAGATACCATCTCACACCAGTTAGAATGGCGATCATTAAAAAATCTGGAGACAGCCGATGCTGGAGAGGATGTGGAGAAATAGGAACACTCTTACACTGTTGGTGGGAGTGTAAATTAGTTCAACCATTGTGGAAGACAGTGTGGCGATTCCTCAAGGACCTAGAAATAGAAATTCCATTTGACCCAGCAATCCCATTACTGGGTATATATCCAAAGGACCATAAATCGTTCTACTATAAGGACATATGCACACGAATGTTCATTGCAGCACTGTTTACAATAGCAAAGAACTGGAACCAACCCAAATGCCCAACAATGATAGACTGGACTGGGAAAATGTGGCACATATACACCATGGAATATTATGCAGCAATCAAAAATGATGAGTTTGTGTCCTTTGTAAGGACATGGATGAATCTGGAGAACATCATTCTCAGCAAACTGACACAAGAACAGAAAAAGAAATACCACATATACTCACTCATAGGTGGGTGAGAAAAATGAGAACACATGGACACAGAGAGGGGGTCTACTACACACTGGGGTCTATTTGGGGGAATGGGGGAGGGACAGCGGGGGGGGCTGGGGAGGGATAGCCTGGGGATGAATGCCAAGTGTGGGTGAAGGGGAGGAAGGCAGCAAAACACACCGCCATGTGTGTACCTATGCAACTATCTTGCACGTTCTGCACATGTACACCAAAACCTATAATGCAATAAAAATTAAAAAAAAAAGAAAAGAAAAGCAACATATTAAATATCCACAATATTTGTGAGATGCATCTTATTTGCAAAAGCTTTGAATTGTGAAAAACATGTGTGTCCTATGTTACAACAACCAATGAAATGTTGTAACCAAGAAATATACTATATACAACAGGCTACAATTTTAGTAAAAAGAGAAAACAAAATGAAAGGAGCCATAGTTTGCTTTTCAATGTCTAGTCCACATTTAGGATTGTCCATCTCACATACTGGGTGTTCCCTGGTACTTTACTTAACTTTTTATATGAAACCCTGGCTCCTAGAGCAGACTATAAGCCTCCTTGGCTGCAAATGAGACTCACCCAGGGAGATTTCAAATTTGCAATATTCAGGCCACACTCCAACCAAACCAGAAGCTCTGGGAACCCAGAAGGCAGTGGGAGACTCAGACCCCAGCACTGTATTTTGTAAAGCTTCCTGGGTGATTGCAAGGTAAAGTGAAGATTGAGATTAAGCATTTCATATCTTTTTTCCTATCACCAATCTCCAGCAGCATATCTTCTCAATAAATGTTTTAAGTCAGTGATATTTGTCAAAGGACTCTGGATAGAGTTTTAATTATCATATCTGTCATCTTTTTTCCCTTTGGAGTTCCTAATTGAGAAAACAACACACACACGAGACAATAATCAATGGGAAATAATGTACCTATTTTTAAAAAGCAGAGCAAGTACCCTGTAGTCCTTTGTTAAAAGCTAGATTGGGAATTTCAGCTTAAGCCTTGAAGACCAATTGGACTGTGTTCTGCTTTTCAATTGCTGTGTAACCAGATACAACAAAATTCAAAGGCTTAAAGCAACCACTAATGCTTATTTCACTCATTAGTATACAATTTAGGCAGGGTGCATCAAGAACAGACTGTCTCTGCTCCATGCAGCGCCAGCTGGGGCAGAGAATCCACTTCCAGGTTGGCTTACTCAAGTGAGTGACAAATTAGTATTGGCTGTTGGTTGAGAGCTCGATCAGTGCTGCTGGCCTGGGGACTAGGTTCCTCTTTCTGCAGGCCTCTCCATGGGGGCTGCTGGAGCTTCACTACGGCATAGCAAATGGGTTTCAAGAGTGAGTATTCTAAGAGACTGGGAGTTGTAGCAATCTCTTAAGGCATGAGCCTGGAAGCTGGTCATTTCCATCATGTTTTATTGGCCAAGCAACTAAAGTCTGGGAAATGAAATTAACCATTCCTCCCAACTTGAGAGTAGTTCTCTTAGAGGGGATGGAAGAATGCAACATACCAGGGAAGGAAGCAGTCATTCTATTTTCCCAAAAGTAAGAAGAATAAAAAGGACAGAGTAGCATCAAGGGAATCTTGCAGATGGTACAGGCAGAGGGACAGCCATATATTAAGAGATGACTAGCTGAGTGCAGAGTGGGAGAGAAGAAAGACTAGAAGGACAGCATAATTGTATATTGAACAAATTAATCCCCCACTTGGTGTGTATTTGAGGGGTATGAAGCCCAGGGACTCTACCATAAGGCATGGTTCAAATTTAGTAAAGGCAAAGATCATTGTTTGCTTACTAATTATCATATGCCCACAATGAGGACCTAGGCAGAACTTCAGGTAGAAGATACAAAAGAAAAGAAAAAGAAAAAAAAGGAAAAGAAAGGAAAGAAGGAAGGAAGGAGAGACAAGGAAAGAGACTCTAAGATAAGATAAATTTAAAGTCATAAACTTTAGGAATAACCAGAAACGTTTAAAAAATAAAAAACTTCCCTGACTCCTAAGTCGAATTTGAAAAGGGTCTATAGAGTATTGTTCTGTAATTCACAGAGTTACATGTGTCCAAGGTCAATATATTAAATTCTTGCTAATTACACTGTGTTCGGTGTTTTATCTGTGATACAAACTGGTTCACATATCTCACATGAAATATAACTAACTTCAGTGAAATCCCATCACCCACTTTATTATTCTTGTAGTCAACCAAATTTGTCCATATTTTTCAGATTTATTTGTATTCCTGCATTTTTCATTTTTTTTCTTGTTTATTACCACACAGCGTAAATACTTTTCCCCTTCTAGATACCACAAATCTTCATAACAAATCTGAAAAGACTATTTTATCATCACTAATGTCATTCATTCTCTCCATGCAAAAAAAAAAATTAAAATTGCTCTTGTTAAAGAATGCGCCACAAGGAAAGACAGCCAAGTGCAGTAGCAGAAGTCCTGGACATGGTGCACAGGAGTTAAGAAGAAATTATTTAGGCAAATAGGGTATAGGAGACCTTGATAAGGTTTTCCTTTTAATGAAAAGCAGCCCCAAGATCATTTCCTTTTCTAACAAAGAGCAGAAACAAGCTGCAGACATAGACAAGAGAGCTGGAAGCTTGCATTGGTGAATGCTGGCAGTTGTGCCAATAGGAAAAGGCTACCATGTGCAAAATGGTGGCTCCGCGTTCACTTCTCTTTACCAGCCATGTGTGCAGTAAGAAGACAAGGGTGCCAACTAGGCAAAGACCTGATTTGTGTAGTAAGATTAGGCTGGGGTGACCAGCCTTCATCGCACACTATGTAAATGTCACATCTGGTCCAACCAATCTATGGGCCCTGCGTAAATCAGACACCGCCTCCTTAAGCCTGCCTATAAAATATGATGGATCAGATTCTTCCCTTTGAACAACTCTCCCAAGGTAGAGAGCTGTTTTCCCTTCTCTTCCTTTTGCCTATTAAACCTCCTCTGCCAAACTCACTCCTCCTGTGTATTCGTGTCCTTAATCTTCTTGGTGCCACACAACAACGATACTTCAAAGAGGACAGAACCTTTAAAGTCCAGTATCCACCTGCTACCTGCTAGAGGGAACTGGAAAGATACTTATTGTCCTTGAAGCTTCAATTTCTTTATTGGATATAGGATTTTTTTTTTTTTGGAGACAGAGTCTCACACTGTCACCAGGCTGGAGTGCAATAGTGTGATCTCCACTCACTGCATCTGCCTCCCAGGTTCAAGCGATTCTGCCTCAGCCTCCTGAGTAGCTGGGATTACAGGTGCCTGCCACCATGCCCAGCTAATTTTTTGTATTTTTAGTAGAGACAGGGTTTCACTATGTTGGCCAGGCTGGTCTCGAATGCCTGATCTCGTGATTTAACTGCCTCAGCTTCCTAAAATGCTGGAATTACAGGCGTGAGCCACCTCACTGCCTGGCCCCAGACATAGGAGATTGATAATATCTGCCTAGGGCCCAAGCACAGTGGCTCATGACTACAACAACTCAGAGGCCAAGTTGGAAGAATTGCTTGAGACCAGGCATTCAAGACAGACTGGCCTTGGCAACATAGAGAGATCCAAATCTACAAAAATTTTTAAGCTAGTCAGGCATGGTGGTGAGTGCCTGTAGTCTCAGGCAGCAGGATCACTTGAACCCAGGAGATGGAGGTTACAGTGAGCTATGATTACACCACTGCCCTGAAGCCTAGGTGAAAGAGACCTGTCTCTTGGAAAAAAAAAAATGTACTTTGTTAAACAATATAGATATATAAATATATTATCTACCTTTCATTTAGGGTTCAGATTTAAATCCTGCCACTCACTGCCTGGCTGTCTTTGGGGAAATGTTTTAACGTCTCTAAGAGCCTGTTTCTTACCTGTAAAACAGGTATCATAATATTATATGTTATGACAATCAAATCGTAAAATGAATGTAGTTTCCCAGGAGTAAGAATAATAATAAGGACAGAGTAGTGTCAAGAGAATCTTGAAGGTACCTTGCACATTGATAATTTCTTAACAACTGGTAGCTAGTATTATCGTCAAGAATTTGCGTTATAATAGAAAATCTGTCCTCTTTTTCCTTCAGCTCTCAATATAATTAAAAGATGTATTTTTAGTTACAATAGAAAGAAGAAAGAGGAAACTAGAATATAATTTGTTATTTTTTAAAAAAAATAAGGAAATATGGCATTTTATGGAAAAAAGATAAATGAGGTAGTTTACAAACAGAATATCAAAAGTCCAAGATAGATATGTAAATAAAGATGCTTAGATTCACTTGTCATTGAGGAGTACAAGTTAAAACTACAATGAGACACCACAAAATGACAAACAGAATGGCTACAATGAGAAAGACAAAAAACAATTTAACACATGTTGGCAAGAACATGGGATAATCAGAGCTCTCATCCACTGCTGGTGGAGGTAAATTGGTAAATCCATTTGGGAAAACTGCTTGGAAGTATGCATACCCTTTGCATTCTCTATCACCCAGAAATTCTACTACTAGGTATATTCCCAAAAGAAATGCATACATGTACTCGCCAAAAGATATGTACGAAAATGTTTATAACAGCACTATTTAAAATAGGCCAAAACTGGAAAGTGCACAAATGCCTATAAACAGTAAAGTGAATATACGAAATGTGGCATATTCCTAGAGCAGAGTACCTATATAAAGAGCAGAGTACCTTTATATAGAGCAGAGTACCTATATAAAGCAATGAGAATGAATTATCACTACATACAATGACATGGGTGAATTTTACAACTTAATGTTGAGGGGGAAACATTTAGAAACCAAAGAAAACATAGATTATAATTTCACAGTAACAAGTTCAAAATAGGCTAAAGTAATCTATGGTGTAATAAATCAGGATGAACCTAGTTCATCCCTTCAATAAATAATTATTCCCATCTCCCAGCCCCCAAAATCTCAGGCCATAGAAAAGTGGATGAGACAAAATGCCAAACCCTGGAACTCCAGTTTAGGAAAAATGTAAGCAGATGTGCAGCAGCGTGGGGGGAGGAATAAAGAAGAATTCACAGATATTATATCTGAGCCAAGAGAAATTCTGCTCAAGATTCACACACTAAATGTGAACTAGATTAGTCACAGTGAGAATCATATAAACAGGCAAAAAACTTATAAATAACATAAATGAAGAAATGAAAGGAATGAGGGAGGGAGAGAGAAAGGGAGAAGAAAGAAGGGGATGAAGAAGAAAAGAAAGAAGTAGAAAGGGAGAGAGGTTGGGCAGAGTGGCATGTGTCTGTAGTCCCAGCTACTCAGGGAAGCTGAGGTAAGAGAATCATTTGAGCCCAGGAATGAGGAGTTCGAGTCTAGCCTGGGCAACCCAGCAAGACCCTGTCTCTTAAAAAAAGAAAACGAAAGATGAGAGGAGGAGGAAGGAGAAAAGGGAACGGAGGAGGAGAAAAAGAGAGTGGAAGAAAGGAAAAGGGAAGACAGGAGGGGCCAGTGGGAGTGGAGAGGAGTAAAGGTATCAAGCTCCAAGTCCACGATCTCT
Source organism: Saguinus oedipus (assembly GCA_031835075.1). NCBI lineage: Eukaryota > Metazoa > Chordata > Mammalia > Primates > Cebidae > Saguinus > Saguinus oedipus. The sequence continues at coordinate 17,380,179 of CM063185.1, forward strand.
AGCTGATGCATGGAGCCTGTACATGAGATCCAGAGGCGGCAGCACTTGATCTGGAGACTCAAAAATGGAAAAGAACAAGTTATCCATCCTCCCACACATCCAATATGCAGCAGTTGAATAAGAGAGCAAGATAACGATAATAAATGCCTCATTCAGAAATCAACTCTTTGATTTAAGAAAAAGGAAGGAGAGGAGGCACACAGCAGTCTCTGGTCCATTGCAATCCTGAAATCCTGCTGGGAAGATGTTGAGATCGAGACCCTGGGGTGCACAATACAATGTGCCTCTATCTGTTTTCTGTGCTTTAACCTGTGAGTAACTCACCTACCCATTGTTCTCCATGTATCTTGACTCCACCCTCTAGAAGAAGCCATCCTTTTCAATTAAACTTCTTTTGTTACATCCAAAAAGAACATTGAAACAAATGCCTTCCTTATGGATTCATGGTTCTCTTGGCAATCCAAAGAATTTAAACTATTAATACTAAGAAATGAGGGTCATCCGTTTTTGCACAATAATTTTGTCTGAGCTGATTAATACAGAGACCTAAATTAACAGTGGTCTAAAGAGCACAGAAGTGTATTCTCTCTCACACATTCTGGTCTAGAAGCAGATGATTCAGACATAATATGTCAGTTCTACTCCACCACTCCATTCATAGGTGTAGGCTTCTACTAACTTGCTACTCAGTCATCGTGACAGTCTTTCCCTCATCTTCATAATCTATGTCTCACCACTGCATCCGTATTTGAAACATCAAAAGTTACAAGAAAGAGAAAAAAAAGAATATCCACTTTTTCTGAAGACATCACTGGAAGTTGAATATTTTGCTGCTGCTCACAGACTGTTGGCCAGAACTTAATCCCATGACCACATCATCTTCAAGGGATATGATGTGTAGTTTTTTTCTGGCTAGCCATATGCTCAATCAAATATCAAGGGTTCTACTACTGTAGAAGAAGACATGACAGATATTGGGTACAATTCACTATGTCTACTATAAAGCTATATCTCACCCCATCAACTCTGACTCTCAGATCAGAATGAAACCTGTCACCTGCCCCCTGTTTCTTGCAGTGATTCAGCATACACTTTGATTCTATTGTCGTAGCCACCATTTGTACCAGGCATGACAAGAATGGCCTGGGACAGTTATATTACGTAGGTGGGAGGGACTTCTGTTAGGCTTTCAGGAATAGATGGAAAGGAAGAAAGAAAGCATTCCAGGTTGGAGATCATTGGAGATAAGGCCTGAAGTCTTCTTTAAGATCCTTTGGAATCCTGAGACAAAAATTTATATGCATATAGTTTATGGGGAATTGCTTTTAGGGTCAACACCTAGGAAGGCATGAAAAAAGATGAAACAGTGGGAGAAAGTTGACCATCAACACAGTTGCTGCCAAGATCCAGCTGATCTCATGAGAGCTCTGAAGCTGCAGTGGCTCTTCAGAGCTGTCACAATTAAGGCAAAAAGATTAGCCCCTTATTCCCTCAAAAGGACCAGTCATGGAATGTAGGTTGTTTTCAGGGAGGAGCCATAACCTTGGGTGAAATAGTTCCTTTCAGCTGAGGGTAATTCCCACAGAGGGACTCAGCCAGGAGCCAGCAGCAGGCAATGCTTTCAGTAGTTGGGTGCATTCCCAAGAGGGGACTTGGGCAGTGCACCACACAATTCTCTACAAAGTAAATGTAAACACAGCTTGGCCATATATGTTTGGGGAGATTAATTTGGCCAGAGTGAAAAGTGTGTACAGAGTAATGGTAGCAAACAGAAGAATTTAAGGAATTATTCAATGTGTCTTCCATTGTCTACAGAATAAAGTCTTAACTCTTAGCACCACAGCCAAGACTCTTCAGAGTCCAGCACCAACTTGACTTTCCAGTCTTATTTCTCTCGACTCCTTTTCATATCCTTTATAGATAGAATAAAAATAAGAATCTGTAAAGTTGTTAAGAGTTTATAAACTATTAAGAATGTCACCCTCAGATTCAGTGTGTATATTTGTTATTGAGACCCTAGTAACAACACTAGATAATGGTCTTTATGGCATTGCAGCATTACGGTCATTTCTGTATAAGAATGACATGATAGGTCTGAAGAAAGAATTTGGATGGTTCTCCACTCCAGATTCAGCAAGGTAAAGTTCCATGTTCAGTCTTTGAGAAGGATGGACTGCTTCATAGCTCTATAGCACTGATTTCTAAAAGAGCTTGCCTTCTAGGAGGTATTTACTAATATCTGGAGAGATTTTAGTTTGTCATAAATCAGGCAAGGGAGTGCCTAGGGGTTACCTATCTAATGGATAGATACCAGAGATATTGCTAAGATTCTGTGATGCCCAGGACAACCCCACCTCTTCCCTAATAATTATCTGCCTCAAAATGTCAATAGCACCAATATTGATAAATTTTGCACCATAGTTTGGCCTACAAGCCCAAGAAATGGCCCAGTAGACATATGGAGATAGACCATTAGAAAAAGCAGTTCTTAACACTAAATAGCAAAGGGAGAATGCTTTTGGCAAAGAGCCCAAGAGAATAAACAGACAGAACTGCACCTGCCTCCATTTCTTCAGCCCCCACACTCTACCCACGCTCTTTCCCATATGTCCCAAAAGGCTCTCCAGATCCCGAAGGGCATGTCACACAGAAGCCAGATGGCTTTACCTCTCACTCTCTGATTGTCCACTCCTCTCTGAACTCATCAATTCAACACAAATAATCCTAATTACTGTGGCTATTTTATCTTGAGGACAGATATTGCTTGATTGAGCATTGCATTCTTACTGAACAATAAAAAAAAAAAAAAGAAAACAAAGAAAAACACTTGCAAACTCCCCAAACTTTAAGTCCTTGGCAGTGAGTTCTTCAATTTTATATCAGGGAGCCTGGGCTTGGTCTGAAGGGGAAATGCAACAGAGCATGCCATCAAAATAACTAGGTCAGTTTTCAGCTTCTTCTTGGAAGGCTTTCTGCTTTGCCTCTTCCCTCCCTGCTGGGCCCTCAGCCTGTCTGTGCCAGCCACCTTTATTTCAGATAACCAGCTGTCTCAGCCTACATCTCAAAGTCCAAATGCCCCTTGAATTGAACAAATTGCCCACACACCTTGAATCAAAGAATACAGCCCCGCCCATTAATTTCAGCATCTGGAATTGGTGATACCAATGGTGTGTGAGCACTGGACCACCTAGTAGAGAATAAAATTTTATGCAATGCCTGCTGGCACTTTGGGCTTCATCCATTGTCTCCATCAGAGCAAATATATCATTGGAAGGTAGAAACTGCTAAGTTTCACACAGTACCTAAAGTTTCAGGCTTATGTCAACAAAAACAAAAACATGATTTATCAGGCTTATATAAAATCAAACAACAAAACAAACAAACAAAAATTCTGAAGTAGCAGATCTGAGGAATCCAGAGCCCTAGGGAGAAAAAAAAAGATGCCAGGAAACACTCTTCAAGCAAACCTGCCCAGAACATGACACTCAAATGTTGGATAAGAATGTGGTATGAATAAAGTCATCCATTATAGCTCTCACAGTTCTTCAACTATATGTTTATACCTCTCTTTCTACCTCTGAACTTGTCTAAGAAATGAAACTTATTTTATTCATCTCCCATACCCAATATGTGGCAGAAGGTCTCACATATAGTAGTTGATTAATAAATTGATTAGTTCCTCAATCTTTTCTTGAACTCTTTTTTCCAAAACTACCCTCAAATAGTCTCCCAAAGACACCTGGCTCACAATGGTCAGTACTCCCTGACCTTATAGCCTTAGATGACCCCGCTTATGCTCAGTACGTATTAACAGAATAGATTTTAAATGTTTTCACTAAAAGAAAAAAGGTAAGTATGTGAAGTAGTGAATTTGTTAATTAGCTTGATTTAATTATTCCACATTGTAAACATATATCAAAACATTACATTGTACCACATAAATATATATACTTAGGGTATTTGTTAATTAAAATAAAAATTTTTTAAAAAGGTTGGCTCTTTCCCACCTGTGGAAAACTTGTCTTGCATCAACCAGCTGCCACTCAAAGAATCAGTTGGCTAACATTACGAACCATGTGGGGTTTGTCCTAATAAATAAATGAAGGCCGGGCGTGGTGGTTCAAGCCTGTAATCCCAGCACTTTGGGAGGCCGAGGTGGGTGGATCATGAGGTCAAGAGATCGAGACCATCCTGGTCAACATGGTGAAACCCCGTCTCTACTAAAAATACAAAAAATTAGCTGGGGATGGTGGCACATGCCCGTAATCCCAGCTATTCAGGAGGCTGAGGCAGGAGAATTGCATGATCCCAGGAGGTGGAGGTTGCGGTGAGCCGAGATCGCACCATTGCACTCCAGCCTGGGTAACAAGAGCGAAACTCCGCTTCAAAAATAAAAATAAAAATAAATAAATAAATGAAAACCCCACTTTCACTTTTAACTATGACTTTTTTTTAATACTTTAAGTTCTGAGATATATGTGCAGAACGTACAGGTTTGTTACATAGGTAAACATGTGCCATGGTGGTTTGCTGCACCCATCAATCCATTATCTACATTAGATATTTCTCCTAATGCTATCGCTTCCCTCGCCTCCCACCCCCCAAAAGGCACCAATGTGGGATGTTCCCCTCCCTATGCCCATACATTCTCATTGTTCAACTCCCACTTATGAGTGAGAACATGTGGTGTTTCATTTTCTATTCCTGTGTTACTTTGTTGAGAATGATGATTTATAGCTTTATCCATACCCTTGCAAAGGACATGAACTCATTCTTTTATATGGCTGCCTAATATTCAATGGTGTATATGCACCACATTTTCTTTATCCAGTCGAACATTGATGGGCATTTGAGTTGGTTCCAAGTCTTTGCTATTGTGAATAGAATTGCAATAAACATGTGTGCATGTGTCTTTATAGCAGAATGATTTATAATCTTTTGGGCATATACCCAGTAATGGGATTGCTGGGTCAAATGGTATTTCTAGTTCTAAATCCTTCAGGTATTCCCACACTGCCTTCCACAATGGTTGAACTAATTTGCACTCCCACCAACAGTGTAAAAGTGTTACTATTACTCCACATCCTCTTCAGCATCTGTTGTTTCCTGATTTTTTAAAGATCACCATTCTAACTGACCTGAGATGATATCTTATTGTGATTTTGATTTGCATTTCTCTAATGACCAGTGATGATGAGCTTTTTTTCATATGTTTTTTGGTCACATAAATGTATTCTTTTGAAAGTGTCTGTTCATATCCTTTGCCTAATTTTTGATGGGGGTTGTTTGTTTTTTTCTTGTAAATCTGTTTAAGTTCTTTGTAGATTCTGGATATTAGCCCTTTGTCAGATAGATAGATTGCAAAAATGTTCTCTCATTCTGTAGATTGCCCATTCACTCTGATGATAGTTTCTCTAGCTATGCAGAAGCTCTATAATTTAATTAGATACCATTTGTCAATTTTGGCTTTTGTTGCAATTGCTTTTAGTGTTTTAGTCGTGAAGTCTTTGCCATGCTTATATGCTGAATGATATTGCCTTGGTTTCCTTTAGCGTTTTTAATGATTTTAGGTCTTATGTTTAAGTATTTAATCCAACTTGACTAATTTTTGTAAAAGGTGTAAGGAAGGGATCCAATTTCTGTTTTCTGCATGTGGCTAGCTAGTTTTTTCAACACCATTTATTAAATAGGGAATCCTTTCCCCATTGCTTGTTTTTGTCAGGTTTGTCAAAGAGCAGATGGTTGTATAAGTGTGGCATTATTTCTGAGGCCTCTGTTCTGTTCCATTGGTCTGTGCATCTGTTTTGGTACCAGTACCATGCTGCTTTGGTTACTGTAGACTTATAGTATATTTTGAAGTCAGGTAGCATGACGCCTCCAGCTTTGTTCTTTTGCTTAGGATTGTCTTGGCTATACAGGCTCTTTTTTGGTTCCATATGAAGTTTAAAGTAGTTTTTTTTTCTAATTCTGTGAAGCAAGTCTTGATGTGGATAGCACTGAATCTATGAATTACTTTGGGCAGTATGGCCATTGTCACAATACTGATTCTTCCTAGCCATGAGCATGGAATGCTTTTCCATCTGTTTGTGACCTCTCTTATTTCCTTGAGCAGTGGTTGTAGTTTCTCCTTGAAGAGGTCCTTCACATCCTTTGTTAGTTGTATTCCTAGGTATTTAATTCTGTTTTTAGCAATTATGAATGGGAGTTCATTCATGATTTGGCTGTTTGTCTATTATTGGTATATACGAATGCTTGTGATTTTTGCATATTGATTTTGTATCCTGACACTTTGCTGAGGTTGCTTTTTCAACTTTGTTTGTTGCTCATTCAAACTTTGTTTGTTGGTCGCATAAAAGTATACATTTATGCGACCAACAAAGTTTGCATAAGGAGATTTTGGGCTGAGACGATGAGGTTTTCTAAATATACCCCTGCGTAATCTGCAAACAAAGACTATTTGCCTTACTCTTTACCTATTTGAATTCCCTTGATTTCTTTCTCTTGCCTGATTGCCCTGCCAGAACTTCTAATACTATGTTGAATAGGAGTGGTGAGAGAGGGCATCCTTGCCTTGTGCCAGTTTTCAAAGGGAATGCTTTCAGCTTTTGCCCATTCAGTATGATATTGGCTGTGGGTCTGTCATAAATAGCTCTTATTATCTTGATATACGTCCCATCAATACCTAATTCATTGAGAGTTTTTACCATAAAGGGATGTTGAATTTTATCAAAGGCCTTTTCTGCACCTATTGAGATAATCATGTGGTTTTTGTCATTGGTTCTGTTTATGTGAGGGATGATGTTTGTTGATTTGCGTATGTTGAACTAGCCTTGCATCCCAGGAATGAAGCTGACTTCATTGTAGTGGATAAGCTTTTTGATGTGCTGCTGGACTTGGTTTGCCAGTATTTTATTGAGGATTTTTGCATTGATGTTCATCAGGGATATTGACCTGAAATTTTTTGCTGCTGTTGTGTCTCTGCCAGGTTTTGTTATCAGGATGCTGGTCTCAAAAATGAGTTAGGGAGGAGTCCCTCTTTTTCTCTTGTTTGGAATCATTTCCAAAGGAATGGTACCAGCTTCTCTTTGTACCTCTAGTACAATTTGACTGTGAATCTGCCTAGTCCTGTGCTTTTTTTAGTTGATATGCTAGTAACTACCACCTCAATTTCAGAATTTGTTATTGGTCCAATCAGGGATTTGACTTCTTCCTGGTTTAGTTTTGGGAGGATGTACATGTCCAGGAATTTATTCATTCCCTTTAGATTTTCTACTTGGTTTGTGTAGAGAAGTTTATAGTATTCTCTGATCATAGTTTTTATTTCTGTGGGATCAGTAGTAATACCCTTTTATCATTTTTTATTGTGTCTATCTGATTGTTCTCTTTTCTTCTTTATTAGTCTGGCTAGCAGTCTAACTATTTTGTTAATCTTTTAAAAAAAAAAAAAAACAGCTCCTGGATTCATTTTTTTAAGGGTTTTTTTGTGTCTCTATCTACTTCAGTTCTGTTCTGATCTTAGTTATTTCCTGTCTTCTGCTGTCTTTTAAACTTGTTTGCTCTTTCTTCTCTAGTTCTTTTCATTGCAATATTAGGGTATCAGTTTTAGATCGTTACTGCTTTCTCCTGCGGGCATTTAGTGCTATAAATTTTTGTCTAAACACTGCTTTAGTTGTGTCCCAGAGATTCTGGTATATCGTGTCTTTGTTTTCATTGGTTTCAAAGAACTTATTTATTTCTGCCTTAATTTATTTACCTAGGAGTCATTCAGGAGCAGGTTGCTCAGTTTCCATGTAGTTGTGCAGTTTGGAGTTAGTTTCTTAATCCCAAGTTCTAATTTGATTGCACTGTGGTCTGAGAGACTGTTTGCTATGATTCCCCCTCTTTTGCATTTGCTGAGGAGTGTTTTACTTCCAATTATGTGGTCAATTTTAGAATAAGTGTGATGTGGTGCTTAGAAGAATGTATATTCTGTTGATTTCAGGTGGAGTTCTGTAGATGTTTATTAGGATCACTTGGTCCAGAGCTGAATTCAAGTCCTGAATATGCTTGTTAATTTTCTGTCTTGTTGATCTGTCTAATGTTGACAGTGGAGTGTTAAAGTCTCCCACTATTATTGTATAGGAGTCTAAGTCTCTTTGTAGGTCTCTAAGATCTTGCTTTATGAATCTGGGTGCTTCTGTACTGGGTGCATATATATTTAGAATAGTTAGCTTTTCTTATTGCATTGATACCTTTACCATTCATTATGGTAATGAATGCCCTTCTTTGTCTCTTTTGATCTTTGTTGGTTTAAAGTCTATTTTATCAGAGTCAGAGACTAGGATTGCAACTTCTGCTTTTTTTTCCCATTCATTTGCTTGGTAAATTTTTTTCTTTCTCTTTATTTTGAGCCTATGTGTGTCTTTGCACATGAGATCAATCTCTTTAATAGAGCACACAGATGGGTCTTGACTCTTTATCCAATTTGCCAGTCTGTGCCTTTTTATTGGGACATTTAGCTCATTTACATTTAAGGTTAACGTTGTTATGTGTAAATTTGATCCTGTCATTATAACACTACCTGTTTATTTTGCCCATTCATTGCAGTTTCTTCATAGTGTCAATGGTCTCTATATTTTGGTTGGTTTTTGCAGTGACTGGTACCAGTTTTTCCTTTCCATATTTAGGGCTTCCTCCAGAAGCACTGATAGGCCTGGTAGTGACAAAAATCCCTCAGCACTTGCTTGTGTATAAAGGATTTTATTTCTCCTTCACTTATGAAACTTAGTCTAGCCAGATATAAAATTCTGGGTTGAAATTTCTTTTCTTTAAGAATTTTAAATGTTGGCCTTCACACACTCTTGCCTTGTAGGGTTTCTGCAGAGAGACCCACTGTTAGTCTTGTGGGCTTCTCTTTGTAGGTAACCTGACCTTTCTCTCTGGCTGCCCTTAACATTTTCTTCATTTGAATCTTGGTGATCTGACAATTATATCTCTTGAGTTGCTCTTCTCAAGGAGTATCTTTGTGGTTTTCTCTGTATTTCCTGAATTTGAATGGTGACCTGTTTTGCTAGGTTGGAAAAGTTCTCCTGAATAATACCATAAAGTATGTTTCCCAGTTTGGTTCCTTTCTCCCCATCACTTTCATGCACACCAATCAAATGTAGGTTTGGTCTTTTCACATAGTCCCAAATTTCTTGGGGTCTTCAATTGTCTCTTTTGATTCTTTTTTCTTTAATCCTGTCTTCACACTTTATTTCATTAAGTTGATCTTCAATCTCTGATATTTTTTCTTCCACTTGTTTGACTTGGCTATTGATAATTGTGTATGCTTCATGAAGTCCTCCTGCTGTCTTTCAGTGCCATCAGGTCATTTTTGTTCTTCTCTAAACTGCTTATTCTAGTTAGCAATTCATCTAACCTTTTATCAAGAATCTTAGCTTCCTTGCATTGGATTAGAACATGGTCCTTTAGCTCTGAGGAGTTTGTTATTACCCACCTTCTGAAGCCTACTTCTGTCAATTCATCAAATTCATTCACCGTCCAGTTTTGCTCCCTTGTGGGCAAGGAGTTGTGATCCTTCAGAGGAGAAGAGGCATTCTGGTTGTTGGGATTTTCAACATATTTGCACTAGTTTTTCCTCATCTTGTTGGATTTATGTACCTTTGGTCTTTGCTGTTGGTGACCTTCAGGTTGGGTTTTTGGGTGGTCATTCTTTTTGTTGATGCTGATGCTATTGCTTTCTGTTTGTTAGTTTTCCTCCTAATATGCCCCTCTTCTACAGGTATGCTGCAGTTTGCTGGGAGTCCACTCTAGACCCTGTTTGAGGCTGTAGAATAGCAAAGATTGCTGCCTGCTTCTTCTTCTAAAAGCTTTGTCCCAGAGAGGCACCCACCAGATGCCAGCCAGAGCTCTCCTATATGAGGTGTCCGTCAACCCCTGCTGAGAGGTGTCTTCCCATCAGAAGGCATGGGAGTCAGGAACCCACTTGAGGAGGCAGCTGTGCTGGAAGATTTGCTGCTCCTTCTGAGCCAGCAGGTGGGAATGTATAAGTCTGCTGAAACTGCACCCACATCCACCCCTTTTCTCAGGTGCTCTGTTCCAGGGAGAGGGGAGTTTTATCTGTAAGCCCCTGACTGGGGCTGCTGCCTTTCTTTCAGAGTTGCCCTGCCCAGAGAGGAGGAATCTAGAAAGGCAGTCTGGCTACAGCATCTTTGTTGGAGCTACAGTGGCTCTGCCCAGTCCAAACTTCCAGGCCTGTTTGTTTATGCTGTGAGGGGAAAACTGCCTACTCAAGCCTCCACCAACATTGAGCATCCCAGGTCAACTTCAGACTGCTGTGCTGAAGTATTTTGAGCCAGTGGATCTTATCTCGCTGGGCTCTGTAGGGGTGGGATCCACTGAGCAAGACAACTTGGCTCCCTGGCTTCAGCCCCCTTTCCAGGGGAATGAACAGTTCTGTCTCGCTGGCATTCTAGGCACCACTGGGGTATTAAAAAAAAACTCCTGCAGGTAGCTCGGTGCCTGCCCAAAGAGCTGCCTGGTTTTGTGCTTGAAATCCAGAACCTTGAGGTGTAGGCACCAGAAGGAATCTCCTGGTCTGCGGGTTGCAAAGACCATGGAAAAAACATAGTATGTGGGCTGGACAACACCATCCCTCATGGCAAGGTCCCTCACAGATTCTCTTAACTAGGGGAGTTCCCGAACCCCTTGTGCTTCCCAGGTGAGGCGATGCCCCACCCTGCTTCTTCTCACCCTCCATGGGCTATACCCACTGTCTAACCAGTCCCAGTGAAATGAACTGGATTCCTCAGTTGGAAATGCAGAAATCAACTGCCTTCTGCATCTGTCTTGCTGGGAGCTACAGACCAGAGCTGTTCCTATTTAGCCATCTTGTCCAGAACTGTGACTTTTTAAAGACAATGTCTGTCCCTGTTGTCTTATTTATCTGTTGATATTGCAAACTGCTGAATTCAACTCTTTCTACCACTGTGTCTTCCATACAGTGAGTAATTGTAAACACTTGTTGAAGAAATCCAGACTTCATGAAAGAGACAACTCCCTCCCAGCATCACAGAAGGGAGTTGATTAAGAGTATCTGTGTGTTACATTTGCATATCAAATAAGCACATAATTCCCACATAAATTTTTCCTAAGGAGATAAATAAACGAAAATAAAGGATAAATCATACTGATAATCAAAACCCCACCATCAAAAACAACCTTCAGAAACCTGGATATTTCTGAACTATAGTAAAATAAATATTTACTCCTAGCTAAAGAATTTTGGTGTGATTTTTTTTAATAGGAAAAAGAAATTTTAAACCCTAAGTTGACCTACAGTCGTTTAGGGATGACTTCTTGAGTAAATGATATTTTAGAGTTTCTTTGTTTAGGAATGAAAGTTTGGCCGACTTATTTGGAAAGTCTAGAGAGTAAGAAAATAGTATGGAAACAAGAGAGCAAGACACCCCAGTGGCTGAACCGTTAAAAAAAGTAATACTGGCAAGAGGGAGTAATGAGTAGGTAAAAAGAACAAATGCAATGTCAGAGTCAAGGAAGCAAGAGCATCATGAGTTATGTCTGTGAAATAAGGGCGTTTGATGAAGTGGTCTCTAATATTCTATCATTCCACAAACATACAGACAACTTCTTCAGTATGTTCTTCCCTGAGTCACTCCCTTTGTCAGTTCCAGAAACATTTGTCACACAGTCAAGCTATAAAACAGTAGAATATGATGATGACTTGGATAAAAATCCTTTTAAAGTCAATCTAAAGTTCTCAGATTATGAGACTTTATGTGAAGACTGCTACTAGAAACCCACTGTGAGAGCTTTAAGACCCAATTTTTAAGATGTATGATTATAGTGAGAAAATTTTAGATACGATAAAAACATTGTTTTCCTCAAGACATCTCTATGTAATGGAATTTTTTTGAATGACTATATGGTTCTAAGTAATAAGGAAATTGAACCAACATTAATTTATTTGTAATTTGTAATGTATTTGTAATTTATCTCACACAATCAGTGTCCATATCACAGCTTTCTATTATGCCCTGACTTTGTAGCAAGTATATCAGGAGGAAAATATGCATCATCCATATTTTATGAGAATATTTACTATTTATGAGATTAAATATAAACTACTTTCCCTAGCTTACAACTAAAAACAAGAAAGACTGAGAGATATTGATAAATTTCTCAAAATACACACAGTATTTGAACTCTGATTTTTCTAATCCCAAATTCTTGTGTTTAATACTTAAAAGAACAGGTCCCAGATTTTAAATTTTTAAAAACATCTTGGGGATCAACATAAGATTTTGGTTTTTTTCAAGCAAGGGCATTATACACACACACACCCCTGTCACTATTATTTCCTTAAAAATGGGACATTCATCAAAAAAGTAAACTTTGCTTTATAGACAATTTGCCATATATCCTCACTTTAATTACACTACCACAAATGGTAAAATTTGAATCAGATAGTGAAAAGTTCAGCTTGACACTGAACTTCTGAGGACTTGGGAATTGCTTCAAATATCCACATAGCCTCTTTGACGTATGATGGCAACAAAATACCTCTGCCTGGAATTGGGTTGGATCTGCTGCTGAATATGTACAAGTTGTCAGGGCCTACTTTGTTGACTTCCATTGACATGAGTCCAAATGCACAGGAGAACATGGGGAAAATGTATCTCTGTTTGGAGAGGGGGACCATATAGACAACTTCAAACCAACATACATGGGATGTTTGTGGCCACTTTACAAACAGATATTGATGTTTCATTGTGGTTGTTCTCTACAAACTGTTTCTCTGATCAAAGAGAGTTCTGTGTTATTATAAAACCTTCCCTGTTGCTGGGGATAAATTAGAACATTCCTATGCCTTACACGGAATTTGATGTTTACATTAAACTACATACATGTTGCACAAAACTTGCAGTAAGGCACACAATTTAGTGGGAAAATTATGCAGACAGGAGATCAGGGTTCTCTGCCTGATTCTTTCACTCACTAACTCCCTCTGGGACTCCCAGCATATCACACTATTTCTTGGCCTCTCTTCCTCACTAGTAAAGTAAGGGGCTAAAAACATTGCTCTTCAAGCTTCCCTTCAGCTCTGCTACACTCAACTAGCCAGTATCTGAATTAATGGTTTATTTACAAATAATTTATTGTTATTGACTTTAGTTTTCTCTTTCCCATTATACCCATATATGCTTCAGTGCTACAGAAAAGTTGGAAAAAATAGATACGAAGTATGAAGAAAAATAAATAATCCTACCATCCAGAAAAAACAATGCTAAAAATATTGCTAATATTTTCCTATATTTTTACTTGACATATAAATTTTGCACACAAAATGTTGTCATTTTCTCTTAATATCATATTAAGAACTCTTCCCTGTGTAATCAAACATTTTTCAGAAGAATAACTTTTAAAATACAATGTTTTTATTGATTTTAAAGTAATAATGTTTATTACAGAATGTTTGGAAACTTATACAAAAACATAAAGAATAAAATTGTGTATTTTCCAGGGGTTAATTCCTAATAAAACATGGATGTAAATATTCCAGATGTACATTATGAAGTTTTTCCATATGAATTATTTTTACACTGGGTAATGGCTACATTTTATAGATGTACCTCATTTTGTTGCACCTCACAGACATGTTTTTATTAATTGAAAGTTTGTGGCAACCTTGCATCAAGCAACTCTATCTGCAGTATTTTTCCAACAGTATGTGCTCACTTCATATCTCTGTGTCACATTTTGGTAACTCTCACAATATTTCAAACTTGTTTGTTATTGTCATATCTGTTACAGTCATTTGTGATCAGTGATCTTTGATGATTCCATCATACTTACTTTGGAGTGCCACAAACCATACCCCTATATAAGACAGCAAACTTAATTGATAAATGTGATGTTCTGACTGCTTCACCCGCCACCATTCCTCCATCTCTCTCCCTCTCCTCAGGCGTCCCTGTTCCCTGAGACATAGCAACATTCTAGGACCCTTAAGAATTATGCTAAATCCACTCTTCCTGTGCTCTATATATGGAAGAACAAAACCTGGATAACAGCAGATCTATTTACAGCACAGCCTATTGAATATTTTAAGCCTACTGTTAAGACCTACTGCTTAGAAATTTTTTTTAAAAAAAAAAGATGTCTTTAAAAATATTTCTGCTAATTGAAAATGCACCTGGTCACCTCAGAGCTTGGACAGAAATGAACAATGAAATTGATGCTTTCATGCCTGCTAACACAACATATATTCCACAGCCCATGAATAAAGGATTCATTTTGACTTTCAAGTCTTGTTATTTAAGAAATACTTTCATAAAACTATAGTTGCCATAGATAGTGATTTCTCTGATGGATCTGAGTGAAGTAAATTGAAAACTTTCTGGAAAGGATTCACCATACTAGATGCCATTAAGAACATTAATGATTCATGGGGGAAGGTCAAATATTAACATTAGTAAGAGTTTCAAAGAAGTTGTTTCTAACCATACTGACTAATTTTGAGGGATTCAAGTCTTCGGTGGAGGTAGGAACTTCATTTGTGGTATAAATAGCAAGAGAACTAAAATAAGAACTAAAGTCTGAAGATGTGACTGTATAATCTCAGGATAAAACTTGAATGGATGAGTAGTTGCTTCTTCTGGGTGAGCAAAGACAACGGTTTCTTAAAATGGAAGCTACTCCTAAAAAAATGCTGTAAACATTGTTAAAATGACAACAAAAGATTCAGAACTTCATATAAACTTAGTTGATAAAGCAGCAGTAGAGTTTAGAGAATCGACTATAATATTCAAAGTCTTACCATGGATAAAATGCTATTAAATAGCATCACATGCTACAGAGAAATTTTTCATAAAAAAAAAAGAGTTGATCAATGCATCAGACTTCATTGCTGTCTTATTTTAAGGAATTGCCACAGCCATCCCAACCTCCAACTACCACCATTCTGATCAGTCAGCAGCAATCAACGCTGAGGCAAGATCCTCCACCAGTAAAAAGATAAAAACATTATGTATGACTCCCTGAAGGTTTAGGTGGTTTTTAGCACTTTTTAGCAGTAAAGTATTTTTAAGATATGTACATTGTTATTTAGACAAAGTGTTACTGCACACTTAATAGACTACAGTATAGTACAAACATAATTTTTATATGCAACAGAAAACCAAAATATTTGTGTGACAAGGTTCACGGTGATATTTGCTTTCTTGTTCCAGACCAATAAAGCAATATTATTGTGCAATAATATTATTGGTGATATTTGGTGGTCTGGAACCAAACCCATAACATCTCCAAGTTAGGCTTGTATTTCATCATAGGAAACTACCAAATGTATTTATGCAAATGCTGACTACTGCTACATGCCAGTCTGATATTTTTTAATGTTACTATTGCTCTTTTATTAATAATTTACACATTTTAATACTTCAGATGGAAAGCTGCTAATTTGTGCTAATAATTATAATAAATATAGTTGAGTACTCTGTAGTAAGGCATTGTCTCAAATATTTCACATGTATTCTTTCACTTAATCTTTATGACAATACTGTGTGGTGCTATTTTATGCTCATTGTACAGACGAAGAAACTAAGACTTGGAGAGCTCAGTAACATCTCAAGTCACATGACTGGTAAGTAACCAAGCCAGGATTGAAACTTGCCAGACATCAGAATCCAGGCTGTCAATCAGGAGAGTGTGCTATCTCCTCAGTATGCCAGGTTTAGGTAATACTTGTTTGTTTCTACAATGTTTCAGTCCTCTGAACAGTCTTAGAAGCAGGTCTAATTATCAACATGTAGCAAATTTAAAAACTGAATCTTAACGATGTTAAGAAACTGAAGTTAGCAAGAAACAGGACAGAATCTCACGTTTTTTAATCATTTCAGAGTTTAATACACTTCATTGTTGGTATAACTAATTCATGTAGTTTATTTTGTCAATAGACTTTTTTTTTTGCTTTCTTTCTTAAACATTCATGTTTCCTATGTTTTCTTTGCTTTTCTGTATTGTAGTACATAAAAGGTATATGTCCTATTTTTAGTTTTTTTCATAGTTACCTCAATTTTTTTTTCCAAAATCATCCCTGGACCTACTTCAGCTTCTCAGAATTAAGAACAAAAGTGTATCTTTTTAATTTCCTCTTTTATAAGGCATGGGGATACTATTTATTTCCCCAACCAGTTTTCAATATTTATTATGATAATCTAATAATAAATCTAACTTGGATTATTGTTGCATTATTTCTTAAAGATTTTACTTGATAGTAAATATGTAAAATATTAAATTTATTAAATTAAATTGTTTTTGCATTATACATTTGCTATGGGTTGAATATGTCACCCAAAGAGTACATGTTGTAAACTTAATTTCCAGTGCAATAGTGTTGTGAGGTAAGACCTTTAAGAATTTATTGGGCCATAAGGGTTTCACCCTCATGTGTAGATTAATGCTGATTATAAAAGGGCTTGAGGTTGTGCGTTTGATTTCTTGCTCTTTCTTGCCACGTGATGCCTTCTGCCATGTTGTGACCCAGCAAGAAGGCCCTCACCAGATGTATTCTCTCAGTCTTGGACTTCCCAGCCTCCAGAACTGTAAGCCAAGTAAGTTTATTTTCACTGTAAATTACTCAGACTCCGTTATTCTGCTACAGCAGCACAAAATGGACTCAAATGTCCAAAAACTGACATAAGTATTCAGTGATGTAAGAAAGTTTACAATAATTATTTAGATTTGTCTTGTTAAACTAATTTCAGCTACTCCATAATCATCTTTTACATAACATAATTTTTTAACTCTAAACTTCATCTTTTGAGCACCCACATTGCAAGTCCAGTTCTGGGGCCAACTTACTTTTATACTCTTGTAAAGTCTTTCCTCCATGGCTTGATGCTATATGAGATTGTTTTACCTTTGTCATCTGGTTCAAGATATTTTCCCTACATAAGTTTAAATACGAGATTATTTTTCCTTTGTCATCTAGTTCAAGATATTTTCCCTATATAAGTTTAAATATGGGTCTCCTTTTAATTATTTTGAGAATAATGAAATCTTTCAATATGTCTAAACTAGCCTTTTTAGCTCATCTATTATGTGTATAATTATTTATTTGTTCCAGTATTTTTCTCATGAACACAAACTATCCATTTGTTTAATATTTATTCCATTTTCTGTTTATATTACCTTTTCCTCATCATTTTTATCAATTTATCTTTTCTTTCTACATTCCAGGAGAGTTTGACTTTGTGATCTGATTTTCTTTCAATGCTAAATCATTGCCTTTTTCTTTCTAATGTGGACTTTTAATATACCTGAAATCCACATTAATATTATTCATCTCCCTTTTTATTTCATCCTTTTGCTTTTTTATCAGAACGTCCTCCTCATTTATAATTTTTGGCTACTGTTCCACGGAGGCTGTGTCTCTTTGCATACTACTAAGAATTTCCGTTTCTTCACAGTTCATTCTAAATCTCATTGTACACAATTTTTTTTTTTTTTTTTTTGAGACGGAGTTTTGCTTTTGCTACCCAGGCTGGACTGCAATGGTGTGATCTCGGCTCACTGCAACCTCCACCTCCTGGGTTCAGGCAATTCTCCTGCCTCAGCCTCCTGAGTAGCTGGGTTTACAGGCACGCACCACCATGCCCAGCTAATTTTTTGTATTTTTAGTAGAGACGGGGTTTCACCATGTTGACCAGGATGGTCTCAATCTCTCGACCTCGTGATCCACCCGCCTCAGCCTCCCAAAGTGCTGGATTACAGGCATGAGCCACCACGCCCGGCCCTGTAGACAATTTTTAGAGAGATTTTATGAGTCTGTTCTCTTCCCTTAGATGATGGCATATTTTTTAACTAGCTCCATGCTAGTCGTTGGTTCCATCCCCTGTCCTTCTTTATTGTTTATAAGGCAGTATTTCTGACTTTTTTCCCAGCAATCTGTCCACTGAATTAGTGGTCAAATTGCAAGTTTCTTGCTACCACTCACCTGGGGCAGCACTTTCTGCTCAACTGAGGTAATGTTGCCTTTCACACCTGGTTCTGTGATTCTCTGAGACCATATCTCCCAGAATGCCACTGGCCACTACCAGATAACTTGAGCTTTCTTGTCACTAGTTTCTAGAATGGCTGTCTCTGTCCTTTCAAATAAAGTTGGCAAATGAAGTATGGGCCAGAAAGAATGGTCTGGCTGCCTCAAAAATCAGCACCTATGCAAGACAGCAATGGTTCTGAAATTTTAGGTGTATCAGAATCACTTGCAGGTGATTCTGGGTCCCATACCCAAAGTGTCTGATTCAGTAGGTCTAGCAAGTTCCCCAGTAATGCTGATTCTGCTGGTCTGAGACTACACATTGAGACTCACTGCAGTAGAAGGATGTCTGCCCTTTTTCTCTAATTGGTAAGAAAGACTTTTATGAGTCAAAGAAGACAGTAGTGAGAGTAAAGAGTGCCTTTTTACTTTTCTGCAGGCAGGCTTTATATAATGAAGCCTAACTTAAGCAGATTTTCTCTGGGGAGAAGAAATTTAAAACTTCTAGCATAAATTCATCTGTGGGTTTTGGCTTTTAGGAGTAGTCATTATAGATATTTCAGTGAGAATGTACACTTTAAGGACTTCTAGCTAGACACTGTTTTAAACCAGAAGTTTGTAAACATCATTTCTAGAAATAATATTCCTTCAGATGAATATTCCATAACTGCTCCTTCATTCTCCTAATGTTATGTACTCTAAGGCTATTATCAGTTTTTCAGTATTAATAGATGGAGCCACATTGAACACCTTTGGAAACAAAGTCATTTCTGCATTTTTCAATTGTTTCCTCAGATAGATTATGAAAAAAAAATTATATAACCCTTTTCATGGCTACAGATACAAATTGCCAAATTGTTTCCTCAAAAGGGTATCATAGGAATCAAGAATAGGATGTTCTCACAAGGGGAAAAAAATTTATTAATTTAGTATAGAAAAAAGAGTAGTATCTTATTATTATTTTGGTTTGCTTTTTTTTAGATTGTTCTCATCGAGGAATATGTTTCCTGCCACTGCACATAATGAAGCTTTTCCTAGAACCAGGCACACACCCAAACTAGGATAACAAATGAGGTATTTGGTAATAAAATTCTTGGAGAAAAAGAGGCCAGATTTTCTTTCATCATAATAATACAGAGAAGGTAGATGGACAGTAAGCTAGTTTGACAGTGTAAAAGGCCTTTTGCAAGCTCCTTCTCAAGAATGGCTCATGCTAGGAGCCTGACCTTCCCTAGCTGCCTCGAATCCACCTCTCTTATCCAAAGCCCTGTGACACTTCCAGCAACAGAACTAGGTCTAGAATAATGACCAAAGCCTATCAGCAGAGGCTAGTCACAAGGAAAGGTTGGCTGGATATGGTGGCTCATGCCTGTAGTCCCAGCACTTTGGAACACTGAGATACATGGATCAATCAGGAGCCCGAAAATTTGAGACTAGCCCTGGCAACATCACAAGATCTTGTACCTACAAAAATAAAATAAAAACTAACCAGGCAGGGTAGCACATCCCCATAGTTCCAGCTACTCAGGAGGCTGAGATGGAAGGATTGCTTGAACCTGGGAGGTCAAGGCTACAGTGAGCTGTGGTTGTGTTTCTGAGCTCTAGCCTGGGTGACAGAATGAGACCCTGTCTCAAAAAAAAAAAAGAAAAAGTAAAAGAAAAGATAGGCCCTGGGATGGGAAATGTAGAAGGGGAGAAGAAGGGAAGAAAGAAAAGAGATATTAAAGAACCAAAGGCCTAAAGAAACGGAGGAAAACCTTGAGAGGACGAGAAGGGCAAGACCCTTAGTTGATTTTCAAAGGTAGACAAGTGGGGTACTACCCCAAGAGTGGAAACTGATCCCACATCCACTCTTTGGAAGAGCTAAGAAGTGGGATGAATGGGATACAGACTTCTTCTGAATTCTTTCCCAAAACACACGCTACCTCATTGGATACCATAGCTCAGTGGTTCTCAAACTTGGCTGAAATTAGAATCATCTGGGGAGAAACAAAAACTAGCTTTGTAGAATGAGTTAGGGTGAAGTCCTTCCCCTCCATCTTGATTTTGGGAATTATTTCAGTAGGATGGTATAAGCTCTTCCTACTGATGGTATCAGACAACTAATAGAATTTAGCTGTGAATCTACCTGGTCCAGGGCATTTTTCAGTTGGTAGGGTTTTTTGTTTTTGTTTTTGTTTTTGTTTTTGAGACGGAGTTTCACTCTTGTTACCCAGGCTGGAGTG
The DNA here is from genome assembly GCA_031835075.1 of Saguinus oedipus. Classification (NCBI taxonomy): domain Eukaryota; kingdom Metazoa; phylum Chordata; class Mammalia; order Primates; family Cebidae; genus Saguinus; species Saguinus oedipus. The sequence goes on from CM063185.1 coordinate 17,400,447, forward strand.
CAATGGCACGATCTCGGCTCACTGCAACCTCCGCCTCCTGAGTTCAGGCAATTCTCCTGCCTCAGCCTCCTGAGTAGCTGGGATTACAGGCATGTGCCACCATGCCCAGCTAATTTTTCATTTTTAGTAGAGCTGGGGGTTCTCCATGTTGGTCAGACTGATCTCAAACTCCCGACCTCAGGTGATCCGCCCACCTCGGCCTCCCAAAGTGCTGGGATTACAGGCGTGAGCCACCGCCCCTGGCTCCAGTTAGTAGGCTTTTTATTACTGATTCAATTTGGGAACTCTTTATTGGTCTGATCAGGGTTTTAATTTTTTTCCCGGTTCAGTCTCGAGAGGTGTGTGTCCAGGAATTCATCCGGTTCTCCTAAGCTTTCTAGTTTGTGTGCATAGAAGTGTTTATAATAATTTCCAGGTTTTTTATTTCTATGGGGTCAGTTGTATCACCACATTTCTCATTTCTCATTGTGCTTATTTCGATCCTCTCTCTTTTTCTTTTTTATTAATCTAGCTAGCAGTGTATCAATCTTAACTATTCTTTCAAATAACAAACTTTTGGTTTCATTGTGTTTCTGTTTTTGTTTTGAGACAGAGTCTCACTCTGCAGCCCAGGCTGGAGCACAGTGGCATGATCTCCGTACAGGCAACCTCTAGCTCCCAGGTCCCAGTTCAAGCAATTCTCCTGCCTCAGCCTCCCAAGAAGCTGGGACTACAGGCATGCACCACCATGCCCAGCTAATTTTTGTATTTTTAGTAGAGACGGGTTGGCTCACACTTGTAATCCCAGCACTTTGGGAGGCCAAGGCAGGCAGATCACAAGGTCAGGAGTTCAAGACCAGCCTGGCCAACATGGTTTCACTTATATTTTGTATGAATTTTTGCATCTCAGTTTTATTCCATTCTGTTACATTTTTGGTTATTTCATTTCTTCTGCTAGCTTTGGGGTTGGTTGTTCTTGTGTTTCTAGTTTATCTGGGTATAATATTAGATTGCTAATTTGAGATCTTTCTAGCTTCTTGATATAGGTGTTTAGAACCATGAACTTTCCTCTTAACCCTGCTTTATCGGTGTCCCAAAGATTCAGGTACGTTGTGTCTCTGTTTTCATTTGTTTCAAAGAATTTTTTTATTTCTGCCTTAATTTTGTTCTTTACCCAAAAGTCCTTCAGGAATAGGTTAATTTTTATGTAATTGTGTGGATTGTAGATATCATCTTGATATTGATTTCTATTTTTATTGTGCTGTTGTCTGAGTATGGCTGGTATGATTTTGATTTTTTGAAATTTTTTGAGACTTGCTTATGTCTGAGCATGTGGTTAATCTTAGAGTATGTGCCACATGCACATGAGAAGAATGTATATTCTGTTTTTGTTGGGTGGAGCATTCTGCAGTTGTGTATTAGATCTAATTGGCCAAATGTCAAGTTTAAGGCAGAATATCTTTGTTTGTTGTCTGCTTCAATGAACTGTCTAATATTGTCAGTGGAGTGTTTAGGTCTCCTACTGTTATTGTGTGGTTATCTAAGTCTCTCTGTAGATATCTAAGAACTCATTGTTTGAATCTGTGTGCTCCAATGCTGGGTGCATATATATTTAGAATAGTTAAGTCTTGCTGAATTGAACCCTTTATCATCATGTAATGTCCTTCTTTTTTGGTTTTATTGTTGTTGGCTTAAAGTCTGTTTTATCTGATATAAGAATACCAACCCAGCTCTTTTTGTTTTCTGTTTGCCTGATAGATGTTTTTCCATCTCTACATTGAGGCCATGAGTATTACTACATGTGTGATATGGGTATCTTGAAGACAGAAAACAGTTGGATCTTGCATCTTTATCCAACTTGCCACTCTATGCCTTCTAGGTGGGGCATTTAGCCCATTTACATTCAAGGTTAATATTGATATGTGAGGATTTGATTCTGTCATCATGTTGCTAGCTGGTCATTGTGTAGACTGGATTGTATAGTTGCTCTGCAGTGTCATTGAGCTATGTACTTAAGTGTATTCTTGTGGTGACAGGTATCTTCATTTCATTTCCATGTTCAGCACTCCCTTAAGGATCACTTGTAAGACAGGTCTAGTGGTAATAAGTTCCTTTAGCATTTTTTTTATCTAAAAAGGATTTTATTTATCCTTTGCTTATGAAGTTTCGATAAGATATGAAATTTTGGTTGAAATTTCTTTAAGATGCTGAAAATAGGCTTCCAATCTCTCTGGCTTATAAAATTTCTGGTGAAAGGTCTGATGTTAGCCTGATGGGGTTCCCTTTGTATGTGACCTTCCCCTTCTCTCTAGCTGTCTTTCATTCTGAAACCAAAACCTGGCAAAGACAGTGAAAAAAGAAAACTTCAGACCAATATTCCTGATGAACATAGTTATAAAAATCCTCTACAAAATACTAGCAACGCAAATCCAGCAGGACATCAAAACATTAACACACCAAGATCAAGTAGGGATCCTGGGATGCAAGCTTATTCCAACATAAACAAATCAATAAATGTGATAGACCACATAAACAGAATTAAAAACAAAAACCACATAATCATCTCAATAGATGCAAAAATAGCTTTAAGTAAAATTCAACATCATCTCATATTTAAAACCCTCAACAAATTAGGCATCTAAGGAATGTATCTCAAAATAATATGAGCCATTTATGATGAACCTAGAGCTAACATCATACTGAATGGGCAAAAGCTGAAAGCATTTGTCTTAAGAACTAGATCAAGACAAGGATGCTCACTGTTACTGCTCCTATTCAACACAGTACTAGAATTTCTAGCAAGAGCAAACAGGCAAGCAAAAGAAACAAAAGGCATTCAAATAAGAAGAGAGGAAGTCAAACTATCTCTCTTCACAGACAATTTCATTCTAGAAATTCTAACCTGGAAAATGATGACCTGGAAAACCCCGTATGTTCCACCAAAAGGCTACTATAACTGAAAACTGACTCCAGTAAAGTTTTAGTACAAAAAAAATCAATAGTACTTCCATATACCAATAACATCCAAGCTTAGAACCAAATCAAAAATGCAATTCAATTACAATAGCCACGAAAAGAATAAAATGCCTCAGAATGCAGCTAAACAAAGAGGTAAAAGATCTCTGCAATTAGAATTACAAAACACTACAGAAAGAAATCAGACAGCATACAAATGGAAAAACATTCCATGCTCATGGATAGAGAAATCAATCCTGTTAAAATAGTCATGTTGCCCAAAGATATTTACAGATCCAATACTATTCCTATTAAAATACCAAGGCCATTTTTCACAGAATTAGAGAAAAATAAACTATTCTAAAATTAATATGGAATCAGAATAGAGCCCAAATATCCAAAGCAATCCTAAGTAGAAAGAACGAAGCCAGAGGCATCACACTGCCTAACTTCAAACTATACTTCAAGGATACAGTAACTAAAACAGCATGGTACTGGTACAAAAACAGAAACATAGACAGACAAATGGAACAGGATTAGAGAACTAGAAATAAAGCCACACACCTACAACCAACCAATCTTTAACAAAGTCAACAATGACAAGGGATAGGGGAAATGACTTTCTATGCAATAAATGGTAATGAGATAACTAGTTGGCCATATGCATGCAATTAAAACTGGACCCCTTCCTTTACCATATGTAAAAATTAACTCAAGGTGGATTAGAGACTATAAAAATCCTGGACACCTAGGAAATACCCCTTCTCAACATTAGCCTTGGCAAAGAAGGTATGACCAAGTCCCCAAAATGAATTGAAGCAAAAACAAAAATTGACAAGTGGGTCCTAATTAAACTAAAGAGCTCTCCACAGGAAGAGGCTATCAATAGAATAACCAGCAACCTACAGAATGAAAGAAAATATTCACAAACTATGTATCCAACAAAGGTCCAATATCTAGAATCTATAAGGATATTAAATAATTAAACAAGCAACTCTGTTAAAAAAATAAATTAGCAAAGGTAATGAATAGACACTTCTCAAAAGAAGGCATATATGCAGCCAACAAATCTGTTAAAAATACTCAACATCACTAATTATCAGAAAAATGCAAATCAAAACCAAAATAAGATACCATCTCCCACTAGTCAGAGTTGTTATTATTAAAAAAGTCAAAAAATAACAGATGTTGATAAGGGAGAAAATGAAACACTTATGCACTGCTAGTGTAAACATAAATTAGTTTAGCCACTGTGGAAAGCAGTTTGGAGATTTCTCAAAGAACCTAAAGCAGAGCTATCATTGGACCCAGCAATCTTATTACTGGGTATATACCCAAAGGAAAATATATCATTCTACCAAAAAGACACATGCACTTATAGGTTCACTGAACAAACAATGTCATTCTAGAAATCATGACCTAGATGTCACTATTCACAACAGTAAAAACATGGAAACAACCTAGATGCTCATTAACAGTGGACTGGATTTAAAAAGAAAAAATGTGGTACATATACACCATGGAATACTATGCAGCCATAAAAAGAAAAAAAATGTCCTTTGCAGCAACATGAATGCAACTGAATGCTATTATCCTGTGAATTAACACAGGAACAGGAAACAAAAGACCACATGTTCTGTTTTAAGCAGGAGCTAAACATTGAGTAAACATGAAAGTAAAGATGACAACAATGGGAAGAACACTTGACAATGAACAGTGCCTGTCTTTCATAACAAAGAGTAGAAGGTTGTGTCCTAAAGAAAGTTTGAATACACCATCCCTTAGTTAATTGCATAGCGGTTTCAGTCTATAAACCAGGGTAGCCTCTGCTTACTTTCTGATCCACCAGATCAGATGTGATTGCTGTTCATTTGTAAAGTGCTGTGAAGTGCACCTTATGTACAAGTTCTAAGAACTGTATTATTGTTTTACTCGTTCTACCACATTCCAGAGTGTACATTTAATGGTGTGTAAACAGAACAACTGAAATGTAATGCTAACTTACAGAAGCAAAATCCCATTTGTTTTCTCTTCTCGACACTTCGTATTTGCTTGTCTGTAATAACAGCAAAGCTCAAAATGGTGGATTTGAAATTGGATACTCTACTAATAAAGCTCTTTTGCCATTTTAAATTTTAAATGATTGAGGACAGAGAATGCTAAAATAGCTCTCTAAAGAACCTTAAAAATGTACTAAAACTATCAAAGGGCATGCATGTAGGATACGTAAATAACTCCTTCAAATCAATAAGAAAAAATAGATAACCCAATGGGAAAATAAAGTGCAATATTTTGAACAGGTACTTCACAGTGGAAGTTATCCAAATAATATGTGAATAAATACTCAACTTCATTAGTCAGCAGGGAAATGAAAATTCAAAACCCAATGTAATTTCTATACACATCAACAAAAATGAGTAAAAGAAAATATATAGATAATACCAAGTGCTGACATCTGGACTGCCATACATTGCTACTAAGTGTGTAAATTCATACAGCTACCTTGGAAAACTATCTGAAAGCTGAACATACACACCTTCACTGACCCAGCAATCTCAACCCCTAAGACATGGTCTTATGTAATCCCTACAACCCAACAATTCCACTCCTAAGAAGTTCCGCAACAGAAATCTTTGTCAAAACACAAGCAAGAATGTTTATAACAGCCTATTAATAATAGCCAAAATCTAAAAAAAAACTAAATATCCTTCAAGAGTAGGGTAGATGAATGTATTAAAATATTTGTACAATAGAATACTATCAACAATGATATAGACCTACCTATAAACTATATATAGCAAAATAGACAAATCTAACAAAAACAATAACGAGTGGAGATACAAGTCAGATACAAGATTCTGCATGCTCTATGATTTCCGTTATATGAAGTTCAAAAACAGGAAAACTATTTTACAGTGTTATAAGTCAGACTAGGGCTTGTCCTTGGGAAATAAGTGGGGGATGGTGACTGGGAGGGTACAAATGGGATTTCTGAGTTTTGGCAATATTCTACTTGTTTTATGTTAAATAGGCTATACAGTAATTATTAATAGTTTACATATATTATTCTGCAATTAAAAGTTCATTTAAAGATTTTTAGGATAACTTTATTCCGTAACTGTGAACAATTATACCAAGCTAATTTATTTACAGTTTAGGGGGCAGGGAGGGGAGGTGACTACAGAATTGAACACTGTCTCACAGCTTCTGAAACTAAAGTCATTATTGTTTTGTTTAACAAAGACTTGTAAATATTAAATGTGAATGTATTTAGGCAATCTTGTAGAATAGATGTTAGTGTTGTTCTTATGTCAGAGATGAAAAACCAAGGACTGACTAGGTAAAAAAAACTTGCCCAAATCAATGAATGACAGAAACTAGTGTTAAATCCAGGAGGTCTGACTTGGGGAGGTCTGGCTTGAGTGATTAACATTACCTTAATCACTTCGGCAATGGTTCCCCAATACTTTGGTGAGAACCTTTCTATGCTTTTAAAAGTTCTTCAGAAGTTGAAAGAATTTTTTATTTATGTAGGTTATGTTTATCAATATTTACAATGTTAACATTAAAAGAGAAAAAAATTAAGATTATACAACTATTAGGTCTCAAAGGAATGATGTCATCACATTTCATGTAACCTCCAAAAAACTCCACTGTGTATGAATGAGGTAATGACAGTGAAAAAGTCAAGTAATATCCTATTATTATGAAAATAGTTTTGATTTCACATATTCTAGGATAGACTGAGAACCACTGCATATACTATGCTGCCTCTCTATTAATAAGAAAATGAACATCTAATGATCAGAAAGAGACAATGTGGTAGCAACTTATCATACCCCCAGCTCAGACATCACAGTATAAATTAAAACCACTCTTTTAAGAATACAGAATAGAAGCAGACAATATGGATTGAAATTCTAACACAACAATCTTTTCTCAAGGAAAATTATTTCATCCCTCTGAGTGTCTGTCCCTTAACTGAACAATGAAAAGAGCAACACCTAGTTCCTACAGCTATTGGTACAATTAAATGGCAAACAAATTGAATGAAAATGTCCCCATTGTGTCCAATATACATAGGAATTCCATGAACGTTTGTGAAATTTGTGTCATTTCACCCCCATGTAAAACAAAGAAAGAAAAATAAAACTTCAAGGAAGAGCCTTTATCTACTTTTCTTAACAACTCAACAATGATAAATGATTCAAATCTATCTGATTGCAATTCTTCCAACTTTTGTGCCTGACTCTATGTTCCCTGGAAGAAAATGACTCTGAAAAAAATATTCTTTGGATTGTTTCACCTTTGCTGAAATTTATCCAACACTCTCACTAGAAAGGTTAAGTCATTTCAATGTTGGGAATATCAGGTGTCTCCAACTTTCTCAAGCATTATAATGGAATTTCTAAACAAATCTACTTTATTTTTAAAAACAACTACATATTCTAAGCATAATTCAAAAGATATGTGTAGAAGGCAAGGAGGTAATGTATGATATCATGAAACAATATAAATAATGAAAAGTCTTAAAAACCATTTCTTTAAATTTAAGGTCTATAAACTTTTCCTGTCAAGGACAAGATAGTCAATTTTTTAGGCTTTGTGGGCCACATTATCTACGTCACAATTAACTCTGCCATAACGCAAAAGTAGCCACAGACAATATTTAAATGAACAGGCATAGCTGTGTTCTAATTAAACCTTTATTTACAATAACCTGTTGTGGGTCACATTGAGCCCAGAGGCCCTTGTTTGCTGACCCCTCATTTAGATGACAAAGCCAAAGTGAAATGATTTTTTTTTAATGTTATTCTATTCCCCAATTTCTTCAGGCTTGTTTTTAAAATGACCTGGGAAAACTATGACAATCGAATCTAAACCAACTTGGTCCTCTAATATTGGAGCGCCTTTCTTCCAGCCCTGGGCTAATTAAGGACTTGTTTCTCTTCCACGCAAACTCACAACAACTCCGCAAGAATGAGGCTCTGTGTTCTCATTCATCTGTGAGTTTTATCACAGCTGTGCCATTCCTGTCAGCAAAACTTGGAGGCTGTCAGCATTTTCATTATAATGCCAGCATCTCAGGAGGTTATAAATCTGCCTATGATAGCCTGAGCTAAAACCTAGCATAATAGTCTCTAGACCAAAGATGAGCAGCTGACTCAACAAAATTAAGTTCATACTGAAAGGTAGGCCAAAAAGTTATCTTTGTAAAGTTCAAAAACATTTTTGGTTGTGAAGATCCACATGTGACTCAATGTAACAAATAATTATCGAATCGCTACCATAGCTATCCTGTTATTTTATCTGCCCCATTTTACTTCCCTCTGGGAAGTACATCTCCCCCAGTTCACATAAGTCTCTAATGAGGCTCTCGAGCAAGGAGTCTTTCTTGCCTTGCCTTCTCCCAGAGTAGCTCACATGATCCAAGGGAGCTAATTAGGCTATCCCATTTCCCTAGGCACAGAATTCCCCAGACATTTGGGACTGTTTCTGTTTTCAGAGTTTTTATGGCTGCTGGGAACAAACGATCTCTCTTTTTCTGTGCTGTTTTTAAAGCAGACACATAAGCCTGTAGCTTCTGTGTGTGATGAATTTGAGGCGCCCAAGGGACATCCTTTCAACCATAATTAATGGCCAGTTGAATTCAGAAGCCTGACAATCCAAGAAGAATTTGAGGATGCAGCTATGGATTTGGAAGTCATTGGTGTGCTTCAAACTACAGTTTGAAGCAAATTCTGGGATCCTGCAGAATCTGGAACTACTCTGGAACGTAGTTTAAAAATACTAAGAACACAACTAGAAAGTAAAGGCGGGCCGGGTGCGGTGGCTCAAGCCTGTAATCCCAGCACTTTGGGAGGCCGAGGCGGGTGGATCACGAGGTCAAGAGATCGAGGCCATCCTGGTCAACACGGTGAAACCTCGTCTCTACTAAGAATACAAAAAATTAGATGGGCATGGTGGCGCATGCCTGTAATCCCAGCTACTCAGGAGGCTGAGGCAGGAGAATTGCCTGAACCCAGGAGGCGGAGGTTGCGGTGAGCCGAGATCGTGCCATTGCACTCCAGCCTGGGTAACAAGAGCGAAACTCCATCTCAAAAACTAAAATAAAATAAAGGCATTCAATGACTACTCAACAATATACTGTGCTTCTACTATGTAATTCTCTCTGGGATATGTGCTAGGAATATAAATGAATGAGAGTGATGGATAGAACTGATAAGAAGGTACCAATTCAAAGCACTTATCAGCTGAAGTCTCCTGTTCCCTTAAGATGTAGGTAATATGATGTTACATCCCCATACCATGACCCATGGAAGTCCAAAGTCCCCTGAAAATTTCTGTGAAATACTGGGGCTAATATTTTCTAGTCACCTCTCTCTCCAGGTTGCTCCTTCCAGATACGCTGTTTCCATTCCTTACTGCAATGGAAATGCCCATGCTGAGGACACGTTTATAAACCCCAAGTGCATGTATTGCCCATTCATTGGGCATGTGTTTGTGGCCTGTTAATATACTTTGTATTTCTAAATATCACTATTTTTTTTTCTTGAGACAAGTTCTCACACTGTCACCCAGGCTGGAGTGTAATCGCATGATCATGGCTTACTGCAGCCTCAATCTCCCTGGTTCAAATGATCCTCCTGTCTCAGCCTCCTCAGGCTAACCACAGTACCAATGTCTTTGTTGATAAAGCCTCATTCTACTCATTCCCCTACACTTCACTCTAGAGACCTCACCCTTCTTTGTTTATTGCAAGTAACAGAGAAACAGCCTGCCCAGTTGCTAGTTATCCAAACCAACCCAACAAAGCAATCATAGGATTTTATCTTGTGGCAGTACAAATACAAAGGACAGAAAAGGCTGGGTCAATGCAAAACCATCTGGTGCATTCATTAGGTTAGGCTAAATTGAAATGACAAATGGGTCCAAAAATGTAAGTGGTACAAACAAAATTGAAGTTTATTTTTTGTTCATAAAACAGTTCAACATAGGTGTTCTTAATCGACTGTGACCCTCTTCCTTGCAGTGATTCAGGAATCAAGATTCTATCTATCTTGTGGCTCCAGAATCCCTTAGGACCTCATCAGCCTCTAAATCCAGGTGGCATAGAGTATGGAGGAGGCACACACACTTTCCTAAAAGCCCCGATCCAAAGGTAACACACATCACATGAATTTAACTCCGTGGACATACTAGGAATTCAGCCTATCTGTATGCACTGCCAAAATTCAATCACTAATTAAAGATAGAATGGATGTAGGTGGACAGCTAGGGGCTCCACCATTCTCAGTTTATCTACTTTACTTAAGAACACCCCATAGACAAGAGGGTCAGTGAATTCTTTTTTATCCCCTTTATCCATCACTCAACTTTCTCTCTTACAGTCCCAAGCACTTTCTTCTATATAACCTCCTCCCAAATTCCACCTAATTCCAAACACCCCCTAATTCCACCCTCTGTCTTACATTATAAGAAGGTAAAATTTCATACTTCTCCATCATGATCATGGCTATATTTCTAAGCATTGTTTAACAAAGCCATGAGTGTCTAATTTCTTCATTACCTCTACAAACAAAACCCAACCTGAAAAATATTCCCAATCTTACAAGACTATACCTAGAAACTCTTAAAAGGAAACTCTTTCAAATATATTTTCTATCCTAACAACTTCTCTTTCAGCAAACTTCTTCCTTTTTCAGCAAACTTCTCCCTTCTCCCTAGGGTAGAATTGCCAGTCTCATATGCATTTCTACGTGCTTAGCTTCTAGTACCAGGGATGTCACTTTATTAATCAAATTGTCTTCAGTGCTGCTATTTACTCTAACCTGAAAAACTATTATGCATACATTTGGTCAACAAATACTTATTAAGAGCCTACTATGTGCTCAGCCACATGAAAGGCTGGAGACTTGAGGATAAAGAGAATACAGTTGCAGATCACCAAGAATTTACTGTCTAGTACAGGAGACAGGTTATAAACAGGTATTTATAGAGCCCACTGCTGTAATGGAGCTCTGAACAGTGCTTCATAGGACAAGAAATAAAGGGAGCACTGAACTCTGCTTGAAGATGTCAGGGAAGTATTATTCACCAGCATTTATTGAGTTCCCAATTTGTACTCAGTGCTATGATGGGCAGCATGAAGGCCAGGAAAGAAATAAAATGTTCTATCCTTGTCCTTGATGAGCATATCATCTCTATCCATACAGCAATAATGTTCTGTACAAGGCTGTATAGAGCATTGTGACTCAATGAAAACGGATATTAATGATGTTGAAGATGAGGCAAGCATCCTGGGGAAGGTCAAGTCAAAAAGTGAACCTTGAAAATGTGTTTTAGTCTGGATGAGAGTTTGATGCGGAACAACTGGCTTTGTAGACAAAGAAAATAAATAGACTGGCACAGGACAGGGAATGTAAGCAGTGTGTACCTGAAACAGTAAAGAAAGAATCAGGAGTGATAGGAGTTAGTAGAAAAGAATGGAAGAGAGTTTGGAAGAAGCTGGGTAGAACCAAACCTGATGAGTTGAGCAGGTGAGATGAGATTTAATATGTACAAATTAAGAAAACTATTGAAGTCTTGTGAGTAAAAACACATGTGATAGAAGCAGTGTGTAATGAGACTTTTGTGACTGTGGTAATCTAATCCATTCAATAATGCTTGTGAATTTTTAACCTATAAAATAATATAGTTTATATAAGAATATAGTATGTTATTCACTTTCAAGAGTTAGGAAACACTGGTCCTGCTGAGTCATTCTGTATTGAATGGTATAATTTTGATGTTCTGGGTCCCTAGAGTCAAACTATAAATGAAAATCAGTTGGAGGCATTCTAAGAATGGCGCAAGTAAAATCTCCTCAACTTCATGATGCTGTTTTCTAAATTCTTTAATGATACTTTTCCTGTGGGAATCCATTAAAGTCCCCTTTAAAACACTATATTTTATATTTTTCCCTAAATGTCCATAATATTTCATATTTTCCCCTTGCTATTTCAAATGAACAAACTCGCTAACTTCATTTTAAAGGAATTTTGATTGGATTTTATTTTTTTTCTAAAGCTGTATTACTTTTGCTCCAAATCTGATCATCTTGGGAGAGGCAAATTCATTTCTCTCCTCCTTAACTTTCCCTGCTGGGCATGACAAGTTGACATCTCCAGTCAAAAGCATTACTTTCACTTGATCTCCAATGCTTAAGATTCTAGATGATCTGCTTAAAAGTTAGGTTTCTCTTCTTTAAAAGCAAAACTTTATATACAGACAGAGACCCAAAAGAAATCACTCTGGAATGTTGTGTTTTCTTGGTCTTACCACTTAAAGAAATTCACCCGAAATGCCTATAGTGGTAAACCAAGTATCATGAATAAATGAAAGATCCCTCATCTGATAAAAGCCACAAGGAAAACACAATGAGGAATGGCAAATAACAGAGTCCCAGTGTTGGGGGGAAAATGGACAACAATGAGGCCTGTGGCAAAGTCAACTCTCATGCCCATTCTAATAAACCAGCTGCTACTGAGAGATGGCTTATCTTTTTCACACAAGCATGGCCAGCATTTTCAGATTTTCTTATTTTTCTAAAGCTGGTGTAATTCATATTTTCATATGAAATCTCTTGATTTTTTAAATCGTGGCAATCACAGCAGAGACGCTATTATTGCTACCCAGTTGCCATTCCTGACCCACTTAACCATCACTCACCTCCTGTTGCAAAGGCTGAAAAAGCTAATCACTCACTTTCCAAGACCTCTTGTTTCTAGTAATGGCGTTATGTCAAAGTTTTTGGACCTTAAGGAATAAAGGACAGTTATCTGGGTTGATTGTAAAGAAAGTTGTTCCCAGAATGATTTTTTCTCTTCCCTGATAAAAGATGAGGGTGACATGAGAAGAGATCATACTCACTATTTTGGCTTTCACCCTACTTTTGCCTCTAGTTAAAGTCATTTATGCCTGGAGATGTGACAGCCATTTTACAACCAACTATGAGAGTAGGACAAGAGAGTCATGGAGATGCCAACCTAGAGTTCTGAAATAGTTGAGCCACTGATCTATTTCTACACACATCTATCACTATTATTTTCAATGAGATAATAAATCCATTTATTAGTTAAAAGTTGTATAGAATTTGTTTTAATACTGTCGAGAATACCTAAAAACGTTCTAACTCTTAACCAAGATTATAGAGATTCAATGTGACATCTTCCAAAAATTTCCACCATAGGTCACACGAATTTCTTTATTTCTACTCTTCTGCTATAGTTTGGGTCAGTACCATACATAACACAACTGGGAAATAAATTAGACAGCTTGAGAAGCCAGCTTCAGCAAAGAGGTAGAGAGAAAAAGAGGCTCTTGGTTTTACCCAATCTGAGCATCAGACTCTTGACATATAATAATCACTGGGCAATGTCACTATATGCCTCTTTCTGGGAGGAGCTTTAACATGGACTTCAAATTAAATAAATTTTAGTTAGTAATTTGTGTCAGAACTAGTTTTCTCTTGATTCTCCAGGCTTAGAATATATACTTCTATGTTGATCTGTGTCTTAAATAAATAGCAAGAATTTCACTGCAGTATTGGTATAAGACTCTGCTCAAAGAAGCCAAGGGATCTGACGGGCAAAGTTCCAGCCTCATCTTGGCACAGCCAACCAGCCAAACAGCATGTAACACTGTGATAATTAGAACATTTTCCTTTTCAAATGCGTATGATTCACAACAATGTTTTTCTCTATCTAGTTTTATCTCTCCTGAATCTCAAACATCTTCCTGAGCAAGGACTATTTCACAATCCTATTAAAAATGGAAAAGCTGGTCATCTTAGATCAAACATTATTAATGCAGGACTAAAATTTTCTGAAGGAGAAACATAGAAATATAGAAAAATCTTCAACTATCTAGAGACCACTTCTGCTTGAGTTGACCAAATTCTGTTCTGAGTATTTTGAATTTGACTAGTTATGGGGACTTACAGCCTTTGAATAAAGCCAATAAAATCTGGATATTTCCAGCTAATGAAGAAAAAAGCTCCCTTCAAAATTTTTAATGAGAGGAAACCTTGGATAGAGCATTCACTTTCTATAGAGAGAAAATAATTTACTACGTGAAAAAAAAAATTCTAGAAAGAAATTACTACATCATGTTTGTTTAAATTCTCTTTAAACTCAGCATTAAAGATCTTTTGGTTGTTATGTGTGATCCAATGAGCACAAGATTAAATGCTGAGTTAACAGAAGTTAAACTATGAATTTTCATCTTTTACTTACATCTTTCAGTTACTTAGAAACAAAAATAAATGATGTTTTGAAAAATAATTCCTTAAAGTCATGTAATTTAATATAATATGTGAAGTATGAATAGAAAGTTTTCAACAAACTTCTCATAAACGTTGCTCATCCCAACCGCAATGATCCGACATGAGTTCAGTCCTCACCTGATTTGTCCTGTATGCCTGTCTTTCACAAGACCCCACAACAGACAGAACTCCTAGAAAAAGAGTGTGGAACCCTAGAGTTTGAGATCTCCTTAGCTGGAATAGCAGTTGATGGCATTATAATGACATTACAGTAGCTTTATATTATGAAAGGCGCTAAAGACCATGAGTCCTAAAGATTTGCCTATCAGTGAGATCAGATAAAGGCAACACTGAAAGAACATCCTTACATACTAGAACTTTGCCCTCTAGACTTGCCTCTGCTCTGCTATTTTTATCATCCATGCTTGTCATTGCCATCCTAGAATTTAAACTATTAATTTAACATAGTGTATATTAGTGGGTTTGTAAAACCCAAATTAGTTCAATTTGCTGCACAACACATCATCTCAAAATGTAATGGTTTAAAACAATTCTGTATTAGGACTCATGAATCTTCAAGCCATCTAGATAGTTCTGCCATCTGCCCAGGCTTGGTCAATCTTGGCTAAGCTCTTTCACATGTCTGAGGCCTTGCCTGGGAAACTGGGATGACTCCTTGCTGGTCCACGTGGTACCTTATTCTCCATCACACTGCCCAAGATGGCTGGCGGCATTCCAAGAGAAAGAGCAAAAACCACAAGGCCTCCTGAGGCCAGCCTTCTAACTCACACATAGTTACTTTTCTGCATTCTATTAGTCAAGGGAGGTCATAAGACCAGCCTAGGTTCATGTTTTGGAGAAACAGAATGTGTCATTTTTGGGGAGAAGCTGCAGAGTAGGGATCCCATTGCGAAGGGAAGGGATATAGAAAGAGGTAGAATGGCAGCTATTTTTGCAGCCTGACACAGAAACAAGCAACTCTTCTAAGCAAAAATGTTGTTTCTTTATGGGAGTTTGATTTGAAATGAGGGGAAGAATTATTTCTAACACCAAAGCATCTTCACCAGTTAAAGCATATTAACCAGGTAAAGCCAGGCTTCCAACTCACCAAACTCACCAGTTTTCCCCTCTACATTCTGTTGCTAAGCATGCCCCTTCACATGAAACAATCTTTCAGTTCATACCCAGGAAGGAGGGTTTGGAGGACAGTATTTGTTGAGGAGTAATTCAGGCAGCCTCTGGCCTGGAATGCATCCACTGAACTGGAAGATTCAGTAAGCAGCTACAAAAATAAAATGCTCTGTGGACAAATGAATGCTTGGCTCCTTCTAACAGACGGGGCTGGAGAGCTCAGGAAGTGGCAGAAAAGGTCAGTGCAAGAACAGAGCCCTCACCACCGTACTACCTACTCACAGCAAGACTCCAAGTCCTCGGGGCAAAAGGAGGAGAAGAAGAAAGCCCCTGACAGAAGGAAGCAGGATACCTGTGAAAGCAAAGACAGAGAAAATAAAAAACAAAGAGGCAATAGAAATCTGGAAGACCAAAAATAAAATGCTTGAGTTTTAAGAAAGTTTTAAAATACTAGTTTTTCTTGAAAGAAAATTACTAGCATGTATGCCAATTTTCCTGATAATGTATGTAATATTTGGACATATAGCAACAAAAATAAATAGTTCTTTGATATTTAAAGGTTTTATTCCCAAGCTATGGATTACTCAGTCCTCTTCTTCTTTCTATTTCCTCCAGCCTAGAGTCCTTTGTCAGATAAATGGAGACTCACAGAAACCCAACAATGCAAGAGGAAAGCAGGGAATAATAGAAAGTATTGACTACTATATACCAAAAATTATATCTATGTTCAACATTAGCATCCTAACAATCCACAGACGAAGGTATCATTATATCCCTCTGACACATTTAAAACTTCAGGATTAGTACTGTAAACTAACTTTCACAAGGTCACCCATTTGGGATGTTTTAGATTCACACCCATTTCTGCTTGACCTCCAAGTCCAGTTGCTTAACGAGTTTCCTTAAAACTCTGAAACCAATTAAAAGCCTTTGTTTTGGTGTTGGGGTGCCCAACACCAGCAGGACTGTTGAGCTGGCAAGCTGATGTGTCAGTTTCATGACAGGTCCTATGGCAAGCTGATGTGTCAGTTTCATGACAGGTCCTATGGCAAGCTGATGTGTCAGTTTCATGACAGGTCCTATGGCAAGCTGATGTGTCAGTTTCATGACAGGTCCTATGGCAAGCTGATGTGTCAGTTTCATGACACGTCCTAGGCTTGAACCCCTCCTGCCACCTCCTGGTCTAAGGCTTTCCCTCACATCACACTCCTAAGAGGGGAAATTCAATCCGTTAATTGATTCATTTATTCCAAATGTGCTTATTTGCAGCTGCAATGTCCCATGTGCTGTGTGAGGTGACACAGAGGGAACAATACACAGAGTTCCCAACCCTCATGGAACATAAGACCCGGCAATCCCAATATAAATGCTGGATTGGAAGGAAGCCTAAAGCAGGCAAAGTTCGGGGACTCAATTACCCACAGGGTTCTTAATTCTTCCTTTTTTCTCGCTCCTTTGATGCTTGGTCCTCCTTCTTTAGACCACCCCTTTCACTGTACTTTATAACAGCAGACTTTACACAGCGTTATTCAATGCCTCAAACAGAACAGATCTGAGTTCCCGCTCCCCACATTCAAGGCTTTCTTCTGTAATTAAAGGTCTGAAATATACTGAAAACAACAGCTCTGAAGCTTTGAAAGTCCTGAGTACAGTACCTATTATCACAGCAGTTCCCCTAATCCCTTCAGTACGGTAGTAAAACTCACTGCCAGGAATTTTCTCCATAGGGTGCCTACTGAAATATCTCGTTTTGCTGTAGCGTGATTTTTTTTGTTTGTTTCTTTAGCACTATGCTAATATGTCTAGAGGGAGTTAGGCTAGGGTAACACCTCCAGAGAGCAAAGCTGGAGACAAAGGCTGGGTGCAGATGGTTTGATGGGAGGCAGTCCCAGAAAGCAGAAGTGAGGGAGTAGAGAAAGGGCAGTAAGAAAAGACAGTACAATCCATGTGTTATTCTGCTGATTATTGCTGTGGGCAACTAGAGCTCACTCTCGCTGAGGCTCTTCTTGGGAATAGTGTGGGTCATACCTCAGATTTGTCTCATCGGAGGACAAGAAGCCTCAGACTTTATGCACTGACTCCTACCAGCCTTTGAAACAAGGCTATCTCATAGGTCATTCACTTCCCCAAGCTTCCAGGTTGTGTCTGTGTATGACTGATCAGCCTTCTCTGCTTTCAAAAAACCCTCCAAGGCAGCAGAGGGAGGTCACATCCTGTGCTTGATGCGGGATGCTGGTAACCCGCATGGAGCTATCTACCTCAGCTGCACTAAAATCAGGTGAGCTAAAAGGATGAAGCCAGGTGCATCGTAAGTGTCTGCTAGAAGTAACATCAATGTTTTTAAAACAGTAATAAGTATAGATACAGTTTAGTAACTTGTAATTTACAAAGTGCTGTACACATACATAATTCATTTGATTCTCATAGTAGCCATACTATGAGATTGGTATTATCATTATCACATTTTCCTAATGGAGTTCTGAGGATCAGAGAAATTAAAAATGGTAAGAATATCCATCTTACTTAGAGTTCTAGTCTGCTTCTGCCAATTATAATTGATTGAATCAGAATATCTTGGTTTGAATCAACACACCCTATACCTTCTGACTTGGAAATGCTAAACAGAATTTTTTGATTTTCAAATTGTTTCAGAACCACAAGCACCTGGACTAATAATACTCCAGAGAAAAGCCATCAACAACTTATATTCTTCTTATCCTACAATACATAAATCACAACGATAGAGTCCAAGAAATAATTAACAGGTTCCAGTTTTTCTTAAAATAGCCCCCAGCATAACTCATGTGGCAATTCCAACAATATGAATGTTTATTACTCATGCCAAAAATCCTCCATAGAAATCTGTTGCTGAAAACATTATGTGGCCATGTTCCCATATGCAGAAATGCTTGTTTTTCTCTGTTCCATGCCAGGGTACTTAATCCAGTCATCATAATAATTGCTGTTTTCTCTGCCCTCTTCATATAATTATTAGTGTCTGAATCTAAAAGAATCTTGAGATTTTTAAGAATATAGGAAAATCTACCAGAAACATTAATAGAATCACTCCCACATTTCACTTCTCTGATCTTTGCTTTTTCAAAAAATAGGCAACTAAGTATATTTCTCCTGAAATGTCACTGTGCATTTAAAAATATTCCAAAATGATATTTATTTTTATCCCTTATCCTCTCTCAAGCCAAATTTTACTTAGCGAATTTTGTTCTTCGTAATACAATCATAATTTCATTTTACTTTTCCTACTAGCAAATATGCATATGTAACTCACTGTCCTTAAAAGTACAGTAGGTGAGTTAACCTATAGAATATGAGTTTATCACAAATAACAGTAAAATTTTTGGAAAAAGAGAAAATATCCAGTCTATAGGTCTGCCTTCCTGTCATAAAAAGAAAAGACAAAATTATTTCTAGTTCTTCTTAATAATAAAATCTGTTTACTACTATTTCCAAACAATTCTGTTAAATGGTCTGATGAACTAAGATTCCCAGCAAAAGAGAAATATATCTATGTCACAGTTTTAAGTTCCTTGATTATAATTGTTATTTCCTGTTGCTCTGCTTTGATGTATTTTGCAAACATATCAGGGCCAGAGAGCCGCCTGCCAACTTCCTCTCAATGTTTACAGAAGGGTTTACTATGTCTCTCTTCATCCTTTGATATCGGAAAGGTTCAGTCCTCAAAACCAGGAGGATTAAAGGGCTGCTTATTAAGAAATTATTAATAACAAAGTTCTGAGTAAAGTCAACACATCAAGTTTGACAGATTTGTACGTGCCTCTAATATTTTTGCTTAACTGCAGAGAAATGTTGCACTCAAGCAGCCAAGAAAATAACTCATCAAAATGTTCAAAAGACAAAACAGCTTTTATTTTAGACTAAACTAATGAGAAGTAGCTCTTTTCTCACAATATGCATGAAAACTTCAAGCATCCCTTGAAGAATGCAAATTTGGATCTTCCAGTCTACCTTAAATCCTGGTGGAATAAAGAAGCTTCCAATATCGTTGTTGAGAATCAATTGGTTTTCACAACAAAAGTACAAAACAAAGGTTAAGTTCTAATGATTGCAAAAACAAGGAACTGAAGTTGCCTACAGAAAGCGCAGCAACGGGGACACCACAGTATCTTTCACATGCCATGCTAAGACATTATTCTTGAAACTACCCATTTCAGTTGGAAATCATACTTTGTACAATCATATCTCTAAAACTTCCAATAAATAAAGCTTCTTGAGAAGGGAAAACATATATAATCCCATTAGTAGAGTCAAAAAACATCTAATTCAGTAGGGCTATACTTAAATAATAGATTACCCGTATTTCTAGTTTCACTCATTTATGCAAATATAGTAAGTACCTACCATGTGCCAGGTACTCTATGATACACTGGAGATAGGAAAATGAAGAATACGTAGTCTGTGAAGTGGAGGAGAATCACTATGCAAAAGGAGACATAGACAGATGAAAGCCACGGCAAGTAAAACATGCCCCAGTGAAGCTATCAGCAGCTAGATGCAATGAGAGACCAAAGGAGGCAATAATTTAGCCTCTGACCAAGGAATTCATGTTCCATAGGGAAGTGATTTTGTCTTGAGGCTTAAAAACTAAAGGTGCTCGCCAGGTCCAGGATTGAGAGGTGAGGTGTCATTTCAAGCATATATACATATACAAACTCAAACATACAAACACATAGAAATGTACAGGCTCAAATAGGTAAAATATCCAGGGGTATACAGCCTTCAGATATGTCTAAATCTAGGCATTCAACAGATGACGAACTAGCCTTTCTATCTCAGCTCCATTTTCCTCCTGTAGACTCAGTACTGAGGCAGACATCCCTTTCATGGTGGCAAGTTTGCTGACAACAACTGTAAGCTTGCACAGAAGCCTTTTATTAACCCCAGTGAAAAGAAATGTTTCTTCTTTCCAACTAGTTTTACAAAAGCCCCGAAACTGAGCCTTACTGTGTCCAACTGAATCACACAATCTCCTGTTACTATGTTTAAGGGAATATGACACTCTGGTAAGACATAGGTCACAAGTCCACTCCTAGAGCCAAAAGAAGAGTCATCTTTGCCCAAAACACAGGGAGAGGATGTGGGGAAGATCTGGACCCTCAACACAAATAAAGATTCAAGATGCGATGACCAGAACAAAAATGAGAGGGTGGATCTAAGGCATATTCAAAACACATGGTCACTCCAAGGGAATCTACAACAGTTCCACATGACTAGGGTATGTAGATTAAGGAAGGCAGGAGATCTGGCTGCAAAGATGGTAACAGCAGATGGTAGAGAATGTTTTATGCTATACTATGTAGGTCAGGATACAGAAGATCAGAACTTCAGATTATTAATGAATAACCTTCTCACAGCACAGAAGCATCAACATGATTTCATCTCCAGGGTTTGAGGCCGGAGATGAAAGCAACTTCCTGTTTGAGCCAAAATAATTTGAAATTCACACGTTTTAACTTTAAGATTTATGCTAACTTATACTCTAGTCTATAAGATATTCCAATTTATTTTTAATGTTTTTTTTAATTTCTATTGAGAAACCAATACTCCAGGAATTGCAAGAAAGAGGAGCTGAAGAGAGAATGTTGATCTCCTTTTCATCCTCTAGCTTTTCATACCAAGAGCAACAAGTATTTACTGAGTCCCTGCTATGTGCCAGTTCTATTCAGGAGATCACCACGTCCTCCTATTCGGAAGCTGTGTAGAGACAACAAGCAGCCATTTAAAGAGTTAAAGATGGTATGGCAGGCTGGTTCTCTGAAAGTAAGTGCCGAGACAGAGTTTTAGATGCCAGATGTTTACGACGGATCAATACCTGTGAAGAGATGAGAGAGGGAGGAAGCGCGAGTGGGTGGAGAGAGAAGTTAGGGCTTTTCAGAGTTGTAGTTCTTCGAGCAGAAATCTCCAGGCCTTGTTCCCATTTCCACTCAGCGTGTGATTTGTGTGGTCAGAAGGGAAGTTGAGACTGGGAGAAGGGAGAGAGACTCTGTAGCTGAGGCAGAAAGGAAAGGAGTGGAGAGCTGAGGCTGTCTGCTGACCACACTCCCTATCATAAGGAATAAAGTTCTTCCACAAAGGAGGATCTAGCCTATCTCCGTGTCTACCATGGGTGGAAAATGATAGGAGCAGATTTCCCTTACAGGGATTACTCCAGGAACTATTGGGGGAAGCACACAATAGTCTAGGTGAAAGCTGATAAGCTTTGGTATTCCTTCTTTCCTTCTCTGGTTTTACGTTTTAGTACCTAAAATCAGAAGGAACTGGGCAAAGGAGCAGGCTGGTGGGATGGAAATATGATGTGCCGACTTTCCTTTGAATAGTTTCCTCCCGCACACCCACATATCCTTCATTAAATTGTGTTTGCATTATTTTATGTTTTGTCCAGCGCTATCGTATACCTCATCTCATTTGTTTGATACTCACAGCAAATCCACACAACTACATTATAATGAATATGAGTCAGATTGCATTATTCAGCTGTCTGCTCTCACCTGCATGATGTAGGACCCCTGAGCACTGTCTAGTCTTTACACACACGGTTTCTAAAAGTAGTCTTATGTGCCCTTAAAAACAACTTCCTGTTCTCACCTCCTCTACCAGGCACCATTTTCCCCAGTTGCTCGTCATTCCTCCTTGCTTTTCTCTTATACTCTCAACTGCCAATTAATATACCATGAGGCAGGTTTGAAGCAAGGAAGTAGGCTGGTCCATTACTTCTTGCCTTAAGTCCCATTTCTTTTTTGTTTCCTCCCTAGTTTATTTCCTTTACTAGCCAGAAAGATTCAATGACCCTATTAGAATTGCTTGAACTGGCAAGATCTTCTCTAATTAGAACCACTGTGAACTTCTTACCACCAGCAATAGCATTCCCCAGAGGTATGTCTCTGGCTTGTGAGCTGGTTGCTCCTGAGTGTAGTTCCCACCCTGTAACCTTGAAAGGACTAGTCTGGGAGATCACTGGTAGCTGCATTTAAGTTGACATTCCCTGACCAATCGCTAATTGGACCTCCGTGACACCCTCTGGGAAGTGGAAATGGGTCTGCTCACTGATGCATCAGGAGCTCCTTCTCCCAAAAGAATCATTGCCTAAATCCAACAAGATGGTGGGGTTCCACAATTGCCTCAAAGAGTAGAGTAAGTATTACAATAGCTAGTTAGTATGAAGAACACAGTCCGAGTGTAATCTGTTTCACTACATGTTAGGATTCTCCAGAGAACAAAATCAATAGGGTGGGTGGGTGTGTATGTGTGTGTGGAGAGAGAGAGAGAGATTGATTTATTTCAAGGAATAGGCTCATATGGTTGTGGAGGCCTGCAAAGTCTAAAATCTGCAGGGTAGGCTAACAGTCCCTCAACCCAGAGAAGGGTTGCAGTTTGAGTCCAAAGGCAATCTGCTAGCAGAATTTCCTCTTTCTTTAGAGTACATTGATCTTTTTCTTAAGGCCTCAATTTGTTGGATAATGCCCACCCACATTTTGGAAGGTCATCTGCTTTGCTCAGAGTCTACTGACTTAAATACTGATCTCATCGTTAGAAAATACACAGAAATACCTAGAATAAAATTTGACCAAAATCTGGGTAACATGTCCTAGCCAAATTGACATAAAATTAACCATCACAACTATTAAGATATAAAAACCAAAATAGTATCATTCATACCTTGTACATTAATTATCATATGATAGAAAGTTACTATAAAAGTTATGTTTTTACCATACAAAGTTTATTTTATTTTCTTTGGATTTTTTTAATCTTTCATATCAAAAGGAGTACTTTTTTTTTTTTTTGAGACAGATTCCTGATCTACCACCCAGGCTGGAGTGCAATGGCATGATTTCGGCTCACTGCAACCTCCGTCTCCCGAGTTCAAGCAATTCTCCTGCCTCAGCCTCCCAAGTAGCTGGGATTACAGGTGCCTGCCACCATGTCCAGTGACTTTTTGTATTTTTTGTAGAGATGAGGTTTCTCCATGTTGGCAAGGCTGGTCTTGATCTCCTGACCTAAGGTGATCCACCCACCTCAGTGAAGAGTTCTTGAATACAAGCAAAAGAAACTGACTCTGATTTTATTAATCCAAAGAAAATTTATTGGAACAAACATGAGGAGATCACAGATCAACAAAAATGTGGAAGTCCAGGACTGCAAAATGGAAAAGAATCAAAATACTTGAAGAGGTTAGACCATCAGAAGACCACTGTTACTGTAAGACAGTGCACCTGCCACCTCTAGGTGTCACTGCCACCTCATCACTGGGCATCGTCACATCTGCTGCCAGTGTTGAATACTGGTGCCATTACCTTTGCGCCATTTTGATTTGTTTTGTTTTTCGTAGAGACAGAGTCTTGCTCTGTCACCCAGGCTGGAGTGCAGTGGCATGATCTCGGCTCACTGCAACCTCCACCTTGCAGGTTCAAGCAATTCTTATGTGTCAGCCTACTAAGTAACTGGAACTACAGGTATATGCCACCATGCCCAGCTAATTTCTTTGGTATTTTAGTAGAGACAGGTTTTCACCATGCTGCCCAGGCTGTTCTCAAACTCCTGAGCTCAGACAATCTGCCTGCCTAGGCCTCCCAAAGTGCTAGAATTACAGGCATGAGCCACCGTGCCCAGCTGTTTGTACCATTTAACAAATTGGAAGTCACTGAGAAACACTAGCCTTAAGTCCAGCCCTCAGTCACATACCCATTGTTCAGCCTCCATTCCAAGTTGAGAGAATATTGGATTTTTTGGCTTCAATAATGGGAGAAAACACCCCACATTCAACAAAACTCAGACCATGTTAGAGTCCCACAAATTGAGAAAAACGTTCAGAATGTTGTAGTCAAATAATAAAGAATAGATATATCCAATATTTGAAGTCAGAAGACAAATCTGCTAAAATAGTCTATTCCCAATGTGTATGCATGCTCTTTTCTGAAAAAAATTCTGAGAAGAGGAGCATGGAGACTCCTATGAGATTTCAATTAGGTGGCTGTGAGCCAGAGTGTCTGACTCTCACACCTCTTCCTTAATCCCTACCCTGGATCTTGGCAGTGGTGAGGCCAGAAAATCCACCCCAGGGTATTGGCAAGATTTGGGAAGCAGCCCTAAAAGAGGTAATTTGTGATTAAACACAACTGGTCTGTAGATTATCTCACAAGAAGCTTAGGAGGTACCTAACGTATCTGTGGATGTACAAGTTGGTCTCTAAGAAAAGTCAAGTGATCAACAGATATTTATTAACACCAATTGCATGCCACACACTGTTCTACATGTTGGAAATATAGAGTTAAAAAAAAAAAGATAAGATCCCTACTCTAATGAATCTTGCATTCTAATAGAGGAAGTCAGAAATAAACAAACATATAAATAAGTCTGCCAGGTGAGATTAAGGACCATGCAAAAAGCAAAGCAGGAGAAATTGGCATAAAAGGAAAAGAAAGTGCTATTTTACATAGAGTAGTAAGAACAAGTTGCCTAGGACGATGATGCATGAGCAGATGCTGAATAAAGTGAGAGGCATTCCTATGCATAACTGGAGGAATAGCATTCCTAAGAGCTGATTCTGCAAATTCATAGGCCCTGAAGTAAAAATGTATTTGGTATGTTTGAAAAATAGCATGTAGGTCTGTGTGACAGGAGTATAATGAAGTATAAGGACAGGAGGAAAAGATGAGGTTAGAGGAGTAGCAGGGATCAGATCATGGAGGACCTTGTAGGTTATGCTTGGAAGCTAAGAAGTTTGGAATTTATTCTAAGTAAGATGAGAAGTTACTGGAAAATTTGTAGCAGAAGAGTGGTGGGATCTAATTCACATTTTTAAAGAGTTACTCTGACTGATATGTTGAAAACAAAATTCTAGGAAGAGGGCAGGAGCATAGAGTCCAATTACACTTGTCCCAGTGAGAAGTGATGAGGCTTGAAGTAGGCTCTTAGCAGTAGAGATAGTGAGAAGAGGTCAAGCTGTGGCTATGTTTTGAAGGTGGAGCCAATAGGATTTACAGACAAGATGTGGAACCTAAAACCGAGAAAAGACAATGATGACTTCAAAGCTGTTGGTCAGAGCAACAGTCATGGTAGAGTTGTCATCATTTGAAATGCGAGAGACTGAAAGATGAGGATATTTAGATAAAGAGTTTTAATTTGGAACATGTCACATTTAAGATGCCCAACAGGCATCCAAGTGGAGATATTAAGAGGTCATGAAGATGAAAGGATTCAGCCAAGAGAATGTGAACTGAGTAGCCAGAGAGGTGGACAGAGAACAAAGAGACTGTGATACCCTGAGTGGCGAGAGATGAAAGAGTTTCAAGGAGGAGGTGATGAACTATGTCAACTAAAATGAGAACCACCTAAGATGACAGAACCATGTCAAGTCAAATGAGGGCCACTGGAATTGACAACCTGAAGGTCATCGGTAACCTTGATAATACAGTTTCAGAAGACATGAGGCTGCGTACACTAGATTCTAGTGATAATGGGGGCAAAGGAGTAGAAGAGGCAATTGACGTGTTTTTGAGAAGTTTATTCTCAAATGGAGCAGAGAAATGGAACAATAGTTAAAGGGAAATGTGAAGCTGAAAGTAGATGAGTTTGTTAATTTGCTGGTGGAAG
The DNA here is from genome assembly GCA_031835075.1 of Saguinus oedipus. Classification (NCBI taxonomy): domain Eukaryota; kingdom Metazoa; phylum Chordata; class Mammalia; order Primates; family Cebidae; genus Saguinus; species Saguinus oedipus. The sequence goes on from CM063185.1 coordinate 17,426,449, forward strand.
TATGTGAATATTCTCTTCCAGCTGCTTCTATTTTCTCAGAGAAACAAGCAAGGTCGTGGTGGAGAGCAAGGCAATAGAGAGATGCTGAAATTTGAGGAGCAAAGAAAAGGCATGTAGCAAAAATGATTTACCCTATATCCATTTCCTCTCTCTTCCTTAGTACAAGATCCCCTATTTTTATCTTGGCCTTTCATTAACCAGAGAAAGATTTTATGTTCTATCCTCTCTTTCAGTTAAGTGTGACAGTTGACTATGTGTGATTATGGCAAAAAGTATGCAGTCGCATGAGATTACCAACAAGACTCCTTAAAGAGGAGTACCTCAGCCGAAAGGGGCCTCATGCGTCTCGTGCTTTCCTCTGTTCTGCTCCTTGGAAGTCAGATGTAAAGACTGATGCTCCAGCAGCCATATTAGTCACCTTCAGGATGAAAGCCATGTATAAGCATGGCAGAGGAAGACGAAAAAAAGAGAGTTCATTCTTGAGTCCCAACAACTTTGTAGAACTTTCAGAAAAGCCATGAAATACTTCCTTGTGCTTTATGTAAGAAGATTCACCAGTGGATTTCTGTCACATTCAGCTGAATCTAATCCCCACTGTGTATTGTGTGAAGTGGCCATATGGAAGCATGGAAGGTGTTAAAAGGAGAAATGACCTAAGTTTACCAAACCGACTAGAGCTTCATGGTCATATATTTAGAGTGAGCTAGCTCATCATGGTTATGTCTTTCTCAGTTGCTAAAATACGGGAGCGAGGAGATTTACCAGGGTTGGAGTTTTGCAAAACATGCAACTAAAGAAAGGAACAAGACAGTTAAGAATGCATGCCACTTTGCGAGGCCGAGGTGGGTGGATCACAAGGTCAAGAGATCAAGACCATCCTGGTCAACATGGTGAAACCCCGTCTCCACTAAAAATACAAAAATCATCTGGGCATGGTGGTGCGTGCCTGTAATCCCAGCTACTCTGGAGGCTGAGGCAGGAGAATTGCTTGAACCCAGGAGGCAGAGGTTGTGGTAAGCCAAGATCACACCATTGCACTCCAGCCTAGGTAACAAGAGCGAAACTCCGTCTCAAAAAAAATGCATGCAGCAGAGTGTGATCATATGATGGAAAGTGGAATCTAAATAAAGTAGCAAAGGAAGTAAAAACATAATGGGGCTGAGGTAAAGGGAAAGTATGTTAGCATCCTTAGATTGAAGGCCCTGATGAGGGTGAAAAACTGAAATTAGTATGAAATTCTTGAAATTAAGATTTTAACTATAGTTGATGTTAATATCTAAGGCATGCCCATAAAAGTGGGTAGTGGAGAAGCTGAGAGAGGGTATGAGATAAGGCTAAGAGGTTAAGGAGATCGAATTTACCCTGAATCCTGTGACTGGAACTTAGGTGTAGACTAGGTTGCTTTTAGAGATTGAGATTTAACTTAGTCACATGAAAACTTTGCTGGGGTCTCTCAACTTATTTTTAAAAGATACGTTAGTACTTCATTACTATCACAAGCCAATCATCACCATCATCTCTGTCCGAGTCCAGCGCCCATCTCTTGCACATGAAGTGATTGCCAGGTCATTATGATCAGTTACTAAGAGCAAAAACTGTGTGCAAATGGTAAAAGCAGAGATTAACAGCTTTTCTAAAAAATTAGCAGCCTATGGCAGAAGATCAATAACTAACTTGCCCAGGAAGACGTGCGTAGAGCAGATGACATCAGTGGGGTTCTGTGAGTAAATCTGGTTTTTCTAAGTGGAGAAATGCTCCCATCAGAGTAACCTATGAAATAGGAACCCTTTTTCTCTATTAACTATGTTATACACAGTGAAATTTCACTCTCTGCTCCAATGGAAACTACACAACCCTAAAACAAAAGAAATGAAAAGTATCCCTGCTGTTAGTACAAGGCAGACTCTTTAATCTGTTCAAGCACTTAAAGAAAACCCAGATGTGCTTTTCTAAAGTTAAATCCCTATTAAAATCTGACACCTGGAATTCTTATAGTACACCGAGTTTCTTGTTCCAAGTATGTTCCTTGTGGACCCCTAAGGTGGCAAACTTAAAAGTAAGCTTGCTTTGGTTAAGGCAAGAGTGGAATCCTGGGGCACGCACACTTGTTTTTCTGCTTCTGTTTGGGAGCCGCTGGAGGACACCCATCCAAGGGATCATAGTTGGAAAACAGAGATCAAATTCAGTCCCCATTTTGAACAATGACCCTGGTGTATGCATTCAGTTTACGGCACGACTATGACCTAAACTAAAATGGTTTTCTAATATTAACATCACTCTCAGCAAACTGACACAAGAACAGAAAATCAAACCCCGCATGTTCTCACTCATAGGCAGGTGTTCAACAATGAGAACACCTGGACACAGGGAGGGGAGCATCACACACTGGGGTCAGTTGCAGGGCAGGGCCAGAAGAAGGATGGTGGGGGGTGGGGAAGCAGAAATTCCAGGTATAGGTGATGGGGAGATGGAGGCAGCAAACCACCTTGCCATGTCTGCACCTATGCAACAATGCTGCATGATCTGTACATGTACCCCAGAACCTAAAGTACAGTTTAAAGGAAACATATTTATATGATGATGAATATTTACTTTCTTGTTTTTATATTAATGATGTGTTTAAGAGACAAATAAATGAAGGAAAGACAAAAAGGTATAAATCTTCACTGTCCTTGTCCTGATCTTGATAGCTGTTACCTTTCTTCTTGCAGAAATCTCTGAGAAACAGAAGGAATGTTTTAAAGGATTCAAATTGTAATTATTAGAGTTTGAAAAAAGATGGGAGCTCTGAAAAAAATTCAGATTCCCCATGTTTTCTTATGTGTTCACATTCACTACTAAAGGTAACAGTTAATCAAACTAAGTGTAATGATTCAGGCAAAGGCCTCATGCCACTGAGCAGTACAGGGCTTTGAACATTAGAATACATGAGAATAATGTTAGAATGAAAACTCCTGGGCCGTGCTACCCAGAAACTAGCTCCAAGAGGCTTGAGATTCAGCCTCAGAACCTGCATTCTTAATGAGCACCTTTGGTTAAGATGTTTCCTAATATCCTTCTAATATCCTACTTGTAAGTATTAGCTAAAAACATATTACCTCTAGAGATGGAAATCAAATGACTTTTTCTTTATGTATTATACTTTAAGTTCTGGCATACATGTGCAGAATGTGCAGGTCTGTTACATAAGTATACATATGCCATGGTGGTTTGCTGCATCCATCACCCCATCATCTGTATTAGATATTTCTCCTAATGCTATCCCTCCCCAATCTGCCCACTTCCTGCTATCCTTCCCACCCCCAGCTCCCAACAGGCCCCTGTGTGTGATGTTCCCCTCCCTGTGCCCGTGTATTCTCATTGTTCAACACCCACTTATGAGTGAGAACATGTGGTGTTTTGTTTTCTGTTCTTGTGTCAGCTTGCTGAGAATGATGGTAAGATAACCACCTTTATACTATATAAACAAAAATAGAAGGTTCCATTTTACCAGATATATTTAGTTTTGGTATGGAATGTCCTCCAATATGCCAGGCATAATGCTGAAAATCATCACATTTATTGGCTCTAAAAGTGCACGTCAGTGAATCTGACTGTTGAGGCACTGATTTGAGGTACTGTGCCACTGTAAAGGGTAACCCATCAGCTTTCTAATATTTTATACAAAATCTCTTTGAATCATTGCCATCTTGAAAAGTAATAAAATGAAACAAAGAATAGATGTGGGCCAGGTTTAGTGGCTCACACCTGTAATCCCAAAACTTTGGGATGCTGAGGTGGGTGGATCACCAGAGGTCAGGAGTTCAAGAGTAGCCTGGCCAACATGGTGAAGTTTCCTTCTCTACTAAAAATACAAAAACTGGCTGGGCATGGTGGCAGACACCTGTAATCCCAGCTACTTGGGAGGCTGAGGCAGGAGAATCACTTGAACCCAGGAGGCAGAGGTTACAGTGAGCCCAGATTTCACCACTGTACTGCAGCCTAGATGACAGAGCAAGACTCCATCAAAAAAAAAATAATATATGAATATATGTGCTTTATTAAACTGACAGGTGAATGGCCAACAAATGTATGGGAAAAAAAGAGAACAAAAGCCCAACATCTCTAATTATCAAGGAAATGCAAACCAAAACCACAGTGAAGTATCCTCTCACCCCAGTTAGGATGGCTATTACTAAAATGATTTTTAAAATAAAAAATGCAGGTAAGGATGCAGAGAAAAGGGAACTCTTATATACTGTTGGTGGGAATGTAAACTAGTATAGTCACCAAGGAGAACAGTGAAGTTTCCTCAAAAAATTGCAAATAGAACTACCATATGCTCCAGCAATCTCACTACTGGCATTTACCAAAAGAAAGAAAATCAGCATATTGAAGAGTATACATCTGTACCCCCATGTTTATTTATTATGGTACTGTTTACAATAACCAGGATATGGAATCAACCTACATGTTCAACAACAGATTAAAGATTAATGGATAAAGAAATATGTACACATTGAAATACTACTCAGCCAGAAAAAAGAATGAAATCTTGTCATTTGCAGTAACACAGATGGAACTGGAAGACATTATGTTAAGTGACATAAGACTGGAACAGAAATCTAAACACCTCATGTTCTCACTCATAGTGAAAGCTGAAAAAAAAAATAAAAAATAAAAAAAAATGACCTCCTAGAAGTAAAAAGTAGAACAGAAGATACTAGATGCTGGAAAGGAGTAATAGGGAGAGATTTGTTAAAGGTGACAAAATTATAGCCAGATAGGAAGAGTAAATTCTAGTGTTCTGTGTTCTATACCACTGTAAGATGACTGTAGTTAACAGTATTATGCAGTTTCAGGCAGCTAGAAGGAGGATAAATGTTTGAGGTGATGGATATGCTGATGATCCTGATCTGATTGCATTATATGTATGAAAACATCACTATGTATATTATAAATTTGCACAATTATTGTGTGTCAATTTAAAAAATAACTCCAAAAAAGGGACAAATGATAGAGCATTAAAAAATCAGGAGTATTAAGCTCCCTAGAAGAGCAAATATAGTGTCAGCAGGGAAGCTGAAAACAAACTTGGTCATATTTACAAGATTGCCCAGCTTTCGGAAGCTTCACTGAATCACTAATTGAGAAAGCTGACAGGACCTCAAGGTTGACCAACTCATTTCAACCCATAATCACTCTCTCCTTCCATATCCCTGGCCTCCCCACTTGCATTCTCATACCTTACTCAGGATTTCTACTTGTGACAAGGTCAGAAAAGAAAGAAAATTGAATGGATTCTTAATGGAATTAACTTAATCATAAATATAAGTTTATAACCTGCTTCAGTGGTATGGTTAGGAAATTTTTTCTTTGTGAAAATACAAAAGAAACTATTGCATTTGTATCAATAACATTTTAGATAAGTCTAATGACTATCTAAAGTTTAAGGTTTTAAACTTTTGCTTCTGAGATTCAGGAAGAAAACTGTTTACATGGGTTATTGTTAACATTCAATGAATAGAGATTATACCATCTCAGTTGCTCAAGCAGCTTTCTTTTTAAATTCAGACCAAAGTAATCCATAGGTCTCTATTTCTTTGTACTAATGGATTGCTGTCATTCAACAAGACCTTATATTTAGTCAGGATAGAGGTAAGGCCAGCTGTTTTGAAGTTTAAGTATGGTTATTTTATATTCAGAAAACTCATTATAAAATAAAGATATCTCTGAGAAAAGCTCTCTCTAGATGTGGTGTATTTTAACTAGCTGTTTGTTTACCTAGCAGAATGTAAGGTGATTTATCCAAGTTACAAATTTGCTAAATTATTGAATAATTTGAATAGATGAATCTTATGCCTGTTAAATTATGGATAAAGCTGGGGAGAATGTGATGATTACTATAAAATAAATAACAGTCCTATTTCCTGTACCACTTAACTGGCTATTTAAAAAAAACAACACTATGATCGCTTTTTGTGTACTGTATTACACAAAAAATTTCATCTCTAAGTAAAATGCTTAGCTCTAGGCTAGAGTAAATTGGCAGTAAATGCAAAGATATTGTTTGTTGGAAATTAACTCCCATTTATATGTTTCTCTGAATATTCCATTACTTTGGGGGCTAAAGACAGAAACTTTCAGATAGGCTTTTAGAATCCTTAACAGTTAGTAAGATTATTTAAAAGATCCCACCTGCTTGTATAGCCAAGTGCGAGAATGTTGGAATTTCGCTGTTTGTTTTTGGTGCCATGGGATCCTATAGAATAATCAAGATGTTGAAATATTTACCAAGCATAAACAGCTTGCTAAGGAAGCAAGGAGGGAGGGAGGGAAGCAGGGAAGAAGGATGGAAGGAAGAAAAGAAGGAAAGGCGAGCGAGGGAGGCAACAAAAAAGGGAGAGAAGGCAGGCAGGCTTCAAATATTCTTAGGAATCTACTAGATTGCCTTCAGAGTTCTACCTTTGTCCTCCAGTGCCCCACTATCATTGACGAGCATTTAAGCTACAGATGACATGAGCTGAAATAGAGTAAACTTCATCCTTCCTCCTCACTTAGAATTCTCTTAAGTATTTCACTGGATGTAAACAGACCTAACAATTTGTCCATTCAACAACCATTCAACACTTTCTTGGTAAATACCAATAGCTTCTACTTATTTTTATTTATTTATTTATTTATTTATTTTTTGAGACGGAGTTTCACTGTTGTTACCCAGACTGGAGTGCAATGGCAGGATCTCGGCTCAATGGCAGGATCTCGGCTCACCGCAACCTCTGCCTCCTGGGTTCAAGCAATTCTGCCTCAGCCTCCTGAGTAGCTGAGACTACAGGTGGGCACCACCATGTCCAGCTAATTTTTGTATTTTTAGTAGAGATGGGGTTTCACCTTGTTGACCAGGATGGTCTCGATCTCTTGACCTCGTGATCCACCCACCTCAGCCTCCCAAAGTGCTGAGATTATAGGCGTGAGCCACCATGCCCAGCCAAGCTTCTACTTATTAAAGACGGTTGGGGACTTTGTGTTTTTTCTCCCACAACCTTTCCGCCAGGTGGTATGGTATAATGAAAGTAAGTCTCAGGCTACAGTCTGCCATGCATACAAACATTTCTTACAAGCAGTAACAACAAAAGTCAAGCAAATTCTGATAGTCATATTGCTGTTACCCAAATACTCTCAACCCTCTGTCTTCTGCTTATAAAGTAGTATTGTATTTGCCAATATGAGACCCTCCAAAGGGTCTTTCCTTTTTTCTGTCTTCCAGTGTTTCAACTAGTGGTTGCTCTTTAGGACAGGATTTTAGAGTGATGGCAATGCAGTGCGGACTCTCAATGGACATATAGTATGAGTGAAAAATAAAAGTGTGTTGTTTTAAACTACTGAGATTCTATGGGTTATTACTTAGCACACATGATCTAGTTTTCCTGACTCATACACAGTTGTCACTATAAGCTCAGTGAAATCCCCCATTTGTCCTTATTTAAATTCCAACAAGTATTTTGAATAAACATTTTATTCTGAAGTAAATGCAATAATATGACAACAGTAGGATCAACTAATCTCCTAAACATAGAAAACTGAATCCTCCATATTCGACGTGAGAAAGAATAGGAATTGAGGATGAGCTAAATGTGTCTAGGCAACTATTCTGCAGTTAAATGACTAGGCTCACCAGATTTGACCTATTCATGCAGGGTACCCGTGCAATCATTTTAGCCAACCATAGTTCTTTAAAAGCATCCATTTAATCAATTTAAAAATATTTCCAACACCACTTATATCAAATAGTAGATGCAGCAAGGTGCAGTGGCTCATGCCTGTAATCCCAATACTTTGGCAGATTGAGGTAGGTAGATCACAAGGTCAGGAGTTCGAGACCAGCCTGGCCAACATGGTGAAACCCTGTCTCTACAAAAAATACAAAAATTAGCCAGGCATGGTTGTGGGTGCCTATAATCCCAGCTACTTGGGAGGCTGAGGCATGAAAATGGCTTGAACCCAGGAGGCAGAGGTTGCAGTGAGCCAAGACTGTGCCATTGCACTCCAGCCTGGGCAACAGAGCAACACTCCATATCAAATAATAATAATAACAATAATAGATGCTTACTCATAAGTAAGAGGTTAAGTGTTCCACAACCAGTTTTGGAGGGGATGGAACTCAGGTGTGCCATCTTAAGACTGGAGGATAGGACTCCTGCCATCAGAAGCAAGTTGCCTTAAAAGCCACAAATCTGTCAAACTGTGAAATGGTTCTCTGGAACACCCAGAGAAAGCCTCTGCCTTGTATTCTAATCACTGCCACTGTCACTAGATGAGGTCTCTTCCAGGTCTCAGTTGATCTATTTATGACAGAAGATGGTTGATATGGTTTGGCTCTGTGTCCCCACCCAAATATCATGTTGAATTCTAATTCCCAGCATTGGTGGAGGGACTAGTGGGAAATGATTGAATCATGGGGGCAGATTTTGCCCATGCTGTTCTCATGAAAGCGAGAGAGTTCTCAAGGGATCTGATGGTTTAAAAGTGTATGGCTCTCCCCTTAGCACTCTCTCTCTCTTTCTCTCTCTCCTGCCCCCATGTGAAGAAAGTGCTTGCTTTCCCTTCACCTTCTACCATGATTGTAAGTTTCCTGAGGCCTCCCAGTCATGCTTCCTGTTAAGCCTATAGAACTGTGAGTCAATTAAACCTCTTTTCTTTATAAATCACCCAGTCTTGGGTAGTTCTTTATATTTAATAGCAGTGTGGGAACAGACTAATACAATGGTTCTTTCCCAGTCCCCTCCCACCCCACCCTGGTTAGTGCCACACTCAGCCATGCATATTCCTTGACAAATCTGGCTTGGACTTCCACTGCTTCCAGTTTTGTAGCTTTAAATTTACTCACCTTATTTGCCAAAGTACCAACAGATAGTTATCTGAAAACAAATAAATGTTTTTAAAGAAACTATTGTCAAAAGTATGGGCATGATGCAGGGAAATCCAATGCTCCAGAGCTAATGACAGTGGAGAGCGGTTACCACCCCAGGCCTGAAGGTCTAGGGGAAGGAAGAGGATACAGGAAACCAGAGACAGGACACTCTGATTGAGCAGGGCTGTGATCTTTGGTTGAAGAATACAACTAGCCTGCACCAAGCCCACAGAGAGGGAGCCAGAGGGAGAGGGATATCCAACTTCACCCTTCTACATCCTGCTGGTGAGTTCGATTGGTGAACCCAATTGGAAAAAAAAAGGCAAGGAATCCCAGTGATGTAATCCAGAAGTCAGCATTTCATAGTAGAGAAGGAAAGCAATTGCCTCTGGAAAAGCAAATGAAAAATATCTAGCACTAATACAGCTATCTCACAGGGTACAAGCCTGCCCCAGCAGACTGGGCTAGAACCTACCAACTCCTGGATCCAGAACCATCTTTCCCACTGGCCCTGTTTTTACTCCCAGTATATAGGAAATTGTATTTCAGTGGAGTACTAAACACTGTCTATATATTGCATATCCTTTCCTGTTATCAGAGTCTAGCCTTTCATTGCTTTATGCTATTTTATAACTCTTTTTAAGTTGGTAGACATGCAAATTCTATTGCAGTAGATTTTCTATTAGCTTCCTTCCCTTCTGCAGAAAAAAAGTTTTTCCTTGGCTTGCCATTTAATTCCCTTACTCCGTATAAATTTGTGGTTTTGACTTTCCCTTTGAATTAGATATAAAATCCAACTGGTCCCATCATACATGAGTAAAGTAAAATCTTTAACATGTTTTCATTTTTATATCTGTAAGAGAGTCAGGATTTTAACTCTGTCTGAAAATTATCTTTTAACTAGAACCTCAGTCTTTTTTCTATCAGAAGGTACTTGGTATCCTTAAGCAAATTTACCCTGCGCTGCCCTAGCAAACTGCAAATTTGACAAATCAATAATTTATTTCGAAGGTTTAAAAAAATAGATATCTTGTTATGCAAGATTTGTAGAAAATAAGCAAGTTGACAGCATGCTAAGAAAATAAAGACTCCATGCCCAGTTTATGATGTTGAAATGTTATATCATAATCCTATTCTTTTGATTCATTTTGTTGGTGTGTTCAGAACCACAATGAAACACTGAATTTGATAACAATGGTATTTGGTCTCACAGTGTAATTACTGTCTTATTTTTACGTCTTCTCAAATATCTGTTGGAGACAACCACAGTCAACTTTACCAGATGTGAAAGCCAATGGGTGAGTATTCGATGAAAAGCTCCAAGCACTTCTAACAGTCTACCGAGGGTGTGTGTGTGTGTGTGTGTGTGTGTGTGTGTGTGTGTCCTGCCTCTGTGGGCAACCAACTAAAGATAAAAACAAACAAAGTGATCAAAGATTCTGGGAATAATTATTCTTAAATTGCCTCCTAGCTTCAGGATTGAGGAATTATTTCCAATTTGACTAATCAATATGGTATCCTTCAAAATCATGCCTTGCATTATTAAAATGCTAACACCAGCTAAATCTGGCCCCCAGCTACTTTGCCTGCCTTAATTTCCACTTCACCAAAACAAAAACCTTTCCCCAACACTCAGACTTGACTATTCCTTTAGCTGAACATTCCTGTGCTCATGGTCCAGGGCCCAGAGTGATTCACCATCGTTCTTATCGGAGCCCTCCTGAACTGCCAGTCAGCTCACTCCTGCCAACGTAATTCCGTTCAACATTAACTAAATCACCTCTGCCATGAGATTTTTCTTGACCATCCCAGCTGTAAATGGCTTAACATCTGTGCCTGTGTTGACAATTATAGCTTCATATCATAGATTCGATGGTGCAAGGTAAGCTAAGTCAGGGGGGATAAGAATTATTAGCAGGCTGGATCTGTTGCCCTAACAAATAACAACACTACTAAGCACACATCTTCCCTCTATATTTTCTAAAATAATTAAGAAAAAGATGCAGGAGTCAGGCAGGAGTAAAAATGCCAGCTTTATTGATGGCAAAACTGCATTAGAAGTTGCTGCTTGGACCTGAGGATGAAATCGAATTTCCTATTACCTACCCCTAAGTTAAATCAATCTACTTACCTAGTACTGGGACTAAAAGGCCTTTCCAGGCCTTGTATACTCATCAAAGAGCAAGATAAATGAAGAGAACATATGCATCTCTTAAACAGACTGAGCTATATATGCTCACTAGCCAGTCTTTTTGCCCTGAGGGTAGTAACAATGGGGCTAGAGTATAGCACAAAGGCTCCTTACTGAAGGGCAAGAATCTCCAATTGATGAGCCTGTAGGAACACAGAATGAGTGAGAAAATGATCATGGCTACAGGCAAAAGGTCTGGGATTAACTGGTTCAACATCTCATCCCATCTGAGGAATACTGGCTCCTTCAATAAAACCAGCACACCTGGTGATGAGATAAAACTGAACTCAATGCTCACTGTGGTAAGGAAGAAAATCACCCCCCATAGAGCTCTGACAATGTCGGGATAGGGAGTTGGTCAGAGCAAGCAATGACAGAATTTATTGAGAATTGGAAGTCTGGTTTCAGATGAGTCTTTCAATGTGGGAACTTGATTAGGGTTGGATAAGGAATACAATGAAATAGTCCAGGATTAGTAAAAACAGCAAAGGAGCACTGTGAAGTGTGGGATTTAAAAGAATCTTAAGGTCACTACCTACCGATGCTTTCCAGTGAAGAGTTGATGGCATTTTTGGAAAGTTCCTGATACGGCTTGGCTGGGTCCCCACCCAGATCTCATCTTGAACTGTAGCTCCCGTAATTCCCATGTGTCGTGGAAGGGACCCAGTGGGAGGTAATAAATCATGGGAGTGGGTCTTGCCCATGCTGTTCTCATGACAGTGAACACATCTCATGAGACCTGATGGTTTTATAAAGGGGAGTCCCCTACACAAGCTCTCTTGCCGGCTGCCATGTGAAATGTGACTTTGCTCCTCATTTGCCTTCGCCTCCACAGCTGTGTGGAACTGTGGGTCCATTAAACCTCTTTCCTTTATAAATTACCCGGTCTCAGGCATGTCTTCATTAGAAGTGTGAGAACAGTTCCCATAGTAAATAATCAAGCCATTTGCCTGGGAAGAGATTCCTAGAAAAATAGTCTTTCTAATAAAAACAGTGGAATATCAAAATCATGTCAGTATAGACATTAAGGAGTGGTTTCAGTTCTCAGCATCCAGGCTGAGTGTGGGAGTAGATAATGTTGGTTCTCAATTTCATTTTAAGAAGAAAGCAGAGGCTGTCTGGAGCAGAACTTTAGAGACTCAGACCCCAGACCCTTCTTGAAATTTAAAGCATGGAAGCCATCATATTAAAAAGAAAAACTCATGTCTGACTTTGGAAGTCCAAACCTTCACAAATCCCAGAAAAAAATCCTCAAAACCACTCAGTTCCCCTTTCTCCCTAAAGACCTCTTGGTAGATGTATTAGTCAGGGTTTTCCAGAGAAACTGGACCAAGAGAAGAGACAAAAGATAGTGAGAGAGATTTAAGGAATTGGCTCACACAATTGTCAGGGCTGGCAAGGGCAAGCCAGCAGTCTGGAAATTCAGGCCGTTTTGAACCAGAAGCTGCAGTCTTAAAGCAGAATTTCTTTTTCTTTCTCTTTCTCTTTCTCCTCCTCCTCCTCCTTCTTTCTTCTTTCTTCTTCCTTCAGCTGGATGAGGCTCCTAAGGTTTTCCACTGACTAGATGAGCCCTACACTCACATTATTAAGAGTAATATTTACTTAAAGTCAACTAGTTGCAGATGTTAACCTCATCTACAAAATACCTTACAGAGACAGGTAGTATTTTATTAAACAACTGGGCACTATAGGCTAGCCAAATTGACACATAGAACTAACCATCATGGCAACTGGTCAGAAATTTATTTTTCCTCTCTCCTGAAACCCTACAAAAATCTTTAGCTGTACTAGCTCACCTCTCCCCTCACCCCTTCCCCATACCTCCTCTCTTTCTGCCTTCCGCCATCTGGATCAACCTTTCACTTCTAGAAGCAATTGTCTACTGTTTATAAAATATAATGGCAGTTTTTATTTAATTTTCTGTCATACCAAGGAATTAATACTGTTTAAATTTGACATACATTTGAGTCAGGTTCACAATAAATTCAGAAAAATGCATGCAGGATTTTAAGAAGACATCAACTATCATCAATGAGTTCTTTTTGCCTCGGTTTATATTAGTCACGTGATTCAGTCACTCTCATTCCTCTCTTGTAAACTTCTAAGTCATCCATAGGCCAATTATACATTAAATGGAAACTTCCCAAGATAAATGTAGAGAACTTTCACAATAAAACGTATTAATAAATCGTCCAGACGCGGTGGCTGATGCCTGTAATCCCAGCACTTTGGGAGACCAAGGCGAACAGATCACTCGGGGTCAGGAGTTCAAGAGCAGCCTGGCCAATATGGTCTCTACTAAAAATACAAAAATTAGCCAATGTGGTGCACACATTTGTAATTCCAGCTACTCCAGAGGCTGAAGCAGGAGAATCACTTGAACTCGGGAGGCTAAGGTTGCAGTGAGCTGAGATCACACCACTGCCCTCCAGCCTAAGTGACAGAGTAAGACTCCATTTCAAAGCTCTGTCATGGAGATAAATGTAAAACAAATGACTTGCCAACTCATACAGCCAAACAGATTGACAGCCCCCGACCCTGAACTTTGTATCTTCTGACTCCAATGCTCCTGCCTTGAGTGCCTCGGCCATTCTGTGTGCTGCAGTGGTTCTAATGCCATGTTTTACAGCAATGGTATTGTTTGGCATGACCACTCCCTGAGACGGAAAATAATTCCAAAATATTTTAGCAACTGTATACTAAGTAATGCACTGTCTGTAAAACGTTATCCTTCAAAAATGGTGATGATGTACATGTCATTTATCTAGTTTCAACAAAAGCAGTGAAAAAATAGTTTTAATGAGACAGTATTAGGAATGTAGTATAGGGTATACTTCTTTCTCTTTCAATGTATATCTTGTTCAAATCATTGGCAGATGCAGGTCTGGGCAGGAATTAAGGCCAAGAGGTCTGTAGTAGGCAGAATGAGCCCCTGAAGTTGTCCCTGTCCTAATCCCTAGAATCTGGAACCGTGTCATTTTACACGGTAGATGGGGCTTTGTGGATATGATTTGAGTTAAGGATCTGGAGATTAGGAGATTTCCTTGGATTATCAGGGTGGGCCTAACGTAAATACTAGCATCCTTATAAGTAAAAGAGCATATAGAAGAAAAGTCAGTGTCAAACTGACACAGTGCGAGAATACCTTGACCTATCACTGGAAGATGGAAAAGGGTCAGGAGCACTGAATGTGGGCAGCCTTTAGAAGCTGGAAAGGAAAAGGATATGGATGCTCTCCCAGATCTCCAGAAAGAACACTCCTCTGCCATCACTCTGCTTTCTGCCTTTCAGACTTTGACCTCCAGAACCGTAAGACAATGAATTTGTGTTGTGTTAAGCCACAAGTTTGTGGTAATTTATTACAATAGCAACAGGAAAGTAACACAAGCTCCCTGGCATCCCAAGTTATAACAAAGTTGTAACAACTGAGAAGGCCTTGTTTTGACAACTGCCAAGAAATGTCTCCTGCTTTTTCAGCCACAGTAACTCAGGCTCTATCTGCTTATATTATCCTACATAGTCCATGCCTTTTGTTTGGGGGTCAGATATTCCAATGGCAGGGACAGCAACTAATATAAATGAGAAAATGGATGGATGTAAGAAGCTGGGGATTGGTGAAGACCGAGGCAAATGAGAAGGACATGAACCATCCAAGGCCGTGCATCCAACATAACTTTCTGCAAAAATTGTCACGTTCTATATCTGCACTGTCCAATAAGAGAGCCACATGTGGCTACTGCTGATGTAAATAAGCAGCTGAATTTTTAGTTATATTGAAGCTTCATTAATTTAAACATAAATGTAAAATACCTACATGAGGTTAGTGGTTACTCTGTCGGACAACACGGATCTAAAGGGTGAAGAAATAAAGGCCTAGTGTGTCGAGATCTTCTGATATTTCAAAAGGAACCAAAAAATATATGCTTCTATGTTAAATATACTGGATTTTACATGTTGGCTTAATTTTCATTTAAGCAGTCTGCGGGCCAAGGATGTTGAGAGGCTATATCCTGCCCGCAGAGGGAACAGTGTTCTGTTGCTCTAGATTTAAATACAATCTATATTAGTATTGTTTAAATACACTCTGTGTTCATATTATTCAGACCAGGTTTCCATATTCACCAGTTATGTCTAAGAGGCACATTCCTCAGATACCAAGAGGACACCCAAGGGGAATTCAGACATCCTGTAGGCTCAAGACACAGGCTCCTGATCTCCTTATTACTGTTATCATTCCAAAGTTCTTTCACAGTCTCTGATTGTAGGATTAATGCAGACAGAAATTTTTAAATTCCGTGAGACCTGAAATCAAATCTTACACTTTTTCAAGATCTCACTAGTAGTGCCTAGAATAGAGATTCCATGTCCAAAGCCTCGGCCTATTTATTGTTATCAGAGAAGGAAATTTCATCACAGACATGTTCCATTGAAGAACAAAATTAATATATAAAATTCCAGATCTACAACAAATAAATTAGTAGGTAATTTTACATCTAAATAGAGAATTCTTTTCATGGCAACTTTCTTTACCATATTTAAGAGATAATTGTAGTGACAGAAATTAGTATTATGTGCAATTATTTGTGGACATGCCAATTGTACTAAGCAGTGATACTGTCTGATCTAAATTGATTGTCTCTAAGCCATTATCAATAAAACAGAAATATATCTGACATCTAGGCTTTCTATCAGAACTAAATAACAAATGTTTTTTCAAATTTTAGGTAAAAAATTTAAGTCATTAAATTCAACATCATTATTTCTACATGTATTATGTCATTTGACCAACAAGATAATTCTATAGACAAAAGTATCCCAACAGAGTTCAAATTCAAAATAATATATTAAAAATGAATTGTCCGACTCACAAAAAGGCAAAAGACTTGAATAGATATTTTTCCAAAGACAATATACAAATGGCCAATAGCCACATGAGAAGATGCTCAACTTCACTAGTCATTAGGGAAATTAAAACCACAATGAGATACCACTTAACATCCATTAGGATGGCTACCATCAAAAACAAAAAAATATACACACCAGAAAATAAGAAGGGTTGATGAGGATATGGAGAAAGTGGAACATTTGTGCATTGACAGTGAGAATGTAAAATGGCATAGCCACTGTGGAAAGGTTTGTTTGTTCCTCAGAAAGTTAAACATAGAATCATCTCTGTAAGCCAGGTTTGATAAGAAAAAAAAAAAACTACCATGTGATCCAATAATGTCACTTCTGTACATATACCCTAGAGAACTGGAAGTAGAGACCCAAACAGATACTTGTGCAACAACGTTCATTGCAGCATTATTCACAATAGTCGAAAGGTAGAAACAACCCAAGTGTCCTTCAACAAATGAATAAACAAAATGTGATACATATAATATACAACAGAATATTCAGCCTTAAAAAAGAATGAAATTCTAATACATGCTACAGTTTGGATGAACCTTGAAAACATTATGCTGAGTGCAAGCAGACACACACACACAAACCGAATCTTGTGTGGTTCCACTTATGTGTGGTGCCCAGAATACTCAAATTCATAGAGGCAGAATGTAAAGTAGAGGTTAGCAGTGGCTGTGGGGAGAGGGGAAGTAGGAGTTATTTAATGGGCACAGAGTTTCTATTGAGGATGATGAAAAACTCTAGAAATGGATAGTGGTCGTGATGGCACAACATCGTGAATGTATCTAATGCCAGTGAATTGAAGCCATAGAAATGGTTTCAGTGTTAAATTTTGCATTTTGTCTATTTTACCATAATAAAAATAAAAGCTAATTGCTGTTTGATTTCTCTAGGTCACTACTTCCCATCCACTCCCAATTAGTGAGAATAACTAAGAGGCACTGAACACATCCAATTAGCAGACTTTCTGAGCTATGAAGTAGCATGCAAAATTGTCATCACAGTCATTACATTATGTCATCACAGGCATCAAAATGGGTGAGAACAGAGGATTTTAATAACAAGACAAGTCATGGAAAACTAGAATTCCTTTCACTGGTAAAAGACATGCAAAATTTCACAAGTCTAAACAGTTGGAAAGGACATCATTTAATCATTTTACTAAAGTCTACAAACATGACCCTAAGAGAACACACAGAAATTTGAAGCCTGCTTTCAGTCTCAGTACAAACAAACCTCTAGCATATGGCTGAGATCATGCAACAGTTCGTAAAAACGTAAGCGTTTTATAGGAATCATATCTTTCTTCTAGTCCAACACACAAAAAAAGGTAAATCTAATAACAAGCCATGATGTTGCTGCAATGAGAGCTCTAAGGAGCAGATACTTTCATTAAGTTGGTCTATCACAGTCCCCTTCTAAAAAGTTTTAGCTAAGAAAGTCCCCAGAGGTTCATTATATGGTAAGTTTAATACCAAAGGCATGGCTGTACACTGACTCCAAAAACAGCAGTATTCTAACTAGGGTCTGGAAAGTTTACCTGAGTTATGCTGAATCTAAACAACCATAGTATTAAATCAAGGTCAAAATTCCTTTGGGCCCATTTCAGCAATTTAAATTTTGACAAAAATTACTACTGGTTGGATTGGCCTAATCAAAGCAAAACTGATTTAGTTGATCAACACTCAACCTTCAAGGTCCCTCATGGTTCTAGCATACTTCGATTCTATTGTTGCAAAAATTGTTGAAATATCCAGCCCTTCCAATCTAAGGGCTATTAATTTTGAAACTATGAGTCCCACAGTCTTGAGTTTATAATTGCCTACCTCATGGTTTAATAAAACATTAGCAATTGTCAATTAAGCTTTAATGATAGTATTAAAATGCAAAACAGGATAATTCACACACTTTTCTATTACTTGGAAACAGAACTTTTGTTCTACAGAACAAAATCTATTAAAATAGCTTTTATGTATAAATTGAAACAGAATAATTTGCATAAAACAGATGTGTTAACTCATGTGGCTTTAAAATTTACAAAGTGTTTTAATGTATATTTTCTTATTTAATTCTCATTAATATGTTGTGATGTGAGCTGTACAGTAAATACTTGAGTTTCCCATTATAAAATCTAAAACAAAACATAATGCAAATAGCAGTGGCTCTGAGTAAACTGAGACCTTAAATTTACAAAAGAAATCTTCACAATGCTTTTCTTAATAAACCAGCAACAATTTCCTTGAGACTAGAACTACAGTGTTGAAGTAATTCTTGGGCCTAAGTCACATATTTGTGCCATTCAACATACATACATATATAAATGTAAGTTAACCTTAAATTGTTTTTAGAAAGGTTTTAGTTTTTAAAATTAGTCTGTTATCCTTAAGTTTATGTTTTGAGGAGTTTGTGTGTTTTGAATATATAACAATGATAAATAATATTTGTAAAGAAGATCAAAACATATGACTGCATTTAAAATTGAGATAAGCAACTCTAAAAAGTAAGGGCCCCAAAACATTCAGTAATGAGTAGGACCCAGAAAGGCCTGTGGTCCTTTGCATACATTAGTAGGCAGAGGATTGTGGGAATTTGGCTCTTGTTGGGGAAGAGGCTCAGTTGGACTTTTCTGCTCCTAAGAGGAAGAAGAGTATATGCTTCCAACCATTGCCTGTAGCTGCTACTTACATGAACCTCATGCCTAAAGAGGCAGATGGACACATATACCACCTTGCAACAAGATGCTGAGCCATGCCCTCCCCTCATTCTGTGACTGATTCTGCAATAGCCCAATCCTCACTGAGGGACAAGAGCCAGAAAGCACCAATATGAGACATGGTCCTGGGTCAAAGGCCCTGGGTGTTCAGGCAAGAGGCAGGTGGGTACATCCTCAAAACTGCTGAACACGGAGAAATGATACAGAAAAAGAGGCAATCTTCAATACACAATAAGCTAGAAAACCCTTAAAACCAAGACATGTAAATGAAATTACAGTTAAGAAAGACAGGCCATGAATCGGATTATGGATTTCTGCCAAACAAGTTGTTTAACATCCTCAACAAGATAAGGAAATAACACTCCTAAAGTAAACAAGAAGTCTAAATCCAAAGCACTCAGTAATAAAAAACAATTAATGATAAATACAAGTTAGTACAATTAAACTTATAAAAATTGACATTTTTAAAAAGATAGACAAAATAAAGTGCTAGTTCAGCCCAGACAGAAAAATAATTAATAAACTGGAAGGCAGTTTAAGGAAATCACTCAAAATGTAGCACAGAAATAATGGGATTTTGATTGAGGGATTTTCAAGATGGCGCCATAGGAACAACTCAGGATTACAGCTGTCAGTGAAGGTACAGAGGGTGAGTCCTAGCCGCATTTTCAGATGGACCTTTGTTGCCCACAGAATGGGGAAATTCCCAGGTGTAGGAGAGACATGGGACACCAGTGCAGCCCTTTCGGCTTGTGTGGCCATTTCGGCCGGCGCCTCAGCACACCGACAGCCTGCACAGAACTCACTGGTCTGGGTACCCTGTTAAACCAGCAATCTGAGATTTGGGAGGGCAGATTAACATATCCATCTGATTAAATGGGACTTGGACAGTGATCCAGACCAGGAGATTCCTGGGAAGCGTGATTTGAGATGGTGCAGTGGGCCACGGCACAGGAAATCACACAGATCCTGGTGCCCTATCAGCAGGCGACTGAAACACCTGTGAGAGAGTCAACCATTCAACTTAAAAAAAAAAAAGAGAGAGAGAGAGAGAGAAAGGACTCTGAGGCAGGGAGCCAAGTGATCAGGCTCAGTGGATGCCACCCCCACAGGGACAAACAAAATGGCGATTCGAAAGGCTCAGGGTTGAGAGTTTTACTGTGGGCTCAGCCGAATCCAGGACGGTGCAGCTCGGTGGGGGAGGGGTGTCAGCCACTACAGATGCATTCCGTCCCTACTGAGGTACACGCCCATTGCTGAAGCAGCCTGCCATTGCCGAGGCAACCTGCCATAACAGAGAGACTCCGCCAACAGGGCGAAGCCCACCACAGTAGGGCGGAGCCCCGTGGCAGCAGGGTGGACCCCGCGGTAGCAGGGCGGAGCCTCGGCAGGCAAATAGTGACTAGACTGCCTCCTAGCTGGGCAGGACAGTGCAACAGATACTCATAAAGAAAGCCCCAACTCCCTGAGACAGAGCATCTGAGGGAAAACAAAAGGGGGTTTTATAAGTTCTGCTGCAGCAGACCTAAACACACCCACTCAACAACCCTGAATGAACAACGGAGCTCACAGCTCAGCACTGGAGCTCCTATAAAGTATAGACCATCTCCTCAAGCAAATCCCTGACCCCTGTATATCCAAAGAGTCACCTCAAAAAAAGGACTAATCAGACTGATATTTGGCAGGCATCATTCTGGGACAAAGATAGCAGAAGAAGAAACTGGTAGCATCCCTCACTGTTCTGCAGCTGCTACCGGTGTACCCCAGACAAGCAGGGCCTGGAGTGGACCTCAGCACTCGTACAGCAGAGGGGCTAGACTGTTAGAAGGAAAACTAAGTAACAGAAATACTTCATCATCAACAATCTGGGCATCCACTCAGAGACACAATTGAAAAGTCAGCCACTACTAAGACGACAGGTGGATAAATCCACAAAGATGGGAAGAAACCAGCACAAAAAGGAGGAAAACACCTGAAACCAAAACACCTCACCTCCTACAAAGGACCAAAACTCCTCACCAGCAAGGGAACAAAGCTGGACGGAGAATGAGTGTGACAAAATGATGGAATCAGACTTCAGAAGGTGGATAAGGAGAAACTTCAGTGAGCTAAAAGAACATGTACTAAATCAATGCAAAGAAACTAAGAACCTTGAAAAAAGATTTGAAAAAAGATTCAAGGAAATGATAATAAGAATGGACAACTTAGAGAGGAATATGAATGAATTGAAGGAGCCGAAAAACACAACACGAGAACTTTGCAAAGCATGCACAAGTTTCAACAGCCGAATTGACCAAGCAGAAGAAAGGATATCAGAAGTCGAAGATCAACTCAATGAAATAAAACAAGAAACCAAGATTAAAGAAAAAAAGCGCAAAAAGGAATGAACAAAATCTCCAAGAAATGTGGGACTATGTGAAGAGACCCAACCTACGTTTGATAGGTGTACCAGAATGTGATGAAGAGAATGAATCCAAGCTGGAAAATACTCTTCAGGATATTATCCAGGAAAATTTCCCCAACCTAGCAAGGCAGGCCAATACTCAACTCCAGGAAATACAGAGAACACCACAAAGATATTCCACAAGAAGAGCAACCCCAAGGCACATAATCGTCAGATTCACCAGGGTTGAAATGAAGGAGAAAATACTAAGGGCAGCCAGAGAGAAAGGTCGGGTCACCCACAAAGGAAGGCCATCAGACTCACAGCAGATCTCTTGGCAGAAATTCTACAGGCCAGAAGAGAGTGGGGGTCAATATTCAACATCCTTAAAGAAAAGAACTTTCAACCCAGAATTTCATATCCAGCTAAACTGAGCTTCATAAGTGAAGGAAAAATAAAATCTTTTGCCAAAAAGCAAGTGCTCAGAGATTTTGTCACCACCAGGCCTGCTTTATGAGAGCTCCTGAAAGAGGCACTACACATAGAAAGAAACAACCAGTACCAGCCATTCTAGAAACATACCAAATGCTAAAGAGCATCAACAAAATGAAGAATCTGCATCAACCAATGGGCAAAACAGCCAGCTAGCATCAAAATGGCAGTATCAAATTCACACATAACAATATTAACCCTAAATGTAAATGGGCTAAATGCACCAATCAAAAGACACAGACGGGCAAATTGGAGAAAAAGCCAAAACCCATCGGTGTGCTGTATCCAGGAAACCCATCTCACATACAAGGATACACAAAGGCTCAAAATAAAGGGATGGAGGAAGATTTACCAAGCAAATGGAGAGCAAAAAATAGCAGGAGTTACAATTCTCATCTCTGATAAAATAGACTTTAAAGCAACAAAGATCAAAAAAGACAAAGAAGGTCATTACATAATGGTAAAAGGATCAATACAACAAGAAGAGCTAACAATCCTAAATATATATGGACCCAATAGAGGAGCACCCAGATATATAAGGCAAGTTCTTAATGACTTACAAAGAGACTTAGACTCCCACACAATAATAGTGGGAGACTTTAACACTCCACTCTCAATATCAGACAGATCAACCAGACAGAAAATTAACAAGGACATCCAGGGCTTGAACTCAGACCTGGAACAAGCAAACCTGATAGACATTTACAGAACTCTCCACCCCAAATCCACAGAATATACATTCTTCTCAGCACCACATCACACCTACTCCAAAATTGACCACATAATTGGAAGTAAAGCACTCCTCAGCAAATGCAAAACAACTGAAATCATAACAAACAGTCTCTCAGACCATAGTGCAATCAAGTTAGAACTCAGAATTCAGAAACTCAGAACTGCACAGCTTCATGGAAATTGAACAACTGGCTCTTGAATGTTGATTGGATAAACAATGAAATGAAGGCAGAAATAAAGAAGGTCTTCGAAACCAACAAGAACGAAGACACAACATACCAGAATCTCTGGGACACATTTAAAGCAGTCTGTAGAGGAAAATATATAGCAATAAGTGCCCACATGAGAAGAGTGGAGAGATCCAAAATTGACACCCTATCATCAAAATTGAAATAACTAGAGGAGCAAGATCAAAAGAACTCAAAACCTAGCAGAAGACAAGAAATAACTAAGATCAGAGCAGAACTGAAGGAGATAGAGACAAGAAAAACCCTTCAAAAAAACCAATAAATCCAAGAGCTGGTTTTTCGAAAAGATCAACAAAATAGACACACCACTAGCCAGACTGATGAAAAAGAAAAGACAGAACAACCAAATAGATGCAATAAAAAATGATGAAGGGGAAATCACCACAGATTCCACAGATATTCAAACCATCATCAGAATACTACAAACAACTCTAGGCACATAAACTAGTAAACCAGGAATAAATGGATAAAGTCCTGGACACCTGTGTCCTCCCAAGCCTAAACCAGGAGGAAGCCAAAACAATGAATAGACCAATAACAAGGTCTGAAGTTGAGGCAGCAATTAAGAGCCTACCACTCAGAAAAACCCCAGGTCCAGATGGGTTCACAGCTGAATTCTACCAGACACACAAAGAGGAGCTGGTACCATTCCTTCTGAAACTATTCCAAATAATTCAAAAAGAGGGAACCCTTCCCAAATCATTTTATGAGACCAACATCATCCTGATACCAAAACCTGGCAGAGACTCAACAAGAAAAGAAAACTTCAGGCCAATATCAATGATGAACATAGATGCAAAAATCTTCAATAAAATACTGGCAAACTGATTGCAACAGCACATTAAAAACTTATCCATCATGATCAAGTAGGATTCATCCCGGGGATGCAAGGCTGGTTCAAAACATGCAAGTCTATAAACTTAATTCACAACATAAACAGAAGCAAAAACAAAAACCACATTATCTCAATTGATGCAGAGAAGGCATTTGACAAAATTCAACAGCCCTTTATGCTAAAAACCCTCAATAAACTTGGTATTCATGGAACATATCTCAAAGTAACAAAAGCTATTTATGACAAACCAACAGCCAATATCATACTTAATGGGCAAAAACTGGAAGCATTCCCTTTGAAATCCAGCACTAGACAAGGATGCCCTCTCTCACCACTCCTATTCAACATAGTACTGGAAGTTCTAGCCAGAGCAATCAGGCAAGAAAAAGAAATAAAGGGTATTCGAATAAGAAAGGTGGAAGCCAAATTGTCTCTATTTGCAGACGACATGATAGTATACCTAGAAGACCCCATCACCTCAGCCCAAAAACTTCTGAAACTGATAAGCAATTTCAGCAAAGTCTCAGGATATAAAATCAATGTGCAAAAATCACAAGCATTCCTATACACCAATAAAAGACTTAAAGAGAACCAAATCAAGAAGGAACTGCCATTCACAATTGCTGCAAAGAGAATAAAATACCTAGGAATACAACTTACAAGGAACGTAAGGGACCTCTTCAAGGAAAACTACAAACCAGTGCTCAACAAAATAAGAGAGGACACAAACAGATGGAGAAACATTCCATGTTCATGGTTAGGAAGAATCAATATCGTGAAAATGGCTATACGGCCCAAAGTAATTTACAGAATCAACACTATCCCCATCAAGCTACCATTGACTTTCTTCACAGAACTGGAAAAAACCACCATGAACTTCATATGGAACCAAAAGAGAGCCCGCATAGCCAAGTCAATTCTAAGCAAAATAAACACAGTGGGAGGTATCACACTACCAGACTTCAAACTATACTACAAGGCTACAGTAATCAAAACAGCATGGTACTGGTACCAAAACAGAGATATAGACCAATGGAACAGAACAGAGGCATTGGAGGCAACACAACATATCTACAACCATATAATTTTTGATAATCCAGACAAAAACAAGAAATGGGGAAAGGATTCCCTGTTTAATAAATGGTGTTGAGAAAACTGGTTAGCCATGTGCATAAAGCAGAAACTGGACCCCTTCCTGACACCTTACACTAAAATTAACTCCAGATGGATTAAAGACTTAAACATAAGACCTGGCACCATAAAAACCCTAGAAGAAAATCTAGGCAAAACCATTCAGGACATAGGAGTAGGCAAGGACTTCATGACCAAAACACCAAAAGCATTGGCAACAAAAGCCAAAGTAGACAAATGGGACCTAATCAAACTCCACAGCCTTTGCACGACAAAAGAAACGGTCACTAGAGTGAATTGGCAACCAACAGATTGGGAAAAAATCTTTGCAGTTTACACATCTGACTAAGGGCTGATATCCAGAATTTACAAAGAACTCAAACAGATTTACAGGAAGAAAACAAACAAGCCCATTCAAAAATGGGCAAAGGATATGAATAGACACTTTACAAAAGAAGACATACATGAGGCCAACAAACACATGAAAAAATGCTCATCATCACTGGTCATTAGAGAGATGCAAATCAAAACCACATTGAGATACCATCTCACACCAGTCAGAATGGCAATAATTAAAAAATCTGGAGACGGCAGATGCTGGAGAGGATGCGGAGAAATAGGAACACTCTTACACTGTTGGTGGGAGTGTAAATTAGTTCAACCATTGTGGAAGACAGTGTGGCAGTTCCTTAAGGACCTAGAAATAGAAATTCCATTTGACCCAGCAATCCCATTACTGGGTATATATCCAAAGGACTATAAATTGTTCTACTATAAGGACACATGCACACGAATGTTCATTGCAGCACTGTTTACGATAGCAAAGACCTGGAACCCACCCAAATGCCCATCAATGATAGACTGGACTGGGAAAATGTGGCACGTATACACCATGGAATATTATGCAGCAATCAAAAATGATGAGTTTTTGTCCTTTGTAAGGACATGGATGAATCTGGAGAACATCACTCTCAGCAAACTGACACAAGAACAGAAAACAAAATACCACATATTCTCACTCATAGGCGGGTGAGAAAAATGAGAACACATGGACACAGGGAGGGGGGTACTACACACTGGGGTCTATTGGGAGAATAGGGGAGGGACAGCGGGGGAGGGGAGCTGGGGAGGGATAGCCTGGGGAGAAATGCCAAATGTGGGTGAAGGGGAGGAAAGCAGCAAAACACACTGCCATGTGTGTACCTATGCAACTATCTTGCACATTCTGCACATGTACCCCAAAACCTAAAATGCAATAAAAATTTAAAAAATAATAAAAAATAAAGCAATTCCATAATTGATAATAATATGAATAAGAATATGCCAATAATCTTTAAAGTTAGATAAAATGAGTAATTTTCTGGAAAAGTATAAAAACATAAAAAAAAGGCTCAAGAAAAATGG
This sequence comes from Saguinus oedipus, assembly GCA_031835075.1. Classification (NCBI taxonomy): domain Eukaryota; kingdom Metazoa; phylum Chordata; class Mammalia; order Primates; family Cebidae; genus Saguinus; species Saguinus oedipus. The sequence goes on from CM063185.1 coordinate 17,452,373, forward strand.
AATTCCCAAATAAACTGGAAAAACTGAATTAATTTTTTTTAATATTTACCAAAAGAAAACCCTAATCTCCTATAATTTTATAGGCACATTTTTTTCCATATTCAAGAAATAACATAATATCTCTTATACAAAATAGTAAGTTCACATAAAGACATTATTAAGCTTCAGTAGTTAAAATGGTGTAGTGTTGATGCACAAATGGAAAAACCTACCAATGAAATAGAAAACTCAGGAACAGATATATCTGTGTACCACATGGTATACTGCAAACATGCCCCTATCAATTAGTAGGGAAAGGTACCCTTATGGGCTGCAGAATAATACAGATGCTCCCATTTAAGGCATTCAAAGCCATCACCAAATGGCTCAAACTTACCTCCATAATATTGCAGCTCATTATTTCCCCAACTATATCTTCTATACTCTCAAACTCATCTAATCATTATTTCCCTAAAAAAGCTTTGTGGACCTGACTCTATACTTTCATCCCAGCTGGATTTTCTGCTTAGAATGCCCTTTTAATTCCCCAGTACCCTCTGGCACATTACAGCCTCTTTCTCAAGGCACAAATCAAAGAGTACATAACAAAAAATACACTTCTCAATAACAAACATCACACAGGGCTTGCATGCTGGCTACTTGGGTGAGCCTGTTATCTCTTCTATGGAGCTGAAAATCACTGAGGGCAAGGATTGTTGATCTATTAATGATATCCCTTACCCACATAGTTATACATACCTACTGTGGTCTAAGACGTGACAAATGATCAATAAAACACTTTCAAATTGAATTTAGGAGTTGAAATAAAGTCAAGAAAACTGTTACCCAACAACTTGAAATATTTCAAATTTTCCAGAATTGGAAAATAAACATTCTATACAATTTTCAATTCATATAATTGAAAAATAATTTAGTCTCCAATTACCAATTACTGATGCATTTTAACTATCATCCTTAGCCAAAATTAGAGAGGTTACAGATTCTTATCATTTAATCCAATTATGTTCCATTTTCAGTTATTTTCAGTCCATTAAAACACTTATTCAATCTCTTGGGTTTTCCTCCATCTTTCTTTTTAAAAGCATTCCCTTCAATATGTTAAATAAATGAAAGAGGCTTTTGCTGAATCTCTGCAAAAACATACTAAAAATGACTGAGACTAGAGCAAATATACCTCCTGAATTAAATTACAGGAATCTTCAGCCTTTATGGAGAATCATAGCCTAATAATATAGGAGTTGTCAAAGACTGAAGACACTGGAAAGTCTTAGGGCTCTTACACAAAAGTGCATATGGCAAGGATTCTTTGTTTCTTACTGCAAAGGGGAAGAATTCAGATTTTAAGCAAAAATATACCTCCATCCTGATGAGAAGGAAAATGGGACCAAGTCAATAAAATTAAAACCTAAAATGAACTGGGTAGAAGTGGGGTCAAGATAGGAAAGCCTAACATTCAGGTTTTTTCTGCATTAGCACCAATTATCTGTAAGTCAAGAGGTAAAGACAGTAGCTGTGGAACCTAAGCTAACATTTGTCAGACGTAGTCCAAAAGCCTGGAGGCCAAACTCTGAAAGCAGAGGTGACAAAAGTCTTGGGTACCAGGGATCAGGAGCAAGTCAAGCATTTGAAACATGAAAAGGTCAAAGCAGAGGTGAAGAAAAAACAGGACTTCAGTGGCCAAAGTACACATGAATATAGAACTGTGAATATCATGTTGTGCAAAACACTGGCACCGAGAAAACGCAAAAATGTCTGATTTGGGAAAGAATCAAGATATGTTAAGAAAATTGATTCTTTTTGATTTCTTCTATACATTTTACTAATTATGAATTATTCTGAGTTGATCAGTAAATGCAGAAAGTAACTAAACTAGTCAGAGCCCAGGAGTGTTCTGGATACAGGTGAATTCTGTTAGCATCTGGAACAGGAGTAGAAGAACTGGGTATGGCAGAGTGTCTCTTCCAAAGATGGCCACCATAATATCTCCTATCCAATATGCTGTTCTGCAATATGACTTTGACATTCCCTCATCAGGAAGTGGAGTCTTATTACCTTACTCTGGGCTTGGCTTTAGTGGCTTGTTGAACCAATAGAATATGACATAAGTGACACTCAGACGTCTGAGACCAGATTATAAAAACACCTTACAGTTTCTACTTGAGCCTCTTAAAAAGATCACTCTTGGGATGCTCCCTCTACCATATGAGAGGTCTCAGCCACACGAAAAGGTTATGGGTGGGTGGTGAGGCATGTAGCCCCAGCAAAGCTCCTGGGAAATAGTTATCATCAACTGCCAGCCATGTGACATTCCAACTCAATTGAACCTTTAGATGAATGTAGCCCTAGCCTCTATTTGACTTCAACTATAAGAGAGATGCCACACTGAGACCAGTTAAGCCACAGAACTGTGAGGTATAATAATAAATTGTTATTCTAAGCCATATGTTTCGAGGTTGCTTGCTTGCTACATAGAAATAGATAATCTGTATCTAGAAATAATTTTAAAAGTCATTCCTGTAACCCTATCTATGGCTAGTAATACTGGGGCCATGACACTTAAACAGTTATCAACTCCAGCAGGCTCAGAAATTCACTCAACTCCTCCACTCCACCCTTTTTGGTTCTCTAATAAAAAGTTTGCTGACAGATGGATATGAAAGTTAAATGAGTTTTGGTATTACCTGGGAAGTTTGATTCGCAGCAACTCCATAATGCCTATTGCTGCACATAACTGAGATGTGGTTACAGCCTGGAACAACAGCTGAAAATGCAGGACGGTCTGTATCATAAGACCAGGATGGAGAGCATGTACTGGAGATAACTGAATGATCACTAAATACGTCACAGAATCCATACTCTGGTGCTAAGTGGCATTTGAAGGGAGAAATATTCCAGAGAGATAAATGAGACCTTTCTCAATTAATACCAGTATTTGTGTTGCTTGTTATATTGTTACATTTCCTCCTGAAATATTACAGGCACCAGGCTATTTCACTTACCTCCAAACCTTCAATTGTTCAGTCTCTGTTAATGCAAGGTCATACTGCAGAATATAATATGATTCTCAGTTTACAGTCAATTCTCAATTATTCAAGGCTTATGGAGTTACAGTGCAGTCCAACAGATCTCTGCTTAAATATTCACTTCATTGACATTTGGATACATCTGAAAGTTCAGTCTGTTTAATTTTAATTTTGCTGACATCACAACTCAGTTATTTGAAATCTAAATACCTAATCACCTCCAGTGCAAGTTTGGGTTAGATGAACAGCAGGAAAAAAGTAAACATTTATGAATTGCCTTTTGCATTTTACATACATTATCTAATTTAATCCCCATAGCAACTTGATGAGGTATTGCTATCCTTATTTCATAGAAAATGAAACTGAGGCTCAGAAAGTTCAACTTAAGTTTGCTTCCTTCCCCATTTTGTTGCTTAACAATATAATTAAGAGAATAGACTGTAGAATCAAACAGACTGGAATTAATTCTCTTTTTATTATAATATATTTCTATTAAAGTAAGTTTTTTAATGTATAGTTTATGCCTGTTTTTATATCTGACAGTTTCTCTGTGATTTAGCTCTCAGAAAAGTCATATTTTTCGCAAATGACCTAGCTTTTACCTTAGTTAACTCATAACTGCACCCATCTGGTAAACACCTAGCATTAGAAGTGAAACCAGCAGCCATTTAACAGCGAACAGCAGCAGCAGCATGCATCAAAAGAGAATGGAAAGTGAAAAGAACACAACAGATCATTTAAAAAGGTATTCGCTCTAGAATTTTTTGATGATATTTGAGCATGGTACTCAAAGCTACAATTCTATAAGTCAGTGAATCCTGAGCTTCATTTGGAAAGCATAGTCCCACCTTGTATAAAGAGAAAAAGCAGCCCTAGAACAACAGTACCGACTATGAAGGGCTATTTCATGGCATCAGTTAAAGCATGCACGCTATCAGTATAGCCTTTTGCCAAATAATGGATCTTCAATGTGGATACACAGAGCCCTGCCAACTTAGCTTCATATTCTACATGAAATATGGATATAACACAGGATGCAAATATAAATGGTCTGCAGTGTGACTTGTAATTTCTGCCTATTAAAAAACTGTGGTGGTGACTTATCCATTAACTAAGGGACTTTTTCAGACAGGTTGTTCTAATTCTCTTTCAGTAGTATGTCAATTGCCTGGTTCTTGACTGCCAGCTAAAATTAAACAAAAAAGTGAATTCTATTCTACAGTGTGACAGTCTTACGGGAACACTATGAAGTAAATTTTTTTTAAGTCTGCAATTTCTCATATAATGAAAGCATAAAAGTATGTGCAGGCATCATGTAAGATGCAACAATAAAATGTGGGCTTCTCTAAATGAGAGAGCACACAGACTATGCTGAAGATTAAGTAATGAGAGTAGACAAATTAACTTTAGCAGTAATCTTTGAAGAATACATTTCACTGTGGTAATATTAATCTAAAATTAATACATTTCACTGCCTGCCTCGGCAGGCAGGAGGGAAAGCAACAAATAAAAGCAAAGATCAAAAGAGAATCTCTAGCAAATAGATATTCTGCAATTTCTAAAATGCAAGATAAAATGAAGGAGCCCAATATTAGACCTAACCTCTTTTAATCTAAATGAAAACGTGTGGAAATTAAAACTGTCTGTAACTGACAACTAACCAGCCAGAATTATGTCAATCAACTGAGACAAGTTAAAAACAGGTAAAAACAGCAGATTGTTTGATATTGGCAATCAAATATATAAGAAAAAAAGAGTAAAGTGTTTTAAAAAGTGGGAAAAACTATTTACAAAATAAGATTCACTGAAGAAAAATTATCAAGGTCACGGCGAAATACATGTTATAAGGAGCCAAAATGGCCCAACTTCCCATTATCAACTATTAAGACAAAGGTTCTAGACATGGCTTAAACGTGTTAGCTTTATTTGATGCTCTGACAGTACAGAGTGATACTGGACTCAAATGTAGGATCTAGATGATAAGAGTTTGAATGTTAATATCTTGGCTGAATTGGGTTCAGGGTGGGGAGAGTGGTGTTAGAAGTAGGACTCTTTCAGAGGGCCAGAAACTAGGTCCAAGCAGCCAATTCATGAAAGAGAAACCAGAAAGATTCTGTCCCCATGGAGGCAAAGTGTCAAGGAAACTTGCCTTCGGGATGGGAAAATATAAAGTTTTCTGAAAGCAATTTAGAAACCCACACTTGCCCTCCAGGCAGATGTAGAATCAAAGTTACACTTTCTTCATGAGGTAGAAATTTTAAGCCAAGAAATTAACATAAGGAAACTGGTCTGGAACTGATGAAACATCTAGAGCACTGGCATAAGTAAATAATACCACTTTCCAGGGGTGCCTGCAGATCACTGGTGACTCAGACACCAGCAACACAATAGAAACAGCAGTGAAAAGATGAGCAAACAGAAAATTCCAGATCACACAGGGAAATGAATCACCATGAGGAAGAGACAGCACACCAAAAAAAGGGAAAACGTCACAACCTAAAGATTATGCAAGATACAACTAATTGAGTTTATAAATTAAATGTGTTTAAAGTTATTAAAGAAATTAAAAATAGAAATAATAATGACATCCTAGATATTTCTTGATTTCTGAACTATGTCCTCAGACATTCCTCTGGTAATTCTGGAATAAAGTGTCCATTTTTGTTTATCTGAAAATCGGGGTAGGAAGGTGGTATAGACTACAAAGGACATAAAAGAACTTTTGTGGGTAATGAAACTATTCTGTAAATTGCTTGATGTGGCATTACAAAACTATATATGTATGTCAAAGCTCATTGAACCATACATCTAAGGACTGAATTTTACTGTATGTAAAATATACCTCAGTGCCTTATACTAAAAATAGAATAAAATCTCTCCTCTTTCAGAATATCCACAGGCAGCAGAAAGAAAAGAGCAAAATAGATATTTTCACTCACAGAAAATGAATGTTTGCAAAGATTCACCAAGAAACCAAGTCACCCAATAAAGCAAAGTTATAGAAAAGAAGAGAATTCAATTTATATTAAGAATTCATTTATTTAAAGCAGTTAATATTTTACCTCAACACCACACCTCAAAGGAGGACACAGGTGAGGCAGATTCACATGGGAAGCAGCTTCCCTGGTGAGATTCAGTGTCAACTCACAGCCACATCCTTTTCTATCAAAATTTTAATGACAGTGAAGTTCACTTTCATTTATAACACTGAGAAAAACCCAAAGCTTTAGTAACAGATGTTGCCAAAAAGTGAGATTACATTTGTTGAATTAAACAATAAGATAATTTGAATCCAGATTTTACCAGTAATTATTAATATGATTCTATGCCAGGTGACTCACTTCTCTGTTCCTTAGATTCCTCATCTGTGAAAACATAAGGAATTAGCCAGATGATCTTGTGGGTCCATTGCTGCCCTCATGTTCTAACAATGTGATTAATTTGGGCTTGAACAAAGAACCGCTAAAACTTTAAAGTCAGAATATGATTTGGAGAAAAACTGGAGACCTGTAAACTCTAACTGCCATGATAGAATTTTTATAAGACAGTAGAGTAGGAAAAGTATGTTGCCCTCAAAAAAATCTGTGTTTGGAGAGTTTTATCTTAGAAATTAATTTCTACTCTGAAGTGGGAACATTAGAACTTAACATTTCTCTTTCTGATTCTCTAGACCTACATTATAGTTCATATGGCACCAACTGGTAAGCTGCAATTTTTATTCTGGCACTAACTACCTGAAGTTAGCAAAGACCCCACAAGTTAAGGGCTCAGTCCTCCACAAGACTACTCTCACTTGAGACTCCAGCTGAACATCAGGGGTTCCCAGGCCACCTGCAGTTTGACTGACTACAAATTTGGGGTTTCTCACAAACCCTTCAGGTTTGATAATTTTCTAGACCAAGTCACAGATCTTAGGAAAGTGCTGTACTTATGATTAAAGTTGTATTATTATAAAGGATACAGATCAGGACCAGGCAAATGAAGCATCCCCAACACAGAGTGTCCATGTTCTCTTCCCATGGGCAGGACAGGTCAACACATTGATATGTTCACTTGTCAGAAACCTCTCCAGAGCCTCGGTGTTCAGAGTTTTAATTAGGGTTTCATTATGTAAGCATGATTTATAAATTATTGGCCATGTAATTCAATTCAATTAATCTCCAGCCTTTTTTACCCTCCCCAGAGGTTAGACTGTCTCAAGGTTGTCACCTTTAAATCATGCAGTTGGTCTTTCTGGTAGCCAGTCCCATCTGAAGCAATTGGAAAACTGATCTTAAGCCATTTCATTAGCATAAACTCAGGTGTGAAGAAAAGGACTCAGCACCTCTGTAACTTGGGAAATTCCAAGAGTTTTACAAGCTCTGAGCCAGGAGCCTGAGACAAAGACTAGACAAATTATTTATTATACAGCATAGTTCATTTCAGGTTCTCTATGTACAGTCTTTTAAAACATTCTGTCTATGAATACAGGCATTCCCAGCTCCAAGATGCTAGTGGATCACAGCTGCCCTAGGTACAGAGCCCCAGTTTGATATAACCTTTCAGCTTTAACACCCAACTCCAACTAACAAACATCCCTTTCATATCATATGAAGTCTCTCGGAGACAGAATCCAAATACATCCAGTTTGAGTCAAGAGTCCATTAATCTAATACTCTGTCATCAGAGCAGTAAAGTTATAGGACTTCAAAATAGGACTGACAATTCTCAGAGAACAGAACCTGGACTTGGCAGGCATCAGTCAATGTAAATCTAAGTGCAGTTTCTATGGTTATGAAAAGCAAAGGTATGCAAAACGGCCTTAGAAAACATGAACAGAAAGCCATACAGGGAGAACCAAATATAATCAAGCTCCAAGATTGTTGCCTTCCTTCCTATGTCCTTTTTGAAAAGAAGATATTAAAATACTTTTGTTCAACTATATACAAATAGAATATCCAAAGATTGGGGCCAGGCGCGGTGGCTCACGCCTGTAATCCCAGCACTTTGGGAGGCTGAGGTCAAGAATTCAAGACCATCCTGGTCAACATGGTGAAACCCCGTCTCTACTAAAAATACAAAAAATTAGCTGGGCATGGTGGCGCGTGCCTGTAATCCCAGCTACTCAGGAGGCTGAGGCAGGAGAATTGCCTGAACCCAGGAGGCGGAGGTTGCGGAGAGCCGAGATTGCACCGTTGCAATCCAGCCTGGGTAACAAGAGCGAAACTCCGTCTCAAAAAAAGAAAAAAAGAATATCCAAAGATTAATTTTAGGCATTAACTAATCAAAAGATTAATATTAAGATTAACATTCTTGGAAGTCAAACCCAAATTGGACATGTTCATTCTTGTGTAAATATGGTTCTGTTTTGTTTTAGATAATCATTATAAATGGAAAGAGTGGTTTGTGGCAAATGGGAAAAAGAGAAATTCCATTTTGGAGTATCTTCTAGAAGTAAAATATTCAGAGCTAATAGGAGACAGATAAAGGTTTACCAAATATTACATATTTGAGCTAAAAGAAAAAAAGATAAAGGTCTCTTTAACTCTATGTGAGGGAAGCTAATTAAAGCTACATTAAGCAAAATAAGAATGTATCACAATGATGAAGACATAGCTCATTAACTCCAAAGGCAGAAGTGTAATCTGGCCTCCAAAAGAGACTGGAACTAAGGTCTCAGAAGCCTCCAGGAGGCTGAGCAGTTTATTTTAGCATGTTTCATCTCCTTGGATTCTCATTCTGCTGTTACTCAGGTTACATAACTACACACTATGGCCACTTCCAAATCCTAGGTTTACTTTGCCTCCATTTGAAAGACCAAACCAAACAAAGTTAAAAATTCTTAGTTCCAGTTATTTCATTCCAGAAGATATCGTCTGATCAACCTATTCTGGCCCAATTGGCAATGGCAGGAGGGAAGGAACCAAACAGTGCAAAGGGGGCTTCTGGGAGCCCCTCACTGTAGGGCAAGAAGTTTAAAAATTGTTTGTGAATTCAGAGAAGATGGCCAAAAAGGAACACCTCTGGATTAGAGTTCCCAGTGAAAATGCAGAGGCTGCTGCAGGTGATCCCCAGGCAAGCAGGGTCTGGAGTGGACCTCCAGCAGTCCTACAGCAGAGGGGCCTGACTGTTAGAAGGCAATCTAAAACACAGAAAGAAATAACTTCAACGTCAACAAAAAGGACACCCACTCAGAGACCCCATCTGAAAGTCAACAACTACAAAGACCACAGGTAGATAAATCCACAAAGATGGGAAGAAATCAGTGTGAAAAGGATGAAAACACCCAAAACCAGAACACCTCTCCTCCTCCAAGGGATCACAACTCCTCACCAGCAAGGGAACAAGGCTAGATGGAGAATGAGTCTGATAAATTGACAGAAACAGGCTTCAGAAGGTGGGTAATAAGAAACTTCTCTGAGCTAAAAGAACATGTTCTAACCCAATGCAAAGAAATTAAGAACCTTGAAAAAAGGTTTGATGAAACCTTAACAAGAATAAATAGCTTAGAGAGTAATATAAATGAACTGATGGAGCTGAAAAACACAACATGAGAACTTCACGAAGCATACACAAGTTTCAATAGCCAAATTGACCAAGCAGAAGAAAGGATATCAGAGGTCAAAGATCAACTCAATGAAATAAAATGAGAAGGCAAGATTAGAGAAAAAAGAGTAAAAAGAAATTAACAAAGCCTCCAAGAAATATGGGATTATGTGAAAAGACTTAATCTACATTTGGTAGGTGTACCTAAATGTGATGAAGAGAATGAATCCAAGCTGGAAAACACTCTTCAGGATATCATCCAGGAGAACTTCCCCAACCTAGCAAGACAGGCCAATATTCAAGTCCAGGAAACACAGAGAACACCACAAAGATATTCCTCAAGAAGAGCAACCCCGAGGCACATAATCATTAGATTCACCAGGGTTGAAATGAAGGAAAAAATGCTAAGGACAGCCAGAGAGAAAGGTCAGGATACTCACAAAGGGAAGCCCATCAGACTCACAGCAGATCTCTTGGCAGAAACCTTCCAAGCCAGAAAAGAGTGGGGCCAATATTCAACATCCTTAAAGAAAAGAACTTTCAACCTAGAATTTCACATCCAGAGAAACTAAGCTTCATAAGTGAAAGAAAAATGAAACCCTTTACAAACAAGCAATGGCTCAGAGATTTCCTCACCACCAGGCCTGCCTTATAAGAGCTCCTGAAAGAAGCACTAAACACAGAAAGGAACAACCACTACCAGCCACTCCAAAAACATACCAAGTGGTAAAGAGCATCGACGCAATGAAGAAACTGTGTCAACTAACGGGCAACACAACCAGCCAGCATCAAAATAGCAGGAATTCACACATAATAATATTAACCTTAAATGTAAATGGACTAAATGCCCCAATCAAAAGACACAGACTGGCAAATTGGATAACAAGTCAAAACCTGTCAGTGTGCTATATCCAGGAAACCCATCTCACATGCAAGGATACACATAGTCTCAAAATGAAGGGATGGAAGAAGATTTACCAAACAAATGGAGAGCAAAAATAGCAGGAGTTGCAAGGGTCCCGGCCTCTGATAAAACAGACTGTAAACCAACAAAGATCAAAAGAGACAAAGAAGGGCACTACATAATGGTAATAGGATCAATACAACAAGAAGAGCTAAGGATCCTAAATATATATGCACCCAATGCAGGAGCACCCAGATACAAAAAGCAAGTTCTTAACATCCTACAAAGAGACTTAGACTCCCACACAATAATAGTGGGAGACTTTAACACTCCACTGTCGATATTAGACAGATAAATGAGACAGAAAATTAACAAAGATATCCAGGACTTGAACTCAGATCTGGACCAAGCAAACCTAATAGACATTTACAGAACTCTCCACTCCACATCCACAGAATATGCATTCTTCTCAGCACCACATCACACCTACTCTAAAATTGACCACATAACTGGAAGTGAATCACTCCTTAGCAAATGCAAAAGAATGGAAATCATAACAAACAGTCTCCCAGACCACAGTGCAATCAAATTAGAACTCAGAATTAAAAAACTAACTCAGAACCACACAACTGAACAACTGGCTCTTGAATGTTGACTGGATAAACAATGCAATGAAGGCAGCGATAAAGATGTTCTCTGAAACCAATGAGAACAAAGACACAATGTACCAGAATCTCTGGGACACCTTTAAAGCAGTGTCTAGAGGAAAATTTATAGCAACAAATGCCCACATGAGAAGCAAGGAAAGATCTAAAATTGACACCCTATCATCAAAACTGAAAGAGCTAGAGGAGCAAGATAAAAAACACTGAAAAGCTAGCAGACAACAAAAAATAACTAAGATGAGAGCAGAACTGAATGAGATAGAGACACAAAAAAACCCGTCAAAATATCAATATATCCAGGTGGGTTTTTAAAAAGATAACAAAATACATAGACCACTACTCAGATTAATAAAAAAGAAAAAAGAATCAAATACATGTAATAAAAAACTATAAAGGGGATATCCACAGATTCCACAGAAACACAAACCACCATCAGATATTACTACAAACAACTTTATGCACATAAACCAGTAAACCTGGAAGAAATGGATAAATTCATGGACACTTGCACCCTCCCAATCCTAAACCAGGAAGAAGTTGAAACCCTGAATAGAACAATAATAAGGGCTGATATTGAGGCAGCAATTAATAGCCTACGAACCAAAAAAAGCCCAGGTCCAGATGGGTTTACAGCTGAATTCTAACAGACATACAAAGAGGAGCTGGTACCACTCCTTCTGAAACTATTCCAAACAATCCAAAAAGAGGGAGTGCTTTCCAAATCATTGTATGAGGCCAACATCATCCTGACACCAAAACCCAGCAGACACTCAACAAGAAAAGAAAACTTCAGGCCAATATCCACAATGAATATAGATGCAAAATATTCAATAAAATACTGGCAAACCAGTTGCAACAGCACATCAAAAAGCACGTTCATCACAATCAAGTAGGCTTCATCCCGGGGATGCAAGCCTGGTTCAACATACATAAGTCTATAAACACAATTCACCACATAAACAGAACCAAAGACAAAAACCACATGATTATCTCAATAGATGCAGAGAAGGCTTTTGACAAAATTCCACAGCCTTCATTCTAAAAACCCTCAATAAAGTAGGTATTGATGAAACGTGTCTCAAAATAATAAAGCTATTTATGACAAACCCACAGCCAATGTCATACTGAATGGGCAAAAACTGGAAGCATTCCCTTTGAAATCTGGCACTAGACAAGGATGCCCTCTCTTTAGCACTGGAAGTTCTAGCCAGAGCAATCAGGCAAGAAAAAGAAATAAAGGGTATCCAAATAGGAAAGGAGGAAGTCAAATTGTCTCTATTTGCAGATGACATGACTGTATATTTAGAAGACCCCATTGTCTCAGCCCAGAATCTCCTTAAACTGATAAGCAACTTCAGCAAAGTCTCAGGATATAAAATCAATGTGCAGAAATCACAAGCATTCCTATACACCAATAACAGACTTAAAGAGAGCCAAATCAAGAACTAACTGCCATTCACTATTGCTACAAAGAGAATAAAATACCTAGGAATACAACTAACAAAGGATGGAAAGGACCTCTTCAAGGAGAACTACAAACTGCTGCTCAACGAAATAAGAGAGGACACAAACAAATGGAGGAACATTGCATGCTCATGGTTAGGAAGAATCAATATTGTGAAAATGGCCATACTGTCTAAAGTAATTTATAGATTCAACACTATCCCCATAAGCTACCTATGACCCTCTTCACAGAACTGGAAAATACCACCTTAAACTTCGTATGGGACCAAAAAAGAGCCTGCATAGCCAAGTCAATTCTAAGCAAAAAGAACAAAGCAGGAGGCATCACACTACCGGACTTCAAACTATACTACCAGGCTACAGTAATCAAAACAGCATGGTACTGGTACCAAAACAGAGATATACTCCAATGGAACAGAACAGAGGCCTCAGAGGGAATGCCACACATCTATAACCTTCTGATCTTTGGCAAACCTAACAAAAAAAAGCAATGGGGAAAGGATTCCCTATTTAATAAATGGTGTTGGGAAAACTGGCCAGCCATGTGCAGAAAGCAGAAACTGGACCCCTTCTTGACACCTTACACTAAACTTAACTCCAGATGGATTAAAGACTTAAACATAAGCCATAACACTATAAAAACCCTAGAAGAAAACCTAGGCAAAACCATTCAGGACATAGGCATAGGCAAGGACTTCATTACTAAAACACCAAAAGCATTGGCAAGAAAAGCCAATGTCTATTTTGATAGACAAATGGGATGTAATTAAACTCCAGAGCTTCTGCACAGCAAGAGAAACAATCATTAGAGTGAACCAGCAACCAACGGAAGGAAAATATTTTTGCAATCTACCCATCTGACAAACGATTTATATCTAGAATTTACAAAGAACTAAAACAGATTTACAAGAAAAAAAACAAACACACACATTCAAAAGTGGGTGAAGGATATGAACAGACACTTTCCAAAGGAAGACATATATGAGGCCAACAAACATATGAAAAAATGCTCATTATCACTGGTCATTAGAGAAATGCAAATCAAAACTACATTGAGATACCATCTCATACCAGTTTGAATGGCAATCATTTAAAAATCTGGAAACAACAGATGCTGGAGAGGATGTGGAGAAATAGGAACACTTTTACACTGTTGGTGGGAGTGTAAATTAGTTCAACCATTGTGAAAGACAGTGTGGCAATTCCTCAAGGACCTAGAAATAGAAATTCCATTTGACCCAGCAATCCCATTACTAGGTATATATCCAAAGGATTATAAATCATTCTATTATAAAGACACATGCACATGTATGTTTATTGCAGCACTGTTTACAATAGCAAAGACTTGGAACCAACCCAAGTGCCCATCAATGCTAGACTGGACAGGGAAAATGTGGCACATATACACCATGGAATACTATACAGCTGTAAAAAACAATGAGTTTGTGTCCTTTGTAGGGACATGGATGAACCTGGAAACCATCATTCTCAGCAAACTAACACAACAACAGAATATCAAACACCACATGTTCTCACTCATAAGCGGGTGTTAAACAATGGGAACACATGGACACAGGGAGGGGAGCATCACACACTGAGGTCTGTTGGGAGGGACTAGGGGAGGGACAGTGGCAGGTAGGGAGTTAGGGAGGGATAACATGGGGAGAAATGCCAGATATAGGTAATGGGGATGGAGGCAGCAAACCACATTGCCATGTGTGTACCTATGCAACAATCCTGCATGTTGTTCACAAGCACCCCAGCACCTAAAGTGCAATAAAATATATATATATTTTTTAAAAAGTCAATTCAGAAAGACAAAAAAAAAATCATTTGTGAATTGAGAAGATATCCCAGAAAGTGGCTCCTATACTCTCTGCTTACTTTGTTTCAGAAAAATAATAATTGCCCTGGACAAAAGACAATATCTAAGCAGCACCTCTCCAGGATATTGATGGGTTCTATATTTAATGTTTTTATAAATTATGTGAAGAGTGAATGCTCCAAAAAGCCTCATATTTGCAGATAAACAAACAGATTTGGAGTTATTTGTGACAGGAATAAAATGCCAAATGATTTACTTCAGTGAGTGTAAGATAAAGGTAATATGTGAGTTCTGAAAAAAAATCAAAGAAATATAATCTTGGATGCACTGAAAAAATTTCAGATAGAAACCCGAGATATTACTATTACCTAAAAAGTTAATAAGAAACTTTCATCTACTGAATAACTTTTAAGTCTAAAGCATTAGTCACTCATTTACTAATGCAACAGAAATATACAGAGAAGGTGGGGCAAGAAGGAAGGAAGAGAAGAAGAGGACAGAAAGAAAGAAAAGAGAAAGGACGAAGAAAAATGTGTGCTAATGCATCATGATTACCTGATGAGGCAAGTATTGTCAATTTCATTTCTCAGAGAAAGAAACCGAGACTGTAAATTTACATAAATTATGCAAGATCACCAACTAGTAAGTAGAAGAACTAAAATTCCAGCTCAGGTCTGTTTATCTAACTCCAGAATATATGTTCTCTCCAACACATGATTATCCTACATTTTTGAGATTTGGCATGATATTCTTGGCAAAAACATTAAGGACTATTAAAATGGCTTAATGAAGAACCATAAGGTACTAATTTTTTTAATACTATGTCAAAGTCTGTAGAGGGACAATAACCTCTTTGGAGCCAGGTTATGAATCAGGAAAGGTCAGTGCAGTGTCTCTACTCACCTTCTTTCACAAACCAAAAATGCTGCCCTATTTACTGGCTCGAGCCCAGAATTTCTAAGATAAAACTCTGGCCTCAGGTAAAATGAAAATATTCAAACTCAAAGGTAAAGAAGACACAATAAAGAAAAAAATGGATGCATCATATTAAAGAAAACTAGGCCTGGTGCAGTGGCTTATGCCGGTAATCCCAACACTTTGGGAGGTCGAGGTGGGCAGATCACTGGAGGTCAGGAGATGGAGATCAGCCTGACTGACATGGTGAAATCCTGTCTTTACTAAAAACACAAAAAAAATTAGCCTGGCATGGTGGCGCATGCCTGAAGTCCCAACTACTAGGGAGTCTGAGGCAGGAGAATCACTTGAACCTGGGAAACAGAGATTATAGTGAGCTGAGATCGTGCCATTGCACTCCAGCCTGGGTGATGGAGCAAGAATTCTGTCTCAAAATAGAAAAAATATAAGCTACATATAGGTAAAGTAAAAGTTAAACTGGAAGCTTCTATTTTTAATATATAGGACATACATATTAAAATATATATCTATAAAATAAATTGTATTAATATATTTAAGATGTACAACATGATGTTATGGAAAAAATAACAAAACTATGTGTGATGAGGAATATGTAATGAAGCAAATTAACATATTCATCATTGCACATAGTTACCTATTTTTGTTTGTTTTTATAGCAAGGGCAGGTAAAATCTATTTAGCATTAATTCCAAATACAGTACAATATTATTAACTATAGTCATGTTGCATATTAGGTCTCTAGATGTGCTCATCCTATATATCTGCTACTTTGTATCCTCTGACCAACATCTCCCCATTTCTTCCCCACCCATAGTAATCACTGTTTTGTTCTCTATCTCTGTATATTTGAATTTTTTGTTTTTTAGATTCCACAGATAAGTGGGATCATGTAATATTTGTCTCTCAGTCTGGCTTATTTCACTTAGCATAATATCCTTCAGGTTCATCATATTGTGGTAAATGGCAAGATCTCATTTTTTTCAGATACATACCATAGTATCTTTATCCATTCATCTATTGACAGACACTTAGGTTGTTTTTATATTTTAGCTATTGCCAGTAATGTTGCAATCAACATGGTAGTGCAGATATCTTTATGAGGTGGTGATTTCATTTCATTTGAGTACATGCCTACAAGAGGGATTGCTGAGTCATATGGTAGTTGTTTTTCATTTCTCTAGAAACCTCCATACTGTTTTTCGTAATGACTGTTGGGAATCTACATTCCCACTAACAGTGTACAAGAATTACTATTCTTAATAGCTAAAAAAATAAAAAAAGATTACATACAACAGAAAAGGGGCAAAGGACTAAAAGAAAAATGCATTTGCCAAATAAACTTATGAAAACTCTGCCCATCCTTATTAATAACTGCATTATTTGTCTATCTAACTGCAAGTTTCTCTTTCTCTCTCTCTCTCTCTTTTTAATAACAATACCTAAGGTTATGCATGGTGTTAGAAAATGTGCTTTCTTAAATATTGCAAGTAAGTGTGCAAAATGTTACACATTTTCTGTAACATAGTTACTCAACACATATCAAAGAATGAAAACATCCATGTACACTTTGACCCAACATTTGCATTTCTAAGAATGTATTCTAAGTTACCCTTTAAAAACTATCAACATTCCTATTGTTATGTGAAAGTATCTATAAAAACTAAAACAAGTTCATTCTTGGGTAGGTCTGGAAAAAAACTAAAACAAGGTAATGTACAAAAATAGAAATTGCTTTTAAAAAGTTGATCCATTTATGTTTTTTAATTATTTGCAACCACTAAAAAGTATGCAATAACAGAATATTAGTGTTCTAAGTACTGTATTTGACACTCACCAGATGTATACCAAAATATCAGCAGTGCTGGGTAGTGCTATGATAGAGGATTTTCACTTTGTATGAGTGTGTTATTCTCTGTTTTTCAGTTTCTATAACAAATTAAGTTGCATTATTTTTATAATTAGAAAACAATTATTTGTTAATTAAAGTGCAAATTATTCAAGAAGAGAGGCATGTTTCTATTAATTTTGTCTATGTAAAGGTTTTAATCCTGTCGGAGGAGGTCACGAATGTGACAACACATTTCGAGTGGCTGGGAGTAAACTGTCTTCAAAAATTCGCAGAGCCTTTTAAAAGTATTTCTTTCCAGAGCAAAACACAACAGTGCATTTTGAATAAGAGCAATTGGCTTTTGATGACAAATTCTACAAAAATAATTAATACAGCATTCAGAATCTTCAAAAGCAGTAATACAAACAGTAACAACATAAAACAACAATAAAAATGATAAAATACAAAATCAAAACAAAGTCATCTCATTAAAAACAGGATTACTGTTGAAAATATATAGGCTGTCGTGAAAAAAAAATTGTCTCTAATGACATTTTTGATTTGCAAATGCCAATGACAGAATTACCTTATTTTCCCCTCTTACTGGGGCTTTTATGATCCTGTTTGGATATCTCTAAGAGTGCTCATGCAGTTGTCTGCTAAGAAGAGTGTGATTGCTGTGGGGACCAAGAGAAAACTCCCCCTTTGCCTCCTAGAGGTTCACAGAAAATCAACTACCAAAAGGCAGATTAATAGAAAAGAAGCCAAACAAAATGTATTAATGCACACACATGTGCACAAGAGTCATACAAAATGTAAAAACTCAAAGAAAGGGCCAACTGGTTGGTGCTTTTATGCCATGAGGTTAGGGGGCTGGAGAATCCCAAGACAGGTAACGGGAAGGACAGAAAAACAAAGCATGGGGTAAAGACAATCTTATTACATAGACAAAACCTCCCAAGTAGCAACTCTCCAAAAGAATAAATGGTATCCTGTGTCTGAATTAATCTTTTTTAGATCTGGGTAAGGGCGAGAGCCACAGAGAAAGCCTGGATTTATTATTTCACTAATGTGGTTTTTTCTTCACAGATGCAAATCTCCTCCACAAAAGGCAGCTTTTCAGGGCTATTCCTGTCTGCATGCCCTCTAAATAACCATCTCAAAATAGGTCCAAGAAGTATATTTTGATGCAGAACAGTTTTGGTTTTCTTTACTCCCCCATTTGAATCTTCACATTTAGAAAGTTTCACATATTAAGTAGGGTTGGTAGCTAAGAAGAGTTTTGGATCAGAGGTTGTGAGATAAGAGACTGGCAAAGGGGAATGGGGAAAAGCACACCCTAGGCCAAGCAGCCGATACCTTCTTGAATCAGTCTAAGTTGGTTCAGTTAAACAGCGGTGTCTCATTCCAGGAGGCAGCATTGCAGATAGGACCTCAAAGCCAAGCATCTATATACGATGCAGGGAAACAGATGTTTAGTAAGAGGCATGTCTAAGGAAACACTAAGGTTAATGTCTAGAGTGGTCTATAGGGTAGTTAAACAGCGGTGTCTCATTCCAGGAGGCAGCATTGCAGATAGGACCTCAAAGCCAACATCTATATACGATGCAGGGAAACAGATGTTTAGTAAGAGGCATGTCTAAGGAAACACTAAGGTTAATGTCTAGAGTGGTCTATAGGGTAGTTTTTCTCGAGTCTAAAACACCTTCAGTTGTATTGGGCAGGTGTGGCAATCTGACAGATTGTTGTAGATTGTAGTTCATTGTTCTAGTGAACCTTCTGAATAGTCCATATATCAATAGGCATGATGGCCGAATATAGATAGATAGATAGATAGATAGATAGATAGATAGATAGATAGATAGATAGACAGACAGATGCAGTGGCTCATGCCTGTAATCCCAGCACTTTGAGAGGCTGAGGTGGGCGGATCACCTGAGATCAGGAGACCAGCCTGACCACACAGAGAAACCCTGTCTCTACTAAAAATATAAAATTAGCTGGGCATGGTGGCACATGCCTATAATCCAAGCTACTAGGGAAGTGGATGCAAGAGAATCACGTGAACCCAGGAGCGGAGGTTGCAGTAAGCTGAGATCATGCCATTGCACTCCAGCCTGGGCAACAAGAGCAAAGCTCCATTAAAAAAAAAAAAAAAGACAGATAGATAGATAAACAGAGAGATAGCTTATAGTGACTTCTTCTGAGGTTTTTATCAAATTGCCTAGTTTCCATTTGTAGAGCTTTAAGGAAAGCACAGTTTTAATTTCTAAGACAGAAGAGAGTAAGAAAAATTAGAAATGTTAAGCTGCAGAGTCACAATCATATATTTGAGGAAACTAGAAATTTAGGATTTAGTTAATATTGCAGGTAAATAATAACCAAAAAAAAAAAATAAGTCAGAACCTAATAACAAATGTACTGTAGGTTTCCTTCTGAAACATAGTTTTTCTCTCTCCACTTCTAACAAGGAGAAATCATAGTAAGACCAATTCATGTACAAATTAAGTTTAGTCTTATTACACTTGGCCTGTTTGCATAAAGTGTAGAAAGAATAGTGATTGCTATATAGGCTCTTTTAAAGTTGGCTTTGCTGGAATTTTTTAATAAGGAATTTCAGATTTAACTTTTAAAAATCTCTTGAGGTTTATAAGCAAACCAAATACTGTGTCTGTAATACCTTTATGAAATGGGTGAACTCAGTCTGGACAACATAGCAAGACCTTGTCTCTACAAAAAAAATATTTTAAATAGCCATGTGTGGTGACACACACCTGTAGTCCTAGCTCCTCAGAAGGTTGCGGTGGTAGGATCACCTGAGCACAGAAGCCAAGGCTTCAGTGAATCGTGATTGTGCCACTGCATTCCAGCTTGAATAACAGAGCAAGACCCCGATTCCAAAAAGGAGGGAGGGAGGGAGGGAGGGAGGGAGGGAGGGAAGGGAGGAAGGGAGAAGGGAGGAGAAGGGAGAAGGGAGAAGGGAGGAGAAGGGAGAAGGGAGAAGAGAGAAGAGAGAAGAGAGAGGAAAAGAAAAGAGAAAGGGAAAGGGAAGGAAGAAAGAAAGGAGGGAGAAAGGGAGGAGAGAGAAAAAAGAAAAGAAGAGAGGAGGGGAGGGGAGGGGAGGGGAGGGGAGGAGAGGGGAGGGGAGGGGAGGAATTGGTGAACTCCTCTTTAGCTGAAGACCTCAAAAGATCTTGAGGTTCCTGGGCCTGTCAGAAAGTGATATTTAGTTTTATCAATATCATGTTTTTCTTTATTTTGAAACAATCTATAAATAACCTATAAATCTTTAAACAATCTTTAAATAACTTATAAACTAGACAAAATTATTTCATTCTCAACAAACATAATCCTCATGCCTTTATAACTTTCCTCACCAAAAACATACCTTACTTTTCTTGTATGCTTTGCATATAGTATTATTTCATATTTCAGTAGTTTCAATTATATATATTCTCATATGTATAATCATATATTTTTAATCTTAACTCAATAATGCTAATTTCTAGGGAAACCTAGGAAATGAGTAATTTTGGACTGTTTTATATCAGTATTTATAGAAGAAAGCCATTTTATAATTTTTCAGAAAGATATGCTTTCTCAATTTTTTGTTTATTTACAGCTCCAATTATATTTAGTGTTTCTATACATATCAAAATAAGATGTCAAAGTAAATAAACTTATGTTTAATAATTGTTTCCATATTTAAACTTTCTTAGAAATAACTTTGACATTTTATTATTGTTTATTACTTAATTTAACATATGATATAATTTGGCTGTGTCCCCATTCAACTCTCATCTCGAATTCCCATGTGCTGTGGGAGGGATCCAATGAGAGGTAATAGAATCATGGGGCTAGGCCTTTCCTGTGCTGTTCTCATGCTAGTGAATAAGTCTCATGAGATCTGATGGTTGAAAAAGATGAGTTCCCCTTTTGATAAGAGCACAAGCTCTCTCTTTGCCTGTTGCCATCCATGTAAGACGTGACTTGCTCCTCTTTGCCTTCTGCCATGATTGTGAGGCCCTCTGGCCACATAAAACTGTAAGTTCATTAAACCCTTTTTCCTGTGTAAATTACCCAGTCTCAGGTATGTCTTTATCAGCAGCATGAAAATGGACTAATACAACCTGACTTTAAGATTTCAAATTACTAAAAAGAATTTTGAAACTATAACACAAATACCGCCCTTCCCCATGATTTCCCCAGTTGTCCTGAGTCCCATATACCATGTGGCACCAAAGATGGCATGAAGGGTAACAGCTATTTGGGTCCTGGCCTCATACACCAGTCCAGGACAGAGGACAGAGCTGTGAAGATGGTAGCTGGTAGCCCAGATACCACAGGCACATATATGTCACTAGGCCTTCTTATGGCCACCTACCCAGACCCCAGAATGCAGAGACCAAAAACCAAAAACAAAAGTTCACAGTAAGATGTGTGCAAAGCTTCAGGGGAGCTCAAAAGCCAGGCCTAATTTCTTTAGCTTATAGGCAAATCAAGCCAGTACAAAAAATACTATAAAAGCAGCAGTTGTATGACGTTAAAACTTGTAGCAGAGACAGATATACCTATCTGAAAGTAGATCCAGACAAAAATGTCCAAACTGTATTTAGTACTGGCAATTCTGAAGACTTCCCTATTTTATTTTAGCAACAGTTTTACTTTGCAAAGATTAGCTCAGATTACATAGCAATATCACATACACGTAATACACATTGACATATACACAGACACAAAGACAGAAGCAGAGCTTACAGCTTTCATTAAGGTTCTTCATTTGCAGGCTTCCAAATAGTTTTACTTTCCCCAATTCAGACCATTAGTTTTCTGATAATTCATTTTACTGCCCAAAGAAAATAATTAGGTAACCCCAAATTTGTACTTCTAAAGGAATATCACAAAGACATAATATATAGATCTAAACATAATCATCTGCCAAGACAAAGAGGGGCTTAGGTAAATGCACAGATAAGAAAAGTAAGGCAGCCAGGAAAAGTATCTTAAATAAAAGTAAGGATTTTTATGTAAACTTTTAGGTCAATGCATTTTTCATTATAAAACTTTCTTATGGTTTAGATGCGAAGAGGAAGGTGCCCTTGAAAAAGGAGAAATTTCTTTACAAATTTCTCTCACAAAGAGTGGTTTTTTGAGAGGGAGTCTTGCTTTTGTCACCCAGGCTGGAGTGCAATGGCACAATCTCAGCTCATTTTAACCTCTGCCTCCCAGGTTCAAGTGATTCTCCTGCCTCAGCCTCCCGAGTAGCTGGGATTACAGGTGCCCACCACCATGCCTGGCTAATTTTTGTATTTTCATTGGAGACAGGTTTTTGCCATGTTGGCCAGGTAGTCTCAATTGTGACCTCGTGATCCGCCCACCTCAGCTTCTCAAAGTGCTGGGATTACAGGCGTGAGCCACCATGCCCAGCCACAAAGTGTTTTTAAATAGCCAGTGAAATACCATAAAATTGTACTTTGGAAATAGATTTAGCTGACTAGGTGGCTTTTAAAATTAGTTTCAATTTCTTAACTGGATCATTGATTTCAGGGCAATGTCCATTAACAAATAGGGTCAAATCAATTCATAACTCTTAGGACTCCATGAGAAAGATCGGGGAGGAGGTGGGGGGGGGGCAAAAAGTGGTCACTAGTACCTTGGCTTTGTTCCTCAAGGAATCTCAGGGTCACTAGCAGTACCTTTTAGATTCCTTTATGCGGTAATTGAAATTCTCTTATTTTCCTTCTGCAATTTCTCATCCAGTAACCACCAAATGGAGAAATTAAGGTCTTGAAGGAGAACATATCAATGACTTAGGAAAACTAGATGGGAGACTGAAGGTGGCAAAAGGAGAGGCATAGCAAATGGAAGAATGCATCCTAGAATCACTTAAACTTTCAGAAGTTTGAGATATTAGGTTGGTGCAAGAGTAATTGCAATTTTTGCCATTATTTTTAATAGCAAAAGGATCAAATATATGGATATTTATACTAAAATATAAACCAGAGTTACTTCACCTAAGACTACTGTAAATGCTTTTCTCCCAGTAATCTTAATTTGGAAAAGCAAAGAGTAAAAATCAGCGATTTTTACCAACCTTCCAACAGGACTTATGACAGATACCTGGGACGTCTGGGAAGACACCAGATGACTGGGAAGATATTCTTACCTTATGGCTGGCGTGTCAGGTCCCGGGTTCCTTTGATGTGACATCCAGAGGAGCAGAGTGGTTTTGGTTATCCTGCTCAATACAACAAAACTCCAGAAGCCAAAGGGAAACTTCCCCTACACCCTCTGAAGGTTCACTGAAAATCAAATGGCCCATTAGTAGGAGAAAAGCCAAACAAAATTTATTATTGCTCACACGTGTGGATGGAGGTAACACAAATTGTGAAAACTCAAAGAAAGGGCCAGAAGGTTAACACCTGTATACCATCTTGAGGTTATAGAAAAAACATGGGCTTAGAGTGTGGCAAGAAGGCTATAGGAGGAAAAAAGAAAGGCATAGGGCAAAGGTGAGCTTGTTTTGTACATGAAACCTCACAGGTAGTAGCTCTCAGAAAAAGACAGATGGTAGTTAGTGGTTGAGTACATCTTTTCTAGATCTGGATAAGGGGGAGGGCCTCAGAGAAAGCCTGGGTATTTATTTCACTAACGTGGATTTTTCTCTACAGATGCAAATTTCCTCCAGGAAAGGCAGCTTTTCAGGGCTATTCCTGTCTGTAGGCCCTCTGAATAGCCCTCTTGAAATATATCACTGAAGTATATTCTGGAGTGAAATATTTTTGTTTTCCTTTATTGGCAAAAGAGAAAATGTATCAGTTGCAATATTCAAAGGAAACAAAAAATAGACTATGCTTATAATTAATAAAATTGTATTACGGTTTTTAATTTCCTATAAAATAGTATAGGTTGAGTTAGATTTAAATAAGTCTGGCACCCCTCTTCCTGCTTTTCTTTCTGTCCAAAACATTTCTTGCACCTTATGCCAAAATGTCCGGCACACACTATTATTGAGACACTCCCTAAGGCATTTATCTTTTCAAGAAGTTTTCATTATTGAAAGGCAAATACTTCTGAGCCAGATTCAGCTCAGTAATTGATTAGTTGCAGTCATCTGAGAGTAAAAAAGTGACCAGAAATCACATACAGGTGAGGGGACTGTGTAACCAAGGACATTTTAAGAGGGCATATGGGAAACAAATGCAAAGCTAAAGAGTCATAAAAAGCAATCACTGCTTATCAGCTATGTATCCATGTGCAGATGATTAATGTAATGATAAAATTCAAAACTGTATGCTTTTAAAAAGAAAGCATCTACTTCAGCCCACACTATAAAGGAACAGGAAGCAAACCACTCGTTTCCTGAGATGAGCAGCTCCCCCCACTAACCACAAGGTGGAGCTCTATTTGGGATTGCCGTGTTTAGATGCCATACTCAGAGCCCAAACAGTCAGCAACTTGCATTAGAATTCCCATTTATAAACCTTTTCCTTCCAGTCAAATCAGTTTTAAATAGTACTAGCTGCTGTTAAACAACTCTGCCCGAGTACAGACTTCTGTCCATTGAAAATCATTCATTAACGATGTTGCGTTTATATGGGCGAAATCAATGCTGAGTTTCAACATCGATAGCCATCGTTTTCTGTTGTGGACTGAAACAGGGGGTTTTATGTCCCCTCAAAATATATGCATTGAAGCCCTAACCCCCAATGTGATGCTACTAGGAGGTGAGGTCCTTGGGAGAAAATTAGTTTTAGATGAGTTCACAAGAATGGAACCCTTAGGATGGGATTAGTGCCCTTTTAAAAATAGGTCCTTTTGTATCCACCTACCAGGCTACAACTACAAGCAGACAGATCAGGATACAGGTGGCTGTCTGCAAGCCAGGCAGGGGTGCTC
Source organism: Saguinus oedipus (assembly GCA_031835075.1). Lineage (NCBI taxonomy): Eukaryota > Metazoa > Chordata > Mammalia > Primates > Cebidae > Saguinus > Saguinus oedipus. Next base: position 17,477,442 of record CM063185.1, read on the forward strand.
ACCAAGAACACTGCGTGTGTGTGTGTGTGCGTGTGTGCGTGTGTGTGTGTGTGCGTGTGTGTGTGTGCGTGTGTGTGTGCGCGTGTGTGTGCGTGTGTGTATGTGTGTGCGTGTGTGTGTGTATAGACTAGATATATATAGTAGACTATATACTATATATGACATACATGTAATATGTATTACATACTATATGTAATGTATATATAACATACATATGTAATACATACATATATAATATTTTGTTGTTTAGGCCACCCAGTATATGGTATTTTTTATAGTTCCCAGAGCTAAGACAGAAATTGGTACCTAGAAGTGGTGTCCTGCTGTAACAAACATCTAAAAAAAGTAGAAGTACCTTTGGAACTGAATAATGGATAGAGGCTAGATGAGTTTTGAGATGCACACCAGAACAATTCAAGATCACTGTTAAGGTACTGCTCAATGGAATTCTAGTGAGATCTCAGAAAGAAAAGAGGAGAGCAGATGAAAAAAAAAACCCTCCATCTTCTCAGAGAATACATAACTAATCATCGACAGAATGTTGGCAGAAATATTGATGGTAAAGGCCATTCTGATAAGGTTTCAGACAGAAATGAGGAACATGTTACTGAACAATTTTTTTAAAAGCAATACTTGTTATAAAGTGGCAGAAAATTATTCCGAACTGTGTTCTTCTTCTAGTGTTTTTTGAAAGGTTGAACTTGCAAGTGATGAAACTGGGTATTTATCTGATATTCTAAGCAAAGCGTTGAAGAACTGGTTTCATTCCTCCTGACTGCTCAGAGTATAATGCAAAAAATGAGAAGTGATGTCAAGACAGAATTGTTAAGCAAAAGGGAACCAGGACTTAAAGATTTGGAAAATTCCCAGCCCATCTATAATGCAAAAACAAAAACAAAAAAGAGAAAGCATGTTCAGAAGAAAATACTAAGTGTGTGTCTAACCAATCACTTACGGAGATTTGTGTAAGTGGGAACCACAGACCTAATCGGCTTTCTCAACAGAACCCAGAAAAGAGATGGGATTCTATCAGCAGAAACACTGCCGGCTGAGACTAAACATTCAGAAAGGACAGAATGAAGGAAGCTTGTGAATAAATGCTATTCCTCAAGAAAAGGAAGGAATCCTCTCTCCATAATGTGAGAATACAGCAAGAAAGTTGCTGTCTGGAAATCAGGAAAAGGGCCTTCCCCAAGATCCACATCAGTGGGCATCTTGATCTTGTCCTTCTCAGCCTCCAGAACTGTGAGAAGTAAATGTGGGTTGTTTAAGTCACCCAGCCTGTAGTGTTTTGTTGTAACAGCCCAAGCTGACTAAGACACTTCCTTCCTTGAGCTGAGCTTTCTGCTCTCATTATCCCTCCTCCCTCTTGCTTCTTTCCTTTTGTTTCCTGGATCGTGTCATTTCATTTCTGTGTCATGACAGGTAAAGCAAAATATCATACTATAGCAGATATGGAGATTTGCCACTCAGATCACTTCAAGAAAGGACTTCTTGCCCAGCAGTGGGGAGTACAGTCACCAGGAAGCCTCCTACTGTCAGCTTCTTCATAGTCTTAGGTGCAGAGAGCCACTTCACTCAAGTTCACAGAGCAGCCTGCATCGGGTGACTAAGCAGAATGACAAGGGATAGGAGAGAGTAGGGGTATGGAAACTGGGTCATTTCAACCCAATATAAGACCAGTATAACAGGCAATGCATGTTCTAGTGCTACCTGCAGAGGCTTCATTGGACTCGCACTGCATGTTAGCTTTTTCCTCTAGTTGATATTGCTTCCAACTCTTTTCCTCACACAGATACTGATCTTTAATAAACATCTTGAACCCCAGATGACAACTCAGTGTCTACTCTATCCTTCTGGAGAACACAGCCTGCAACTATGCAAAAATATATTGCTCGGATCATCTGATGATGACGGGCTATTAAATAATTTGGAACACTGAGCTCTCACTTCTGTAAAACTTCAGGTTTTTCTCACTGAATCACCATTTATTCATGTATTCAATAAATATTTGAGAACCTCTTACGAGCTAGGCACTGAGCTTGGTAGAAGATACATTTAAAATGTCTGGAATGCAGACTTGGCACTAGAGGTAAAACAGACATCTCGTAATCATGAAAATGAAAGCTCTACTCTAAGGGGCAGCAGAACAGAGCCAGAAGGAGCTTTCATGAAGCAACAATGACTCCTCTAGATTGCCTATCTCTGGGCTTCTCATTGTATGAGAAAAATAGCCACTTCTTGGGTTTTCTGTTACCTGCAATGGAACACAATCTCTAGCAGATGGAATCCCCCCACCTTGGTACTGAGTATGCCTGATGCAAATACCATTCCTTGGCAGTTTGTTAATTTATGGATTGAGTAAATGAATGAATGAATGAATGATGGTGCTTGCTTTTATTTTACTCCATGTTCCCTGGTCAAACCCACAAAGTCAGCCAATAATCAAGGTAGGAGAATAATTTGGCCTCTGGTAGCTCCCTCCTTGGCTCAAATCTGCTCATCCCATTCTTCCTTTTGCATTTTAAAAGCATGTTCATTTTATACCTTTTAGGGCATTACCACATCAAAATGAACAACAAAAAAAAGGACTTCTCTGGTAAGATCATTTTGACACTTTTATCTTCTATATTTTATATTCAAATTAAAAGAAAGTTTGACGCATGGGATATGAGGCTGTATAAACATATATTATTTAAATGCTTCCATTTCAGAGGAGCTGAGAGATAAATGGCATGTCTAAAATTACCCCTCCACCATCAACAAACTTCAAATTGCTATCTACTCTCAAAGGCAGAGAAAATTTAAAAGTGGTTTTTATGAAATTTCAGAAGTTACATATTCATTAATTTGTTATATTAACTTCTATGACTCCTGGATGCAGAATTTGTCTTCAGATCCATTTACTTGAAGGAAATTTTTCAATCTGTTTGATAGAGATACAAAACTGACCACAAGGATAAGACTGATTACCAAACAAATCCAGAGGAAAACATTCCACCAAAACTAAAACCACCAATGACGTGACATTAGATTCAGCTTATCTCCCTATCCATTTTCTTGTTGCCAATCATATTTTCTATTCATATTTTTTATTATACTCCTATTAAACAATCATTCACTCAACACCAATTATGTACAAGTACAATGCCAGGCAGTAGGAAGAAATAAGGCATGGTCCTGGGCCTAAAAAAGGAATTTACAGCCAGACAGATACAGCAGATACATAATAAAGCACTTAATAAAAGGCAATATGGCAAAAACAAGTAAATATAGGCTGCTTGGGGATCACAGGAGAGAGAAACTCAACCTACCATGGAGGAAGAGTTCAGGAAGCATCTCTCAGAGAAACAGCCTTTGAATTATCTTAAACAATGAACAGAAGTTATTTCTACCCACTGAAAATATTATTCAAATCCAACTGCTTCTCGGCATATGCACTGCTACCAGCCTAGTGCATCATTCATCTACCTGGATCACTGCAATGGCCTCCTAACAGGCTGGAAACCGTTGTGCCTACAGCAGCCACAGTGAGCTTCTTAAAAGGTGATCAGATGATGTCACCCCTCTAATGGCTTTCCTACATTCTTAAATGAAAGTCTGCACTATGTTTGTAAAACCCTACAGGATATGGTAGTTGGCTACCTGATGGGTCTTACTTCCTACTACTCTTCTCTTGGCTGACAGCAGTTCCATCTACATTGGCCCCCTTGACATTCCTCAAACACACAAAGAAGTTTGCCCAAGTGTTTGTATGTGCTGTTCTCTTTGCCTAGAAACATTCTAATGGCTTACTCACCTCATTTGGATCTCTGCAGAAAAGTCACCTCCTCAGCGAGGCGCTCCATGAGCATACCATCTAAAATAATACACTCCATCACTCTCCATCTCCTTACAATTCAATGGTTTCATTTTCCTTCCTAGCACTTATCACTGTCTCATATGTATTTGTCAATTGTCTGTTTTCCCTTCTAGAATGTAAGTTTTATGAGAGCAAGCCTTTATTTAGTTTACTATGTCCCAGCACATGGAGCAGTTCCTACACTTAGTAGGCCCTTGATAAATATCCACAGAAGAAATAAATATATCACACATCCATGTAACCTAGAAAAAAGAAGAAAGGAAAAGATAGTGTGTTCAGAAGTTATTTATATGGCAAGCCCAGGCTCTTTACTCCCGTCCTAATTGAGCTAAGTAATCTGTTCTAGCTAACAACATGAAGCCAAACGGAAAAGATCAGCTTCCAAGTGCTTGTGGAGAGTGGGTACTTGTTTATAAAGCTGTAAAAGTACCGTTATTGAAAATCAGAGTCATAATACTGAAGGCTTTTTTAAATCTTGCAAGTTCTCAGTGAACACAAGACCCAAGTTCATTTGGAAACACGTGTTCTGCAACCTCAGCTTAGTGTTACGCTCTGAAGATAGGATTTTCAGGTGGCCAAGGGTTCCTTGAAACTTCGTTGTCCATCCACATTGGAAAGTTATGTAAAAATTTCCCTCCACATAGAGGTAAGAGTTCTTAAAATGGCAACGCAAAGGCCCCCTGCATTCAGGAATTGGGGAGGAAGGGCTGTGCAGTATGTTTTAAATTTGAATTAGTTGCCTGCATTTATATATTCGATTTCACATCAAAATCCATCTCTTGAAAACGTGAAAGATCTACCTACCGACACATAGTAATAATAGTCAGCTGGAGCTGAGTTACAGCTGCTCCCTTCAGATAGGCCAAGTACGGTATCACCTAACATCATTTAGAGGCTCTTAAAAACTGAAGCTTTAAATGACATGATGTATAACTGTTGCTGAGCAATGTGCTCACTTCCTGATTAACATAGACACAAATACTATAACACCAGTTTTTTTTTTTTAAAGGCTTTATTGTGAAGTTGGCTGGCAAGGAGACAGGAGACAGTACTAGAGGTAAACCAGACGTCTGGAGTCTGGGGCTAGTTTTCTGGGTTAGAGAGAGTAGGCTGGTATGTAGAAGTGCTGGCGGGTAGGTTTTGATTGGAAGAAATTTAAACAAGACCATATACGGTAAAGTATGGTAAGGGATCCCATGGTAGGTGTCAGGACACCTACCATTCCTGAGCTTGTACCCCTTCACTTTTGAAAGTGTTCTGGCCTTCAGTTCTGACCAAGTCTTGATACATTTGTTCCATGAGGGGAGTGAAACTTCAGTGCCAGATTTTGAAGCTGAAATCTTTTCTGTGCATACTTCCACTGTATGACTTGCAATTTCTTTACTCTGTGCCTGTAAAATTATTTAACATCCTGTTATCAACAGAGTCGAGCCAGTTAAAACTGTTTCAGTAGTTACATAAGAAGACCAATTTTATAATAGGCTAATTGACATAAACAAGAGTTAAGTTCCTATGGCATATTTCTGGTCACAAAAACATCATCAAACATCTAAATAAAGGTGAAAATACTTATATTAAACATTGAAATAAATATGAACTATACATACAAATCAGAAAAAGTAACAAAAATAAGTAAGGTAACTATTTACCCAGTCATTCCAGTTGAGGGTCATGGGTGACCATAGCCCAGTCTAGCAGCTGGGTCACGAGGTGGGAACCCCTGGCAGCAGGTCTCACTAACACAGGCCTCCATTACAACTGTCCCAGCACTGACTGAGTAGCTAGATTAAACATTATAAGCTAATTGCACCCGTGTCCTTACACAAAGGCTGGAATGTAACAAAAGCCCACCAAGAGTTTTGCCTAGGCCTTTCCAGGGTCTTAAAGCATGACAAAATAATGAAGGAATTAACAGGACCCATTTAGGATTAAACAAGTTTTATTGGGAGGTCTGAACCAACTCCCCAGGCCTCCATAAGCAAGTTTATTGCAGGTCTAAAGGAACTCCCCAAACCTCCATGATTTACCAGGAGACCAGAGAAGGGTAATCACCCCCGCACCTGGACCCATTTTGATTAAGTAAATTTACTAAGGCTTCAGAAGAAAGTCTCAGGACTCAGACCCTAGTTATAGATTAAAAGAAGTTAATCATTTATGTCTTTAGATGAACGCACACTTAGACGTAGACATGTAGCTTAGAAGATATATAAGCTCTGGAAAACTTTGTAATTTTGAATTGTTCTGGAAATCATTTCCAGGTCTTCTCCCTGTAACCGGTTACATAAATAAAAACAGTCTTCCTCCCCAGTTCATCTGAATCTCATTATTGGGCTACAAGAAACAGCAGCGTGACCCTCAGTTTGGTCCAAGAACAAACCCTCCCTGGACAGGACAGCATTCCATCGCAGGACGCATTCCCACACACATCCACACTCACTCAAACGGGGACAATTCAGATATGCCAGTGAACCTAACATCTTTGGGATGTGGGAGTAAACCAGGGTATCTGGAGAAAATCCATGCAGACTTGAGGAGAACACGAAATCATGAAGATAGTGGCCCCAGCCCAGAATCCATTTTTTTTTCTCATCGGCATTTTAATAAAATGGTACTGAAGAAAACAATGTTATTCCAGGATAACAATATTATTCCAGAGTAATGCTGTACTCTGAAGCACACCTCAGTGCTTGCCACAGTCTTTATTAACTCACGTGTGTTCTCTCATTTATTTCACCTGTCTAGTCCCTGCAGGCATTTAAGTTTTTAATCACCAGCCTTAAACTTGATGGGTTAACTGTCCCAGAGACAGGCAGATCGTGAAAGAAGCAAAAGCACTCATATAATAGCCACGAGGAAACACCAACTTTAAAATAACACAAGCCACTGTAGAAACGTAGAATGGGGTCTCAGAAACCATCCAGTTTTCCTCATTATGATAAATGAGGAAACAGAGGCCCAGAGGAGTCAAACTTTGAGCAGATCTTGATGCCCAAGAAGATCCTCTGTCTCTCCCACTGAGCACCTACCAGAACATATATTTGTGATTTAGGAAAACATCGCATTGTAAACCTGTTTACAATGTTCGGGAATGTTTTGGAAACATTTTTTAAAGCCTAATTGCTAGGAAAAGGCAGTATTTCTAACCACTTAAGTTCAACTGGGAAAAAAAAAATTCTAGAATAAAGTTCTCATGAGGCCAAGACAAGATGTGAAGAACTGAAGTTGCCTAGATCAAGCGTCAGAAAATTGTTTCAGTAAAGGGCCAGGATAGCCAGTATCTTAAGCTTTGTGGGCAATATGGTCTCATGGCAACCACTCAACTTTGTGGCCGTAGCACGCAGCGTCCATGGATAAATAAGTAAATCGGTGCTACTCTGTTCCAAAAAAAACTTTATGTACACTGAAAATTGAATTGCATATAATTTTCATGGTCGGCCGGGCGCGGTGGCTCACGCCTGTAATACCAGCACTTTGAGGGGCTGAGGCGGGTAGATCACGAGGTTAAGAGATCAAGACCATCCTGGTCAACAAGGTGAAACTCCGTCTCTACTAAAAATACAAAAATTAGCTGGGCATGGTGGTGCGAGCGTGTAGTCCCAGCTACTCGGGAGGCTGAGGCAGGAGAATTGCTTGAACCCAGGAGGCGGAGGTTGCGATGAGCCGAGATCCTGCCATTGCACTCCAGTCTGGGTAACGAGCGAAACTCCGTCTCAAAAAAAAAAAATTCATGATCATGAAATCTCTTATTTTTTTTCATTGAACCACTTAAAATCTAAAATGTATTTCCAGCTCATAGATCATACCAAAACTGAGTGTGGACAGGATTTTGCCCTTGGGCCATAGTTTGCTGATCTCCGGCCCAGATCACAAGGGTAGATAAGAGGAGCAGCCAAACCTACTTGTCCTGGGATCCCAGGGTATTGTTCAGTCTGAATGCAAGATTTCTCCTCCTAACCAGAGCAGCCTGGTGTTTTCTATGGTATTTCAATTGTCTTACAGTTTGTCAAGTTTATAGCATTTGCTCATCTTCTTGGCTGATCTTCACAATTATCCTGTGAGGTACATAGGGCAGGTATATGTGTTATGTTTCAAATGTGCTCATTACCTGTACAGATTATAATGGCAATAATAAATGAGAAATTCGCTGGAAACATCACCACTTCAAGAAACAATATTTGACATCTTTCTTTATATTCCCACATGACTTTTTCATATTTATGCAGAATTCTACTGAATTGGCATCATAATAGGAATATAATTGTATATTCCAGTTTTTCGCATAAATTGATCCATGTATTATACTTTACTACTAAACAGACCTCATGGTAAATATTTAAGATGCTGTGTGATATATCATTATTTACTTAATCTTTTCTCATTTGTTTGACATTTAAGAAGTTTCCAGTTGTTTACTATAAATACTGCAATGAATGTCTTTTTTACTTTACTTTTCTATGAGTATTTCCTAACAATATTCCCAGAAGTGAGATTACCAGATAAAAGGAGAGTAATACTTTTTGACTCTTAATATGCTTTGGAAACTTCTTTCAAAAAAATTACATGAAAGCCACTGGTAATGGGCTTGATAGAAGGAGAAAGATCTCCTATTCTATGGCACTATAGGTTGACTCGCATTAACAATAACATTGCATATTTTCAAATAGCTAAAAGAATGGATTTTGAATGTTCTCAACATAAAAAAAACTTTTTAATGTTTGAGGTGATAATTATGCTAGTTACCCTGATTTTATTGCTATACCTGGTATGTATAAAAACTCACTATCTACCCTATACATATGTCCAATTATTGTGTGTCAAATAAATAAAAATTGAAAAAAGGGAAAATAATGTATGCTGTCATTGGAGAAAATTTGGAATATGCAGAAAAAATACACAGGGGAAAACAAAATATTTTGTTTATAAAAAGCCACCAGAATTAGCCAGATACAGTGGCATATGCCTGTAATCCCAGCTACTCTGGAGGCTGAGGCAGGAGAATCGCCTGAACCCAGGAGGCGGAGGTTGTGGTGAGCAGAGTTCACGCCATTGCACTCCAGCCTGGGTAACAGAGCAAGACGCCATCTCACAAAAGAAAGAAAAGAAAAAAGCCACCAGTAACATATGGACATACTAGAAAAGAGTTTTCATTAGCTCGGGGTTAAAAGACTCGGTCATGGAGGAGCCCAACTCTGTCATTGACTCTTGTGTTACTTTCAGAGTGTTACTTCCACTTTAAGCTTCAATTTCCTCATCTGTCAAAGGACAACAATATATGTTTTATGTTAGGATTAAAAGAGATGATCTATGTAACAGTGACCTATAATAAACAACTTCCAATTCCTAGTGAAGGTTATATCATGATGATGATAATGGTGATGATAGTGGTGATAATGAAGGCAGTGATAATGGTGATGATGAGCTTCAGTTTATTCATGAAGAACCGGGATTCAGATTACTTAAGTGTCTTGCCTAATGTCACACAGTCAGCTGAATAGCATTTGGATTCTAGTTCATGTCTTTTGTTGTTTATCTTTGACCATAGCCAAGGATCTTGTGGAACATTTAACACATAAATAGCTTAGATTTCTTGCTCATTCTCAAAAACATTTTGTTTTCAGACTGACGTCAGTCTTAGATATCAGCCAATCTGTTCCTTCTGTATCTGAGGAACCAGTGGTCCAGCTCTAACCTTGCTACACAAAGCCAGACATGAATTTTTTTCTTTGCATTTTAAAAATTAAGCAAGTATTAGATGAGCACTATACAGCATAATCTTTGTGCCTTCCAGCACTCGCATCAACCTAGTCACCAAGCTTCCACAACAGCCTTTTATTTCTAACAGTATTTACTTTGCTATTTAAAGTAGATGTTGACAGGTTTTAACATTGAGTTCATTTATATTCATAACCTTTTATACAAACTCCAATATTTCAAGGTTAATGAAATCAGCACTTCCAAAACTGAGAACTAATATCCAAGAAGAATTCATATATGTTAAAAATATTACTTTCCAGTGTAAGTTAGTTCAACCATTATGGAAGACAGTGTGGCAATTCCTCAAGGACCTAGAAATAGAAATTCCATTTGACCCAGCAATCCCATTACTGGATATATATAAATTGCTCTATTATAAAGATACATGCACACATATGTTCGTTGCAGCACTGTTTACAATAGCAAAGACATGGAACCAACCCAATCGCCCATCGATGATAGACTGGACAGGGAAAATATGGCACATATACACATGGAATACTATGCAGCCATGAAAAATGAGTTCATGTCCTTTGTAGAAATATGGATGAATCTAGAAACCATCATTCCAAGTAAACTGACACAAGAACAGAAAACCAAACACAGCATGTTTTCACTCATAGGTGGGTGATGAACAGTGAGAACACTTGGGCACAGGGAAGAGAACAACACTCACTGGACTAGGTGGGGGAGTAGAAGGGAGGGGAGGAGAGGGACAGCGGTGATGTGGGGGAGGATGGGAAGGGATAACATCAGGAAAAATGCCTGAAGTAGGTGACGGAGTGGGAGGGGTGGGGAGATGGAGACAGCAAACCACCATGGCATATATGTACCTACACAGCAATCCTGCAGGATGCAGGATGTGAATATGTACCCCAGAGCCCAAAGTACAATATATATAAATATATATTTATATATATTTTCTTCTTTTGGTTTCTTCTTGTTCAGCAACAATATTCACAAGAAAAGTGGAAATTATGGTCAGTAACAATATGAGAATTTAATTGAAAATTAACATGGAAATTTTCATGTGAGAAATCTGTAATCTGTATGCTATAATCTTATTCTGAATGAAACACAAAGATATCATCTACAAACTTTCTTGGCAGCTTTTGCCAGTACTAACTTGCTTCTCCCAAGATGGTTTTTTGCTTGTCTACTTATTGAAGCAGTTGTGTTCTGGGTGTTAGTTGCACGGTAATAGCTTTGATTTAAACTATGTGAAGAAAATCTGGTTCTAAGAATTAATGACACTAGTGTTTATAGATGGGTGGCATTTGAGAATCGAGAGCATGTGTCAGCAAACTTTTTTAAACAGCTAGATAGGAAAGATTGCAGGCTTTGCAGACAAAAAGGTCTCCGTTGCAATTACTTAAGTCTGCTGTTATAACACAAAAAACAGCAATAGACAATGTGTAAATGAATGGGCATAGTTGTGTTCCAATAAAACTATTCTTTTGTTTAGGAAGAGTCTCACTTTGTTACCCAGGCTTATGGAGTGCAGTGGCACAATCATGGCTCACTGCAGCCTCAACCTCCCAGGCTTAAGTGATCCTCTTGTCTCAGCCTCTGGAGTAGCTGGGACTACTGGCGTGTACCACCATGACTGGCTAATTTTTAAATTTTTGTATAGATGGGATCTCCCCATGTTGTTCAGGCTAGTGTCAAACTCCTGGCCCCAAGTGATCCTCCTTCCACCTCAGCCTTCCGAAGTGTTAGGATTACAAGCCACCATGCCTGGCTAAAACTTCACTTTAAAAAGCAGGTATTATGCCTGCGAGATATAGTGTGCTGACCTCTGGTCTAGCAACTGATAGAGCTTCTCCTAGATGTCAGTGGCACTGGTCATATCTTAATATTTGGTGGTGCTTAAAACAATTTAATGGCACATATGTTTCCTGATTTTGCTGTTTTCCGGCACCTTGCAACCAAAACATGGTAGAGGCTTCTTAAGACTGGGTGAGTTATGATTCTAGACTTTGATACCACGTAAGTTTTTATGCTTGGTGATCCTCATCAGCTTGAGTACTTGTGGCTTTTACAGTTCTAGAAGGTGGTAGTTTATGGCATTAAAGATAATCTGCCAATCTTAAAATCATAGTCCTTAGCCCATAGTAAACGCTCAGAGAATGTTTGTTGAGTTAAATGATCCCTACCTGAGTCCTGAAAGGTACTAAAAATTATATCTCTAGTATTTTCTTATTTCTCCACTCCATATTGTTTATTCAGTAACTGGCAAGTTAATTTGGAAAAAAAAAAATGAGAGAATTTGACCATGTGGTTTGGATATTCATGAACTCATACTTTGAGGACTAGTTAAGGATCCTGGGATACATAGAATTCATTAAGAATATATAAGGTAGAGAGCCACCTCTAACTAGTCATGTTAAATGTCATATCTGGGTGTCTAGTTCAACTGCTTTATAAATAGCTCTTATTGAAGCTTGGTATATTTTCCAAAAGTGCTATAGAAAAATTCCTCCATGCCTCCCAAAAACAGAATGCTATTATACTGATATCCTACTGGTCTCATTCTTAGATAAATTCCTCCATACCTCCCAAAAACAGAATGCTATTATACTGATATCCTACTGGTCTCATTCTTAGATAAATAAATATAGAATTGTATCCCTCTTCTGCACCATTTCGAGAATGTGCTACACAAAATGGGTTTACAAAACTCCAATTTTACGAGTAAAAGTATAAAATAATGACAGTGAAATAAGGTCTACAGTTGACTTGAGAATGTTGTTAGAAATAGACTATTACTTTGAAAACATACACACACAAATTCATTTATCCTTAATGGATTTCTTTTTTTAAGTAAAATAGCTAAGACAAGGTGGAAACATTTCTATAGAAGAGGGAATTTGCAAGCTCCACTGAAAAGACATATTAACTAACCAAGGTTTTGGCACCATCATGTGGCCATTTAGATTTGTTTTATTTTATTTTTTCCAGATTTGTTGAAGTATGATTTACAAATAAATATTGTATATATTTAAGGTATACATTGTGATGTTTTGATATATGTTTACAATGATTACCATAATCAATGTAATTAACATATCCATTACTTCACATAGTAACCATTTTATGTTATGTGTGTGCATGGAGAGAACACTTAAGATCTACTCTCTAAACGAATTTTAAGTCTGCGATACATAATCATTAACCATACTGTACTTTAGATCTCCAGAACTCATTCATCTTACAACTGAAATTTTATACCCTTTGACTAATATCTCCCCATTTTTCCTACACTCTCTATATCTATGTTTTACATATAAGTGAGATCACGTAGTATTTATCTTTCTGTTCCTGCCCTATTTCACGTAGCAAAATATCCTCTGGGTTCATTTATGTTATCACAAATGGCAGGATTTTCTTCTTCTTTAAGGCTAAGTAACATTCATGTGTATGTGTGTGCATGTGTGTCACGTTTCCTTTACACATCCATTCATCAATGGACACTTACATTGGCTTCCATATCTTGAATAAATGAATAAATGTTGCATGAATGTGGGAGTTCAGATATCTGTTTGAGAGAGTAATTTTATTTTCTTTGGATATATACCCAGCAGTGGGATTGATGGATTGTATGTAGTTCTATTTTTAATTTTGGAGGCACATCCACACCATTTTCTACAATGGCTGTACCTCCAACAGTGTACAAAAGTTCCCTTTTCTTCACAGCCCTGACAACACTGGTTACCTTTCCACTTGTTGATAATAATCATCCCAACAACTCTGAGGTTATATCTCACTGTGGTGTTGATTTGCATTCCTCTGATGATTAGAGATGTGTATCTTTTTATATACCTGTTAGCCATTTATATGTCTTCTGTGAGAAAATGTCTGTTCAGTTTCTTTGCCAATGTTTTATTTAGGTTTTTCGTGTTTTGCTATTGCAACTCTTATATTTTAGATAATAATCCATTATAGGATATATGGTTTGCAAATAATTTTGCCCATTCCATAAGTTGTCTTTTCATTTTGTTTCTTTCTTTTACCATGCAGAAGATTTTTAGTTTGATGTGGTCCATGTGGTGCCTATACTTTTGGCAAAAAAAAAAAAAAATCATTACCAAGGCTAACGTCAAGGAGCTTTTTCTCTATGTCTTCTTCTGGTAGTTTTACAGTTTCAGGTCTTATGTTTAAGTCTTTAATCCATTTTGAATAGATTTTTGTGCATTGCATAAGATAAGAGCCCAATTTCATTCCTTTGCATGTGGATATTCAGTTTTTCTAACACTATTTATCGAAGAGAATATTCATTCATCATCGTGTATTCCTGGCACCTTTGGTGAAGTTTAGTTGACTATACATGTGTGAGTTTATTTCTGGGCCCTCTAAGCTTTCCATTGGTCTGTGTATCTATTTTATGGCAATATCATATTGCTATAGTTACTGTAATCATTGTAATATCATTTGAAATCAGAAAGTATGATGCCTCCAGCTTTATTCTTCTTTCTCAAGCTTGCTTTAGCTATTTGGTGTCTTTTGTGATCCTATATGAATTTAAGCATTTTTTTTCTACCTCTGTTAAAGAATGCCATTGGCATTTTTATAGGGATTGCACTGAATCTATAAATTATTTTGGGCAATATGGACATATTGACAATATTAACTTTTCTGATCCATGAACATGGGATATCTCCTCATTCATTTTTGGCTTCTTCAATTACTTCTGTAAATATTTTATAGATTGAGGATACAGATCTTTCACTTCCTTGGTTAATTTCATTCCTAAGAAATACTTAGGAATATGTTATGATATTATGCTATGATAAATGAAATTGTTTTCTAGATTCTCTTTTTGGATAGTTTGTTATTAGTGTATAGAAACACAATTGAATTTTGTATGTTTGTTGTGTATCCTGCAGCTTAACTAAATTTGTTTATCAGTTCTAACAGTTTTTTGGCAGATTCTTTATGGTTTTCTATGTCAGATTATGTCATCTTCAAACAAAGGCAATTTAACTTCTTCCTTTCAAATTTGTATTACTTTTCTTTCTTTTCCTTGTCAAACCACCCTGGCTAGAACTTCCAGTACTATGATAAATAAAAGTGGAGAGAGTGGGCATCCTTGTCTTATTTCTGATCTTAGAAGAAAAGCTTTCAATTTTTGAACATTCAGTATAATGTTAGCTGTGGGGTTTTTTTTTTAATATTTGGTCTCTATTGTGATGAGGTAAGTTTCTTCTATGTCTATTTTATTGAGAGACTTTTTAATAGTGAATGAATGTTAAATTTTGTCCAAAGTTCTTTTCTACATTGACTGAGACGATCATAAGATTTTTATCCTTTATTCTGTTAACGTGGTATACTACACTGATTGGTTTGTGTATATTCAACTATCCTTTCATCCCAGGAATAAATCCCACCTGATCATGGTCCACGATCCTTTTAATGTGCTGTTGTTTTCAGTTTGCTAGTTTTCAGTTTGAAGATTTTGGTGTCTGTGTTCATGAGAGATATTAGCTTGCAGTTTTCTTGTGGTGTCTTTGTCTGATTTTGGTATCAGGATAATGCTGACATCATGATAAATTTAGAAGCATTTCCTCTTTTTCTATTATTTGGAAGGGTTTAGAATGGATTCACTCTAATTATTTGAATATTTGGTAGAAATCACTTGTGAAGCCATCTGGTCCTGGGCTTTTATTTTATGGAAGGTTTTTGATTACCAATTCAATCTCTGTATTTGTTACTGGTCTGTTCAGACTTTCCATTTCTTCTTTATTCATTTGTTTATTTAAAATTTGTTTGTTTGTTTGTTTGTTTTTGAGACGGAGTCTCACTCTGTTACCCAGGCTGAAGTGCAATGGTGTGGTCTCAGCTCACTGCAACCTCTGCCTCCCAGGTTCAAGCTATTCTCGTGCCTCAGCCTCTCCAGTAGCTGGGACTACAGGCGAGTGCCACCACACCTGGCTAATTTTTGTATTTTTAGTAGAGATGGGGTTTCACTATGTTGGCCAGACTGGTGTTGAACTCCTGACCTTGGGATCCACCCGCCTTGGCCTCCAAAACTGCTGTGATTACAGGCGTGAGCCACTGCATCCAGCCTCTTATTTTTTAATAAAGACATTGATAAACTTCCCTCTTGGTATATCTCATAATTTTTGGTATATTGTGTTTTCATTTTTCTGGAATTTAAAAAAAAAATACTTTTATTTTCTTCTTTGACTCAATGGTTGCTCATGAGTATATTATTTAATTTCCAAATATTTATGAATTTTTTCATTTTCTTAGTGTTATGAATTTGTAGTTTCATTCCATTGTAGTCAGAAAAGCTACTTGGTATGATTTCAATTTCTTTAATTTGTGAAGACTTACTTTGTAATCTAACATGTGATCTATCATGGAGAATGTTCCTTGTGTGCTTGAGAAGAATGTGTATATGTATGCTGTTGAGTAGAAAGTTCTATATGTTTGTCAAGTCTATTTGGTCTATAGTATTACTTAAGTCAGCAGTTTCTTTATTGATTCTGTCTGGTGTTCTATCCATATACTGAGAGATATATATATTGAAGTCTTCTACTATTATTGTATTGATGTGAATTTCTGCCTTCAGATCTACCAATATTTGCATTTTGTATTTAGGTGCTCTAATATTAAATGCATGTGTATTTACAATATTTAGTTCTCCTGTGGAATTGGCTCTTTTATCATTATATAATGACCTTATTGGTGACAGCTTTTGAGTTAAAGTCTATGTTGTCTGATATAAGTGTAAGCACTTCTGCTTTTTTTGGTTACCATTTGTATGGAATATCTTTTCTACTCCTTAACTTTCAGCCTGTGTCTGTCCTTAAAGCTAAAGTGAGTCACTTATAGAAAGCATATTACTAGATCTTGTTTCTTTATCCATTGGGCCACTTTATGTCTTTTGATTGGGGAATTTAATTCGTTTACCTTTAAGATAATTATTGACAGATGAGGACTTACTATGGATATTTAATTATTTCTGCCACCTTTGCTATTGTGTTGTTCCTGCCTTCCTCTCTTATTGTCTCTTTTTGTTATTTGATGACTATCTGTAGTGATTCTTTGATTTTTGTCTCTTTATTTTAAATATATACATATATCAGGGTTTTTTGTGGCTACCATGAGACTTGTATAAAGTATCTTGTAATTATGAATTTTTATCTTAAATTGGTAATTTAATTTGAACTGCATACAAAAGCTTTACATTTTTATACCACACCCTTGGTGTTCTTAAAGTCAGTATGCTTCTTTATATAGTGTTTACCCATTAGCAAATTTGTGTGGCCATAGTTAAAACTAAAAGTTTTGTTTTGTAACTTTTAAGTTTGTGTTAAAAAGTAATTTATGTTCCAGCATTAAATTGTTGCATTGTTCTATATTTGTGTATATATTAACCTTTACTAGTGACATTTATGCTTTCACATTGCTCCTTAGTATATTTTTATTTCAATTTGAAGAATCCCCTTAGCATTTCTTGTAGGGCAGTTCTGATGGTGATGAACTCCTTCTGTTTTTCTTTGTCTGTAAAAGACTTTCCCTCTTTTTCATTTTGAAAAAAATAATTTTGCTGGGTATAGTACTCTTGATTGGCAGGATTTTTTTTTTCTTTCAGTGCTTTCAATATATATCTATCCCACTCTCTCCTGGCCTGCAAGGCTTATGTTGAGAAATCTGCTGATAGTTGTATAGAAGTTCACATTTACATCTATAAAACCTCTTCTTATTTTCACAGACTGCTTTCAGCAGGTAAAGACCTTCTCTTGCTTCATTCTCAGACTGATGAGACTGCCTCTTGGATCACAGTCAAGTGGGGCTAGAAGTGGGTCACATGCTATGGCCTGGCCTGCAGTTGGTTCCTGCCATGTCCTTTTTCTCTTGCTCCTTTTAAAATTCTCTATTTTTGACTTATGACAATTTATAAACTGATGTGTTTCAGCATAGGCCTTTTTATGTTCAACCTATATGGAATTTATAATTTCTTAAATCTGGATGTTTATTTTCTTCCCCAGATTTGGGGAGTTTTCAGTCATTTATTCTTTAAATAAGTGTTTTGCTCCTTTTTCTTGCACTTTTCCTTTTGAGGCTTACATAACATACAAGCAGACTAGCTTAAAGCTGCCTCATAAATTCTGTAGTCTTTCTCATTCTTTTTCATTTCTTTTTTTTTCTGTTTTCTACTGTGACTGGATAATTTCAAATGACCTGCCTCTGGGCCCACAGATTATTTCTTCTGCTTGAGCTAATCTGCTGTTGAGGCTCTATGTTGCATGTTTTATTTCATTTGTTGTATTCTTCAGCTCCAGAATTTCTTTCATTCTTTTTTGTGATTTTTATGTCTTTGTTAAACGTCTCATTTTGTTCATGTACTGTTTTCCTGAGATATTGATTTAGCTGTCTATTGAGCTCGTAGTTCACTGTGCTTCTGTAACAATTATTTTCAATTTTTTCTCAAGAAATTCATAGATCTATACTTTTTCATACTTGGTTACTGAAGCTTTATTAATTTCCTTCAGTGATGTCATGTCTGCCTGGCTCTTCGTGATTCACATAGCTTTGTATTGGTATCTGATCACTTGAAGGAGCAAATATGTCTTCCTGTTTTCACAGACTACTTTCAGCAGGTAAAGACCTTCTCCTGCCTCATTCTCAGACTGATAGAGCTGCCTTTTGGGTCACAGTCAAGTGGAGCTAGAACTAGGTCACATGGCTGTGGCCTGGTCTACAGTTAGTTCCACCACTGGCAGTCCCGTTACCAGGGGTGTAGATAAGCATGGTTCCTGCCAGATCCCCAGATGGATGGAACCACCTCCAGAACCACAGTTGAACAGGGCTAGAGCCTGATCATGGGGCTGCTTCTGTTTCTGCAGTTGAGTCCGCAGAGAGTGGGTCTGCCATCAGAGAATATTTGCTAAGCATATGGCTCCAACAGTTCACCTGGTCTTTGACAGAACATTCTTCTATCAGGGCCCTGGTTAGGTCTCTAAGCAGGAAGGACTTCCCTTAGTACCAATGTAGAGCAGTGCTGGAGTC
Source organism: Saguinus oedipus (assembly GCA_031835075.1). Classification (NCBI taxonomy): domain Eukaryota; kingdom Metazoa; phylum Chordata; class Mammalia; order Primates; family Cebidae; genus Saguinus; species Saguinus oedipus. The sequence continues at coordinate 17,496,076 of CM063185.1, forward strand.
AGCTCACAGGACTGCAGCAAGGTTCACAGTCAGGCTCACGGTCAGTGGGGCTACCATGAGGGGTATATATGCCACCAATTCTGTGAGCAGGCAAGATTATTCTGGGACAATGACAGAAGGAGCTGGTACTGAGTCTCAGGGCTGCTTCAGGGTCATTAGCCAGGACTGACTTAGGGTCCACAGCAGGGACTGAGGCAGCAGGACTACTCCCAGGGATGTGGACAGACATTAATTGGTCTTTGACTGGGCAGGACTGAGAGGAGGGCAGGAGCCCTGGGTCACACGGACTCTCTAAGAGACATAGAAAGTATTGAGGTTGGTAGATCTATAACCTGGGGCATGGACAATGTGTGTTTCACAAGATCCCTCTGAAGGCAGCACTGACTCCAGACTGGGGGTAGAGCAGGGTTGAAGCCAAGTCACAGGGCCATTTGAGGATGCACAGTCAGGTCTGTGGCCAGTAGTCCTGTTACTAGAGGCACAGATTGGTGTGGATCCTCCCAGGTCTCTTGTTGGATAGGGATAGTTGCAAAATTGCATCCAAGCAGGGCTAGAGCCACATCCACAGAGGGAGGGGGCTGCTTTGGGTCTGTAGCTAGAACTCTGCTCAGTGAGTCTGTCCCTGGAACATGTGCTTACCTTCTCAGAGTGGCTCTCCTCTGTCTTCAGCTTCACCAGAGTTTTGTGACCTCTTTTCTAGATCCCAAAGCTCCCACAAAGGCACTTTTGTTCATGCACAGCTACCAGACCATTGTTTGTGTCAGAGAACATGAGCTGGAGACTCCTTATTCTGCATCTGCTGGCAACTGCAGCCATTTAGATTTGGCCATTAGAATCCAAAAGTTCTGCATAGCCAACATATTCCCACAACTCCACACAAGTCAGAACCCATATCTGGAAATAAAGGTGGCATTCTTCAAAATAATATTTCAATAAAACCTGTTCTCTGTCTTTTAAGGGACAATTACTATAATCAAATTATTATCTGACTTACAAAGTTATTTTGCCTATATTAAATCCAGTTATTGTCAAGGCTCCTGGAATTTACTGGCTAAATATCTTCTGATAACTTCTCCTATCTTTCCCTACTGCCAGCACCCTAGTTCAAGTGCCTATGTTTGTTTCTCAGCAAATCTGTCTCTTAACCTCCTAAACTAATTTCCCTAAATAAAATAAACTCTTTATTCCCTCCAGTTCATTTTCTACTCCACTGCCACAGTGTTAATGCAAAAGTAATCTTGTCACTCCTAAACTCCAATTAAAACCCTTTAGTAATACCTCACTTCTCCTAAGGAAAGTTTCCCAATCCTAGCATGGCACGTAGCACACAGTCACATAGCACTGTCCAGAACAGTAGCCTCTACTGTACAAGCCTCCTGTGATTACTGAGCACTTGAAATGTGGCTTATCCAAATGAAGATGTTCCGGGAATGTAAACGCATCACAGACTTTGAAGACTGAAGATATAAAAATTAATGTAAATTATCTCATTAACAATTTTGTAGAGATTACATGTACCAAATCATGTAGACTCTCACAGGCTGTGCTAAAGGCTTTTGCTGGGTGTGTCGGAAAACTACCAGAGACCATAAATACCATACTTATGCAGACTCAGACATTTTTTCAAATTCTCATTCTCGCCAAGTTTTTAAAAAAAATGTGAAAACAAGAAAAGAAAATTTTATCTCCAGCCAAAGCCCTTCCCTGACTCTTTATCACACACACATGTACACACGTGTAGATATACACCTATGTGTGTGTGTTTATACACACAGACATGTACACACACATATGTATTAAATCACTTTAATCACTTACTTGATATCTTCCCTTGGTTGTCTAAAAGCTCCTTCCAACTTCACATATCCACAATTAATTATTGATATGCTACCCCTCATGACCTGTTTCTCATTCAGGATTCCTTTACTTACTAAATTGTGTTTATGTAAAATCATTCAGCACCTAAATAAAAATGGCTTTTAGTTTCAGCTCTGCTGTATAGAAAGCGTAGAAGTCGTTACTCCCATCTTACAATAACAAAAAGCTGAACTGAAAATCCATGACTTTAGTTGGACCTATTAGAGACTTAGGTAGCAGGGCAAGTAACTGCCCCGAAATCTAGAGAGACAAGTACACCCAGAGACTCATAGCCAAGATCTGCTTATCTGGAGCAGAAGCTGCTGGAGGCATAAACATGTAGCCATAGGTTCCACATGGTGGCTATAGTTAGATTGAGAATTTCATTTGTCAGCAGCACCTGGCAGATGTGGAAGGCTTTTTTAAGAAATGAAACCCAGAAGTAAAACATTTTACACAAGCCATGAAAAAAAAAAAAGCGTGACTACATAAAAATGAATAACATCTGTGTAACAAAAGAAAAGAAAATGTTGAAAGATAAAAAGAGGCCAGGCGGTGGCTCATACCTGTAATCCCAGCACTTTCGGAGGATGAAGTAGGTAGATCACAAGGTTAAAAGATTGAAATCATCCTGGCTAACATGGTGAAACCCCAACCCTACTAAAAATACAAAAAAATAGCCAGGCATAGTGGCAGGCGCCTGTAGTCCCAGCTATTCAGGAGGCTGAGGCAGGAGAATCACTTGAACCCGGGAGGTGGAGGTTGCAGTGAGCCGAGATCGTACCACTGCACTTCAGCCTGGCACAGAGCGAGACTCCATCTAAAAAAAAAAAAAAAAAGATAACAAGAAAACTGGAAGGAAATGGCTGCAATATGGGTAACCTAAGGTCAACATACATAATATTAGGTTGGTGCAAAAGTGATTGCGGTTTTTGCCATTACTTTTAATTATTTTTAATGGCAAAACTGCAACCAATTTTCCACCAGCCTAAGACATAAATAGCGCCTACAAATAATCTTTTAAAAGGCAGCTCAGTATATTGAAGGGTAAGCAGACACTTTGAAAAATATATATTTTAGAAGGATTCTAATAGATTGAGAAAAAAGTTTTTAAAAGAGAACACTCAGTGTTCAGCTGGATGTGGAGAAAAAGGCATTCTAAAACAGCATTAGAAGGAATGTATATTAGTAAATCTTTCTTGGAAGGCAGTTTGTTTGAGCCAGGAATTCCACTCCTAGAAAGGTATTAAATACTAGCATGGACATAAGAAATACAAATAAGAGCAAGTTCTTTTAACGTTGTTTCTAACATGGAAAAATTGGAAACGACCTAATATTCACTACTAAGAACTGATATAGGTAGGACATATTTATTCAATAAGATTCTGTGGAACTGATAAAAGAATGGTTGTAATTCATCTATTGCCATGAGAAGAATGTCCACAATTTGTATTTAAATGGCAAAAGCGTGGTAAATATTGACAGCTTTATTATCTCAAAACAAGGGATTTAATTTATGTATTCAAGACTTCCTTAATGGCTCCACAATGGAGTTTTACCGCTTTCTTCCAAAAGCCCCTTTACATTTTTGGTTAATTTTGTTTCTGAATATTTTATTTTGTGATGCCAATATGAATGGAAGATTTTCTTCCATTAAATTCCCTATATAAATTTCTGTACAGCTTATATAAAACCTCTTATTGCTTATGTAAGAAATCCTTTGATTTTGTGTATTAACTTATAATTGGGCACCTCAATAAATCATGTTGTCATTTCTAGTAGTTCGATAGCTGTACCTCCCCATTCTACTGTGTATGTTTCCTTTGGGATTCCTAGAGAAGAGCTGTTAAATACGACTGCAGTTCAGTGGAATTTTATTGCTGAACACCTGGGAAAAGAGAAAAGGGAATCATAAAATTAGGTATATTTGGAAACAAAATCAAACAATTATGTGGCCCCCAAACTAAGGTTCCTAAAGTCATTCTCAGTCTAGGCAGTGGTGCTCCCTCATTTTTTTTAGGCAAACAAATCTTTCTGCAAATGAAACTTTGGACAGGAGCACAATGTCTACAACTGAGCTGATTTGACCGACCCTGTGGGTAAGGGCAGCTGCAGCATCCTGGGTAAAGGGGAAGCCTCCTCTGAACGTTTGAGAGACTTGAGAAGAACAATGCACCAAGCACAGTCTGAAAATTTATACAGCTTTCTGCTCCTCTTCCCCTTTCATTCCTGAAGATGGAGCTCCTGAGGTTGAACACACATTGTTTTTCTTCTTTAGTCTCAACTCTTCTCTAGAATTTGTATTTCTCTTCTGCTGTAGAGATCAGTCTATTTCTATGATTAGGGTCCCCAAGATAACTTTTAGACCCAAAAACAGGGAATTTGTTCACAGTCTCAATGGAATATTTTGTGATTATCTTATCCTGGATTTGATTTGGCTTCAAGGAACCAGAAAATAAAACACTGTGCATAATGATTGTTTAAAATTTACGTAATCCATTCTTCGGAATTCTTATTTTTTTTAACCTTAAAAGTACACCACAGTAATAAAAGTTCCATTGTTTCTGCTAATTTTACGTCCCCCTGAAGGTTATCAATTTAACAAAGGGCTCACTCAGCATGCACACAGTTGCTTGATGAGGGAGAGCTTCTCCACTAGTCAGGAAAATCAAATCAAATCAAAACTGGAGAGAAAGCAAAAAATATTAAAACAGTCCAGACCCAGGGTAAGGCTTTACAAGAGCAGGGCTTTCAATCGAAACTGTGCCTGGTACAAATCATTATTCAAGGTCCATTTACATAATTGGCTTAACTTCGAGGTCTGCTGTCTGGCAAGCACCCGCTTATAAATTTGGTTCTTCCAGTCCTATGTTAGGCAGAGCTGGCAGCTGTGCTTTGAAATTTCTCCTTTTACTATCCTGGCACACTTCTACATGTGCTTGCATAAAATTCCATCTGGTAGTATATGGGGTGATTTTCACTGGAAGACTGCATTTGGTGAGTAGATGAGATAATGCATCAAAAGTTTTCCACGTGATGAAATTGCATCTCCTAGCATTATACTTTTTGATTAACTGAATAGGCTAAACTACATTGTTTTTGAGCAAAAGCTTTCTATTCAAATCATGTCTTATGGCAGAAGGAGCTGTCATGCTCTAAACTATCACACTGACCGGGGGGCTTTCTGCAAAATAAACTCTGTCAGCTGCCAGAAGCTCTATAGAGAGTAAAGTATGGCACAGAGGTTGAGTGTGTTTGATAACTGCTCTGCCACAATTGGTGTAAAGAGAATAAATATCCAGCTGAGAAAGTTATAGGTATGCAAACTCACATTACTTAATTAAGCTTAGCCAAGACTGAATGCACTTTTCATTTTGCCCAAAGCAGACTTAGGTTAAGCAAAATAGGTTAAATTCTGGTTTTCTGTCTGGGTTTAAGTGTAGACTTAAAAGCTACACAGGACAATACTTCGTCTCACAGCTTGATGCCATATATACAGTTCTAATGCTATCATTTTCGTTTTTTTGTTTTTGTTTTGTTTTTCGAGACAGAGTCTCACACTGTGGCCAAGCACCAGGCTGGAGTGCAGTGGCACAGTCTCAGCTCACTGCAACCTCCACCTCCCCGGCTCAAGCAATTCTCCTGCCTCAGCCTCTCGAGTAGCTGGGACTACAGGTGCGCACCACCACACCCAGCTAATTTTTGTATTTTTTAGTAGAGACAGGGTTTCACCATATTGGCCAGGATGGTCTCGATCTCTTGACCTCGTGGTCTGCCTGCCTTGGCCTCCCAAAGTGCTGGGATTACAGGCTTGAGCCACCGCACACGGCCCACATTTGTTTTATGCATCAGGTGTTGCTTATGAAAAGTCACATATCTTCTGTTTTTCTTTCTTTTGTAGGTAGTCTGTGCTTTTATTACTGGTAGATCTTAGGATTGTTTGTATCCCTAGTGTTTTGAGAGTTTTTTCCCCCTAGTGTTAACACTACAATAGGTTAATATGTGTGAAAGGCATAAGGTCTGTGTTTAGGTTCATTTTTTTGCATTTAGATTTACAGTGCTTCCAGTACCATTTCTTTTGCTATTGAATTGCCTTTGCTCCTTTGTCAAAGATCTGTGTGAGTCTATTTCTGGGCTCCTCATTCTGTTCCATTGATCTATGCCAATCTTATGTGTCTATTCTTCCACTAATACCATGTTACCAGTTTTCCCTCTGTCTTCATTCATTTGCTGTCACTATAATAGACTACCTAAGATTGGGTAACTTATAAAGAAAAAAGGTTTATTTCTTCCAGCTCTGGAAACTGAGAAGTCTATGATCAAGAGACACATCTTGTCTGCTTCTGGTAAGGGCCTCATAATGTGTCATAACATGGCAGAAGGCATCACAGGGCAAGAAGGGTACACAGAGCCAAACTGACTTTTATAACAGACTCATTCTTGTGATAACTAACCATTCCTGTGATAATCCCTTAATCCATGAATGTAGTAATTCATTCATTAGAGCAGAGCCCTTATGACCCCATCACCTCTTAAAGGCCCCACTTCCTAATGCTGTTAGACACTGGGATTTCAGTTTTGACATGAGTTTTGGAGGAGCCAAACATTCAAACCATAGCACTCTCCAAGAAAGGTTTACCAATATACGCTCTTTCTTTTTTTATGTTCAGGAATATGAGTTATGTAGATAAATTCATGTCAGAAGGGTTTGTTTACAGATTGTTTCATTGCCCAGGTATTTAGCCCAGTACCCAATAGTTATATTTTCTGTTCCTCTTCCTCTTCCCACCCTCTACCCTCAAGTGGACCCCCGTATCTGTTGTTTCTTTCTTTGTGTTCATAAATTCTCATCATTTAGCTCCAACTTATAAGTGAGAACATGTGGTATTTGGTTTTCTGTTCCTGTGTTAGTTTGCTAAGTATATAGCTCCCAACTCCATTCATGTTCCTGCAGAAGAAATGATCTCATTCTTTTTTTTATGTCTGCATAGTATTTCACGGTGTCTCCCTGCCACATTTTTTTTAATGACATTGTTTTACATTGACCTTTCCCCTACTTTCCCGGAATGACTAAATGTTATCTGTCTTTTTAAATTTTTTTCCAATCTGTTAGATTCCTCCCCCGACAAAAGCCTTTCTTTTTAAAAAAGTCTACTTGCACTTTACTGTAATATATTCCTTTGTATTTTTCAGTGATTTATCAGTACCATTTACATATTGTGTTGACCTTTTGTTACCAATTTACAACTAGTTGCTTTCAGTTTCTTAGTTGCCTTCTAGCTTTTTTTTTCCTTTTAGAATACAGAAACTCTTCATTTTTATGTAGTAAAACCTGTCTTTCAGGTGTCATGTCTGGCATAAACATTTTGCTTCTGCATTTTGTTTCTTACTTAGAAAAGCCTTCAACACCTACCAGGTGCCTGCAAATCAAATTCTTAATCTAATTGTAGAAGCATGTGGAATGTGTGGCTTACATATTTTCATTTGAAATTTTCACCTTCTCATCTGAATATTCTCTTCTTTTCCACATGTTTACTTTTTTTAATATTATTTAATGTCCAATTTACCTAATATATGTAATACACCTCAATAAATGTTTGTTTCTTACAGGAAAAATGCTTCTAGAATAAAGTGAGTAAACATAAATATACATTCCACTCCTAGTTATTTACTCAAAAGAATTGAAAGAGGCATTCAAACAAAAAGTTGTATGCAAATGATCATAGTAACACTATTCATAATAGCCAAAAAGTATAAACAAACCAAATGTCTGTCAAATGAGGAATAGATAAAGAAAATGTGATAGATCATACAATAGAATATTATTCAATCATAAGTAGGAATGAAATACTGATACATGCTACAATCTGGATGAACGTTGGAAATAGTATGCTAAATGAGAGACCAGACACAAAAATTTACCTATCATATGATTTCATGTATATGACATCAGGAGTAGGTAAATCCATAAAGACATAAAGCAGATTATGGTTTCCAGGGCCTTTGAGACAAGCGTAATGGACTGCTTAATGAGTATAGAGTTTCCCTTTGGAGTGGTAAAAATCTTTTGGAACTAGAGAAAAGCTATAGTTGCAAATGTTTGTGAGTATACTACATGCCACTGAATTGTACACTTTCAATGGTTTTTATATGTTACCTGAATTAACTCCGTTTGTTTTTCAAAACTACAAATATATCAATAAACATTTCTTTCTAAAGTGGAAATCTTAATCTCTACCTACCACAAGTAATTGTTCTACTGCTTAGATGATATACAGTAAGTAAAAATATTATATAAATACAAAATATCATTATATATTTATATATTACATTTATAAATTAATATATTAATATAATATATTAATTTATCAATGTAATATTATATATTTGTATATCATATAAATATAAAGTAATTATATTATGGATAGTTTCCTATCTGGAACAAATTTTGGCTTCCTTTCAAAACCTCTCAGCTGTGGTTCATATGTAAATATGTTAGGATGACAAACCACTTGGTCTTCACCACTGCTCTGCCTTGAATTTCAATATAAAAAAGGTCATGGTTATAATTCTACCCCATCTCTGAACCTGCTCCGATTAGAAGCAGGCAGCTGATATTCCTACCAACTAGGTTGCAGACTGTGTGGGCCCTAAAAAGTACAAAAAGGAGTAACTGTGAGCCCTTCCCTAAAGAAAAGTTCACTTCAGTGCTTCCATGATAGTGTTGCTGTTGCATATCGTTAATCAAAAGTTAAATTTTTGAATAAGTATTTCAAAATTTTTGAGCACCAACTATAAGCCAGTCACCGTTGGGATACATTAACCAATAAACTAGTCAGATGCCAGCTGTTATGGGTCCTCCCTTCTGCAAAGGGTGAGAGAAAAATAAATAATAAAACTTAATAAGGAAGTAGATTTTATAGTCTGTTGGAAGGTAGTAGAGTGCTGGGGGAGAAAGAAAAGCTAAGGAGCATTAGAAGTCTAACAGGGTGGCATTTTTAATGAGGTCATCAGGTAAGCCTTTGGGAGAGTGGCATGGAACAAAGACAGTAAGGAGGGAAGAGTTAGACCTCTAGGGCTCTAACACTCATCATTAGATAAGGATTGCTCTAGGCTGGGGATAGTGGTTCTTGCCTGTAATCCCAGCACTTTGGGAGGCCAAGGCAGCCAGATCACCTGAGGCCAGGAGTTCGAGACCAGACTGGCCAGCATGGCGAAACCCCCTCTCTACTGAAAATACAAAATTACCCGGACATGGTGGCACATGCCTGTAATCTTAGCTACTCAGGACGGGGAGGCAGGAGAATCACTTGAACCCAGGAGGCAGAGGTTGCAGTGAGTCAAGATTGCACCATTGCACTCCAGCCTGGGTAACAGAGCAAAAAAAAAAAAAAAGATAAGGATTGCTCCGGGCAGAGCCTGCCTGCTCCAGAAAGAGCCTGTGCAAATGCCCTAAGGCAGGAAAGCAGTATGATGAGAATATGTGTGTTGGTAGAGAGTAGAAAATTATACAAAGTCAGGGGAAAAACAACTTTGTGTTTTTTATTAAGATGAGAGAACAGGGAGCCATAGCAAGGTTTTGAGAAGAGGCCTTGGCTGTGTCCTGCTTGACTGCTCATTGCCTCAGGTGTATTCTCCTCAGGTATTCTCCTCAATCACTCTGGCTTAGCTTGTCACCTCCAGAATCAGATGCTTCCTGTACATATTGCAAAATGTTCTTGGCTCCATCTCTAACTCTAGCCACTCCCAAAGTTTTATGCAGGCTTTGGTCTTTTTTGTGCCAGGGCAAATGGATTGTATTGCCTTAAGCTTGACCGCGTACCTCTTGCTTTCTGCCAAGAGATTCCTTTGAGGCTGGCCCAAGATGTCTTCCAAATCACTTGGAATTCACACATTCTTTTTTTTTTTAATTTTGACTTTTCTTTTAGATACAGGGGGTACATGTGCAGATTTGTTACATGGGTATATTGCATCCAGATAGTGAGCACTGTGCCCCATAGGTAGTTTTTCAATCTACAATCTTCTTTCCTCCTTTCTTTAGTAGCCCACAGTGTCTATTATTCTCATGTTTATGTCCATGTGTGCTCAGTGTTTAGCTGCTACTTATAAGTGAGAACATGCAGTATTTCCCTGCGTTGATTCACTTAGGATTATGGCCCCAGCTCGGTCCATATTGCTTCAAAAGACATGATTTCATTCTTTATTATGACTGCATAGTATTCCATGGTGTCTATGTACTACATCTTCTTTATTCAACTCACCATTAATGGCCCTAGGTTGATTCCATGTCTTTGCTATTGTGAAGAGCATAGTGATAAACATAATGACTGTATGTGTCTTTATGCTACAATTATGTATATTACTTTGGGTATGTACTCGGTGATGAGATTGCTGGGTCTAATAGTAGCCCCACTTTAAGTCCTTTCAGAATCTCTAAACTGCTTTCCACAGTGGCTGTAACTAATTTACCTTCTACTGACAGTGTAAAAGTGTTTCCTTTTCTCTGCAGTCTCACCAGCATCTGCTATTTTTTTACTTTTTAATTATAGCCTTTCTGACTAGTATGAGATGGTATCTCATGGTTTTTATTTGCATTTCTCTGATGATTAGTGAAGATAAGCATTTATTTCATGTTTATTGGCCACTTCTATGTCTTCTTTTAAGAAGTGTCTGTTCATGTCCTTTGCCCATTTTTTAATGAGGTTGCTTGTTTTTTGCTTATTGATTTGTTTAAATTTCATATAGATTCTGGTTATTAGACCTTTGTCAGATGTATAGTTTGCAAATATTTTCTTTATTCTGTCCACTCTGTTGATAGTTTCTGTGTAGAGCTCTTCAGTTAAATTGGATCCCATTTATCAATTTTTATTTTCTGTTGCAATTGCTTTTGGGGACTTGGCCAAAAATTCTTACCAAGGCTGATGTCAAGAAGGGTATTTCCTAGGTTTTCCTCTAGGATTTTTGTAGTCGAGGTCTTACATTTAAATTATTAATCCATCTTGAGTTAACTTTTGTATATGGCAAAAGGTAATGGTCCAGTTTCATTCTTCTGCATATGGCTAGTCAGTTATCCAAGCACTATTTACTGAATAGTGAGTCCTTTCCCCATTGCTTATTTTTGTCAGCCTTGTTGAACATCAGCTAGTTGTAAACACCCGGCTTTATTTCTGATTTTTCCATTCTGTTCCATTGGTCTATGTATGTGTCTGTTTTTATATCAGTACCATGCTGTTTTGGTTACTGTAGCCCTATAGTATACTTTCAAGTTGGATACTATGCTGCCTCTAGTTTTGGTCTCTTTGCTTAGGATTGCTTTGGCTATTCAGGCTCTTTTTTGGTTCCATATGAACTTTAGAATAGTTTTTTTCTAGTTCTGTGAAGAATGACATTGGTACTTTGATAAGAATAATCTTGAGTCTGGTAGCTCTATTTTAAGTTCTTTGAGAAATCTTCAAATTGCTTTGGGAACTATGGTCATTTTAACAATATTGACTTCCCAATCCACAAGCATGGGATATTTTCCCATTTATTTCAGTTATCTCTGATTTATTTCAGAAGTGTTTTTTAGTTCTTTTTGTAGAGATCTTTTGCCTCCTTGGGTAGCTCTATTCCTGGGTATTTCATTCTCTTTGTGGTTATTGTAAATCAGATTGTATTCTTGATTTGACTCTCAGCCTGAACATTACTGGTATATAGAAATGCTGCTGATTTTTGGGCCCCAAAGTGGCTCCGGCCGGATGTCGTGGCGCTTGCGAAGGCGAGGCCAAGAGTTCAAGGCCAACCAACCTCAGCAACCTTCCAAGCTCTCAATGATTGGCAAAAAAAAAAAAAAAAAGAAAAAAAAAAGAAATGCTGCTGATTTTTATACATCGATTTTGTATCCTGAAACCTTACTAACGTCATTAATGAGTTATGTAGAGTTTTGGCAGAATCTTTGGGGTTTTCTCTGGATGGAATTATACTGTCAGTGAAGAGAGATTATGTGGCTTATTCTTTTCCTATTTAGATGAAATTTTTGAATTTTTAGCCCAAAGGGGTCAACATTAGTGAGGCCATCATTGACCATGGGGGACAGAAGCCAATGAGTAAAGTCTCTTTTCTTGCTTTCCCCAAGCAAACAGTTTATTTTATAAAAATCCTCACAGGGTTCTACTAGATCCAAAACTAGACACTTCCAGCACTGAGCCAATCCAGTAATGACTCTTTGTACTGGCTTTCTCCCTCCCTGTGGCATTTCTCCATTCTCTACCCCTGTTTCTGGGATTATATTTCCAAATAAACTGATTTCACACAAGTTTATTATCTCAGGCTCTCCTTTAAGGGAAGCCAAGCCCAAGATACTTCCCTACACTTTCAAACTGTTTCCTTATTCCTCCAAAGTTGAGCCTCCTAGAACATGAAATCTCACAAATTGTCACATTTGCCTGACCTTTACTGGCAGCCAGCTCTACCCTGATTGCCTCTTCAGTTCCTTCTAGTTTCCAGTTACCTTTCATTATCCCCTGGCTGAGAAGCAGAAAATAAAACTACACAATAGGTGGCTGCTAGCTTGCAAAAGTCTTGGATGCTATGCTTAGAATTTATAAGTAGAAGAGTTCCATTGAGTGTTTTTAATCAATGTGATCATGTTTGAGAAAAATAACCAATGGTATTATAGAATGCCATGGGAGAAAGTCTGGAGACATAAAGATTAGAAATAAAAAATGTTGAGGGATATCTGCTCTGATGATTTCTCTTCAAAACTGGTCATCTGACAATAGTCATCTGGGCATAAGAGTAAAGCCAGGGCCTGAAGAGACTGGTAGATGTGCCCTTCGCTGAGATCCTCCTAGGAAGAGTTGGGTTGCTCTGGATTCGGGGCTATAATGGTAGGTGCAGCAGAAGGATAAACAGATGAAGGAACTTGGTGATGTGAGAAATACGGCTGAAGGGATGGATCAAGAGTCAGATTGGTTAGGGGAGGTAAAGAAGTCGGGAAGCAAGACTGCTGAATTCAAAGAGTAAAAAAGGGATGACTTTGAGAAGGAAGAAGGAGGCAAAACCTTAAAATGTCCATCTTATTCCTTTATTACAATTCTGAGTGGAAGGCTTGTTATAGAAAACAGAAATACTAATCACTTAAATGAGGTTTAAGGATTATCTCTGGATTTCTAAGATAATTGGATAGAATCTGCAGTAAAACTCAATCCTGCTTAACTTAGAGGAACTATCTCATTTTAAAGTCTAAAGTGAGAATGGACAAAAACTTCTATTCATAGAATAAATTCAGCAGAAATATTAATATGGACTAATAGTTGTAGAGCTAGAAAAGTGAGGCCAGAACCAATAAGGAAACTTGGTATTAGCAAATAAGCATTTTAGCAATTATTAAAAATAAGATCCAGAGCCATGACACTAAATTTATTGAGAATAATGCTCATCATGATCAGAAACAAAATCACACAGCATTTGAAAGACTGAATAAGCTAATTTTTTAAAAGTAAGAAAATTAATATCTTCCAAGTTTACAAATACACTTGGTCCATTAATTTGGTATTTTTCCCTTGGTTTTAGTAATTTAACTTTTCCATTTTTTTCTGTAAGTAGAAAATTAATTACTTCTCTTCTTTTTCACTATTGAAAAATTTTCATGTATATATATGTTTAAATCCAAGATAAATGCAAAAAGCTAAGTTAGAAATTGGGTTTAGAAACTACCAAGGAGGAGAGAGGGAGGCAAGGAAGAAAGAAAGTAAGGGAGGGAGAGGAGAAAAGGAAAGAAACAACTAAGGATGTTTCCACTTGTTTGTTCTTTTATCTAATTTTAATGTATATTATCACTTCAGCACGAGGGCATTTGTTACCTCAAAAAAAAATCAGGAAAATATATCAAGGCTTTAAAAACTACAAATCAATACAAGTACCAATGTTAAAAATGGTTAAATTTCATTGTATCAATTGCCTATTTTCACATTAATGCTGTGTAGCAAACAACCACAAATCCTCACTGAATACAAAAGCAAGTGTTTAGTCTTCATCTACCCGTGGGTTAGCCCCGTGGTTTTGTGATCAAGTGCCTGTGGGTTGAGTGAGTGACTCTGATTTAGTCAGAACTTTATTGGATCAGCTTAGCTGGAGAAATTATGCTTCTGTTGTTCTGAAACTAGAAAGCTAGCTAGGAATGTCCTTCACATGCAGTGGCAGAAGCCTAATTGCAAAATCACTTTTCAGACCTCTTCTTGACTCACATTTCTAACATTTCATTGGCCAAAGCCAGTCATCTAAGCCTAGGAGTGGCACATACACTCCTGCTCACAGAGAAAACGCTGATCACAGCCATTGGTGCAATCTTTCATGTCCACTTTTAAGAATTTACTCAAAGAAATATTTTCACAAGATAAAAAGCACAACTGTACATGTGATGTTCATCAATATAATAATTACAATATGGAAAAATTGGAAACTTAAATGTCCATAAATAGGGGCTTCTTTAAGCACATCATGATATAAGAAAATGAAAATTTTGGCAGCTATTAAAATTGTTGTAGATCTTTTTTAATGCAAAGATGTCTGCCACATATTGTAGGGCAATAAAAGAAAAACCTTACAGAATAGAATGAATGTTATGAGCCCATTCATGTAAAATGCATACATGCAGGTATTTCCACATATATTGACACATAAGAAATATCTGAACCATGTGATCTATAATTTTCTCTGAATTATAGACTTCCAGATGATAGTTTCTTTCTATTTATTTTTTTGTAATGTAGAAGTATTATTTTTATAGAAGGAATAAAATATTCAAAAAGAATAAGCAAATAACCCATCATTAAGATTAAATATAGAAAAAATAGGCCTTTTCTCTTAATTTAATTCCTAATTTATTGTCAAAATTTAAATTGGGAGTCCTAGTTTTTATCTATAAGACACAGAGTATTTATTTCAGAACAAATTTTATTTTTGATTGAACTAGGTGAAAAGCACAAAAATTTTTGTTATCCTATGTTTTATTTCTTTTGTATGTCTTAATTATTTCACAATAAATGTTTTTAAATTGTTTTTAGATTGTTTCATAGAGAAGATTGATCCCATCTATGAGGCTCTCATGTTAGACTTCAATGATTTGAAATGACCATGTAAGTGTTCTGGGCCCATCCTTCAATTGACTTGAAAACTTGCTCCAAGAACTGTGGACAGTCCAACTGCCAACTTGGATTGTGCCCCACTTGCAAGCATCCTGGCCACGGGATACCCAAAGGAATGTGTATTAAAGAAAAAGAACAAAAACAATAATCATATATTAACCAGCAAGCCTGGCACAGTGATCCCAAATTGCCTAGTGTCTCAAGGTGAATTTTCCTCAAGGCTACTTAAAGTTCTTGAGGATGGTTTATTGTCCAAAAAGTCTAATATGTTGATCTCGGCTTAGTAGGACTGCACAGAAGTTTAGCCATCACATTTCCAATTCATTGTCTTCTACTTCCTACCAAATATGAGGATTCCAGCAATCTGTATGTTTATGTACAGTGCAGGAGCTTTGTATCACTACCAAGCAACACATGGACCCCAGACTTCCTAGTAAAATACTGAATAGTTAACACCTTCATCTTAGTTCTTAAAAAGCTGAAGGTGATATTTGTTTCTTTACTCTTAACTTTAATAGTTCATTTTCTAGTACAATATCACTTATATGTCTATTTACATTTAAAGTATTTTCATTCAGGTCCTGTTTTCCTTCGCTGATTGTATGTTATTTGAAAGCAAGAACAACCTCTATTAGTATTGGTAGCCCCAAAACACCTGTTACAATGTCTGGTGAAGAGCAGGCTTTCAATAAATAGTTTCTAAATTAAAGGAATAAATTATAATTCTATTTCCGTTTCTGAGCAATAAAAATAAATTTGATGATATAAAATTAAAAGAACTGAACAGTGAGTACAGAGATGTAGTAGACACTGTTTACTGTCAACATCAACTCCACATTCACTTCCTAATACTATTGTCTTTTACAGCAAAATCTGCCTCCAATGATAGACATTCAAAATGTCAGACATTTACTTTCACAGCCTTTCTTGCAACTAGCAGTAAAAATGTAAGCAATTCTGGGTGATGAGCTGTGTGAAAAAATGTTTGAAGAATGATTTCTTGGAAAGATGTGTCTCCTGATTAAAGGAGAGAGGAGAAAGAAGAAATGTGAGTGAGAAAGACAGATGGAGAAGGAAGAAAGAGAGGTAAAAGGAAGGAGGAAAAAAGAAGGAGGGGAGAGAGACAGAGACAGAGATGGGAGAGAAAGAAAAAGAGGGAGGAAGGGAGAGAGAAAAACTAAGGAAAGGAGGCACAAAGAGAGAAAGAGAGGTTTCCTCCTCCCTTCTTGCTTTTGATTCTGTAATGCCAAGATGTGATGTTTAGAGCTGCTGCAACCATTTTGCAGCCTTGAAGGAAAGATTTAAAAAAAAAAATTAGACACAAATCTAGCTTCTTGAACTTACTTTTTTTCTTTTTCTTTTTCTTTTTCTTTTTTTTTTTTTTTTTGAGACAGAGTCTTGCTCTGTCACCCAGGCTGGAATGCAGTGGCATGATCATGGCTCACTGCAGCCTTGACCTCCTGGGCTCAAGCAATCTTTTCACCTCAGCCTCCTGAGTAGCTGGGACTACAGGCATGCACCATCACACCCAGCTAATTTTTAAATGTTTTTGCAGAGATGAGGTCTCACTATGCTAATTCAAGTGGGTGGAGAACTCCTGAGCTCAAGTGATCCTCCCACCTCAGCCTCCCAAAATGCTGGGATTATGTGAGCCACTGTGCTCAGCCCAGTCTTCCTTTTATGTGAAATTCTTTATTGCTTAGTCACCATTCACCAAATAATCCCGTCATGTGCAGCCATGTCTCTGATTCTCCATTCTCTATCACGACCTTCCTCACAGCACTGGAGTAATGAATAGGAAAAACACTGAGGACAGTAAATAGCTATGAAAATTAATTTAACTACAATTTGAAGTGAAAGATATTCTCATATTTTTTCAACAATTGTTGATGGATTATTTCCTCAAATCCCAAAATCAACAAGTCAAGAAAAGCATACCATAAAAGAAAAGCAAAATCTCCTGATGAAGAATTATTAAATTTTACATATCTCTAGATTGTCTTCCTTTCAAAGTGAACTCCCAGAACCTCATTTGACCAACTCTAACAATCAGACTTTTTGATGCAATACTACAGCATGACTTTAAATAATAGAGATTTGATTCTCCTTTAAAGATGGCCAGGAAACATTAACCAATACATATTTGTCAGAAGTCATCTGAATTGGCAACCTGCCAGTTATGCAAAAGCTGAAGTCTGAAATAGAGCACATATGTACTAATTGCGAGATAACTGCAAAGGGTCTTTTTCTATGACAGGTTGCATACTAACCTGTCATAAGTAACTTATTGTGGGTAATGGCTTCGTCACCTACAGTAGCAATATAATTATTCAGCATTTACAGCTATGCTTTTAAGAGTGAAGCCATGCAAATACTATAAAATAGACTGTAAGCACAGAAAATGATTCAGGAAAGGCATAAGTGATTTATTTTCTGGTTGTCTAGTCTACGATTCAGGAAGATTTGTTCCTCTCAGATGCACGTATTTGTGTGGGTGATCCCAAACTACTTGAATTCAGACTTGCAAACCAAACGAGAGAGAGAGAGAGAGAGAGAGAGAGAGAGAGAGAGAGAGAGAGAGAGAGAGAGAGAGAGAGAGCTCAATCTTCCCCTGAACTAACAGGCTCAGCCTTAGTCTTCATGCTGGTTAGAGTAGCCTGCAGTGGCCACCATTTTCATCTGTTCAGTATACACACTTTCCTCTGTACTTTTTGATAACAAATTTTCCACTAACCACAGGGTTGGCAGGTGACCCAGATTGAGTCAGTCAAGTGC
Source organism: Saguinus oedipus (assembly GCA_031835075.1). Lineage (NCBI taxonomy): Eukaryota > Metazoa > Chordata > Mammalia > Primates > Cebidae > Saguinus > Saguinus oedipus. Next base: position 17,513,835 of record CM063185.1, read on the forward strand.
CACGTAACTACTGACCCCAGTGATTGGTTAAGGAATGTACATGTGACCTAAGTAGGGCCAGTCAGAATCCTTCTTTTGGCTTACCATGTGAATCTTAGGAAAAAATCCATTTTCATTCAAAGTGAATCAGCTCAGCACACAGGAAAGAAAAAAAAACTAGTTTCATTGTTTGGATCAGACTTCAACTTTTGCTTAACTGGCAGGTTGCCAATTCAGATGACTTCTGACAAACGTGCATTGGTTAATGCAAGGATGCCTCTTGGATTGTTGCTCCAAATTGCTTCAGTTGCGCCTCCAATGGTAGCTAACAAAAAATAGACGGTGAACTCAGCTATAATCTGAATTCAGGTAGAAAGAAAGTATTTGGATTAACTATGCCATTGAAACAATGATTAACGTAACAAAGAGAAGTGAAGAGTAATTGAGAGTAGAGACTAATTGACCCAAGGAAGGGAAGAATGTGGAACAGCACTATTGAAACATTAGCCACATTTCAGAAAGTAAAATAAAGTGAAAAAAATTTACAATGTATTTGATTTCATCTAAATATACCCCAAACCTTATCATTTCAACTTATAATCACTATTTTTATTAGTGAGACATTTAACTTCCTTGTGTCAGTACTAAGTCTTGAAAGCCTACGTGCATTTTATACTACGTGCATTCATCTCCATTCGGACTACCGCATTTCAAGTGCTCAAATTATCAATAGCCACATGTGGCTGGCTAGATAGTGGCTGCCAGAATGAACGGTAATAGTCTGGAAAATAAAACATCTTGGCTTGTAATTTTTGATGGCAGGTCCCTCAAATCTTTTTAGGCTAGGAACAAGAAGGCTCCCCTACATCTAAATCCCTACTTACCACTACAATAAGTGGAGTAAAAATTCCATCCTAGGGATTTAAATGGCAAGTTCCAATATTTCAGGTGAATGTGGGTCCATCCAATCCTGTGTGCCAAGGATCTCAGACACCTCTTATGGACTATTATGTCTACCCTCTGAAAACACAAGTATGAATTCCTACTCAGCACTTATGCTCAGGTTGGTGAGCTCTCTCTTGGAGAAAATAACACGATCATGAGCATTGGTACCGTTACAAATTCAAGACTTTAAACCTCAAGTGGAAACTCAGTACTAGTCAGAAATCCTGTCCCCAATCAATTCCCTTTTCCATTTTCTTCAATAGCGACTTATATCTTCACCGTGTTCCTTAAAGCCACTACCATTTATAAAAAATCATTTTTCCATGGGCAACCCTAATCTTTCTTCACAGAGAAATGGAAACTTCAAGTAAGAATTCTATTTCGCTGAAACTATTTCCCAATTGAACCTGCAAGCTTAGGTACTCTTGACCCATCCTTTTTGCCTATTAGCTGAGTCTCTTTCCAGTCACTTCCCATTTTCTTTGGAATTGCTACATCAACTACTCCCTTTGCATATTCAACCTTTTATTTTCTTCTCTTCTTCCTCTTTCTCTTCAGCTTATAAACGTGCTCAAATTTCTCTTCCTTGAAAGATAGCCACATCCACTTATTGCTACTGCTTGCTTTCTCTGCATTTTTCACTTAAGCAATCTATGCTCCTTACTCCGTTAAAACTGCCCTAAAATAATCAAGTACTTCCTCCTGAAAAGTCAATACAGCCTGTTCTATCTTTAACTTACTATTTCAAACCAGCATCTGACAGAGTTGGGCACATCCTTTGTCTTGAAAATCTTCCCACCATTGACTCTATGGTGCCAGTATCTCTCTTGACTTCTTCCATCTCTGCCACTCTTTAACAATCTCTTCATAGCTTTTTTCCCTTTTGCCTATTATTTAAATGGTGTTGTTACTCAAGTTTCAATCATCTACCTCCTTGGTATTCCAAGTGTGCACCATAAAGAAGCAAAACCAGGTTCACCATCTGGGAGCATGAGGCAAATTCAGAATCCTGGGCCAAACCCCAGACCTTCTGGATCAAAATCTGCATATACTTTCTCCTTGAGTAATCTCATCCTCCGTGACTTTCATAACTACCTATATATTAATGACCCCGACATTTGCATCTCCAGCCCAGTTCTCCCTCATGAGCTTCACTACATGTATAGAATTTTTCACTAAACATCTCCGCTCATTTGCATGACAGGTGTATCAAACTTTGTATGATGCCACAGACATACCTGGCTGCATGTGTTCTAATAAGAGAGTAATTATAAGGGATTCCAAGTGTTTGGATAAGGAGAAGATCATGAGAGAAGGGTAATTATAAAAGACCTCAGGTTGCTTTTGGAGCTGAGCTTGAACTGAACCTTAATGGATAAGCTGGAAGAGAGGAAGGGACTTAGATAAATGGAAGAAGAAGGAAAGCATAAAACATATTTTATCTTCAGAATTGATAGATAAGTAACTCTTTCTCTCAAGCCTGTAGACTTCTGCCAGGGAATCTAAAGAAAAGGTAACTAGTCAGGGTTTCTTTTGCTGGTATGGGAAGTCACCTAAATCTCTTGGTCTCTGCCCCCTACTAATTTCTTTTTACTTCTTGAACAGACATTTATTGAGCTTCTACTACTATGTCAGGTACTATCCTAGGTACTAGAGATAGGGCAATAAATAAAAGAGACAAAAATTATTGCACTCACATTCTTGGTAGCAATATTTATTTTCTTCCTTTAATGAGTTCTTTGAAAATGAATTGTCGTGCAGGGTGAGTCCCTTTGTGATCAACTCCCTGTTAAGCTCCAGGGCTCAGAAAGAATTACAAAACATCGTATGAAATACTGGAAGGCAAAGGCTTTGTATTGGGGAAATTTAAAAGCAAGTCTCAGTAGGAAAAGAAAGCCTGGATCCCTCATGTTCTCTTTGCCCCTACAAAGAAACTTGCTGGAAACTGACCCCTTTGTCACCTTAAAATGACTATATGACCACAAAGTGTGCTTACATATGCCGGACCCTGATACCACAAAGAGAAACAATAGCTCTGCCCTTTGCAGAGACATGAGGCAAAGTATGAAAGGAATGGTACAAATCTACCACCACAACTGAGAAACTTTCTCAAAGTAGATGAATAGCTTTATTAGTATATAGAGAAACCGTATGAAACATTCTGTTATATCCTTGTTTTATACAGATTTGGCTTGTGATACATTCCCCATTGTTTTGATAGACTAATTAAAACCGGTACCTGAGTTCAACTACAACAGTGCACCATAAAACTAGTAAACATAAAACTAGTGACACACACCCATGAAATGTGAAAGTAATCTGAGTTCAGTTGTGAGCAAAAAATACAGGTAACAGAACACCAAACCACAGAAAATTTACAGGGGAATTATAGAGTGACTGAAATATGGGCCATACTCCTGACACTTCCATCAAGTAATGTTTTCTTCAAACCCCTAAGGTCTTGCTCTTAAATATGTTTAATAATTGTAAAGTTTGAACACCACACTCATCTCTTTACATTTCTGTTTTTATATTGCATTTTAGTGAGGAAAAATGGAGGAGAAAAAAGTAAAGCTTTGATATCGGGCTTCTTGCTGTTTTATTTTATTTCAGCCCTACTATCACATATTTCCAGAAATGCACAATAATCCCAAATCACTTTCTCCATCTTGGGTTGGTTCCTCAATATATTAGCTGTCAATGTAAAATTATTGTGCCTCCTACATGACAACTAAAATCTCAAACAATGGTTACTGACAAATTTCTCTATAGTTCACTGATTCCTCAAAGAAAATGAATTTTCTACCCAGCTAAGATTAATTACCATTGTTACAGAAATGGGAATGCATCAGACAGCTTGAACACAAAACACTGTGCTTTGCTTTCTATCGTGTCAGTAATCACATGCTCCAAAATCAGTTAGAATCACATAATCCTCCTAAAGAAATGCCTACCCACTATAAATGCTTAACTGCAGAAAAGTCAGAAGATGTGAAAACAGGAGATGCAGGTTTGGGGAGGCATGTTTTCATTACCTCTAGCCTGCCCCAAGAATATACAAGATCTGGGAAGATGGTACTATGCTTCTAGGCAGCCCAAGGTGGGAAGTTCCAAGATGTTTTTGAAATGGGAGAGTTCCCTGGCCCCCTCCCATCACAAGACATGTAACAGTATGTGACTCTCTGTTTGACCACCATGAGTTCAAACCCCTTACAGGAAGGGGTGCATGCAGACAGGCAGGTGCAGGAACTGGAACAAGTTCTCCTGAGCTCTGGCCCCACAGCAGCATATAGGGGTAGGTGGCTACTACTCCCAAAGCTCAAGTGGGCAAGTGTTACAGTGCACTCTTTTAGTTTTACTGTCTGTGGATGGCTTAAGGGTTAACCAGCTTATTGGACCGTCTGTCTTTTTGCAAAGGCAGGGGTTCAGTGTGACAGCTTTCTGTATCCTGAGCTCTTGTCCAGTATCCCAGAAGAATCAGGTCACACCCAGACTTGAAGGATGAATGTAGGGGATTTATTGAGTGGTGGAAGTGGCTCTCAGCAGGACCAGTAGGAAGCTGAACAGGGGATGGAGTGGGAAGATGATCTTCTCCTGGAGTTTGGCCATCCAGTGGCCAATTTTCTGACCATCCCCAGCCAAATTCTTCCCAATGTTCCTTCTTTTCTCTCCCTCTCTGCCTCACTGTTATGCTGTTCATCTATTCATCTCGTCTCCTTGTCTGCTCCTGGAGCTTGGAGTTCAGCATTTTATATGAGTACAGGATGGGGACATGGAGGCCAAAAGTCCACTTTTGGGGACTGAATACAGGAATGCCTGTTCTTACCTAGGACCACAGGTATCCAGGCTTGATGGTAGGGCCTTTGCCAGGGAACCATATCTTCTACCCATTATTTCCCACTCTCCTCTCCATATCATTTTTGCTAGTTTATCTTCCTAACAAATGGTCTAAACTTCAATGGTTTAAAACAACACGCCAGATGGGTGGTGCACACCCATAATCTTAGTTACTCTGATGGCTGAGACAGGAGAATCTCTTGAGCCCAGGAGTTCAAGGCTGCTGTGACCTATGATTGTGCCACTGTACTTCTGCCTGGGTGACAGAGGAAGACCTCATCTCTCTTAAAAACAAATTGCTTTCCATAGTGACTGAACTAATTTACATTCTTACCAACTGTGCATAAGCATTACATTTTCTCTGTAGCCTCACCAGCATCTGTTGTTTTTTAACTTTTTAGTAATAGCCTTTCTGACTGGTATGAGTATCTCGGTGTGGTTTTGACTTGCATTTCTCTGATAATTAGTGATAATGAGCCTTTTTCTCATGTTTGTTGGCTACTTGTATGTCTTCTTTTGAGAAGTGTCTGTTCATGTCCCTTTGCCCATTCTTTAAAAGGGTTGATTTTTGCTTATCGATTGAAGTTTCTTACAGATTCTGGATATTAGAGCTTTGTAAGATGCATAGTTTGTGAATGTTTTCTTCCAGACTGTAGGTTGTCTATTTACTCTGTTGATAGTTTCTTTTGCTGTGCAGAAGCTCTTTAGTTTAATTAGGAACTGCTTGTCAATTTTTGTTTTTGTTGCAATTGTTTTTGGGACTTAGCCAAAAATTTTTTGCCAAAGCTAATGTCAAGAAAGCTATTTCCCAGGTTTTCTTCCAGGGTTTCTACAGATTGAGTTTTATATTTAAATCTTTAATCTATTTTGAGTTAATTTTTGTATTTGGTAAAAGGTAAGTGTTCAGTTTCAGTCTTCTGCATATGGCTAGCCAGTTATCCCAGCACCATGTATTGATTATGGAGTCCTTTTCCCATTGCTTATTTTTGTCAGCCTTGTCAAACATCAGATGGCTGTAGATGTGTCACTTTATTTCTGAGTTTTGTATCCTATTCCATTGGTTTTTGTACCTGCTTTTGCACCAGTACCATGATGTTTTGGTTACTGTGACCTTGTATTATAGTTTGAAGTCAGATTGTGCGATTCTTCTGGCTTTGTTCTTTTTGTTTAGGATAGGTTTGGCTATTTGCGTTCTTTTTGATTCCATACAAATTTTAGAAATTTTTTTTTCTCATTCTGTGAAGAATGACATTGGTAGTTTGACAAGAATAGCATTGGATCTATATATTGCTTTGGGCAGTATGGCCAACAATCCCATTACTGGGTATATACCCAAAGGAGAATAAATTATTCTACCAAAAAGACCTATGCACTTGGCTGGGTGCAGTGGCTCAAATGCCTATAATCCCAGCACTTTGGAAGGCAAAGGCAGGCAGATCACCTGAGGCCAGGAGTTTGAGACCAGCCTGGCCAACAGGGTGAAACCCCATCTCTAGAAAAAATATCAATAATTGGGCCAGTCGGAGTGGTTCACACCTGTAATCTGAGCACTTTTGGGGGCTGAGGCAAGCAGATCACTTGAGGTCAGGAGTTTGAGACTAACCTGGCCAACATGGTGAAAGCCTATCTCTACTAAAAATACAAAAATTAAATGGGTGGTGGTGTGCAGCACCAGTAATTCCAGCTACTCAGGAAGCTGAGGCAGGAGAATTGCTTGAGTCTGGGAGTGGAGGTTGCAGTGAGCCAAGATCCCTTCACTGCACTCCAGCCTGGGTGACAGAGTGAGACCCTGTCTCAAAAAAAAAAAAAAAAAAAAATAGAAAGAAAAGAAAAAGCCAAAAATTAGCTGGGTGTGGTGGCTCATGCTACTTGAAAGACTGAGGCTAGAGAATCACTTAAACCCAGGAGATGGAGGTTGCAGTGAGCCAAGATTGCACCATTGCACTCCAGCCTGGGTGATAGAGCAAGGCCCTGGGGAAAAAAAAATACACATGCACTCATATGTTCACTACAACACTATTTACAATAGCAAAGACAGAACCAACCTAAGTGCCCATCAGTGGTGGACTGGATGAAGGAAATATGGTACATCTACACAATGGAATGTACACCTCCATAAATAAAAATGCAATCATGTCTTTTGCAGCAACATGGATGCATCTGGAGGCTGCAATTCTAAGAGAATTAACACAGGAACAGAAAATCAAATCCCACATGTTCTCACTTATAAGTGGGAGCTAAACATTGAACACACAAAGACACAAACATAGGAACAAGAGACACTGTGGACTACTAGAGAGAGGAGGAAAAGAAGAAAGCATGAGTAGAAAAAACTCTTCAGTACTATACTCACTACCTCGGTGACAAGATCAGTACCCCACACTTCAGCATCACACAATATACCCATGCAACAATCCTGCACATGTAACCCTGTATCTAAAACAAAAGTTGAAATTTAAAGGAAATTTTTTTTAAAAGTTCATGTGGTTCCAGTGACAAAAAATGAACAAAAAAAATCCCACATGTATTATGTCTCGTATTTCTATAGGTCAGTCAGGCAGGTTGTTGATCTGAGCACACTCCTGTGAGCAGTTAGCTGGTAAGTTGGCTATGGAATGGGTAATTGGTAATGGCTCCAGCAAAGACAACTAGGAGGTCTCAGGTCTGCTCCATATGGTCTTCTCACCTTTCAGCCAGCTAGATCAGGCTTGTTCACGTGGTGGTAGCAAAGAGAAAACAAATGTACACAAGGCCCCTTGATGACTAGGCACAGAATTTGCATACCACCATATGCACTGCTTACTATTTTCCCAAGCAAGTCAGTCACCAGTCAGTGTAGACTCAGAAGGTAGAGAAATGGACTCTGCCTCTTGACGAGGAGATCTTTAAAGGCACATTGCAACATGTTTAAATATAGAGGTAGAAAATCAAAGTATTTTAATTGTAAATCTACCACCCATGAGAAATCCCTGCGTAGCCTCTCTGGGTATCACATTTCTACATGGCACTTCTTGGGGATCATGGTCTTGCTGGGACTGTATCTTACTGTGACCCTATTTTGCACGGGCTGTTACGCTTTAAAGGGAAAGTCAGAAAAAGGATGGGGCAAGAGGAAAAGAGGAAGATGTTGCCTGTGTCTGTGGAATTTTATATTCCTTCAGCACCCAGCAAAAATACATCCAAAACCCTTTCTATGGCCTCATGGTGGTTGGAATAAGCCTGCTTGCCCCTCAACTTTGAAAGGGGCCATGTGCCTTGCTTTAGCCAATGGGATGATCAGAAAAGGCTTAAAATGTGCTTATGTATAAAGCTTATAATACTGCTCTTAGTAGAAAAATAGACCCCATGTAGACACTGTCTTTTCAACATGGAGCAGAATCAGCTCTGCCAACCTATAGGTGCATGAGCAAGAAACAAATACTTATAGCTGTTATGCAACCTAATTGTGTGGTTGTTACACAGCAAAAGTTGGTGAATAAACTGAATTAGAAGAGTAGAAGGAGGCAAGGAGGAAAATGGGGATTCTAAAGGCAGAAATCTAGCAGAGAGGGGATGAAATCACCACCTTCATCATGAGTTCGTTGAATATATAAATTTTCTGGAGAGAAGTCATGCATAAAGCCTTTTTTTTTTCTCACAGCATTACAAGCATTGATAGGAGAGTATATTTTCATGTGTGTGTGTGTGTGTGTGTGTGTGTATCTGTGTGTAAATATGTTTCTTGTTTAACAGTAGGTGCTGGTTGTAGCCACCCATTAGGAGAGAACTTTGCGTTATTTTTGTTAGCATAATGGGATAAATTGGTATTTGCTCAGGAACTGTCCCATATTCCCCCATCTGTGAAATGGAGATTAACATGCTAAGACACCTTAAAGGGTTTTGTTTTATGGTTTTGGGTTTTTTTTTCCAAAGAGTAATGGAAAAAGTAATTGAAAACATTTAAAAAAATACAAAGCGATATAAACACTAAATAATAATTACTTGTGAGAATTGAAATGAGGATTGCTTTGCCAAGAATCTTGAGTTGATTATAGTCCCAATATTTGTGAGGAACAGCTAATAATAATCTTCATTAAAATTTCTAATTTTCTACTGACTGCCTCCTTATCAGGTGAAAATTATTAGCAAATTCATATCAACCATCATGGAATGGAATGATATTCAGGACAACCAGTTTAATTTTCTTCTGGGATACAGTTGACCAAGGTTGTTTGAAGTTACATAACCATTGAAGAGAGATGTGGTTCTTTCAGTTACAGAGAAAAATAATCTTTCCCCGTGGCAGATGAAGTTCCACAGGAATACTCTTGAATCATGGCCAGAAGGCTAACTGATATGATATTTGTACTTCTACTGTTCCAACATACTTATCATTGATTACTTATGCACACTGGTAATAAAAAATAACAACAGTAATAGCTGCTACTATTGAACAACTATAGTCAGGCCATATATATATATATTCTTATATTAGTACAACACCTATTATGTACAGTTATTTGTATATAATAGATGCCAATAAATCCTTAGTGAATGAACACTTACAAGGTAAGAAATGTTAACTCTTTCTTACAGATAAGAAAAATTATATTCAGAGAGCTTAAATAATTTGGATAGTAAATGACAGAGTCAGAAATTAAAGAAACTTTTTTTAACCCAAAGTTTTGTCTCTTTCTGTCTCATTCTTTCTCCAGTACACACCCAAAAACTAGAATATAAACTAATGGAGTCCTCATGCTTTAGACATTTCTGGTCTAAACCACAGCAAAGTTACCTATAGTAACTTGAGTTCTGCTGGGTGCAGCTCTCCCATGCAAGGAAAGGTGGAGGGACATGGACCAGATCAAGGTGACTTTCTCTATACCCTTCTCTGGTTCCTTTGAGGCTGTGCCCTCTGAAAATCAGTTTGAAAAAAAAAGTATCCTACTGCTTCCAAGCAAAGTGCACCTCAGCTGGTCTCTCAACCGTACCCCTTTCCTATTTCTTCTAATCGGTCTGCTGGCCTGCAAAAGTACTGACCTTCCCTTGTTCCTCTTGTCCTACCAAGATGCTCCTGTTACCCAGCTCCAGGAAAATAAATGGGTAAATTGGGATTTCCAGACTCCCTTTATCTTCCTGTCTAATTTTCCTTTTATAGATACGGCTGTCTGGAATTCTTCATCCCACTTAGTTCATCACGTTTTTTTTCTGATGTTTGCTATCGTATAATGAATACAAAATTTGGAGCCAGAAATCCTAGCTCTGCCATTTACTAACTGATTTTGAGAATGTCTCAAGCAATTCTCCTGCCTTAGCCTCCCAAGTAGCTAGGATTATAGGCGACCACCACCACACCTGGCTAACTTTTTGAATTTTTAGTAGAGACAGGGTTTCACCATCTTGGCCAGGCTGGTCTTGAACTCCTGACCCTGTGATCCACTAATCTTAGCCCCCCAAAGTGCTGGGATTACAGGCATGAGCCACCATGCTGGGTCATGATTTGGATTTTAAAAGGGTTATTCTGGTTGCTGTTTCGAAAACAGGTTGTAGGCAAACCAGTACAGAAGCATGGAGACCTGTTAAGAGGCTACATCAGTGACGCAGACAGGAGATGACAGTCACACAGACCAGGATAATAGGAGCATAGGAAGTAAACTAAGTGGACGGATTCCAATTATATTTTAAAGGTCATTAAAATGGGCACAATTCAGAGGCTTGTCTCCTGTGAAGGACTGCTAATCTCCACCTATTTACAGCTACTATGATAAATAAAGGTATATTTGAATAATTTTACAATATTTTAGTGGGCAGATCTTTCTCTTGTTCAAAGGAATACACCTCTATTGCTGATTTTTATTCAGAACTTGTCAAAACTCTGCCTGTCTGCTAACATCACAGATAGACATTATATGCTGCCTGATGGAAGTATACATTACCCTTGAATGGTATGTGTTCCTGTAAACTTCAATCAAGTAAAGTCTCCAATTCTAACCACCAATTTACAGGAAATACAAGGGATGGAGGACACCACTGACTTGCAACCCGTAAAATATAAGCATGGAAAACTCAAGAGGAAAAATAACCTGTTTCTTGAATAGATTAATTGCAAGGGGAAAGAGGACCAATCCTCTTCTATTTCAAATTACTTCAGAGCTACATTTTCCAAATGTACTGACCTCTTTTGAATCTTGATTTGTTTGTTTGGTTGGTTGTTATTGTTTTAGAGACAGAGTCTTGCTCTGTTCCTGTCTGGAGTGCAGTGGCATGATCATAGCTCAATGCAGCCTCAAACTCCTGGAATCAAGTGATTCTCCCACCTCAGTTTTCTAAGAAATTAGGACGACAGTCATGTGCCACCACACCTGGATTTTTTTTATTGTTTTAGAGACAGATTCTTGCTATGTTTCCCAGGCTGGTCTTGAACTCCTGTCCTCAAGCAATCATCCCACCTTGGCCTTCTATTGTGTTGAGATTATAGGCATGAGCTATGGCTTTCAGCCTGGATCCCAATTTTTAATAAATCATTTTTTTAAGTGTATGAGACATTTGAGAAAATTTGAATACCAGTTGGGTATTTGATTATATCAGTGCATTGTTGTTAATGTTTTTAGGTGGAAAAGTGACTAGGGTTATGTTTTTTAAAGGAGAAAGAGAGTCTGTTTATCTTTTAGGTAAAAATTGTCAAACATTTCCTATAAAGGGCAAGACAGTAAATATATTAGGCTTGGTGACCATATAGTATCTGTCACAACTACTCAGCTCCACCATCATGACACAAAAGCAGCTACACACAGTAAGTAAATGAATGAGCATAGCTGTTGTCAGTGATTAGCTTTAGTGATTGGAGGCCTGTGAATTATTAATAAATTGGCAAATGACAGATTCACAAGAGAGAAGACTTTTACTCATATATGTAAATGGGAGTTCATAGGAAAATGTGACTTAAGGTGGCCATTAAAATTTGTGGCTTATATACTATCTTAATGGGGAAAAGTGGAGGGAGGTATTCATGGAAAAACAAATTACTTTTAGGAAAGATAAATGGGCTTTTATATGGAAGCCAGGATAGTTTTGTGACAATTTGTTTAGGTGTGGTACTAGCTTCTCTCTATCTTTAAGAGTCAATATTCCCTGCTTGCAAAACTCCTGGAAGAGGAATTTATGAAAAGCTCTTCTGAGAGGCTTTTTAGGGAGACAAAAAAATTCAGGGGGAGAAAGCTTATTCTCAACTGTTTTCAGCTCAAAATAATGTTTATGCCACAGTGGCTTATTCCGTAACCCTTCACTTTATTATAAGAAAACTTTGCTTATAAAACAGACATTGGGCTATAGTTTGCTACCTCTATTTTAGAGATACACATTGAAATATTTGTAAATGAAATAATTTGATATATGAGATCTGTTTCAAAATAATCAAGTAGGAGTAGGCCTTTAGGTAAAACAAAATTGCTTGTAAATAGATAACTGCTGATAAGTACATGGGGGGTCATTGTACTGCACTTCTCTGTTTTTGGATATGTTGGCAACTTTCCATAAGAAAAAGTGAGGAAAGAAAAACAAAAGGCCAACACAATAAAGCACAGTAATACTTAGAATCTTGAATTAATCACTATTATCAAACACACTATATTCCAGGCACTATGCTAATCACTTTACATGTATTCACTCATTCAATCTTCACCACAACCCTAAGAAATAAGTACTTGTGTAACTAGATATTAACTTGATTTGACTGAAGGATACAAAGTATTGATCCTGGGTGTGTCTGTGAGGGTGCTGCCAAAGGAGGTTAATATTTGAGTCAGTGGGCTGGGAAAGGCAGACCCACCCTTAATCTGGGTGGGCACAGTCTAATCAACTGCCAGCACAGCTAGAATATAAGCAGGCAGAAAAATGTAAGAAGAGACACTGGCCTAGCCTCCCAGCCTACATCTTTCTCCTATCCTGGATGCTTCCTGCCCTCGAACATCGGACTCCAAGTTCTTCAGTTTTGGAACTCGAACTGGCTCTCCTTGCTACTCAGCCTGCAGAGAGCCTACTGTGGGACTTTGTGATCATGTGAGTTGATACTTAATAAAATCCATATATATATATATATATATATATATATATATATATATGGATGTATTCAATTAGTCTGTCCCTCTAGAGAATCCTGGGTAATACAGTGTTATTATTATACCCCTTACAGATGAGAAACACAAGTACAAAGAGGTTAAATAAATTCCCAAGGTCACAGAATACATAAGGGTGAGAGCCACTCTCTGAACCCAGGCAGCCTAGCTCCAGAGCCTATTCTCCTTAAGTATTATACAAGATACTTGTTAAACACAAGACATTTATGGATTTGGAGAATTCTCTGCTCTCCTCTAACAATGGCTCTTTTCTAGTTAATATGCTGCTCCAGCAATGTCTTGTCTAGGGGATTACCTCCTGGATCTTTGCACTCTACATTATTATTCATTCATTTTTCTGAACCACAATATAACTGAGCTTAGTTATTAAAATAATCCTTCTATGACTGAATGCATTTTTTATCAACCTTCTCCCTCTTGCTTTAGACCAGAGACAACTTTAAAAAAAAATCTTCGGAAGAAAAAAAAAGACCCAATGGTTTGTATAAAACATGAGCATTTGAGTCCTGTTAATTTTAAATATACAGTTTTAACCAGGCAGACATAGATTCAGATCATGAGCCAGTGTTTTCAACGATCCTTGTGTACAAAGAATTTCACAATCAGCAAAATTAGCATAATCTTTAAGTAGACATAAAAAAAAAAAAAAAGCCATAGCTAGAAAGAACCTTGAGAGGTCATCTAATCCACCCCTACTGCTAAAATGGGGTGGGCCTAAGCTAGCCAAGAATGGCAGTTTTCTAACCTTTCATGTCTACAGAAGGAATTTCATAAGCTTCTTTGTTAATGTTTCAATGCCTTAGACTGCTTATTTTAGGGGAAATTCCTAAAGTCTGGATATGGTTCTTTTTACCTGGACAAAGCTTTTCTCCATTTAATAATAGGTCACACCAGGTGCAGTGGCTCACGTCTGTAATCCCAGAACTTTGGGAGGCCAAGGCGGGCAGATCACAAGATCAGGGGTTTGAGATCAGCCTGGCCAACATGGTGAAACCCTGTCTCTACTAAAAATACAAAAATTAGCAGGGCGTGGTAGCAAACACCTGTAGTCCTAGTTACTCTGGAGGCTGAGGCAAGAGAATCACTTGAACCCAGGAGGCAGAGGTTGCAGTGAGCCTAGACTGTGCCATTGCACTCCAGCCTGGGTGACAGAGCAAGACTCCATCTCAAAAAAAAAAAAAAATAGGTCACAGGATAACAAAATGATAATAATAGTAGTAATAAATTGATATGGATGTACACAAATGATAAAATTAAAAACCAATCATTTTTCTGTACTTAGCAATCAAGCTCCTGGATAATTCATTCATATAGAAAAGACCACAATACTCTTTAAATGTAATATCTACTCTGTACAGAGGATTATATTTTATATATTGAACAACTAGATTTGAATATCAAAACCATTGTTAAACAGGTAATATATTGACTTTATTTTACAGATTGACTCTATCTTTGTGAGAAAAATTAGGCTCAGTGATACTGATTTAGATACAGACTTATCAAGCCCAAATCTCCCATTTCTGGCATTGCAACCACTCCGGAAAAGCAAAGAGATCTGGTAGGTTACTCACCACCAGACTACCTTTAACAGAGCTCGGCCATGGTAAAATTAAGCAGTGAAAGGATAAAGTTCTTATATGCTGTTTGCTGACATTAGACCAGATCAAAACGGCAACACATATTTTAGTGCACTGTGAGGTTGCACAATGTTACTAACAAGCAGTCAGGGATGTGGAGAAAGGACTGACATAGCCTCTGCACTGTTTTATTTTTTAAAATGAGCATATCTGAGCACATATTATATACCAACTGTGCTTTTACCTATGGTATAAACCATATATATCGTAAATACCTATGATAGTTTTATATATGTAAAAATACACCACTGGTGTTTTTACCTGTAAAGAGTCCTTCCCTTAAAATATTATTATAAAATGTTTAAAAAAGTATCAAGATTCACAAACCATAAACCTGAAAAGAGTAGAATATTTATACCTAGAGAGGAATCGTTTTAATTTTTAGGTTGTGATTTGGTTATCAGACTTCACCCCCTTGAATTATTTGTCAGTAACTGCGATAACAAAACAGATCACATCTTTCTTCTTTTCCAAAGAAACAAAATGAGATGGCCAATCAAATTTCAATCATTCCTTCTCCCAACTCAGGACAGGGTCCCAAAGAGTTAGCTCTGCCCCTCAATTTAAGATTTCAATGCTTGCTCCTTGGGAAGGTGGTATATTCATGAGGTCAAAAGCCTGCTCTTTGGAGTCAGAAGACAGTTTTCAGTCTCTGCTTTGCCAGTGTTTGGCTGTGTGACTGTACCAGCTTTTTAATCTCACTATACCAGATTTCTTATCTGTAAAATGGGGACAGCAATATTACTTAAACTACATAGGTATTATGATAATTAAGTGGGCTGACACTAAGAAAGGTACTTGAAACAACGCCTGGCACATAAACACTAGCTGTTTGTGGTGCTGTTGTTATTGTTATGATTATTAAAGTATCAAAATTCAGCTGTATAATCTTATGCTGCAAAATTTCTGGACACTGACACAGAAAAATTAGCTGGCTAACCATTTCAGAGAAGTACTTCCTCTCAGTTAGAGCAAGAGTCATAAAACTACAGACCATTGGCCAAA
The DNA here is from genome assembly GCA_031835075.1 of Saguinus oedipus. NCBI lineage: Eukaryota > Metazoa > Chordata > Mammalia > Primates > Cebidae > Saguinus > Saguinus oedipus. Next base: position 17,529,355 of record CM063185.1, read on the forward strand.
TCTGGATCCTTGAAGGCCAAAACCTGCCATACCCATTTGTATTTGTACTTTTTTCCTACGGCTGCTTTTGCACTATAAGGGCAGAGTTGAGAAGTTGCAAATGAGACCATATGACTCACATAGCCAAAAATATTTACCATCTGGCCCTTTACAGAAAACAATAAATTAGCTGATTCCTAAACTAGAGGCATTTTTGTTCAAGATAACATATTTAGTCTCTTAGAATTCAAGATATGTTGCTTGTTCTAAGCAATTCTAAAGATATTACCAAGATACTCATCATCCTTTCCTCTTTGGTACCAAAGATTAAACAAGAGTCTCAAGTAACTAGACAGAGAATGAGCATTAGTGCCTCCACCAATTATAGCTATAAGGTCCATCCCTTGCACTCACTCTTGACAGTATGACAGCTCTCTTACTTTTCTAAAACCATGGATGAACTTCTCCTCTTTGTTGTCCTTCCTATAACACAGATATTTTCAGTCACTGTTGGAACAAAAATTTTTCTGTTTCTGTTGGTATATGTGCTTGTGTGTACATGTACATGTGTACACATGTGTGTGCTACACACTTTGCTGAGTTATGGGAATAGCATTTTTATTCACAACGTTGATAAGATCTCTCTGCCATGAAGCTTATATACTACCAGAGGGAAGAAAAAAGCCCCAAAGATAAATATATATTTTTAAAAGGTAATTTCTAATAGTGAAAAAGATATGAAGGTTAGTATGTTAAGTAACAGGATTTGAGTCTCAAAACCATTGTTAAACAGGTAATATACTGACTCCATTTTAAAAATTGAATCTATTTTCATGAAAAAAATTAGGCTCAGTGTTAGTGATTTAGATCCAGGGTTACTTATCAAGCCCAAATCTCCCATTTTGCACCACTCTGGAAAAGCAGAGATGTTCAGTAACACCACTGGAAGGGGAGGGATAGCAAGGGGTGGGGAGTTGGGAGGGATAACATGGGGAGAAATGCCAGATATAGGTGATGGGGAGGAAGGCAGCAAACCACATTGCCATGTATGTACCTATGCAACAATCTTGCATGTTCTTCACATGTACCGCAAAACCTAAAACGCAATAAAATATATATTAAAAAAAAATAACACCACTGGGATATGGGATGGAGAAGGATTGGGAAAGAAGAAAAAGGGTTACTTTAGAATTGGTGACTAGGGAAGGCCTCTCTCAAGAAGAGACATTTGTACTGAAAGTCAAATAGAAAGAGGAAGCCAATTTCACATAAACAGAAAAGTATTCCAGACAAGAGCAGAAATAAGCTTGGTGTTTTTGAGGATACACATGCTGATACATGAGCACAGCTTGAGCATGAGCAGTATGAGGTAAGATTAAAGAGGGAAGCCCTGTGAGGTCTCATAGACCTTGGTAAGGTGTTTGAATTCAACCTAAGTCAAGTGGGAAGCCATCAGAAGATTTTCAGTAGGGAAATGACACAATCCGATTTACACTGTAAAAAGATCAATTTGTCAGCTATCACAAGAATGAATAATACTTAGAAAGCAATGGAAAGAGGAAGCAGGAAGACCAAGAAGTTGGCCCTTGCAATTCAGGGAAGAAAGGACAACAGTGGTAGAAATGGAGAGCAATGGCTACTCAGGGCATATTTTGAAAATGTAATTGGCTAGATTTGTTGAAGGATTAGGAAAGGGAAAAAGGAAATGGGAGAAATCAAGGATGATTCTTACTAGTCTTGTGATCTGAGCTATAGGTGGTTGGTGAAACAATTTACTTACTGAGATTCATTCATTGTTCATCAAATGCTCACTGAGACCAAGTTTGTGCCAGGTACTGTTCTAGACACAGGAACTATAGTAGCGAAAGGGGTAGCAAAAATCTCTCCTCTGGTAGAATTTATATTCTAGGTGGGGATGGAGAATAGAAAAGATTAAGAAGCAAGGAACTGGGGAGGGAAGGTGAAGGTATCAATTACCATATCGTGCTGATTCTACCTCCTAAACCATGCCTTACAGTAGTTCAAGTAGAAAATGAATGGCAGCTGCATCACAGCCACATTCAGGGGTAGCCTTGAAAGATGTTGGGAAGGAAAAATCTTCTCAATAGAAAGAGCTTCATCTGGTCACTCACTTCATATAGTAGAAGTGGCTCAAGAAGTAAGAACATATATAAATTCCTGGGCAGTGTCCAAAGGCCTGGCCTTTAGTCAGCAGTCTAGAAAAATAAAGGATGGAAAGAGCAGAACCATATCTTGAGTAGAGGCCTGTGGATGGACATATAGACCCTTTTTGAAGGGTAAAGACTTCTGCATCACACATTTATACCTACCAGAAAGTATCCATCCCAGTAGAGGGACTAAAGAGCTAAGCAGACAAAATGACTTTGCCAATTGACAGTAGCCAGCCTTTGTCATTGGCTACCATATAACTTGCATGAAAGGCATGTGAATCAAGAGGCTACAGTGGGAAAAAATGAAGGTTACTTGTGAGCTCAACAATATGGACTTCCACTTACCAATATCTTGCTATAACAAGATATTGTTGCTTGCTGTATCCAGAAAGATATAGCAATAGCACGTAATTATCTTGCTACTGTTGCTTCTGAGTGTCCAACCTACCTCAAAATGAAGAACCTGTGGTTTATCTTCATGGGTCTAGATACCTATTTCAGATGTGGGTTGGCCTTTCCTACCCACAGAGCCTCAGCCAGCACCACTATCTGCAAGCTTATGGAATAAATAATCCACAGGCATGGAATCCCTTATGACATAGCAACTGAGCAGGGGGACCTATTGTACAGCAAACAAAATGGTCCTATGACCTTGGTTCTGTAATTTGTATCACATACCATGTCATCTAGAAGCAGCTTCAAAGATGCTGCAAGTGCCTTCTAAAGGCACACCTGAATCACCAGCTCAGTGACAATTCTGCCTGGATGTGGTGCCATCCTCAGGGTGCAGCACATGCTTACATCAAAAACTTTTATATAGGATTAAGTCTGCAATAAAAAGAACATACAGGTTCAGAAACAAAGGGAGATGGGAAACATGAGTGGCCCCACTTACTGTCATTTCTAGCGATCCAATCATAATAAGGAATTTCTTGCTTCCCATTTTACAATTCTAGGCATTGCAGAGATGTATTACAACTAAATAAGATTTTATTTAAGCTAATTAAATAAATTATTTAAGTTGGAAGTCCTGGTCTCCAAAGGATACACACTCTTGCCAGGAGACACAAGTACTACATTGAACAAGATATAGGTGCCACTAGGACACTTTGAAGTTCTTGTGTCCAAGAACCGTAAAGTCAACATACTAACTGTGATAGCTGACCCTAATCCGATGGAGAAGGTAGTGTTGTGTTCACACAATTCGGACAGGGATAACGTATGTGGAATCTAGGTGATCTATGTGGGTATCTCCTGGCATTTCCTTGACTCCTGATCTCAGCGCTCTATGATACATGCAGCAGCCACTGTCTGAAAAGGGAATGGTGTGATTGCCAAGGGCTTACATTCCTGAGGAATGAAAGTTTGGGTTACAACACTAGGAAAGCCACCAAGACCTGACAAGATGATAGCCGAGGGTAAGGGGCATTTAGAATGAATAGTGGATTAGAGAGAAGAGGAATAGTATTTGTGGACCTGAGACCAACTACAGTCTTAGAGGCTGTTATTTATCCTACTAACTACCCTCATAAATATTTTTTCCTCAGAGAGGCCCACAGGAACCATCAAGGAGCTGTCTCATGAACCTGTTTGGAGAAATAGATCTCTGTGGTGCAAGGGGTAGTTTATAATGGCCATGAGAAATGGACAGTTCAGTTCTCCTGCTGTGCCTGGGCAGCTCACAGCCTATGACCACGCTTGGTATGGGTCCTAATACAGGCCCATTCCGGAGAGATGTGGGACTTCTTTAACAACAGACTTTGAGCCAGGCGCAGTGGTTCATGCCTGTAATCCCAGCACTTTGGGAGACGGAGGCGGGCAGATCACAAGTTCAGGAGTTCAAGACCAGCCTGACCAGCATGGTGAAACCCCATCTCTACTAAAAATGCAAAAATTAGCCAGATGTGGTAGCAGGCAAACAACTATAGTCCCAGCTACTCAGGATGCTGAGGCAGGAGAATTGCTTGAACCTGGGAGGTGGAGGTTGCAGTGAGCCGAGATCGCACCACTGCCCTCTAGCCTGGGTGACAAGAGTGAGACTCTGCTTCAAAAAAAAAAAAAAAAAAAAAAGACTTTGCTACCCATCGGGCTGGCCAAAACTTTATTAGAATAGTACTTCAGATTGAGACCCCGCCTACCCAATCCTCTTTCATTTCTATGCCCCTCTCCTTCCCAGTTGTGGGACTTTGATCACAGTGGGAAGGCTCTCTCTGACTTTTATCTCTGTTAATCACTAGGTGCCAACATAAAGACAAAAAGAATAAGAAATGTCAAATCAATTTCGGTTTCGTCTTTCAGAGAACTGATGGCTTGGGAGTTTAGAGAAGTTTCATTATACTGAATTACAGTATGGATAATATGAAGAAAAGAAGGCTAGGTATATAAGAAATAACTAGATAATTACTAGCTGACAGTTTTACTCAAAGAATGCTGCTGCAAACTTCGTTATATTCCTTCCTATATATTCTATGGGAATGGCACACCTGGAGTTCTATAGTACAGCAATCCTGCCTAGCAAAGAGGAGTTGGTCACTAAATTTCTGTGAAAGGGACAGGAACAGGTCAAATGTTACAGAAAACTCTTTGACCTAAAGTAATAGGAAGATCGATGGTTCTCATGGGTGGGGGAGGGGGTATTTTTGTCCCCCAGAAAACATTTGGCAATGCCTAGAAACACTTTTGGTTGTCACAACTGGGGAAGAGAGGGATACTGGAATAGATGAGGAAGAGATCAGGATGGTGTTAAACACCCAACAATGTACAGTACAATCCCCCTTCTCCCAACAAAGAACTATCATACCCAAATATCAACAGTGCCAAGGTTGAGAAACCCTAACATAAAGGATACATGGGTATCAATACATAAACATATAATTTCTTCACATATAACATTTAAAAATCAATATTTAATTACAAATGACTTGTTTTACATTCCAGCAATACAAAGGGTTGCATTAGTACCACCAAAACCAAAGGAATTGCTGAGTCCAATAAATCTTTTCTCACTTGAAAAATCCTGTGCCTTTAGTGGAACATAGTTGAGATCAAATTCCGGTTCTGTACAATCCAGGTTTAAAGTAGGTGGTAGTTTTTGATAATAACAAGCTAGTGTGGTAAAAGCTGCCTCGACCGCCCCTGCAGCTCCCAGCAGATGTCCTGTTGCTCCCTTAGTTGAGGAAACTGCAAGGGCATATGCATGGTCTTTGAAGAGATGTTTGATAGCTTTGTTTTCAGCAGCATCTCCCAATGGTGTGGAAGTAGCATGTGCATTGATATAGGATATCTCTTCAGGTTGTACACCTGCATCTTTTAAAGCAGCAGCCATACACCTAATAAAACAAGAAAAGACATTTATCAGGACTAAGTTTAGCTTTAACAAAAGTCTCTTTATACGGCTTATGTGAAACAAATGTAGGTATCTGAGCACACTGGATGAAAAGAAACCCTTGCTCTAGTGACAGAACCCCATCTTGGATTACCATGTGAGTTAGGATGCCATCTGCATGGGAATAATGAGTCACACTCACTAACTTAAACTGTTTCATCACCAAGAGTTAAACACACAAGACAATGAAAGATTGTTTAATCTCAAATAAAATATAACTTCATTTATTTGCACTGGCATTTTTCCTTGGGGGAAAAAAACCATGTTGACTCAAGACTAGGATAATTTTTCTTCTAGGGATTTTTTGAGTGTGGCAACTTTTTATGAGAATTATAATTCTAATTTTTTCTTTCACATTTAATTTAAAACTTGGCATATTTCCCAATAATCTACTGTTTCAGTGTTTCAAATAACCTTTCAAAATCCTCTTTATTTTGGCTATAAGAGTTCTAAACAAAGAATTACAAAGGCAAGCCAAGCCAAACAAATTTAAAAGTAAAAAAATATATCTGAAGGAAGCTCTGAAAACCTTTTGGATGTCATCTTCCTCTTAGTTCCTAAAAGAAATATACATGTATGTATGTGTGCTCGTGTGTGTGTGTGTGTGTGTGTGTGTGTGTGTGTATAGTGTATATAAATATATATTTCTTAACAGCCAGCTCAGAGTATAATTTGAAGTATGCTGAAAAATTTCCTGTGAACATAACCATTTCATCTAGTTTGTTACCATGCTTGACATTTTTAGCACCAGCAACTACTCACTATAATTCAAAAGCAGGCCAGGCATAGTCACTCATGCCTGTAATCCCAGCACTTTGAGAGGCTAAGGCAGGAGGACTGCTTGAGGCTAGGAGTTCTTGACCAGCTCTGGCAACATAGCATGATCCTCATCTCTATTAAAAAAATTATAATTAAAAAAAGTAAAATAAAATTCAAAAGTATAATTTAGGGGTAGGTAAACTATGGCACTGGCTAGATGCCTATTTTTATAGTTTCACTGGAACATATTCATGCCCCCTCATTTACATATTGTCTAGGCCCTTCACATGACAATGGCAGAGTTAAGTAATTGCAACAGACTCCATGGTCCACAAAGCCAAAAATATTTACTATATTTTTCCCATTACAAAAAAGGTTGCTAACTCTGGCTAATTTAACTGTGTAAAACATAATATGACTTAAAAAAGCTAAACTATTAACTATCCATTAACACATTACCAGCAACTTTTTTTTTTCATTTTACGTGTACTAATCTATAACAGTTAACTTCAATATAGTTCTTAAACCAGCAAGATCACCATCACCCGGGGGCATGTTAGAACTACAGAATCTTCCAGCTGGGAAATAAAGTGAGACCCCCATCTCTACAAAAAATAAAAAAATAAACTGGTCTCAGTGGTGCATTCCTGTAGTCCCAGCTACTCAGGAGGCTGAGGTGAGAGGACTGCTTGAGCCCAGGAATTAAGAGACTGCAATAAGACCAGCATGGGCAATACAGCGAGACTCTGTCTCTAAAAAAGCAAAACAAAACAGAATCTCAATCACAACCCTAGACCTACAAAATCAGAATTGGCATTTTAAATAATATCCCTAGGTGATTATAGTTTGAGAAGTGCTGACTTGAAAAGAACAGAAGTCTGTTGAAATGGGGCAAAGACCACACACATCTAGAAGGGTTGACTTTTATTTTCCAAGTGTGATGAAGGGTCAAAGAGGAGGACTTTGTGAGGGAGCACACTGATGCTTAAGTACAAATGGAGGCATGACAAACTGGCAAAGACATACATGGTCTTTTTTGCAACTCTATTAGGTTTAACTCAAATGCAGTTTTTATAAGGATATTCAAATGCTCTGAAATACTTCAATTAAACAAAGAATTTAAAAACCTTCTTTAGTCTAAAAGGGAAAAACAATAGAGATACTGTACATCAAGGCAAGATACTACAATTTTCCCTAATCTGGGACTCCAATAAAGTGTCTTATTTGGAGAAATATTTTCATTTTGAAGGAAATAACCCATCTTTACCTTAAGGCACCTTCTCCTTCAGGATCAGGAGCAGTTATGTGACCAGCATCACCTGAGAGTCCATAGCCCAAAACTTCTGCATAGATCCGGGCTCTTCTTTGAATAGCATGTTCATATTCTTCCAGCACCAGCACAGCTGCACCTTCTCCCATTACAAAACCATCTCTCTTTGGATGAAATGGTCGACATGCCAACTTGGGATCTGAGTTTGTGCTCAGAGCCCGGGCTCTGGAAAACCCAGCAAGAGATAAAGGGCTAATACAAGAATCTGTACCTCCAGCCACCATCACATCAGCATCACCGCGGGCTACAAATCTGAAAGAGTCTCCCACAGCATGAGCTCCTGTGGTACAGGCTGTGGACACCGCATGATTGGGGCCCTTAAGTTTATATCGAATGCTAACCTGGCCTGCTGCCATATTGACCAGAATCTTAGGGACAAAAAATGGGCTAACTTTATTGTAACCTTTTGTCTGAAAATTCAAAGCAGTTTCAGAAACAACTTCAAGAGGAATCATTCCCATGCCAATTGCAACACCAGTAGCTACTTGATCAGCTTCTGACTGAGGATGCCAGCCAGAATCCTTCATGGCTAATTCTGCAGCTCCCATAGCCATGATGGTGGGAGAAGACATGGACTTGATATCTGATTTGGACACAAAGTTTTGTTCATTGAACTGACCTTCATCACAACCTTTTGGCACATAAGCAGCAACACTGCAAGGGAGACTCTTATATTCTTCACCGACCAGTGAAACAATTCCACTCTCTCCTCGCATAAGACGATCCCAAACCAGGTGAGTTCCAACACCAAGAGGAGTCACTAAGCCAATGCCTGTAATGACAACTCGCCTATGCAATCTGGATATTGGCACAGTTCCGAAAAACTTCCTTTTACTTCTTGTTAACTGCTGGCATAATCTTGAACACAGAAGATGAGTGCTTGTAATTTTCAGGAAATTTTGCAGGCAGTTGGACATGATTAAGATTCAGATGATCAGAAACACATTCCTGTAACAGACCACAACACACCTAGGAGGTATTCTTTTAAATAGCTTAAGGGCCTAAGGAAAAACATCCAAGGTCTTCCTTTGGGTGCTTGATACGAGCTGCTAATGAGCACAGGGAAGATGTTCCATAATTTTAATTTATACCTTATCATCAAACCACCTGTTTAAACTTATCTCCTTTTTAAGATTTTAAGTGCCCTCTAACATTTGAAGAGAAAGAAATGAAGTGATGATTCATTCAATTCACCAAAACAGAGTAATTCAATGAAAAATATAAAAGCACCTCTAGCCTGATATGAGCTGCAGGAAGCATCCTTTCTCAGGATAACTTCTAAATAGCATTTCTGGTGTCAGTGGCACAGAAAACACATTTCAGGGCATATTCTTTTAAGTAGGTAAGCGGGCTTTATCAATCTTCAATACTTAGGGATAACCAACCTTTTCAAAAGGCCACCCAGGGCTAAGAGCCCTAGACTGAGCGTCTGGATACATGACTTGGCAATCGACTCTGTGACCAAGCTTGCGACTGGGGGAAGGGGACAAGTCTTTCCACTTCTCTAAACTTCTCCAATTGAATCATCTGTGGAAGGAGTGGTTAGGACTGGCTGATCATTTCAAGGGTACTACGAAGGCCAAGGGCGGGACTAGAACGGTGTTGCCATTCCCTTGCCTCCGCTCAGGGACCGCCACACACGTACACACCCGAAGCAGCATGGAGAGAGAAAAAGAAATTAGGCCCAGATCCTCGGACTCCCCTCTCGAAATCCAACCCCGACTTGATGTGACTTTAAAGGAAGAAAGGAGGGGCGAAGGAGGAAGGTAGCGAGCGATACCTGTAACAGGGATCGCGCAGGACACGCCGCCACCGTCCTAAGCGATGACGCTCCGGAGCACACGCGCACGCGCACGCACGTACGCTCATGCGCGCTCCCACGCACGGGTCACGTTCGACTCCCCTTCCGCCGATTGACTTTGAGCCGCGTCACCTTGACGGAGGTCAGACCGTGGGAGGCGACGGGGTAGCTGTTTGCCTCAAGAGACACCCCTCTCGGAACTTCAGTGACTCGCCGATAATCAAGGACCTGCACATAACGCGATGAAATATCATTTTCACCCATGAAAAAGGCATTTTTCTTTGGTAGTGATAATGCCCAAATATTCCCATGTTGTCAGAGAGGGAACCCCATTGTATCCTACTGGAATTCTAAGAAAGGAAAGTACTGCAGTCTCAAAGTTATTGCTGTAGCTCGCAAAATTATTAGTAATGTGAGTAAAGTAGAACTAACCGAAATGGCCAACATCAGGAAATTGGTTGTGTATCTCCAAATGCCATGCAGCCGTTTAAAATAACTCTACAGGTGAATATTAATGAGTGTTAAGACTGTTTGTTAGGAGACATAGTTACAAAACAGTATATATTTGTTTTTTCAAAAATAATTCTTTAAAGGTCTGCAAGATGTGTAATGATTGTGATCTCCCTCGTTTTTGCTTAGCTTTATTTAATACCTTTTCTACAATAAACAAATGTTTTTGTAATAAAGTTTTTACTTCTTAAAAGTTGTCACCAGGCTGTTCTGCCTATGGAGTAGCCATTACTTTCCTAACAAACTTGCTTCCAATTAAAAAAAAAAATTAAAGTTATCACCAGATTTGAGACACAGCCTCCCAAAGTGCTGGAGTTACAGCTGTGAGCCACTGTGCCTGGCGAGCATACGGTTTTAATGTGCTTTTTTGTTTTTCTTTTGTAACATCACAAAATCATCTTGGATAAGAAGTGACAAATCTTGCAGAAAAGTAAAAAGACCATCATTTTTATACCTACCTTTTACCACCTTTTCTTTGCTCTGGAAAAGGGTGGGAAATTTTATGATATTTTATAGCTTTATATATTTGGTACCATGTTTCCTGCTATAATACCATTGTGTTTTCTTGCACCAAAATCTTCAAATGGGCTCTGCTTATCCTACCCTTCCATTAAGACTTCTTAAGTTTGCCTTAAATTCTTTGTAATTCGATTCAAAACTATCTTTCTAGTTATGGCTCCCATTCTCTATTAAATGTGCTTTCCACCCAGTAAACTGATTTTCTCACTACACTATGTTTTGATTGACCCTAACTTTTCTCATCTCTGTACTTTTGCTATTTTCAACAACCATTCATTTTCTTCCTCTCTATGCTTGACACTTGAATGCAAAAATGAGTAGAGGTGTGGCTCTTGCTTTCAAGAAGTTCATGGTCTAGTAAAGGGAGACAGCCATAGAACAAGTGCAAACTATTGAAACAGGTGCTATAATACAATTATTATAACACAAAAGGGACAATGAGGTCTGTGCTACCTAGTGAAATCAGAAAAAGCTTCAGAGAAATGATCCTTGAACTGCATCTTGGAAATGAATGTTTCTCTAGTAAATTGGGTGGGAAAGGGCATCCTGGCAGGAGGAGTAGAACAAAGTCCTGGAGAAATGAAATGCCATGGTATCTTCCAAAACTGCTAAGTATGTGGCCAACATCATATCTGAGGTGTGGGACAAAGCAACACTAAAAGCATGAGAGCAAGGCAGGGGCTGGATCACAAAAGCCTGGGGTGTCATACTGAGGACTTTGGATTTAATCCTATAGTCCAGAGAGCATATGCTGGCCTCCAGGGCATAATCTGGAATGCTCCATTCTTTTTTTTTTGAGACAGAAGTCTCTGTCTATTGCCAGGTTAGAGTGCAGTGGTGCGATCTCAGCTCACTGCAACCTCTATATCCTGGGTTCAAGCGATTCTCCTGTCTCAGCCCCCCTAGTAGCTGGTACTACAGGCGTGTGCCACCATGCCCAGCTAATTTTTTTATTTTTAGTAGAAATGGGTTTTTACCATGTTTGCCAGGATGGTCTTGATCTCCTGACCTCATGATCTGCCTGCCTCGGCCTCCCAAAGTGCTGGGATTACAGGTGTGAACCAACATTATTTTATTGAATCTAAACTCACTCCTCTAGAAAGGACATGGTAAACTCTCTCATTCCCTTCACCAGAGTCTCTATTACTCCTTTTTGTCTTGAACAAAATCACTTAAAAATTTAAGTTACCAGCCTGGTTCTTAACTTAGAATGTGGGTAGAGGGAGCCATAGAAAACTTTTTACCAGGAGACCAACATGATCAAATGGGTGCTTTAGAAAGATCACTATTACACAAAAGAACAGGGTGGGTTGGAAGGATGTGGAAATGGACACAGGGTAGAAAGCTAAGAATCGGTGAAACGTGATGAGGTTCTGAAGGCAATAGCAAGGAGATGCAGGAGATGTTGAGAAGGAAACATTACTAGGATGTTGTACATGATTTAAGGAGGGTGGGGAATCTCTCACAGCTAGCAAGTCCTCTCCTTTCTCACCTTCTTAACCTTTCAATTTAAGGCTTCTGTTCAAATCTCCCCTCCTCACTGAAACTGCAGCCCACAGTGAAATGTTCCTTCCTCTAAACTAGTAGTTCTCGAAGTTTACTGTGAGTCAAAATCACCTGAAGGGCTTGTTACCACGCAGATTGCTGGGACCCACCTTTAAAGATGGAGCTTCAGAATTTGTTTTCCTGACAAGTTTCCTGGTGATGCTGCTGTTGCTTGTCCAACCACTGCTCTAAACTTACTATGACTTCCATGAGAGTAGGGACTATACTTGTCTCCTTCACAGTGCTTCGCATCTAGTAGTCACTTGATAAATATATGATGAATGAATGAATGATGGAATGAATAAACCAACATTTATCCTTACATTTGATAGTACACATGCACTTTTTGTGCATTTCTTACCAAATGACTTTTGTGAAAACCAATGCCATAGCATTAATACTGTGATAACAATGTATAGTCCAAAAATCTTAGAAATCACTATTTCAAAAAAAATCATCTCAGGGCCAGGTGTGGTGTGGCTCACGCCTGTAATCCCAGCACTTTGGGAAGCCAAGGCGGGTGGATCACAAGGTCAGGTGTTCGAGACCAGCCTGACCAACATGATGAAACCCCGTCTCTTTTAAAAATAAATAAATAAATAAATAAAATTTAAAAATCATCTGAAATTTGGCCTGGCGCGGTGGCTCACGCCTATAATCCCAGCACTTTGGGAGACCGAGGCGGGTGGATCACGAGTTCAAGAGATCGAGATCATCCTGGTCAATAAGGTGAAACCCCGTCTCTACTAAAAATACAAAAATTAGCTGGGCATGGTGGTGCACGCCTGTAGTCCCAGCTACTCGGGAGGCTGAGGCTGGAGAATTGCTTGAACTCAGAAGGCGGAGGTTGCGGTGAGCCGAGATCGTGCCATTGCACTCCAGCTTGGGTAACAACAGCGAAACTCCTTCTCAAAAAAAAAAAAAATCATCTGAAATTTAAGTCCTTCCAAATAACTCTTTAGCAACACTTCTGTTAAAGTTCTTGAGTAACTATAATCTCTTTTGAATGCCACCGTTTATAAAGCTATGAAGGGAATCCATTATAATAAGGGATTTTGTCTCATTTTCCTGGCTGCTTCCTCCATTTCAGTCAACTTAGAGATATTCTAATTCTTCAGTTTCCTTTACAAAAGCTGAATAAGCTACCCTAACTTTATTTATACCAATCATTGTTTCAAAAACCAGAGAATGGTCTAATACTAAATCAGCATTGAAATTCTTGTTCTTTGATTTTTTTTGTTCCAAAATATTTTTTTCCAGGACTTCACCTTTATTAAAAACATCATTTTTAGAGCTGACATATCATAGCACTATTCTTTTTTTTTGAGATAGAATACCATTCTTATCGCACAGGCTGGAGTACAGTGGCACAATTTCAGCTCACTGCAACCTCTGCTTTCTGGGTTCAAGCACTCCTCCTGCCTCTCAGCCTCCCAAGTAGCTGGGACTACAGGCGTGCACTACCAGGCCTGGCTAACGCCATTCTTCAATAAAATAGAAAAAAGACACACCTATAATCCCAGCACTTGGGAGGCAGGTGGATCATGAGGTCAGGAGATTGAGACCATCCTGGTCCACAAGGTGAAACCCCGTCTCTACTAAAAATAGAAAAATTAGCTGGGCATGGTGGTGCTCGCCTGTAGTCCCAGCTACTTGGGAGGCTGAGGCAGGAGAATTGCTTGAACCCAGGAGGCAGAGGTTGCAGTGAGCCAAGATTGCACCATTGCACTCCAGCCTGGGTAGCAAGAGCGAAACTCCGTCTCAAAAAAAAAGAAAGAAAAAATAGAAAAAAGAAAGAACCCTCTAAATTTTTCCCAGGATTGATTTGGTTATATTAAAAAATTAGCCTCCATAAAAACCATTAGCAAGGAGAGGGGTTGAAGTCTTTCAGGAATTTGTATAGCGATTCACTATTGTGTGACTATATTAAGTGATTAACCAACAACTATTCAGTACCTGCTGTGTACAAAGCAGTCTGAGACAGATGGCACAAGAGACCTTTAATCTAATAGGGAAGATAAAACTAATGATACCTTACAGAGAGAGAGAGAGCCTTTTAGTTGAGGAAACAAGTTATTGTGAAGAGAAAAACAAAAGTCATTTTGTTTCCCCACAAAAGTACTCTACGGCCATTCTATCTGTCAAGGGGAAGCCGAGCTGACAGCTTTCTTTTTTTTTTTTTTTTTTTTTAATTTTTTATTGCATTATAGGTTTTGGGGTACATGTGCAGAACGTGCAAGATAGTTGCATAGGTACACACATGGCAGTGTGTTTTGCTGCCTTCCTCCCCTTCACCCACACTTGGCATTCATCCCCAGGCTATCCCTCTCCAGCCCCCGCCGCTGTCCCTCCCCCATTCCCCCCAATAGACCCCAGTGTATAGTAGACCGCCTCTCTGTGTCCATGTGTTCTCATTTTTCTCACCCGCCTATGAGTGAGTATATGCGGTATTTCTTTTTCTGTTCTTGTGTCAGTTTGCTGAGAATGATGTTCTCCAGAATCATCCATGTCCTTACAAAGGACACAAACTCATCATTTTTGATTGCTGCATAATATTCCATGGTGTATATGTGCCACATTTTCCCAGTCCAGTCTATCATCGTTGGGCATTTGGGTTGGTTCCAGTTCTTTCCTATTGTAAACAGTGCTGCAATGAATATTCGTGTGCAAGTGTCCTTATAGTAGAACGACAGCTTTCTACCCTTCACTTGACACCTCTGCATTAACACCAGAGCATTTCCGCTTTGGTGTTTTGTGTATAAACAATCTTCCTATGATTTTTTTTTTTTTTTTTTTTGGTAGAGACAGGGTCTTGCCATGTTGCCCAGGCTGGTCTGAAACTCCTGGGCTCAAGTGATCCATATATCTCGACCTCCCAAAGTATTGGGATTATAGGCATGAGCCACCATGGCCAGCCCCTAAAATTTTATTTGAAAAAAAGAGTTCTGTTGCTTTTTTAAAAAAGTCACAAATACTGTATAATACATAATATTCTCATATAATTAGTACAGGATAAATCAATGTATCAATGGAAAAAAGAAACCCAAATTAAGAAGAATACAGTTTGTGACAGCTATCTCCCCAGACCGAAGCCCCCGTTCCATTGTGCAGTTGAAGGAAACTAGATTTCCCAGACTGTCTGTTTTTACCTTTTTACGTATGTTTTTTATTTTTTGTAAATCTGGCCTTACTGAAATGCCCCCTTTTATCTTGATGAGTCCTCATTCTTAGAAATGATATGGTAGAGAAAATGCTGTATGTCATTTCTATTTCTAGGCTCATGCGATTAAAAGTAGGTGTGACTGTTTTTGTGTGTGTGTCTACTTGTGCATTAACTAACTGCATAAGTCTCTGAGGCTCTACAGCAGGAGTTAGTAAACTACAGCCTACAGACCAAATCCAGAAGGCTACCTGGATTTGTACATAAAATTTCACTAGACCATAGCCATGCCCATTTATTTCAAGTATTGACTGTGGAGCTACAACTGCAGAAGCAGAGTTAAATAGTTGAGACAGACCCTATGGCTCATAAAGCCTAAAACATTTACTATGTGGCCCTTTACAGAAAATGTTTTTGGCCCCTGTTCTATCGGATGGAAGGAGATTGGGTCCACTGACATTATGACACCTGCATTATTAAACAGTTATATGAGCCAGAAAGAAATTACTCGTGTTAAACCACTGAAAATTTTAGTTGTAGAAGCTAGCAACATACTGCTATCTGTTGAACACATTATTCTTGGAAGCTGGTCCAAAGAGCTACATATTTATTAAAAATTGTATGTCTATCTGGCAGATGAATAGTCATTGAAGTGGATGGCATAGCTTAGGGTCTTGCTTGGAGATTCTGGAAAAAAATTCAAGTCTTAAAAGCAAGCAAATGAAACATCAAGAAATTTAAAAGAGATTACTCAGGAAAACCACTTATCTAAACCACTTATCTTTTTTTTTTTTTTTTTTTTTTCTGTCTCCAGGCTGCAGCGTCGTGGTGCTGTCTCGGCTCACAGCAACCTCAGATTCCTTGGTTCAAGCATTTCTCCTGCCTCATCCTCCCAAGTAGCCGGGATTACAGGCACACACAACCACGCCCAGCTAATTTTTGTGTTTTTAGTAGAGACAGGGTTTCACCATGTTGGCCAGAATGGTCTCAATCTGCTGACCTCGTGATCCGCCTGCCTCGGCCTCCCAAAGTGCTGGAATTACAGGCCTGAGCCACCGCGCCCCGCGCAAATCACTTATCTTAAGAAATAAGTTCAAGAAAAATACGTGTTGAGGTTGGGAAGGAATTTCTGCAAAGAAGGAAGCCAGTGGTAAAGCACACTTTCAAGGAAATGGTGTGACAGAGACTGGATTAAAGTAATTAGAGATGCATCTTCTAAGAGGAATAGAAGACCTAGGATCTACCTAAAAAACAAGTCACAAAATAATAGTTACCCTTACTTTGTGGGATGCAAATTTTTATTCTCTTCCCTCCCCGCCCTCGACATTCTATTATGCATGTGTTTTACGCCGGTCACTATGGTGTAAACCGAATCCACAACCCATTATTATGTTGCAACATATGGTTTAAAAATACACTTCTTTACAGAGGAATCATATACTAGTTGAGCTGGGACTTTGATTTTCAGTCATTCTCAAAATTCTGAAAAGAATTCATGTAACAAACCCAGCCATTTATAGCCATGATTTTGTTTTTGACGTCTGTTGCTCCTTTCTTCTGGGATCTTTCATCCACATCTGTGTAGAACGGCCTGACAACCAGCGAAGGAGATGGCTCTAAGGTCGTTTTACTTGTGGGGAAAGGAGGGAGGTACATGCGGTTTCTCCGCTTTAGCAGCTGGATCAGTTCGGCTGGCCCAGGGCGCAGAGGGATCCGGGTTTCTGAGAGGAACGTGCCAGCACCATTCGACCGGTGCCTTTAGACAGAAGCCTGCCTCCCGTCCAGCCGAGCTCTTTCGTCCTGAAGACCACGCCCCTCAGTCCCCGCGCCCAGGCCCCGCCCCTCCTTGCGGAACCCCTCCCCAACCTGTACGACAAGGCACCAACCTCCGGTCGAAGCCCCCCGCCCCTGCCGCCCAAGGCCCCTACCCCTTCTGAACAGCCCCTCGCCCCTCCCCAAGGGGCCGCCGCCGCACCCCGCCGAGCTCCCCTGCTCCCGGCCCAGGACCCCGCCCTTGCCGGCCAAGGACCCCGCCCCTCCCGGTGGCTGCGGTAGTCGCCGCGCGCTGAGGCGCCTGCTCAGTGTAGGACGCGAGCGCAAGGGGCGGCGACGGCCGCTAGCGCTCAAGCATGGCGGCGGCGGCGTTGGGCAGCTCCTCAGGCTCGGCGTCCCCGGCTGTGGCCGAGCTCTGCCAGAACACTCCGGAGACCTTTCTGGAGGCCTCCAAGCTGCTGCTCACCTATGCTGACAACATCCTCAGGTGCAGGGCAACGGGGTCCGACGGCGGGTACCGGGGCAGGTGGGCCGCGGCGCCCGGTCGGTCAGGGACTGGGTGCGTCGGCCCGAGCCGCGGAGGGCACTGACGCGCGGACAGACCGGGACGTGGAGCCGGTTAACGTCCGAGCCCACCGGCTGGGCGCCTCGGGACCCGGCCAGGTCCCATCCTTGCTCGAAAAGAGGAAGTTTCTTTGCAGTTGTGACTTGGCACCAGCAGTCTGGGTGCCGCGGGTGAACTGGAGCCCCGGAAGCGGGGCGGGGCGGAAGAGGGGTAGGAAGGCGTGATTCAGACACTGCCGCTCTTCTCGTCGTTTAACGGCCTCAGATGTCAGGACACAACCGGTAACCGCCTGTCATTCCCCTTGCGTGCATTTTTTCGAGCGGACTGGCTTACATTTCCACATGTTTATCAGAAGTTAGTCACTGACAAGGTGATGTTTTCTTCCCATGCTGAGACTATCCTAGTTTTAAAGCATAACGCTTCTGAAGTGGTGGGTTTTTACATTTTCAGTGTTTTCCTCTGCCCACTTTTGTTGATTGAAACATTAACTGTAGTACTTTGAAATTACGGTTTTTATTTTAATACCTGGATTCTACATAACCCTTTCAGAATTCATGGAGGTAGTCGCCTTGGATGAGAGTAATTTGCTTCATTCTCCTGTGAGCAAAATTGCACTTCTGGAGGTCTGAGGGACTTTGTAAATTTGGGGAACTGGGAGGCAGGTTTGATTATTAATTCTAAATGAATACCCACCTCAACTCTTCAGATCAAATGATGTGTCTTAAGGAGGAGCATGATGTGCGGGGAGGAAAATGGAACTGAGGCTAAAGGACCGCCACTTGCTTTAGTGGTACCTCATTGATCAGGTCACCGTGATTAATTAGGTTCTCTGTTCCCCTCAGCCCCTGGTATACATTAAGTGGTTGGTATATTGTCATGAAGTCAGGAAATTCTTCTCAGTTTCAGGGTTATAGGTTTCATGTGAACCAATTTTTACACATTGGTTACACATGCAGTTTTTAAAATTCATGTCAGTAATATGTTCATTCAGGTAATAGTAATGAGTTTTAAAGCAAATTTAAGGAAAATATTGAGCCTTTATTTTGTGGCAGATGCTATGAAGGATGCAGCATGTGGCCCATTCACAGCTGTCTAATTGTGACCTTTGTGGGGACCACCTTTGTGCTCTGTGACACCTTCTCAACTCACCTTTTTTACCCTTTGAGGCCTTACAGCTCTTCACAGTACAAGGATGCCAAAGAACTCCATAAATGAACTCATAGGCTGGGTTCTCCAGAGCCCATTAGCTGACACTTAACACCTGGAAAGCCATCAACCTATTTAAACCCCTCTATTCAGAAAAGAGAGGTGGCCTTGTCATGAAGACTCACTTCCGCTTTAAATCCAGTGAAACTGAAAATGCTGAGGTTAAGTTAGTTTGAGAAAGGAAACCGCTGCATGCAAATAATGACTTTTAGCATCATAATCGTCATTATGAGTGTTTACTAAACTCCTAAAAGAAACTTGGCATGCTGTCAGTTAATGTTATAGTCTTTACTAATGGCTTATATTTCTGATTTTTTTTTTTTTTTGAGACGGAGTTTTGCTCTCGTTGCCCAGGCTGGAGTGCAGTGGGGTGATCTCGGCTCACTGCAACCTCTGCCTCCTGGGTTCAAGAGATTCTCCTGCCTCAGCCTCCTGAGCAGCTGGTATTAGGCGCATGCCACCCAGCTAATTTTTATATTTTTAGTAGAGACAGAGTTTCATCATGTTGGCCAGGCTGGTCTCAAACTCCTGACCTCAGGTGATCCACCCACCTTGGCCTTCCAAAGTGCAGGGATTACTGGTATAAGCCACCACACCCGGCCATGTTTCTGATTTTTAAAGAGTTTTTATCTTAAAAGGGAATTAGGAATTTGGAACTGATATCATTGGAGATTGTATGAAAAATTGCCCTTTTAAGTTTGTCTTAGCTAATAGTGATAGGCAAAATAAAGCAGCTTGAGTTTCTAGAGTCAAAGAGAAGCATAATGATTAGTTGGGCATGGTGGCACACAGGTAATAGTCTCAGCTGAGAGAAGCTGAGGCTAGAGGATTTCTTGAGTGCAGGAGTTCTAGGCTACAGTGAGTTATGTTCACAACACAGCCTCCCTGCCTGGTTGACAAAGCAAGGCCCTGTCTCTAAAAAGAAAAAAGAGAATAGCATAATGGAAGAGTTTCATGTAGAGTGATAATGGGACAAGACACAAGGCATTGATTCCAATTATGAATCTTAGGGATAATCATAACTGTAAATCCACGAATGGAATGGAGAAAAGTATTGTAGGCAGGAATGGACAGTTCTCAATGACTGAGTACATGGAGTAGAACTGTAATGAGAGGAGACAAAATGATAAAACATAACTTCAGATTTCTTTTTTTTTTTGGTAGCATTTTTTTAAATTGTACTTTAAATTCCGGGGTACGTGTGCAGATCATGCAAGGCTGTTGCGTAGGTACATTCATGGCAACGTGCTTTGCTGCCTGCATCCCGCATCACCTATACCTGACATTTCTCCCCACGTTATCCCTCCCCACCCTCCCTCCCATTGTCCCTCCCCTAGTCTCCCCGAAATGGATCCCAGTGTGTGATGCTCCCCTTTCCATGTCCACGTGTTCCCATTGTTCAACACTCGCCTATGAGTGAGAACATATGGTGTTTGATTTTCTGTTCTTGTGTCAGTTTGCTGAGCCTGATGGTTTCTAAGTCCATCCATGTCCCCACAAAGGACACGGACTCATCATTTTTGACGTCTGCATAGTATTTCATGGTGAATATGTGCCACATTTTCTTTGTCCAGTCTATCATTGATGGACATTTGGGTTGGTTCCAGGTCTTTGCTATTGTAAACAGTGCTGTGATGAACATATGTGTACATGCGTCTTTATAACAGAACTATTTATAATCCTTTGGGTATATACCCAATAATGGGATTGCCGGGTCAAATGGAATTTTTATTTCTAGATCCTTGAGGAATTGCCACAGGTTTGTCTTCCACAATGGTTGAACTAATTTACACTCCCACCAACAGTGTGAAGTGTTCCTATTTCTCCACACCCTCTCCAGCATCTGTTGTCTCCAGATTTTTTAACGATTGCCATTCTAACTGGCGTAACGATTGCCATTCTAACTGGCGTGAGATGATATCTTCAATGTGGTTTTAATTTGCATTTCTCTAATGACCAGTGATGGTGAGCATTTTTTCATGTTCATTGGCTTCATATATGTCTTCTTTTGAAAAGTGTCTGTTCATATCCTTTGCCCACTTTTGGATGGGTTTGTTTGTTTTTTTCTTGTAAATCTGTTTTAGTTCTTTGTAGATTCTGGATATTAGCCCTTTGTCAAATGGGTAGATTGCAAAAAAATTTTCCCATTCTGTTGGTTGCCAGTTCACTCTAATGATTGTTTCTTTTGCTGTATAGAAGCTCTGAAGTTTCATTAGATCCCATTTGTCTATTTCGGCTTTTGTTGTCATTGCTTTTGGTGTTTTAGTCATGAAGTCATTGCCTATGCCTATGTCCTGGAGGGTTTTGCCTAGGTTTTTTTGTAGGGTTTTTATGGTATTAGGTCTTAATCCGTCTGGAGTTAATTTTAGTGTAAGGTGTCAGGAAGGGGTCCAGTTTCTGCTTTGTGCACATTGCTAGCCAATTTTCCCAACACCTTTTATTAAACAGGGGATCCTTTCCCCATTGCTCGTTTTTGTCAGGTTTGTCAAAGATTAGATGGTTGTAGATGTGTGATATTGTTCTTCAGGCCTCTATTGTGTTCCCTTGGTCTGTGTCTTTGATTTGGTACCCGTATCATGCTGTTTTGATTATTGTTGCCTTGTAGTATAGTTTGAAGTCCAGCAGCATGATGCCTCCAGCTTTGTTCTTTTTGCTTAAGATTGTCTTGGCTATGCAGGCTCTTTTTGGTTCCATATGAAGTTTAAAGTGTTTCTTTCCAGTTCTGTGAAGAAGTTCATTGATAGTTTGATGAGGATAGCATTGAATGTATAAATTACTTTGGGCAGTATGGCCATTTTCAGGATATTGATTCTTCCTAACCATGAGCATGGAATGTTTTTCCATCTGTTTATGTCTTATTTCCTTGAGCTGTGGTTTGTAATTCTCCGTGAAGAGGTCCTTTACCTCCTTTGTTAGTTGTATTCCTAGGTATTTTGTTTTCCTTGTAGCAATTGTGAATGGGAGTTCGCTCTTGATTTAGCTCTCTGTTAGTCTGTTATTGGTGTATAGGAATGCTTGTGATTTCTGCAGATTGATTTTGTATCCTGAGATTTTGCTGAAGTTGCTTATCAGCTTTAGAAGATTTGGGGCTGAGACAAGGGGGTTTTCTAAATATGCAATCATGTCATCTACAAATAGAGACAATTTTGACGTCCTCCTTTCCTAACTGAATGCCCTTTATTTCTTTTTCTTGCCTGATTGTCCTGACTAGAACTTCCAATACTATATTGAATAAGAGTGGTAAGAGAGGGCATCCTTGTCTAGTGCCAGATTTCAAAGCAAATGCTTCCAGTTTTTGCCCGTTCAGTATGATATTGGCAGTGGGTTTGTCGTAAATAGCTTTTATCATTTTGTGATATGTTCCATCAATACCTAGTTATTGAGAGTTTTTAGAATAAAGGACTGTTGAATTTTGTCAAAGGCCTTGTCTGCATCTATTGAGATAATCATGTGGTTTTTGTCTTTGGTTCTATTTATGTGCTGGATTACATTTATAGACTTGCATATGTTGAACCAGCCTTTCGTACCTGGGATGAAGCATACTTGATCGTGATGGATAAGCTTTTTGATGTGCTGTTGCAATGAGTTTGCCAGTATTTTATTCAAGATTTTTTCATCTATGTTCATCATTGGATACTGGCCTGAAGTTTTCTTTTATTGTTGAGTCTCTGCCGAGTTTTGGTGTCAGGATGATGTTGGTCTCATAAAATGAGTTAGGGAGGATTCCCTCTTTTTGTATTGTTTGGAATAGTTTCAGAATGAATGGTACCTGCTCCTCTTTGTACATCTGGTATTATTCAGCTGTGAGCCATCTGAACCTGGACTTTTTTTGGTTGGTAGGCTATTAATTGCTGCCTCAACTTCAGCCCCTTGTTATTGGTCTGTTCAAGGTTTCAGCTTCTTCCTGGTTTAGGCTTGGAAGGGTGCAGTTGTTCAGGAATTTATCCATTTCTTTCAGGTTTACTGGTTTATGTGCATAGAGTTGTTTGTAGTAATCTCTGATGGTGGCTTGTATTTCTGTGGGATTGGTAGTGATTTCCCCTTTATAATTTTTTATTGTATCTATTTGATTCTTCTTTCTTTTTTTTTTTTTTTTTTTTGTTAATCTGGCTAGCAGTCTATTTTGTTGATCATTTCAAAAAACCAGCTCCTGGATATATTGCTTTTTTTTTTTTTTTTGAAGGGTTTTTTGTGTCTCTGTCTCCTTCATTTCTGCTCTGATCTTAGTTATTGTCTTCTGCTAGCTTTTGAGTTGTTTTGATCTTGCTCCACTAGCTCTTTCACTTTTGACATTAGGGTGTCAATTTTAGATCTTTCCTCGCTTCTCATGTGGGCATTTATTGCTATGAATTTCCCTCTAGACACTGCTTTGAATGTGTCCCGTAGATTCTGTTACGTTGTGTTCTTGTTCTTGTTGGTTTTATTTCCGCCTTCATTTCATTGTTTATCCAGTTGACATTCAGGAGCCAGTTGTTCAGTTTCCATGAAGTTATGCAGTTTTAAGTTAGTTTCTTAATCCTGAGATCTAATTTGATTACATTGTGGTCTGAGAGAGTGTTTGTTATGATTTCTGTTCTTTTGCATTTGCTCAGGAGTGATTTACTTCTAATTATGTGAACAATTTTAGAGGAAGTGTGATGTGCTGTGAAGAATGTATATTCTGTGGGTTTTGGGTCGAGAGTTCTGTAGATGTGTATTAGGTCCACTTGTTCCAGTTCTGCATTCAAGTCCTGGATATCCTTGTTGATTTTCTGTCTCATTGATCTGTCTAATATTTACAGTGGAGTGTTAAAGTCTCCCACTATTATTGTGCAGGAGTCTAAGTCTCTTTGGAGGTCATTAAGAACTTGCTTTATGGATCTGGGTGCTTCTGTATTGGGTGCATATATATTTAGGATAATTAGCTCTTCTTGTTGTATTTATCCTTTCACCATTATGTAATATCCTTCTTTGTCTCTTTTGATCTTTGTTGGTTTAAAATCCATTTTATCAGAGACTAGGATTGTAACCCTGGCTTTTTTTGCTCTCTATTTGTTTGGTAGATCTTCTTCCATCCCTTTATTTGAGTCTATGTGTGTCTTTGTATGTGAGATGAGTCTCCTGAATACAGCACATCAATGGGTTTTGAAAGTTTACCCAGTTTGCCAGTCTATGTCTTTTGATTGGGGCATTTACATTTAACATCAATATTGTTTTGTATGAATTTGATCCTGCCATTTTGTTACTGGTTGTTTTGCCCATTGGTTGATGCAGTTTCCTCATTGCATCATAGGTCTTTACCAATTGGTTTCTTTTTGAATTAGCTGGTACTGGATGTTTTTTTCCGTGTTTAGTGTTTACTTCAGGATCTCTTGTAAGGCAGGTCTGGTGGCGACGAAATCTCTCAGTAATTGCTTGTCTGTAAAGGATTTTATTTCTCCTTCACTTATGAAGCTTAGTTTGGCTGGATATAAAATTCTAGGTTGAAAGTTCTTTTCTTCAAGGATGTTGAATACTGGCTCCCACTCTCTTTTGGCTTGTAGAGTTTCTGCTGAGAGATCCGCCGTGGATCTGATGGGCTTTCTTTTGTGGGTGACCCGACCTTTCTCTCTGGCTGCCCATAGCATTTTTTCCTTCATTTCAACCCTGATGAATCTGACAATTATGTGCCTTGGGGTTGCTCTTGTTGAGGAGTGTCTTTGTGGTGTTCTTTGTATTTCCTGTATTTGAATGTTGACCTGCTTTGCTAGGTTGGGGAAAGTTCTCCTGAATAATATCCTGAAGAGTGTTTTCCAGCTTGGATTCATTTTCCCCATCCTCTTCAGGTACACCAATAGAGCGTAGATTAAGTCTTTTCACATAATCCCATATTTCTTGGAGGCTTTGTTCATTTCTTTTCGCTCTTTTTTCTCTTTTCTTGCCTTCTCTTTTTATTTCATTGAGTTGAACTTCAATCTCTGATATCCCTTCTTCTGCTTGATCGATTCAGCTATTGAAATTTGTGTATGCTTCACGAAGTTCTCATGCTGTGTTTTTCAGCTCCATCAAGTCGTTTATATTCTTCTGTAGTCTGGTTATTCTAATTAGCATTTCGTCTAATCTTTTTTCAAGGTTCTTAGTTTTTTTGCATTGGTTTTGAACGTGTTCTTTTAGCTCAGAGAAGTTTGTTATTACCCATCTTCTGAAGCCTCCATCTGTTAGCTCATCAAAATCATTCTCTAACCTGGTTTGTTCCCTTGCTGGTGAGGTGTTGTAATCTCTCTGGGGAGGAGAGGCATTTTGGACTTTGATGTTTTCATCCTTTTTGCACTGGTTTCTTCCCATCTTCATGGCTTTATCTATCTTTGATCTTTGAAGTTGGTGATTTCGGGTGGGATCTCTGAGTAGGCGTCCTTTCTGTTAAAGTTGGGGTTATTTCTCCTTTATGAGGATTTTTTTAAATGCAGATAGATGTCAGTGTGCTGCTTGACACAGTCTGTCCGTTGTCTGCCTGTGGAGGCACTGCTGGACTGCCTAGGTCTCAGCCGGGCTGCTGTTTGTTCTTTGCCTGGTTTCCGTTTATGCCGGTGGGATTAGACCCACCTTCCCAATGACGGGCTTTTTTCTCTCTGCCGAGCCTGCTGTTCCCGGATGGAGCTCTTTCTGATGTGTTAACTGCGAAACTCTCCTGGGAGAGGGATTCCGTTTGCTGGATCTTGTTGGGGTGGGACCTGTCTGGCCGTATTCCCCTCCCCGCTTTCAACTTTCCCTTCTTCTGTGGAATGGGCAGTTACTTCTGGCAAGTTTTCTCCCTGTTAGCCCAAGTCTCTGCCCTGGTCTGCACTAAGGCACCGATCCGGCTGGGGCTGCAGGCCTGCGCTGTCGCCCGGGTCTGCAACTCAGCCAGGCGTTTTCCTGGGCTATGTGCTGCCGGTCAGTGAAGCGCTGTATCTGAATTGGAGTACCAAGGAGGTGAAGCCCCCCGATCCTCTGTGCCAGATACGCTTCCCAGGTGGGGCAGTGCCCCACCTTGCCTCGGCTCGCGCCATTTGGGCTGCTTTCGCCGCCTTTTTTTTTTTTTTTTTTTTTTTTTTTTTTTTTTTTTTTTGGTTAATCCTACTGATAAACCAGTTCCTTTGGACCGAACCTGGTACCTTGTTCAGAGGCACGGCTATCACTCTGGTTCTGTGTCTCACTCGCCAGGAGCTGCACTCCGGAGAAGCTCCCTTTCGGCCATCTTGGTCCCCTCTCCAAAACATATAACTTCAGATTTTTAATCTAGGCTACTATTGTACCTGGAGAAATTGAGGATAGTTAATTGAGGTTTGGTGAGTTTGTAGGCAGCTTGTGTGGTAGATGTTATGTGAGCTTAATAATCAGACCAGTTGGTTCAATCGTAGTCAACTATTTCCTGAAAGTATGACCATAGGCAATTTGTATAAACTTTCTGGATTTCCATTTTCTCGTTTGTACAAGGGAAGACAAATACCTACATGATAGGATTGTTGCAAAACATAAAAACAAATAAGGGACCTGGCTCATAATATGTATGTAGCTGCTGTTGATATTATCTGTTGTTACTGTTTTTAGTTTTGCATTTTATTATTTTTATTTTTGAGACGGAGTTTCGCTCTTGTTGCCCAGACTGGAGTGCAATGGCGCGATCTTGGCTCACTTCCGACTCCTGGGTTCAAGCGATTCTGTTGCCTTAGCCACCTGAGTAGCTGGATTACAGGCATACGCCACCATGGCCAGCTAATTTTATATTTTTTGTAGAGTTAGGGTTTCTCAGTGTTGGTCAGGCTGGTCTCAAACTCCCGACCTCAGGTGATCTGCCCACCTTGGCCTCTCAGATTGCTGGGATTACAGGCATGGGCCACTGCACCTGCCTGGTTTTGCATTTTAAACAAACTAGATGAGGTGTACAAGTTTCCCTTGTCACAACAGAGAATGGTAGTATTAGAGCCAGAGATGGTTCCCATATTTGACACAGATAAATGTTTTTGAAAATTTTAGGTGTGTCTCAGAATAACAGATTTTCAGAGGGACTAGATATAAATTCTTAACCCACAAACCAACTTTTGTGATTAGTAATAAAAATACCAGATTATAGGATCCATTCCTGTACTAAGTTTCCATTTCTGAGAAATGGAAAAAAAAAAAACAGAAAAGAACTCTTCCTGGAATTTGTACATTCGAAAGAGGAAGATGGCTAGTAAATGACAAGATATTTCTAATTCTGTGTTTCTGAAATTTGAAAAATAGAGGTGAACACTTAGGTTTTTCTTTCTTCTGACATGCTATTATTATTGCCTTCTATTAACATAGTTTACAGTCTTAGAAATATGGTAGATTGTGACTCTTAAATGGAAAAACATGACATTTTCCAACCACTCATTTATAAAACCATGAGTTATATTTGGTAAATAACGAAGCGGGTAAGACAACTAGGAAGACACCGAAATATGTTCAAAGTGATGGTTGAGTGAGATGCAGGAAATTTTACTGTTCTTTCAAGACCCCATGCATTCAACATCATCAACAACTCAAAAAAATTCCCAGGCAAATGTGCTGCACAGTAATTGCTAACAAGCAAGACAAATATTACAGGTTGCAGAAATAGTTAATGGACGGTAAAAATAGGGGGGAAAACATAGCAAAGTGTTACAGCAAACATAGAGTTGTAGAGAGCAAAGTAAATAGAAGAAGATCAAGTCACACTGAAGGTAATGCTTAGGGTTTCTTTAGATTCTGAAAGATGAGGAGTGTGGCAGTGAGATCAAGGATAGTGGACACACTTGAGTAATGCTGAGAAGTTAAGAGTTTAAGAAAGTATTTCTGTGTTGCTTTTCCAAGGATAGGAAACAGGATATGATGGATTTGAGGTCTAATGTCCCTGTAGCCCTCTAAATCTTTGAGGCCTTCAGGGTCAGGCCTTTGGTATCAGTCTGTCCACAAAACAATGGTCAGTTTACTCAACATATTTAATAAGAAGAAGATAGAATTTGAAGAACTGAATGTGGCTGTCATTGCTTGACCCTGTTTGCAGTATACTTTTAGTGAGAAAAATAGATTTATGTGAGGTCCAGAGATGACACAAAAATAAAATTGCTCACTGGGCATGGTGGCTCATGCCTGTAATTCCAGCACTTTGGGAGGCCAAGGTAGGTGGATCGCTTCAGCTTAGGAATTTGAGACCAGCCTGGGCGACATGGCAAAACCCCATCTCTACAAAAAATAAAAAAATTAGCCAGGCGCAGTGGCAGGCACCTGTAGTCCCAGCTACTTGGTGGGCAGAGGTGGAAGGATGGCTTGAGCCCATGGTCATGCCACTGCATTCTAGCCTGGATGGCAAAGTGACACCCGGTCTCAAAAGTAAAAAACAAACAAACAAAATGCTCACTAGAAACTAAAGGGGAAAATCTAGACTGTATATCAATGGTTAAATTGAAACAACATGTATCAGAATAACCAAGGACAAAGTGGCTCCCACCTGCAATACCAGGGCTTTGGAACACCCCAGGTGGGAGGATTGTAGCCTGGGCAACACAGTGAGACCCCATCTCTTAAAAAAAAAAAAAATTAGCCAAGCGTGGTAGCTCTCCTGTAGTCCTAGCTACTTTAGAGGCTGAGGCAGGAGGATTACTGACCCCAGGAGTTCTAAGCGGCAATGAGCTGTGATTGGCGCCATTGCACTCCAGCTGGAGTGACAGAGCAAGACTTTGTTTTTTAAAAAACAAAACAAAAACAAACTATATGAGAACAACTGATATATATTTTATAAGAATAGAAAATCAGCTCAGAGAAAGACTGAGCATGTAGAGATCTGAAAGCTGTTGGGAAAACAATAGATTAAAATAGCTCAAGCAGTTTTGAACCAGTAAGATATTATCATCCTGGTGGTCTTGACATGTTTATCACCCTGTGAAATACATTGTCAGGAAAAGATGCCTCATTTGCCTAAAACTAGCTTTGATAAATGTAGGTTTATTTTATAGTTCAGTTTTCTTAAGTGGTAAGAAAGAGAGGCTCACTTATAACTCAGTGTGGCATGGGAGCCAGGAATGCTGAATGTTCTGCAGTGCACAGGGAATCTCCACTGAATAAAGGTCCCACATGTTAATGGTGCCAAGACTGAGAAACCCTGATCTAATACATAGAATAAAGAGTTGAGAATAAAATTTTCTTTGTGTTTCACAACCATTTTTGATTCTCAAATTACATATAGTAAAGAATATGTTTTTGTTTTTAATTTCCAGTCCTTTATGGACCTATAACTTTTGTAAAATACACTGAAAATTTCATGGCAATATCAAATTGCTGTATACTAAATATTCAATTTCTATATTTCTTGTTTCATTTGTATGCCCTTGTAAACAAACAAACAAATAAAATCTGTATTTCTTGTGTATGGCTAGCAAATAATTTGTAGATTAGCACCAATCTGTGGAAATTTCGAATAGTATTCTTTAGAGCTTTTGTCTCTGAATACTCTGTAATAAACTTGTATGATTTTGGAAATTAGGAAAAAGTTTAAAAATGTTCATTTAGTATTTATGACACTTTGGCAATAGGCAGTTGACTGTTGAAAAATGCAAAATTTGTTAAAACTTATGCAATTAAAATATTTGGTTTTTGGTTTTGTTTTTATGTCAGAATACCTAGAGAACATGTGTGGATAATACAAGTTGATATGTCATTTGCTAGCATTTTCCCACCCACCATGCCATACCCCAGGCAGATGTCTTCCTATGGAAGTACCTCTTCCTATGGATCCCAGACACTACCTCAGAATACTTCTTAACATAGTGCTTAAAGAAGTCACTATCACTTTAAGGCAGTTGGTGTCAGATATGAAACTTACCATCCTAAACTATGTTCTGAGGGTCTTTGAATATAATACTGTTCTTATCTTAACCTTACATTCTTTCAATGATTTTTTAAAACAATCTTTCTCATTTATCAAGGAAATTAAAAATCTCAAATCAAAGCTTTTTGTGTGCTGGTTACTTGTCCTAAGCATACTATTCAAAACCTTAATTATGGTAAATTAAATTTATGTCTTCCTTTTACTGCCATACTTTCTGTGTTGAGAATGTATCAGGCACAGTGCCACTTTGGGAGGCCGAGGCAGGTGGATCACCTGAAGTCAGGAGTTTGAGACCAGCCTGGCCAACATGGTAAAACCTGGTCTCTACTAAAAAGATGCAAAAATTAGCTGGGCCTGGTGCTCTGCCCCTGTAATCCCAGCTCCTTGGGAGGCTGACATGAGAGAAATGCTTGAACCCAGGAGCCAGAGGCTGCAATGAGCTGAGATCATGCCACTGCACTCCAGCTTGGGTTACAAAGTGAGTCCCTGTCTCAAAATAAATAAATAATGTGTCTTAAACTGAAGCAGAACTCTTATGGTAAAAACAATCATTGGTGTAGGGAAGAAAATCAAGTGACTGTAAAGGTATACCTAGGTCATGCTTGTTGAAAGTAAAGTCTTTGAAGAACTATGACCTGGTTTTTTTGTTTTTTTTGTTTTTTTTTTTTGAGACAGAGTCTTGCTTCATTGCCCAGGCTGGATTGCAATGATGCAGTCTCAGCTCATTGTAACCTCTGCCTCCTAGGTTCAAGCAACTCTTCTGCCTGAGCCTCCCAAGTAGCTGGGACTACAGCCATGCACCACCTTGCCGGGCTAATTTTTTGTATTTTTATTAGAGACAGGGTTTCACTATGTTGGCCAGGCTGGTCTCGAACTCTTGACCTCGTGATCCGCCTACCTCAGCCTCCCAAACTGCTGACATTACAGGCATGAGCCAGCACGCCCAGCCGTGTCCTGTTTTTCATTTTTGAGATGGAGTCTTGCTCTGTTGCCAGGCTGGAGTGCAGTGGTGCAATCTTGGCTCACTGCAACCTCCATCTCCCAAGTTCAAGTGATTCCCTTGCCTCAGCCTCCTGAGTTGCTGGGACTACAGGTGTGCACCACCACACCTGCTAATTTTTTGTATTTTAGAAGAGACAGGGTTTCACTATAGCCAGGATGGTCTCCATCTCCTGACCTGTCCGCCTTGGCCTCCCAAAGTGCTGGAATTACAGGCATGAGCCACCATGTGTGGCCAACCTGTTTTTATATAGCTTTTTAGTTTCTTTCATTTATTTCCCAAATATTTGTTTACCACCATCTATGTGCTAGGTATCATTCTATATGATGAGGATTCATCACAACAAAACAGATAAAATTTTTTGCTCCTGTTCAGAGCTTACATGGATTTTTTTTTTTAAAACAAACTAAAAGACTCATAAAGGTGTCTAGCCTTAACAGCACAGAATTAAGATGTCACATGGATTTTCTTTACAACAGCATTAATATTATGAGGTGTAAAATGACTAGATGTGTACTGAAGAGTCACAAAACTGGACTACTTTTCCAGACTGCTTCCTGTTTTTTGAAGTTGGAGTCTATGCTACTATGTACAAATGTAGTCAGAATAAAATATTTAAAGGAATACAAAAAACACTATGAAAAATATAAATCATTATTATTATTATTATTTTTTGGTCAGAAACCCTAATGATGAAAAATATAGATCCATCCGGATTGGAAACACAGCTTTTTCTACTAGACTCTTGCCTGTCAGAGGAGCTGTTGAATGCTTATTCGAAATGGGCTTTGAAGAGGTAAGTATGTTCAAGGATTTCCCCTCCCCTCTTCATGCACAAAACAGTCATTATCATGTTGGTGAATAATTGAATAAGATAATGTTTTTTAATTAATTCATCATTTTAGGAATCTATAGAAATAGTTATTCCTTCACCAATTGGACATTTAAAAATCACAGTCAATATAGTTTAAAATTTACAAAGGATTCGGATGGAATTGACTTTCATGTCACTGAGTAATGTCTTACTCTGTTGATTCCTATAGGTTCTACCATTATCAGGGAAATACGGTAATATTGTCAATTGTGGAGTTTCATTTAAATGCTCATGATCTGCAGGTCTGTGTACTGCATGCTGTAGCAACTTTTTTTTTTAAGACTGAGTCTCACTCTGTTGCCCAGGCTGGAGTGTAGTGGCACAATCACAGCTCACTACAACCTCCTCCATCTGCGTTCAAGCAATTCTCCTGCCTCAGCCTCCCTGTTAGCTGGGTTTACAGTCGCCCACCCCCACGTCTGGCCAATTTTTGTATTTTTGGTAGAGACAGGGTTTCACCATGTTGGCCAGGCTGATCTTGAACTCCTGACCTCATGATCCACCTGCCTCGCCCTCCCAAAGCGCTGGGATTACAGGCGTGAGCACTGGGCTGCAACTTTTTATCTCATATCTAGTTGGAGAAATTACTGTTTTAACATTGTTTCTTCTCAGTACCTGGAAATTTGATCAAATACATGGTCATTTCACCTTTTTTCTTGTTTTGTAATTTACTGACTGTTTTACATTATGGAATTTGTTATAGCATTTTATTTTAAAGCATTCTTAGCATATTATAGTTATTATTTAAATAAATCACTACTCAAAGATATGATTTTTATTTGTTTTGTTTGGATGACCTTCCTGTTACTTTTAACTATCCATGGTTTTGGATTCACTATCAGGGTGTACTTTTTGTTATCTTGGGAAAAAATAGTGGACCCCATACACAGACTTCTAATCATGTAGCTATTCTTTAAAGACTCAGATTAAGGCCGGACACGGTGGCTCACACCTGTAATCCCAGCACTTTGGGAGACCGAGGCAGGCGGATTACGAGGTCAGGAGTTCAAGACCAGCCTGACCAACATCGTGAAACCCTGTCTCTGAGAGAAAAAAAAAAGACTCAGATTAAGAAGATTCAAAGGTGATTATTTAACTTCTTTTTCTTTCTTTCTTTTTTTGAAATGGGGTCTCACTCTGTCTCCAGGCTGGAGTGCAGTGGTGCCGTCTCAGCTAACTGCAACCTCCACCTCCCAGGTTCAAATGATTCTCCTGCCTTAGCTTCCCATGTAGCTGGGACTATAGGCATACGCCACCACACCCAGCTAATTTTTATGTTTTTAGTAGAAATGGGGTTTCACCATGTTGGCCAGGATAATCTCAATTTCTTGACCTCGTGATCCACCCGCTTCGGCCTCTGAAAGTGCTAGAATTACAGGTATGAGCTACTGCGCCCGGCCATTATTTAACTTCTTGTTGGTTTTATGTGACCCTGGATTCGTTTGTGTGGCTGTATCTCTACTTATTATTTCATAGGGAATTTCATAGAGAATAGTAGTATCATATACTATTGCAGAGAGATTAGGAATATGCATTTTTGCAACTCTTAGGAGACCTTCTGACTTACTGTTCCTAAAAGATCAAATATTTTTTCTTGAAGGTCCTTTAAACCTCATTAAATAGGCTAAGAATTAAATGCTAAAAAGGAAATATATTTTCTTAATTTTCTGGTTTATGTTGAGGCATTATTTACCTTAGGCTGTATTTAGAAAGTACCATAATGGTAAGAAAACAGTATGATTGGGGCCCAAAGTGGCTCCGGCCGGATGTCGTGGCGCTTGCGAAGGCGAGGCCAAGAGTTCAAGGCCAACCAACCTCAGCAACCTTACAAGCTCTCAATGATTGGCAAAAAAAACAAAACAAACAAAAAAAAAACAGTATGATTATAGAAATATGCATTCTATACTATTGGCTTCATTATACCCCTCTCTGTCTGTCTCTGTCTCTGTCTCTCTCTCTCTCTACCCCCACCCGTCTCCCTCTCCCTCTTCCTCTCCCTCTCCCCCTCCCCAACCGTGTGTGTGTGTGTGTGTGTGTGTGTGTGTGTGTGTGTGTACACAAAAGAATGACTGCATTAAAGCAAAGGTTCACATTTTTTTCTTTATAAATTCCAGGGAGAAACACATCTCATCTTTCCTAAAAAAGCTTCAGTGGAGCAGCTGCAAAAAATTCGTGACCTGATTGCCATAGAGAGAAGTAGCAGATTGGATGGCTCAAATAAGACCCACAAAGTAGAGTCATCTCCACAACCTACAGTCAGTAGCCAGCTTCCTACAACACCATCTTCAAATCCCAGTGGGTTAAACCAGCACATAAGGAACCATCAAGGGCAGTCATCAAATCCACCGTCTGCTTCAACGGTAATGTTAGAATTAAACCTTCTTTAACTGTTTATTTCAAAGTGTTGAAACAGCAAAAGCTTTGGAATGTGTTATGATTTATTCCTGAATTTATGCCCCATATTTTATTCTTGGTTCTTATCACTCTAACACATGCAGATTTCTTCAACTCTTTAAAAAATTGTCAAATTTTTAGCAAAAGGAGGAAAAATGGCTATCTTTTATTTATATTTTTAAATTTTAGTTTGTGGCTTATTGCTTCTGAGGCCACTTGAGTTATGTTTAATTAGTCATTTATGAATGAATTGTTGCCTTGGTACTTACATCAGTTATGCAGATTAGCATATATCTTTAACCTAAAACAAATAATGGACTTTTTGAACAGATGTGTGTATGGCCATCAAATTAGTAAATTTTCTCTACTGCATTAATACTTCTGATCTAAATTGTACCTGCTGCCATTCACTGTGGGATTATTATTTCCAAGAGCACAACCATTATCAATACCTTACTTCAATTTAAAAAAGTTAGCTTTTTTAGGTTTAAGGTAATTAACAATGGATTAATTTAGTGATAGTGGATTCTAGCAAATTAGTGAAATTTTGTTATTGGTATACACCGTATATACTTGTAAAGAACTAAAATCAAACTTACAGGCATTCTTGGTAAACCTAAATGATTCCATTTGATAGGAAATTATCCTGTTTACAAAAATCCCTTTTGACCAAGGTCCTTATATATTCTCCTAAACTTTTATTGTCAGAAAAATTATTGCGAATTTCTGTAAGTCTAAGAAGCACCTCAATGGATCATGCCCCTCTCTGAGATCATGTGCATTCCATTTTGAATACCTTAGGTCTTCATCAGTTTTCCAGTTAAGGTTGGTGCAATTACAGAAACTCATGTGACATCTTTCTTGTTTTTTAATATCTTTTCTTAGAAGTTTCCAATTACAGTGTTAGAATATATTTTTTAAGATTTCCTACTTTATCTTTTTAATTGCAGTTTTACAGTTTAAAATGCACGAAGCTAACCAATCTTCAAAAATCCTTGCAAACATTTTATTTTACAAAATATCTCTTTCCTGGGCTAAGTATTTTGTTAGTGTTCTGGCTCCAGAAATTCACATTTTCTAAATCTTCTTTAAACTCCTTTTTTTTTTTTTTTTGAGACAGAGTCTCATTCTTTCCAGGCTATATTGCCGTGGCACGATCTCTCCTCACTGTAACCTCTGCCTCCTGGGTTCAAGTGGTTCTTGTACCTCAAGCCTCCTGAGTTGCTGGAACTATAGGCACGCACCATCACTCCAGGCTAATTTTTGCTTTTTTGTTATTGTTGTTTTGAGATAGAGTTTTGCTCTTGTTGCCCAAACTAGAGTGCAATGGCTCCATCTTGGCTCACTGCAACCTCTGCCTCCCGGTTTTAAGACCTTCTCCAGCCTCTGCCTCCTGAGTAGCTGGGATTACAGGTGTCCACCACCATGCCCAGCTAATTTTTTGTATTTTTAGTAGACATGGACTTTTCTCCTTATTGGCCAGGCTGGTCTCAAACTCCTGACCTCAAGTGATCCACCCCTCTTGGCCCTCCCAAAGTGCTGGGATTACAGGCATGAGCCACCATGCCCAGCCCTATTTTTAGTTCTTAACGTTACAATTCAGATGTAGTACAGAGTCTTTAAAATCCTGTCAGTCACCAGAAAGCCTCTAGACACTACACTAAAAACAGAATGTCATTCTGTTGCCAAAACACGTTCTAGTGTAGAGGAAAATAAACTTTCTCAAAGATGTATGCTATATATATATATTTTGTTTTTGAGACGGAGTTTCGCTCTTATTACCCAGGCTGGAGTGCAATGGCGCAATCTTGGTTCACCACAACCTCCGCCTCCTGGGTTCAGGCAATTCTCCTGCCTCAGCCTCCTGAGTAGCTGGGATTACAGGCACGTGCCACTATGCCCAGCTAATTTTTTGTATTTTTAGTAGAGATGGGGATTCACCATGTTGACCAGGATGGTCTCGATCTCTTGACCTCGTGATCCACCCGCCTTGGCCTCCCAAAGTGCTGAGATTACAGGCTTGAGCCACAGATGTATGCTATTAATAGGCTAGTATATATCATTCTTACTACTCTAGTCCTTCTGACAAAGTATCTTCTTCTGTATTTCTTAAAGATGTTGAGAGAAATTAGAATGAATCTTGTTTTTCTTAGACAACTCTTGGTTATTCACGGATCACTGGAATATACATATTTTTTTGAAGTATTTTGTTAATTATGCTTTTAACATCATTAGTTGCTATACTACAGAATTTGACAGTTTTCTTCTACCCTGCCCATTTTAAGTAGGGATACTAAGAATTAAAATGTACCAAAGTCAGGGAGCAAGAGTGATATTTTTAAAAGCATTTAACCTGTGTATAAACTAGATGAATCCTAGCGAATTTATAACTGTTTTTTTTTTTTTTTTTTTTTTTTGCTGTTGTTGTTGATAAAACTATATCGAGTAAAATGTTGATGTATGAGTCCAGATTATAGTCAACTGCTGTTGACATTTGCCATTAAGCTTTTCTTTCTTTCTTTTTCTATTTTTTGTTTTTTGAGATGGAGTCTCACTCTGTTGCCCAGACTGGAGTACAGTGGTGTGATCTCAGCTCATTGCAACCTCTGCCCCACCCAGGTGCAAGTGATTCTCCTGCCTCAACCACCTGAGTAGCTGGGATTACAGGCACCTGCCACTGCGCCCAGCTAATTTTTGTATTTTTAGTAGAGATAGGGTTTCACCATCTTGGCCGGGCTGATCTTGAACTCCTGACCTCATGATCCACCCACCTCAGCCTCCCAAAGTGCTGGGATTATAGGCATGAGCCACTGCACCCGACCAGTAAGTTTTTCTTAAAATACGAAGCACTGGAATATATTGATACTCAAAAAATGGTGATAATGGTGCTAATTGTTAGAAAGTTAATTTTGCTACTTTTTCTGAGCATTTTATGTTAATGGAATTATATAGTATGTAATCTTTTCTTTCTGGCTTTTATTTTGTGTAACATTTTTGAAGTTCTTCATATTGTAGGATATTTCAGTATTTTGTTCATTTTTATTGCTGAATAATATTCCGTTTTAAGGATATGCCACATATTGTTTCCATTCATCAGTTGATGGACATGTGGGTTGATTCCCATGTTTGCCTATTATGAATAATGCTGCTGTGAACATTCACATACAAATTTTGTGTAGACATATGTTTTTATTTCTCTTGAGTAGATTCCTAGGAGTGGAACCACTGGGTTGTATGGTAAGTTTATATTTATGTTTTTAAGAAATTACCAAGCCGTTTTCCAAAATTGTACCATTTTACTTTCTCATCAGAAATACGTGAGGCTTCCAATTTCTCAGTACCCTCACCAACTATTGTTACTATCTTTAGTATACCATTTTAGTGGTTGTTAAGCAGTATTTCATTTGGTTTTTAATTTGAATTTCCCTAATGACCAAATTGATTTTCAAATTTGCTGGTTGTACATACCAAGTGTTTAGTATTCCTAATGGAAATAACTTTCTGATAATCCTTTGTTTTTATACCCTTTGCCTTCCAAAAGCATTCAAAACAGCATGGACAATTTTTCAATGACAAGTACCTAAGAATGTTAAAAGCTTTAGGTTTCCAGCTTCACAACTTTATCTAGTTTGAAAATGTAATTCTGAAGCATGATATGCTTAAAGTATACATTCAGTACTTTTTACTCAGCTAATCTAAATGTATGCTTTTATTTAGCATGACTAGTTTGAGTATATATATATATATATATATGAAATTGTTAGGAACTTTTCATCAACTCTTTATCACTCTAGAAATTACTACCAGTTTATATGTGGGTATGTGTTTATTTGAACCAATTATCGTAATTTGTGATTATTTCGTTGAAATTATAAAAGTCATATTATTAGATAATGTTAAATAATAAAATGAGCTGGTTGACTTTAAAACTAATTTTCTCTGATAAACCAACAATAAGGCAACCTCTTAGTCTAGATCTATCTGTGAGCTGTATAAGAGAAGAAAGCTATTTGAACATAAGATTTAAACATCCAGTTTCTTCTTTATGAACCCATCACTCTTTTCTTTCTTTTTTTTTTTTTTGAGATGGATTTTCACTCTTGTTGCCCAGGGTGGAGTGCACTGGCGCTATCTCAGCTCACCACAACCTCCGCCTCCTGTGTTCAAGTGATTCTTCTGCCTTAGTAGCTGGGATTACAGACGTGCACCACTAGACCTGGCTAATTTTTTGCGTTTTTAGTAGAAACTGGGTTTCTTCATGTTGGTCAGGCTGATCTCAAACTCCCGACCTCAGGTGATCCGCCCACCTCAGCCTCCCAAAATGCTGGGATTACAGGTGTGAGCCACCTCACCTGGTGAACCTATCACTCTTAAAAGTTAACTTAATACCTACATGCCTTTTGATAGGGGATTACATTGCATCCTTATATACTTAGCATCTGTTAAAAATGAAAATGAAGACATGAAGAACATTATTATATGGAAGAAAAGGTAAACTGAGAATTCCAAAACTAAACAACATATGTTGTATGTATATGTGTAATATTTTGATTATTTCTTATTAGAACCATATACACATATATATGTTCATGTTTTTAAAGGTTCAGAAAGCCATACACTGACATCTTAACCATAATGTACTCTAAGTGATGAAATTATGGATGCTTTCATATTATTTATACTATTCAATATTTTCTGCAGTGTTTTCTGCAACAACATGTATTACTTTTATAAAGAGAAAAATTTTTCTTTAAAGAAATAAGTTTATTGAATTCACAAGTTGATGAAAACATATTTAAAATAACAGAACTTTTATGTCTAAAAAAAGCTTCTTAATTTTAAAGCCTCAGAATAAAGCGTTGCATAAAATTAGAAAGAGGGCAAGTAGGCTTAGCCCTTGATTTTTTTTTTTCTTTTACTAAAGAAGTGAATTTGCTAATCCAGCTTCCACTGATTAATTCCCATGATTTGACAAAATTATACACATTGTACTTTTTTTCTTATGGAGAGTCTTAAATATATCTTACATCAGAAATCAAAATAATTGGAAGTGTGATTAGTGAAGAAAAAAACTCTTTGATCTAAAACCAACAGATTTCACATTTTAGACTTCCATTTGTACTCCAAGTAACTTTAGTCTCTCAATTAACTGCTGCCTTATGTAGCATTAGTACATGGTTACCCAGCTGCTGTAATCGCCATGTAATCAGCAACCTTCTATTTTTATGACTTAGTTTTTTCAGAGTTGTGCCAATGAAAATGTAAGTAAATAAGTCAAGAAAATAAACTTTATTGTTTAAGATCGTTTGAGTGCCATTAAAACTACAATGAATGAGGTAATTTCCAGATTGAAAAGAATTACATTGAAAATAAAAATACTCTGGATGAATTCTTACTTTCTTGGTAAATGAAAGTCTGCATTTAAGAAAAAGAAAATGAGGCACTGTAAGTGCCTCATTTTAATATGAATTCTTTCAAATAAAAATGGAGATGGTTCATTTTTTGTGTGTCTGTATTTTAATCCTAGTAAAGAAGCATATTTGTTTCCATGGCGAATTCCCTAGTCTTGTCATCACCAGCTCTGCATTTCTTCTGTCAGCTGTTGCACCCATCTCTTGTGTAATGGAGGCAACACCTCTGCTCTTAATAAAGGCCAGTTGCTCCTATGTCTGTATCCCTTCTACTCTGTTCACTATGGAATCTTACATGAAGGGTGCCCTGTCCTGGACCTGTTCTTTTCTTGGGAATTTTTCTAGTGGCATTTAAACCTTGCTTTAGGCCAGTTTTCATTTAAGTTTGTTCCACTGGCATCACATGCAGCTTTCTGAACGTCATTCCAGGCTGGCTGAGTCAAAATGGAGGGGGATGAAGCCTGGAATCTACATTTTTAACAAGCTGTGTTTAAGAACTTCACCTTTAAGCTTTCCTGTCTTAGAAACAAGGCAACATACAAATACTCTGGTCCTCCATGTCCTGTATTTCTCACTCCCTTTTTCCAGTACTCATTATTGAATCTTTATTTCTTACATACTTTTCTAGTGGGTCTCCATTTAATTTTATGTCCTATCAGTAAAATATTTTTGAGCATATGTTCTGAATATATTTTTGTTCATCTATTTATAAGTTATATACATGTACTACTATGGCAATATACTGTACAAATTATAAAACAACATAAAAGGTCTAAACAGTAAATAATATGTTTAATTCAAAAAATTTATTTGTTTATTTTGAGACAGGATCTCGCTTTGTCACTCAGGCTGTAATGCAGTGGCATGATCACAGCTCACTGCAGCTTTGACCTTCTGGGCTCAAATGCTTCTCCCACCTCAGCCTTCCAAGCAGCTGGGACTACAAGTGTGTGTCCCAAGCCCAGCTAATGTTTGTTTTTTTGTAGAGATGAGGGATTCGCCATGTTGCCCAGGCTGTTCTGGAACCCCTGGTCTCAAGCAATCCACCTGTTTTAACCTCCCAAAGCGCTAGGGTTACTGCCATAAGCCACCACACCCCACCAAAAACTTTATTAATACTATATTATTTAATGAATGTAGACAAATCCATATTTAAAATAGATTTGATAATTTTGAATTTAGGGGGCTTTGTTAGATCTCATTAGATTGTTAGTGATTTTCTTTTTTTTGCATTTAAATTTACATTTACCTTTTAAAACCTAGCTGTTGAAGGGTTCATGTTAAAAAAGCAGATGATGTGTTTGCCCTGCCGTTTTCTCCTTGTTAACATGTGCTTTTATTATTAGTAATAACCTCAGTGCCTAGAGCTCTTTGTAAACTTTTTAAGACAAATCGAGGGTTAATTTAGTTAAAACAATATAATCTGTAATTCCACTTAACCCAGCACAAATGAACTGCAGCTTTGTCACATGACAGCTGCAGAAGTAGGAGTAAGGGTGCCACTGTTAACCCTTTGACTTTATAACGTTTTTTGTCTTACCTCAGGGTAGCTTCTCCAGTCTGTGAGGGAGGCATTGTTAATCCAGAGAGTAAATATTATTATAACGTAATGGTCTTATTTGTCGGACAAAAAACAATATAAATAGAAGTTATACTGCCCACATCCCTGTGGACCATCTTGTACATCCTCCTTTGGTACAGCTTAGCCAGCCCACTGTTGCACATCACTTATATGACTCAGTCTCTTGCAAATAGTTTTCTTTATTAACGCTATTGTGACACTGTATTCTTACTAAGATCAGTGATTTCCATGTTGGCTAATTTAATTGACTTTTTTCAGTTGGTTTTTACTATTTGGTAGTCTTTAACTGAGTTGGTCATTTCATGGTTTTTCTTCTGCTGCAAGTGGTTCAAGTGCTGACCCAGTTGCTCATATCCAAAAAAAAAAAAAAAAAATGACTCATCTCTAATGTATTTTTCTCCTTTTCCAAATACTCTTGACTTGATAGTATAGTCACCAAAACTACTTAATGATTTTACTTCCTAAGTTCTTTTCATACTCTATATAATGGCTAAAGTGATACTCTGAAAACAGATCAGATCATTTTACTCTTGCTTAAATCTCTTTAATGCCTTATCAATCGTTGCAATGAAAAGAGACCAGAAAGATCTAGTTGTTTACTAGCCCAGCGCCATCCTTATGTTTACCTCTCTACTGTTTTCCCCTTGGTGCTCTGGGAACTAAACACCCATCTCTCTGATCTTTCAAAATATTCTAAGCAATCCCCAGCTATCTTTGTGCTGTTCCTTCTGACAGGAATGGTCTTTTCCAGCCTGCTTTGTTAGCTTCTCGTCCTTCCTATGCTGTCACAAATGTTTCTTCAAGAAAGTCCAGGATCAAGGACGTTGTTGTAAAGTCTCATTTTATGCTATATATTTGTTTAATAATACTTATGCCTATGACTAAACTTTTAACTATTATATCCCCAGCACCTAGCAAGTAAAGGATAAATAAATAGTTGAGTAAATGCACGTTGTTTATCAGTATTTGCTTGTTTTTATATCCATAGACTACTTGCTGTGTGAGGGTAATAATGCCCATGTCTATTTTGGTCTCCATTATTTTTCCAGTATCTAACACATTCACACACAGACAAATATTTTTGAGTTACTGTGGTGGGTCTGTCATGATTTATTTAATACCTTTTCCCTGTAAACCTTTAATTGATCATGTCTGTCTTATGCACCCATTCCAGTGCTTAATACAGTGCCTGACATGTAAGTATTTGGTAATGGTTTTTTGGGTTGTTATTCAACCTGTCTCTTTGCAATATGAATATTTAATCCATTCACATTTACTCTAATTGCCAATGTGTTTAAACTTATTTCTGATATCTTATTTTGTGTTGTCTATGTCCTTGCTTTTTTTTTTCTTTTCTCCCTTTTTTGTTTTGTTTAGACTAAGTTTTTTTCTATAATGGGGTTTATTCCTTTAAGAGTTAGGAATTTAAATGTAATCTTTTTAGTCTTTTGATTA
The DNA here is from genome assembly GCA_031835075.1 of Saguinus oedipus. NCBI lineage: Eukaryota > Metazoa > Chordata > Mammalia > Primates > Cebidae > Saguinus > Saguinus oedipus. The sequence continues at coordinate 17,571,602 of CM063185.1, forward strand.
TTGACCTGGATTCTGTAATGCAAATTTTTAATTTTGTATTTTTCTACCAACATCTTACCTAATAAGACAAAAACCTCTGTTCTGCTCCTTTCCTTGCTACCTTCCTTATGGAAAAAAATGAGATTTTGTTTTCCAATTGTGATTATTTATACCAATCGAAACTTGCACCACTGCTTTTATTTTAGATCCTCCTCCTATGTGTTGATTTTTAAAAATTTATGTAGTCTATATTTATACTTCTTGGCTGTAATAACTTTTCCAACAATTCTTTTAGGTAGGATTTGAGAGTGATATACTTTCTGTATTGTTACATATTAGAAGATATATTTACTTTGCCCCTCTACATGCTTAGTTTGACTGGGAATGAATTTTGTATTCCTAATTATTTTCCCTCAGATTTTCAAAAAATTTGCTTCATTGTTTCTAATGAAGTATCCGACATCAAATTATTTTTTCTTTACATGTAATTAATGTTTCTTCTTAAAGACTTAGGATTTTGTTTTTAGCCTCGCTGTCATAAAATGTCACCATTATATGCTTAGAATTTGTTTTTGTTTTGTTTTCCGTGTATTCTACCTCTTCAGCTATGAGAAATTTATTTCTGGGTTTTGTTTGTTTGTTTGTTTGTTTTTGAGACAGTGTCGCCCTGTCACCCAGGTTGGAGTGCAATGGCGTGATCCTGGCTCACTGCAACCTCTGCCTACCAAGTTCAAGTGATTCACATTCCTCAGCTTCCTGAGTAGGGAAGCTGGGTTTACAGCCACGTGCCACCATATCCAGCTAATTTTTTTTTTGTATCTTTAGTAGAGACAGGGTTTCACCATCTTGGCCAGGCTGGTCTAGAACTCCTGACCTCATGATCCACCCACCTTGGTCTCCCAAAGTGCTGGAATTACAGGCATGAGCCACCGCACCTGGCCTCTGTTATTTTTTTTGAGCAGTTGCTTTCTTCCATTATTTTTATTGTCTTTCTAAAATTTCTGTTAACTGGATTTGAGAAGTTTTGGATTTATCCTTAATGTCTATTTGTTCTTTTTATGCCTCATTCTCAGAAAATGTCTTTGTTTACTAATTGACTGATCACTAGCCATGTTTATTCTACTGCTTGACACCGTCTATGCTCTCTATTTTATATTTTATATTTTTTATTTATTTTTGAGACCACAGCTCCCAGACTGGAGTGCAGTGGTGAAATCACAGCTCACTGTAGCCTTGACCTCCTGGGCTCAAGTGATCTTCCCACCTCACCTTCCTGAGTAGCTGGGACTATAGGCACACAATACTATGCCCAGCTACTTAAAAAAAAAATTTTTTTTTAAGAGGATCTTGCTGTATTGCCCAGGTTGGTCTAGAACTCTTGACTCAAGCAGTCATGCCAGCTTGATCTTCCAAAGTGCCTGGCTGCTTCTTTATTTTAATGTTTACATTTTTATATCTGAGATCTATAGTTGAGTCTTTTTCTGAATATAGTATACTATTGAAACATTTTTTGTTTTTTTCTGTATTTGCTGTCCTTGCCACAGAATTAGTTCTTCTGATACTAATTCTAATGCATCTCCTCCACAGTTGTTGTAGATCCATATGCATTTGAGAGATCCTGCCAGCTTATGTTTGAATACTGCATTTGCTTCTGACAGCTGTAGGGAAGGGCAGTACATGCTGAGCAGTGGAATATGCCAGAGACATCGATTCTGAGCATGGTTACTCCCCTTTTCATTTGGGACTCTGAGCATGCACACTCACAGCTCAGAAGCAGACCTCTTTGTTGATAAGGCAACGAGGAGGAAGAAGCCAAAATAATTAACTGTTCCTCCAGAGTTCAACCACTCTCCCTAATGCTTGCTCCGAGGACACTTCCTATTCTGCAGATCCTGTGGCTTCTCTGCCCTTGGGGATTATTCTGGAAACTTTTTTTACTTTTCATCACCACCCTCTCTAGAGGGTATATTGCCATAGTTTCTTCCTTTAGTCCTTTCATATTTGCCTTTTCTCTTTCAGGAATTTTCCAAAATTCCTAATTCTTTTAAAAGCACGCCTCTTTTGCTAATGTTGTACATTACAGGGATTTAAAGTGGAAGGGGCCATTGGACGCATAGATCAGAGCGCCGTATTGATTTATGCTTGTATTCAAGAATTCTGCATATCCTTGTTTAAATATATCCTCAGTAGTATATACAAAGGTGAAAAAAATAGGTAGTTCTTAGGCTCTGACACAGATGTGGCTGTTTCCTAATAGTAATGTTATAAAGGTTGTGGGTATAATTATTGTATTTAAGTGAATCTATACATTCCCTTCTATCTGTAAAACCATAAACTATAGTGTTTATTTATTATATATTATTTTTGTAGCATATAGTGAAAAGTTAATTTCAGTATTTTTTTTCCTATTAGGTTACTGCTGATTCAGCCATTCTAGCAGTTCTTCAGTCCAACATTCAACATGTGCTGGTCTATGAAAATCCTGCTCTTCAGGAGAAAGCGTTGGCTTGTATTCCAGTCCAAAAACTAAAAAGGAAATCACAAGAAAAGTTATCAAGAGCTAGAAAATTGGATAAAGGTAGTAGCTTTACCTAATCACTTATTGCTAAATGTAAATCATTGCTAAATAAACAGAAATACTGAGATACAGCTGATCCTTGAACAACACGGATTTTAACTGCATGGGTCCACTTATATGTGAATTCTTTTAAACCAAATGTGGATTCACAGGATGCAAAACCTCCATATATGGAGAGTCAGCTTTTTATATACATGGGTTCTGCAGTACTGAATGTAGGACATGAGTATGTGTGGATTCTGGTATAGGTGGGGGTCCTGGAACCAAACCCTGGCATATACTAAGGGATAGTTTTAGTACCTTTTGCTCTTTTACATTGTTTACAATGTTATGCATTATAAATATTTAACCTATTTCAATTTGAATTTTTAAGAAGTACAATAATAGTATAATTTTATTGCATATACCTCATGGACACATATTACTTTTTTCCAATTTTTTTTTAATTGCGTAACTCAGATACCTTTTTTCAATTTTTAAATTGAGGTAAAATACATATAACAAAATTTATCGTCTTACCCATTTTTAAGTGTATAATTCAGTGTTATTAAATATATTCATAATGTTCAGCCAATACCAACATCTATAGCTTTTTTTAACTTGTAAACCTGAAATACTATACTTATTAAATAATAACCCTTCTCTAGCTTCCAGCAACCACTATTCTACTTTTTCGCTGTGATTTTGACTATTCTATCTCATATAAGTGGAATCATACAGTATTTGTCTTTTCGTGATATCTTTCATCACTGGATGTCTTTCATCCAGTGATAATGGTTTGGCTCTGTGTCCCCACCCAAATCTCACCTTGAATTGTAATCCTCATCATCTCCACATGTCAAGGGTGGGACCCACGTGTCAATGGTGGGACCCATGTGTCAAGGGTGGAACCAAGTGGAGGTAACTGAATCATGGGGGTGGTTCCCGCCCCCCCACTGCCCTTGTAATAATGAGTGAGTCTCATGAGATCTGATGGTTTTATAAGCATCTGGCATTTCTCCTACTTGCACTCATTCTCTCTCCTGCTGCCCTGTGAATAGATGCCGTCTGCCATGATTTTAAGTTTTATGAGGCCTCCTCAGCCATGCAGAACTGTGAGCCAGTTAAACCTCTTTATAAATTACCCAGTTTCAGGTATTTCTTCATAGCAGTATAAGAATAAACTAATATATCCAGGTTGTAACGTATTGCAGAATTTCCCTTTTTTTGGCAGTTTTTACAGCTTTATTTAAACACAAAACATGCACATGAGCTGTCTACTCATATTTTTCACTTTGCAGCCTCGCATTGGGGTTGGTGATTCTGATGGCCAACTGGGCGGCTCTTTCCATGATAGCTTTGCAGTTCTTAGAGGAAACATTGTGAGCTATCTCAGCACAGTAGGATTTGTTGCATGTCAGTAGCACTTCCAGCTCCTTGATGTTGTGGACCAGGAAGTTCTGGAAGCCACTGGGCAACATGTGCGTTGTTTTTTATTGCTCCCATAACCAGTGTTGGTCATCAAGATCTGGTCTTTGAACCTTCTATGTTGTCAATACCTCTGGGTTTCTGCCAATTATGCTTAATTTTGCCATATCGGTCAGACTGGTGTCAGATGAACTTCTTGGATCTCTTTTCCACGATCTTGGGCGTACAAGGGGTCTGAGGGTGGCCATGATACCAAGGAGGAGATGGCTGCCACCTCCCTAGGCAGCCTCGAGGAAGAGAGAGCTGCCTTCCTTTTAAGGTGGAATAATATGCTACTGTATGTGTATGCCACATTTTGCATCTCCTTTCATTCATTCATGGATACTTGGGTTGTTTCAATGTTTTAGCTGTAGAGAAAGACGTTGCTATGTACATAGGTGTGCACATACTTTACTGTGAAATCCTGGTTTCAGTTATTTTTAGTATACACCCAGAAGTGAAATTGCTGGATCTTACGGCAATTCTATTTTTAATTTTTTGAAGAACCACCATAGTTTTACATGGTGACTGTACCATCTTACATTCCCGCTAACAGTGCACAACTATTCTAATTTCCCCACGTTCTTACCAACACTTACTATTTTCTCATTTTTCAGTAATAGCCATCCTAATGGAAATGAATTGGTATGTCACTGTAGTTTTGATTTGCATTCCTACTTCATGATACTGAGCATTTTTTCATGTGTTTATTGATGATTTGAATATCTTCTTTGGAGAAATGTTTATTCTTTTGAACATTCTTTTTAAAAACTTTTTTTTAAAACTGAATATGTGTTTGCAGTTTAATCATTGGTATGTGAATATTTTTAGGTAAAGTAGAACTTTAGCCCACAGAATATATGATGGCATCATGAGTGAATTTGGATTAGTGAAATTTAATGTGATTCTGACAGAGACCATATTCAGAATTAATCCATATGATTAGACCATTGACTTTTTTTTTTTTTTTTTTGAGACAGAGTCTTGCTCTGTCACCAGGCTAGAGTGCAGTGGCGCTATCTTGGCTCACTGCAACCTCTGCCTAAGCGACTCTTTTGCCTCAGTTTCCCCAGTAGCTGGGACTACAGTCACATGCCACCACACCTGGCTAATTTTTGAATTTTTAGTAGAGATGGGTTTTACCATGTTGATCAGGATGGTCTTGATGTCTTGACCTCGTGATTTGCCTGCCTCAGCCTCCCAAAGTGCTGGGATTACAGGCTTGAGCCACCGTGCCCAGCCCGACTCACTTTTATCAGTAGAAAGACATTATTTATTGATTAAGAGTAGGTTTTGGAGCCAAATGTATACAAATATTTGTATAAATTCAGCTCTTCTACTTCCCGTGTATCACTGAGCAAGCAATTTAATCTCTATGACTCAATTTCTTCATGCAGAAATAAGAATGGTAATTTTTAGAAATAAATGAAATAATACATTTAAACAAGTCAGAATAATACCTGCCTAGTTCTTCACCAAGTAATTATTTGTAATTGTTATTATGAATGGTCTTAAGATTTCAGTTGTTAATTTTTTCCAACTCTAGTATTTACTTTGAATTTTTACATAATTGGTTTTTGTCCCAGAAGTCATTTTTTAATGCTGTATTTCATGGGGAATTGTTTAAATATTTTTTTTGTAGTTCCCCTAGTTTATAATAAGCATTTTAAATTAAGTCCACCTTTAAAAACACTATAGGGCTTCATGTATGGTTGCAGATACCTTTTAACAGAATTGTTCCAGTTCTTTCCTCCTGTCCCTAGGTCATCGTTGTTATTGGTTCACCTATCCATATATGGTAATCACCCAACACATTGCTATTGTTTTTATTTAAAGTTATTTTTTAGATTAAGAAAGAATAAGAAAAATACAATATTTCATTTTACTTTTATTTATTCTTTTCTGATGCTCTTTCTTTCTTTATGTAGATCTGGGTTTCTGTCCTATATCATTTCCCCTTTCCCTGAAGAACTTCTTGTAATAATTCCTTTTATGGCATGTCTGCTGGAGGTGAATTCCCTCAGTTGTTGTTTGCCTGAGAAAGTACTTCTCCTTCACTTTTAAAAGACAGTATTACTGGGATATGAAATACTAGGTAGGTGAGTTTTTTCTTCAAAACTTTAAATATCTCACTCTATCTTCTTATTTGCATTGTTTCTGATGAAGAGTCTGCTGTATTTTCTTTTTTTTTTTTTTTGAGACAGAGTCTTGCTCTTTTGCCAGGCACCATGTGCCAGGCTGGAGTGCAGTGGCCCGATCTTGGCTCTCTGCAACCTCCGCCTCCCGGCTTCCAGCAGTTCTCCTGATTCAGCCTCCTGAGTAGCTGGGACTACAGGCGCCCACCACCATGCCCAGCTTATTTTTGTATTTTAGTAGAGATGGGGTTTCACTGTGTTGGCCAGGATGGCCTCGATATCTTGACCTCGTGATCTGCCCTCCTCGGCCTCCCAAAGTGCTGGGATTACAGGCGTGAGCCACTGCGCCCAGCCCATCTGCTGTACTTTCTATACTTACTCCTTATTCAAGGTTTTTCCCTTTGTCTTTGGTTTTCTGCAGTTTGAATACAGTATTACCTAGCTAAAGAATTTTTGGTGTTCATCCTGCTTGGTGTTCTTTGAGCTTTCTGGATCTGTGGTTTGATGTTGCATTCATTTTAGAAAATTATCAGACGTTATTGCTTAAATATTTTATCTACTTCCTTCTCTCTTTTCTGTCTGATGTCCCAACGTATATTTTACTTTACCTCCCTGTAGCTCTGCGACTCAGTTTGCCACAGTTCTTAGGTGTTCCATTCCATTTTGAAATTTTCCCACAGTTCTAGAATGTTCTGTTCTTTTGTTCTGGCCTTTTCTCTTTGAATTTCAGTTTGGAAAGTATCTATTTAACCTATCTTCAGGCTCACCAACTTTTTTCCTTTAGCTATGTTGAGTCTACTGATGAGCCCATCAAAGGCAGACCTCATTACTGTTACAGTGTTTTTGATTTCTAGCATTTCCTTTAGATTTTTGTGTTAAAAAATTTTCATCTTTCTGCTTATACTATTCATCTGTTCTTACATGTTGTCTATTTTTTCCATTAAAGCCCCTAATTTAGTAATCATATTTAAAGTTCCCTGTTAATTCCAAAATCTTTGCTGTATCTCAGTGACTGATCTTGCTGAATGACTCTGATCTGATGCATACTTTGTCTCTTCAGACTGTTTTTTTTTTCACCTCTCAATATGCCTTGAAATTTTTTGTTAAAAGCTGGGCCTGTTGTATTGGATAATAGGAACTGAAGTAAACAGGCCTTTCCTATGAGGTTTTATGCTAATCTAGCTAGGAAGTAATCTAACTAGAGTTGTTTTGATGTTTGCTATAGTCATAGGTGAATTCCTCCAGTGTTCTCGTTGTCTCCCTCATTGTCTTTAGGCTTCCCTAAGAGCTCCTCCGAGTCTGCATTTATCTTGCTTATTGTTCATTTAGTTGTAATCCCTTGTTATTATACTGGAGCCCTATTGGTGTGATGATGTTATCAAGGAGAAAGTTCTATAATCTTTTGATTAAATATCAGGGTTTTCGTGGGCCTATGTCTCTGGGCCTGTGCATTTCACAAGTGCTTGTTAGCCTTTTTACCCACATAGGTGAGACAGCAAGGCTACAAGGGGCTGGAGTCAGGGAAATATACATCCTTCCCCCAGTTCAGAGAAGATTGGTAAAATCTTTTTCCCTGGAGAGTAGGCCTTAATTGAGGAGAACACTCTGGGTATGTATACCTTACAATTGTTACTCTTTACCTGTTTCCTAGAGACACAAAGGGCTTTTTCTTGGTTCTTCATTGTGAAAACCTACTGGGCTTCCTGCAGGCAAAATGCACAAAAGTGTGGGGACCTCTCCCAAGACTGAATTTCTTATTCCCAAGATAGTCGGTACTTAGCTTCCAGCAGTTTGTCAAAATTGCTATTTAAATGTCCTTGCCAGTGTATGGCTCTAGTGATTTCTGTTACATGTAAGCAGATTTTGGCTGTGATTCTCTATATATATCATTTTGGATGTTGGGGCGATGGTTCACTCTGTGACCTCCGTTCTCTAATGGGTCCAAGAAAAGTCATTGATTGTAGTTCAGCTTTTTATTGTTTTAAAGGTGGGAGTGTTGACCTCTGCTTTGTAGAAACTGGAAGCTGAAATCAGAAATCCCTCTGAAGGCTTAACTATATGTGTCTCTCGCTCTCTCTTTTTTAACCATTTGATCAGTTTTCACATATGTCATTTATATGTTTTGCTACTCATTGTATTTTTGTCTCTTTTTTTTAGAGACAGAGTCTCACTCTGTTGTCTAGGCTGGAGTGTGGTGGCTCAATCTCAGCTCACTGCAATCTCTGCCTCCTAGGTTCTAACAATTCTCTTGCTTCAGCCTCCCAACAAGCTGGGACTGCAGGCACATGCTGCTATGCCTGGCTGATTTTTTTTGTATTTTTACTAGAGATGAGGTTTCACTGTGTTGCCCAGGCTGGTCTCAAACTCCTGACCTCAGGCATCCACCCACCTTGGCCTCCCAAAGTGCTAGTATTAGAAGCATGAGCCACCACGCCCAGCCAATTTTTCTTTTTAAAAGTGTTATACTATGCATTTTTAAATTTTTGATGACTCGCTTGAGCCTTAGACTTATTTCTACTACAGGCCTGCTAACCTTGAGAGAGTACCTCTTTTCTTGTATTAACAGGTTTTTTTCTGTGTGTAAAATAAGAATGCTTATTTATATGTGATTATATAGGCCCTGTCCAGCTTCAAAGTACTGTGCTCCTTTATATGATGCTTTATAGAAATGCCTCTTTATCAGGTACTTACTGAACATGTTGTGTGTTTGAATCACAGGGCTCAGCCAATGACTCGAACACAAATGATTCAAATAACTCAAAAAAAAAAAAAGACAGTATGAAGAGACAAAACATGCATCGGACCAGAGTCATTCAGCAAGATCAGTCACTCAGATATAGCACAGATTTTTGAATTAACAGGGAACTTTTGCAGGGGAGAGACAGTATAATAATATAGCCTTGCCTTAAGCAGCTGAATGGAAGACAAGAATTAAAATATACAGATCGGTTAGCCAGTCGTGGTGGCAGACACCTGTAATCCCAGCTACTCGGGAGGCTGAGGCAGGAGAATTGCTTGAACCCAAGAGGCAGAGGTTGCAGTGAGCGGAAATTATGCCATTGCACTCCAGCCTGGGTGACAGAGTAAGACTCTTGTCTTTAAAAAAAAAATACAGATCAACTAAGTGTAAAGCAGAGTCCAAGAAATATAATGTATGAAGTATGATTTTTAAAATACTATGTTGCCAAGTGAGTAAATTGCAGTGAGAAATAGCATAGACGCAGAATGTTCCTGTTTGTGTCCATCATATTCTCTCTCTCTAGGCAAATAACCAGGAAATTGCTTGAGGAACAAGAATCTACAATAAAGTGCATTGGTTAGGTGAATGCTGTGTTTACCCTGATGCATTTTTCCATCTGTCTTCACAGTGGAAATGATCCTATCAATGGACCAAGAATCCTTCAAGTCCATTAGCTAAGACTTAAAGGCCGTTTCCCGTAAAAATCTGCTCATGTTCCCTGCTGACATTTGCTCCAGCATTTTTTCTTACTACTTATAAAGATACTACATGGGTTGTGGAAAATTTGGAAAATAGGGAGAAGATAACTATCAATAACTTCATCACATTGGAGTATGACTTTTAAGATCTACGTATACTTTCACACTTAAAAAGTTTTAACTGAAATAGGAAAGAAAGGACACAGCAGATTAGTAGTGAAAATTATAAAAACTGTAAAAGATTGGGCTTTTTTTTTAAAGGCCATGAAGGATGAGTAGGATTTATAACCTAATATGTTCAAGTACATGCAAAGAAAGGGTTAGGGCATTTTCTTCCAAGTGTAGGGATCAACATGCATAGAGGCTGAGAAGGACAGGCTCTATTTGGGAACAGTGAATAATACAGTTAGACTGTGTGAAGGGTAGGGTGTATATAAAGCAGTTGAAGATCAGATAGGCTGAAACCATATTTTGGTTGACATTGAATTTCAGACAGAGCAGTGTATACTGAGTTCATTTTTAACTGTTTTCAAAAAGAATTAGTGGTAAAATGAAACAAAGCATAATATTTCTAATAAGTTTTGAAATAGTAAAGACCAAAGAAATTCAAAAGAAACACATCTTGGTCAAAAGACTAATGTTATATTGTTACTATAATTGAACATATAACAGAACTATTATATAACCTTATTCGTCAGAAAGCAGGAAATGATTTCTCAGGGAAATCAGGTGTTCTTGAATAGGTAATTCAGCAGAATTAACTATTGAAGCTTAGAGTGAGTGGCATTAAACTATATTTAAGGAAGATTAATAATAGATTGTAAAATGAATTAAAATCAAAAGAGTGCAAGGAGAGAAAAGTTAAAACACAATAGTAATCAAATTTACGTAAGAGGAATAAGAGGGTGAACAAAGGTTGAGATTACAAGGGAGAAGATGTATGTGAAAGTTGTTGGGGTTATAGAATATGTGGTATTTGCAGTCGATAGGATAAGGCATCATGTATATATAAAAAAGATGCCAAAGATGACTGGGTAACTTTGAATCTAGGCAACAGGAAATTCAGGGAGTCAGTAGAAACAGGTTTTGAAGGGAATGGAAGAGTGAGTTGAGGTACCTACTATCTGGACTGCCAAGTGAAAACATAGGCCTGGAACTTTGATAAGAAGTCAAGCCTTGAAATATACTTTGGGATGATAGGTAAAGCCATGCAAGTAAATGAGATTGCTAACATTGAGAGGACAGGGTGGAGAAGTAGTATTACAGAGGTTCTAGAGAACAGTTTAGCACTAGCCATGTGTGGATATTTACATTTAAATTAAGTGAGATGAAAAATTAAGTTCTTCAGTCGAATTCAGCACGTTTCAGATGCTCAACCACAAGTGGTTAGTAGCCATCCCATTGGGCAGTAGAAATAGGAATTATTTCCATTATTGCTGAAAATTCTATCGGATGGTGATATTTTAGAAACACAACAGTATATGGGAAGAGGAAGCATAACAAGTGAAGGAAACTTAAACATATAATGAAATAAGTGGTATGATAGACATAATGAGTATATTAATTAGGGTTAGGTCATGCTGTGAGTAAAATGACTGGTGGCTTAGAGATTATTTTCTCATGTAAGAAATTAGGGAGGCAATCAGTGTGGTGCTAATGGTGTACTGTCATCAAAGACATAGGTGCCTTCTGTCTTTTGGCTCATCGGAGCCAAAACGGCTGCTACATCTCCAGCCATTACATTTGCAAACCAAGCATCAGGAAGAAGAAATGGAGAAAAAGCATAAAGGCTTTATCTCTAATTTGAGCTTCTTCTCTTGAAGTAATCTTCTAGTAGTCACATGAAGGTTAGTCATTTAGCCACAAGGGAAGTTGGGATCTATAGGTTTTTTACCTGGTGCATTGTCATCTCTCCAAAATTGAAATTCTATAAATGAAAAATAAGTGCCAAGTGAATACTATATGGCCACCATCTGTTTCTGCCCCGGTGAGTGAATGGCACTGAGATGATGACAAAGCCCCCACTGGCCAGGTTGGTGATTTTTCTTCATTAATGCATTGGGCTGTTTTTTCCTTTCCAGACAAAATCATATTCTGGGTCTATGGACTGGGGAAAGTGTTTTGGTTTGATGCAGCAATAGGGACCTTGTGGCACTGCTGAATGAGAGAGAAGCATGGTTTGATAGCTTTAGCCTGGTAGACCGAAGGTTTGTCATGATTACATGTTCCAGATACTGGTAAAACACCTTTCTGGAGGAGGAAGAACCCATTTTTGAAAAGTGGTAGCAAAATATATGGTGGCCTACTAAATTGTATATGAAGATATGAGATGGAGAACATGGATGAGGTTACCTCTACTGATGTTTTTACCCATTTTCTTACTTCTTTTGTACATTGAAGAGGTTTTCAGAGGACGGAGTTAGGGCTTAAACTTGTCAATTTTATTTTGTCACTTATAAGTTACTAGAAATCTACATTTATATGATATTTTTGAAGATGCTAACTTTAGAAATGTGAATTCTTAATTACGTTTATGAAATAAACCCCAAATATTGTCTTTACAGAATTTAGTATCTAAGTCAGACTACTGTTTAACCTCCATATCTGTGTGAGCTCTTATACAGGAATCTACTTTTATTTCTCTGAGCCCCTAGTGAAGGATATTGCTTAAATGAGGAACATTGATCCTTAATTGGGTGTTACTCTTTTATAGTCATACTTCCAGCTGGAAACACGCTGATTTATACCTGGAGTATGTAACATAGAAGTACAAATGTGGTGTTTTCCTTTTCCTTCCTCTTGGTCTTGATAATGACTATTTGGTGAACAATTACAATCCTAAGTAATATTCTGAGGCATGTTTGTTCAGTCCCTTCATCATTCAAATATTTACTAAGCATCTAGTGTATAAGAAGCAAACAGTAAGTGTTGGGGATATAGCAGTGAACAATAAGCACCTACCATTATGGGGAGAGACAGACAGACACACACACACACACACACACACACACACACACACACACACACCAGTGCATGTGCACAAAAAGTGCTAGGAAGACCACTTTTAACAGATAACAACAGAGAGTGAGTGACTAGTTAAATGCTGTTTGATACAGGATTGTTAGGGATGGCTTTTCCAAAAAGCAATGATTTCCCTTTTAGGTAGAAGGCCTGAGCAACTGCAAAGGCCTTCTGAAGTGGGAGTGAGGTTGGCAAGTTTAAGAGATGACAGGGAGAGCATGGTGGCTGTAGCCAGTGAACAAGACAGGAGGAGATAGGGTGTGAGGTCAGAGAGCTAAGAGTGTATTTAGGATTTCTGGAGCTGCCATAACAAATTACCACAAACTTGGTGAAATAAAAAGAATTTATTCTTAAAGTTCCAGAAGGCAGAAGTCCAAAATTATTATCACAAGGGGAAATCAAAGTGTCCCGAGAGCCACGCTCCTTTTGGAGGGGAGAAAGTGGTGGCTGCTGGCAGTCCTTGGCTTGCAGCTGCATCAGTCCCATCTTTAAAGTCAGCATCTTCAAATCTCTCTCTGTTGCATCTTCACATTGTCTTCTCTGTGTGTAAAATCTCCGTTTACTTCCTTCTTAAGAGGTTACTTGTGATTGCATTTATCCAGATATTCCAGGATAATCTCCCCATCTAAAGATCCTTAACTTTGTAACATCTACAAAGATTTTTCTTTTTTTGCCACGTAAGGTAACTATATTCATAGGCTATAGCGATTAGGAAATGGATATCTTTTGAGTTTTTAGCCTACCACAGGGGGCAGCTGAAAGAACAAGAGTTAGGACTTTGAATTTTATTCTCAACAAGATGGAAGCCCATTGGCGGGTTTTTCACATCATATAATCTGGCCTGTGCTTTTAAAAAGACCACTCTAATTGCTACATAGTAGGTACTAGACTGAGGAGGAGAATGGCAGTCCTCTGTTTCTAAAACTTTGTTTTTGATCTAACTAATTCATGAATATCTTCCTGTTGGAAAACTTTCATATTATATGGGAAAGACCAGACTCTCCCTGCCATTCAGTTCTGTTCCTTTTCATGTCTTGTCCTGGGTATTCATACCTGTAAATGATTATCTATAAAAATAGTTTTAAGTTGTGTGAGGTTTACATAAAATTTATCATCTCATGTATATTCAGCTCCTTGGTGTTTTTCTTTTGCAAATGTGTGTTGGACATCTTTTTAACTCCATAGTATTTGATAGTACATACACTATTATTTATGTAATCCCCTATTGATGGACAACTTTTTAGCTCCATAGTGTTTTTGATTATACATATACTATTATTTATGCAATTTTCTACTGATGGACATAGAGATTGTTTCCATTTTCTCTGTTCTAAGTGCTACCAGAGTGGAGATTCTTGTAAAGCATGTCTCCTGGCACACATCCACAAGTGTTCCTCTTGGATAGATACCGAAATGTCAAGTATGTGTAATACTTTATACTACAATGAATCCTGCCAAATTGCCTTCCAATTTATACTAGAAATGTCTAAGGGTATTTGTTGCCACGTAACGAAAGTATGGAATTTCTTTTGTGGACTTGGTGAATTTTTCTAATGAGTTTCTTAATGTTCTCACTGATTTGTAGAAGTTCTTTATGTATTTAGAAATTTATCCTTTCTTTGTTAGACATGTTCAGTTTTTTTCTCTAAGGGTTCTTTAGGGTAGCTTCTGAAATTCAAAAGTTTATATATTTTTTGTTATTATTGATTTTATAGTTTACATCTTGCTTAAGAAGATCTTCCCTAACCCAATTCAAAAACATAAACATATTCACCTATAAACCTAATACTACTTTTATAGTATTCCAGAGAGATTTTTTTTTAATGAAGTGTAGTAGGGATGATACTTAGATAGCTATTTGTCCCAATATCATTTATAGAACAGTCCATCCTGTTAGAGCTGCTTTCAAATGCTAACTTTGCCGGGCACGGTGGCTCACACCTGTAATCCCAGCACTTTGGGAGGCCGAGGCGGGTGGATCACAAGGTCAAGAGATTGAGACCATCCTGGTCAACGTGGTGAAACCCCGTCTCTACTAAAATACAAAATATTAGCTGGGCATGGTGGCACGTGCCTGTAATCCCAGCTACTCAGGAGGCTGAGGCAGGAGAATTGCCTGAACCTAGGAGGTGTGGGCGGAGGTTGCGGTGAGCCGAGATTGCGCCATTGCACTCCAGCCTGGGTAACAAGAGCAAAACTCCATCTCAAAAAAAAAAATGCTAACTTTATTAAATACTGTGCATTTGCTTAGAAATCTGTCTTTCAGGACTCTTTCATTTGTTTCATTGATCTGTTTGTTACTCTTCACTAATATCAAAATGTTTTGATTGTGAGAGTTTTATAATATGTCTCGACACACTGTAGGGAAATTTACCTCATTATTCTTATTTGAAGTTGTGTTGGCTATTTTGTGCATTTTCTCCTTCACATAGGATTTTGTAGTTAGCTTTTCAATTTTTTTTTTTTTTTTTTTTTGGTGGGGGGATGGTGTTTTGCTCTGTTACCCAGGCTGGATGCTGTGGCAAGACTTGGCTCACTGCAGCCTCCACCTCCCGGGTTCAAGTGACTCTCCTGCCTCAGCCTCCCAAGTTGCTGGGATTATAGGTGCCCACCACCATGCCCAGATAATTTTTGTAGTGTTTAGTAGAGACGAAGTTTCACTATGTTGGCCAGGTTGGTCTCGAACTGCTAACTAACCTCTCAGGTGGTCTGCCCGTCTTGGCCTCCCAGAGTTCTGGGATTATAGGTGTGAGCCACTGCGCCTGACTAGCTTGTCAAATTTTATGAAAAAATATTTTATAATTTTAATTGGGATTATGTTAACTTATAGATTAATTTGTGGAAGGTTAACAACTTTAAAAATATGGAGTTTTCCCTCCAGTAACATTAATATTTCTGGCCTTTTTATGTTCTCTGTAGTTTTTCTTCTATAGTTTTTTATTTTTATACATCAAACATAAATACAAGAACAAAGTATAATATATCAAATGCCTATGACCAACATCAAGGTTTATTAGATTTTAACATTATGCTATATATGTCCTTCATATTTATGTTTTATCACTCTGTTTTAATCATAAAGCATTAAAGATAGAAAGTAGAACCCCCATATATGTTTTTAAGTTGATTTTCCCTCTCCTTCCCTTCTTCCCAGCGATACCATGGTCTTGAATACCAAGAGAGATCTGTTTATGGAAAAGTGGGTATAATATTATCTGTCATGTTATAACTTGCTAGGGTTATTATATATACTGGAGATATGGTTGTGTTTTTATGTGTTTGGGAATGAGTATACGTGGATAGATTATATTGTACAGTTGAAGCCCTAATAGAAAAGCTAATAGTATGATTTTTTAAATATCAGGAATTCTGTGATTTCTGCCTTTTGTGATTGTTTCATGTTTACTTGTGTATATACCTGATAGCAAATTTAATGTTTCCCATTTTTAAATGCTTTTCAAAATCAGATTTATGTTTCTACCTCCCTTGTACTTCAGGATCAATTCCAAACTGACTATCGTTCCCTAAGAGGTCATTGTGTTCGGCTCACTTGTTAATGCGTAATATCAGTTAGAGAATATAAAGTGGTAAACATTCTACTGTTTTTGATGTGCAGTTATACATGTCATTGTATTTCAGCCTGGTGCACAATGAACTCATAGTTTCTTCTTGCCTCTTATTAGTGAAAACCTCTAAAATCATCTTACATTTTCATATTTCTCAAGTTTGTATTTGAGAATAAATGTGTGTGGATATTATTAGATTTTGTCAGCTTTAGATCTTACTTGGTTCTCTCTTAATTTCTCAGGTACTAATATAAGTGATGAGGATTTTCTTTTGCTGGAGCTTTTGCACTGGTTTAAGGAAGAATTTTTTCAGTGGGTGAATAACATTTTGTGCAGCAAATGTGGTGGACAGACTAGGTCCAGAGATAGATTACTGCCCAATGATGATGAGCTGAAGTGGGGTGCAAACGATGTGGAAGATCATTACTGTGATGCCTGCCAGTTCAGCAGTCGATTCCCAAGGTGGGTGTCCTGGACAGTAAAGTCAGAGCAATCTCTTAGTGAAATAGAAGTGAATTTTTACTAAATGAACTTTTAAATATTTATTTTAATTATCAGAAATATATTCCTCTAAAACACAGGTGAGCAAACTGTGGCTGAAATACAGCCAACATCCTGTTTGTAAGTAAAGTTTTATTAGAACCTAACCATGCTGATTCATTTGCTTATGATCTGTTTTTATGCTGCAACAGCAGAATTGAATAATGATGACAGAAATGATAGAACCCACAAAGTCTGAAATAGTCACCATCTGTCTTTTATAAGAAATTTGTTGTCTCTTGTTCTAAAGTATAACTTGAGTATAGTCATACATGTTTAATGCTATAAATCTTGTTATTCGTTTTTAATACCTAATTTTTAGCTGTTCTGTAACTAATAATAATAATAATGCTGATTATTGTGAGAGTAAATACAATTATATGTTTAAAATAATCATCCAATGATAATAAAGAAGGTAAAAGCATACTTCAGTATGATTATATTATTTTCTTTTTAAACACAGAAGTTTCATTAGGTGCTTCCCGTGCCCAACCTAACCTACTCCTCATATCTCTAAATTTTAAACTAAAGAGATTTTAAATTTTAAATTAATTTCCATTCTTTAATTTATAAGCTTGTCAGATTTTCTGAATTGCTGATGCTTATAAAGTTTGGTTGTATTATCAGTCAAGAAAAGATACCACGTTTTAAAAATATCTAATTTTTTTTAGCTTAGGGACATAGTTTCTAATCATGTGCTTGTTTTAACCTCTAGCTCTTCCCTATATGGGGCTAGGATGATGAACACTGTTAATTAGAAGCTAATCTGGTTCTTTGATTTAGTAGTATACATAGAAGGTAGAAGCATAGGATGCTTTAATTCTACCTCCGTAATGTAAATTTACAACTTTTAAAAATTATTGGCCAGGCAAGGTGGCTCATGCCTCATAATCCCAGCACTTTAGGAGGCTAGAGTGAGCAGATCACAAGGTCAAGAGTTCGAGACCACCCTGGCCAACATAGTGAAACTCCCATCTCTACTAAAAATATAAAAACTAGCCAGGCATTGTGGTACATGCTTGTAGTCCCCTCTACTCAGGAGGCTGAGGCAGGGGGATCTCTTGAACCTGGGAGGTGGAGGTTGTAGTGAGCCAAGATTGTGCCACTGCACTTCAGCCTGGGCTACAGAGTGAGAAAAAAAAAATTATTTAAAAAATTATTTTTTTTCTCAAAAAAAAAAAATTATTTAATTACCTAACTTCTAAATTCATTTTATTTAGCTTAAATGCTTTGTTAAGCCTCTGCTTAACAGACTTGTCATTACAGAGCCCGTTCATTTATGCCACTGTTTGCTTTCCTTCCAAAGTGCATGGCTGACCTCTCTGCTCAGCTACAGCACTTTTCCTGCTCAGCTATATCAGTTCAAAACCCATCTCAACACAAAATACAAAATTTAGTGTTCTTGAATTGCCTGCTAATTTTATAATTGGAGTAACTTCTGAAAAGAATGTTACAAATAAATCCCAAAAAACAACTTCCAAATTAGCAGGCACCTTTAAATACTTGAAAAGAGCAACATTTTTATCAAATTCATTGTTAGAAAAATAATATTTTAGATAAAATTGAATTAAACTAAGCTAAAATTTTTGCTGAGTAATTTGTTATTTACCTTTTAAATACAGTGAGCTAGTTACACCACTTTAGTGCTAATGCTTTAGGCAAATTTCCTAGAAATTTTGCTTGTCCAAATCTTATGTTATTCAAAACCTAGATCAAATACAAGCTGTCCTTCCCAACCACTTTCACATGACACTAAATTTAACCCTTTGTATTGTTTAATCACATTCTGCCATATATTAAAATTATTTGTGTTCATGTCTTTTCTCAGGATTGTGAACACTGCTAAAGCAGAACTACTGTTTAATTATTTTTTACCAAATAGTCTAACACTGTGCCTCATATATTCTAGATTCCTAAATCAATATTTAAAAACAAATTAAGAAACATTTCTGTTTAGCATAGAGGTAATGTAATTTCTCTTAAAAATATTGATTTTGATAATAAATCAGTTGTTTTTTTTTTTTTTCAAACCAGATATAATAACCCTGAGAAACTTTTGGAAACAAGATGTGGACGGTGTGGCGAATGGGCCAATTGTTTTACACTGTGCTGCCGAGCTTTAGGGTTTGAAGCTCGCTATGTTTGGGATTACACAGGTACAGTAGGCTTACAGATTTGCAGGCTTACAGATTTGGGTTTACGTTCTGACCCCATCATTCTCTGTTACTTTTCAGTGTTGTTAGTCTGACCTTCCATTTGCCTTGTGTAAAACAGTAATAATACCAACCTTCCAGGTTTTTTGAAGTGATCACAATGCTTTGCACTGTAAATATTCTTTTTTTCCCTTTATTTTTATTGATGCATAATAGATACACATATTTGGAGAGGGTTCTTGTGATAATTTAATAATACATTTATATAAATTCTACAGAGCAAATCAGTATTATGGGATATCTGCCATCTTAAATATTTGTCTTTATGCTGGAAACATTTGAATTACTTACTTTTAGTTATTGTGAAATATCCAGTAGATATTGTGAACTATAAACACCCTATTGATCTATCAAACACTAGGTTTTATATCTTTTATTAGCAATTTACCATGGTATTTATAGTGATGCTATTTATATATGGATAGAAACATGTCATATGCCATAGAAATCTTCATTGCCTCACTCAAACCCATACCAAAAAAAAAAGAAAGAAATCTTCATTGCTATAGGGATTACTATAAAAGACTTGGTAAACTTAAATCACAGTATACAAAAATTATATAATAAAAGTCATGTGATATTTGTGTTATCTTTATTTAAAAATGACTCGTGTGGTCTACATGTTAAAAAGTTGTTTTCTTTGTCTTTCCATTTTTCTAAAGAATTAAATGAAACCTTACCTTAATAGTTAGTGTTCTCTTAAAATTAAATATAGAGCATATACTGACCAGAGATTCTGTTAGACCTCCTGCTGGTTCTGGTTCTTAAAGTCCAGAAAGAGAGACTTTGGTTTCAAAAGTGGCATTAACTCCTTCATGATATTAAACTCAGAATGATATTTTTTATGCTGCTGTCTAATATGTCTACCTTCTTAAGAGTTATAGCCTACATTAAGCCTAAAACTGACCACATTGAAGGAGATTGGAAAAACATTTTAAGGATTTCAAAGAGACAGAGAAATTAATACAGGTATTCTAAAATCCTTTGTGCCACAAAATGCTCACTTATTAACTAAAATTTAGAGTATTACACATTACTTTATGATTCTTAGGAATTTTTATATAGTTATTGATAGTCATTCTGGTTTCATTGCCTTTTTTCCATTGCTCTCTTGTCTCTTACTTGAGTAGACCATGTCTGGACAGAAGTCTATTCTCCTTCTCAGCAGCGGTGGCTGCACTGTGATGCGTGTGAAGATGTCTGTGACAAGCCACTCCTTTATGAAATAGGATGGGGCAAGAAGCTTTCCTATGTCATAGCATTTTCTAAAGATGAGGTAGGGCATAAAAGAAAAAAAACTTTTTCTAAAAATAAAATGTATTTTTTTCTTTTTTGGCGATTTTATAAATGTATAATTAACATACAATAGCCTGCATATATTTAAATTGTACAATTTTATGTTTTATCATTTGTATATACCAAAATTATCACTGCAAATCAGTATTCATTGTATAGATGTGCCATAGTTTACCATGTCACCTGTTAATGACTATTTAGGTAGTTGCCAGTTTTTTTCACGATTGCAAATTAAGCTGGTGTGAACATTCAGGCATACAAGTCTTTTTATGGGCATATGCTGCCTTTTCTCTTTGCTTAATGCTTAGGAGTAGAATGGCTGCATTATGTGGTAGATATACATATAACTTTTTAAGAAACCGCTAAACTGTTTTCCAACATGATTGTGCCATTTTACATTTTCACCAGCAGTACATGAGAGTTTCCAATTTCTCCATGTCCTTGCTAACAGTTAGTATGATTTGACTTTCTAATTTTATCCCCTTTAATAGGTGTGTAGTGGCATTTCATTATGGTTTTCATTTGTACCTTCCGTAATGACAAATAATATTGAGTATCTTTTTATGTGTTTGTTTACTCTCTATATGTTCCCTTTGCTTATTTTTTTTTAATTGGGTATTGTGTGTTCTTACTGTTGGATTTTGAGAGTTCTTTATATGTTCTTATATAAGTCAATTATCAGATACGTGCTTTGCAAAGATTTTTCTCCCTATCCATTGTTTGTCTTTTCATGCTCTTAATGGCTTATGAAGAGAAGAAACTAGTGTTCTGTTTACCAATTTGTTCTTTCACGGATTGTGCTTTTTGATGTTATATTTAAGAAATTTTTCACCGGGCATAGTGGCTCTCACACGTAATCCCAGCACACTGGGGGCCAAGGCGGGCGGATCACAAGGTCAGGAGTTTGAGAACAGCTTGGCCAATGTGGTGAAACCCTGTCTCTACTAAAAATACAAAAATTAGCCGGGCATGGTGGTACATGCCTGTAGTCCCAGCTACTCGGGAGGCTGAGGCAGAAGAATTGCTTGAACCTGCGAGGCAGAGGTTGCAGTGAGCCCTGATTGTGCCACTGCACTCCAGGTTGGGTGACAGTGCAAGACTCCATCTCAAAAACAAAAAAGAAAACAAAAATTTTGCCTAGCCCTTGGTCACAACAATTTTCTTCTATCTTTTGTTTAGAAGTTTTATATTTTTAGTTTTACACTTAATGTCTGTGATCCATTTTAATTTTTTTATATGACCCAAGGTATGAAGTTTTTTTATAACATATGGATAATGAATTGTTCTAGCACCATTTATTGAAAAGATTATTTTTTCTCCATTGAATTGTCTTTCTACTTGTATAAAAAATAAGTTTTACATTGTAAAACTCATAAACTTATAAAATTTATATTATAAATTTAATACAATAAAAATTGATAAAATTTTTGTTTGTTGAATTTTGTGGAATCAGATTTGCAGGCAAATTTTATAAAGGTAATGTTCTGAAATTTTCATTTTTTTAAAGTGTTTCTGGTTAAACTATCACTGTTTAGGAATGAGTAAGTGATATATTCTCTTCAGTTTCATTTACAGACTTTTAAATTTTGTTTTATTTTATTTTTATTTTTTAAAAAAGTAGTATTTTTTTGAGACAGAGTCTCACTCTTTTGCCCAGGCTGGAGTGCAGTGGCTCAATCCCAGCTCACTGTAGTCTCCACCTTTCAGGTTCAAGCGATTCTCCTGCCTCAGCCTCCCAAGTACCTGGGATTACAGGGATGCGCCACCACACCTGGCTAATATTTTTGTACTTTTTTTATTAGAGACAGAAGGGTTTCACCATGTTGGCCAGGCTGGTCTCAAACTCCTGACCTAAAATAATACTCCCACCTCAGCCTTCCAAAGTGCTGAGATTACAGGCATGAGCCACTGCACCCGGCCCCATGGCTTTTAAATTTTAAACAAAGGATAGTATTTTAAAAGTTTCATTTAAGGCCAGGCACGATACTTATGCCTGTAATCCCTGCACTTTGGGAGGTCAAGATGGGTGGGTCACCTGAGGCCAGGAGTTTGAGACCAGCCTGGCCAAGCCATCTCTACTTTAAAAAAATACAAAAATTAGCCAGGCATGGTGGTGCGTGCCTGTAGTCCCAGCTGCTTGGGAGGCTGAGACACTAGAATTGCTTGACCCTGGGAGGTGGGGGTTGCAGTGAGCCGAGATCGTGCTACTGCACTCTAGCCTATGGAACAGAGCAAGACTTTGTCACAAAAAAAAAAATTGCGTTTAAAAATTAATTTTTACATTCAAAATATTTAGTAAGTAAAGGTTGATGGTTGTAATCTTGCTAAGTATTTGTATTCCACTAAATTGTTTTAGGTAGTCGATGTCACTTGGCGGTATTCCTGTAAACATGAAGAGGTGATTGCCAGAAGAACTAAGGTTAAAGAAGCATTACTTCGAGAAACTATTAATGGGCTTAATAAGCAGGTATGTGGTGGCTGTCATTTTCGAAAGAAGTGTTGACATTTTTATATAATCGAGAATAGCCATTTATTAGCCCATTGAAATTCTTAAAGCAGTAGCATTATTTTGTAAGCAAGAATATTTTAATACGTTATATCTTTTTGTTCATTGGAAATTTTGATGACTCATTTGAAATATTATGAGTTATTTTGGATTAAACTGTCTCATCTCAAAGTTCTGTGAAACAAAATTTTAATATTTATAATACCCAACATAAAAAGTGTGTTGTGTTGTCTTATGTATCATTGTAACTGTGCCTTGGATATAAGACACACACTCATATTTATGTAGTATGTATGTATACACACACACACACACACACACACACACACACACACATATCCACGTGAGGAAATTTCTGAAGCAAGGCACAGGAAATTATTAACAATGACTACTTCTGAGGAGAGGAACTGGGGTTTCAACATGAAAGGTTCAATTTTTATTTTACATCCCCTTGATAGTACAGAAAATTTTAACTCTATGTGTGTGGTATTTTTTCATAACTTAATAAGCTATGAATTTTGCTGTAGCAGGCAGTTAGAACAGGGCAGAGCACATGAATCCAATCAGTAATTATGATTCTAGGGAGGTTTCAGTCTGTTTTGAATTTGCTGTTACCCCTAATGTGTAGCCCTTCAGAGATCTTTACCTGAAAACCTGGAGTATTTGCTAGTTCCCCTTGCTTTAGAAGACTCTGACCCTCAGTTTATTTTTACTCCAGCGCTGTGATTCTGCTACAAATTCTGCTTTGATTTCCAGCACTTTAGTCACCATTTTGTGCTTGGCTTCCCAGCCTCTTCTTAAGCCACTTAAAAACTGACAAATGACTGGAAGAAAAAAGAAGTGCAGTATGTACCCTTCACCTCAATTCATTTCTTCTCTTGGAATCTTAACTTACCAAGTTCTGGCTGCCTTGGTAGTCTTCTGTTGCATTCAAACAGGTGTTTATATGTGAGTGTTCTTTATGCGTGTTTCCACTAGCTTTTCTAGCTTTTCTCTGCAGGACATTCTGACACAAGCCAGTCTATCATATCCAGAAACAGAAGTTGCTACCTTCATTATAAATAAATCTAGGACAGTAGAGGTCATGGAGAGTTGGAAATCAGTGTTAAATGATTTCCCAACATAAAATTTATAAAATTAATTTAAGTTTTCAACAGTGTCCTTTTTATTTTCTGAATATATGTTTGAAAATAAAATTCATTACTTGTTTCAAGACCTCTTAAAATTCAAGTGTTTTAAGTATATTCCTGCTTAGAGATACATTCCCCTAATCTTAACAACTTTTTTTAAAAACATGAATTACAGAGGCAACTATCTTTGTCAGAGAACAGAAGGAAAGAACTTCTCCAGAGGATAATTGTGGAGCTTGTTGAATTTATTTCTCCCAAAACCCCTAAACCTGGAGAACTTGGTGGAAGAATATCTGGGTCAGTGGCTTGGAGAGTAGCCCGAGGTGAAATGGGTCTAGAGGTATTTAATTCATTCTAGCATGATGATCCTTTTACTTCCGTGCTTCCTTTACTATGCGCTTCCTATACTATGTTCCAACTGCATTGACTATGACTTTTCAGTTATCTTTAGACTAATTATTTTAAGATGCAAACATTTGAAGAGAATCAGTAACTGATTAACATAGCATAATCTTGTGTAAGAGTTAGCAAAGAGTTTTTAAAATGGGATTTAACATTATTTTTTACCTTATGTAAATTTTTAGTCCAGTATAATGTTTACTGAAGAATATACAGGAAAATGCACAAATTATAAATGTACAGTTTAATGATTACAAATTTAACACCCATGTAATTGCCAACCAGAATAAGAAACAGACCATTAGAACCACAGAAAGAAGCGTGAGTTTCTTTCCAGTCACTGCCTTACACCCTTGAAAGTAATCATTATTCTGGCTTCTAACATTATATATTAATTTTGCCTGTTATTGTGCTTTATATAAATGGAATCATATGGCATGTGCTGTTTTGTATATAGCTTCTTTCATACAACTTTGTGTCAGTGAGATACATGTTGTAACATGTATGGTATGTTTATTCTCATTGCTGTACTGTATAATATTTCATTGTATGAATGTAATTTTTCACTGTTGATGGCTATTTAGGTTGTTTCTAGTTTTGGCTGACATAAATTGTGCTGCTCCAAACATTCAAATTCATGTTTTCAGTGAATATGTTCAGGCATTTTGTTGGATATATACCTAGGAGTGGAATTGCTAGGTAATGAGTATGAGTATATTCAGCTTTAGTAGATAC
Organism: Saguinus oedipus; assembly: GCA_031835075.1. Taxonomy (NCBI): domain Eukaryota; kingdom Metazoa; phylum Chordata; class Mammalia; order Primates; family Cebidae; genus Saguinus; species Saguinus oedipus. The sequence goes on from CM063185.1 coordinate 17,596,584, forward strand.
TGCCAAACAATTTTTCAAAATGATTATGCCAGCTTATATTCTCACCAGCAGTATATGAAATTTTTTGACATCTTTATGTACACTTGATATTGTCTTTTTGTTTTAGCAATTCTGGTGGCATATAGTAGTATCATTTTAATTTGTGTTTTGGTAATGACTAATCAGGTTGAATACTCGTTCTTTAAACTTTTGGATAGCCTCTTGTGAAGTACTTAATTAGGTCTTTTAAAATGAGATTCTAATGCATTTAGGAGAATGCTGTTTTACTTTTTTCCTCGCCAGATGAAAACTTTATTATAGAGTGGGAAAAATACAGGATTTTGATAATTCAGCTGATGAAAGTCTGTATTTCTTGGTATATGCTTGCATATATCTGTATTGGCTAGAAATTACTATTGGTATGATTACTGTTATATTAAAACCTATTTTAGGATATCACATGATTAATCTCCCAAAATTAAATGACAATGGAAATATAATTTCTATAGGTAGGTCCTAAAGTTAAGAGTCTAGGTAAAAATCTGTGTAACGGGCATTAGGACATTTTAGTAGACTGTCCTTTGCCTTTAGTGAGCTAAAGTTGAGTCACTGGTGAGCATTTAATATAAATGCTTAGGAAATTTGCAATGAAAAAATGCTTGAAAGGAAAATAACTCATCACAATACCAATCTCAAGCAGTTCCAAACTAAAGTTTTATATATCTACTTTTTCTAAATTTTGCCATTGTTGCAGCTCATTTCTCTAGTAACAGAATATGTCTAAAGGAGTGTATTATCCCTAATAAATCTTATGTTTGCTTTTTAACGTATCCCATCATCTGTAGTAGGCAGTTAAAAGCGTTGGTTCAGCCATGGGATTACAAGATCTAAATTTAACAAATAATTCAAATCACTGCCAATATAGTATGTTACAAGTATAAATCTAAATACAGGCAGTTAAAAAGAGCCAATTTAATTCACAGCTGTCTTCAATTTAAAACATGGATATCATTTAGGTCTTCATTTCATTTTGTTTTGTTTTTTGTTGGGTGTGTGTGTGTGTGTGTGTGTGTGTATGTATGTGTGTGTGTGTGTGTGTGTGTGACAGAGTCTCACTTTGTTGCCAGGCTGGAGTGCAGTGGTGCAATCATGGCTCACTGCAGCCTCTGCCTCCTGGGTTCAAGCAGTTTTCTGCCTCAGCCTCCTGAGTAGCTGGGACTACAGGCACGTGCCACCATGCCTGGCTAGTTTTTTCAATTTTTAGTAGAGATGGGGGTTTTACTTTGTTAGCCACAATGGTCTTGATCTCCTGACCTCGTGATCCACCCTCCTCAGCCTCCCAAAGGGCTGGGATTACAGGCGTGAGCCACCATGCCCAGCCAGGTCTTCACTTCTTTTTATGCATGGGAGTGCTATGTCTTGCATGGCATGGAAGTTGAAAACCTTTAAAGATATGAATTGGGTTGTATACCACATTGTTTTCCCTTTTGAAATTTTTGTTAAGTTTCTTAATTGCTGGAGACCATTTTAGGGCCATGGATTTAAAAGGAAATCGTTTTTTCCTTTAGAAATGGATGTTTGTTTTAAAAGTAAATAGAAAAACGTTAATCTAAAAACTTTTGGAACTAAATCTTGCAATCAGTTGGAAACAGAAAGAACATTGTTGATATCATTTCCAGAAAGAAAAGTTTTATTTTAATCTTAGAATTAAAATATTTTGTGAAATATCAATGTTATTTTAGACTAGAATGTAAAGATTGCCTGGAATTTTAAGGTAAAAATACAAGATTTTTTAATAATTTTGCACATGCAGAAGACTGCTACAAGCTATACCTCTCAGCTGCTCTCCTAGCTTAGGAATTAGGAAAGGACACTGAGGAAATGGTTGAGGACTGAGGATGAGAAAGAATCAAGTATGCAGAGAGTAGAAAGGACAGTATCCAGACAAAGGAATCAGCATGTGTCAAGGTCATGAGGCAAAATGAACTGGATTTTACTAAAGGAGAAGCAATATGATGTGAGTGTAGAAATGCAAGGGAAGAGTAACAGGAGATCTGGTTGGAGAAGCAAGCACAGTGAACCATCATATAGGGCCCTGGTAGCCTTGGTAAAGAGCTTGGAGTTTAAGTCACTGAAGTGAGTTAAGCAAGAAAGTGACATATCCCAGTGTACATATTTTCAAAAATAATTTTCATTGCTATGTGGATCATGGATAGGAGAAGCAGGAGTTGAAAACTGGTAGTCAGCCTCTGAAGACAATTGTAGAATTCCAAGTAGGAGGTAGTGGTGGTGGTAGAAAAGAAGAAAAATTAATGAATTAATTGAGCGCAAAATCACAGAAATGTAAGTCAGAGGTCATACGTCTTGTTTTTCTCCCTATAGTGTTTGAAGCTATAATAACATCATACTGGTTATATTTAATTTAAAATATTTTCCAAATTTTCCAATGGCACAAATTTTTCTTTTCAATTTGAAGGATTCTTTTACAACTCTACTTAGTAATTTCTCTTTTTCTTTTTTACATCTTTCATAATGTTGAAAAACTAATTCTGCTTTCTTTTTAAGAGAAAAGAAACCTTGTTTATTCCCTCTGAAAATGAGAAGATTTCTAAACAGCTCCTCCTTTGTTATAATATTGTGAAAGATCGTTATGTTCGAGTTTCAAATAACAATCAAACCATTTCTGGATGGGAGAATGGCGTGTGGAAAATGGAATCTATATTCAGAAAAGTTGAAACCGACTGGCACATGGTAACTTAATGCATAAAACCATTTAAAACTTTTGTTATGGTTTAAAAATATATAGATTGGCTGCATTTTTCAGTTGTACAAAATGTGAAAACTGATACATCAAACTTATTTTCGGTACTCCTTTAACCTGGGAAGGAAAATTCTATCCCCAATGTGTAATCAAAAGTCCACTAGAAATTCTTGCATTTATATCAAGGAAGTATCTGTTTTCATCAAAGAGGATGAATTTAATTCTTTCATGGGGAAAAATAATCAAATGTATGATCAATCCATGTGACTGGTTTTTACATGAATATATATATAGTATATTGCTAATTAAGTACTTCACAAATGTGTATTGATTGCCCATTAATGCAGGCTATTAGGGAGTATAATAGATTCAGTTCAAAATTTCAGTAATTTAAACATCTAACAGCCTTTCACTTCAAAGAATGTGGGTGATTGAGCAGCAATATTAGTTATTTCTTCTCTGTATCTTAAAAAAAATAAGAAGAGGTTAGGACCATAGCAGTTCACTTATACTGAGTTGCATAATGTCGTCAATCACATGCTAACAGAAACAAATAAGAGGCTTAGCTTTAAAACTACGTGTTCTTTAGAAACACACCAAAATAAACTTAAAGCTATTCACATGACCTCAGTAGATCTGATCATATTATTGATAGATTTTCATGGAATTAATTAACTTATAGGAAGCTTTTAAAGTTAATTTATCAAGATACTTGAGTGGGAAGTTGTTCACTTGTAAAATGTATTAGCTAGACCAAAAAACTCAGTCACAGATAAACAGCTGCTAGTGTTTATGAGCATCTATTATATGCTGTCACTGTACTAGGCATTAATCAAATTATAAAAGACGTACAGTGATAAGGTCTCTGCTTTTCCCTCTTTCAATTAAGTTTTTGTTCCAAAACCAAACTTGCTCTTTAAACATAGAAATGCTCCATTTAAATTGCATTATCTAATACTAAAAAAGTTGAGGTCTTTTTGTCTTAAAGAATAACTTACAGGATTATTATTATTATAAATTTTGGAATTTCCTTCTTTAGCTAAAGAAATGCATGAAAATAAAAATAAAATGTAAAATTTCAAGATATCTGAAATTAGTTGTTTAGAGATGAGAGAGAATGAACATCTTCTAGAAGACTATCTGTAGCCTAAGAATTTCTCTGAACAGAAAGCAAGATAGAATAAAAGTGTTATTTATCCAATAACTAGTCTATACTTGCTGAAATGGAGAAAAATCACGTTTCCTCCTAACCAGCAATGTTAATAAAGTAGTAATGATGGAGAAAATAGTAATGTGCTACAGAAGATATGATATGCCAAGAAACAGAGCTACGCTATAGAGTATTTCTTCTTTGTGTTATACACTTATTTGTTCATCAGCAAACTGGTACTGTTGCACCAGGCATTATTCTCAGTTACATGGACAAAAAGATGATTCCTGATCTCACGATCTAACAGGGGAAGCCAAAGCATAAACAGCCATCTTAACCATGATGCAGAGTGCTATAATAAGGATATCAATGCATTGCTATGGAAACAGTGAGGTGGGAGTAATTAGTTCTGGCTACGGGAGTTGGGCAAACGAGCAGACGACATTTGAGCTGGATGCTGAAGGATGAGTAGGTGTTCGTCAGGCAAGGAAACAAACAAAAAAAAGGCATAGGGTATGTGGCATGTTTTGAGATCTCCAAATAGAACACTGCAGCCAGAGAGGTTCTATCGTATGAGAAAGATTTGAATAATGTAAATGAGAGACAAAGGTCATTAAATAGAAAATACACCTCAATTCAAGTAAAGCTTATGTCTTGATATACTTTTATGAAGGGTACCATTTTTTTAAGTTGAATTAATTCATCTCTAGCTACAATGTTTAGCATCAAATGAAGAAAAATATTAGAATCTTTACTTATAGAGAATGATAACTTGGAAGTAACAATTGTCGTAACTTGGATATTCTGTCTAAATCAGTATTTCTGGTTCTGTACTAGCATGCCCCCAATTAGGGATTTTCTAGCTCCGTTGAATAGTAAAGCTATTTTCACCACACCTTTTCTCAGTAATCTCCAGGTATCATGACAGATCATATGCAGCCTGCTTTCAGAGTTTTAGAACAGATTCTTCACCTCTCAAAGAGATACCCTCCCAGGAACACAAAGATTAAATTTGACTATTTAGCAAATAACATTGTTTGATAATATCTGAATTGAAAAGAATATAAAAACTAAATCAAGACAACCGGTACGCTTTTTGGGAGGCGAGTGATAACACCTTGATAAAAGCAATGTTAATAGCTTTCTAACTAATCTCCCTCCAACTGCGCTAATCCTTTCAAAGCTGTGATCTATGCTATCGCTAAAGAAACCTTTACAAAACCTTAATCCTTAACTTAGTGCTCTTGGAGTAAGACATAGCTCCAAGTCTTTTCCAAATCTGATCCTTGCCTTCTTCCCTGGCTTTGCCTTGCACTACATTACCCCTTGCTCTCTGCATTGCAGAGGTATTACCCCTTCTCCCTTCTCCACAGAACCTCCTCTACTTCTCTTTTTTGATTAATTTATTCTTAACCTCACCACTTGGCCCAAGCCTCACTCCCTCAGGTCCCAGCAGACTGGATCCATTTCCCTCTTTATAGACTGATTGCACCATGTACCTCTCTTTAATGACATTTATTCAACAAATACATATGAGAATAAATTACTTGCCTCTTTCCCATTAGATTGTAAACAGTTCTCAGGGAGAGACCCTGTCTTTTTCTACTCACTTTTGTCCTCTTAGTATTCATATATCTGGCATAGTGCTTGATACATAATAAGTGTTTAGTATTAAAAATTGGTGAATGTAGAAATGTATGTGATGTAAATTCTGTATCACCCTAGGGCTATGTAGAGCACTGTAAACACTTTCTTAGATACTTTTTGGTTTTGATCAGTTTTATTCCTTTATTTGTCACTACAGTCCTTTTAACAATTTTTTATGCTTGGCATTATGTCAGGAATTCATTCAGCACTCAGCAAATATAGACATTGTCAAATATTGTGCTTGGCATCAGATGTAATGGTGAATTAAGAGGCAAGTCTCATCCAGCTGGTATAAGTGAAAGACATGTGGGCCAACTGTTTAGATTAATGGGGTAAATGGTAGAAGAATTCGTGTTTGTTTATGATACTGAGGAGAAGAAGACAGAAACAAGAGCCACTAACACCCTGAGTCTGAGTGAAAAATACCTCATACTTCAAGTGTTTTTTTTGTTGTTGTTCTCTTTACAACAATCAGCTCAGACCTCTGTGACCAAATATGTAGGGTGGGTTTCCCCAAAACAAGCAAGCAATTCTGCAGTAGAACCAGCTGAGTGACCTCTAATGCAGTCAATTCTAACATGATCTACCCTAGACACACAGGTCTTGTTCTCATGCAAAGGTATATGCCTATATGTGCTTACAGACATCAAAAAGGAACAAGAGTGGGTCACTGGTAGGAGGAGTGGGGTGGTATATATAGAATACAGGAGAAAACATCCATGATTTCTGACTTTACTAGCACTCCTACTTAAGTCGGGTAGCAACACTCACCTCTTAAAGACCTGCAAATTACAAAACCAAGACTGTAGAATGCACACAATACATTTGAAACTTTTTTTAAAAGCAACAGATAAAAATGTATATCAAATAACTCACAACATTAGGAACAATCAGTGGTGATAAAAAAATATTTTTTCTCTACACCAGATAAGTGAGTGTTTGCTGTTTTCCTTCTAATAAATTATAATTACTGATTGTGTTGGTATTATACATAGACAGGACCATAGTTGGAGGTTTTGTTTGTTTGTTTGTTTGTTTGTTTGAGATGGAGTTTTGCTCTTGTTGCCCAAGCTGGAGTGCAATGACATGATATCATCTCACCTCTGTCTCCCAGGTTCAAGCGATTCTCCTGCCTCAGCCTTCCTTAGTAGCTGGGATTACAGGCATGCGCCACCACACCCAGCTAGTTTTGTATTTTTAGTAGAGACAGGGTTTCTCCATGTTGGTCAGGCTGATCTTGAACTCCTGACCTCAGGTGATCTGCCTGCCTAAGCCTCCCAAAATGATTACAGGAATGAGCTGTCCCGCCCAGCCAGTTGGAGGTTTTTTATAAATTCTTTTGTTGCCAGGGCACAGTGGGTCTTTGGGAGGCCAAGGTGGGCAGATCACCTGAGGTCGGGAGTTCAAGACAAGCCTGACCAACATGGAGAAACTCTCTTAAAAAAAGAAAAACCTATTGTTTTGGTACATTTTAATTTACCAACTGAGTATACATATTCTTGGTAACTTTCTAGCACCTCTAAAAATGAGTCTTTCACAGAATGTATTGTGCAAAAAAGATGATATGAATTTTTTGTATGAATAGCATCTGTTTTATTTCCATATACTTTTTTTAACATGAAACCTTTTTTATTTTGCTCATAGTATGTTTGAATGTTTAAACATTTAAGTATTAAATCATAAATTCTGTCTTATCCTTTAACTTTCTAGTCTTAAAAGCTGATGATGCCTTTAGTACTGAAAATTTTGTCTTTAACAGATGCTCTCAGGCATGTTCAACAGCTATTATAAACCTTCTCTTGCAGTTAAAACCACAGTTCTGCCCCAGACCCACTCAGTATAATTAAGGCACTTATTGGAGTAAGCTAGATTATTTGAAGTTTACCTAACTTCAACCTATCGTATTTTATATCCACACTTTTGAGGGACATTTGAAACTAGTGAGCTCTGAAAATATAAATTGGAGTATATCTCTTAATATTTCTGTCTTAAGATTACTTTCCTCAAGTCTTTTATTTCTTTTAGTTCACCTTTCTTCCAGTAACCTCTCTGTTTCGGTTTTCTTTCTCAGATATCCCCCTTTGCTAGCCACTCCTTTAAAGGAGCAGTTAACCTGTGCATAACCCAGATGCCTGATAGTTTAGGATGGGTGAAACTAATGACTCCCAGGGAACACTGGTGGAGTCCTGAGTCCCACATCTTCCTTAGAAACAGCTGCAAGATTAATGGGCACACCTGGAAGAAAAATAGCTATAGGTTGTTTGTCAAATAGATGGTGACCAGAATACCATCAGTGATTGATTTTTTACTTGATGAGTAAAGACCAGAATATAGAACAGTACATGTAATAGGATATTCCATGGCAGATGTATTTTATATGGTACTTTCAACTGTTTGCCTCTGAGTTAGAGTATGAGTTAGATATTTCTAAAAAGATCAAGTCTAACATGTATACAGATCTTTAATACTTAATAAATAATATTTACTGAATATTTTTATTTTTATCTTTTTTTCAGACAGAGTCTTGCTCTGTCACCCAGGCTAGAGTACAGTGGCACGATCTCACTGACTGCAGCCTCCACCTCCCTGGTTCAAGCAGTTGTCATATATCAGCCTCCTGAGTAGCTGGGATTACAGGCATGTACCAACATGCCCAGCTAAGTTTTGTATTTTTAGTAAAGACAGGGTTCTACCATGTTGGCCAGGCTGGTCTCGAACTCCTGTCCTCAAGTGATCCGACTGCCTCGGTCTCCCAAAGTGCTGGGATTACAGGTGTGAGTGACCACACCTGGCCCTAAATGCTTTTAGGAATCCAGAAACTGTGCCCCCAGAGAGCTTATGATTTGATGAAGATAGGTCAGAGTATTGGCATATAAAGGTACAGTATAGTATAAAAGAATATAAAGGGCCATTGGCAATTCAAGGTGGGATGAAATTGAGGAGGATTTTTAAAGCTAATAGATTAGACTTAATGTAAGAGCCAGGTACTTGCTGTACATTTTAGACCAGGCAGATAACATAAAGAAAGTGGGATTTTAAAACACTAGTCTGATTAGAGCCAGGCGCAGTAGCTTGCCCCTATAATCTCAGCAACTCAGGAGACTGAGGCTGGTGTTCAAGAACAGCTTGGGCAGCCTAATGAGACCTCATCTCTAAAAAAATTTTCAGTTAGGCAGGCATGGTGGTTGGAGGCTGAGGCAACATGGTCGTTTGAACCCAGAAGTTTGAGGCTGCAGTGAGCTATGATTACACTCACTCCACTGACTGCAAGGTTCAAACTATAGTAGTAAGTGCATTATTAGTGAAAAAGGAGTTTCTTTCCAAGAATTATTTTTTAAAAATACATAGATTTTTGTGGGAATTTAGACATAAGGGAGGCACGACTGAAGAGTCAGAGTCTTAGGGGTTTGAGCATGGTTGAATAGAGTGACCTGTGAAAGACCAACGCTGTGGATGTCAGTATTCATGGCAGTGTTTTGAGGAGTGAGGATGAAAGTATGAGAGAGGATGAGCTGGAAGCAGCCAGTGCTATTTAGATGCCTTAAATAGCATACACTTAACATGCTGAAGGGCATTGATGAAGGAACAGGGAACATGGAATTTATAGAAGTGAGCATGGATATCACCTTTTAAACGATTAGTTAGCAATGGCTAAGGTATTTTCTTGATTTAGAGGCTATATGTCACACTAGGAAAGCTTATATGAAAATCCAGACTTAGAAAAGAAATAAAAATTAAGGAGTAGTTGCATTTAAAAGGTTTCTTTATTTTCATCAGGATTAATCATAAAATTCATTTTAAAGAGTTGAACTTCTTAATATAAAAGAATATGGGCCGGGCGCGGTGGCTCAAGCCTATAATCCCAGCACTTTGGGAGGCCGAGGCGGGTGGATCACGAGGTCAAGAGATCGAGACCATCCTGGTCAACATGGTGAAACCCTGTCTCTACTAAAAATACAAAAAATTAGCTGGGCATGGTGGTGCATGCCTGTAATCCCAACTACTCAGGAGGCCGAGGCAGGAGAATTGCGTGAACCCTGGAGGCGGAGGTTGCGGTGAGCCGAGATCGCGCCATTGCACTCCAGCTTGGGTAACAAGAGCGAAACTCCGTCTCAGAAAAAAAAAAAAAGAATATGATTTATGAAAATTTGGTTAGTATGTAGTCCTTTAGAGATACACTTACTGGGGACATCTGCATTCAAATAATACCTTTTTCTTCTAGGGCAAAAGATGCCACGGGAAAAATTGCCAGAAAAAAAATGTTAGCAGTAAGAACCTTTTCAACAAGGAAAAGTTAGTTTTTAGATAACCACTTGTACATTCTCCCCTGTGACAGTAACATTCTTCACTAAGTTTGTTTTCTATACTATTTCATTATTTCTGACAGTTCCTTTCTCCCCATCCCTACTCCTTATAGGTATATCTGGCCCGAAAGGAAGGATCATCTTTTGCTTATATTTCGTGGAAGTTTGAGTGTGGATCGGTTGGCCTAAAAGTAGATAGCATTTCTATTAGAACAAGTAGTCGAACTTTTCAGACTGGAACAATAGAGTGGAAATTGCGATCTGATACAGCACGAGTAGAACTGACAGGCGGTAAGCATTTGACTGGAGAATTAATCATGAAATATATATATTTACCACTCTGAAGACTAATTGTACTTATTTGAAATGTAGCACTTTTTCATACCCAAGACTTACTGATACTATCTCAGTAAAAAAAAAAAAAAAGTTAACAAAAACCTGTGTGATCCCATTGTAACAGAAAGGCTGATGTTTTCTGTTGTGGAATACAATCCAAGGAAAAAAATCTTTTTTTTTTTGTTTGTTTCAAAGAATGCATTTCTTCCATAAAGAATAATTTGTATTTTTTAAATATTTTAAAATACAAATATTTTTAAAAGGTTTAATTTATACATCAACCTATATAAAATGCATTTCAAAACTATCTGTGTTCTTTAAATTACCAAAAGCAAAATGTTAATTTTTTTTCCCTCTAACAGATAAAAATCTTCACTCCTATGCTGATTTTTCTGGTGCAACTGAAGTTATTTTGGAAGCAGAATTAAGTGGAGGAGATGGTGATATTGCTTGGCAGCACACCCAGCTGTTTAGACAAAGCTTAAATGACCATGAAGAAAATAGTTTGGAGATAATTATAAAATTCAGTGACCTTTGAGAACCTGAACATTATAGAAAAGCCGGCAGTAATCAAGGAGTTACTGCAGTAGTCTGTTGGTTCAATGCATGCTTAGTTGGCAGTTACCACCCTGTGCCAGCATATTTCTTTTGCTAGCTATCCATCATGTAACCCTCATGAAAAATTATCTTTACACTGTGGACTATAATAAAATCCTGAATTAAAAACCTTTCTTCCATATGTGACTATAAATTGAAGTAGACCTCTAGATCCAGGTCGGCAATGTCTCTCTCATTGCCTGATTTCCTTCCTTCCTTCTTTTCTCTCCCTCCCTCCCTCCCTCCCTCCCCCTTCCCTCCCTTCCTCCCTTTCTTCCTCCCTCCTTTCCTTCCTCCCTCCCTTCCTTCGTCCCTCCCTCCCTTCCTCCTTCCCTCCCTTCCTCCTTTCCTCCCTAAAAAAAAATAAAATAAAATAAATAAATATTCTACCCTTAAAAAAATAAATAAATAAAATAGCCTTTTGGCCGGAACCGCCATCTTCCAGTAATTTGCCAAAATGACGGACACAAAGGGAAAAAGGAGAGGCACTCGATACATGTTCTCTAGGCCTTTTAGAAAACATGGAATTGTTCCTTTGGCCACGTATATGCGAATCTATAAGAGAGGTGATATTGTAGACATCAAGGGAATGGGTACTGTTCAAAAAGGAATGCCCCACAAATGTTACCATGGCAAAACTGGAAGAGTCTACAATGTTACCCAGCATGCTGTTGGCATTGTTGTAAACAAACAAGTTAAGGGCAAGATTCTTGCCAAGAGAATTAATGTGCGTATTGAGCACATCAAGCACTCTAAGAGCCGAGATAGCTCTAAAACGTGTGAAGGAAAATGATCAGAAAAAGAAGGAAGCCAAAGAGAAAGGTACCTGGGTCCAACTGAAGCGCCAGCCTGCTCCACCCAGAGAAGCACACTGTGTGAGAACCAATGGGAGGAGCCTGAGCTGCTGGAACCTATTCCCTATGAATTCATGGCATCATAGGTGTTAAAAAAATAAATAAATAAAAGACCTCTGGACTGTAAAAAAAAAATAAATAAATAAAATAATTTGAAGTAAAGTCTTGTTGACCCAATATGGGATTTTAATATAAAAACTATAAGTATGGTTTTAAAAGTTGAATGATGTATTCATGATTAAATGCTATTCATGATTATGATAAAATCTTGGGCTTCAAATAGTAATTTGACATTTTCTGATCAGCCATTAATTTCTTCATAAGTGATTGAATTACAGTCTCCCTTTTTTGATTTTTAATTAATGTGAAAATATAGTATCTCATAAATTATACAATGCATGAAAGTTTATATGATTGTAAATATGTAGGCATTTAAGAAATAAAATGAATTATTTTGCCTTACATCTTTTTAGTGGTTATTTTGGCTAAATAAAACTTTTTACTTTTTGCTAAACATTGAAAATACTTGAATAGATATGAATTATGAAAACGTTTAACATCAACAGCATAAAAGACATTTTAAATTTCATAATATGTGGACATTTTGAAAATGCCTTACCTTTGAAATATATATATATTTATTTTTTAGATGGAGTCTTGCTCTGTCACCAGGCTTGAGTGCAGTGGCATGATCTCAGCTCACTGCAGCCTCCACCTCCCAGATTCAAGCAGTTCTCCTGCCTCAGCTTCCCAAATAGCTGGGACTATAGGTGTGCACCACAACACCCAGCTAATTTTTTTGTGTTTCTAGTAGAGATGGAGTTTCACTATGTTGGCCAGGATGCTCTTGATCTCCTGACCTCGTGATCCACCCACCTTGGGCTCCCAAAGTGCTGGGATTACAGGTATGAGCCACCGCACCTGGCCACCTTTGAGTTATATTTTTACCTCATTGAATAAAATATTTTTGACTTTGAAACTATGTAACTATATTATACAGTATTTATATACTGTATCAAGAGTTTTCATGTATGTTCTCTATAACCTCTCAAGTTTACTGAACATGTATTAAGCATTTATGTGTAAAGCATTGTGATAGCACTATGGAAGAAGCAGTGGTGAAAAAGACACAGCTCCAAGCCTCCAGATTCCTTTGATAGTCTGCAGTGAGTTCTTAACTCTTTATATAAGAAAAGGACATCCTCAGAGAGTCTCACCTTGTGCCACTCAGTAGAACATGACATGTATTATAAAATATAATAAGATCCTGAAACAAAAGTCTTATATTTGCTTTATTCTTTTTTTCTTTATGGAGATGAGATCTTGCTGTGTTGCCTAGGCTGCTGGGAACTCCTGGGCTTACGCCATCCTCTCACCTCAGCCTTCCAAGCAGCTGAGACTATAGGCATGCACCATTGCTTCCAGCTTATATTTGCTTTGTGATTGCAGTAAAACTGTTTAGAATCACTTTTTGCTAAAAAGTTATATTTCAAAAGAAGTAGTGTATGCATCTGAAATTATTAATATGTCTTGAATATAAGAACGTTTTCTGAAACTCAGACTCTTAAGTTATTTTAGCCTATAGTAGCCAAGTACTTAAGATTGGAGAGACTTGACACTTACCTGTCTTGTGGTATCTGCTATTGGGACAGTGAGTATCTTGATCATATGGGCTAATATTGTTAACTGGCCTGAGAAAACTTAGAACTTTTCAAGCAGTTTTATAAAGATGGTAATAGAATGTAGGAACTCAACTCAATGGATGCATTCCAACTTTTACTGTGGCTTTAAGCAGAAAAAATGATTGGAGTCCAAATGTTTTATGTTATTATAGAGTTAAACTGTCAAAAAGAAAAGGTAGTTGCACACTTTTTTTTGAATACTTTTCAATATATATACATATTTTTCATTTTACTTTAAGTTCCTGGATACAAGTGCAGAACATATAGGTTTGTTACATAGATACACATGTGCCATGGTGGTTTGCTGCACCTATCAACCTGTCATTTAGGTTTTAAGCCCTGCATGAATTAGCTATTTGTCCTAATGCTCTCCCTCCCATTGGGAGGGGCTCCACCCCACGACTGGCTCAGGTGTGTGTTGTTCCCCTCCCTGTGTCCATGTATTCTCATTGTTCAACTCCCACTGATGAGTGAGAACATGTGGCTTTTTTTTTTCTGTTCCTGTGTTAGTTTGCTAAGGATTATGGCTTCCAGCATTATGGCTTCGTCCATGTCCCTGCAAAGGACATGATCTCATTCCTTTCTGTGGCTGTATAGTACTCCATGGTGTATATGTACCACATTTTTTTAATCCACTCTGTCATTGATAGGCGTTTGGGTTGGTTCCATGTCTTTGCTACTATAAATAATGCTGCAATAAACATACGTGTTCATGTGCCTTAATATTAGAGTGATTTATAATCCTTTGGGTATATACCCAGTAATGAGATTGCTGGGTCAAATGGTATTTCTGGTTCTAGATCCTTGAGAAATTACCTCACTGTCTTCCACAGTGGTTGAATTAATTTACATTCCCACCAACCATGTAAAAGCATTTCTGTTTCTTCACAGCCTCACCAGTACGTATTGTTTCTTGACTTTTTAATAATTGCCATTCTGACTGGCATGAGATGGTATCGTTGTGGTTTTGATTTACAATTCTTGAATGCTCAGTGGTGTTGAGCTTTATTTCATGTTTATTGGCCGCATAAATGTCTTTGGTAAGTGTCTATTCATATCCTTTGCCCACTTTTTGATGGAGTCGTTTGTTTTCTTCTTGTAAATTTGTTTCAGTTCCTTCCTTGTAGATTCTGGATATTAGACTTTTGTCAGATGGACAGATTGCAAAAATTTTCTCCCATTCTGTAGGTTGCCTGTTCACTCTGATGATAGTTTCTTTTGCTCTGCAGAAATTCTTTAGTTTAATTAGATCCTATTTGTCAATTTTTGCTTTTATTGCAATTGATTTTGGCATTTTCATCATTAAGTCTTTGGCTATGCCTTTGTCCTGAATGGTATTGCCTAGGTTTAATCAATGTGCAAAAATCACAAGCATTCCTGTACACCAACAGTAGACAAGCAGAGAGCCAAATCATGAATGAACTCCTTTTCAAAATTGCTACAAAGATAATAAAATACCTAGGAATACAGCTAACGAGGGATGTAAAGGGCTTCTTCAAGGAGAACTACAAACCACTGCTCAAAAAAATAAGAGAGGACACAAACAAATGGAAAAACATAACATCCTTATGGATAGGAAGAATTAATACCATGAAAATGGCCATATTGCCCAAAGTAATTTATAGATTCAATTCTAGTCCAATCAAACTACCATTAACATTTTTCACAGAATTAGAAAAAATTAAATTTCATATAGAACCAAAAAAGAGCTCGTATAGCCATGGCAGTCCTAAAGAAAAAGGTTAACAAAGTTGGAGTTATCAAGCTACCTGACATCAAACTATACTACAAGTCTAGAGTAATCAAAACAGCATGGTACTGGTACCAAAACAGATGTAAAGACCAATGGAACAGAACAGAGACCTCAGAAATAACACCTCATCTATAACCATTGCGACAAACCTGACAGAAACAAGCAATGGGGAAAGGATTCCCTATTTAATAAATAGTGCTAGGAAATCTGGCTAGCCATATGCAGAAAATTAAAACTGGTCCCCTTCCTTGTACCTTGTACAAAAATTAACTCAAGATAGATTAAAGACCAAAATGTAAAACACTTTTCTTAAATGTATTTCATCATTTTCAACCCTGAGCATACCCAATATGTGTTAGTAGATATTTTATCATACAAAAAAGTTTGGAAATCATACAGAAGGTATGGGAAAACACAGTTCTCAATAATGTGAAAAGTTTAATAACAGTAAACTGGTAAGACAAAAGTAACTTAGGCAAAGAATGGCAGATTAAGTACAGAGCCCTCAGTGAGCCACCAATATTAAGGTACATTTCATTAAGGATCTTCTGATTGATAAACTTTCCACTGCCATTGCATGTTATTTAAAAAGAATCTATACCCTGGTTTCAGGTCAGATCTCGTCATGATGAATTCCACAGACACTGCTTGTTGTTGCAGTGTTTTATTTTTTAAGAAAGTCCTTTGCTGAAAACCACATTCTCGTGGTGAACAAGTAAAACTGATACTTTGATCAATTTACAAGGAAAAAGAGTGCTGCTGATTAAAGGAGGGCCAGAGAACACTTTGTTATAGAACACTTTTGAGATGGAAAGGGTTGTTACAGATAATTTAACCCGGGCTTCTTCATTTTCAGTGAAGAAAACTCAAGCCCAGAGAAGGTAAATGACCTGTCCTAAAAATTCAGTGAATCAGTGGTGTAGGCAAGATTCATTTCTACATCTAAGTTGCAAGGTTATAGAATCAGGCCGGCAAGTGGGTTGCTGTTTTAGTATGTGTTACGTGAATATAGATACTTCAATAGAAATGTTCAAGTTGAGAAGGTATTACAATTGAAATTAGAAGGTATTAATATTGAAATACAGAAACTTTAATAGAAATGTTCAAGTTGAGAAGGTGTCACAATTTAAATTGATTTTTCTAACTATAGTTAAGCATTTCTAAAGATTTTTTTCCCTACAACAATAGGTTGTGTTTTGATTTTGTAGTATCAGCAAATACACTCTTCATAAACTAATAGCAGATCCAGGTAGTGTACCTTCCTTAAATACTTTTGGGAGAAGAAAAAGAGAAAGCCAATACAGGTCATGATTGGTTTTATTTCTCTTAGCATATATTCAGTTATATTCTCCATATTGACTAAAACACTTTTATTTTTGATAAGAGATTTAGAATAGACCTAAACCAATAGTCACCACTTTTAGACTTTTTAATAAGTGCTAATGACTTTCAGTGTCTCATTTTATCGTGATGGCATTGTACAGTAGACACCGTATCTTATCCCCATTTTATAGGTGATGAAACAGAGGAGTTAAGTGGGAGCCAGTATTTTAATGCCTGTGTGTTCAACATACCTTTCCTATTTCTTAAGCCACAGTGAAAACAGACTCCGAAGTTGAGACCTTACTCTCTTCTCTCTTAGTTTTCTAAAGACTTGCTCTGGAATTAACAAAATTGTTTTATAATGATATAACAAAATATTATAAAGTGAAAGTACTGCCTCTTCTCCCCATGCTCTATATTATTTTCCAAGCTAACTGCCAAAAATTTTGCATGTGTACTTCCAAAGGTTTCCTATGGATTTTCATGTCTATATATCCCTGTTTACTTTTGAGGTTAAACATTTTTTTTTTTTTTTTGAGACGGAGTTTCGCTCTTGTTACCCAGGCTGAAGTGCAATGGTGCGATCTCAGCTCACCGCAACCTCCGTCTCCTGGGTTCAGGCAATTCTCCTGCCTCAGCCTCCTGAGTAGCTGGGATTACAGGCACGCGCCACCATGCCCAGCTAATTTTTTGTATTTTTAGTAGAAACGGGGTTTCACCATGTTGACCAGGATGGTCTCGATCTCTTGACCTCGTGATCCGCCCACCTCGGCCTCCCAAAGTGCTGGGATTACAGGCGTGAGCCATCGCGCCCGGCGGTTAAACAATTTTTAAATGTTCATTGGCCATTTTTGTTTTGTATATAAATTTTCTGTATATATTTATGTAGTATATATAAAATATGTTAGTATGTTTACAATATATAAAATTGAATTTGTAAACATACTCATACCTTTTTCTATTGGATGGGTTCTTTGTTTTGATAATCATGTTGAATATCCAACTCTTTATGATTGCTTTTCTTCACATCAGCTTGCGATTCATGAGTAATTACCTTCTCCATCTCTTGAGATTACTAATTAGAACTATTCTAGAAGTCTCTTTTGTTACTGAAATGTCTCTATTTTCTCTTGAATTATATCACATTGCTCACCTTTGTACTTTTATGTTTTCCTTAAATGTTTGATCCACTATATTTATAATTAAGGACTAAACTGATATTAACAGGTAACTGGCCTGGGTTTTCTCGCTCATGACATATTTTTTTTTTTTTTTGCCAGACCCCTCCCTTGGGTGGGAGGGCTGACTACCAGAGAGTATAAGTGGTGGGCATGGCATGCCAATCATGAGCTTCACCATGGAGTTTCTGGGCATCTGGTACACAGACTCTCAGACCCATCACTCCATGCTCAATACGTAGCTTCATTTGTTTCGTGGATTTTCTTTATTACTTCTTTCTTTTTGTTTTTTTTGAGACAGAGTCTAACTCTGTCGCCAAGTTGGAGTGCAGTGGCGCAATCACGGCTCACTGCAACCTCTGATTCTTCCACCTCAGCCTCCCGAGTAACTGGGACCACAGGCGCGTGCCACCACACCCGGCTAATTTTTGCATTTTTAGTAGAGACGGGGTTTCACCATGGCCAGGATGGTCTCGATCTCTTGACCTCGTGATCCTTACATAAAGCATACGCACGATTCCAAAGTGAAAACTGTGTATCAGAATGAGTGCAGAAGTTTTCCTTCCATCTCTGTTTTCTTACTTCTGTGCTTCCTTCTTCCATCCACCCCACCCTCATATGTAACCATATTCATTAGCTTGGATTTATTCTTCCATCTTTCCCATTTTGAAAATAAAAACAAAAACCATTTCTCCACGTTTCCATCACTGTAGGCACTAAAATGTACTCAGATGCTGTTTTGCACCTTGCCTTTTTTTACTTTGTATTTCATGGAAATCATGCTATGTCTGTATTTTAAGAGCTTCCTCATTCTTTGTACAGCTGTGTAATATTTCTTTCAATATATGATAATTCACTGTAGAGAGCCAGAGTAGCCCACCCACTCTGGGGGGATCAGCAGCAAGGCTGCTGTGAACTTTGGGTGAACTCCAGAGAAGTGAAACCATAATAGGAGGATGTGTATGTCTCAGGGTGGAACACAGACAGGCCTAGAGAGACAACCAGCTTTCACTGACCTTGCTGCAAGATAGTTGTTAGCTAAAGTACATTAACTGAAGTATGAGAATAATATTCACAGGCTGTTCTAAGTAACTGCACCCTCCCTCTGCTATGTGCTTTGTGAGCATATAAAATAAAGTACTCTAAGACAGGTAGGGACCAAAGAGACTGACATCCTCATCTCTTGGACCGCCTGGCCCAGCTTTTTCTGTTATGTCTGTCTTTGTGTTTTTCTTTATCCCCTACTGTTCGCTCTTAGGTCTTTGAATCCTTGTGTAGCGCAGGATGCAGTGCTCGCCAGAATTCACATTTTGATTTCAGTTTTTTTTAACTAACATTTCATTACAAGATTTAACATGAAATCTGGATTTTTTAGCTAATATTGAAAAATTGGATCATATAACAACACTGTGGTTCATAATTCCTGTATGGAAGCAGTTGGCTTAGCCTGACTAGTACCCATGCCCCCTTTAAGACAGGACCAGTATAGGACCTATACTTCCCATTCACCATAAACCCCACACCTCTGTCTCTGGCTCCAGTGCTGAAGCTTAGCGTCAGTCACCATTTACCCCAAGACTTACACTACTGTTCTTAGAGAAATATTCCTCTGTTCCCATATCTATCAAGATTATAAAATCCAAGATAGACTAAATTGGTTGAATGATTTTATTTACACATTGATTCATTTATTTTCACCTGTAATCACTTCACTCATGAAAGTTATCTGCCTGTACGTGTTAAGAGTTTGTGACTGCCTATAAAGGAACCTACTGTTTTGTATGTATTTTAGTCAAGTTTAACATAATTGTTTTTTATTACAAATTCTTAAGATAATTTGACATGTTGATTAGCTTTTGGGGAGGCTGTTGTCTTTGAATTGATAGGAAGACTTCCATCAATAAGCTACATAAAACTGTAGGACTCATTACTGTTATCAAACAAAATATAGGACCGAGACTCACCAATTTGTATGTCTTAATTTCTATAATTTGTACCTTTTCTCAACTTTCAATTTTCTGTGAAGCAAATATGCTCAGTCCTTGTACTTATCTTTGGATTTTTGCAAGGAGTAATTCTCAGAATGCTTTGTAAATATCACCACTGTGTTTTGTAAAACTAGCTCTGCAGAGCTAGCTAGCTCCACCATAGCACTCTCTTAATTTAAAAGAATTGTTGGCAAAGCACAGTGGCTCACTCCTGTAATCCCAGCACTTTGGGAGTCTGAGGCAGGTGAATGACAAGGTCAAGAGATCGAGACCATCCTGGCCAATATGTTGAAACCCGTCTCCACTAAAAAAATACAAAAATTGGCTGGGCATGGTGGCGTGTGCCTATAGTCCCAGCTACTCAGGAGGCTGAGGCAGGAGAATTGCCTGAACCCGGGAGGCAGAGGTTGCAGTGAGCCGAGGTCGCACCACTGCACTCCAGCCTGGTGCCTGGCAACACAGCAAGACTCTGCATCCAAAAAAAAAAAAAAAAATTGTCATTAGTATCTTTGTTTTTTTCCCCCAGTTACTTCCTGCTATTATTCAGTTTTAAAAACTAAAATACAGGGAAGTACAAAGAATAATGTAAACCAGTGCACTCTCCACTCAAGTAATATATATTAGCATTGTTTTATTTGCTTCATCTTCTAATGAAAAACAAGGCCGGGCACGGTGGCTCAAGCCTGTAATCCCAGCACTTTGGGAGTCCGAGGCCGGTGGATCACGAGGTCAAGAGATTGAGACCACCCTGGACAACATGGTGAAACCCCATCTCCACTAAAAATACAAAAGATTAGCTGGGCACGGTGGCGCGTGCCTGTAATCCCAGCTACTCAGGAGGCTGAGGCAGGAGAATTGCCTGAACCCAGGAGGCTGAGGTTGCGGTGAGCCGAGTTCGCGCCATTGCACTCCAGCCTGGGTAACAAGAGCAAAACTCCGTCTCAAAAAAAGAAAAAAAAAAAAAAAAAAAAAACCAGCACATATAAAGATGAAGTCTCACATAGACCCTTGTATTAGTCAGTTATCACACTACTATAAAGATACTACCTGAGACTGGGTGATTTATAAGGAAAAGAGGTTTAATTGACCCACAGTTCTGCATGGCTGGGGACACCTCAGGAAACACAATCATGGCGAAAGGGGAAGCAGGCATATCTTACGTGGCAGCAGTTGAGAGGCAGCATAAAAAGCCCAAGGGAGGCCCGGCGCTGTGGCTCACGCCTGTAATCCCAGCAGTTTGGGAGGCCTAAGCGGGTGGATCACCTGAGGCCAGCATTTTGAGACCAGCCTGGCCAACTTTGTGAAATCCTAGCAATACTAAAAATACAAAATTTAGCCAGGCATGGTGGCGCACACTTGTAGTGCCAGCTACTTGGGAGGCTGAGGCAGGTGAATCGCTTGAACCTGGGAAGCAGAGGTTACAGGGAGCTGAAATGGCACCTTGGCACTCCAGCCTGGGTGACATAGTGAGACTCCATCTCACCAAAAAAAGCTCAAGAGAAACTGCCATTTATAAAACCATCAGATCATCTCATGAGAACTCCCACACAATCACAAGAACAGCATGGGGGAACTGCACCCATGGTCCAATCATCTCCCACCAAGTCTCTCTCTCCACATCTGAGGATCACAGGTCAAGATAACATTTGGGTGGGGACACAAAGCTTAACCATATCAACCTTCTTCCTTTTTTTTTTTTGGTAGGGTCTTGCTTTGTCACCCAGGCTGGAGTGCAGTGGCACAATCCCAGCTCACTGCAGCCTCAACCTCCTGGGTTCAAGTGATCCTCCTGCCTCAGCTCCCCAAGTAGCTGGGGCTACAGGCATGTGCCACCATATCCAGTGATTTTTTGTATTTTTCAGTAGAGACAGGGTTTCACCATGTGGCCCAGGCTAGTCTTGAACCTCCCCAAAGTGCTATGACTACAGGCATGAGCCACCATGCCTGGCCAGACCCTCTTTCAGTCCCATTTCTCCTACCTTCCAGAGAGGCACCTGTAATCCAGAATTCTGTTTATTCGATGATCTTTTGCTATATACATATATTAACTAATATATAATGTTGATTTGTATGGTTTTAAGTCTATATAAATATATATAGTACATAAGGTTCTGAAACTTGC
Source organism: Saguinus oedipus (assembly GCA_031835075.1). Classification (NCBI taxonomy): domain Eukaryota; kingdom Metazoa; phylum Chordata; class Mammalia; order Primates; family Cebidae; genus Saguinus; species Saguinus oedipus. The sequence goes on from CM063185.1 coordinate 17,618,258, forward strand.
TTTTTTATTCATCTTCTATGTCCATGTTGATTCGTATAGGTCTTGATAACTCCTCTTAACTGCTGCATAGATTCCATTATGTAACAGTACTCCAATTTATCTCTCCCTTACCAACTTGATGGACATTTAAGATATTCCTAGTGTTTATTACAAGCAGTTGTTAGTATCACAGCTAATGCTTTATCCTTTTGCGGATAAGTGCAAAGTTTCTCTAGGATATATTCCTAGAAATAGAACTGATGGGTCATAGGATATGTATATTTTCAAATGTATTGTCAGTTGTTCTACAAGATGTTTAATGCTAACTTACTCAAGTCCTGCTTCTCTACATCCTAGCCTATGTGCAGTATTGTTAAACGTTATAATCTTTGCCAGTATGATCTGTGTAAAATGGTATTTTGTTACTTACTTGTTTTTCCTGATTATGGGTGAGTTTGCGTATCTTTTTGCATTTATTGATCATTTGGGCTTTCTGTTCTGTGATCAGATATTTGCTTTCTTTTCTCTTGTATTGTTTGTCCTTTTCTTGCTAGTTTTTAGGAGGTCCTTTTGTATTCTGGACATTCATCTTTTGCCTGTTACATATTTCTATAACATTTTCTCCCTATGTTATCCATCTTTTGAATTCATTGATTTTTTTTGTCAGAAACAACACAACAAAGCCATATTCTCTACAAGATCTACTTAGAAAGATAACCTTGACTTCTACCTCTTTATAAGCACTGAAACCAATCTTGTTAGAAAAAGGGCTTTGTGGGAAGAAAAGGAACAGTGGTTTCTGGTAGCAAAAAAAAAAAATGGTGTGCTAAATTCCTGGAGTCCTTGAACCATAACAGTGAATAAAATGTTATGTTTGATGGTAGTGTGCTTTTATAATTTGGCAAATGTTTAGGCTTAGAGAGAAATAAATACTTGAAAAGGAAGGCATTCTCATGCTGAATTCCTTGGACAGAAAGACTATCATCTGACGTGTATGTCATCCCTTTCAGATGCAAAAAACTTAAAAAAGCAAAGAAAGTCTTTGATCTTCACTTAATAAATATGGAACCGTCAAAGCTCTTGAACTCCTTGTAAACTTAAATTTGAAACAGATTAAATGCTGAGGGGGAATGATGGCAGGAGAAGCTTTGTGAAATGAATCATGAAGTAGCTGAATTTCAAAAAATTCATGGCTGAGGAAATGAGGACTATAATTTCACTTGGATCCAAATCATCTGACAGAATGAGGAGTGTTAGCACTGAAAGGTCGTGCAATCAAGCCGTGTATCTTTGCCACAAAGAGGAAATGTGGTATTTTTCAAAATAAAATACTATTAGCCTGAAAATACCAGGTGGCAGAGAAGTTACCCAAAGGACAAAGCACAAACTCAAGTACCGCTTTTTCCATGTATGGGAGTGTGCATCTACATTGAAGCAGTCACAAGGTTCCTGAGGACCAGCACGTTTCACTTCCTGCCCTCCTTCCACTTCTCTGTAGAAACTTCCATGCCGGTCCCTGGATGCACACAGGAGCTGCATGATGCCTCATATATGCATATTAAATAACCATGACTCCTAAAACATATTTTCAGTGGGAGAATGAAAACATTTTCCATTTGATATCTCAAACTGTCCTCTCCACATCATAAACCATAACTCATGAAATCTTTTGGAAACTTCATTTTGCTTTGTGAGTGCAAATTAATTATTTTTCTTAGTTTGAAGGCAGTGTTGTGTTTAAGCCTCATTTTCTGATAAAAGCACAATTTTTATTTCAGACCCAATTGCATACAGATTAAATTACACTTCTATTTCTGAAATAATTCCTCCTGTAAACTATTTGTGAAAGTATTACAAGGGGAAATACATGAATAGAAAGAGAAGGAAAAGAAATTACAAGATGTGTAGTTAATATTTCTGCTATTTTCCTTTTGTAAGGGAGCCTTGCACCGATTATCATCTCTCAGGCAGTGTTCTCCAGAGCAAGGACTACACATCACACCATGAGGGGTGTGTTTAAAATGCAGACTTCTGGGTCTCATATAGGAGGTTTCAAGTCAGAATCCTTGGGCTGAAACTAGGGAATTTAGTTTATTAACAAGTCCCTGATTCTTAAATGGACAAACATTTGTGAACTGTTCTAACCTTAATGCTCACATTTTTTTATGAGGAAATTGAAGGTCAGAGAGTTAAGACACAGGCCAGGGTTACACAAGGCAGTAATTCCTTGACCAGTGCCTAATATTTGGAAGAGTCTCTAATTGCTAACCTGTCTCATTCTCATTTTTACCAATATTTTACTAACATGGGTTTTTGTGTGTTTTGTTGTAATTTCCCTTCAGTCATTATGTGCTGTCTGCTTTTTTAACTTGAAAAAAAAGTAGCTTCAGCTTTTTCTGGTTCTCTTCTTCCAACTCATTTAGAACAGAAGGTTACCTCCAAAGAAAGAAGAGGAGGAAAGAAAGGAGAAAGGAAGAAAAATCCTACCTTAGATGAACTGTGCCCATTTCTTTGCATCCTATTTCATCTTGAACTCACTGCAGTTTGTCTTTTACTCATTCACTCTGCTGAAACACAAGATGACAAGCCCCTCAGGGACTGTGTTCTGTTTTGTTTGTTTGTTTGTTTGTTTTTTTGGTGCCCCTACTATACTTAGCACAGTAGGACATACTAAGAGGCAGCAAACAGCAAGCAGATAAACTACAGAATTAAAAGAACCCAAAGTGGATTCCCTGCCTCTCCAGGGAGCTGCGACTCCTTTGGGGTATATTTAATAGTTTTGCTCCAGGACAAATTCTAAAAATTTTGCATCCACTTTGGTGTAGATTATTGTACAGATTCATGAAATGTTATTGAAGGTCTGCTTTTGAGCTCTTCTTCCTGTTAGTCTTTAAGTAGTAGTTGCAGATACATGGATTTTTTTTTATTCTCCCTCAGTCGGGGGACTAGATCTCTCTCAGCCTGAATTCTGGTTCCTTTTCTGATTGAATCTCTTAGCATAATTCAGCTTGGCTTTCTGGTAGCCTAATCAGTTGAACAAGTGATCATCTTATGTTAAAATTGTTATGTATGTTATTTAAATTAAAATTTATGGTTCAAATCATCACCGGGATAGCTTGACGACAGTGCACATACCACACCTTTCTTAAAACTTTTTTTCCATGGTCAATTCTTATCTATCTTTCAGTTCTTCCTGCCTGAGGCCTTTTACCAAAGCTCAGTTTTGAGACTTCTTTCTAATTTCACTATGCCTTTTATAAAACTGAACGTATCTCATAGTTTTCTGATCAGCCTAGACATAAATGACACCCACAGTTCAATCCCAGGCTGGCAGATATCTCAGTGATGTCTGAGTTTTGTGTCTCTGACCACCTGGGTTCCATTTCCATGCAGATATTCTACTGCCATTCTCAAACACAGTCCGGTCCTTCATATGACAATCTTCTTGGTAACAACTGTGTAGGAGCCAGCTCCATATTCATAATATTCATTCAGTTATTATTGGCAGTCTAATCTGTGTCAAGAACTAAGTACTAGGAATATAGCACTAAATAAAATAGACAAAAACCCCTGTTCTCATGGAATTTATATTGGAGAGAGAGAGATGAGTTTTATACAAAATACACACATATTTAGATAGTGGTAAGTTCCAAAGAGAGTAACAGTGAAATGATTGACAATTTGGTGTGGCTTTATTGTCTACCCTCACCTCTACCTGTCAAATGTTGGTTACAAGGAGGACACATTACCATTCATTACCATCCCTGACTGTAAGTATTGAATAATTTAGACAGGCTATGCATTTTGCACACTTCCTTGAGCTAGTTGCAAGCATCCCCCTTTCTCTCTCACTGGTTGCCCTCCCACCACTGTGTCATCAGGATAAACCTTTTAAAATGCCCCTTTTCATCATATTAAATACTTTGCTCTCCTATGGCTGTGTCAGTGATATTAACTGTGGCCCGACCTGTAGTTGGAGGTTATTGAAGGACCAACCATTGGCCAAGTAGTGTTGTACTAAACGATGATTAGGAGGAATGTTGAAGTGAAACTCAGGGCTTCTCAGCATCTTTCCATCTCTCCCTGGACCAATTTGACTTCTTGCTTTGATCTCACTAATGCCCTGCCAGTCTAGTGGCGTTGCCTCATTAAATAGTTCTATAGCTTTAAGTAATTTTCTTCTCTAGAGTCTGTTTTATTATATGACACATCAGACAATAACTCCAACTTTTCAAGAGTGTAGTGAGGATTAGAGCTATTATATGTAAAGCATTAGCATGATGCTTGGATACAGTCAGATTCAATGAATGGTAGTGGTCATTGTGATTGAGCTTCTCTCTAACTGGAGGGCCAGACCTGGTCAAACCTCATCTTCCAGAAATTCAGTCTTGGCTGCTTCTCCATAGATGCCTTCCTTCTTGTTCATATTTGCTCCAACTATAATATTCTCTTTGTAAATTTGCAGTTATTTCCAAAAATGTAACAAGAAAATCAGATTCTGAAGAAATTGTTAGTCCTAAATAACATTCAGTAAATATTAACTTAAAAGCAATTAAAACTTATTTTATGCAGCTGTGACTCTGGGGTTTATAAATTTTCTTAAAAATTTTAATTATTTTTATATTTTTTATAAATATCTTTCTTATAATACATGTTACCATAGGAAAAAAATAACATACAGAGAAAGAAAACTTTAAAAATCACCTGCAAAAAAAAACGTTAAAAAATAAATAAAATCACCTGTAAGCCCATTGCTCAGAGATAATCACCGATTGGATTCTGGTATGTGTCTTTACCAAAATATGTATTTATCTTAAGATAGAACAATTTTTAAGTTAATATATATTTTCAAACTAAAATAAAATTCTGCTATGCATAATGTTCTATAATTTAAATGTTTGTGAATCATAATGTATTTTTCACTATTTTTTATGACAGCATAGTAATCAACTATCTAGATGCATTATAATTGCAAGCAAACCAATAGCTTGCTGGATTTTTAGTGGCTTTATTAGTTTGTTGTTGTTGGGTTTTTTTTACCAAGTTTTTTTTTTTTTTTTTTTTTTGAGGCAGAGTCTTGCTCTGTCATCCAGGCTGAAATGCAAAGATGTGATCTCGGTTCCCTGCAACCTCTGCCTCCTGGGTTCAAGTGATTCTCCTGCCTCAGCCTTCCGAGTAGCTGGTACAGGCACTTACCACCATGCCTGGCTAATTTTTTGTATTTTTAGTAGAGACGGAGTTTCACCATGTTGGCCAGTCTGGTCTTGAACTCGACCTCAGGTGATCCACCTGCTTCGGCCTCCCAAAGTGCTGGGATTACAGATGTGAGCCACTGTATCTGGCCAAGATGTTTGTTATATTTCAATCTCAATTTTGTTAACTAGTCTAAACATATAGAGCGTCAAATATACCATTTCCTGATCTCCTTGTTTCCTACTTACCATGTGCTTAAAAAACCAAAAGTAATCTATGGCTTAATCTCATGTACCATAAAGACAAAGGAATATCAGGAGAATTGGAAAGAACTTATGTAATTTGTGACAGATATGTTTGGCATTGCAGAAAGACAGTAATTTTGAAAGGGAAGTGAGATTAAAATAGAGCTCAATGGCTAAGTGCAGGCCTGGTGGTTCTGGATTACAGCTTGTTTACATGAAAGTATAGAATTTAGAGATCCACGTTGAGCTGAACACACTAGGATCTGTGAGCTGTTTTAAGGATTATGACATGCTGTGATTAACTCAGTATTGTGTGAAATAGTTTTAGCCCCCAGTCTCCTGGCAAGTTATCAACATAGGCAAAGTTCGAATCTGTTTACTGTTCATATATTGACAAGCTGTAGACAACATTCATTGTATAAGAAAGTAGGTTTCAAAGATACAGTTCAATCTCAGCTTTCTTTGATAAGTATTCTATCTGACTAGTGTTAATTAACACAAGGTAAATGTGTAAAAATGTAATTAACAGATTGCATCTTTTCAAACAGCCTCATGACTGCATAAAATTATAGTAGGTGACATTGCTAAGAAATCACATATACTCTGGATTCTTATGGTAAATTAAATTGATCCAGCAACCATTTAGATGAACTACCAACACCTTAAATGGAAGAGATTCCACACCAGGCCAAAATTTACCTGCTCTTCTACAAGGGATTCCCTCTCCCATCTTTCCTATCTCTATCAATAATGCCAATTTACATCATGAAATCTTATGAGGTCCATCTTGTTGATTCTTCTTTACAAATATTTCTATCTTCCACTCATTCCTTTCTATCCCCATACCATGGCCCAAGCCTTCATCCCTTCCTCATTGGCTTCTGTGCTCTAACATCTCCTTCTTCCAATATAGCCTACATGTTACTGCAAAGTGACCTGTCATCTTCTATAAATATTTACTTAATTAGATCCATCCTTAGTTCAAATTCCCTCTTCATTCTCCACAAGAAAAATCTTGGTTCAATTCTTAGCACGGAGTAGGTCTTCCAGAAACATTGAGTGCCTAATGCGCTAACCAGTGATTGGTTTTCAAAATGTGACATTTTAGTTTTGTTTTAGCTCACTCATATGAGTCCTTAAGTTTGAACTTACCACTGTGGTACTGTATTTCTTCCGGGTTGTGTTCATTTCCACTATTAAATGCACTGTGTGACACTGTAAAATGATTGTTGACAGTGAAATAAACTGAGGTGATTAAAGCTTTAACTACACTTCCATCTGGTGAAATAATTCACAGTCACAATCTAACTAGCATCTAATTAAAACTTAAAACATTCACAATGTGTGTCTTTAAATTGAAGATAGTGATTTCCATAACCCTCACTGGAAAATCAGTCTTATTATTTTCTACTTCCCTGTGGATGCTCAACTCTTCTTCTCAGTCTTTTATTTTTAGACCCAGCCGACCTGCCAATCATCTGTCTGTGAGCTGCTCACGGGCAAAACCATTACTAAACAGGATTGTAACGTTAGGGTTTTTGGCTACAGCATAAATGTTTGTGAATCAGCTGAATACATTGAGCATACAGTTTAATCACTTTATATTGAAGAGAAAATTTCAATGCAATGTTAAATGTTTGCATTTGGACTGAAGTTTCGTATTTTCTCCTCTTCTCCACTGCCCCATTTAGGATTTCCAAAAGTTGTGGTTAAATTCAAGCAAGACTTAATATGCACTTAAGAATAATTATATAGCCAAGATTAAAATGATTCCCGTAATCAAATTTACAAATTGAATAAAACAAATGGGTTGGTAGAGACAATTCCCAGGGTGCTCTGGTGTATCACATCCTCTCAACTACCCCAGCCGATAACCACTGCTGGATTTCTTTACCTAGGTTTTAGGGTCCTAAATATTATCTGATAAGAAAATCTCTTAGCTTAATTTTTATAAGTACTCCTGGAAGATGTGCACAGCTTGCTGATCAGTGACTGAAAATGAGGGAAATGAAGAAGATCTGAATGGTTCTGGCTAATATTGGATGATTCTGGATGATTAACTTCTGAATAATTGAGTGTAATATGCATATTTCTTTGATTCATAGAAGCTTTTTTAGCTTTTCTGATTGCACACACTATATTTTCTAATTGTAGGCTGAGTGTCAAATTGTCCATATTCCAAAGACTGGGAAGAAATGTGGGAAGTTGGCTTATGTTTTAAACTTATTTAAAATCTGCATAATGTTTTAAGCTATGTAGACTTTCTTTTTTTTAAGACGGGGTTTCACCATCTTGGTCAGGCTGGTCTTGAACTGCTGACCTCAGGTGATCCGCTTGCCTTGGCCTCCAAAGTGCTTGGATTACAGGTGGAGCCACCATGCCCAGCTGCTATGTAGACCATTTTTACCAATAAGCTAAGTTTAACATTCTCTCACTGTGCTGGAGTGACGTTGCTACTGTAAAACACTATTGTGTAGATTGGAAATTTAGAGAGTAATTACACATTCAAAGGGCTTCAAGCCAAGTTCTTTTCATGTTTCTTAAGAGTTCTGCCTCAAGCCAGTGTGATAATACTAGAAGTTACTCATTCGTTAAGTACAAGACAACACCTGTAGCAGAATCTGCAAAGACTAAACAATAGTTACCAAACAAGTTTTATTCCCTGCTGAAGTGGAATCAGTAGAAATAGATGATGTAATAGGTGAAAGATGCAGGGACCTCTTTTGTATGCTTGACAGTGGGAGTAATCTTCGAAATATTTTAAGGATTATTTTTACACGAGGAGCACTGCAGAAGCTTTTTTCTAGTTTATTTTAGTACTATCAAGGCTGGTATTTGAATTAGAAAATGTCAAAAGAAGGATTATATACTGTTCATTTGATTGTTTGTACCAAATAAAGAAGGGCATTCAATGTGGCAAACTGAGGCACATTTAGTAAAGATTCTTGGAAAAGTTACACAGTACAGTGGTTTCCCTCCTCCTCATCTTCCTCCTTCTTCACCCTTCTGTTCCTTCTCTTCTTCCTCCTCCTCCTCCCCCATCCCTCCTCTTCCTTTTCTTCTTAAAAATGAATTGCAGGGGCCCAAAGTGGCTCCGGCCGGATGTCGTGGCGCTTGCGAAGGCGAGGCCAAGAGTTCAAGGCCAACCAACCTCAGCAACCTTACAACCTCTCAATGATTGGCAAAAAAAAAAAAAAAAAAAAAAAAAAAAAAAAAAAAAAAAAAAAAAAAAAAAAAAAAATGAATTGCAACTGGGCACGGTGGCTCACGCCTGTAATCCCAGCACTTTGGGAGGCCGAGGCAGGCGGATCATGAGGTCAGGAGTTCAAGACCAGCCTGACCAACATGGTGAAACCCCCTTTCTACTAAAAATACAAAAATTAGCTGGGTGTGGTGATGGGCACCTGTAATCCCAGCTACTCAGGAGGCTGAGGCAGGAGAATCCCTTGAACCAGGGAGGCGGAGTTTGCGGTGAGCCGAGATCGTGCCATTGCACTCCAGCCTGGGAGGCAGAGGGAAACCCTGTCTCAAAACAAAACAAAACAAAAAAACAGAGACAACTTATTTTTTATCCTTTCATGAGCATAGAGCTTTAGAGTTTATAAATTTGTTCATAGGTGTTATCTCAGGGGTCATACCAAGTTTACAGATAGAGAAACTGAGGCTTAAGCAAAACCACTTGCTCAAAGTCATGCAGTAAGTTAACAGCAAAATGGGAACTAAAATTAGTTTGATTTATGGAAACATTTGCTGAGTGCATGCCAATCCTGGGGAAATGAAAATAAATACACCTTCCCCCACTTCCTCCTGCCAACACCTAACACAATCTGGATCTTCCTCTCTAAGGACTTTCACTTTCCTCTCTACTTGGGCCAAGTAAAGAATGGTGAGCCGTGCAATCCAGAACAGAACTTTTTTCCCGGGCTTGCCAATTCCTGAGCAATGCCAGCAATGCATTAGTTGTCTGTCATTCAACAAGAAGCCTCTTGGGCAGGGGCCACAGGTTCCCCCTTCTCCCAAGTGTGCAAACATACCTTTGAAGGTCCCAGAACCAGACAGATGTTCTGTTACACCAAGGCAGAGTGGACCAGGATTCCTCTAAAAAATCTGCATCTCTCGCATTTGGGTATTTTTTACTATTGGTATTTATTACTATTGGGTATTTTTTTACTATTACAAATACGTATTAGTAATAGTTCACCACTGACACTTAAACTGCCAACCTAGTACCCTAGAAGCACCAGAAGTTAAGGCATCTTATTTTCTATAATTCAGCGATATTCTATGATGATCACTCTCTCATAATAGGTTTTTCTAATGTTTTGTTGGTTTTGTTTGTTTGTTTGAGACAAAGTGTGGCTCTATTGCCCAGGCTGAGTGCAGTGGTGTGATCTCAGCTCATAGCAACCTTTGTCTCTTGGGTTCAAGCCATCCTCCCACCTCAGCCTCCCGAGTAGCTAGGACTACAAGCATGCATCACCATGACCGGCTAATTTTTGCATTTTTTGTAGTGACAGGGCTTCACCATATTGCCCAGGCTGGTCTTGAACTTCTGGGCTTAAGTGATAAGCCTGCCCTAGTATCCCAAACTACTGGGATTACAGTCAATGTTTTTGAAGTTAGAAAAAAAAAAAACTTTGCAAAAGTAGAGATGACACAAACAAATTGAAAAACATTTCATGCTCCTGGATAGGAAGAATCAATATTATTAAAATGGCCATACTTCCCAAAGCAATTTATAGATTCAATGTTATTCCCATTAAACTACCACTGACATTCTTCACAGAATTAGAAAAAAAAATTGTTTAAAAATTTATATGGCACAAAAAATATTTTGAATAACCAAGGCAATCATAAGCAAAAGAACAAAGCTTGAGGCATCATGCTACCCAACTTCAAACTATAGAACAGGACTACAGTAACCAAAACAGCATGATACTTGTACAAGAATAGACACATAGATCAATGGAACAGGACAGAGAACCCAGAAATAAGACTGCACACCTGTAACTATCTGATCTTCAACCAACCTGACAAAAAGGAGCAATGGTGAAAGGACTACCTACTCAGTAAATGGTGCTGGGATAACTGGTTAGCCACATGCAGAAAATTGAAACTGGACCCCTTCCTTACACCAAATACAAAATTAACCCAAGATGAATTAAAGACTTAAATGTAAAACCCAAAATTATGAAAACCCTGGAAGACAACCTAGGCAATACCGTTCAAGACATAGGCATGGGCAAAGATTTCATGACAAAGATGCCAAAAGCAATTTTAATGAAAGCAAAAATTGACAAATGGGACCTAATTAAATCGCTTCTACACAGCAAAAGAAAGTCAACAAACAGACAACCTACAGAATGGGAGAAAAATTTTGCAAACTATGCACCTGACAAAGGTCTAATATCCAGCATTTATAAGAAACTTAAAGAAATTTACAAGAAAAAAAAAGACCCACTAAAAAGTGGCCAAAGAACATTAACAGAGATTTCTCAAAAGAAGACATACATGCAGCCAACAAGCATGCAGAAAAAAGCTCAACATCACTGATCATGAGAGAAATGCAAATCAAAAGCACAGTGAGATACTGTCTCATATCAGTCAGAATGGGTATTATTACAAAGTAAAAAAAAAAAAACTAAACAAAAAAACATGCTGGCGAGTTTGTGGAGAAAAAGGAACATTTTACACTGTTGCTGGGAGTGTAAATTAGTTCAACCACCGTGGAAGATAGCATGGTGATTTCTCAAAGACCTAAAGACAGAAATACTGTTTGACTCAGCAGTCCCATTACTGGATATATATCCAACGGAATATTAATCGTTCCGTTATTAAGACACATGCATGCATATGTTCACTGCAGCACTATTCATAATAGCAAAGACATGGAATCAACTCAAATGCCCACTAATGGTAGACTGGATAAAGAAAATGGGGCACATTTACACCATGAGATACTATGCAGCTGTAAAAAAAGAATGAGATCATGTCCTCATGTCCTTTGCAGGAACATGGATAAAACTGGAAGTCATTATCCTCAGCAAACTAATACAGGAAAAGAAAACCAAATACTGTATGTTCTCACTTATAAGTGGGAGCTAAATGAGGAGAACACACGAACACATAGAGGGGAAACAATACACATTGGGGTCCTATTGAAGGGTAGAGGTTTGGAGGATGGAGGGAACCAGGAAAAATAACTAATGGATATTATGTGTAATACCTGGGTGATGAAATAATCTGTACAACCAACCCCATGACACACCTTTACCTATGGAACAAACCTGCACATCCTGCACCTGTACCTTGAACTTAAAAGTGAAAACAACTTTGCATTCCGGTTTTGTAGAACCTTAGCATGAGGCTGAAATAACATACAGACAACATGTCTAGGATAGATGTTTTCGTTTTTAAAAGCAGGAAGCACAGCTCTGCCTTTTCTCTGTTTGCAGTATTTATAGTATTTCCAGCACAGATCCCCTGATTAAATAAAAAGAGGTTTGAAATTTTAAGGATTCAGATCATGAATGGGTTTTATTACTTTTCTCCAAAGCATAATATTAATAGATTACTGGGTTTCTCTTCCAAAATCGAAACAGCAAATAGTTTTTGTTGAACTGTGTTCTCTTCCCCCCAAAGGAAATTCTAATTAACTCAACAGATGCTGGTGAGGTTGTGGAGAAAAAGGAACGCTTTTTCTCTAAGCAATTTTCAACCTCTGAGCAATTTAAAGATTGGGGGTTGTGCTACGGTTGGTCTCAGTTTTTCTAATGTCTTTTGTTAGCCTCATAGAAACTCCTATGGATATGAATCTTAATAGATTTCAGCTCTTTTCTATTTTCACATTCCTGCTTGTCCTGAGGGAGTAGTAATAGTTTGGTTATTGTTGGTCTGGCATGCAGCTGGAAAAAGAATGTGGAGTTTATGGGAGTAGGGGGCCTCTCTGCATATCGCTGCTGCCAGAAATGGATATTCTGCAACTCCTAGGTTTTGTGCAAGGCTTGTGTTGTAAATGGACTCATGTACCTTGACAGTTACACATGAGCCCATAAAAGTTGGATTTAGTTGCATGTAACCTATTTTGTCAAGGAAGAGATAGAGATATTATCCATATTCTGGAATCTTCTCCCTCCCTTCCTCATCTCATTCTTTTCAAATGGCCTGACTCTCACCATTGGAGAAAGTTACTCATTTGAATGGAGGAACCGTGTTTTAAGCAATCCTCTTAATATATCTATCAGATAGCTTATCTGTCATGTCAGAGAGCAGAAACTGGAACCGTGGCACAGATACATATGGAATGTGTAAATTTTTTTCTTTCTTTCTTTTTTTAAGAAAGGAGAGAAAGAATAAAAAAAGGAATGAAGGAGAGGAAGACAGAGGAAGAAAAAGAGGGAGAGAGAACGGGAATGTTGTTTTATTCTAAAAATGGGTATTGAAAACTTCTTTTATGCCAATAATTGTGCTTAATAATGGCCGATCAATATTTCATTTAAAGCTATGAGTAGGTGTGGTGTGATACTGATAAGAATGTATATTTTGTGTATTTAAAGTGGAGAGTTCTATAAGTGTTTATTAAGTTTATTTGTTCTGGATCTGAATCTCTGGGTTGAACGATTTCAGCTTCTGCCTCATTCACTCTGCCAGATCCCTATTCCTTATCCAAGACATTCAGATCCGGAATGTGTACATTTTAAGAGAGATGGTAAGTGACAGACTCACAGCTGGTAAGTGCAGTGGCCACAACCAATCCCTTGACTTTTTCTCTTTCTCCAAGTCTCTCAACTCGCTCATGGCATTGCTTTCTTTCCTACTCAGTCGAGACTCTGGGTTGAACGATTTCAGCTTCTGCCTCATTCACTCTGCCAGATCCCTATTCCTCAAATAGCCCATTCTCCCCTGCACTACCTGCTATTTGCCAGGCTGCTGGTAAGAACTATGCAGTCGAGGAGACTGTCCTGACTTACAGCCTCTTTCCACTTTGCACGCTCTTCCTGGGCCATCTACCTCCACGGCGTAACCTAGTAGACCTTTGCTGGCATGTTGCAAACTTTTATCTGCAGTTCAGGCCTAGGTCCTGAGTTCTAGGAACATCTTTTCTCATTTAATGAAGATATTCACTTAGACGTCCCAGAATTCACCTACTCGGGGATTTTTTGTTTTTTGTGTGTTTTTTTTTTGAGACAGCGTTTCGTTCTTGTTGCCCAGGCTGGAGTGCAATGGCGCAATCTCAGCTCACCACAGCCTCCACCTGGCCGGTTCAAGTGATTCTCCTTCCTTAGCCTCCCGAGTAGCTGGGATTACGTCGCCTGTCACCACGCCTGGCTAATTTTTTTTACATTTTTAGTAGACACGGGTTTTCTCCATGTTGGTCAGGCTGATCTCAAACTCCTGACCTCAAGTGATCTGCCCACCTCGGCCTCCCAAAGTGCTGGGATTGTAGGCATCAGCCACAGCGGCCAGCCCCAATTCACCTACTTCTCTCCCTCAAATCTGTATCTTCCTCTATAGTGAAGACCCTAGGAACTCTGGAGGGAACAAAAAAGCCAGGACATCAAAAGCCAAGAACATGGAGGTCTTTGCCTCTTCTTCTCATCCAAATCTAATTAGAGCTAAGTGCACTGAAAGTTTCAGGCTGGCATTGGCTCATGCTTTCATCAGTAACTTTATGATCTAAGTCATTGTGTGCAGTTCAGGGTTTCAAGATGCGACATGTTTGTTCGTATATTAGGCATCAATGATGCCAGATACATGCCTGAGATAAGGAGCGTTGTTTAAGTAAATAAAGCCTATGTGTGTTGTTTTCTTTATATCCACTGGAATATCTTTTGAATTTCCTGAATAATCAGTCTCCCTGGCATTTGTACACTCCTTCTAAGCTTATATACATTCTCCCCTTCTCTGCCCGCTACCAGGTGAATAATTTGTATTTAAAGCATTATTCTAAATGCGTAACTTTTGAAAAGGGGGCCACAAAAAGACCACTTATTTTTGGAGGGGTGGATATAAAATAAATAGCACACTGAATAGGTAAAAATTATATGCTTTAGTTAGGAAAGAGCCACAGGATTAGATATGATTAAACCTTCCCTGAAGGGCTGAGCTGTTTGAGAAGGCTTCAACTTGTGGGGCAGGTTCCACGGTGTGACTTGGCTCTGAGTACCGTGATTGCTTAGACTTAAGGATTTCTGAGCTCAATTCCAAGGGCTTCTGAGCATGCTTCGCTCCTGCCTCTGCAATTGACATGTCTTACCATTATCTCCACACACACACACACACACACAAAACTAAATGATTTGGTTTTTAATTCTTCAACAAAAGTTGTCAAAAAAATAGAGGTGCACCTGTTGAAGTCTGGCTTTTCTTCAGGGATATGTTCGAGTGAGAAGAGCAGTAAGCCAGGAGACAGTTTATGTTCCTATGAGTTGTGTGATCTGAACCTGTCACTTTACTTCCCAGCTTCAATTTGCCATTCTGTGTAATAATTTTTATACTTCATGTCAAAGTTTCCTGACATTGCTAACAGAACACTCAGAAATCCATTGCTTCGTGATAAGTGTGTTTTCATAATACAGAAAGACCAACTATATTACTTTAAAAAGTTTGTTACTTTGATTCTGAGATAATTTCTTTTTCCTGATAATGGCAAAAGGCAGGCACTTTTTTTTTTTTCTTTAAAGTTCCTGGATGCATGTGCAGAATGTACAGGTGATTAGATGATTCTTAGATATTCTTTAAAAAAAAAAAAAAGACCACGTCTGTAATCCTGGCACTTTGGAAGACTGAGGCAGGTGGATCACCTGAGGTCAGGAGTTTGAGACCAGCCTGACCAATATGGTGAAATCTCATCTCTACTAAAAATACAAAATTAGCTGGGTGTGGTGGCATGGGACTGTAGTCCCAGCTACTCAGGAGGCTGAGGCAGGAGAATCACTTGAACCTGGGAAGTGGAGGTTGCAGTGAGCTGAAGTACTTTTATTACTTGTTGGCTGTAGAAAATTAATTTAAAAGCTATGGTTATGGCATTATAGACTGTGAGCTATTAGCAATCAGGACCCCTTATACAGCATAATGGTATATTTAAAACTAGAATATTGTATTGAGGTTCTCTGAAACTTAAGAAGGAGAATGGGGGTTGTAAGGGTCAGATGATGGAAGGGCCTTTCACTGAGATGGAGAGCACAGGGACAAGGCTAGGGAGGGGAAGTCTGATGGACAGGAATCACGCCAGAACAAGTCACCCTCCTGCTCAAAACTCCAGTGGCTCCCATTCCACTAGCTGTAAAAGGAAAGTCCTTCTCACAGTCCACTAACCCTCTCCCCCTACCTGGCCCCCGCTGGCTGCCAAGACTCACCTCCCCTCACTGTGTTGTTCAGTCTGATTGCTCCAGCCTTACTGTTTCTGGGATGCCCCAAACACTCCAGCCTCAGCCTCCCTCAAGCCTCATTTCCTCCCTTTCTTCAGCTCTCTACTCACGGGCCAGCTTATCAAAGAAAAGACTTTTTTTTTTTTTTTTTTTGAGGAAGAGTCCGGCTTTGTGTTCTAGGCTGGAGTGTAATCATGCAATCTTGGCTCACTGCAACCGCCACCTTCCTGGCTCAAGCCATCCTCCTACCTCAGCCTCCTGAGTAGCTGGGACCACAGGCATGCTCCACCACGCCCAATTAATTTTTTTTTTTTTTTTTTAGAGACTGGGGTCTCCCTATGTTGCCCAGGCTGGTCTCAGACTTGTGAGCTCAAGCCATCTGCCCACCTCGGCCCCACCAAGTGCTGAGGTTACAGATGTGAGCCATCACCCCCAGCCTAAAGGGGCTTTTCTTGACCACCACCAATAAAATAAGGGGTCAGGTGCTGACCCCAGCACCTTCTCTCCCCCTTACTTACCTTTTTTTTCCATGTACCCTCACCACCACCTGATATTTATTTGTTTATTGACTCTATGCCCCCTCTCCCCATATAAGTTACAGAAGCTGGGAGAGGGGTATTCTTATTACCGCATCCCGTTACCTAGCATGGGCTCACAGTAGGTGCTCAATAAACAGGTATTAAGTGAGCAATGGAATCAGTTTGGGACATGCTGAATGAGAGTTGTTTCACTTACACTTAAGCAACACACTAGAAGTTTAATAACAGGTTGATCAGAGATGACTTGGCTATAGACTGAGAATCATCAGCATATGGCATGAGAATGGCTGAGATCATGCAGCGAGGAGTGAGAAAGGAAGAGCCAAAGATGCATTCCTGGGAACACCAACCTTGAGGTACACGTACAGGGAACCAATGCATGAAGGAGACAGAAGATATATATATATATATATACAGTTGTTTGTTTTTGAGACAGAGTCATGCTCTGTCGCCCAGGCTGGGGTGCAGTGGTGCAATCTCGGCTCACTGCAACCTCCACCTCCTGGATTCAAATGATTCTCCTGCCTCAGCTTCCTGAGTAGCTGGAATTACAAGCATGCACCACCATGTGTGGCTAATTTTTGTATTTTGGTAGAGACGGGGTTTCACCATGTTGGTCAGGCTGGTCTCGAACTCCTGACCTCTTGATCCGCCTGCCTCAGCCTCTCAAAGTGCCAGGATTACAGGTGTGAGCCATTGCACCCGGCAGAGAGGTATTCTTAAAGTGAACTGCAGAGAGGATCCAAATGAGAGAATGACAAACAGCATCAAATGGTGCAGAGTGAGACTGGTTCCTTAGAGGAGTGTCCCTGGAATGGTGAAGGGAGATGCCAGGCAGCAGAGGTGACACTTGAATCGGAGATGAGATGGCGAGGGTAGAAGCTGGACATGAGAGCATGAAGCTAGTTGAGGCAGTTAACACAAGCATCTGTAAATGAAAATAGCAGATTAAATTTGTCTGTGGATGGAGTGACACCTGGGAGGTGGAGGAAGATGGATTAGAGGGTATAGATGAAAAACTGACCACAATCTGTGGCAAAGGTACTTCTGCTGTTGAAGAGAAGGGAAAAGGAGCACACACAGAGGTAAGCAAAATTGTGATGGGATTTGGGCAGTGAGGACAGCAAAGGGAGAACTTTCTGCCAGAGCCTCTCTCCCCTCCCCTCCCATCCCCCCTTTCGCCTTTCCCCTTACTTTCTTTCTCTCCTTTCTCCTCCCCTTTTTTCTCCTCCCTTTTCCCCTCCCCTTCCTTCCCCTCCCTTTCCTCTTTTCCCTCCCTCCCCTCCCTTTCCTCTTTTCCCTCCCTCCCCTCCCTCCCATCCCCTTGCCTTTCCTTCCCTCTTTGTTTTCTTTTCTTCTCTACAGCAAAGGAAAAGGTAATGTTATTTGCCAATGATAAGGGCAAAGCAATGCATTAACTTTCACAGAGAGGATCAAGTCTGAAATCGCAATCCTGGGGAATGGAATAGCATGCTGTTCAGGGAGATCTGCCTAGGGTGTTCAGAGGCGCTAAGGTCAATTGCCACTCAGTTGTCACTGGAGACGGTGTTTCTTGTAACAATACCAGTGTTTTCTGTTAATGTTTGTCAGTTTTAATGGGCATATGAATCATCTGGCGATCTTATTAAAATGCAGATTCTGATTCAGTGGACCTGGGGCAGGGCTGAAATTCTGCATTTCCTACAAGCTCCCAGGTGTTGCTAATGCTCTTGATCTTTGAGTAGCACGTGGTTCTCGCCATTTTCTCCAGCACCACTCAGTAGGCCTGGAGCCGAATGCAGCTGATGGAGAGTCAGAGGCCGATTCAATAGAAGGAAAAGTGGAAACACAAAGTTGAGGAGGTTTAAAAAGAGTAGATAAAGCTAGAAGCTCTTGGTTTGGTGAGGATGAAGAAGGGCGTAAAGACTCGAGTAGGTGTCTGATGGGGCAAAAGCAAAGAATTCACAGAACTGAAGGTAGGTAAGACTTGTCAGATAAGCTTGGCAAGACACGTTAAAAGTAACTGATGCAGTTTGTAAAGGCTGAAATAGAAATGCAACTACCTAATAATGGCATATATATAACATGATAGGAAAAACACAACCTCCATTCAGTTTATAGTCTTCCTAAACACAAAACGTTAAACTGGGTGCATTAAAATTCTTCTTTCTTTTTAATTAAATGTCTTTTATTCCTGTTATCTTTGCTCTAGATTTTAAATTTCTACTAGGTAAAGATTTTACTTAGGGATTAACATTTATACAGCCTTACATTGCACAGGGAGCTTGGCTGATCAACATATTAAGTGCTTTTCTTCTGGACAAGTACATGAACTTTACTCATCCATAAATCTAATCATTTTTTGTCAGGAAAACCTATTGTCATCATCTTTCTCAGTAAAACAGTGTAATGCCATTATTTCAGTTTCTTTTTCTTTGTAATAGGGCTCACTGGCATTCTTAGAAACAACTCTGTGGAGTAGAAGACTGAAATAATGTGGCAATCCTGTAGTCTAGCACCTGTCCAATTATGTTGTACTTACAGCAGGATTATTTCATGTTTGAGTGGGACATTAGCCAACTTTTAAGAAGTGGTGTTGTGTCATGGGAATATAAACGGGCATGAGATAGAATCCCTTCGCTTGGCTGTGTTCAAAGACTGAGGTATACATGTGTAAAGTCCTAGGAAATAATATCAGGCAGTATTTTAGTTAAATCTCAGAATAAGTGATAGAAGGAGTTTAAAGGCAGTTTGAAAGGAAAAGTATATGTAATTCAAAGAAAAAGCTGTTACCAGGTTTTTTAACTTCAGGGTCAATTAAAGGCATAATTTTCAATTAGTGTGAATTCTAACTGTCTCGAGTGCTATATTCTCTCAAACCTGAAATCAATAATATTAGCAGTCATCAGTTATTAGCCAACCCTAACCTGGAACAATGTAACCTGCTCTTAAAATCATTGTAGAATATTTTAGGCAAGCAAAAAGGCATAAGGATAGATAATATAATAAATACAAAACAATTTATTTTCATATTTGCCAGTCTTCAGCCTAGCAGACACTCAGTAAATGTTTGCTGAATGAATAAATGATTCTCATTTATTATTAAATGCCTTGTCTCCATATTTATAGTATCCTTGGAGCCAAGGACATTTGTCGTCTTTTCCATGGTGCCTATAAAATGATGGTTATGTGGTTGGTGTTCAATAAATACTTGTAGGTTGGTTGATTTATTTGAGGCCTAAACTCCGTTTGTAGCTCTCTGTAAACTTGAACCCTAACTCATAGCTCTTTTTAACCTAATATTTAGCCTAGATGAAATCACTTTGTTATATATGGTTGATGAAATCTATCTCTACAACTCAAAATTAAGAAGAGCTGGAAATTTAAACTATAACTTTTACTTTATTTTTACATCCTAATATCTTTTTTTACTACATTCTATGTTTAATGTTTGAATAAAAAATAGGACATTGTGTGACTTCATGTTGTTGCTTTAAAAAAAAAAATAGGGTATTGCTTAAAGTCCTGATTTGTAATTAGAGTAAAAATAAGTCAAAATCTTATATTGCAAAATAGTTAAGCATGGATTTTTTTTTTTCATTTTTCAAAAATGAACTCAGCTTCAATTTTAAGTCTTCCTATGACTAACGGGATTCATCTCCATAAAATCTCTGTAAAATTATTCCGTCCCTGCTGTGTGCATTTATTTTCTGCTTCTTCCTCTAAGTTCACTGTTTTAATGTGGGGTTCAAGGACCACTTGCATTGAAATTGTCTGTACTGCTTGCTTTATGGATTCCTGACCCTTGTTTCAGGTCCTTCTATATCCCAACTGGGGCAGGGAGGGTGGCAACTTGTCACCCACATTTTTCAGCTCTCCAGATACTTCTTAAAGACATGAAATGTAAATACATTGTTATTGCTGTTTTCTTAGCTGTGGTTCTCTTGTTCCACTTCCAGCTCTGAATTGGTTTTATATTTCTGTTCCTGTTCTTCCTCTTCCATACCCTACCCCTGCTCCCAACTGTGGCACTTGGCTAACATTTCTCTTCTCTCAATCATGGCCTCGTGTCCTACCTGCTAACATGGAAATTTGAGAGTAGCCACCGTTACAAGTTGCTTGCCCTCCTCACTTTAGTCTCTGTAGCCATAGCCACCAAAGACACTGAAAACCATTCTATTTGGTGTGTGTAGTGCTATAGATCAGTGCTACTCACAGGAGCCTATGAATGAGATAATCTTGTGCTTGGATAACCAGCATACTTTCTTTTCAACAAAGTCTTGTTACAGTTTTATAGTGGTGCAAGCCCCTTTGCTCTTTGTGGAACAATAGCAGATAGTTCCATGGAAGGAACTATTCCACTGAGCACATTTTGAGGCCTGTGCTACAGATTTTTTGGGGAAATGGCTTCACTGAGCTATAATTCATACACCATAAAATTCACCCATTTAAAGATTACAAAAAGTATATTCAAAGAGTTGTGCAACCCTCGCCACAGTCAATTTTGGAACATTTTCATCACCTCGAAAAGAAACCGTGTGCCCTTAAGCTATCACTCTAAATCCTCCAGTCCCGTCTTCCCCCAGCGTTAATAAAGCACTAATATACTGTCTCTCTATATTTGCCTGTTCTGGATATCTTAAAGAAATGAAATCATATAATATCATACAATATGTGATCTTTTGTGGCCAGCTTCTTTCACTTAGCATGTTTTCAAAATTCATCAGTATTGTAGCATGTAATAGTATTTCATTCATTTGATGGCCAGATGACATCCCATTAGGTAGATTTACCACATTTTGTTCAATCATCCATTGATGGGCATTTGGATTGTTTCTACCTTTGGGATACTGTGAATAATGCTACTATGAACATCCATGCACAAGCTTTTTTGTGAGCTTACGTTTTCAATTCGCTTGGTATATAGGTAGAAGTGAAATTCTGAGTCAAATGATGTTTCTGCATTTAAATTTCTGATGAACTGTCAAACTGTTTTCCACCATTTGACATGCCTATCAGCAGTGTATGAGTATTCTCCACTCCATATTCTGGCTGACGTTTAGTAGTGTCTGTCTTTGATTATAGCCGTTTTACAGGTATGAAGTGGGAGCTTATTGTGATTTTGATTTGTGTTTCCCTGATGACTAATGATATAGAACATTTTTTCATGCATTTATTGGCTGTTTGCATATTTTCTTTGGAGAAATGTCAATTCAGATCCTTTGCCCATTTTTTAATTGAGTTACTTGTTTTATTACTGGGGATTGCAAGAGTTTTTCCACTGAAAATAAATCTATTAGATATGATTTGCAAATATTTTCTCCCGTTCCATGGGTTGTGTTTTCACTGTCTTAATAATATCCTTTGCAGCACAAAGTTTAATTTTGATAAAATCAAATTGATTTCTTTTTGAGGCTCATGGGTTTGGTGTTGTGTTTAAGAATTTATTGTCAAATCCAAGTTCATAAAGATTTAACCCTATATTTTTCTGAGAGTTTTATAGTTTTGACTATTCCATTAAGGCCCTTCATCCATTTGGGATTAATGTTTGTATATGATGTGAAGTAAGGGAGCAACTTTAGTCTTTTGCGCATGGCTATCCTGTTTTTCAGCAGCATTTGTTGAAAAGACCATTCTTTCCCTACTGAATGATCTTGGCACCCTTGTTTAAAATAATTCGACTGTAAATATGTGGGTTTATTTCTGGACTCTCAACTCTATTTCATTGACCTATACGTCTGTTCTTATGCCAGTTCCACACTGTCTTCATTACTATGGCTTTCTAGTAAGCCATGGTAGAAATTGGGAAGTTTTGGTCTTTCAATTTTATTCTTCCGTTTGAAGATGGTTTTGGTTATTCCGGGTCCCTTGAGTTTCATGGGTCTTAGAAATTGGCTTATCATGTTCTACAGAGCCAGCTGGAATTCTACTGGGGATTGTTTTGAATTTGTAAGACAATTTGGGGAGTATTGTCATCTTACCAATATTGCCTTTCAATCCGTGAACATTGGATATCTTTTCATTATTTATATCTTTAATTTCTCTCAATGCTTTGTGGTTCGAGTACAAATTTTAAACTTCGTTTGTTAAACTTACTCTAAGTGTTTTATTCTTTTTGATGTAATTGTAAATGGGTTTGTTTTTTAAATTTCATTTTTGGATAATTCATTTAGAATTTTTACTCCTTAGGGGCATTTAGAGAAAAATAAAACTGTTTCAGGGAAAACTTGGCAGATGGCCTATCAGCAAGCATTTCTTTCAAAATGCATTCTTTGAGATTCTATGTAGAGGAAAAAAGTGTTCTGTGGTCAAATAATTTTGGGGAATGTCGTATAATATGTTGATAATACTCATAAACATATAGAAGGGTCTAAGAAGTCAGCATCTTAAACCTTTAAATCCTGTAAAAGCAAAGCCCTTTATCCATTTTGAATTACTGAATCTTGAATGCAAATGAATTTTAGATCCTGCTTAATATGTGATCAAATACAGAATTTATGTGACTGCAGTCTTGAAAGACAAAGTTAAGATACTTCATACTTTTGCCTAGAATAGGTAGTAATGGTTGGCCATGATATTTACTGTAAAAATACACTCTAAGTGCCAGTGAAAATAGTTCTTTTTGAAAGTACCATTTAAATTCAACCAACAGCCTGGCACAGTGGCACATGCCTGTAGTGCCAGCTACTCAGGAGGCTGAGGCTGGAGGATTGCTTGAGGCCAGGAGTTCAAGGTTACCACGTGCTATGATCATGCCTGTAAATAATTGCTGCACTTCAGCCTGGGCAACATAGTGAGATCCCATTTCTAAAAAAATAAAACAATAATAACCTGGAAAATACTGTCCTTTTTTTTTTTTTTAATTTTTTTCTTTGAATGAAGTGTCTTAAGTGAAAGTTTCCTGTTTATAACAATATAATGAAAAGAGTAGGATGTTTAGGAGTGAAGAAATGGGGCTTGAGGGAACTATTAGATAAATAAGCATATAGTACTTTCAAGATTAGGTAAGGTATAAAAAAGGAGCACAGCCTGGGGAGTTGAACACACCTATGTTTGAATCCTAGCTCTGTGTGTATGACTTGAGTGATAGTGGACATACCTCATGGTATTTCTGAACCTCAGTTTCGTCACTTTAAAATAGTTTTAACACCTACATCACTTTATAAAATACACAACCTTGTTCTCTGGAGGAGGGGTATAGTATTTATAATTATATTTTGCATAGGCTTTACCTGTGTCCCTCAGGTCCAGGCCTGGAGACTTGTGTCTGATTTAAAGAAACACCAGAGATTCAGTTCTGGGGGCAGCTTAGAGCCTCGCATAAATGGAGTAGATTCAAGAGTTACACTCAACTGAACCACACCCAAAGCTGGGCCAAAGCAAAATCTGGAATCGCATGAACTTTACCTGCACTTTTCCCTCAAGTCTTAGTTCTGTCTTCTTTCCCTGTAATGCATTTCTTTTTTCTTTCTGAAACAGTCTGTCGTGACAAAACCAGCTTTCTCAAAATGTAATATCAAATATAATCAATAATATCAAATCAAATACAATTGAATCAACGGGTTACCTGTAGGATATTTTCAGTTTTCTGTCCTCTCTAAATATGAAATGAAAGGCATATTTCTCATTAGACAAATTTTGAAAACCACAGATGGAAGTGAGAAGGTATGGAATTCTATTTGAATAGGTGATTCTCTCCAAAGATTCTGATTTCATTTGCTTTGCTTGGTGATTGATTCTGTTACACCTTTTGCACGTGACTTTAGATCACCTTGGGGTTTTGTATGCTTCCTTGGTTTTAGCTCTGGTGTTAGGAAGCTAGGGTAGGAGGAGGAAGGAGAATAGCTAGTTACAGGCTGAGTAGACAGATAGAAAATAAGATAATTCAGGTCCAATGATAAGGCATTCAAATGTGGCTACTTGTCTTTGTTGTTACAATTTCCGGAAGGTTTTATTTACTTATTTATTTATTGTTTTGTATGGAGATAACTTCCCAAACACACCTGTTGACATGAAAATAGAATTATAGCAAGTTACTGGAGTTTAAGGCAGTGCTTTTTTTTTTTTTAATTCTTGACCTTTCTATGATTTGAGTTTATTAGCAAATGATTTTGTGACTTGTTCTAAACTGATGAATAAAATGTAACCTACCAATCATGGGATAAAACAAGGGAGCATCAGAAATTGGAAACAAATCAGTTCAAAAATAATTTACCCAGTCTATATGGAAGAGAATATTAAGGGATAGAGAAAATCTATGTATCTCTTCCTTAGGAGGGCTCAAATGAACAGTCAGCTCATTCAGGGTCTAGGCAGTTTTAACTCTTGGATACTACTTTTGTTGGGACTGAAGGCTCAGTTCTGTCCAGCGGCAAGAGATGTTGGACGACTGAGATTAGGTGAAACAGTCGTCTCCTAGAAGCATGACTTCTTCTTCCATGACCTTTGAGGAGGCTGCTCTAATAAAAGGACAAAACAATTTTTTAAAAAGCAAAAGGCATTTTTGACAATACCCACACCAAGCACAAAATGGATCTAGTCAGGCCTCTCCACCCCTGGCCTCCACCCCTCCTTTCTTCTCTAACTTTCCGAACTCCTATCTCCCCTCCCCTCTCCCACTCCTCTTTCTCCGAGGCCTCTCTTCTCTCCTCTCTCCCAGTCATGTTCTTCTCTCCTCAATCGAATTCTTTCTTCCTTCTCTCCCCTTTCCCCCTCCCCTTTGCCCCCTCCCCCTCCCCTTCCCCCTCTCTTCCCTCCCTCCCCCTCCCCCTTCCCTCCCCTTCCCCTACCCCCACCCCCTTCCCCCTCTCTACCCACTCCCTCTTCCCCTCCCTCTTCCCCTCCCTCTTCCCCTCCCTCTTCCCCTCCCTCTTCCCCCTCCCTCTTCCCCCTCCCTCCTTTCCCCCTCCCCTCCCCCTCCCCCTCTCCCCTCTCTCCTCTCTCCTCTCCCCTTCCCTCCCCTCCCCTTCCTCTTCTCCCCCTTCCCCCTCCTCCTCTCCTCCACTACCTCTCCCACTCTCCACCTCCCCCTTCCCCTTCCCCTCCCTCTTCCCCTCCCTCTTCCCCCTCCCTCTTCCCCCTCCCTCCTTTCCCCCTCCCCTCCCCCTCTCCCCTCTCTCCTCTCTCCTCTCCCCTTCCCTCCCCTCCCCTTCCTCTTCTCCCCCTTCCCCCTCCTCCTCTCCTCCACTACCTCTCCCACTCTCCACCTCCCCCTTCCCCCTCCCTGTCCACCCTGTCCCCCTTCCCCACCCCCCTCTCCCCTCCACTACCTCTCCCCCTCTCCCTCCCTTCCCACCCCTCTCCCCTTTCCCCTCTCCCCTCTCCCCTTTCCCCTCTCCCCATTCCCCTTTCCCCTCTCCCCATTCCCCTTTCCCCTCTCCCCATTCCCCTTTCCCCTCTCCCCTCTCCCCATTCCCCTCTCCCCTCTCCGCTCCCCCTTCCTCTCCGCTCCCCCTTCCTCTCCGCTCCCCCTTCCTCTCCGCTCCCCCTTCCTCTCCGCTCCCCCTTCCTCTCCGCTCCCCCTTCCTCTCCGCTCCCCCTTCCTCTCCGCTCCCCCTTCCTCTCCGCTCCCCCTTCCTCTCCCCTCCCCCTTCCTCTGCCCTCCCCCTTCCTCTGCCCTCCCCCTTCCTCTGCCCTCCCCCCTTCCTCTGCCCTCCCCCCTTCCTCTGCCCTCCCCCCCTTCCTCTCCCCTCCCCCTTCCTCTCCCCTCCCCCTTCCTCTCCCCTCCCCCCTTCCTCTCCCCTCCCCCCTTCCTCTCCCCTCCCCCCTTCCTCTCCCCTCCCCCCTTCCTCTCCCTTCCCCCCCTTCCTCTCCCCTTTCCCCCCTTCCTCTCCCCTTCCTCTCCCCTTCCCCCCCCTTCCCCCCTTCCTCTCCCCTTCCCCCTTCCTCTCCCCTCCCCCCTTCCTCTCCCCTCCCCCTTCCTCTCCCCTCCCCACTTCCTCCCCCTCCCCCCTTCCTCTCCGCTCCCCCCTCCTCTCCCCTCCCCA
The DNA here is from genome assembly GCA_031835075.1 of Saguinus oedipus. Taxonomy (NCBI): domain Eukaryota; kingdom Metazoa; phylum Chordata; class Mammalia; order Primates; family Cebidae; genus Saguinus; species Saguinus oedipus. The sequence goes on from CM063185.1 coordinate 17,644,549, forward strand.
CTTCCTCTCCTCCCTTTCTCTCCCCATCTTCCTCTCCGTCCTCCTCCTCTCGGCTCCATCTCTTCCCCTCTCCACCCCCTACCCCCTTCTTCCTCCCCCTCTCTACTTCTCCGTCCCCCACCTTCCCACCCCCTCCCCTGGCTCTGCCCCTCCCCTGGCTCTGCCCCTCCCCTGGCTCTGCCCCTCCCCCATTCTGCCCCTCCCCCATTCTGACCCTCCCCCTCCTCCTCTCTTTCCTTCCCTCTCTCTCCACCCTCTCTCTTGCAATTGTTAAATTAAACTATTTGATTTTTGAGCCCTGCTGGTAAACAATGGAGGCTCTCATTCAGGGATTCAGGGCTGTTGAAAGATGCCTGGTTGTGTTCATTCTTTCAGAAGCTAACAGTGTGGGTAAAATATGAAATGTTTGGTATCAAGTTACAGAAAAAAGGGTTCTCACAACAAGCTGTGAAGGGCCAGTGCAATTCACTGGTCATATTTTTTAAATTATTACTCTAATTCAAATAGTAGGAAGATTAAAAAGAACATAGAAATATTTAGCTAGAAGGGAATACCAAATCTAAGTCCCTTTCATTTTATAGATTAAGAAACTAGAGACCCAGATAAATTATACTTTGAAAGAATTTTTTAACAAATAAAATATGTAAAAATAGAGGCTGATGAATTAAAAACTGCTGTGAAAATTTTCATTTGAGGTTGGTTACTGGAGACAAATAAGAAACGTGATGTGGAAAGGTAGAGGAGGAAGATGGTTTAATTCAAAGCAACAATTGACAGCATGACAAATTCTTGGGAGAAATTCATGACCAGGGTAATAGCGAAACACTTGAGGCTTTTACTATATTCTTTATTGTCAGATGTCCATAATCAAGTGAAGCAATCATTATGTGGTTGTCAGAGACCTTCAGGGAAGGGTCAGCTCAGCTATTACAGAGGAGATCACTGGTAAAATAACAAGGCAGTGAATTTATGGATGATGTGTTCAGGGAAACAGTTTTTAAATATTGACAGCCCAGAAACTGTGGTTGACTTAATACTAGATTAACTGAGAATTTTTTTTTTTTTTTTTTTTTTTTTTGAGTGGCAGCGGCTTTATTGTCTTTGGGGCGGCCTGGAAAGGTGGGGTTCTGGGGGGCAGCGGGGAGGAAGGGCTGCGAAGCTGTATGACAAGGGCCTCAGGGGTGGGCATCTGGGGTTCCTCCACTTGTGGGTGCCCATTGGCATCACCGGTGCAGCCGTTGGTGGAAGCGGGTACTGGTCCTTTCTTGTTCAATACAGGGCAGGCAGCAGTCAGGGGTCCGACTTGCTTGAGGCTGGGCCCTGGGCACTCCATCTTATGCTCCAGGAGCATGTGGTTCTGTGGCGGGAGCCCCACGCAGGCCCTGAGGATGTTCTCGATGCAGCTGCGCTGGCGGAAAATCGCATTGATCACCGGGCTGCCTGGCAGGCACCAGCAGCGCCTTGAAGAGGAAGCTGAGCAGGAACAGCACGGGGTGGAAGGTCTGCGGCTCAGGGTCGGCGTCAGTGCAGAAGCTCACGCGCTGGCACAGCTCGGTCAGCAGCGCCAGGTCTAGCATGATGGGTGCGGCCAGCAGGGAGTCCTCGCACGTGTTGTGCAGCACCAGCGTGTTGGTCCCACCCAGCATTATCTCTGAGGTATACTCATCCAGCGCGCGCTTGCTGTCTCCCATGTACGGCACGTAGCAGTGGTCGGGCTCCTCGCCGGGCATATAGAGCACTGGGTTACTCTGCACCATGTCGTCCACCACGTTGCTCTTGGACACCTCCTTAGAGCGGAACTGCAACGGCGCCAACAGGTTCTGCCCATCGTTGTTGCCCAGGTGGTTGTAACTCACGATGGACATGGTCTTGAGGCCAGAGCTGATGAGGAAGTCCACGAGCACGGACTTGACTTTGGTCTGGCCAGACTTAAAGTCATCTCCGCCCACGAAAACCCGGTGCTGACACGCGAGCTCAAGAGCTCCGGGCACCAGGGTGTTCTGCGGGGACCCATTGAGGAAGGTACAGCCTTCCAGGATGCTGGCGATGGCGAAGAGCGTGGAGGGAGACACCTCCAAGCCAAGCTCAATGGTGCGTAGCAGGTTCTCGGCCGTGTCGTTGAGACCGGGAACCACCTCACAGAAGCGCTCTGTGTTGGCCGTCCACAGCACGATGACTTTGTCTAGCCCCGCGCTAGACCAGAAGTCTGGGATGTCCTTGCGGATCTGCTCCAGCTGCTGCGTGCGCGAGCCGGGGATGAGATTGTCCGCGCGTGTGCTCTGGTTGGCCGCGATGAAGTCGGGGATGTAGACAGAAGGCCGAGGCTGCAGGGCTTCCATGTGCGGCCACAGTTGCTCCTGCAGCTCCCAATCCAGCACCTTCGCGCGCCGCATCGCCTCGGCGAGGTTCAGCGACAAGATGTCCCAGCCATCAAACACGAGGTCGTTGGGCGCCACCATGGGCAGCAGAGCACTGAAGGGCACAAACACCTCCTGGCCCTCGGCGTCCAAGCCCAGGCTCACGGTTCCCGCCTGAGTCAGCGAGCCGTAGTAGTTGGCCTCCTTGCGGCCGCTGCGCGTGGCCCAGGACAGACGCAGTCGGTTGGCCAGCACCGCGGCGGTGAGCGTGGAGCCGTTGTTCCCGCCCCAGCCGACAAGCATGACCCCGAGCCGGGGCACCTGCCAGACGGTCCGGAAGGTGAAGCGCGTGGTCGTGGGGTGCACCTTGAGGACGCCACCCTCGCGGCTGACGCGCGTCGTCCGGTACTCGTATTGCGCCTCGATAGCCTCCGGGCCGTAGACCACGTCCTGGCTCTCGACGAAGAACTGGGCGGCGGCCTCCATCGCAGCGGGCAGCACGGAGTCGGCTCAGGCAGCGGCAGCGGACAGCGCGCCCACTGAGAATTTTTATACTTAGAACTCTACTGACAATCACCCTTATTCATCAGAAGAAATATTCTCATTTTACAGGTATGAAAAAGAACAAAACGGAAACAAGGAATCAATTGTTACATATCTTCTGTAAGGCTTTTAAGGACTTGCTTCAAAGTTTAACCGGAGGTCCTTTAATCTCTTGGGAAATGTTTAAGGGCATATTGTGACGGAGCCATTACTTGCAAGAGGAAGACAATAACTGTGATCGATGTTATTTTATTTTTCTGGTGGTGAAAGGAAAGAATATATTGTAGTAGGCATGTTAGTTTAATTTTTAAGACTCGGTCCCTGATTTTCCCTTTTGTAAGAATGAGATAATAGTAAGAATATTAGAATAAATAAAATAGAAAACTCCAGGCTGGGCACAGTGGCCCACGTCTATAATCCCAGAACTTTGGAAAGCCAAGGCAGGCAGATCATTTGAGGTCAGGAGTTCGAGACCAGCCTAGCCAACATGGCAAAACCATGCTCTACTCAAAATACAAAAATTAGCCAGGTGTAGTGGCCAGCACCTGTAATCAGAGTTACTCGGGAGGCTGAGGCAGAAGAATCTGTTGAACCAGAGGTGGAGGCTGCAGTAAGCTGAGATTGTGCCATTGCCCTCCACTCAAGACAAAACAAAAATAGAAAACTCCAAGTGTAATTGTGACCTGCCCCTGCTTACAGATTTCTTCAGTGGTTTGCCATTGTGCATTTTTGTATGTATGTTGGTTGGTTTGGTCGAAAGATAAAAACCCATAATGTGACCCAATAAGCCCTGCTTTGTCTGACTTTGGTCGTCTTCCCTTCCAGCAGTATTTGTCTTTTCTCACTTCAACTGTACCGTGCTCCAATACGCCTGAGAGTGTCATGCATGCTACTTCCTACTCTTGAAATGTTAACTCATACATCATCCTCAGAGCTTAACATCATTTTCTTAGGAAAGCCTCCAACTTCCTGCTTCATTGTTTTTCCCCACCAATCAGAGTTACTCATTTAAGCAAGTAGTTATTTAATGTCTTTTTCCTACATGCTTCATAGAGGTGTGCTCTAAGTCCCTCTAAGTCCCTGGTACCCCATATGACACATCGTAGGTGTTTAGTAAGTACTTGTGCAATGAATTAACATATATAAAAGACTTTAAATACCTGGTGCATAGCAAGTAATTGAGTTTCGGAGGTAAAGGTTTACAGGTAAACATGGTAATTAAAAGATTTCGTTAATGAATTTACATCACTTCAGATGGGACAGTATTCATTTTTCCATCAAATAAGAGTTTTCTTTTGTGCTTACTGAAAGATGGATTTCATTTTATATCATTTTGTGCACAGGTCAAAAGGGAAACATTAAGCGAAAAACATTCGTAAGAGTATTCCTACCACTTCATATCCAGAGTGTGAATCTTCTGAATCACTGATGGACTCAGAGGCATCAGTGATCCTGTTTTTCTCTTAAAGTGTTGGAAATACAGCATTTTTTAATTAAAAATCATGAAAAGTATAAAATTCAAAAGGGTATAGCGGAGTGAATTTTCAAAACATACTTATATAATCACCACCTAATTCAGCAAATAAAACTTTTTAGCACCCAGAGTCTCCCTCCCAACAGGTAACCACATCTTGACTTATAAGATTACAGATTAGTTTTGTCTGTTTTAAAATTTTATATAAAAACGCGGGGCACGGTAGCTCATGCCTATAATCCTAGCACTTTCGGAACCTGAGGCCAGTGGATCACCTGAGGTCAAGAGTTCGAGACCAGCCTGGCCAACATGGTGAAACCTTGCCTCTACTAAAAATACAGAAAATTAGCCAGGTGTGGTGGTGGCTGCCTGTAATCTCAGCTAGTAGGGAGGATGAGGCAGGAGAATCACTTGAACCCAGGAGGTGAAGGTTGCAGTGAGCTGAGATTGCATCATTGCACTCCAGCCTGGGCAACAGCAAAAACTCTGTCTCAAAAAAATAAATAGATGACACAAATTTATATGAAGGGAATCATATAGTGTGTATTCTTATGTTTGCGTGTAGATTGATATATTTGTGGGACTCATACATGTTAAGTATAGCAGTAGATAACTCATTTTCATTGCTGACAGTATTCCATTGTACACACATGCAATGTAGCCATTCTATCCTTGATGGATGTTTGGATTGTTTCCAGTTTGGTGCTGCCATGAAGTGTTGCCATATATGTTCTTGTGTGTGTCTTGGTTGTGTGTGTCTCGGTACATATGTATGCATTTCTATTTGTATATACCTACTGATGGCAGCAGTGGGCCATCTGGAGCAGCTCCTGCCATCATGCCAGCTCCAGTGGGGAGGTGCAGGTGGTAGCAGCAGGAGCAGCACTGGCAGTGGTGGGACCTCTGTGCCCCGTGTCCCCAAGGCAGCGGAATTATGTCATCCCCACCCTCCCATGGCTGGGCAGGTCCCACTCCAGGCCTGGAGCCTCTGCAGTAGCCTCAGGCTCACTCCTTGCCTGGTCTTAGGAGCTCGAAAGCACCCAGCTGAAGGTGGAGCCAGGACTTGTGGAGCCAGCCCTGAGAGCCTCAGGTTTGTGTGACCTGCACCTCACCTGCTATTGCTGTGGGGCAAGCATGGCCAGGGCTGTGCATTCTATGGAGCCAGCGGGAGCCAGGAACAAGTGGGAGCCTTGCCCCTTCTCAGTTGGTGGGGAGGGGGCTCATTAGACGCAACTGCAGCCGCCCAAGTCGTGGGAGGCTGCGACCTGGGAACCGCTTTGATCTTGGAAGCCAGTGGCAGGCAGAAGCACTGCTCTCCCAGGCATAGCTGTAGCTGCCCAAGCTGCGACTGTGGACTCGGGCATCTGCACTCTCAGGGGTCCCAGGAAAGCCCTCCCTTCCCCCACAAGCTTGGAAGTGCCTGCTCTTACTCTATGGCTTCTCCCCTCTGTTGGCACCTGCTCTGATCACAGAGAAAAGTTGAGACTTAGCCCGGGCGCTATAGCAACCTGCCTGCGTGTGTAGTGTGTGGGGCAGTGCTGACATGCTAGCCCCCTAAAACCTTGCCTCCCTCTGGACTTTGGGAGCCAACAAACACAGGAGTGAGGCCAGGGGGTGCTGAGGGTGGTTTGGTGCTGGCCTGAAGGTGCTGCTAGGCACGATCAGTCTTGGCACCATGAACAGCAGCAGGACAGAGACAAGCTACTGGGTGGAAACGGATGGCCCTGGGGGAAGCCCCACATTCATGCTGGGGAAGGCATGGAGCCTGGGGGCAAGGCTGCTGGTCCTGTGGACCAGAGAGGGAACTTGGGCTTTTCCCAGGCCTGCCAGTGGCAGCCGATGGACCAATTGACATGCACATCCTCCCCTCTAACACCTATAAAAGCCCCACACTCAGCCAGACCCAAAGAGATAGTGGGATGACCAGCTACAGAGAAGAGCCACGCTGGTCAGGACACCCTGGCTACTGGGAGGAGCTCGCCTGAGCGGTTCTGTTGCTCATTAAGGCTCCTCTTCATCTTGCTCACCTTCCACTTATCTGCATACCTCATTCTTCCTGGATATGGGATAAGAACTCAGGATCTCTCAAATGGGGGTCTAAAGGGGCTAAAACACAAAGAACGCTGAAACACGCCCCTTCCTTGCCACATTGTGGGCAGCAAGGAGAGAAGAGAGAAGGGGAGAAGAGCTGTGGCCCTTCAGGGACCCCAGACCTAGGAATGTCCCGAGCCAGTGCTGTGATACACTCTTTAGGGCTCTGCGGTTCCTGGTGTGTCTACGCTTCTAGACACCACTGTGTTCTCTGGTGCCAGCCGTGGAAGATGCTTGTGGTATGCCCCAGTCAAGCCACAGCCTTGCAGGGAGCCAGCACCCATGCCAGTGCCTGGAGCTGCCAGCTCTCCCACTGCCAGCATGCCTGGCTGTTCTCAGTCGCTGGCTCCCATGCTTGCTCACACACTTCCTGCCACTCTACACCTGGCTCACCCTTGGCAGGCATAAGATCCAGGACAGTAGTGTGAGTTGGGCACAGCCTGCCAGAACAAGAGGGCAGAAAGAGCCCAGTGGGCCAGAGCAAAATGGGCAAACGCATCACTGCCCACAGTTTTCTGGCTGGTGAGGTGACACCCCAAGGATCCCATGATACTATGAGTGAAATTTCTGATTCATAAGATATGTAAAGCTTAGGTTTAGCATGTACTGAGAGACAGTTATCCAAAGTGGTTTAGTGGATACTGAGAAAGTTTTCCAAAGTGGTATCAGAGGTAAGCTCCATAATCCCAATAGTATATGAGAGTCTGTGTTGATTCACGTTCTCACTAACATTTGACATAGTCAGTCTTTGACATTTTTGCTATTCTAATGGGATACCACTCATTTTTTATTTTAAATAACTTATTAGAGCTTACTGTTATTTTTTTAAAAGTAGAAGTTTTTGAGCATTTGCAAAAGGAGTAGAAAGATCTTTACCAAGCTGTTAACAAGAATTACCTGAATGGCAGAATTTTGGGTCAATTTGTTCTTTGATTTTTATTTCAACCAGAGACATAGTTTCTAAACATGTGAAACATTCATGATTTTTTTTTTTTTTTTTTGAGGCAGAGTCTTACTCTGTCACCCAGGGTGGAGTACAGTGGTGCAATCTCAGCTCACTGCAGCCTCCCCTTCCTGGGTTCAAGCTATTCTCCAGTGATTCTCTTAGCCTCCCAGGTAGCTGGGATTACAGGCACCTGCCAGCACACCTGGCTAATTTTTGTATTTTTAGTAGAGATGGGGTTTTGCCAAGTTGGCCAGGCTGGTCTCAAACTCCTGACCTCAAGTGATTCACCCATCTTGGCCTCCCACAGTGCTGGGAATTACAGATGTGAGCCACTGTGCCCAGCCAGCATGTTCTAATAAAAATAAAAACTGGCAGTAGTTCCCAAAGTCTTTATAGTTAAACATAAGTTCCAAGGATGTTAACAGATGTTCCTGAAAAGACTGTCAAGACTAAGCTTGATTTTGTTTACTGCAGAACAGCTCAGAGACTTTAAAAATGCTAGTGAGTTTTGTGAATTCCTCGTGCATGGGTACTACATAGTAGTGTGTCTGGTTTCTGAAACTTACAATTTCCAAAATACTCATTTATACCTGAAAGATCTAGTATACTGAGAAGCAAGATATACTAAATGCTGGAATGGAAGAAGCAAACCTATAACATATAAAAATAGATTACTAAAGGGCAGATAATTCATATAGTAGATGGAGTGTTCACAAATAAGTCTTCCCTGTAGAATGAAACACTTTGAAAAAATTGGTATGCTATTGTCTTTTCTTTCTTTTTTTTTTTTTTGAGACAGAGTTTCGCTCTTGTTACCCAGGCTGGAGTGCAATGGCGCTATCTCGGCTCACTGCAACCTCCGCCTCCTGGGTTCAAGCAATTCTCCTGCCTCAGCCTCCTGAGTAGCTGAGATTACAGGCACGTGCCACCATGCCCAGCTAAATTTTGTATTTTTAGTAGAGATGGGTTTCACCTTGTTGACCAGGATGGTCTCCATCTCTTGACGTCGTGATCCACCCGCCTCGGCCTCCCAAAGTGTTGGGATTACAGGCGTGAGCCACCGCGCCCGGCTTGGTATGCTATTTTCAATACCTTCTGAATTGAAGATATCTTTAATATCTTCTATTGTAAATCTGAAATTATCGAAATGTGAATCCAAGAGTGGAATCCCAGTACGTCTGTATTTTTCCCTCTGCATTTGAATGTTAGCTATTTGAATATCTTCTGTGATCAGGACACTGGATTTGCATTATAGAGTTTAAAATTGCCTAGATGGTAAGATACCACGAGATTCACAGGACCTTGAGCTTTGGGTTCTCTTAGATCCTTTGGTCGTCAAACAGCAACTTACTTTGCTTTTTGAACAAGGTAGGACAAAAGTAACAAGGTAAGACCGAGCAGATGCAGACTGATTTCAAAGAAAACATCTAGACAGTCATACAAATGATAGACATTTGTCACCATAGTCCAGAAATACAATTTAACACCCAAAGGGTTCTACTGAGGGCCAACGGCTTGAATTATTCACCAGTGTTGCCAACTCTTTAACACATTGCCAAATATGCTGTGTTGCCAAGTATGTTAGCCAACTTGGCAGTAGGACAAAAGGGTGTGGTTTGGAGTAAGAGAGACTTGGGCTTGAATTTCAGTTTCACTACTTACTCAGCTATGCGACTTTCTTTTGAGACAGAGTCTAGCTCTGTTGCCCAGGCTAGAGCACAGTGGCACAATCTTGGCTCATTGCAACCTCCACCTCCCGGGTTCAAGTAATTCTCCAGCCTCAGCATCCCAAGTAGCTGAGATTACAGGCGTGTGCCACTACACCTGGCTAATTTTTGTATTTTTTAGTAGAGACGGGATTTCACCATGTGGCCAGCCTGGTCTTGAACTCCTGACCTAAAGGGATCTGCATGCCTCGGCCTCCCAAAGTGCTGGGATTACAGAGGTGAGTCACTGCACGCAGCCAGCTCTGTGACTTCCTATGAGCTTTAATTTTCTTGACTGATATAAGGATGATAATGTTAGCTCTGTTAGGGTTGTTGAAAGTTAATTAAGCTAGTATGTGTGAAAGGACCTGCCTAGTACTATAACAGACTGAGACCAGGGTTCTCAATAAATGAGGTTTTCTTTCTTAATGAAATAAAGTATAAGCACTGGCAAGGCTTCAGCTGATCTACTTTCAGACCAGAATGTGTTTCTTTTCTCCACTCAGTTTCACACAATTTGATGTTTTTGTTCTCTGTCTCCCCTCCCCCCTCCCTCAATTCTTTTTCTTGGTACCAGTAATCTCTTTTCTTCCTTCCTTCCTCACACCAACCAGTTTCTCACTGCTAAAGAGACATAATGTTTTAACCGATTCTTAATAATCTGTTAACTGACGGAGTTAACAGATTGAAGTTTAAGGTATTTAACCCTCTCTGGTAGTCAACCAAAAATACTTGAAAACACAAAAGACTCAAGGATGCTGAAGAATGAATCTCAAATGGCCAAGTTTCAGCACCATCATGGATGATGCATGAGATTTTTCTGAGGGAGGCTTCTTGATACACCTTGAATCCTTGAGAGCCATTATTTATTGAACACCAACTATATGCCAGGAACTTTCTTTGTCTAGTTAGCACTGTGTGGTATCCCATTTATTGAATAGGCTAGTCTTACTCCTTTACTTTTCCTAAACAACATTTAAAATGGAAATTTATTCCTTAAAGAGTCAGGATTCTTCAGCCTTCTGGATCTTTCCACATTTTGACAGTCATCTCAAAGTAAAGAGAAAGCTGATAAAGATACTAGTTATATATGACATCTGGGCTGACCTCTTAATTCTTTTGAAATGGAAATAATCTGCTGGCATACTCAAAGATGGTAGCTTTTCAAATTTCTGATTTTTAATTATCACCTTACATAACTTGCAGGTACCTTTTTTGCTTTGTTCCTCCCAAAATGCTGGGATTACAGACAAGTGCCACTGTGCCTGCTGGTCCCCACTGTTCTGAAGTGAAGGGGTATCTAAGGGGTACCAAGTACCCCTTAGATAATTTGCTTACTGATTTAAAGCAGAATTTTCTCAAAATAAGATGCATCTTTGAAAGTCCATCCAATTATTAGACTTTCTTACAAAGGCCAAGAGCAACTTTCTTAAATAAGACACATGCTAACTTATTCTGCACGTTGTATGAAAACCTCGAATAATTATTGAGAACCCTGAATTACTGAGAATCCTGAATATTACTGATCTATATCATGTAAGTGAAAGTGTCCCTTCTGTAAAATTAGAATGTCACCAGAAGATCAGTGTAGCTTACTTGACCAAAACCAATCAAAACAAACTCCTGCAAAACAAAAAGTCAAAAAAAAAAAAAACCCATACTGTATCCTGTATTTATTGCAGGTAGAAATTGAAGAACTTTTTCTGCTGTCTATCTTCCTAGTGATGATAATACTCAGAAATATGATCATCACTGATGTAAGGGTTATTGCCGAGTCTAAAATGAAGAAACTGAGGCCAGTATAAGAACAACTAAATGCCAATTTATTCAGCTGCTAGGTGAGGTTCTACGGTCTAGGAATAGGGCGGGGGGGTGGGTGGGGGGGGCGCGCCTAACTGCTCTCGGGCGTGGGCGTTTTATAGGGAGTGAAGGTGTTTTGATTGGCTGTGGAGAAACAGGACGTGGATGAGGCAAGCTGCTATTGGTAGGTAGGCGGGTTTTCCGGTGAGCGGGCTGCCCAGGAGGAGTGGGACCTGGATGGGCAATATGCTATTGGGCAGGTTTTGGCGGGGCTTTTAAATTTTGGCGGGGTTTTCCAACGGTGGGCTAGGTGCCGAGTGCAGAGTTTAGTGTTGAGTGCAGATTCTGGTGTGGAGTGCAGAGGTGGGTGTTGGGGAAGCCATGTGGCGGAGCTAGATGCTGAGTGCATGACTTGATGTCGAACCGGAGTGGTGACGTATTTTCAGGCGCGGAGAGGGATGGGCGTGCCCGAGCTCCCGATGAGGCAACCAGCCTTACAATTGATATCGTTAGCCAGCCGCAAACGCTTGTTACTTTTGGTGCTTAAGTAGCATTTTGAAAGTAAAAATATACTTAGAAAATATTTGGAGCAACTAAATAGTTCAAAGAAGCGGAGTTAATAATCTAATATTTACTAGAGAAATACTGAAAACCAAAAAACCACATTGATAGTAACTTTTCTTCCTTGAGCTCACTTCTACAGAACCATAACAAACTAAATTACGTTTAAACACACAATAGTCATTAACTAGGCAATCACATACTGAGTCTACCATAGGCAAGACATTAAAAATGTTTCTTCTTATTCTTAGCCCAGCAACTTTGTATATAGTAAGAAGGTGAAATTATAGACATTGAAGTTTGAATTCAAACATTAACTTCTTTAAAAGCTCCCGAGGTTAAAGATTGGCCCTCCTCCTCCCAGCTGAATCTCAATGTTGGAATGACACACAACATTTAAGTGGAAACTCTATTCAAACTTTGGAAGATACTTAGAAGTATGGTTTTGAGTTTTTATTTTCTTCGATAATTTGCTTATTGATTAAATTACATACTGTGTATAAAGTGCGATGATAGGTATGGCTCATCAGGTAAATTGTTTATTAAACAGCAAATGAATAAATATAAAATTGCCTTTGAATTAAAAGATTAGCTTGAAATTATGTAATACAAGTGTGAACTCAAGGCAGAGAATGCATCTTCAGCACCTTTTTAAATTCCCAGATCCTGAGTAGCTAACACAGTAGGCATTTAATTTTATTTTTCATTGCAACAATAGGAAAATAGATCTAAAAGAAGAAATTCTGAAATAGTTAGAATAAGCTCCTGTGGAAGCTACTCAGAAATCTTGATTAAATATAGACCTTTATACAGTTTATAGAAATGACTAATTTCTAGTTTTTCCTTTTGCTTAGTAATTGCTATGGGGGTAGAAATTAAGTCATTATATATAATATATACATTTAAAGTAGTATCTAAAACTAGACAAACCTGATAAAGAAGCTTTTTAATGTGGCAATTATTGCTACAATTACTCTGTAAGTGAAAATTATTTCACATTACCCCAGAAGGGAAAGCTATGCTTAAAACAGGTACAATCAATTTTATCATAAAGATATATGAAGTCTGCCGCATAGTTAAAAACAACAATTCTTTAGAAGCTGATATACTTTTAATCTAGATTTGGTCTTCTACTCATCACAAATCCTGGCTTCAAAAATGTTGATTTGCATGTATATTCAACAATTCTTATTTGTAATTCTTGTAGGTAAGTCAGTATTTTCTTAATAAAACTAGTAACATTTATTAGAGGGTTTCTTCATATTGAGAAGGCAAAAGGACTTAATGCGTCACACATGAGGCAAGTGAAAACATTATTAACCGATTTGACTTTTGAATATGTTGTTTTATTCACTTCAAAATCTGAACCTTGGCTGGATACAGTGGCTCATGCCTGCAATCCTAGCACTTTGGGAGGCTGAGGTGTACAGATCACTTGAGGTCAGGAGTTCAAGGCCAGGCTGGCCAACATGGTGAAAAACCCGTCTCTAGTAAAAGCATACGAATTAGACGGGCCTGATGGTTGGTGCCTGTAATCCCAGTTACTCAGGAGACTGAAGGAGAATCACTTAAACTTGGGAGGCGGAGGATGGTGAGACTGTCTAAGCAAACAAGAAAAACTGAAGATAAAGAGCTGTGACAACAAAGTTTAAAAAAGGAGACAGCTACATATTTTATAGCTTAGCTTCTACCTAATACATCTTTATAAAGAAAATGCATTGCCTTTAAAATTACCCCTTTTCAAACAAAATACATGTCTACTTGGAGGTGCAAACTCTTACAGTAAGAAACCAGTCAAACTCATTTTAACCAGTGCTAAACCGAGGCTCACAGAAGTTAAATAACAAGGCTATGGATACTTGGTCAGGTTCAGATTAGGCTCTCCTCTGACTTAAAAGTTTGCACCCCAAGTTCAAGGTAAAGAAAGGCTTCACTGTCCTGAAGTCCCTAGTATGAGGCAAAGTTGCATGGCCATCAGAGAGCTAATTAAGAAAAACTGTGTTTAAATTATTTCCGTGTTTTAGAGTTCTCCACCTCCACACTTAGAATGCAGTTGAAAGATGTGACCCGAAACATTTCTGTTTTCCCTTGAGAGGAAATGCACAGTTGGAAGGGAAGTTCACAAAAACACCTCTTCACAAAACAGTAATGCTGATTTCATCTTTATAAAAAGCTCTCATCGCAACTCTGTGGTGGCACTCCATGCCCTCAAGTATTCATTTTGGTGATCGCTGGCTCCCTTTCAGTCTGTCTCACAAGCCAGGTTATAAATGGTTTGAAAACGGGGGCCCTGTTTTTATTTTGAAGCTACCGCAGAGCCTGGCACAGAGTGGCAGAGTGTGCGCCCAATAAATACTTGAGTGGAATTACACTGAAAACCAGGAAGAAGTAAAGCCATCTTCCATCTGCCAAAGACTGTGGTGTTGCTGTATCGGTAATTTTCATTCTTAGAGAGCTTTAATGTGAATGAAATTATTCCTTAGTGTGCATTTGAGAATTCCATGGAAAGCAGTTTTAAAAATTAAGCATGCCCTCTTAGAGGCAGGGGGCACAGTTCTGGACAGATGAGCAAGAAAGTGACAGTGACATCTCTGCATTGTTCAGAAAAGAAAGGTCAGCAAAGAGTAGAAATAGAACCCTCAACCCACCCTGCATTCTTTCCCTGGAACAGTCTCTGTATGTCCCTTATCATTTAAGCTCTTTATCTGTAGTTTTCTTGAAGCTGACTATATCCTCTTCTGGGGTGAGGGGAGGAGAGGGAGGAAGGAGATGGAGAAGGTCTGAGATGATTTTTTTCGACAGCAGCGTCCACTTAGGCCCTTGAGGAGGCCGGGTCATGGGGCCTCCTTGCACCAGTGGTCTACAACGTCTTGCCTGCGGTTTACAACCGCTCTTTAAAAATAATTTCCCTTTGGGACGGCCCCCGGCTTCTTCCTGCCACCCCCATCCCCACCCGAATCCTTAGAGGCCCCAGGCAAAGAAACGCTCCCCAGGCAGGACTCAAGAGTAAACAGCACGCTTGGAGGATTACAATCGACCCGAGGGCAATTCGACCCTTTCCCTTTGCCGCCCTCAATTGACCCTTGACAGCAGCCCCTGCTCTCCCTTCAAATGGAAAACCCACAGACACACACACAAACAAAAACCCCAAGTCTTCCTTTCGGTTGCTACCCGCAATGACGTTTCCCCCTCGGGTCCCGCCCCTCCAGGGGGCTTGGAATTTTGGGATTGGCCGAGAGGCTGTGGCGACAAGGCCCCGATTGGACTGCATGGCGCTGACTGACAGCGGGGGCGGTCGCCGCACCCTCCCTCTCTCCCCGGTGTGCAAATGTGTGTGTGCGGTGTTATGCCGGACAAGAGGGAGGTGACCGTGGCGGCGGCGGCGGCTCTGTTTATTGTCCCTCTCGGTGTGTGTGTCTGAGGAAACCGGGGCTGCCGCGCAGCTGACGAAGGTGGCATCAGAAGCAGCGGCGGCGACCGGGACGACTACTGTGGCGACTCGAGCTGCTGGCCTTCGCGGAGTGTGAGAAGGACAAGGCACCTCTGCGTCCCCGCCACGTCCGAGCGCCCAGGACTCCCCGGCCGACCTCGCGGCTCGCACCCCTGGGCTTCAGCCCGGCTTGAAGCGGCGCCCGCGGGCGGAGGAGAAGGCAGCGCCGCCGCTCGGCCGCTGCCGGTCACCCCCTGCTTTCTCAGCCGCCGCACTAGGCCCGGGCGACGCGGACGCCGCGCCTCGAGTTTGAGGGCAACCGGCGGCGCGGCCTCCTCGGCGGGCTCGGCCGGACGTCCGCTCCGGGTCTTTGCGATGGGGCGCGGGGGTCGGCGCAGCTAGGAGTGCGGCGAGCGGAGCGGCGGGTGCGGAGCGGCGGGGCCCGGCGGCCCGCAGGGAGGCGGGAGCAGCGGCTGCGGCCTCGGGGCCTGTGAGCTGGAGGCACTCGCCATGGCCAAGTCGGGTGGCTGCGGCGCGGGAGCCGGCGTGGGCGGCGGCAACGGGGCACTGACCTGGGTGGTGAGTGGCAATCCCCTGGGACTGGCGGCTGGGGTGGGGGTCCGGGCGGGGGTGGATTTCCGCGGGTCCGAACGGGCGGGGCCCGGGAAAGGGAGGGAAATCCCGTCCCCGGAACGGGGGCTCCACTGGGGCCTGTGCCTGCAGAATCCCCCAGCCCGCTCCCCGCGCCTTTTCTTTCTTCTCTGTACCTCTCTGGAATCTTGGCTGCCAGAGCGTTATGTGTACTTGAAACTTTGGGGGGACAAAATCGTGAACGTAACCTGTAGCCCCCGCTGCTGCTTTTCCTGTTTCCCAGACTCTTCCAGGGCAGCCGGGCCTGAAATGGTGGGAATGGCGCTAATGCAAGTGTGTCTGTGTGGGGCAGCGTTTTCTCTAAATGTAGTTTCTGGGAAAGGGGGTGTGTGTGTGTATTCTGAATGCGGCCCTTTCTGGGGCTTTGATCTCGCAAAGAAGAATGGATGGGGCCTTCTACAGCACTTTGCACTTCCGTTTGGAAAGCCTCATTCAATTGAGAGCGCATTTGAGATGACTTTCATAGCAGTTAATACTGGAGGTCGTCTCTGTCAGAGGGAGATTATTAAAAGAAGTGCTTGCCTACGTCAGCATCGCAGGTGTAATAGGGTGGGGGCTCGAATGGATGTCCCGGAGAGGTGGCTGAAGTGCTTAGTCCTGGAGTTCAAGGATTTCAACACTCAGTTCCTGCTGGGAAGTAGACGTAGCTGCAGCGGAAGGAGGAAGGGAGACCGATTCCCACGACAGATCGATAATTCACCAGCATTTCACTTGCTCAGCGTAGAGTTCAGACCAGGGTCATTTCCGATACAGAAAATCCAGCCTAGTCCACTGGCTAGGTGTGTTGGAGAAAAGTAAAACATGTTACATTTTTCTGGGACATTTGACGTCTAATTCCCCCCTCCCTGTTTTAATCAAGGGAGCTTTCATATAGGCGATTTTGTTACTTAATTCATTTTCTCTTTGTTTGGTTTAGGTGAGTTGAGTAGCAATGGGTGCTGTGTTGACAACTGCTTCTTATAACAAGGGTGTTAGAGCTGCAAAACATTTCAACCACTTATGTTTGTGTACATTGCAAAATAACTTGCTAGGCTCTTATTGTGGAAATTCTCTGAATGTTGTATGTTACTCCAATTGTGTAGAATCAAAATACGGAGGGACTAGAGCCGAGAGAGAAAATGTTAGGTATGAAGTTAGTGGTCCATATGGACTTACAGTAGAGACAATGCGAGAGGAAGGAGGAGATGGATGCATGCATGCAAAAGAATGACTTTCAAAATTAATGGCTTTTACCCCCGTTAAAACCAGACATCAGAAAATGGACTTAGTTAGCTAACTGGTATTGTGAGTTCTCATTGACTATTTGAAAGTGTTGAGGCCTGATCGGTGTTTCCTCTGAAGACGTTTGGTTCTCTAACGGTCAGCATTTTGCTCCGTGGTGGATTGTTGGCTTTAATATTTGATAGCAGTACTTTAATTTACTGTTATTTAATTTTGTAGATAATTAAATGACAATTTGTTTCTTTCAAGCTCCATAGGAAACTCGTTGCCAATAAATTTAGTAAAACTTGCAGCATCTCATTCAATATACGAAAAATCCATTTGAAACTAAAATTGACATCGATTAAAGGAATTTTCATTATAAAGTGGATTATGGGAAATATGGGAAATGGCAGCAAAATAGAAGTGAAGATCACTTAGTCTTTTGTTTATAGAGAATATCTTATGGAATTAGAAGTTTATTAAAAAGATAATCACTCCTATAAGTCTTCTTTAAGAGTTGATGCTTACTCTAAATTTAAGTTAGGTTATATGAGCATTTTTATGTCCATAATATACATCATTGATCATAGACTGGTTTGATTTTATGGGAGGCAATTTAGTGAGGCAGTTATGGGCTTTGATGTCAGGATGATGCAGGTTCACATACTGTCTCCAACACATATAGTTAGTTGGACTTTATGTCCAAGGAACCTAACCTTTTAAGCCTGTTTTTTACTCTGTCAAATAAGGTTGCATTGAGAATGAAATGAGATAACGTGTAGCACGGTGTTGGGCTTAGTGAATGTTTGTTATTATTGGTGAACTTCAAGAAATGCACACTTTGAAATAATAGATTGCGGTTGCTTTTACATAAAATATCTTTTAGCTGGGGTAAAAGCAAATTAATTTTTCCTTTGCACGAGTTGGGGGTTTATTGCAGTGGTCATCTATTTTGAGAGTGGTAACTTTGTCTGCTTTAGTGAAGCTGGTGTTATGTTGCCACCTGCTTGTAGATAACAGGAAGAAATAAAAATAGAATTAGCCCCTGATTTCTTTAGTCTGGGTGGGGGTTGTATGCCATGTGTTGCTGATACTAACTACTGTTGGTAAGGATGACAGCATGTGTTGTTAATGTTGTCATTGCATCAAAATTCCTCCTTCAATATCTGAAACCACAAAGCCAAGTGGTTTTAGGACTAACATTAACTTTTTTTTTTTTTAGTGTGAGATGGATTGTGCCACTCAGTGCTCCAGCCTTGCTCTGTTGCCTAGGCTGGAGCACTGAGTGGCACAATCTCTGCTCACTGCAACCTTTGGCTTCTGGATTCAAATGATTCTCCTGCCTTAGGCTCCCGAGTAGCTGGGATTACAGGCGTGCACCATCACGCCCAGCTAATTTTTTTTACTAGAGACAGAGTTTCACCATGTTGGCCAGGTTGGTCTCCAACTCCTGACCTCATAATCCACCCGCCTCGGCTCCCAGAGTGCTGGGATTATGGGCTTGAGCCACTGCGCCCGGCCAAGTTCTTTTAATAATTCATTTGGTTTATGTTTGATCTGTAGTATCTTCACCAGAATTTTTATAATTAAAGTGAAAAATATGAATATGGCAAAGCTATTTTGATTTAAAATGTGTAGCAGTTACAAAGGCTTCTCTTAAGCTAGCAGGGTTTATTTCTTTTCTTTCTTTCTTTCTTTTTTTTGAGATGGAGACTTGTTCTGTCACCAGGCTGGAGTGCAATGGTGCGATCTCAGCTTACTGCAACCTCCACCTCCCGGGTTCAAGTGATTACCCTGCCTCAGCCTCCCGAGTAGCTGGCACTATAGGCATGCACCACCATGCCCGACTGATTTTTTTTGTATTTTAGCAGAGACAGGGTTTTACCATGTTGGCCAGGATGGTCTCAATCTCCTGACAGTGTGGTCTGCCCTCTTTGGCCTCCCAAAGTACTGGGATTACAGGTGTGAGCCACCGTGGCCGGCCAGTGTTTCTTGAATTGTTTGTAAAGCTTTGACTAGTAGACAATAATACTGTGGTTCATTCTGTCAGTCTTGTAGCATAAATGGTTGTAGCAGATATACTTGTGGAAATATTAGAATATAGTTATATGACTTGATATTTTTCCCAACAATATTCTAACTTGGTAGATTTAAAAAAATTGTAATAGAAAATGTTAAGCATCTCAAAAAGTGGTAACCAGAATAGTATAACAAGCTTCCCTCTGTTTAGCCTCAAGTTCCAGTAATTATAAACTTAAGACCACCCACTTAATTCCTTCTCATTCTTTTTTTTTTTTTTTGAGACAGGGTTTCACCATGTTGGCCATGTTGGTCTCGAACTCCTGATCTTGTGATCCACCTGCCTTGGCCTCCCAAAGTGCTGGGATTGCAGGCATGAGCCACCACGCCCGGCCCCGCTTCTCATTCTTTTTAAGCAGAGCAAATCCTAGGGGTCTATCACTTTATCTGCAAATATTTCAGTATTTATCTCTAACAGTTAAGTGTCTTTTGAAAAAAACTACGTAACCACAAATAGCATTGTAGTTGTCTTAAAAGTAAAATTTTTTGAATATTTTTTGGACTGTGACTATCTCTAATTAAACATGACTGTGTATTTAAATATTGTTTAAAGATTTGTTTTAAGAATCTTGCTTTAGTGGTTTACTTTGCAAGTCTAGATTGCTGAGCCAGACTTTCATAAACTATGTGCCCTTTCCAATGTAATTTATTTGCTGTAGTCTCCATAGTTAGGTTTATCTTTTCACTGTCCCCGGTACAAGTTATGCCTGTTTTTGTCACTTTGTTTTTGCAAATTTGCCTTCCATCCAGAATTCCTCTTTAACTTCTCTTTACTAGTCTAAATCTTAACTACTCTTCAGTGCTAGCTCAGAACCTCATCACAGTATTATATTCCAGTTTATTCTCATCTTTTTCTTTCATTGAATGTTTGTTTCTCTCATGAATCATAAAACAAGTCTTTTTTATGTAACTTTCATGCATGATAACTTTGCCTTAACAATATTATAAACTTTTGAAGTTAGTATGTATTTTCCTTGTTTATGTCCTTTATAGTGTTGAGCAAAGATCTGGATACATAATTCACTCTCAGTTATTAACAAATAACTGGATAATTGACATACTGAGCTCCTAAAAAGTCTTCTCTCATTAGTAGAAGTGTTTAAGTAGCAGTATTTTTTAGATACATTCCCAAGTACATGATGGTATAGCAGTATTTAGGCACTTTTTAAAAAGAATTCATTACCTGTAATTCCAGATTTGTTAGTTAGATGGTGGCAACAATTGCATTTTACTGAGTACATTTTAAGAAATAAACCTCTTGAATTATTAACAATCTTAATACACATAGAACCCCATTTTAACAAAAAGTTGAAGTAGCTATCTATAGTCATTCCTATTTGCAGAGAAGAAAACGGGTTCAGAGATTAGGTAACAAACTCTTAGGCACATGGTTAAGGCATAGGTGAAATTTAAACCAGACATGTTCTTAACTGACATTTACAAAGCCTCCAACTTTAAAAACATTCAAAGACAAAACAACTCATCTTTTATACTCTGATATGACAGAATAAAGAGACATCTGTGATACACCTATCTTTTTCTACTAACCTTTTATTTCATACAAAAAGCTAAGGAATATATTTTCTTTTCAAAATGTGTGTATCTAGTATAACATAATGCTAAGAGTATGGGCTGAAATCAGATCACCTAGTTTCATAATTCACCTTTTTCAAGTAGTTTTGTTAGCTTTGGGAAAACATTTGTCCTGACCTTAGTCATCTATCTCATCTGTATAAAAGAAATTATGATAACAGTATTTATTTTATGCAGATACTATATGAGGATTAATTAAGATTATTCATATAATTCCTGTAGTGCTTGGCACATAGTAGCTCCCAGATGGGTTCACACACATATATTTTCGCTTCTTTTTAAATCCAGTGGTATTTTCATTCGTTTTATATATATTTTCATAGCAGAAGTCTAAGCATTTGCTACTGTCTTAAGTATCTCTCTCTCAACTCTTCTACCTCCTCCCTTGCGCCTTGGTTTAGAAGGGTATTTCTGAAGAAGCCTAGACAGGGGACAGCTTGTTGCTTTTTGCTTCATTAATGGTGGGTACATAACATGGCTTCTCCATATAGGTGAAATATGGTTAGAATGAACAACATGGGATGGGAGCCTTGAGGGAGAAGAGAGGAGATGTTATAAAAGGTTAATGTTAAGTCTGAGGGGATTGTACAGAAGAAGATAAAAGAAGGGGCTTATTGCTAGGCTGCCAGCCCCGACTTGCAGTCTTGTTGGCTTGGTGATAGTGAGCTTTCTGTGTTGATTATGTGAATGAGTGGCTCAGTTCTTTTTTAGTATCAACTGGCAAACCATCTCCTTTACCCTCTTTGTCAGCAATTCATTCTCCCTCAGAAAAACAGGAACTGTGGGTGCTTCTCCCAAATCTGTATATCTCAGGTGACAACTCTGTCCATTGAAGAATCAATTGTTTTGTTTTACAGAATGATCGTGGTATATAGTCATTCTGAAAAATAGGAGGTTTTACTGGAATGTTTTCCATCTTCTTCTGATGATTGAGAAGTGTTCTTGCTAAAGATCAAATTGCGATTAGTATTAAATCTATATTTTTATTGGCATTAGCAATATTGCAAAAGTGCCATAAGATAGGTTAATATTTAAAATATATAGCTTATATGTTTATTTTGATATTTTTGTTATAATTTTAAATTTTCCCCAAATACTGTAATTTAGCAGCTGGCTTTTGAAATTCAGAAAAAGTCGATGATGTTATATCATGTTTATAAATGCAAAAGAGTAGAATTAAAACAACTTTTAGATATGTGTAGGAAATTTATCTTACTATAGTGATTATTTTACATTTTCATTGTCTTTTATATGAGAATGAAAATGTTGGCTTGATTTCTTAGATTTCAATGTAATTGGATGCTGGAATTATTTATTACTATAAGTAGTTTGGTAATTTGTTCACATAAATTAAGGCAGGGAAATAAATTACAAATAAACTTAAATCATAAGTTTTCAATTGTTACTCTCAATGCAAATTTATTCACAGTGCTCTTGGTAAATTATTATTATTTTTTGACACAGAGTCTCACTCTGTCGCCCAGGCTGGAATGCAATGGCGCGATATTGGCTCACTGCAACCTCTCTCTCCCGGGTTCAGGTGTTTCTCCTGCCTCAGCCTCCTGAGTAGCTGGGACTGCAGGCGTGTGCCACCACGCCCAGCTAACTTTTTGTATTTTTAGTAGAGACAGGATTTCACCATGTTAGCCAGGATGGTCTCAATCTCCTGACATTGTGATCCTCCTGCCTCGGCCTCCCAGAGTGCTGGGATTACAGACGTGAGCCACTGTGCCCGGCCAGTAAATTATTATTTTTAAAGGCATATTGTTAATTTTTATTCAATAGGGAGTACTGCAAGCAATTGCTATAGTACATGGTATCTTATTACTATGAACATGTAAGAATAAGAAAAGGTATATTCAAAAGGCACTTTTTAGATTCTAAAGTGAACATAATTCTGTTAGCCTGCATGTGTCAAATATACATATCGTTCTCTTTTGTCATCTGTAGAATTGAGATGCTTTTATAAACATGTAGATACGGGTTCGCTAGTTTGTGGTTGTTCAAAGCAATTTCCTGTTTTCTTTTCTGAATTTTGTCAGCAAAAGTGTTAAAACTGAAGAGCTACCCAAGGTGACATTTTTTTAAGATAGAGAGATAGTGATGATAACAGCAAGGGAGGAGGTGCAGAATAGGTTTCTTATTTAGCGTCTCTTCTAAGGCCAAAGGTGTTTTGCATTAAATATTCATACAGTTTTAGGGATGGGATCATCCTATTAACTGGGTAAGTGCCCTCTCTTCCCTTACCCCAGATTTTGATTTTTAGGGGCCTGGATATTGCTTAGGGTAAAACTTTCTACTGATAAACAGGAGTTGAAAGAGACTATTATTTCAGGTTTCTGTTAGAAAACCTTATAAACATCTCAGGGGAGAACCTCCTGTGTTTGCCACTAGTGAGCCAGTGAGCAATGTAAATCACCATTTGTTGAGAATGGGAACGTAAAAGACAAATTGGATTCTAGTGTTAATTTATACTTTCTACTCTGCCAAAACTGCCAATCTTATTGGTGTATTTTGATTTTATATTTTTTCATAGCCTCTAGTGAGAAAGTTGGGGTTGCAGAAGTAATAAGTAGGTATAAAAATTGCCTCTAGGAAAAGAAACCTTCAGTTTTATTATAGTTTAATTATATTTTCACATGTATAGGCTAATAAGCTTTTAACATATTTCTTTATGCATTTATTGTAGGAAATTAGAAAACATATATAAAAATAGAAATCGCATGTATTTCTACTCTATAGGGCTGTCGGGTGTATTTCACATTTTTTCCTATGCATACATGCATAGTTTTTTGTTTTGTTTTGTTTTGTTTTTTTTGACAAAAGTGGGCTCATTTTATATATACTCTTGTAATGTTGTCCACTAAACATTACATTTTATAAGCTAATTTAAAAATACTTGACTATCTTTACTAGTATAAATTTTCTATAAAAGCTAGAGCAGGGGCCGGGTGCAGTGGCTCACACCTGTAATCCCAGCACTTTGGGAGGCCAAAGTGGGTGGATCATCTGAGATCAGGAGTTTGAGACCAGCCTGGCCAACATGGTGAAACCCCATCTCTACTAAAAAAAAAAAAAAACATACAAAAATTGGTCCGCGGGGTGGCGGTTGCCTGTAATCCCAGCTACTCGGGAGGCTGAGATAGGAGAATCACTTGAACCAGGGAGGCGGAGGTTACAGTGAGCTGAGATTTCGCCACTTCACTCCAGCCTGGGCGACGAGCGAGACTGTCTCAAAAACAAACAAAAAACTAGAGCAATAAAAGATTAACACAAATTATTTTTAGTATAGTAATTATAAACTTATTAACTCATTGAAACGTCCACGTTTAAGGGTTTATATTAAGGGGTGTTTTTGGTTTGTTTTATTTTTGTGATAGAGGCTTGGTATATCACCTAGGCTGGTCTCAAATTCCTGGGCTCAGGGGATTGATCCTCTGGCCTCAGACACCTGAATAGCTGGGACTGTAGGCATGTGGCACTATGCCCTATGTCAAATTTTGTAAGTTGTTTGAATATTATAATTGAGAGTCGATTTGAAATATCTGCAAATGACTTCCATTGTATTCTATAAGTCATATGTATCCATTAATGCTTTTCATTATTTTAAGTAGAATGGTATCTTTTTTTCTTTCCTCAATACTTTTCATATGGTATTTAGAAAAAAGAATGTTGTCACACATTTGTCACACTTATTTTACAGTATTTCTGTTTTTACTAGAGAAAATTACAAGTGGTTTTAGACAAAGTCAACTACATTTCACATGTTCAATTTTTTTAGTTGTAAAAAACAGAACATTAAATTGACTATCTTAGCCATTAAGTGTAGAGTTTATCAGCGTTAAATATATTTACATTGTTAAGCAGCAGGTCTTTAGAAGTATTTCATTTTCCAAAACTGAAACTGTATCTACTAAACACTAATTCCCACTTCCCCAGCCCTTGATTAACCACCCCTCTACTTTCTGTTTCTACAATTGATTAGTGTAGGTACTTTATATGATTGTTGTCATATGGTATTTGTCCTTTGTGACTGGCTTATTTTGTTTAGTATAATATCCTTGAGGTTCATCCATGTTATAGCACATGTCAGGATTTCTGTGTTTTTTGATGCTGCATAATAGTCCATTGTATCTGCATACCACATTTTAAAAATCCATTCATACATCAGTGGACATTTGGGTTGCTTTGTGCCTTGTCTTGGCTATTGTGAATAATATTGTGATGAACATGGGTGTGCAAATATCTCTTTGAGATTTTGCTTTCAATTCTTTTGGCTATATACCTAAAAGCAGTATTGCTGGATCATACAGTAATTCTATTTTTAATTTTTGAGGAACCTCCATACTATTTCCATATGCTGATAGAATTCTTATAGCGTTTTATATTCTCGCCAACAGTGTAGAAATGTCCCAGTTTCTCCACATCCTCACCAACACTTATTTTCTGATGGCCATCTGAATAGATGTGAGGGTTTTGATTTGCATTTCTCTTATTAGTAATGTTGAGTATCTTTTCATATGCTGTCGACTATTTGCATATCTTATTTGGAGAATTGCCTATTGAAATCTTTTATACATTTGAATGAGGGTATTCTGTTGCTGTTGTTGAGTTATAGAAGCCCCTTATCTATTTTGGATATTAACCCTTTAATGGTTTACAGATATTTTCTCCATTCCATATGTTACCTTTTCACTGTCTGTTGTTTTCTTTGGTGCACGGAAATTTTAAAGTTTGATGTTCTGTTTGTCTATTTTTGCTTTTGTTGCCTGTGCTTTTGGTGCTGTATTCATGAAATCATTGCCAAATCCAATATCTCAAAGCTTTTCCTTTATGTTTCTTTCTAGGAGTCTTAGAGATTAGGTCTTACTTTTAGGTCTCTGTGTTAATTTTTGTACGTGGCATGAGAGTCCAACTTCATTCTTTTGCTTCTTACCCAGTTTTCCTAGCAGCATTTGCTGAAGAGACTGTCCTTTCCCCAATGTGCAGTCTTGGCATTCTTGTGAACATCATTTGGCCATTTATGCAAGGATTAGTTTCTGTGCTCTCTATTCTGTCCTTATGCCAGTGCCACACTGTTTTAGATTTCTGTTGTTCTGTAGTAAAATTAGGTTTTGAAATCAGGAGGTATGAGGCCTTTAACTTTATTCTTCTGATTCAAGACTGATTTAGCTATATGGGTCCTCTTGAGATTCCATATGAATTTTTGAAAATTTTTTTTTTTTTTTTGTATTTCTGCAAAAAGTATCATTGGGATTTTGATAGGCATGGCATTGAATCTGTAGGTCACTTTGGATAGTTTGGACATTTTAACAATATTTTAAGTTTTTCAATCCATGAGAATGGTATGCCCTTCCATTTATTGGTATCTTTTTTTCATTTCTGTTAACTATGTTTTGTATTTTGACATTACTCTTGCCTCCTTGGTTAAGTTTACTCTGGTAATTTATCCTTTTTGGTGCTCTAGTAAATTGTATTATTTTCATAATTTCCTTTTTTGATTGGTCATGGTTACTGCATTAAAGCATAGCTAATTTTTGTGTGTTGATTTTGTATCCTGCAACTTGCTGAAATTATTTATTAGTTGTGATAGTTCTTCCGTGGAATCTTTTGGGTTATCTACTTTAAGATTATGCCATTTGTGAGCATAATTTTACTTCTTTTCCAGTTTGTATGCCTTTTATTTCCTTTTCTTGTTTAATTGCTCTGACTAGGACTCTGTCTTGAATATTGGCAAAATTGGGCATCCTTACCTTGTTCCTGATCTTAGAGGAAAAGTTTTTTAGTCTTTCACCAGTATGTGTGATGTTAGCTGTTGGCTTTTTGTATATCACTTTTATTATATTGAGGTATTTTCTTTCCATTTCAAGTTTGTTATGTGTTTTTATCCGGAAAGGATGTTAAATTTTGTCAAATGCTTTTTGTGTATCAATTGAGATGATAATGTGGTTTTTGCCCTTAATTTTGCTAAAACAGTGTATTACAATGGTTTGTTTTCATATTTGGAAACATCTTCACATTTCAAGTATAAATCCCATTTGCTTATTGTGTGTAATGCTTTTAATGTGCTGTTGGGTCAGGCATGGTGGCTCATGCCTGTAATTCCAGCACTTTTGGGAGGCCAGTGGAGGAGAATTTCATGAGACCAGGAGTTTAAGACCATCCTGGGCATTTTTTTATAGAAAAAATTTAAAAATTAGCCAGGTGTGGTGGCGCACAGTTATAGTACCAGCTGCTTAGGGAAGGGGTTGTTGCGGGGCGGCAGGCGGTTCAGGGAGGGGATTGAGGAGGAGGGTGTGGGTGTGCTGAAGTGGGAGGATCACTTGAACCTGGGAGATTGAGGCTGCAGTGAGCCATCATCACGCCATGCACTCCAGCCTGGGCAACCAAATGAGACCCTCTCTTAAAAAAAAAAAAATGCCGTTGAATGGCGTTTGCTAGTATTTTGGGGGGGATTTTTGCATCAGTCTTCATCAGGGGTATTGTTCTGTAGTCCTCTTGTTCTTTCTTGTATCTAGTTTTGGTATCAGAGAAATGCTGGCTTCGTAGAATGATTCTGGAAGTGTTTCCTGCCCTTTGTTTTTTGGTAAGAGTTTGAAGAGTTAATTCTTCTTTGATTATTTGGTGGAATTTTCAAGTGAAGCCATCTGGTCCTGGGCTTTTCTTTGTTGGGAAGTTTTTGATGACTGCTTCAGTCTCCTTACTTGTTATAGGGCTGTTCAGATTTTTTATTTATTCGTGCTTGAATCTTGGTAGATTATATGTTTGGAATGTATTCATTGCTTCTAGGTTATCTAATCTGTTGCCATATATCTGTTCATATAAGCCTTTTGTTATCTTTTTTATTTATGTGACATCAATTATGATGTCCCCTTTCATTTCTAATTTTAGTTATTTGATTATCTCTTTTTTTTGTTCCTATTTAATCTAGCTAAGGTTTGTCAGTTTTGTTAATGTTTTCAAAAAACAAACTCTTGACTTGATTTATTTTTTTCATTGTTGTTCTTCTATTCTCTATTTTATTTATCTTTGCTTTAATCTTTATTTTCTTTCATTAATTTGGTTTAGTTTGCTCATTTCCTAGTTCTTTAAAAGGATCTAAAGTTATTGTTAATCTGAGATCTTTACTTATAGTTAATCTTAAGTGTAATACTGTTTTAGCCACGTCATGTAAATAGTGTTCTATTGTGTTTGTTTTTATTTGTCTCCTGATGTTTTCTAAATTCCCTTGTGATTTCATCTTTGACCCATTGGTTGTATAAGAGTGAGTTGTTTAACTTCCACTTACTTGTGGATTTTCCTTCTGCTGTTGATTTCTAGTTTAATTCCGTTGTAGATGGGAAACATACCTTATATGATTAGTCTTCTTACATTTGTTAAGACTTGTTTTATCACATAACATGTGGTCCATGTTGGAGAATGTTCCATGTGCAATTGAAAAGAATGTGTATTCTGCTGTTGAGTGTTCTGCATGTTTCAGTTAGGTCCAATTATTCTATAGAGATGTTCAAGTTCTTTGTGTCTTTATTGATCTTCTGTCTGGTGGTTCTATCTATAACCGAAAATGGGCTAGTGAAGTCTCCTGCTATTATTGTGTTGCTCTCTCTCTCTTTCTGCCTTTACTTCTGTCAGTGTTTACATCATAAATTTGGGAACTGTAATGTTAGATGCTTATCTTATTGGTGAAGTGACCCTTTTATCATTATATAATGTCCTACTCTGTTCCTTGAGACAGTTTTTTTTTAAAGTCTATGTTGTCTAATGTAAGTACAGTCACTCTCTTCAGATTCCAGTTTCATGGAATATCTTTTTCTGTCCTTTTATTTGTAGCCTTTGTGCATCTTTGCATTGGAAGGAGGTCTCTTGTAAACAACCTATAGTTGGATCTTGTGTTTTTAT
Source organism: Saguinus oedipus (assembly GCA_031835075.1). Lineage (NCBI taxonomy): Eukaryota > Metazoa > Chordata > Mammalia > Primates > Cebidae > Saguinus > Saguinus oedipus. Next base: position 17,672,882 of record CM063185.1, read on the forward strand.
TCCATGGGCCAATCTGTGTCTTTTATTGGGGGCACTTAATCCTTTTTTTTTTTTTTTTTTTTGAGACAGAGTCTTGCTCTGTTGTCCAGGCTGGAGTGCGGTAGCACCTCTGCCTTAGCTTCAAGTGATTGTTCTTCCTTAGCCTGCCAAGTAGCTGGGATTTCAGATGCCTGCCATGATGCCCAGCTAATTTTTATATTTTTAGTAGAGATGGGGTTTTTCCATATTAGCCAGGCTGGTCTCGAACTCTTTACTTAAAATCATCTGCCCACCTTGGTCTCCCAAAATGCTGGAATGAAAGATGTGAGCCACTGTGCCTGGCCCCATTTTCATTTAAAGTAATTATTGACATGGATTAATTATTGACATTTTGATTATTGTTTTATATATGTCTTATAGCTTTTTTGTCCATCTTTCCTCCCTTGCTGCCCCCTTTTATGTTTCATTGATTGTTTTTTATAGTGACATGTTTTGATTTTCTTCCAATTTCTCTTTGTGTGTATTCTACAGATATTTTCCTGACTTTACCTTGTAATTACGTAACTTCAAGTGATAAAAATAAAGTTTAAATTAATAACTTCAATCACATATGAAAACTCTATTTTTTACCTCTACCCTCCTCTGCTTTGTTTTTGATGGCATACTTTACCTCTTTTATTATTGTGTATATTTTAACACAGATTTAGAATTATTTTTTCTTTTCTTTTTTGCATTCAGAAAATAATTGTTGCAATACATGGAATTATTTTTTAATGCTTAAAAAATTTCTATACCATATTTAAAAGTGATCCACACACCTATATTTCAATACTAGAAGATGTCATATTTGTCTATATACAAATAGTCTTCAAAAAGTTCATGAAAAATGTGTATTATGAGAATACTGTGCATGGATTTCAAAATTTTTTTGTACCAAAATAAACTCATACTAACTTGTTATAATATGTCTGAACAAAATCTAGTTTGAGGTACTAAGAAGGATAAGACATCAGTTGGAAAAGAACCCCTATCAGAGCAATATGAATTCTGCTAAAATTGAAGCAAGAGCAACTATCAAGTTTACGGAGAAGCTTGGATGGAAGAATGGTGTGAAATCGTTGATGCTTAAGGGCCAATGCCCCATATAAATTAGCAGTTTAAAAATGGATAACTTGTTTTAAGAAGAGATGAGATGATAAAGATGAAGCCTGCAGCAGCAGACCATCTACATCAATTTGTGAGGAAAAAAATTAATTACGTTCATGCCCTTATTGAAGAAGACCAGTGATTAACAGCAGAAACAATATAGCCAATACCACAGATGTCACAATTGGTTCAGCTTACACAGTTCTTTATGAAAAATTTAAGATTCACAGACTTTTCACTCAATGGGTGCCAAAGCCATTGTGCCTAGGTCAGCTGCAGACAAGAGCAAAACTTTTAATGGGAATTTTATACAAGTGGAATCAAGATCCTGACACATTTCTTCAAAGAATTGTAATAGGAGATGAAACAAGGCTTTACCAGCATAATCCTGAAGACAAATCAAAGCAGTGGCTACGAAGAGGTGGAATTGGTCCAATCAAAGCAAAAGCAGATAGGTCAAGAGCAAAAGTCTTGGCAACAGTTTTTCAGGATGCTCAAGGCATTTTGCTTGTTGACTTTCTGAAGGGCTGAAGAATGATAACATCTGCTTATTATGAGAGTGTTTTGAGAAAGTTAGGTAAAGTTTTAGCAGAAAAATGCCCAGGAAAACTTCACCAGAGAGTCTTTCTCCATCATGACAGTACTCCTGCTCATTCCTTTCATCAAACAAGAGCAATGTTATGAGCATTTTGATGAGAAATAGGCATCAGGCTGGGTGTAGTGGCTCACGCCTGTAATCCAAGCACTTTGAAGGCCAAGGCAGGCGGATCACCTGAGGTCGGGAGTTCAAGAGAAATAGGCATCCATCTTATAGTCCTGATTTCGCTCCTTCTGACTTCTTGTTTACTTAATCTTAAATCTTTAAAAGGCACCTATTTTTTTCAGTTGATAATGTAAAAAGTCTGCATTGACATGGTTAAATTCCTAAGACCCTTAGTTCCTTAGAGATTAACTAATTGGCTGATATCATCACTTACAAAATTGTCTTGAACTTTATGGAGCTTTTGTTGAGAAATAAAACTTATATTTTTTATTTTTATCTTTTAATTCTATCTTTCAAGAACTTTTTGAAGTCCCCTTCGACTTTACCAGGGAGTTACATAATTTTGTGTTTCTGTGTTACTATTTTTTTGTCCTTTTGCTTTAACTTGAGGGACTTCCTCTATCATTTATTGGGCAAACCTAGTGGTGATGAACTGTCTCAGCATTTGTTTATCTGAGAAAGTTTTAATTTTTACTTCATTTTTGAAGTGCACTTTAGCTAGATACAATGTTCTTGGTTGGCAGTATTTTTTTTTTTTTCAGCACTTTGGATATGTTCTTCTAAATCCCTTCTAACTTGCAAGGTTTCTGCTGATACATTGGCTAGTAACAGAAACTCCTTTGTTTTGTTCCTGATGATTGACTTTTTTGTTGCTACTTTCAAGATTCTCTCTGTCTATGACTTCAACAGCATAATTATGATGTGTCTTCGTTTGGTTCTCTTTAGATTTATCCTTGTTGGAATTCTTTGAGCTTTGTTAATTTGTATGTCCATCTTTCACCATTTCTCCCTTTCTTTTCTTTGAGACTTACATGATGTATATTTTGTTCTGATTGATAGTGGCCCATTAAGTCCTTTAAGCTCTTTTTGTTTTTATTCATTCTTTTGCCTTTTTGCTTCTTTGCTTTGGTAATTTTGAAAGTCCTAGCTTCAGATTTGCTGATTTTAAAAAATTCTCCCTGCTCAAGTCTACTGTTAGGTTCCTTTAGCGTACTTTCAATTAATTTATTGTATGCTTCAGTTCCAGAAATATTGTTTGCTACTTCATCATAGTTTTTATCTTTGTTGATTTTTTTTCCGTTTGTTTATGCATTGTTATACTGAGATTTTGTTTGACCGTATGTACTCATTTATTTCATTAAGCATCCTTATGACACTTATTTTGAATTCTTTGTATGACAATACATTTCCATTTCTTTAGGGTCTATTTGTGGTGATTTATTATTACTTTTTTGAGACAGGCTCTTGCTCTGTGACCCAGACTGGAGTACAGTGGTGTGCTTATGGCTCACTGCAGCCCTGACCTTCTGGGCTCAGGCTATCCTCCCATCTCAGCCTCCCAAGTAGCTGGGACTACAAGTGTGCACAGCCACACCTGGCTAATTTTGTTTTGTTTTGTTTTGGTAGAGGTAAGGTTTGGCCATGTTGTTCAGACTGGTTTGGAGCTCTGGGCTCAAGGAATCTGCCTGCCTCAGCCTCCCACATTGCTGGGATTACAGGTGTGAACCACTGCACCTGGCCGCAATTAAGTTTTTTGCATTGAATAGGCCATATTTCCCTGTTTCTTTGTATTGTCTGTCATATTGTCCTTTTCTGTTAGGGCTTTGGCATTTGAAAGCTTAGCTAACTCTCCAGTCTTTGCAGTATGGTTTCATACTGGGAGGACTTTCTTCGTTCAGTTAATCTAACTAGAGAATCCTGAAACCTCACAAATCTTTTATGGCAATGCATCCTCCTTGGGGTCGTGCATTTAATTTCTTAATTGAAGAGGTTGGCCTATGTCTACCACTCAGGAGCTCTCCCTGGGGGCGGTGTGTATGTGCGTGTGCGCGCGCGCGGGCGGGCGAGCGCGCGTTCCATACTGTGGCCTCGCTCATAATGTAGTAAACCATAGTACTGCAGCTCCACCTTGTGTCTGTTTCTGATACTGCAGGGTCTGATGCTAAACCAAAGCATGTTGATTGCCTTTGTTCTCAATGGCCCTCAACCTGGTACCCTGTTCCTGTCAATACTTAGATTCAGTCAAGAAGTTTCTAGGGTAGCACTGCCCCCAGACATTCCATTGGAGGTATGTTCCTCTTCTGCTCCTTCCTAGGGAGAACGTGCAAAGCTGTTGTCGTCGTTGTTTTTCCCAATCTTGCCTTGCTGGGGCAGATGGGAGGGAGGAGATCATGAGCTTTGATACTATTTTATGCTCACCTGGGGTGCAGTAACCTCTTAAGTGGTTTCTGAATTTATCACAAAGGCAATTGGATTGTATGTTGTTGAATCCACATCTTCATGGGGAAAGAAAGGCCTGGGGTTTCTTACTTTGCCATCTGGCTGACCACGCTCACATGTTATCTGGTTTTTTAGACATTACATTAGTAAGAAAGGCAAGGGATATGGTGGGTTCAAACTTTCAAACATTTTTTTCTAATATATCCATTTGGGAAGAGATGCAGGGAGGAAGAGATGGCGATTATAAATAAGGAAGTATGGAAAAAGTTGTGAGTTCTTGAAGAAAGCATGAGGTAAGATTTTACTCCTGTTTTTTTTTCCCCTATGAACCCTTTAGTTCATACAGATTAGATTGACATGATCCTCTGGTTAAGTCTAATCTTGAAAATACTTTCTTTGTGATGCAGTTGGTTTTGGAAGAGTAGCCTGGAATAGGAAAGCTTTTACTTGTATGGTTTTCATGCTTCCCCAACCTTTGTGTCAATAATTGCAAACTTAGAATAGCAGTTCCAAGTTAATGGTAAAATGTTACCTACCTTTCGATTCTATAGCATCTGTTTTCTTTGAGTACTTTTTAGAGTGTGATTTTATTGATTATGATCTTTGTTCTAAGTATTTTGAGGCTCCATTAAAAAGTCAATTATGATTTTATTGTTAGAATCATTTCTATAAGTTAATGTCACCACGCCTTGCCCTTAAACATAAATTCGTTTATATTAATCAACTATTTCTTCGTATAAAGCAAGGAATATGATTAGAAATTTGAAGACTATCTGGTAAAATAAAGTACATCTTTCTGGCAGCTAGTTTATCATCTAACTTTTGCAGAAGTAAAATGTAAAAACTTTGTGAAACACAATTATTTTCTTTTATCCAAAGCTATTTTTAATTGTCTTTGGGCAATGTTAATGGATAAACTTATAAATGTAGGAATGTATAAGAATATAGTTTAAAATCTAGTAAAATGAGTTATTTTTAATACTCTTATTTTGAAATATTATTAAATTTTTAATTTTATATAAAACTACTGCATTGGGAAGTTATAATTGATGTTTGTGTTTCCTTAGGGTATATTAAATTCTTGGTTTAGACTTTTCAGAGGTCATGTATTTTGATTTTTAAACATATTTGATGATATAGTTTTTAAAAATGAAAACTTTAAAGATGATGGGATGTTTATATCTAGGACTTGAATTGATGTTGCATACTGCTTGTTAAAATGCACAAAATCTCTGTCTTCTATAGACTATTCTGTTTTTTAAATTTCTTCTAAAATTTGAAGGCCTAGGAAGATATTTCAGTTTTCACTGTGTCTTTTGAGTTATTTTTTGACTCTGAAAAAATAGGCCTTCATAACGTCTTTTCAGTGGGATGTCATATTTGTCAGCATTAGGGAATCCTAGAAGGAAAGAAGTATTTTCTCTGCTGCTGTTAAGAAGATAAAGAAATTTGTAGACCTTAGAAATTTGATTTGACATCCTCATCTGCTGTAGGAATGTTTAGTGTTAAGATCACCAACCTGTGCCTCCTTGAAACTGGTAGAGAAACTGGGATCAGTGTTGGGGTGCCCAGAGCTGGTATGTCAGGAATTATTGGCACGATCTACAAATGTGTGAAATTTGAGGATTTTATAAACCTTTATATTTTCAGTCATATTAGTGTTTATTAACTACATAGGTTAATATTTTGCATAGGTAATTTTTGTTTATCCTTCTCTGTAGTCTTCAGTAGCTTAATGGTAGGGAACTTAACATCTGCACCTAGTCAGGTTTAGTCATTGTGCTTCTGTAACCTGACCAGAACTCAAATTTCTTGGGAGGTTTTGAGGACCCCAAAAATTAATTTGAGGCCAGGTGTGGTGGCTCATGCCTGTAATCCCAGCACTTTGGAAGGCCAAGACAGACTGATAACTTGAGTCCAGGAGTTTGAGACCAGCCTGGCCAGCATGGTAAAACCTCTTCTCTACAAAAAATACAAAAAAAAAAAAAAAATTAGCTGTGCATGGTGGTGTGCATCTGTAGTCCCAGCAACTTAGGAGGCTGAGGCAGGAGAATCACTTGAAACCTGGAGGCAGAGGCTGCAGTTAGCCAAGATTACGCAACTGCACTGCAGCCTGGGTGACGGAGTAAGACTCTGTCTCAAGGAAAGGAAAAAACAAATAACAAAAAAACCTTGATATCTTATAGAATTGGGAAATGTTTATATTTTTGGATTGAATAGCTAGAGGCTGCTCTAGTGATTCTAGTGACTAAACCCACGTTTTGGGCTCAGTCAAAACTACAGGTTCATGTTGTATAATAGGAGCCAGACTGTCAGTAAAGAGACCTGTGTTTTCTTTAGGATTTAAAAAATCAGGCTGGGCATGTAGTGGCTCATGCCTGTAATCCCAGCACTTTGGGAGGCCAAGGTGGGCAGATCATGAGGTCAAGAGATTGAGATCATCCTGACCAACACAGTGAAACCCTGTCTCTACTAAAAATACAAAAAATTAGATGGGTGTCATGGTGTGTGCCTGTAGTCCCAGCTACTTGGGAGGGTGAGGCAGGAGAATCGCTGAACCCGGGAGGTGGAGGTTGCAGTGAGCTGAGATCGTGCCACTACACCTGATGACAGACTGAGACTCTGTCTCTAAATAAATAAATAAATAAATAGAAAATCAGCGGATCTGAAAGATAATTTTGCCATTAAAAAAGAAAACCCATGTCATGTGTCCATTACTCATTGTTTACCCTTTGGTAGGTTATTTAAATTTGATTTTTTGGTTAATTTTAGACTCTTTTTGATCAGAACAATGCTGCAAAAAAAGAAGAGTCAGAAACTGTCAACAAAAATGATTCTTCAAAGAAGTTGTCTGTTGAGAGAGTGTATCAGAAGAAGACACAACTTGAACACATTCTTCTTCGTCCTGATACATATATTGGATCAGTGGAGCCATTGACACAGGTAATTATTGCTAGAATTGAAATTAGGAGATGTGCATCGATATCTACTTTTTAATATATTGATAAAACTATTGTAATGATAAGCTTTGCAAATCTGTAGTTTCATCTGTCTATAGCCGTGAGCAAAGTAGGGTGAAATATCTAGTAGAAATGTACTCACTTTTTTCTGGGGATAAAAACCATCAGAAGAAAGAAGTATAGAGTAAAATGATGCCATACAAACTTTTGTTGTAACTCTTCCCCTCCCCCGACACCTGATGGTGTCTCACTGTGTCACCCAGGCTGGAGTGCAGTGGCTCGATCTTGGCTCACTGCAGCCTCTGACTCCTGGGTTCAGGTGATTCTCCTGCCCTAGCCTCCTGAGTATCAGGGATTACAGGCATGTGCCACCATGCTGGGCTAATTTTTGTATTTTTAGTAAAGATGGGGTTTTGCCATGTTGGCTAGGCTGGTCTTAAACTCCCGACTTCAGATGATCTGCCCACCTTGGCCTCCCAAAGTGCTAGGATTATAGGTGTGAACCACTGTGCCCGGCCTTATAAGTCTTCAATGTCATATTGTCATTAATGTTAATAGTAGTACCTTGCAGAATTTGTACATATAAACCGACTATTGTGTAATGCTCACTATGACTTTGGCTTACATATTTTATCTCATTTGATCCTAACACTTTTGGGAAGTAGGTTCTGTTATTTCTATAGATGAAGAAAGGGAAGCTTACCTAAATTTAAATAACTTGCTCATATCTCTCAACTAGTAAGAACTGGGATTCAAAGTAGATCTGACTCCAAAGTCTTGCTTTGTTTGAATTATTTTACTGTGTTCCCTATATTATAAAAAAATATATAAAGCTTGAAGTTAAAGTAATGTCAGATGTTTTTATTTTTTCAACTATAATACTCTTTCAAATAATTCTTGATGTCTTATATTAAAACTGACTAATCATACAAACTTAATACAAAATGAACAATTTCTCAATTTTGAGGTTAATATGAATAGTGAAGTTGACTATTTCTGAAGTTACATTTTTTTCTACTTTGCAGATCTAAGTATTTATATAGAGTAAATGACAGGATGTGGATTATACTATGACAAATTGATGTTAAGGATTTATTGAGTAAAAAATAATTTTTGAATTTTTCAATGCAGTTAATGTGGGTGTATGATGAAGATGTAGGAATGAATTGCAGAGAGGTTACCTTTGTGCCAGGTTTATATAAGATCTTTGATGAAATTTTGGGTGAGTACTTGCTTAGGATTTAATGCATGTTTCTATTAGTATCATCATAATGTCCCTTTATATATAAAGCCAGACTTAGCCAGTATAAATTTTAAAGATGTGTCTCTGGCTTTTATTCTTCTGAATATAAATGATCTTCAGAAAATTTATACTGTGATCTGTAATGTTTTAATATTTGTTTCATCTTTGTTTCATTTTTTTCATCTATGAAATGAATATGTTGTATTTGTAATACCACCTTTGGTCTGTACTCCTGTATGTCTAGTCATCTGGGATTTGCTAGTGTCATAGTTACCCGGGGACATCTTGAATATGGAGATGAAAGGGACTGATTTTGCAGATTCATTGAGTTGGTGGGACACGTAAATACGTTTTTCACCAACAGAAAAATCAGTTACTTCTGTTGGACAGCCAAGTTTAGTAACCATTGCTCTAAATGATATCTGTCTTCTTCAAATCACATGATTAATTAAACTAAGTGAATGCCTAGTTGACTCATAGGGAATGCTTGTACTTTGGAAGTATTTTAACCAAGGACACTCTAGAAATTCTTTCTCCGCCACCTCATCAGTGCAACTTGAGGTTTCTTAGTGCAGTTAGTTGTATGGGTCTCTCAGAGCTTCTTCTGTTGGTATTTGAAGAGATAAGAGATTAAAACTGGGTTATATTTTATACCTTTGCTCTTGCCTCCAAACTATAATTTTACTGTTTTACATTTATTACAAGTGTTTGTCAGGAGTATATTTCTTCTATGATTGTGTTCAAATTTCCTTGAAGCAGTGGTTAATGAATGCAAAATATTTCTGTTGCCAGCTATGGTGCCTAGGATACAGAATTTTGATTTCTAAGGGTGTTAAAGACTTTTTCTTTGTAACTAAAAAATAACTGGTTTCTGTTCAATATGCCTATAAAGTCACTAGTTTATTGAAAGAGATCAATAGAATGCAACTGCCTGTTACCAAGATATAATAAAACAAAAGTTTTTACTTTTAGACCTGGATTTGAATGTTGTAAAGTGCAGATGTATGTTCTTAATTTGTTTTGATTTATATGTATCACTAAAACATTTCCTCCTCTTTTTTGTGGTGGAAAAGATAACAGTAATTTGTTGTGATAATACAGTTTAGGAATATTATTTGGAAAATAAGATTGTATATGACAAGTTAATAGTAATTTGATTAACTATTACCATATGTAGATGTTTATATTAAACAGTGATACCCATACAGTTGTGTCCATGTATTTATTTATATATTACTCACTGAGATGTTTAATTTTGTAGTTAATGCTGCTGACAATAAACAGAGGGATAAGAACATGACTTGTATTAAAGTTTCTATTGATCCGTAAGTACATTTAAAGCTTAATTTTTTTATGCTAAGTTTTATTCAGATAGTCTCCAATTTATGAGTACTCCTCAAATAAAGTATATGGGCAGTAGCATTTTGTTTACCTGTTGTTTGAGACTTTGTTATTTTTGCCTCTTTTCTGTGTCATTTATTGTCTTTTCTTCCAAAGAACTTCGCTATCGGGGCTCATGGAGGCCATTTTTCTTTGATGCTATGTTGTATGCTATTTCAGCTGCTAATCACCCTATCTTTTCTTCCCTTTACTTTGGGACTCAAGGCTAAGGGCCACTGGTGTGATTCCAGTTACATTATGCTTTAAATCTACTTTTCATGAATGATGTTTTGAGTTTTCCATTATTTATGACAATTTAATAAATTAGGTACTTAGGGTATAACCAGGTCTTTAGCTAATTATATCACTGTGGGGACTTTTATTTATAAATTGATTTATTTTTTCATGGGGTGAAGGTATATAAAAACTAGAAGTGTTAAATCAGAAACAGCCGTTATGCTTATCCTGTTTTTAACCAGCATTCCTTTGTAAAGTATTAAATCCATTCTTTGTAATTTCATTAGTAATTTAGCATGACTTTAAGATTTTTCTCTAGTAAACATAAAAATCTAATAATTTAGGTACAATTTTACTATTAATAATCTAATTTCACATGGTATAGTTAAGATTGGTAGTATAATAAAACTATAATTTGTATTTGGTTATACCATGAAGTTAAGTATATTTTATATGAAAATGCTACTATGTAACTATGCAGTTGAAATTCTTTATTTTTCTTCTCCATTCTCTTTTTTTAAAAAATCTGAATTATTTCTATAATGAACGCATTCTTGAGAATTTATAGGATAAGGTGTACAAGATGTTTATAAGTTACAACTTATACAAAGTTTAAGATGGTTTCAGAAAAATTTTGGCTGTTATAATTCCTTTTCTTATTTAGGCAATTGTCAGTTAAAAAACAGATCTCTCTTCATTTATTGTGTTTTAGGAGAGTAAGGAATAATAGAGGCAGGAATGTTTGATATCTTTGAATTTTTTTCAAAATTGAACAATTCTAATTGAAAACTAAGGAAGAAAGGACCTTCCTTAAATTCATTCTTGATGAATATGATTGCAGTTGTTTAGTTCTTTTATGTGGTTCTAGCCATATTAATCCAATTATTTTAGCTACGTTAATCCAATAAGATTAAATTTAAAAAACTGATCATCATAACAAAGTGATAAAGAAGTGAGCTAAGCCAGGTACAGCTGCTCACTACTGTAATCCTGGGAGACTGAGGCAGGCGATCCCTTGAGCCCAGGAGTTTGAGACCAGTCTGGGCCACATGGTGAAAACCTGTTTCTACAAAAAAAATACAGAAATCAGCTGGGCATGGTGGCTCGAGCTTGTAGTTCCAGCTACTCAGGAGGCTGAGGTGGGAGAATTGCTTGAGCCTAGGAGGTTAGGCTGCAGTGAGGCATGATTGTGCCACTGCGCTCCAGCCTGGGCAACGGAGCGAGACCCTGTCTCAAAGAAATAAAAAAAGGATGACAAAGAAGTGAGCTATAAGACAACTCTGTAGACCGGATAAGGGCTCTTGGTTTATTTTACTTTTCAGCTCATTACAGATTTTGTACAAATAATAATTCTACATAAGTCTAGTAATTCTGGTGCCTTTATCACTCCATTTTGTACTGTTTCTAATGAACATTTTTGTGTAGGCATAAGAGTGAGGCAAAATATAACTAAGTTTATTTGCTTCTTAATGACAATCAGGTATCAACTTTTTTTTTCCATATCTCCCACTTCTTCATTTTAACTGCTTCTGCTAGAAAATTATTTTATTTCAATACAAAGAAAAATCCTTAGGTAGTATATTTTCTCACCCCTCCTTTCTTATTTGTTTTGTTGTTTAAGAATAATTGATGAGAAATTGAGTCTTTCTCTTGCTTTTAATTGAATTTCATATACTTCTAAAATTGGCAGTAGGCAGGCATTTTGTGAGAGTTTGCTGATTCATGTATTTTATTTTCTAAATTTTAACTATAACATTTTGCGTATTGTGAATTTTGTCCCATCATCACTTTTTTTTTTTTTTTTTTTTTTTTTACCACATATGCTATAGAATTAGTATTACTTGGATTAAAATAAATGTTATTTTAGGGGTGCAGTTTTTGCTTCAGTAAGTTAAGTCAGCTTTTAAAGCTGAATTTGAATAAGAAAAAGAGCTGTTGCACTGTTTATCCAATTGGTCTAGTTTTCTCTGCTGTCCATTTTTGTATCCTTTGAGTTTCATCCTTTTTAACATTTTTGTATAGCATATTTTTATTTTTCTTTGTACATTTGTGCACATAAACTTCTTGTGTGGAGGAGAGGTTAAATTTTAATAGTTAATGGGTAAAGTGTATAGGATATATAGTACAGCCTAGCTCTTACTCTTTTTTCCCCCATAGTATTCTGTGATGGAGGGATAAAATTTAAGGAAAAAGTCATGGCTGTAAAGCCATAAGAATAGACTTTTAAATACAATGCATGCCTTGCAGAATTTGGACAGTTCATCTAGAAGTTAGAGAATTTACAGCAATTTCTTACAAGGGAGCTTAACACTTATTAAATAATATAACATAACAGTATTGAAACAATTTATTTGTGGATGTCGATCTGATTAAAAACAAACGTGGCAGCTGGGCGCAGTGGCTCACACCTGTAATGCTAGCACTTTGGGAGGCCAAGGTGGGTGGATCATAAGGTCAGGAGTTCAAGACCAGCCTGACCAACATGGTGAAACCCCGTCTCTACTAAAAATACAAAAATCAGCTGATCGTGGTGACACGCACTGTAATCCCAGCTACTGGGGAGGCTGAGGCGAGAGAATTCCTAGAACCCAGGAGGCAGAGGTTGTAGTGAGCTGAAATCATGCCATTGCACTCTAGCCTGGGCAACAGAATAAGATTCCTTCTCAAAAAGAAAAAAAAAAGAAAAAGAAAAAATGGGAAAGCATATTAACCAGAGTTCAAAATATTCTTCTCGCTTAAGTATTCTTTAGAGTTGAAACTTTATAGCTTTCAAAAAATATTGTGTACTCATGCTAAAATATATGTAGACATTTCTTTTTTTAACAAATGGAATCATAGCATATATACTCCTCTCTCTCTCTCTCTCTCTCTCGACGGAGTTCTGCTCTGTTGCCCAGGCTGGATTGGAGTGTAGTAGTGCAATATCAGCTCACTGCAACCTCCACCTCCCGAATTCAAGCGATTCTCCTGCCTCAGACTCCCAAGTAGCTGGGACTACAGGCTCGTGCTACCACACTTGACTAATTTTTTGTATTTTTAGTAGAGATAGGGTTTCACCGTCTCAATCTCCTGACCTCATGATCTGCCTGCTTCGGCCTCCCAAAGTGCTGGAATTACAGGCATGAGCCACCACACCCGGCCTTTATCTTTCTTTTTATTCAGCATATTATAGACAGCCTTCCTTATTAACTTACATAGATCCACTTAATTCTTTTTAACTATTTGCAAGTATTTTGTTATGTCGATGTGTCATAATTTATTTAACCTCTTTTCAACTGGTAAGTATTGGATATTTATATTTTCAGTGGTTTTTTTTCAGCTCTAATTATTTTTGAAACTTTATTTGCAAGCTATTAAACACAATATTCTTATTCCTAATTTTTATTGAAGATTATCAATGGAGCAAGGTTATAGAATTCTGAATAATTGTTTAGAGATTACAGAAATACCAGATCTGAGAAATGATATAGATTGAAATTTTATGAGAGGTGAGTTTGATAGCAAGTTCCAATTTCATACTCATATGGACTTAGAGAATGTTGAGGATACCAAACATTGATTTTATTTTTTTGAAATTGTGATGAAGATAATTAAGTTACAAAATGTCTGTCTTAATTACAGCACCATGTGCTAAACATGGTGAAACCTTCTCTTAAGGTTTTCTCTTAAGTATGTTGCGTGTTTCGTCATCCTGAGCTGCTTAAGATCTGTAATTTTCCATTCCTTGCCTTTATTTTCTTCATAATCCTCCTTTATTAGTTATGACTCAGGGAAGGAAATGTTTGTCCTCAGCAAGTATTTTCTTGAGAGATCAATGTCTTCCAATTGATAATGACTAGTATCTTGCTTATAATCATTAAGATTTATTCTGGATTACCTTTTAGTGAATTAATTTGTCTTTACTATTTTAAACTGTAAATTCTAGTTTTTTGTTTGTTTGTTTGTTTGTTTTACAGTGAATCTAACATTATAAGCATTTGGAATAATGGGAAAGGCATTCCAGTAGTAGAACACAAGGTAGAGAAAGTTTATGTTCCTGCTTTAATCTTTGGACAGCTTTTAACATCCAGTAACTATGATGATGATGAAAAAAAAGTTACAGGTAAAGTCTAAATGGAATTTTGGTTGAAAAAATACTATTTTCTTAATATAAAATGTGTAACTTATTAAGGAAATCTGTGCTTTTGGTGTGAGAAAATCATTTTCAGAATTAATCTTTATAAACTATCATGTATAAATACTGTCTTGATAATAGTCTAAGTGACGCTTAAAAACCTTATGTCTGATAGTACATTGACTGTATGTTAGAACAGCTGGAAGTTTAACTTGGCTAACAGTTTGGGTTTTGATTTAGATAGGACTGGTATAATGTCTATATATATAAATTTGTTATTACATAAGCACTGTGTCTTTTGATATTAAGTTACTTTTAAACTGTTTTTCTTAAGAAGGTCAGGATTGAAAATTTAGACTCTGTAAATAGAGTTGAAAGTGCTTTGACCAAAACCATATATTTTCAGACTTATTTATGTTGCCCACATAGGTTGATAGTTTTGTTTTGTTTTTTCTAAACCAAGGCTCTGGGAAATGATATAGATTAAAATTTTGTGATACAGAAGCAACTTTGATAGAAAGTTCAGATTTCATTACAGAGATTTACTGGATCATGAAAGATAGAAAGCTTAATGTTTTTGAAATTGTAAAGACTTTGGTAAATATACAAAACACCCATTTTAATTACACTACTATATGTGCTAAATCTTAATTGTATCTTTCTTTAAATGAAAAAAATCTAAATATACTCTGGAATTTTCAGTCGGTGATTGATAATGCAGTTAGTGGAACTGTTTTGCAACAGACTTCCCCTTTGGTAATGAATTAACAAAGTTCCATTAAAAATGTTCTTACTAAACCTTTCACATTGAATCTTTCTTACAGGTGGTCGTAATGGTTATGGTGCAAAACTTTGTAATATTTTCAGTACAAAGTTTACAGTAGAAACAGCTTGCAAAGAATATAAACACAGTTTTAAGCAGGTACGCTACAAACACATCTATTTCTTTTTTAAAAAATAATGGTTTGTTATTGTACTGAGATAGTAGAACCTTAGGTAAATTGCAGTGATGCCTATATAACTTCATTTTTTTTTAAAAACATTATTCCAGTCGTCAGAGTAAAGAGACATCAGAATGCCTGGGAGATTTAATATAAGCCTATTCCTCTACCATTCCTTTAAAAGAAAATGGTTTATTTAACAGACTTTATTTAACTTAACTAAGTATTCATAAAAATGTCCTGAACCTCACAGACTTATGTACATGCAACCACTTAGTGTTTGAAAAATTCGTCAGTGAGTCATCAGATTTATATTTCAGAATTTTATTTTATTCTTGCAGGTCTATAAAAATGATTTGAAATTTTATATAAGCTAAAATAATTTTTATTTATTTTTATTTTTAATTTTCTTTATTCTCCAGCAACCTGTTGAAGTAAGCTAAAATAATTTTGTCAGGAAAATCATCACGCATGTTTATTTTTGTTAAAGTCTATATGGTCACGTTGAAGAATTTGAAAGAGGTTTTGGTGACAGTTTATAAAGTTGTGCAGTTCAGTTTATTTTTAACATGAGATTATTATCACAGTAGTACAGTTGTCCCTCAGGAGGATTAGTTCTGGGATCCCCTTCCTACACCAAAATCAGAGGACGATCGAGTATTTTATATAAAAAGGGGTAGTATTTGCATATAACCCACGCACATCTTCCCATGTATTTTAAATCATCTCTAGATTACTTGTAATACCTAATACAATGTAAATACCACATAAACAGTTATGCTGTATTTTAAAAATTTGTGTTTGTCTTTTTTTTTTCACAAATACTTTTTAAGCTGCAGTTGGTTGAATTTGCAAGTGTAGAATGTGTGGCTACACAAGGGCTGACTATATTTACTATTTTTTTTTGTCTGTAATATTACTAAGGATTTGTATGGTTTGTTGTGAAGTTGGAAAATTGATACAGTTGTGGTAAATGAATGTATTTAATGAGTGGAGTCTTTATATATCATGAAATGTGGAAGCATTATAGGAATATTTGAATTTTTTTTTCTTTTGAAGACCTGGATGAATAACATGATGAAGACTTCTGAAGCCAAAATTAAACATTTTGATGGTGAAGATTACACATGCATAACATTCCAACCAGATCTGTCCAAATTTAAGATGGAAAAACTTGACAAGGATATTGTGGCCCTCATGACCAAGAGGGCGTATGATTTGGCTGGTTCATGTAAAGGGGTCAAGGTCATGTTTAATGGAAAGAAATTGCCTGTAAGTGTCCCCTAAAATAGTTTTAATACTATGTTATTTTATAGAGAGAGCATTGTTGAGTCTTCCTTTATTAAAGCTCGCCTGGTAATCTTTTACTGTTATGTTTAGATGATTCACATTTAAAGTGATTATTGATACATTTGGCCACTGTTTCTTTAAATAGTCTGTCTTGTTCTTTCTTTTCCTTTTTGCGTTAGTTATATATATATTATATTATTTGATATCGTCCCCAGTTCTTGAATGCTTTGTCTATTTTATTCACTCTTCTACTTCTTTTTGTATTAGTTTAATTTCTATTCCCCTCTATTCAAGTTTACTTTTTCACAGTCTCTGGATCAGGTTTCCTGAAGAGCTTAAAGGCATTCCTTGTGTCTTCTATTTTTTTTTTTTTTTTTATATTTCCATTTGATTATTTCTTTTAGTTTCCATCTCTTTAGTGAGGTTGCATGTTGTCTTCACTTTCCACTAAATACTTTAACATGCTAATTAATTGTAGTTACTTAAAATACTGTATCTGATACATGTTACAACAACTGTGAGATACTTAGTTGGTTTCTGATGATTGCTTTACCTTTTCAGATTGTTTTTTTCTTGCCTTTTGGCATGCCCTATAAGCTTTTGTGGAAAACTGGATATGTTTGTAGGGTAGTAGATATTGAAGTAAATAGGCATTAGTGTGGGACTTATGTTATATTTACCCTGGAGAGGAGCTGCGTTTGAAGTTTGTTTTTGCTGTAGTTATTAGTGTTGAGGTTTGTTGTTGCTGTGAATACCAGAGACTTCCAAATTCTTCCTTGTTTTTGTCTTTCCCCTTGGCTTAGGGCCTTCTTTTTGAGCTGCCCCTCAGAGATGGTCTGTCTTGCAGCTCTTCCAGCTGAAACCCACTGTTGTTACTGGAGGCTTGGTAGCATGATGGTAGATTGTGGGGGAGATGATCTCTAATGTCTGATTACATCCCACTTTTTGGAGTGCATGGTGAACCTGTATCTCATGGGTTTGACTTTTACAAGTTTATGCCCCTCTTCCATGGGTCAATACTATTTTTCTGCTCTCTATTCTCTTTCCCCAGCTGCAGCAGGATTTCACCAGTGTTCTCAGCCTATTTCCTTGAGGTCCCCTACTGGGCAGAATAAGCTTTTTTTTTTTTTTTTTTTTTTTTTTTGGTAAGGGAGATAGAACTGGGTGGATTTCCTAGCAAATTCTGTTTCCATTTCACAGCCAGTAATATAGGAGTGCAGAGGGGAAACCTTCTCTGGATTGTCACTGATCTTCCCTGTGAGAATTTGGTGGGTTTTCTGGAGGAAACACCTGCAAGAGTATGAATGAACTCCTTATGGCTACAGCCCCTAGAAGCTGTATGCACCACTCACACTAGCATATGCACTTCTAGCAGTAGTTAGTCAAATTTTCTAGTTTAATGTTCTTACCAGCTTATTAAATATCTGCCCCAGGTGAGCAAAAGCTTAGGTGTTTTGTGGTCTCTGATAGACACTTATGTCGCTCCAGACTTAGGATGGCGGGCTATCCTGTGATTTCAATTCTTCAATGGGTTCATGAAAAAACCATTAATTTGTTGTCTGATCACCTGTTTGTTGTAAGGATAGAGGATGTTTTCCACCCTAGTTCATTACATGCCTGAACTGAAACTGGAAGTCTACCTTATTTTAAAAACGTAAATTTTTGAAATATTTTATACCAGTTTACCTGTCCCTTCACATCCTCTTTTTTTCAAGTACACATAGAAATTTCTTTTTTAAAGGTCAGGGTTAAGGAATAGATCTGGGAAATGCCACTAAGGTTTGGATCTGCTCATTTAGAACTATTGTAAATGAGAGGAAATGGAATATACATATTTAATGTCATTCACCTGTTTCAGCCGCCAATGTAAGATTCTTAATTTTGTTTTAATTAATAGGTAAATGGATTTCGCAGTTATGTAGATCTTTATGTGAAAGACAAATTGGATGAAACTGGGGTGGCCCTGAAAGTTATTCATGAACTTGCAAATGAAAGATGGGATGTTTGTCTCACATTGAGTGAAAAAGGATTCCAGCAAATCAGCTTTGTAAATAGTATTGCAACTACAAAAGTAAGTATGCAAGTTCTTTTTCCAAGTCAGTGGTAGAATAGGGCTACATTAAAAACTACAAAATAAATAACAGTATCAGCAACCTCCAAAAATCCCAAATCTGTTTTTGTTAAATAAGAATTGACTTATGAAAATGAAAACCTATTTTCTATGAAATTGCTGTATTTACTTAAACATTCATTGAGAAATAAGTTTATATGATTAGTGTTTATAGTTGAACATATTTATATTTTATGAAATTTAGAATGATAACAAATTCCTTATTCTGTAACTTTCAGCCCCATCTTCCCCAACCTCTGGGGAGTGGAGAGGGGGCTGGTGATTGAGTTAAAAATCAATCATGGCTATGTGATAAAGCTCCATAAAAACCCCTGAAAAATGGAGTTCACAGAACTCCTAGGTTGCTGAATACATTGAGGTCTAAGAGGATGGCATGTCTGGGTAAGGTATAGAGTTTTGTGTACCCTTTCCCCTATAGCGTGCCTTACACATCTCTTCCATTTGGTTGTTATTGATGGATCCTATATAAAAAAACTGTTCAATAAAGTAAACTGTGTTCTTGAGTTCTGTGATCTGTTCTAGCAAATTTTCAATCCTGAGGAGTGGTTCATGGGAATCCCCCAATTAATAGCGGGTTGGTTAGTAGTACAGGAAGCCTAGGACTTGTGACTGGCATCTGAAGTGTGGGTAGTCCTGTGGGACGAAGCCCTTAACCAACCATAAGTACTTGTGCTAACTCCAGGTAGTTAGTATCAAAACTGAATCACATCGTTGAACATTGATTTGTTGTCTGTAGAATCAGAGAGTCCTGAACTGGGTGAAGTTTAAGGCTGTTGGTGTTGGAAGCACCCCAGAATTAGTGTTAGAATTTGAAGTGAGGAAACAAACAAACATAGCAGTTGGTTTATTGGCTCTGTAGCCAAAATATCTTATTTTTTAAAATCCCAACTCTGATTCTGAGACTCCTATTACCCTTTTAGAAAATAGGGTTTGTAATACAGATAAAGTATTTTGCTACTTTGACAATACAAGATTTTGGATTTCATATTTTTGTTTTTTCACTAATACAAGATTTCAGATTTCATATTTTTTTTTCTCTAGGGTGGACGGCACGTGGATTATGTGGTAGATCAAGTTGTTGGTAAACTGATTGAAGTAGTTAAGAAAAAGAACAAAGCTGGTGTATCAGTGAAACCATTTCAAGTAAGGGATGCATTGTACACTGCATATGAAGCATATATATGCATTATATATGTGCCAAATTACTAAATAACATTAGCTCTGATGTTGACTTTCTTGGTATGTTTTCAACAGGTAAAAAACCATATATGGGTTTTTATTAATTGCCTTATTGAAAATCCAACTTTTGATTCTCAGACTAAGGAAAACATGACTCTGCAGCCCAAAAGTTTTGGGTCTAAATGCCAGCTGTCAGAAAAATTTTTTAAAGCAGTGAGTAAAACTTGTATTATTTTTCATTACTGTTAAGAGTTGATTAAGTAGTTTTCTTGATTTAACTTATTTATGATTAGTTTCTTTCATCATATTAACTGTGAGTATAAGCATGCTTGCACTGTAAACTAATATGCTTAATTTGATAACTTTAAAGGATAAACTTTAATGTTTCCTAAAACAATTGTTTTGCAAAGAACTAAAGTGGGGGATTATGTAACTAATTGCATTTTTAGCTTTGCATTGACCATTATGAAGGTCAGATTTCTCCTAACAAATGTACAGGTCCTTATGTGATTCTTTCATCTTTTCTACTCTGATTTCACCTTCATCTACTGATTCTTAACTTTACACATTTTAAAAAATTGTGGTAACATATGCATAACAAAATGTACTATTTTCTACATGTTTTAAAGTTTCATTTTGCTTTCCATATAATTTTTTAGGTTACCTTAACTTCTCTAAAATAAGGTGAGAGCACAAATAAATAATGAAAATTAATCAATCATAGCTTTTCCTTTTTGGAATTTTGGTGGGGGAATGCTGTATAACTGCCCTAGAACTAACGTATTTGTCAAATTCCAAAATGTAGATTATCAGAAACAAAAATAAAAGTTGTTTTTTAGTTCTAACTTGAGGCCTGTAGAAATAGTACTTTTGGATCTAATCTTAATGAATTCTGAGTATAAATTACCCTATATTAATACTTTGCCAAATTTGTGTCCTCATGGCAATTGCTTCTTTGATGAAGTGATTTGATTTTAAATTTTAAACTTTTTCATTTTAGGTGCAGTAAGTTTAAATTTGGCAACATAGTTCACCTCTTTTGTTTGTGTCTTAAACATTCCAGAAAACTATTTCATACACCTAATATCACATCACTCAGGATGATAAAAAAAACTTAGGACTTACGGTTGGAGATGCTTAACTTTCTTAAATTTTCTGTCTGGGTTGACATCTTGTCACAGATTGATTCACTGCAAAGGTCAAACAATGTGTTTTATTACCAAGCTATTTAAAGAGTAAAGTCTATTAATAAGTTACCAAGGTTATCCTAATGTTCCTTTTATGTTAATACTTTTTGTCATAGTGACACATTTTGTATTGAATGATATCAGCTCTATGTGAACATCTAGATTTTACCAGCTGGTAGATTCATGTGTGGATCTGTTTTCACTGTATTAATTTTAACAAAATTAATTTGTAACAAGAGCAATGTATATTCCTTGTGGATTTTATTATAATAGAATGTTTCTCATATGTAAAAGTTACCATTTTTCATGTATGTATATTTTAGCTTTAGTTTTACTGCCGTTGAGTAAAAATTGATTAGTTTGTGACATTATTCTTATTACCGTTAATGTTTTGTCCTAAAATACCTTAAAATCACACAGATTCCATGTACTGCGTTAGACTGTATACATTTTAGCTAAATGTATGAATTTTCAGCTTGTTTGTATACCATTATTCTTTTATTTTTAGGCTTCTAATTGTGGCATTGTAGAAAGTATCCTGAACTGGGTGAAATTTAAGGCTCAGACTCAGCTGAATAAGAAATGTTCATCAGTAAAATACAGTAAAATCAAAGGTATTCCCAAACTGGATGATGCTAATGATGCTGGTAAGATCGATGTTTTTAAATAAGATTTTGATTTAAGTTTCACTTTTACCTGGTTAGAGAAATTTTTTATTTTCTACATATAGTTAAACTATGATTTTCCATTCAGAGTATAATTTTACTTTATTGAAATGATCACATACACAACATATTACTGATTTTCAGGGGATAAGAATTCAATAAAATATTTAATATTTGTACTGAGAAATAATATAAAGTTACTTTTATAGTCTTTCACTGTCAGCATTCTGATATTAATTTTCTGACTTCATTTATGTATAATTTTAAATTTCTCTCAGGTGGCAAACATTCCCTGGAGTGTACACTGATATTAACTGAGGGAGACTCTGCCAAATCACTGGCTGTGTCTGGATTAGGTGTGATTGGACGAGACAGATACGGAGTTTTTCCACTCAGGGGCAAAATTCTTAATGTACGTGAAGCTTCTCATAAACAGGTAATATATATCTGTATATATATATATATATATACACACATACTCACATGACATTTCTAGTAACTACTAAACTTGTTGAATTTTTAAATGTAATTTGACTTTTTTGTATATTTCAACACTTAATAATACGTTCATTGCTTTTCTTTTTTGAACAGATCATGGAAAATGCAGAAATAAATAATATTATTAAAATAGTTGGTCTACAATATAAGAAAAGTTATGATGATGCAGAATCTCTGAAAACGTTACGCTATGGGAAGATTATGATTATGACTGATCAGGTTGGTTTTAAAGTTACCACATATTTGAAATTCATGTCTTCTTCAGATTCTCCTTTTAATACTTGTTTTATGAGACTTGCCCCAAGATAGTATAACTGAAAGGGATTATACATCAGGTGGAAAAAAAAAACCCTACATCATTTAGTGGAAACATTTGTATGAAGCACATTTTATATTACCTAATTTTGGGGATAACAATCCTATGAATTATTTAAGAATATTTTAAAATGCAATGTATATGAGAAGAATATAATACAGTGTGGTAGTAACGCATCCTACCTACAAGTAGGAACAAAATGATGGAATTAACAAGAAAGATTAATGATAATGGTTAATATTTATACATGATGGCATAATTTGGGATGCACAAATAATAGGAGGACTTAAATAGTAAAATGACAATCAAGAAAGAAATAGAAAATCAAAAAGGAAGAATTTCAAATGCATTCAGCTGTTTTCTCTTATGCACTGTAACGTATTTGTAGAGAAAAACTGCGACTAAAAAAACTGCTATTAGTACATATTTTTAAGCAGAAATTTTCCTGTTTTTATATCAAGAGAAGACTTGTGAATATCTGTAGTCCATGGGTTTTCCTACCATTGCCCATTACGGTGGCATTATAACCATGTTTATTTTATGCATTTTTCATCCTTAAATCATTCTTTTAGTGAAATTTGGGGAAACTATAAAACAGATAAAATGATAATATATTTTTATAATAACAGAAAGATTCAGTCTATTACTGCTACATTTATTTGCATATTAAGAAAAAATTGATCATCTTAATACAAATATGAGTATCTTTTGTAAAATGCATTTCTAAAATTTGGAGTTTTGTTTTTTGCATTCACATGTTTTAAAATTTATGTAAGTAATCATTTTATAAAATTATTACAGGACTTTTTACTTTACTAACATTTATTTAGGATCAAGATGGTTCTCACATAAAAGGGCTGCTTATTAATTTCATCCATCACAATTGGCCATCACTTTTGAAGCATGGTTTTCTCGAAGAGTTCATTACTCCTATTGTAAAGGTACTCTTTGCACTAATATATTTTTATATTGTTGTCTTAAAGGGTAGACGAAAAACTAATTTTTTTTTTTAATTGATTTAAGGCAAGCAAAAATAAGCAGGAACTTTCCTTCTATAGTATTCCTGAATTTGATGAGTGGAAAAAACATATAGAAAATCAGAAAGCCTGGAAAATAAAGTACTATAAAGGTTTGTATTTTAAAATACTTAAACTTTAAAATACTGATATAAATTTATTTTTATTACAGCAATCTAAAAGACATCTTGAAAGTTTGACTCTATTTTAAACTTCAAAAATAGCTATTGCTGATTTTAAAATACTATTATAGAAAAAATTATACAAATAGACTAGTATAATAGATTCTATTGAATGGGATCACCGTTTCAGTGACCAACCTTGTTTCCTGTAAACCTCCCTTATTGCCAGTCCATTAGTTTGAAGTAAGTTCCAGACATTATAGTCTAGTATTTCATCTATAACTACTTTAGTGTGTATTTCTAAAAGAATTTTTAAAATCAACCATAATACCATTATCATAGCTTTCTTTAATATCTTATTGTTGTTGAGATGTGGTTTCGCTTTGTCAACCAGGCTGAAGTGCAGTGGTATGAACACAGCTCATTGCCACCTTGACCTTCCGGGCTCAAGTGATCCTCTTGCCTCAGCCCCCCGAGTAGCTGGAACTACAGGCATGTGCCACCACACCCAGCTAATTTTTATATTTTTATAGAGACCGGGTTTTGGTGGGTTGCCCAGGCTGGTCTTGAACTCCTGAGTTCAAGCCATCTGCCCACCGTGGCCTCCCAAAGTGCTGGGATTACAAGTGTGAGCCCCCATGCCTGACCCCCCTTTTTTAATAACGTTAAATACTCAGCCAGTGTTAAAATTTCCCTGGATTGTATTAAAAATATTTATTTTTAGCGTTTTCTATTTTTATTTTGTTTCTTTATTGAGATAGAGTTTTGCTCTTGTTGCCCAAGCCGGAGTGCAGTGGTGTGAGCTCATTGCAACCTTTGCCTCCTGGGTTCAAGTGATTCTCCTGCCTCAGCCTCCTGAGTAGCTGGGATTACAGGCATGTGCCACCACGCTTGGCTAATTTTTTGGTATTTTTAGTAGAAATGGGGTTTCACCAGGTTAGCCAGGCTGGTCTCCAACTCCTGACTTCAGGTGATCCGCCCACCTCGGCCTCCCAAAGTGCTGCGATTACAGACATGAGCCACTGCGCCTGGCCTAGTTTTTTGTGTGTGTTTTTTTAATTGTTTTTATTTTTTTGAGGTAGAGTCTTGTTATATGTTGCCCAGGCTGAGTGCAATGGCACAATCATGGCTCACTGCAATCTCCGCCTCCCGGGTTCAAGTGATTCTCATGCCTCAGCCACCCAAGTAGCTGGGATTATGGGCAAGTGCCACCATGCCTGGCTATTTTTAGTAGAGACAGGTTTTCACCATGTTGGCCAGTCTGGTCTAGAAGTCCTGGCTTCAAGTGATCCGCCCACCTTGACCTGTCTGCTAGGATTATAGGTGTGAGCCACTATGCTTGGACCGGGTTTGCTTGTTTTTTTTTCAAAGTCAGGATCCAAATATGGTCCGCACATTGCATTTAGTTCATAAGTTTCTTAATACAGCATTTCGCTTTTTATATTTTTTCCTTGTAATTTATTTGTTAAAGAAGTTGGGTTGTTTGTCCTGTGGAATTTCCCACATTCTAGATTTTGTTAATTATATCCCTCTAGTTACATTTAATATGTAGTGTGTTCCTTTGCCCCTTATTTTCTGTTAACTGATGGTTAAATTGGAGGCATGATCAGATTTGGGTTACCTTTATTTGGCAAAAACATTTCATAGGTAGCATTGTGTACTTTCATCAGGAAGCATCTAGTGTCTAATTTGTCTTTATTTGCCCATTAAGATTGATCAGTTGGTATAGGTGTTGCTAGCTTGATTCATCTATTAAAGCTTCTTCACCAGCTTTTCTCTTGATGGTTTTAAGCAGACATTGATATTCATAACTCACTTTTATTTTTAAAATTGTGCAGGACTGGGTACTAGTACAGCTAAAGAAGCAAAGGAATATTTTGCTGATATGGAAAGGCATCGAATCTTGTTTAGATACGCTGGTCCTGAAGATGATGCTGCCATTACATTGGTAATTAAGTTAATTTTTAAAGAGCTTTTGTTAGCCATCTCCCTACCTTCTATTTTTTTCCTTCCAGTCCTGGTTCCCTATGATAAGTCTCTTTTGAATGCTCAAGCTAGTTAATTTTAATCCCCCAGATTATGCTGTGCTTTTATAAACTTCTTTAACTGAAATACCTTAGTTCAATGTTTTTGATAAAAATATTGTAAAATAACCTAATTTTTCAGAAATGAAGAATTAGGTATTTGCCACTTATACATTTTAATTTTGTAATGAAGTTTATTTTATTTTTAATGTGCAAAATCATTACCTGGAATCTTTCAGGCATTCAGTAAGAAGAAGATTGATGACAGAAAAGAATGGTTAACAAATTTTATGGAAGACCGGAGACAGCGTAGGTTACATGGCTTACCAGAGGTTAGTCTTAAAGAGTGCTGATGTGGGGGATGGAGAGAGAGACTAGAACATCAGTAATAATGGTAACATTGCTATATAACTTTTCTCTTAGCAATTTTTATATGGTACTGCAACAAAGCATTTGACTTATAATGATTTCATCAATAAGGAATTGATTCTCTTCTCAAACTCAGACAATGAAAGATCTATACCATCTCTTGTTGATGGTGAGTAATGTTTATTTAAAAACCTAATTTTTGCATGTTATTTACTATAGTTTAATTTCATCTACTTTAAGCTATCCTTATGATACACATTAAAATTCTTACTTGAAATGTTGTATATGAAAAACTGATTCAGAGGAATTTAAGGCCTTTTTGATGTTGCTTTTGTTACGTGTTTTCATAGTGCTGAAATCTTTAATATTCCTTAATTTGAAACTTTTAAACCCTTTCTGAGTTTTTCAGGAAAATTAACTTTAAGTCTAAAAGTCTTAATTAAAGCTTTTGCCCAAGTTGTCTGCAGATTTTCTAAAATAAAAAGTAAAATGGAATTTTGATAATTTCTAAAATATTTATCAGAGATTAAATTTTAAAAAACGTTTATACCACATTACCCAAAGCCTAATGCTTTACTTACTTAACTTAAAAAAAAAATTAGAAACTATTTCTAACTTGAAAAAATTTAGAAACTATTTCTTGTTAGTTGAAGCAGATTTTGGTATTCTATCTAGAACTTTTTGTTTTCCCCTCATTGTATAACCTTTACCAAGTTTGTTGATCTTTGTATTGCTTGGCTTTTCTGTTAATAGCAGATGGTTCTATCTATCCTTCAAGTTCTAGCCATAAATTACCTTTTTTCTATGAAGTCTTCCCTAACAATTGCACTCTAAATTGGTCTTAGATACCTAAACTTCTATGCCAATTAGTATGTATCTCTTAATTTACCTACATTAATTTTGCACCCAGAATTAGATTACAGAATTCTTAAGGAAGTTGCCATATTTTATCATCCTCTTGTTTTTACCATACACTGGGTCCTGTATGAGTACAATGATGGCATATACTGAAAAGGTTGTTACTGTGCTCATTGGCTTAGAGCAGGGGTGTCTAATCTTTTGACTTCACTGAGCCACATTAGAAGAGGAAGAATTGTATTGGGCCACATGTAAAATAGACTAACACTAATGGAAGCTGATGAGCTTAAAACAAACAAACAAAAATACAAAAAAAAAAAAAAAAATCTCATGGTGTTTTAGGAAAATTGATGAATTTGTGTTGGGCTGCATGCAGCCTGCAGGTCATGGGTTAGACTAGCTTGGCTTAGGACGAGAAGAATGATAAGGAAGCAGAGTAATTTGTCCACACCATTTCATGCAATCCTTATGGTAACTATATTAGGAAAGTAATTATTTCTATTACTTGGATGAGGACACAAACTTACTAGTTATTTGCTTAGTCACATAGTAAATGGCCAAGGTGAGAAGAATATACAGATTAGTGAGATTCTAAAGACTTTATTCTGCACTATGACAATAAACCTCTTTGTTTTAAGGATTTTTCTGATCTGGGATACTTCGAATAGATTTCAGGCTCCTTGATGGCTTGCTGGCGATTTAGTTAGCTACAAATGGCATTTTGGTTGTATAAGCTACAAATGGCATTGTAGTTGGAAACTACTGTTAAAGGAGTTTGATGCCACTACATGATTCTTTAAGGCCAGAATATTGTCTTTCAGTCGATGGTTCGCATTTGGAGTAAATGGAGATGGCATAAAAACATGTTAGTATATACCTGGAGATGGCTTTCTGGGGAAAAAGAAAAACAAAAGAAACATGTTAGTATGTACTCACTTTGTTACAGAATCTCAAGTAACAATTTTACTGGTATTCTTGAAAAGCAAATTCTATCTTTGCTTTATTCCCCTGAATTGTTACAACTATATCTTGAAGTAACATTTTAAAAAGAGAGTTGCTCTTTTAAAAATAGGCTTTAAACCTGGCCAACGGAAAGTTTTATTTACCTGTTTCAAGAGGAATGATAAACGTGAAGTGAAAGTTGCCCAGTTGGCTGGATCTGTTGCTGAGATGTCTGCTTATCATCATGGAGAAGTAAGCATTAAGATTGGAATCAGTTAAGAACTATAATTATTATCTTGAAGAATGATAATTATACTTAGTAAAGTCTTTGGAAATGTAAAATAATTAAAAGTTTGGATTTTAATACAAATTAGGGAATGATTATAGAAAATTTAGAATATTAATGTTATGTTCTGCCTCCTATTGTATAGCAAGCATTGATGATGACTATTGTGAATTTGGCTCAGAACTTTGTGGGAAGTAACAATATTAACTTACTTCAGCCTATTGGTCAGTTTGGAACTCGGCTTCATGGTGGCAAAGATGCTGCAAGCCCTCGTTATATTTTCACAATGTTAAGGTAAATATTTGCTGATATGATGGTATAGAGTTTGTTTTTATTTAGAACCAAGTAACTAAATGTTTGATGGAATTATAGCTGTGAAGAGATGTGATTGGTTATTCTGCTTAGAAGGTGAATGTTCCAACTTGCTTGATCACGAGTAGAATGAAGTCTGTTGACATTAATTTTTATGAATTATTGGTGAAATCAGTCCTAATGAATATAAGGCTGTTTTTGTCACCAGCTTTACTCTTTAAGCTGAAGATGGGTTATATGCTTTATTCAGAGTAATAGGAAATTCTTAAGAAGTTACCAATATTAAAGAAGTCAGGTAGGTAAGTACATAAGTAAATAGGAGTATTTTATTCTGGGCTTGTGACCATTTGATCGCATTTTATTGTTAGCATATGTAGTGAAAATTAATAAAAGTGCATTCTCTTTAAAAAATGTTTTACACTATAAAGTTTTTAATTATGTGTAAAGTTTTATTCCCCAAAGCCATGACATTTTTTCATTTTCTTTTTCTTTTAATTAGCTCTTTAGCAAGACTACTTTTTCCTGCTGTGGATGACAACCTGCTTAAGTTTCTTTATGATGATAATCAACGTGTAGAGCCTGAGTGGTATATTCCTATAATTCCCATGGTTTTAATAAATGGTGCTGAGGGCATTGGTACTGGATGGGCCTGTAAACTACCCAACTATGATGCTAGGGAAATTGTGAACAATGTCAGACGAATGCTAGATGGCTTGGATCCTCATCCCATGGTAATTATTTGGAACTTATTTATTTAACAAATAATGTGTAAATTACAAAGTCCAGTCATTTTAGAAAAGTAATAGAACATTTTTATTTTAGAATATATTACAGACCATAAAGACTTAGGGTATAATTTGATATGTGCCTACAGTAAAAGGTATGAACTTTGGAATGAGCTTGGAGGTAAGTTTCAAGGGAAGAAACTTTAATTTAGAAACACCCCATATTCTAGGTTTTCAAATCTCTGAACCGTGTATTAATAGAAAACAGTGCTTTTCTGGGCCAGGCATGGTAGCTCAACGCCTGTAATCCCAGCACTTTGGGAGGCCAAGGCAGGCGGATCACGAGGTCCGGAGATGGAGACCATCCTGGCCAACATGGTGAAACCCCATCTCTACTAAAAATAGAAAAAAATTAGCTGGGCATGGTGGTGCATGCCTGTAGTCCCAGCTGCTTGGGAGGCTGAGGCAGGAGAATTGCTTGAACCCAGGAGACGAAAGTTGCAGTGAGCTGAGATCATGCCACTGCACTACAGCCTGGGTGACAGTGTGAGACTGTTTCAAAAAAAAAAAAAAAAAAAAAAAACACAATGCTTTTCTGATAAAATTATGTGTAGCTTTGTTTCTGTTCTCAAACTACCACTTATTAGTTTGTAAGGATGCTTAAAAACATATTACAGGCCGAGTGCGGTGGCTCAAGCCTGTAATCCGAGCACTTTGGGAGGCCGAGGTGGGTAGATCACGAGGTCAAGAGATCGAGACCATCCTGGTTAACATGGTGAAACACCGTCTCTACTAAAAATACAAAAAATTAGCTGGGCATGGTGGTGTGTGCCTGTAATGCCAGCTACTCAGGAGGCTGAGGCAGGAGAATTGCCTGAACCCAAGAGGCGGAGGTTGTGGTGAGCCGAGATCACGCCATTGCACTCCAGCCTGGGTAACAAGAGTGAAACTCCATCTCAAAAAAAAAAAAAAAAAAAAAAAAAAATTGTATTCATTAGTGTACCATTTGTAAAAAGACAAAAAACAAACTACATTATACATTTTAATGTATCCCCATTTAAAAAATCTTTTTTTTTTGTATCATTTACTGTGCTCAGATCTTCTCCAAGAAAAATGTCCTCCTTTCCTCCCCATGATTTAAAATTGCCTGGAGATTTCCCTTATGATACACTTAAATAAAAGTGTATTTTGTTACTAAAATAATGCTTATTGTAGAAAATATAGGTAAGAAAAGAGGAAAAAAAATTCATAAAGCTACAATATAGAGACAAATGTAATATTTTGATTTTTTCCAAGTTTTTATTTTTGTATTTTAAAATGAAAGTTATTCTTGTAGCAGTAAGACGTATACTCTGCTTTTTCTCTTAAATACTTTAAAATACTTCTAATATAAGCATCAAATTTTTAATGATAATGTTTTACTGAAATGGTTTTGGATTTTCAAATGTATTTCAGATTGTTAAGCTAGTGTTATTTGATCAATACCTGCTTCTTATGTGCCTACCATGCATATGAAACCGAGATAAAGAGCTATGGTTTTTTCTTTGAAAAATAATTGTCAAGACATCAAAGCATCAAGGCTTGAAGTTTACAGTGACAAAAGATATTGATAGTTGCTCAGTATGTCAGAAGAAATGTCCTATGCTATATGCTCTTTTTCTTTTTCTTTTCTTTTCTTTTTTTTTTTTTTTTGAGATGGAGTCTCACTCAGCCTGTCACCCAGGCCTGGAGTACAGTGGTGCAATCTTGGCTCACTGCAACCTCCTCTTTCCAGGTTCAAGTGATTCTCCTGCCTCAGCCTCCTGAGTAGCTGCGGCCACAGGCATGCACCACCATGCCTGGCTAATTTTTGTATTTTTATTAGAGACGGGGTTTCACAGTGTTGGCCAGGCTGGCCTTGAACTCCTGGCTTCAAGTGATCCGCCTGCTTCGGCCTCCCAAAGTGCTGGGATTATATGCGTGAGCCACTGTGCCTGGACTATATACTCAATTTCTTAATGATAATAATGCATAAGAATTTTAGAGGAGGGCAAGTGCAGTGACTTATGCCTATAATCCCACACTTTGGGAGGCTGAGCTGGGCAGATCACTGGCTCAGGAGTTGAAGACCTGCCTGGGCAACCCTGTCTCTACACAAGTACAAAAATTAACTGGACATGGTGTCACGTAACTGTAACCCCAGCTACTTAGGAGGCCTGAGGTAGGAGGATTGCTTGAGCCCTGGTGGTTGAGGCTCCAGTGAGCCGAGATCATGCCACTGCACTCCAGCCGGTGTGAGAAAGTAGAGACCCTGTCTCAAAACAAACAAAAAAATTTAGAAGAGGGAGAGATGACTTGTAATTCAGTTGGGAAGGATGAGTAAGATTTATGTAGATGAATGATAAATGGAATGGGGTTGGGGGCTGAATATGTGTCAGGGTTTGTGGACAGGTTGAAAGTGAGAAGATTCAAAATATTCAAGCAAAATGTGGAAGAAGAGTAGTGATTTTGTAAGACAAGTCATTAGAGACAAAATAGCCAGATTGGGTCCAGACTTAGGGAGTGCTTTCAATGTAAGGCCCAAGGAGTTTGAATTTAAAGGATATTGATCTAGGGGAGAAGGGGGTATAGGGGAAGTAGGCTGAAAGAAAGTACTTTTCTAGAAAGACTAGGAAAGAGGATGCTAACATTTTGAGATGGGGGGATGTTCAGGTTATATTAACATAAGCTATGAATTCAAGATCAGTTGATCAGTTGGAAAGGGACAATTGATATTGAGAAATTCTGTATCCCTTTTGTTAATCTGTCAGTGTTAGACCATGGACTAAGGGGCATTCAGACATGGTACTAGTACTCCAGAAAGAAGTCAGTGCTTTATTTCCATTTTTCTCCACAGCTTCCAAACTACAAAAACTTTAAAGGCACGATCCAAGAACTTGGTCAAAACCAGTATGCAGTCAGTGGTGAAATATTCGTAGTGGACAGAAACACAGTAGAAATTACAGAGCTTCCGGTTAGAACTTGGACACAGGTTAGTGTAAATATGTGATCTGATTGTGGGAAGGGCAGTGCATTAAGCAGTTTTTTCTGGTAAGGATAGTTCTATTGTTTGTCCTAAGCCTGCATAGTGTTTACAAATTCCTGTACTTTCTTTTACGCTTTAGTTGAATTTGTGCTTTGAAAATTCAAATAATAATTATAGCTAAATAGTGTAGTATGACTTAGGTTAGGTAAGGCTTTTATAGACTATTATCTTGGTATTTATCTTAAAATGAAAGGAGTAGAATATGGCATAGTGCTATTTATTATAAATGTGGTCAGTAAATTCATGTATCAGCTTTATAGATCTAAAAGCATGCATGTCATCTCTTGTCAGTTCTAGTTGATGTCATCCTTTTCATACTCTCAGCCTTTATCTTGACCTTTGGAGTATGAGTGGATCAGCGCCATTACTTCTTATGTCGTTTTCCACCACTGAGATCCTCATATATTGTCTTCTATAGTGATTGGACAGGAGATGATAGAGTTTGAGGTTTCCTTTTTAATTCCCCATGAGATTTGAGAATTTTCAGAAGACTATATGCCTTGTAATATGAGAACATGAGGGTGTGTCATGAAAAGAATCACTTGTTTTTAAATCTTTTATAGGTATATAAAGAACAGGTTTTAGAACCTATGCTAAATGGAACAGATAAAACACCAGCATTAATTTCTGATTATAAAGAATATCATACTGACACAACTGTGAAATTTGTGGTGAAAATGACTGAAGAGAAACTAGCACAAGCAGAAGCTGCTGGATTGCATAAAGTTTTTAAACTTCAAACTACTCTTACCTGTAATTCCATGGTAATTTATTGGATTTACTATTAATTTAATCTTTCTTGCGTGGTATAAGTTGGATTATTATAATTGGTTTCATAATATGAGTGGCTGTAGTAAGCCTGAATGCATTTTTTTTTCCCCCTGCAGATTTGCTAAAGATTCTAGTGGCATATTCCTTTCTTCTAGTATTGTCCACTGCCCTTACTCTCAACTCTCTGTTTATGCATCTGGGCTTGAACACACAAGATACATACACACTTAAACTCATTTACTAAAAGTTATGAGAGTGGTTATTGCAGGGCCTTTGTATACTTTATGCCCATCTCTATTAGCATTTTAATTGTAGAGTACTCATAACTAATCTGCTTTATTAAACTTACACATTTATCTTATTTATGCAACTGGGGAGGAAGGCGATTATTCAAGTTTCATTTCAAATTAGCTCTTTGATTTAAAAGAGTAAAAGTTCAGCAGTAGTACAGTGGCTGAGAAAAAGTGTTATCATTTGCTGAGAAAGACTGATAGAAGAAAGAAAAAGGATAGAGAGGGAGTTTGAGTGACTGGGTTATAGCACAAGTAGACATAAAAGAGAAAGGGGACAAATGCACATCCACAGAATATATGAGGGAGGAAAAACTATCATTTTTAAGCTTAGCAATAGAATATGTATGTTTTCAGTGTGGGGAAAAATCATTTTTATAGGCAGTTTTATGGCTACTTTAAGAGCCCTTTTTTAAAAGGCCTGTTTTTGTCTTGCAAAATGACTTCTATTTTAAATATTTTCATGGACGTGAGAATTGAATTTTTGTCAGCTTGCAGTCACCAAAGGAATATTTACAGAAATGTGCCTAATCGTTTTGATTCTGTTTAATGGTTTTTAGGGGTAGTCTGTGTTCATATAAGTGCATTATGGTTATTTTAAATATTATAGATGTTATGTAAGTTAAAATACCAGTACAGATTTATGTAATCTGCAAAATATCTGTGTTTTGCTTAGGTACTCTTTGATCATATGGGATGTCTGAAGAAATATGAAACTGTGCAAGACATTCTGAAAGAATTCTTTGATTTACGATTAAGTTATTATGGTTTACGTAAGGAGTGGCTTGTGGGAATGTTGGGAGCAGAATCTACAAAGCTTAACAATCAAGCCCGTTTCATTTTAGAGAAGATACAAGGGAAAATTACTATAGGTAAGATATAACCTTTAAAAATTTGAACACTAGTTAAAATGGAAAAAACTTTATTAATAGAAGACATTTTTATCAGTAGAATATAAGCAAATACAAACTGAATCTCTTATCTTGATCCTAACTTTATTTTTCCCTCACATAGAGAATAGGTCAAAGAAAGATTTGATTCAAATGTTAGTCCAGAGAGGTTATGAATCTGACCCAGTGAAAGCCTGGAAAGAAGCACAAGAAAAGGTAATCATTTGCAGAAAAAGACATTCAGAGAAGCTTTTAAAAGCAACGTCCAAAACAAACAAAAATTCAACCCCTAAATTTTAAGTTTAGTAGTACTAAAGGTGCTGAATTAGCTGTTCAGAGACTGAAGTCTTCTGTTTGTCCACAGAACAGATACAGTACAGGAATTTTTAGTATACACCCACCACAAAGCTCTTGACCAGTGTGACTCAGCCAGAGCCTGGAGAAATGGCTCCAGGTGTGAGACAGTGGCTCAGTCGCCTTGGCCTTTTTTCCTGAGTCTGCTATTAAAAGTTGTGGTGGTGGTGGTTTTGTGAGGTACATGTGTATTATCTGGGAACAAGACTGGTTGCATCCAGAATCAGCCTATGTTTGAAATATGGCATTCAATCACCACTCACTTGATCTGGTTTTGGTTACTACTAGGAAGACAACAGACAAGATGTTTATTATTATAGACAGCATTTATCAAACACCAAGCTCTGCCTCATGCTTAGATTTTTGGCCAGAGATTTAAATCCTGGAACTTCAGATTAAAAGTCTGATGTTTTATTCAGTAGATTGCCTATTGCAGATTAAGAAATAGTAATAGTAGTTAAGTGAATGGGATATTGAAATGTTGAGATTCCCCTCAATAAGTGTTTTGATGTTTTAGATAACTAAAAGAAAAATTTAAACAATACAACATTGTGATTGAGAACAGAAATATATTACAGAAGAGGAAGAAAATTTGAATGATTAATTTTTTGGATATTAGATTATTTATACATATGATTCTGATAATAACATCTTTAAAAAATAGTTATAATTATGTGACATAACTTGAGCCTTTATATCCCTGTACTTGAGTTCTCAATCATGTTTTTATATTTTTCATCAAATTACATTGAAATGTTGCTTTTGTTTACATTTTTTAGTTTGAAGTCAATAAAAGCCATATATTAAAGTGAGTAAGATTAGAATAAGTTATATAGGATAGCAAGTACCTATTAAGATAATAGGCTTATTCATTATTTGAAGAAAATGGGGTAGGACAACATGGGCACATTCAGAATTAAGATGATTGTTGAAGCCCTTTGTTTTCCTCTTAATGCGTTTTATTGTATTGTTAAACCCCAAATTAATAGTTTCTACAACACTTGCCCTTCTGTATCACCATTGGTTTAAACTATATCTTTTTTCTAAAAAAAAGTAACTAGTAAGCTGATGAATTTTTAATGCTTAGTTTTAAAAGATAAAGATTTCTACAGTTTCAGAATGTCCTTCTGGTGGAAAGTAGATTTTGTGGGTAAAGCATAGCTTGATTTTAGTTACTGCATTACCACCATCAGAATTTTTTCAGCATCTTGGCCATGTGTACATTTTGGGGAGTTCAGGTAACAAAAGGAACTGCTCTTACAAGAGTGTCCTATTATACAGAGTTGGAGAAAAGAGTTAGAATTATAAAGTAGCTAATTAGAAGATTAAAGTTTTTTATAAAGCATAATGGAATTTTGTCATTAGAACTTGCAAAGTTTATTATTATTTTTTTAATTTCTGCAAGTGTCCTTAGTCATATTTCTGTTAATGATAGATACACATATTCATAGAGCACTTATTAACAATACTTTGGGTATAGTCAAAACATAGATCAAATAGACTTCCAAAATGTGGGTCTAAACAGGATTTTGTTGCATCCTATTAGTATTTTTATAGTTGTCTAACAACCTGAATACTCCATAGCAGCATACTGTTTCATGAAGAATTTTTCAAAAGCGTAAAATTATTAATTTGTCATAAGTTATCTAGGTACTAATTAATCATCTATCAACCCAACAATAGCACTCTTTATTTGGCTAATGTGGCTTAATCAAATTTATAGTTTTTGTTGTATAATGAAGCATCTTGCTTTGCAATTTTAATTTTATCTTATTTCTTAAGTACACCTAAACTGTACTTCGTGTATATACATTATTTTACTTACAAATTTTAATTATAAAATAGCTTTTCTTTCTCCCTCTTGGTTACCAAAAGTGAACTTTTTGCTTTATGGAGTGTCATGGTTAACTCAGTCATTTAAAATTATCTGAGTGTCTTAACTTAGATAAAATTTTATTTAATGGCTATCACCTAAAAAACTTTTTAAAAATTCATTATATTTTGAAATTTAATATTAGCATAAGAGAATTTTTTTGTTGCAGCTGTTTCTATAGAAAAGGGCCTGATGAATAAAATTTCAGCAAAACCCTGACGAAATTCTTACTCTAACTCACCAACTCTTAAATTCTTAAGTGGACTTTCTCTGAGTCCTGATGTGAATATTCTTGCTTTAGAGAATTTTTATTATGAATTCACCATCAGTGAGTGAATGTACCTTGACATATTTATTATAACTGTAAGATATTTTTTATAAGTGGTATTTATTTTATATTTCAAAGTGTTCATTCCCTCACCATTATAAAAATCTGACAAGATGCAGTGATAAAACATTAATTCTACTCTATTAATTTTAAAATGTGATATCCTCTGATTTTGTTACTTAGTACTTGAGGAAATCAGTTAATTTTTCATCAGATTCCTGAGTAAATAGAGATAGAGAATATACCATTTTTTATGAAGATTTATTTTGCATCTTCAGAAAATGTTAAACTTTTTATAAGGAAATATATTTTTATAGGTAATCTAAAATAACCCCGTCATCCTGAAGATGTAGCATTTATAGTATAGCACTGGTAGAATTTTAAACTAATTTTTCAATAAAATTCAACATTAATTTGATACTATACAAGACTTTAATTTAAAATTTGTTATTTTTTACAGGCAGCAGAAGAGGAAGACACACAAAACCAACATGATGATAGTTCCTCCGATTCAGGAACTCCTTCAGGCCCAGATTTTAATTATATTTTAAATATGTCTCTGTGGTCTCTTACTAAAGAAAAAGTTGAAGAACTGATTAAACAGAGAGATGCAAAAGTATGAACTTTTGTGGGTTAAATAGTTTGAAACTATTTCAGTGTTATCAGTATCTTTTTCTTTTTCCAAAAATAAGTATTTTGATTTATCCTTTATATGTTTTAAAACTATTGAATATTTAAACTGTTACTTTTTTATTATAGGGGCGAGAGGTCAATGATCTTAAAAGAAAATCTCCTTCAGATCTTTGGAAAGAAGATTTAGCAGCATTTGTTGAAGAACTGGATGTAGGTTAAGTCTCTATTAAAATATATTTGGAAAAGTAATGTTTATGAATAAGAATGAAATTATTTTAAATTATCTTAAAATTTTCTTTAACTCTGCAGGTTGTTTATAAACTTAGTTAGGATTAAGCTTCTAGTTACATAAAGTTACAAAGAACTCGTATGGAGGAATTTAAATGCTATAGTGTTGAAATTTAGAATAAATCAAATCTACTTTGAATTAGTTAAAAGATAGTTAACTGACTTTTAGATTAAATAATTGATTCAGTTTAATGTTCTCCTGGAAAGAGATAAGACTAATTAATATAAGTACTTTGATTTTAGGAGTAGAATAATAGTCTCTTTAACAGGAATTTCAATATTTTCATGTTATAGTTTTCTCCAAGTAGAATTTTAATTTAAAAAAATAAAAAAAAAATAGAGCTAAGATATAAAAAGCAAACCTTTTCTAAAATTGCCCACTTACAATATTGTAATTAAATTAATGGTAGCAGTATGAATGATTTTTGAGTAGCAAAATGTAAAATACCATTTAATACTCATTTTATTGCCTACATGCTCTGCTTTTACTTGGATGGTCTAAGTCAGAATTAAAACTCTTATCTAGTGTGGTATATTAGCTGCCTAAAGAATTTAGAATTTTTAGTGCTATTTTTCTGGGCTCCCTCAATGATCTTTCAAGTGTTGCAGTGTAAGTCTTCCTTGATTTGTGCTTTCCTTATATTGTTCACTAATTAGATTTTTGCACATTTTTTTCTGCTGAGTTTATTTAAAAATTAAAAATGAAGGCTTCATATAGTAAAAGAAAAATTATTCCTATTATTGATATTCTGATATTGCTTTAAATTTGGTCACTAATACAGTGAAACACCAGCAATGTTTTATGGTTATGCTTATAAATTTCCCCACTATTGAAAAGTCATCTTTCAGAATAACCCTAGCAAAAATACTCTTTCAATTTATCATCTTATTATTTGCCAATTAATGAAATAGATCCAAACAACTTATTTAAAATCTGATATGTGTATTTTTAACATCTAAAAAGATTTAGACTTAAATTTTATGTCTCTCTGTATCATTTAAAGTCTAATGATACCATTAATTGAATATCTATTGTACACTGGCACAGCATTCTGTGTAATGCTCAGAGTGACCCTCATTGCAACCTCAAATGAATAAGGTTATTTTTAACCTATTATGCAGATAAGAATACTAAACTTAGGTTAAGTCACTGTCTTAGGAATTATATCATTATAGAATTACTCATCCTCTCAGACACCCACTTTCTTCATCTCTAAAATGGGGATCACAGGATTTTTGAATGTCTGGCACATGGTGGATACTCTAAAATCTGGCTTTTGTTTTGTTTTGTTTTGAGACGGGGCCTTGCTCTGTCACCCATGCTGGAGTGCAGTGGCACAATCACAGCTCATTGCAGCCTCAACCACTCAGGCTCAAGCAGTCTTCCTATCTCAGCCTCCTGAGTAGCTGGGACATGTGTGCCACCACATCTGGCTAATTTTTGTGTAGAGCTAAGGTTTCGCTGTGTTGCCCAGGCTGGTCTCAAACTCCTGGGCTCAAGTGACCCACTCACCTTGGCCTCCCAAAGTGCTGGGATTACAGGTGTGAGCCACCACATCTGTCCTTTGTTATTTCAGGAGGATACATAATTAGTAAGCAGAAGTGCAGTTGAAATCCAGAACTGTCTGATTTCAAAGCTTGGGTAATTTCTATTAAACTATTGTGCTACAAAGATCTTTTTAAAAATCTGTAAAGATGATTGGGTACTGTGGCTCAAGCCTGTAATCCCAGCACTTTGGGATACCAAGGCGGGCGTATCACCTGAGGTTGGGAGTTTGAGATCAGCCTGACAAACATGGAGAAACCTCATCTCTACAATTAGCTGGGCATGGTGGCACATGCCTGTAATCCCAGCTAGTCAGGAGGCTGAGGCAGGAGAATCACTTGAACCCCAGAGGCAGAGGTTATGGTGAGCTGAGATCATGTCATTGCACTGAAGCCTGGGCAACAAGAGCGAAACTCCGTCTCAAAAAAAAAAATAATCTAAAGAAATGTCATTTTTAGGCCGGGCGCGGTGGCTCAAGCCTGTAATCCCAGCACTTTGGGAGGCCGAGGTGGGTGGATCACGAGGTCAAGAGATCGAGACCATCCTGGTCAACATGGTGAAACCCCGTCTCTACTAAAAATACAAAAAATTAGCTGGGCATGGTGGCACGTGCCTGTAATCCCAGCTACTCAGAAGGCTGAGGCAGGAGAATTACCTGAACCCAGGAGGCAGAGGTTGTGGTGAGCCAAGATCGGGCCATTGCACTCCAGCCTGGGTAATAAGAGCAAAACTCCGTCTCAAAAAAAAAAAAAAAAAAAAAAAAGTCATTTTTTTTTCTTGTGACTTTCAAAGGCTAGTTGAAGAAGTAATTCTGGTAAATGCAGAATCTAGTATATTAATCATGATTATATCCTTACTTATCATTACATAGACTCTCAAGTTCAATCTAACTATATTGGCACTTTTAATTTCTCATACTTTCTGACTTTAATTTACATTTATGAGTTTTTAAAAAATATTTTCTATTATGACTAAAGCAATAGAATAGTTTCATACTTATTAACAGAAATACCTTTATGTGTGATTTGCTAGGATTTTGATGATACTGTTATTAGAGGTCTTGATTCCATAATATATCATGGGACTCTAGAATTGGCAGAGACTATTGAGGTCATTTAGTCACGATTCCTCCTCGTATTACAAAATGTAAGCTAGTTAGATGAATTGGGATTACAACCCTGGTCTTTTGATTTAGAATTCTTTATTGTTTTCTATTATTTAATCTTGGATTAGATAAGTTAAAAGGAAAACTTTATTCTTTATTGAGTGAATAACATTTGTTTCAATATTTTATGAAGTAGTGATTATCTTTTCTAAGAAGTTGTTTATGTCCCTTCTACTGCCTTATAATTATACTTTAGAAAGTGGAAGCTCAAGAACGAGAAGATATTCTGGCTGGAATGTCTGGAAAAGCAATTAAAGGTAAAGTTGGCAAACCCAAGGTGAAGAAACTTCAATTGGAAGAGACAATGCCCTCACCTTATGGCAGAAGAATAATTCCTGAAATTACAGCTATGAAGGCAGATGCCAGCAAAAAGTTGCTGAAGAAGAAGAAGGTATGACATACCTCTTGTCATTGATAGACTCACCTTTATAATGAAACATACATATGATTCTAAAAATTCTGCGTGTTTAAATCATATTTTGTTCAAAGTACATTTCAATGGTGATAAGAAATCATTCTGTGACAGCAGTTGATCTATAGAAGACAACATATTGGTAAAGGATCACATATTGTAAAGAGCTACTTAATTCAGCTTTTAAAATGAGAAATGGAAACACTCCACTCAGCTGTCTTCTCAGTTAAAATCTTATAAGCCCAAATTAAAAAAAAAAAAAACCACACACAATGAGTATATTAACTTTAAAGTATAAACTTTAGTTCTATGTCATAGTTCATTAACGAAGGCTTTTGGTGGAAAGGGTCTGTTTGGCTTACAAAATACTCGGTCATCTTTTACTATTTGCTTGTTTTTGTTCTTAAACAACTACTAAGCACATCCTAGGTCATTGGCACTGATAGGTGCTATTGAGTATTTTAAAAAAAAAAAGACACTGACCTAACCTCAAGCAGGGTGGACCAGCATTAGCCAGAAGAAGGAAACATCAGAAAAAATGTTCAGAGCTGAGGAAATAGGGTGCATGTTGGTCTTAAAGAGAGAGGCTAACGTTTTTGGACAGGTTGATTTTTAGAATCCAGAGAGTATACATTTAGATGTGTCCAACAAATAGGTGGGAATATAGCCTTCTTACTAGAGCTTGGGAAATGAGCCTAAAGAGCTAGAGAGATTGAAGAGTTGTCTGTACAGAGCTCATATTTGAAGTGTAGGCACATTTTGATACCAGAGTGGGCATACTCTTTGACTGTTCTGATAAACTGAGGTCTATATTTTACTCTTACCCCATTACCCACTGCATACAGGTTCATTTACCCAACACTCTTGCATGTCTCCTTTGGAAAATGGCTTCTTTTCAGTTGGTGTTTGTTAGATTCATTTCTTTGCACTCTCTTCTCTATCTGACATGGTCCCCTCAAGTAACCTCATCTAGGCCCAGAGCTTATTCCATTCATACTGATGACCCCTAAATTTATGTTCCTAAGCTGTAATGCCCTCAGGAGTGCCAAACTCTTAGCCACTTGAATGCTCGAAGCCCTTCAGACTCAGCGTCTCTGAAACTGGACTCATGATCCTGATTTTAAAATCTATTTTTTGCCTTCTCCCAGTTAATGACACTATCAGCCATCACAGATGTAAGCCAGAAACTTGGGAGTTTTCTCATATAATCAGTAACTAAGTCCTATTGACTGCCTACTGAGTAATTCCAAAATCTACCCCCTTATCTTGGTCCCCATTTGACACTGCCTGAGAATTCTGTTTTCTCTGAGATAGTTTAAAGTGGTCCTCTTAACTCTCTGTTTGTAGTCTTTTAATCATGATTTCTAATCTTTTCTACATCATTCCTTTAAGTTCTATATTTTACTACTAGAATGAAAATTCTGAAAAGTCAGTCTGATTGTTATGCTTAAAAATCTTCGGTGACTCCCCACTGACTATGCACAAATTCTTGGTATACAGTGTTAGCACCTGCAGGCCTCCCTGTGTTTCACCTCCTGGCTACTTTGTTCTCACCTTTCCTTGAATTTTAGCAGACTATTGCCTATGTTTAGAAACCCAATTCTTTAAACATTTCATTCATGTTGGATGGCTTTGTGCCTTCTGCCTGGGATGCCCTTTCCTCCTTCTTCTCATCTGGCAAACTTACATGATTCCTTTAGAACTCAAGTCAGAAAAGGTACTTCTCCATGGAGGCTTTTTTGACCTTGCCTTAAGCGAGTTTCTCACTTCTCCCCTTGGGCCACAGTTGTACCAGCCTCCGTGTTTGTTATTTCTATTGCAATGACTCATCCTTTTTATGTGCCCCTGTGTTTTTTGTTTTGTTTTATTACCCCATAGTCTTAAGGTTGGGGACTGCCTTACAGTGCTTTAGCAGTACAAGACATATCTTACTTATTTTCCTTCAATAATTTGAGGATTTTTCAATAGTATATAGAGGCCTGCCTGAGCTATAGGAACTTATTTTGCAGATTAACTTTTAGCTATTGGTTTGGAAATCCCTCTAATAATCAGAAGCTGCCTTCATATTCTTTTATGGTTGCTTCTAAGTAGCTGTGATTTCACTGAATGTACTGGAAAATTAGAGTTGTATGCAGTATTATTTATTATAGATAGGCGAAGTAAAG
This sequence comes from Saguinus oedipus, assembly GCA_031835075.1. Taxonomy (NCBI): domain Eukaryota; kingdom Metazoa; phylum Chordata; class Mammalia; order Primates; family Cebidae; genus Saguinus; species Saguinus oedipus. Next base: position 17,715,564 of record CM063185.1, read on the forward strand.
TAAAATATGTTCTGATCAAAGCCAGTTGTTAGGACCTCAGCAGAATCACATTTTTTAAACTTATCTGATTTGAAGGAGCTATCTGTTGATTAAAACTATCTTTAAAATATGCGTGTTTTATTTTTACTCATGGTTTCATTTTCTTTTAAATACATAGGGTGATCTTGATACTGCAGCAGTGAAAGTGGAATTTGATGAAGAATTCAGTGGAGTGCCAGTTGAAGGTGCAGGAGAAGAGGCATTGACTCCGTCAGCTCCTATAAATAAAGGTCCCAAGCCCAAAAGGGAGAAAAAGGAGCCTGGTGAGAAATTAATACAGTTTTTTGTGTGTGTGAGAGAAAAACTATATGTATAGAATATTACTAGATTCTTTTGACTGCTCTTTTTCTGGTAGTTGAAATAATGCCTTCAATTTTCATAAACGTTTATTACTTTTTAATGAACTTTATTATAAAAATTTTACTAATGACATTTGTATAAATATGGATACATATCTTATTGCTATTCTTTTGCTTTTAGGTACCAGAGTGAGAAAAACACCTACATCATCTGGTAAACCTACTGCAAAGAAAGTGAAGAAGCGGAATCCTTGGTCAGATGATGAATCCAAGTCAGAAAGTGATTTGGAAGAAACAGAACCTGTGGTTATTCCAAGAGATTCTTTGCTTAGGAGAGCAGCCGGTAGTGTAACACATTTAATATTACTGTATAATACAGTTTAACCTATACGTTGATATCGTTAGGATTATCAGTGTTGTTTAAATACTGAGCCATTACTGTTTCGGAAGTTACAGTTAGGAAGAAGAGAAAAATTGCTTTACAGAATGGTCTTTCTAGCAAAGTTGGACATGAAACATATTTCTCTAAAGCTTTTCTTACGGATTTTTATTACAAAGTTTGATTTATATTTCTTCCACAGTTTGAAGATGTTTGGGGAAAAATGTACCTTGCTACGATACCAGCAATGATAGACCTGTTAATATTAGAAGTGCTTTATGGTTTTGTTTTTGTTTGGTTTGCTACCCCTTGTATCATGAAGAATTTCCTCCTGCTTTCAGAGTCTGAGTACATAGCTCTCTTTTAGTTCATGATGGTGTTATGGCTGAACTGCAGAATCCCATTTTTGCTATTATATTAATATAGTACTGTTAATGAATATTCAGAAAGAATCAAATTATATTCTTAACAAGAAGTGTTCAAGTTATTAACATCTAGTGAGTTTTCTGTTTTGTACATTCTTCTGAAATTTTGTTATTTGAAAATTTGTCCTAGTTTATTAAAATGAATGATACAATATTGTGGGTGTTTACCTCTGGGAGATACATTTTTAATTATATCAGACCGTAAATTCTTTGGTTCTGTAATCACCAAGTGATTGAATTTCTTTCCCTGGTGTACATAGGTAGCGTAATATAGGTGAGTCTTTAATATGAGTGATTTAAGTTAAATGAAAATTTATTACATTAAATGCTTTAAAACTATATTTACATATATCAAAAATGTAGTGTAAATTTATATAACATCCAAGTAATTTAAAAATTTTATTCCATAATACATGCTGTAAATTATAATCAAACTGATTTTCTTTATAGCAATATGCCTTTCACTATAATTGGTATCTTTAAAAGCATTGTATTACTATTTTGTGAATATATTGAGGTCTTTATGTCTCCTGTCTGTTCACATTCATCTAAAAAACTACTGTCCTTATCATTTCATAGTAAAACTAACTCTGAAGAGAAGATGGAAGTTTTTATCCAAAAAGTTAAGAGAAAGTTTAGGGCTCAGTACTATGGGTCATGCCTGTAATCCCAGCACTTTGGGAGGCGGAGGGGTGTGGATCACTTGAGGCCAGGAGTTCAAGACCAGCCTGGGTAACATGGCAAGACCCTGTGTCTAAAAAGGGTTTTTTAAAAATCAGCCAGGCATTGATAGCACACCTGTAGTCCCAGCTACTCAGTAGGCTGAGGTGTGAGAATTGCTTGAACCCAGGAATTTGAGGCTGTGGTGAGCTATGATCATACCACTGCATTCCCTGCCCAGGCAGCAAACCAAGACTCTGTCTCAAAAGCCAAGAAAGTTTAGCACTTTTAAAATAACTGTAAAATTTGTTGTGATTGCAAAAATGGGAAACATAGTATTTGTTGTCATTTGTACGATGGCTGTATGAGACAAGGCCAGATTGATTACTTTCCTCAGTGTTTTTGATTAATTATTAAGTATGTCAATAAGTACATTAGTTTATCCTCTTCTAACATGCACATCATTACCCAGTAGCCTCCCGGAAAGTATAAGACAGACATTAACACTACCAAACAACTAAGGCTAAAGTTGTTGGCTTTTATTTTCTAAATGCTTGCCATATTTTCTTATGGTATTTTTAGAGATAGCTGGGATAGATTTCAAATGCTTTACTGGTAATAATATTTCATGTAGATAAAGCTAGGATTTGAGTTTAACATTTATTTTATTTTTTCCTACTAGCTGAAAGACCTAAATACACATTTGATTTCTCAGAAGAAGAGGATGATGATGCTGATGATGATGATGATGATAATAATGATTTAGAGGAACTGAAAGTTAAAGCATCTCCCATAACAAATGATGGGGAAGATGAATTTGTTCCTTCAGATGGCTTGGATAAAGATGAATACACATTTTCACCGGGCAAATCAAAAGCTACTCCAGAGTAAGTAATGAACCAACTGCTATTTCGTGATATGGTTAGTTGCTGTAAACATTTGCCAAAGATAATATAGTGAGCTCTTCTAAGAAATGGTTATCATTCTAGGCAAGGTCTCCTTCATGAGAGAATCAATGTTGTTAATATTAGAGCTGTTCCCATCACAGTTGCTATAGTTTAAAAGAAGGATTGGCAAACTTTCTCCATAAAGGGCTCAATAGTAAATGTTTTAGGCTTTGTGGGCCATATTTTTCTGTCACAAGTGCTTAATGCTGCCATTCAAGTAAGAAAGCAGCCATAAACATATGTAAATAAATGAATATAGCCATGTTCCAGTAAAATATTATTCACAAAAATAGGCAGCAGGCCCATGGGATATAATTGGACAACCCCTGGTTTTGAGAAAAGTTACTAAGTCTTTAGAATTGGGAGGTTTGTTTCTTCCCTAAATTTGGCCTTGATAGATTTTTCTTGCTTTTGGTAATTGTGAATACATCCAGGGTTTGAGGTTTGTGAACTGTTTTAGATTTTTTTTAAAAAGTATTTTCTCACCTATTGGCCTTGATCCTGAAATAATTGCCCACCCGTAGTCTTGAATTAGAAATAGAATTGTTGCCTGGTGTGATGGGGATTCTCTCTTTCTGCTTGGGTTTTTGTCCATAATTTGCTGATCTTAAAATCTGGAATGGTTATGTCTCTATCAACTGTAGAAGTTGGTTTTGTAGTTTGAATAACTTTAAACCATTGCTTAGTTTCTATTCCTTTTTATATTAAATAATTGATTTGTATGATGTCAGTGTATATACATGGTGTGTGCACATGGATCGTGGGTATGTGTGCACACTTTTATACATAAGAGAGAAAGAGTTTGATTACCCTCTCTTTAATAGAGAAAGAGAAAAAAATAAAAACTAAAGTTTTGTTCTGTGATTATAATCCTGCAGTACATATTACAAATAATTTATCAGGATTGAAATCAGATATTTAAATTGTATCCTCTGTGGTGTTTATTTTCTTTCTAATAGAAAATCTTTGCATGACAAAAAAAGTCAGGATTTTGGAAATCTCTTCTCGTTTCCTTCATATTCTCAGAAGTCAGAAGATGGTATGTTCATTTAGTCTTTTCATTGGTTATTGTATTATTGCTTTTAATGGTGGAGACAAAACAGTAAATAAATCGTTAGGTCATGATTTAACTTCAGAAGTTTTTATGAGTAGGAAACTTCCTTTTTATATTTTGCTCAAGATAATAAGACTTATTTACTTTTTCTGAGGTGATTCCTAACTAATTGGTCAAAATAGGAAGTAATTATGGAAGCATTTAGGTGGACAGGCAAATGCTTATATGGGTGTGAGTGTGTGTATAGTGTTTTAGTGAGAGAAAAGAAATAGAGAAATTTTGAAAGATTGAAATTTGATTTTCATGGGAATGTGAACATATATACGACAGTTTTCTAAAGCTGTAGGGGTACCAGGATGATTGCAGGTTGGTTTTACTAAACCTTAGTTACCTGAGCAAGTAAAACCTTTGTTAAAGCAGATTTAACTGGTGTATGTACTTTCTGTTTCTTATATTTTTTTGTGTACGGAATTTTTCAGGTCACTTTACTTAATTCACTATCATTTTTAATACACACCTATACATTTAGACATATTTGGTACATGTTCGTTATAGGTGGATACTCATTTTTCACAGTGTGTCAAAATAGTTTTATAAACATTTATTTACATCCAACTAGTTATTTTTAAAGTTTGTGCTGTGGTGTTAGGGAAGAACCGATTGATTAAACTAATTTGAGTGCAAAAGTAAACTGAAGGTAAGCCTGTATGCCTTTTAAATTAGTCTTTAATAATAATTTAAAAATAGGAATACTTACTATTCTTTTAGATTTAAATGTTATTACTGATTCCTGAAATGGTTAATAGTATTATTTGTGGAGGTACTAAAATAATCCAGTGAACATTGTCATATCCCATTTTAAAATAGTCAGCATGTGTTTTTAATTGGTGAGTTACGTTTTAAATATTTAGCATTTGGGACTTTTACTTTTTACCACTTTGTACTTCTGTGTTATTTCACCATATAGTTCACGTTTTTGGTGTATAACAGGTTTTTTTTGTTGTTGTTGTTTATATATTGTGTATTATCTGGTCACAAAATAGTAACATAAAATCAATTATCTAGCTAAAGGGAAGTCATCAGTTAAAAGAGTGAAAGTTTACTGAGAGATCTTTATAACATCTCTTTGCTAAAAGAAGGCTTTGCAATTTTTAGATTCAGCTAAATTTGACAGTAATGAAGAAGATACTGCTTCTGTTTTTTCACCGTCATTTGGTCTGAAACAGACAGACAAAGTTCCAAGTAAAACAGTAGCTGCTAAAAAGGGTATGTACTTATATTTGATTGAGTTAAGCGTTGTATAAAACATGTAATATAGTTAATGTAAAAGGAAATGTAATTTAATTTGAAACTATTTGCATTAGGAATTTATCATCAAACAAGTAAGTATAAGTACTTATAAGGAGAATCTCTTGTTTTCTGACCATGTGAGGGAATTAATAAAATTTCTGTAACACTTCATTCTAAAGCTGTTGTAATTATAAAGTAATCCCATGCATTAATATCTAAAGATAGCTTTCTGGTAAAGCTTCCTTGTGGTTAGGTTGTAATGGAGTTTAAAATTTTGTCTTGCTAGTAGCCTGCTTCTGTTATCTATGTCAATCATGACTCAACTCCTTATGTGGAGGGATTGGTCAGTTCAGTTGAGGTCCCCTTTTTCTGTGTGAGTCATGCAGCTTCTTTCTTTTCCATAGCTTAGACTGACCACAAAACACTTTAAGTTGATTAATGACTCTTACTAGTACCAAGGTATATGTACCTTGGTCTTTTAGAAGGAGGTCAGTATTTGTACTTCGTGTTCTAAGGATAATACTTTAAAAAAAAAAGCCACAAATCTGATTGAGATGCCTGCTGTATAAGACAGCAAGTAAATAATGTGGATTGTTCCGTCAAGGATTTTAAAAATTCACAACAGACGTCATTGCAGACACACATGAATTGAAAGTAGCAGAACAACAATTTTAAAAGGTCCCACTTACTCTGAATTCACTAGAACCATATTTAGATTGGTTAGCTGCAAGAGTCTCTTTAGCCAACACACTAGGTGACCTATCCATGTCCCATTGGCCTTACTACTTAGTGCACATTGGGCATCGTCTGCATTTTGTTGCCTGAGGACTTGCTCTTTGCCACTGTGCTGGAACATTAACACTCCCCTGCTTGCAGCTGCCTTTAACTAGTGGATTGAGGAGCACTGGTTTATAAATATCTCAGTGTACTTGCCTCTCATGTGAGCTAAGTGTGGGATGTGTGTACCACACTGGCTCTCAAAAATTTCTCATGGAATTAAGCTTCTAGAGTGATGATTGGCTTCATAACTTACCCATTACTGGCTGTCTTCTCTTCATTGTCTCATTTTTGTCTCCCTTTCCTTTACCTCTCAAATAAGTACTTATACTTGAATCCTTACCTTAGGATTAGGCAGATTGGCCCAAATCTAGGGAACCCAAATTGAGATATACCCTCTAATTTCTCTTTTAAAAAAAAAAATCCAGCTGGGCACAGTGGCTCATACTTGTAATCCCAGCACTTTGGGAGGCTGAGGCAAGCAGGTCACTTGAAGTCAGGAGTTAGAGACCAGCCTGGCCAACATGGCGAAAACCCATCTCTACTGAAAATACAAAAATTAGCCTGGTGTGGTGGCGCATGTGTGACTGTAGTCCCCGCTACTCAGGAGGCTGAGGCACAAGAATCACTTGAACTCGGGAGGCAGAGGTCACAGTGAGCTGAGGGCACACTACTGCACTCCAGCCTGGATGTAGAGTGAGACTCCATCTGAAATAACAACAATAGAACAATCAAAAAGCATCTTTTAAAAATAATCTTCATATGAGCATCTTACAAACACTGAAAACTTGGGAGCCATATTACTTGAAACATAACCTGTTTACTTCATCAAATTGTTCACTCATGTTTAACCTAATGAGTTTAACATGACTAAAAAGTTAGAATATCATGACACCTATTCTGTTTGGTTCCTTCTTCAGTAGCTGAACTGGCCTTGTCTAAGTTGGATAGGTGACTGCCTGTGTGGTGTGGTTTCAGGGACTCCAGCAAGTCCTCAGCCTTCCTCTAGCCTCCCTTACAAAATAAAATTCTAATAAAATATCATTTCAAGAAGAGGATGAATCATATCCCTCTGTGGGATTGTCTACGTTAACTATAAATTGCATATGGTATACAAGTTAAATTCTGTAGTTCCAGTAGTTTAACAGCAGAAATGCAGCCCATAACATTCAGATATCTGACCTGTTTGCCTGGTAGAGTTGAAAGTGCCATGTAACTCCAAGCCAAGGGAAAAAAGTGGTCCCTAGAACATCTGGCTAAGTCTGTACTCCCTGCTAGGAGCTGCCCTGTGGTTCTTGTGGTAGATATAGTCATGAAGACTCAGAGGTGGGAAAAGCCCATACAGTCTGGGTGCCACTTACCTAGGGCTTCTCCTGCTCTTGGCTAATGAGGGGTCTTATCTCTTGTGTCTCAAATTGTGACTGGAATATGTTTTCCATAGAATCAGCATAGGTCTTTTAAAAACAAAGTCTATAGTAATACATTTTTTTCCAAATTAGGTTTTCTTAATTATACAAAAAGTGATTTATCAGGTTTTTTTTTTTTTTTTTTTTGAGACAGTCTTGCTTTGTCACTCAGGCTGGAGTGCAGTGGCACGATCTTGGCTTACTGCAACTTCCCTTGCTCAGGTTCAAGTGATTCTCCTGCCTCAGCCTCCCAAGTAGCTGGGACTACAGGCTCATACCACCTTACCAGGCTAATTTTTTGTATTTTTAGTAGAGACGAGGTTTCACCATGTTGATCAGGCTGGTCTCGAACTCCTGATCTCAAACAATCCACTCGCCTCAGCCTTCCAAAGTTCTGGGATTACAGGTGTGAGCCACTGTGCCCAGCCTATTAGTTTTCACATAGACCTTGTTTTACAGCTTTATCTGTAGTTCTATTTTTAAAACAAAATTCAACAAAGGAAAGGCCTTGTATCTATTGTCTACTTACCTAGGATTTTATATTTCTTTCCACATAAAAATGCCAACTCTGGATTTCAGCTTTTGAATGGAAGTGAGTTGGTTTCTATTCATTGTATTTGAGGATCCCATACGTTTTTTTTCTCTAAAACATTCTAAAAGTTGGAACTTAATCTGGTTATACTTGGGTTATAATTAATTTATCAAATATGCTACTCTTTTGTCATGACTATTCTATATTTAAAAGTTCCTGCTTAATGTATTTTAATGGCTCTTGCTTAAAATGTCTGAATTCAATCTAAGGGCAGATTATACACAATCAAATAAAAAGCATATTGTCATCTATGAGAAATTGGTTGTCTTTACATTGCCATCAAGCAGAGAGAAACCATATCATTATTTAAGGCAACTCAATTCTTTTCTTTTCCTTCTTTTCTTTTTTGAGACGGAGTTTTGCTCTTGTTGCTCAGCTGGAGTGCAGTGGCACAATCTCGGCTCACTGCAGCCACCACCTCCCGGGTTCAAGCGATTCTCCTGCCTTAGCCTCCCAAGTAGCTGGGTTTACAGGCTCCCACTACCATGCCCATTGATTGTATTTTTAGTAGAGACAGGGTTTCACCATGTTGGCCAGGCTGGTCTCGAACTGCTGACCTCAGACGATCCACCTGCCTCAGCTTCCCAAAGTGGTGGGATTACAGGCGTGAGCCACCAAGCCCAGCCAAGTGACTCAATTTCTAATCAGCTGTAAGAAATTCCATTTATATAGGACTCACTTCAGTTTGGTTTATTGGTAAGTATATTTTATTGACCTGTGAAATGGAAATTTGCTCACTAGGAAAACCATCTTCAGATACAGCCCCTAAGCCCAAGAGAGCCCCCAAGCAGAAGAAAATAGTAGAGACTGTAAACTCTGACTCAGATTCAGAATTTGGCATTCCAAAGAAGACTACAACACCAAAAGGTGAGGATTGTCTTCTTATAACCCTTTAAACATATACTGTGTGGAAAAGATTGAATTTTTTCTACCTCATTGAATTTAGAGGCTGGGTACTTTGTACTTTGTTTTATATTGCATTACTCCTCAATATAGCAGCGTGTCTAGGAATCAATGCTGAGTTAGGGTCCAAAGGAGGTATACCAATTTAGTTCAGTTACTTTATTTTACAAATTTTAAAAGTTGATGCTCAAAGAGGTTAAATATGAATCCCTAAGAATGGTCCAAATTGTCTCCTACAGCCAACTCACTGGAACTTATTAAAAAGTCAGATTAGCACTTCACACTAATTAAACTGTGACACTTACTGGAATGGGGTAAATCCAGGACTCTTAGGCTAGAATGTTTTTCTCACCTAAGAAATAACTACTCAGGGCCACACAAGGAACCAGCACCAGTTCTCCATGGCATCCACTCTGTCTTCAGAATCGGGAAAGCCCTTAAAGATGCTTTGTTAAATATATCGGTAAGACATGATATGCTCTGAGGGTAGCTGCTCAACCTTTTATTCAACTGAAGGATATTTTCCTCAGTGTGTTTCTTAGATTTCTTAAAGGAGTGGTTGGGATGAAGAACTATAGACCTACAGGGAAATGGAGATAACAGAGTGGCAAAGAATCATAGTGACTGGGAAGGTAGTATTTGAGGTTGTGGGATTGGAAGCCTTTATAACTTGAAAAATGCTATTTCCTCGATTCATTTGATCAAATATGACATCCCAAGATTATTTAAGGCTATCTTTGTACTTGTACAATTTAGCTCTCAAGGAATTTTTAAGATTTAGAATTGCTATTTAGTTCTGTTTTCTTTTGTTGGCATCATTGTGGGATGGAGAAATCTGGCCCCTACTTAAATATTCCCTTTTCTCCTTCCACCTCCAGTGATGAGAATAAGAGGTTAGGTAGGTGAAAAAAATGCTGCATGTGCTGAGTCTAGGTCTGGGAAGGAATATGTATTTGACATTTTATAGTTAATACTGGGTGGTTCTCAGACTGTGTTACTCAAAGTGTGGGACATGTAATTGGTTGTTACTAGTGTTTGATAAGTCAAACTGAGTAAACAATTATAAACTGACCTTTATAATAATTTTGTGTTAATTAAAAAAGCATGTGATTAATTTTTTTAGTGATTTGTGTTCTGTTGTACTTTTCAAAGTATTGGGCCCTGACAAATTGGAAATTGAAAGCACTCTTCCAAGATACTTCCTTTTCAGGCTCAAGGACCACATAGCAAATACAAATGTTTTATGCATGAGGGGATTTGTCATAAAATTTGTCTCTGGGACTTTCCCACCAGTTTAAATGTATTTGTGAAATGTCTTTAGTCATGTCAACCCCAGAATTGAAATGCTGCTGCCAAATTGTTTATAGTCACTCATAGTAAGAGATCAGAACTGCAGTGCTCCACTGATTGGGCATGCCAAATAAATTAACTATAATGTTGTGACATTTATCTTTTTATATTGCATTTACCCATAAAAGAAAAAACCTTTTGTATCATTTTAAGGTAAAGGCCGAGGGGCAAAGAAAAGGAAAGCATCTGGTTCTGAAAATGAAGGTGATTACAACCCCGGCAGGAAAACATCCAAAACAACTAGCAAGGTAACGGAGAACATCATTGCACATTAGTGCGTGGCTTTAAAAAAAAATCTATAATTGACTTGGTTTGCTTATTACTACAGTCCTCTAACAGCTTTCCACCTAGCATCTCTTAACCATATACAAGCCCCCATACTGATAAGGAATTATTCAAGTATAAATTTACATAATCGGGATTATTTCTTGAATAACAGTGTGCTATAAATTAACCCACTTAGAATCTTCCATTTCTGTCCATTGAGCTAGTGGTGTGATGCTACCTATTATTAGACTGGTTAAACTGAAATAATTATTTTTCAGACTAAAGACTTTCCTTTTAACTTGCATTTATTTGACCGGGGCTAATTTGATTTCTTTTTAATTGAATTCATTTGACTGTGGCTAATTTTCCCAATTAGTCCGACCCTTTTCCAGAAGCACACTATTTCTTTTAGGTAATGAATGACATCAGCTCCCCTCACCCCTTTTATTCTCTTCTTAGTAAAACTAAAAAATACCAGTGTAGATGATCATAGCGTTATGTTGAGTTCCACACTGACCTCATCCATCCAGTCATCTTCTCTGTCTCAGGTCCACCTTGGTGACTTTTTGCATTTTTTGGAACACAGTGCGTACTGCACGTGGTGCATGAGTCTTGCTTCCTTCCATGAATTCTTGATATGTAGTTACCAGTGGGGTGGTTTGAAGTTTTACTAATGTGGGCGTTGTGTACACTTTTTGGGTAATGGATCATTTCAGGAATGAAATGAGGCTGGAACAAGGTGGCGAATTATTGTATGTAATCCTTTGTATTCTTCCAAAAAATAAGGTAACTGGTCTTACACTTAGGTTAGCATTACGATTCTAGTAATTTTAAAAGCACCATTATTTGTAATACTTCCTAAACACAAGCAAAGTATGAGGAGTGCTAGTTCTTAATACTAGTCTTTTTTCTAACTTACTTTAAATCTATTCTGAAAATATCTAGAAACCGAAGAAAACATCTTTTGATCAGGATTCGGATGTGGACATCTTCCCCTCCGACTTCCCTTCTGAGCCACCTTCTCTGCCACGAACCGGTCGGGCTAGGAAAGAAGTTAAGTACTTTGCAGAGTCTGATGAAGAAGAAGATGACGTTGATTTTGCAATGTTCAATTAAGTGCCCAAAGAGCACAAACCTTTTCCAACAAATAACTTGTGTTGTCCTTTTGTCTTTTCTGTCTCAGACTTTTGTACATCTGGCTTATTTTAATGTGATAATGTAATTGATGGTTTTTTATTATTGTGGTAGGCCTTTTAACATTTTGTTCTTACACATACAGTTTTATGCTCTTTTTTACTCATGAAATGTCACGTACTGTCTGATTGGCTTGTAGAATTGTTATAGACTGCCGTGCATTAGCACAGATTTTAATTGTCATGGATACAGACTACAGACCTGCTTTTTGAAATGAAATTTAAACATTAAAAATGGAACTGTGTTCTCTCTTTACTGAAGATAAAAGTGTAGTAAAATCTCCCACACACCTTTAAAATAAATATATTTTATTCTTTGCCAGGAGACTCCATGGAAAAAGGTAAACAGTATATGAACATAGAAAGCATTGTTAAACAATCTCAATGTACAAACAGAGCCAGTGAAAGTACATCACAGACTTGCTAATATATCAAAAAAAAAAAAAAAAAAATTCCACTAGTGCTTAAATGAGAACTAAGAAACTGACACTTGTGTCTGTTAACCACTCTACCACAGCTTTCACTCTGCTTCATAGTGATTGAACAAGGTCAAAGGAGGCAGATTCTATGCCTGTGTCTTTGGGAGTTAATATTAGCCCCTTGGCATCAAGAAGGCTGAAAAAAAAAAAAAATCCCAACATCAGGCACGAATCAGGAAGGACACTAGAGTTATGTGGTCCAGGTGGTAGACCAGCCTAATTATCCCATGAAATTCCCCTAATGGCTTGTGAACAGGTAAACAAAAACTTATTAACACTGAAAAGTGTTTTCGCCTTGGAGGCTATCATTACTGTAAAAATGTATTTTTTTTTTACTGTGTAGTTATGTCATTTAATAAGTAATAAACCACTTTTAAAAGTGACATTAACAGTTGAACAAATGACATTTGATTAACTGAACTGGCAGTTACACTGATACAGAATTCTCTTCTGCTAGCGCAGGGAATTATTTGTATACTTTTTTACTGGGCAACATGAAATAAAAGATGCAGTTTGAGAGTATCAGAAAGAGGAAAGACAAGCTTCCATACTAACTAAATTAGAATATCTTCAGCCTCATCTTGTCATACTGTACAAGAGTCCTGTTTTCTTACCTTGATGTCTCGACTATTCCATGAAAGCAAGACAGTTATCTTTTTGAACTTGGGTGGACATGTACAGTAGTCTATTTCATAACCTTGGTGTCTTGATTATTTGAGTAGACAAAGGAAAGCACCAAACATACAGTATAGAAAGAACAGAGCCATACTTCTGTATGTACAAAGTCTTCAGAAACTTAACCAGGGTAAATCTTTTTGACTGGGTCTTTGCCATGCAATCTTGAGTGTTCAGAAAGGAAAATAGAAGCTTTTAACTAGTTTCTGGTTGCATGAAATGGCTGAGTTTTTAGAATTTGCAAAGTCTGTATTTCTAGGTACATTACACAGTGAGGAGTATATATATTGATACATATGAAAACTTCTTGGTCCTTCTTGAGTTTTAATATATTTTCAGTCCAAAAACTAAGCAGCAGTAAAAATGTTTTTTCTTGCATTTTAAATCCTGGAACTGAAGGTACTGGGGAATGTTTGAAGTAGCTAGAAAATGTCTTATTGCACCAGTGGTGACTGACTGACCGCGCTGTTTTCCACTGAGCTGGGTGAGATGCTAGGACTGTGCTCTGCTGTGTTCCCACTTGAACTTGGGGTCAAGGGTTCATGTCCTTCAGAATTCTCCAGCATTTCCTGAATGAGAGGTGGCATTGATCCAGGAATTTCCATTTTCAAGGTAATTACACGTTCCGCACCTTTTAAAAAGAGATCATGGAAATCTGGTTAAGACAAGGAGTTAAGCTATAATAACCAGGGACCAACTTTCATGTATTTTAACAGAGGTGTTTCCTAAGACTCTTGCTTAGGAATTATGAAATACAGAAATCAAGTGGCTTTAATCTTTATCGAAAAGGACTCATCAATTACCATCACTCTCATAAATACAAAGATAAATGTATATGAAATGGGAATTACACCCACCAAAAACCATGTTTATTGTGAAGTTCTCAACCAGCTCAGACTCACAGTATGTTGACAGGGCCTTTTTATGATCCGCTAGAACTTCATCTTTAATGCAAGCAATAACATACTGTTGCTTCCTCGGTTAAGAAAACTATGCAAACAATGCCTCACAAAGGTTATCCTTATTTTACACCATTAAAACATTTTTACTTTAGAGAAAGGAGCAAAGATGTGGTGATGTTTAAATTTGATGCCTCAGTTTCAGGAAATAACAATTTACAAAGAAAAGTTCTTGAGGAAACTAGCATATCTAGAAAAAGACAGGTTGATGCCAGTTACCCACAAACAGGAATTCACAATGTGCAATGATTATTAACGACTTGATTTAGCAGTGTACTGTCCAATATAATAGCCACTAGGTAGCTACATTTAAATTTGTTAAATGAAATTAGAAAAACACTGCCTCAGTTGCATACGCCACACTTGAAGTGCTCGAGAACCTCGTGTCTAGTGGCCACTGAACTGTACAGTACCGATTACTTGTGTAACTGAAGTCAATTCTATTAGATATCACTAGTCTAGTTATCTATACAGAATGACAGTATTAAGTTAAACAGCCTCATTTTTAAAAATCAAAGATACCATATTCACAACTACATGGGTATCTGCTGTTTGCTTCTGCTCTTAATTCCATGCCAGGATGAATTCAGAATGCTCATCAAGGAAACCTTAGAAGGAGCTCAAGAATTAAGACTGCTTGTTAAACAAGCTCCCAGTGCATTTAAGCACTTTTTGAAATACAGAGTTGATTCCTTGGCTAGCAAAAACCTTCAGAGACAGAGTCAGTAGTCTGATGGGGAAGGAGAATGGCAATAGCCCATTTGGTCCCAGGGATAGCTGCTGAGTTGTCTCTCCATAGAAGAACCTTTCTCTAACACTCAACAGTGATATGGCTCTAGGCACCTCTATAATTGCTTGAGTTGCTACATAAACAGAAAATTACTAGGCAAAGAATATTTATCCCTCTCAGGAAGGCAAGAATTCCTTTGCTTAGAAGTCTGCAGAAGGAAATCTGCCTATACACAAGAGAGCAATGGCTAAAGTGATGGGGAGAAACTTAACCATTAACAATGATCCTAAGTACTATTCATTTTTCTTAAGGTTTGGATGTTTAGGAAAAACGAGTCAAGGTTACATAAACCAGATATTAAATGTATGGACCTAGATATTTAATTAAATGTATGAACTGGAATTAAATGTATGAACCTAGAAAATTAGCCTGTGATATAGTACATTCTCTTGAAAACCATGTTTTTCTAATCAGCCATGAATTTTAAAGCCCTCAATCATTTATTAAGATCATTTAATAGGGTAAGACTTGAGGTTTTCTCTCTTTTTTTTTTTTAAAGGGGGGAGTTATTTCCTTTTGATTTCAATTAGAAAAAGCCAGTAAACATCCTGAATTGAGGAATAAAGCGACACAACCTGGTAAGGCCCTCAAGTCTGTGTTGTGACTATGGTACAGAGTGCACAAAGACATACCTTTAGCACTGATGCTGCGGAGATCTGTGATTTTCATTAAGATCTTTGGAAACATGTGAGGCTTGCTGGGTCGTCTTTTTCTGATATAAATTTTTAGTGCTTCCAGCAATGGTTCTTGTAGCTTATCTACTTTTGTTGGTTCCTCAAGGTCCTGGCGGTCTAGATATCAGGAATAAAGTATTAAACAAAATCAGGATTTCTGCCCTTTTCCCCTCTTCCTTGTTTCCTTATTCCTACTGGTATGACTTCATTAATTTGGTAATTCAATTACATACACAAATTTGCAGACTTAACGCAATTGCTTTAAGCAATGATACTTGATTAACCCCCCCCCCCCACCACCACCCCCACCACGTAGTCTAAACATTTTGAAGGCTGGTTGCTTTTGTCCCAGGGAAAGAATTACCTCCTGTGACCAGAAGGTGTCACTACCGAACTGAATTAAAACAAACCTTGAGCAGGATGGTTATTTTAGCACAAAGTAAATCTGCTTCTTAATTAAAGCCATTACTTTTTAACCACTTATGATTCAGCCTCCTGTGGGCCAGTAGGGGTCACTAGGAAGAAGAAAGCTAAATTTTATCCCAGTCCTCCAAGGGCTGGTGGGAGGGCCCAGCCAAAAACTTTTATGTCTACTCTCTAAATAACAGCACATGCAGGTCCTTTGTCATTATTATAATGTCCCCAGGCAATTTATTTTACAATCGCATGATCCTGCCTTTAAGAAAAAAGAAAACCTGTGGCGATTGGAGAAACAGTTTCCTGGGATTTCTTTCTGAGCAGAAGGATTCCCAAATACCATTATTTAATTTTAACAACATGGAAAAATACAGTGAACCCAGCCACGTGTGCCTGGCTTTATCACATCTTTTCCCATGGAAGAGCAACTCCAAAAGGGAAATGAGGGATTTTTCACAAATTACAAGTATAAACTGTTCATGGAATTTCATGAGGCTTTTCTACATAGTTGGTACCTCCACAGATTAAGCAGATGGCACTGAGAAGGCCTGTTTCTGTGTCATCCATTTCCAAAGGCAGGAGCTGGTTGGCAAAGGTGAACACAAGGTCAGTCAGAGGACCAAATCCAGCATTGTGCATCTGAGTTCGATTTAGGGTAAGGCCGTCTGAAAAAGTCATGGTGTCTTGTTCTGGGGTATACCTGGTGCAAATTCTAAGAATCTGGAAGGGAAAAAAAATGATGGATGATCTAAGCCAGCCTGTCCTGAAGACCTCAATCAGATGTAAGCAGGAAATAGCATGAAGATTTCCAAGAAGCTCCTATATCACATGGGCACTCTGACCCCTTTCACACGTTGAATAAATTTCTTTAGGTCTTTTATTAAAAGACTACAGAAATCAAAACTCAGAGGCTAAAGTTATTTAGGAAACACTAAACCAGACAAAAGAAATTTTGAGAAATACCTTTACGTTAAAAGTAGTTCATTATTCAAATAAACATGTACAGAGTACCTAGTTATGTCCCAGGCACTATGCCAGGTGCTAGAGATTAAAAAAGATGAATAAGATTCTATTTTTTAAGAGCTTACAGTCTGTAATAAATAAATGACAATATCTATTACTTATTAAATGCATAGTATATATCAAGTTTTGTACATACCCTATATTCAATCTTTCAAGCAGCTTGGTAAAGTGAATATTACTATTTTATAGATGAAGGATTTAAGGCTCAGAAAGGTAGGTGATGTGTCCAATGTCACATAGTTAACATGTAAATGGATCTGACTCAAACCCAAGTTAGGTTCTCTCTCCCATGATGCCTCTGGTCACACAGTTACACAGACAGCTATAAGGCAAGGCACATGAGTGAAACCAGCAAGGTACTACAGAGTTCAGAAGAAGGAAAGCTCAGAAAGTCAAGGGCAGATCCATGGAGAAGAGGTGGCATTTCCACCAAACCCTGAAGTGAAGGCAGGATTTATATAGGCAAAAAGCCTGAGTCACTCTGCCAGAGTCTCCCAATCCCACCAAGTGTATGTTTGACACATAATCCGGTCGGCTCCGTGGGGCACCAGCTACTAAGGAGACTCCTGCTCACTGCCCTGTGCCTCTAGGCCTCACTCAGAGCAAAACAAATGAAAAATGCCTCACTTCAGTAGATACTCCATCCTGGCTCATGTTTCTACTGCCCTGTTAACCTAACTGCTGGTAAGAAGCTCTGCATTCCAGGGCACTTCCCACCCAGAACCACATTTCTGCTGACCAGGTTTCCATACTTGACTTTTCCCTCTGAAAATGTTTCCGTGCTGCTTGAAGCACAGAAGCAAATCCCACCTGGACAAAAGTGAATAACCCAGTAGGCTGAAGAAGTTGAGAGTTTTCCCCAGACACAGGAGCTCAATTTGACTGGGTCTAGCCCTGTAAATGTCCACCTCAGCGTCACCTACAGAAGGGCAGATGTGATCAGAAAGGCCTGCATTCTTCCTGTTACATGGCCATGTGCAGAGAGGAGGGGCCTCTGAGGAAGACACAGGACCCTGCCTACGACGGAACTCCTTGTAGGAAAGCCCTCTCCACCCTGCCCATATTCCCATCAGGGCTCCTAGAACAAGAACTTCTGTCAAATCTCTCATCTCGTCAGGGAAACCCTGGGGGCTTGGGACAATGACACTTCCCATGGTGAAGACAGTCCTTTCTGACTGGTGGTGGGTCCACAGAGCCTCACACCCACTGGACCGCATGAACCACGATGGGACAGGTGCACTGCAATGGTCACATGCTTTTGTGTTCTCTAAATCTCCAAGAAGGCAGTGACTTGGGAGCCAGCCTTCTTCCTACACAGAAGACTCCAGTGTGGTTTGGCGGAAGGCACCAGGACGCCCTGTGGAGGGCGTGCAGCACCTCTGCTGGTGTATATTTCAAGTCTGACTTCAGTGTCTTATTGGTTAAAATGCTGAGAGGAAAACTGTGAATGAGTAGCCCTCCTCATCCTTAACATACAACAATAGCTAACGTTTTATCGATCACCTACTATGTACCAGGTACCACACTAAACACTTTAATGTATTATTTCTCTTATCCACTCATGAGTTAAGTGTTACTATTACCCCATTTTAGAGATAGGGAAACAAATGTGAATAGCTTATGCTAGGTTACATAAGCCAGTAGAATGATTTGATTTAGGCTTTTTCTAGAACCTGTGCTTTTTTTTTTTTTTTGAGACGGAGTTTCGCTCTTGTTACCCAGGCTGGAGTGCAATGGTGCGATCTCGGCTCACCGCAACCTCTGCCTCCTGGGTTCACGCAATTCTCCTGCCTCAGCCTCCTGAGTAGCTGGGATTACAGGCACGCGCCACCGTGCCCAGCTAATTTTTTGTATCTTTAGTAGAGACGGGGTTTCACCATGTTGACTGGGATGGTCTCGATATCTCGACCTCGTGATCCATCTGCCTCGGCCTCCCAAAGTGCTGGGTTTACAGGCTTGAGCCACCGCGCCCGGCGAACCTGTGCTTTTAACCATTGCTCCATAGCTGCCTCATTCTCTCTTCATGCCAATACCCAAACCTAGACACTTCTCTAAGATTAATCTTTAGCCCAGTACCAATTTCGATATCAGCCTTACTGGGCACTTTTGGGCAGCACATAACTGCACAGCTATTCACAGTGGCCTGCCTGGTGCAGAGGAGCACAGAGCTTGTGGCCTGGAAACAGAAACGTCACTTTATATTGGGAGGGGTGGTAGAGGTATCTAAATCAGGACATGTCCTCAAACTTCTTAACGTTCCTACTATATGATCAAGTGACACCGTGAACTAGCATCTGATCATTAATGTGTGTGGTTATCCAAACACTTTCTTCATTGGATGGGTGATCATTTTCACCTCCCAGATACTTGCCCAGGGGCCTCTCTGAGCTAGCCCAGCCATTTCCTCTGTGTTCCCAATTGGTTGGCCTGTCTCAGTTCATCTTGGTTGCTGACGGGGTATGAAGCCATTCCCAATCTCAGAGCAGTAAGAAGACCCAGAGGTCACCGGGCATAAAGCCTCACGTTTCCCCTGAAAGCCCTGGGAGTTAAAATGTGGTGCTCAAGATCACACAAGCAATGGTGCTGGAGCCTAGAATACAGGTCTTCCAATCCCCAGCCTCGAGTTCCTTCAACCACCTGGAGGAACATTAGGAAATACTGCCTATGCGGGAAGTTAGCAAGTGACGATCAAAGTTAGCACTTTGGGAGGCCAAGGGGGATGGATCATCTGCAGTCAGAAGTTCAAGACCAGGCTGGCCCACACAGTGAAACCAGGCCTGGTGACACACACCTGTTGTCCCAGCTACTGGGAAGGCTGAGGTTAGAGAATCGCTTGAACCGGGAAGGGGAGGTTGCAGTGAGCTGAGACCGCGCCACTGCACTCCAGCATGGGTGACAGAGAGACTCAACAATAACGAAGTTAGTATGCCCAATATTAATGAGCCCCAAATCCCCAGACACATTTCTAGTCTGGAATCAGACGGGTACTGGACAGGTCTGTGCAGCTTTAGCATGCTGCCAGGAAAGGAATGCATGAGATCTGTCCTCTGCAAAAATGAAAGAATCCAGAGATTTGCTGGAAAGGAACAGAAGACCGGGATTCAGGACTTTGCAAATTGCCAGTAACTCATTTAGAAATCCACATCCAAACTCAGCACTCAAATGTTTCTAACTATTCTATCCAAAAAAGTTTTCCGCTCAAAAGTTAGGATGTATTTAGATTCAGATGAGGCATTTGAACTATGTTCTGTTGCCGCTCTTGCTAGGAAGTTCAAAGCCGAAACCAAGTACACAACTGGTACATCCAAAGCCAAACGCACATGGCCTGAGAAGGAATGTCTTCGGCTCAATGTCTTCTTCTATCTGACGAGTCTCCATTCCCTGCCCCTACCCCAGCCTGAAACAGGATGAGTCCCATGTGAAACAGGCATGCCCCTCACAACTCCCGGCTGGTCCTGTCTCTGGAGGGAACCCAAGTCGTTTCATTTTGTCACATTAAAATCAAATGCCAGTGGCAACCACCAAGTACTTCTCCGGGATTAAAACACTCTTTGTTTGGAAGGAAGGGGGCATCTATCTGGAAAGACCAGCACGAAGGCCCCACGAGACGAGTAAAATATAACCTAGCCAAGGCCGCCTCGCCAAAGCGGGGCCCTGTCGGACAACACGGAGCTCTCGTTGATGGTCAAACTTGATCCTCCTCAGGGCAAAAAGAACCTTCCCTCCTTGCCATCAGTGAAGACAGCTGTGCATCTCTCTACTGCTTTTGATGGGAGTGCATGTTCTGTGTGTCTCCTGGGGGGGGGGGACTGCTTGATAATGGAACCCTGGAAGGATCTGATGATAGGGGACCCCAGAGGTAGAGCCAGGGACTTGTCCACCAAGCTGCCATCACCTCTGATGAGGGCCTCTGAAGTGATCCCTTATTTCCATTCCTGCTTCAGTACCATCCACGGCAGCCAAAGCACGCCGTTCAAAACGTTCATCGGAGGAGCAAACTCCTCATATGGCTTCTGGTCGTCTTCAGAATAAAATCCAAGCTTCTTTCTGTAGCCTCAGTGGCCTCTCCCTACTTGCCAACTTCAACTCCTCCTTTCCTTTGCTCATAAGCCTCTGGCCATCTTGGTCTCCTTCGTGACCCTTCAACGACTCACTGCTGAGGCAAAGCGTTTGCCCTTGCTTTGCCCTCTGGCTCAGTGCTTTTCCCTGATCTCCACATGGCTCTGTTCTCAGAGTCCAGCTTCAATGCCACCTCCTCCAAAACCCATCACCCTTTTTTTCTTTGATCCTACTCCCTTTAAGGGATGGAGCTTAATTCCCCTCCCCTTGAGTGTGGCCTGGACTGAGTGATTTGCTTCTTTTTTTTTTTTTTTTTTTTTATTTATTTTTATTGCATTATAGGTTTGGGGGTACATGTGCAGAACGAGCAAGATAGTTGCATAGGTACACACATGGCAGTGTGCTTTGCTGCTTTCCTCCCCTTCACCCACACTTGGTATTCATCCCCAGGCTATCCCCCCCAGCCCCCCCCTGCTGTCCCTCCCCCATTCCCCCCAACAGTCCCCAGTGTATAGTAGACTGCCTCTCTGTGTCCACATGTTCTCATTTTTCTCACCCACCTATGAGCGAGTATATGCGGTATTTCTTTTTCTGTTCTTGTGTCAGTTTGCTGAGAATGATGTTCTCCAGATTCATCCATGTCCCTACAAAGGACACAAACTCATCATTTTTGATTGCTGCATAATATTCCATGGTGTATATGTGCCACATTTTCCCAGTCCAGTCTATCATCGTTGGGCATTTGGGTTGGTTCCAGGTCTTTGCTATTGTAAACAGTGCTGCAATGAACATTCGTGTGCATGTGTCCTTATAGTAGAACGATTTATAATCCTTTGGATAGATACCCAGTAATGGGATTGCTGGGTCAAATGGAATTTCTATTTCTAGGTCCCTGAGGAATCGCCACACTGTCTTCCACAATGGTTGAACTAATTTACACTCCCACCAACAGTGTAAGAGTGTTCCTATTTCTCCACATCCTCTCCAGCATCTGCTGTCTCCAGATTTTTTAATGATCGCCATTCTAACTGGTGTGAGATGGTATCTCAATGTGGTTTTGATTTGCATCTCTCTAATGACCAATGACGATGAGCACTTTTTCATATGTTTGCTGGCCTCATGTATGTCTGCTTTCGTAAAGTTTCTATTCATATCCTTTGCCCATTTTTGAATGGGCTTGTTTGTTTTTTTCCTGTAAATCTGTTTGAGTTCTTTGTAAATTCTGGATATCAGCCCTTTGTCGGATGCGTAAACTGCAAAGATTTTTTCCCATTCTGATGGTTGCCGATTCACTCTAGTGACTGTTTGTTTTGCTGTGCAGAAGCTGTGGAGTTTGATTAGGTCCCATTTGTCTATTTTGGCTTTTGTTGCCAATGCTTTGGGAGTTTTGTTCATGAAGTCCTTGCCTACTCCTATGTCCTGAATGGTTTTGCCTAGATTTTCTTCTAGGGTTTTTATGGTGTCGGGTCTTACGTTTAAGTCTTTAATCCATCTGGAGTTAATTTTAGTGTAAGGTGTCAGGAAGGGGTCCAATTTCTGCTTTCTGCACATGGCTAGCCAGTTTTCCCAACACCATTTATTAAATAGGGAATCCTTTCCCCATTGCCTGTTTTTGTCTGGTTTATCAAAGATAATATGGTTGTAGATGTGTTGTGTTGCCTCCGATGCCTCTGTTCTGTTCCATTGGTCTATATCTCTGTTTTGGTACCAGTACCATGCTGTTTTGATTACTGTAGCCTTGTAGTATAGTTTGAAGTCTGGTAGCGTGATGCCTCCCGCTGTGTTCTTTTTGCTTAGAATTGACTTGGCTATGCGGGCTCTTTTTTGGTTCCATATGAAATTCATGGTGGTTTTTTCCAGTTCTGTGAAGAAATTCAATGGTAGTTTGATGGGGATAGCATTGATTGTGTAAATTACTTTGGGCAGTATAGCCATTTTCACGATATTGATTCTTCCTAACCACGAACATGGAATGTTTCTCCATCTGTTTGTGTCCTCTCTTATTTCATTGAGCAGTTGTTTGTAGTTTTCCTTAAAGAGGTCCCTTACATTCCTAGTGAGTTGTATTCCTAGGTATTTTATTTTCTTTGTAGCAATTGTGAATGGCAGTTCGTTCTTGATTTGGTTCTCTTTAAGTCTGTTATTGGTGTATAGGAATGCTTGTGATTTTTGCACATTGATTTTATATCCTGAGACTTTGCTGAAGTTGCTTATCAGTTGCAGGAGCTTTTGGGCTGAGGTGATGGGGTCTTCTAGGTATACTATCATGTCGTCTGCAAATAGAGACAATTTGGCTTCCACCTTTCCTATTTGAATACCCTTTATTTCTTTTTCTTGCCTGATTGCTCTGGCTAGAACTTCCAGTACTATGTTGAATAGAGCAAGGCCGGCGGACCCCGCCCCGCCCCCTCGCGGGGACGGGGGGGCGCCGGGGGCCTCCCACTTATTCTACACCTCTCATGTCTCTTCACCGTGCCAGACTAGAGTCAAGCTCAACAGGGTCTTCTTTCCCCGCTGATTCCGCCAAGCCCGTTCCCTTGGCTGTGGTTTCGCTGGATAGTAGGTAGGGACAGTGGGAATCTCGTTCATCCATTCATGCGCGTCACTAATTAGATGACGAGGCATTTGGCTACCTTAAGAGAGTCATAGTTACTCCCGCCGTTTACCCGCGCTTCATTGAATTTCTTCACTTTGACATTCAGAGCACTGGGCAGAAATCACATCGCGTCAACACCCGCCGCGGGCCTTCGCGAGTGATTTGCTTCTAACAGAATACGGTGAAAGTGACGGTGTGTGACTTCTGACACTAGGTCACAAAACTCACTGTCACTGCCTTCTTGCTTGCTCTCTCTTGAATCTCTTGCTCTGGGGAAGCTAGCTGACATTTCAAGAGGACAGGTAACCAGCCCCATGGACAGGTCCACATAGCAAGAAACTGAGTCCTCCCATCAATAACCAGCACTCAATTGCTAGGAAAACGTGATGAGCCAAAGTGGGAGCAGAGAGCTCCCAGCCTCCACCAGTTCTGCATATGACTGCAGCTCTGGCCGGTGTCTTGATTGCTATTTCATGACAGATACTAAGCCAGAACCACCCAATGAAGTCAGTACCAGATTCCTGACGGGCCATGACGACGGGACATAATAATGCTTATGTTTTAGGCTGCTAAGTTTTGTAGTATTTTGTTCCACTGCAATAGATAATGACTACAGCACGCACGCCTGGGGCTGTACACAAATCTCAAGAGCACAGCTTCAGGCATTTTCCCTATACCGTATACTTGTACAACTACCACCTAGATCAAGACCCGACTATTTCCAGCACCTAGCGGCTCCTATGAGTCCTCCTAACCAAACCTCTTCCTCATAAGTAACCGTTATTTTGACCTCTATTCCTACAAGTTAGTTTTGCAAGTTCTTGAACTTCGGATCAATGAAATCATACAGGATACCGTCTTTTGTGTCTGGCTTTTATTCACTCAATATTATCTCTGTGTGATTCACACATGAGTGTACACAGCAGTAGTTCACTCTTTTTCACTGCTGTGTAGTATTCCACAATGCAAACCACCACCCCGTTTTCTCTTCTTCACAGCACTTGTCACGATCGGAGTTTCCTGGCCAATCTCCCTTCTAGAATATGAGCTCTGAGGATGAGACTGCTCTTCAGCTGTCTTGCTCTCAGCTGTGTCTTTAACATCTAGAACAGTGTCCTCCACACAGCAGGCTGGTGAATGAATATTTATTGAATGAATTAACTGAATTCCTTCAGACTCTCTTCTACCTTGTAAACCTCAGAGGGAGGCCTCAAGGGACTGCCCAGTTATTGGGCAGAGGAGCAAGCTCAGACCGCTCACCCTTCTCAGGCACCCTGCACTGACTGTGTCTGGCAACACGTGGGCAGATCGAGATCTGATTTGACAATCTATCCCCATCCGCTTGTGGGAATAAGTAGTGTCAGCAGTAGCAGTGTTTAAGCAGTGGCGCTAAGAACCACGATCCACGCAGCCTACATGCTGCCTGTTGTGATAAACTCATGGGAACAAACTGTTTTCCCCAGTGGGACCCGTCGCCAGCCTGCCTTGACGGAGGAGGAGATACACAGGTTAGAAGCGGCAAGACTCTTGCTCCCGTGACTGTCCCTGTTTTCTAGACCAGCACACTCGCAGCCCACGTTTTGCAATGTTGAGAGAGAATTATTTTAATAACCGATTTTAACTTAAGCTATCCAAAATATTTTTGTTTCCACATGGAATCAATACCAGAAAAATCGTTAAGGAGATATTTTACATGTGTAAATACTAAGTCTTGAAAAGAAAGCATTTATTTTGCAATGCGCACTTGAGCCCAGGCACCATGTCAAGGCGCTCCCGAGCCACAGCTGCCTCGCAGCTGCTGACCTCGAGAGCGCAGCCCCAGACGTTCCTGCCCAGTGGCTCAGACGCCACCGTGCACAAAGGCGCGTGGGCTTCCTCGACCCCGACCATTACAGCTTATTTAAAGGAACACTTACTATGTGCCAGGAACTACTTAACTCAATTCTTTATCCCAGCAACGTAAAGGGGGAGGAGCTACTATTATACTTATTCAATTGATGAGGAAACTGAGGCTCAGAGAGGTCACTTAGCGTCCCTAAGTTCACTCAGCTTCTAAATGGCAGAGCTGAGATTTGAACCCAGGAGTTTGCCTGCAAAGCCCACCTACCCTCTTGACCACTACACTGGCCACTCCTGGTGCCTCATGGGGTAATCGTGACATATCTGTGGGTGAGTAAGCTGAGGCTACCAGAGACCCGGGGCTGCCCCATGATGGTGCAGATGCCCAGGTGCAATGCCCAAGCCTAAACTCAAGCTGTGGGGATCTGGGCCAAGAGCTCCCGCCCTGCCAACCTGGGCTCTTGTCTCTACTGAGTCCCCAGGAAGGGGACAGGAAGGGACTGGTTCATGTGAGAACGGCTCTCCATGGCTGTATAGATGCCCGGTCTCCAGGGACTCAAGGAGCTGTAAGTCACACTTGGAAGTCACACAGGCTGTCACTTTTGTATAACCAGAAGCAAGGTGCAGCTGCGTCTGGCATGGATATATTTTCCTTGACGGAAGTAAGGGCAGCGGGTGGCAGGACCCAGGAAGCCACATGTCCTGCAGGCAAAGACTTGAAATCTTGAAGCCTTAATAGATGTGATATTCCAAAAGCAACATATATGCTGGAATTTGAATTCTGACTTTTAATTCATTTGCTCATTCACTCACAAATATTCACTAAATCCCCTTTTCATGCCTGGAACTGCCACAGCGACCAACCCTAACGTGGTTCCTGGTCTCACTGAGACAACAGACCAGGGAAGAAGCCGCTGGGAAATACACCTGTCATCACGCTATGCCTTACGGGCTTGGGACAGACCCACGGCGTAAGGGAGGAATCGGGTGGCTGGTTGGGGAAGGCTTTTCTGAAGAGATGGCATTTCAGCTGAGATGAGGAATAGGCCAGGAAGAACTGAGTAGAGGGTGGGTAACCTGGACATGGGATGTAAAAGGCTCTGGGTCAGGACAGAGCTTGACTAAGATTCGAGGCAGTGCCAGGAGGTGACGTAGCCAAGAGAGGCGCCCTTGTGAGTTGTGCCAGACGGGCGGCTAGAATTTACAGTCCAGCTCTTCGACCCGGCCTGGCCTGCCCCATTTTACTACAGTATTTACCTCCTTCACCTGCCCACCCAGTCCTGGCTCCACACTGGCCCTGCTCTCCTTCAGCTTGCCCCAGCTGTTGAATGTGGGCTCCGAAGGCAGCTTGCCTGCATTCTACACCTGGCACCACTGAGCCTTCTCCCGTGTTGACAAATGCAATCAGCCCCGCTTCTGACGTTCCAGTTTGGAGAAACAGCGGCAATGGCTCTTTTACAGGGTCAACCCCTGCAGAGGCAAGATGGCACGAGCCCCTGTCCAGGACGGAAGGACCCTCTCGCTGCTTCTGCTGAGTGGCCTGGTTGCGCCACCCACACATCACTCTGGAGTGCCAGCTTCCCGCAGCATTTGCCCTCGGGGTTGATATGAAAACCCTGTCTTCAAAATCGCAAGTGAATCATCATCCCTTGCTGTGTTCCCACATGGTTTAATTTCCTTGTAAAAAATACAGCTACTTGATGAATTCTCCACCGTAGTCTTTAAACAAACCCTGGCAAAGCGGGTCATTTTCTCATCTGAAAATTGCCCAGGTTTTTCTACTTTGCAGAAGCAATTTTGCCCTCCTTTATCCAGAGGCTGGAAACTCTCTGGGGGAAGCTCTATGGGTCTTTGGCTTCCCCGTGGGCCTTGGCTGCCTCACCTACAAAATGGGGATGATACCGGGACCGCTGAGGGTATGGTACAACTTAATGACAAGACTCAGTATAACTGAGGCTTGGGGGCGCCACCTCGTTTCATGCTTTCCAGAGCCTGGAGGGAAGCTGGTCATCTTCATTGTAAACACGAGGAAACTAAGTCTCAGAGAGGGAAGTAACTTTCCCCAGGTCACACAGCCAGTAAGCAGCAGAGCCAGATGTTGAATCCAGGCAGGCTGGTTTCAGAGCCCACATCCCACAGCCGGGGCAAGCTGAAGGAGAGCAAGATCAATGCGCAGCCAGGGCTGGGTGCAGCGGGGTGGCGACAGCAGGGGCAGGCCGGGCGGGGCTGGAGAGCTGGCCTGTCAGGTCCAACAGGGCAGGGATTCTCCTCTCTGCCATCAACCATCCACAAAGTAAGAGCTCAGTAAATACGTGTGAGAACCATGACTTCAACCAGTATTTATGCGGTGCTCCAAGACAAGGCAGAGCAAACATTCAAAGCAAATTCAGACCGCGGTATACCTCTGCTCGTCACCCAGCGACGACTCTGTAGGACACCAAGAATGACATTCGTGCCCGATCACAGGCCCTGCTTCCAGATCCAAGGTCTCGCTCCCCTCGCCCCCTCCCTTCCAGGCACACTCACTTCCTCACACCTGCTGGGAGGTGCCCTGCGCGGAAGACGCTGTCTAAGCCGCCCACCTGCTTGCTTACTGCCGGTGTCCCCACCAGGAGAAGGTCAGCTCCAGGACGGCTGGGGCTTTAGCTCGGTTCCCAGCTGCCTCCTCAGAGGCTAGAATAGCGCCCAGCACACAGCAGGTGGTCAACGAATATTTGTGGAAGGAAGAAAAGAAGGGAGGGATGGGAGGGATAGGACCGGAGGGAGAGAAGCGGCAGAGAAAGCACAGTCTGACCACCTCAAGGTTTGTTTTTATGATTTCTTTTTTGAGATGGGGTCTTGCACTGTCGCCTGGGCTGGAGTGCAGTGGCGCCATCTCAGCTCACTGCAACCTCCGCCTCCTAGGTTCAAGCAATGTTCCTGCCTCAGCCTACCCAGAAGCTGGAATTACAGGCGCCTGCCACCATGCTCAGCTAATTTTTTGTATTTTTTTAGTAGAGACGGGGTTTCACCATGTTGGCCAGGCTGGTGTCAAACTCCTGACCTCGTGATCCGCCCACCTCGGCCTCCCAAAGTGCTGGGATTACACGCGTGAGCCACCACGCCTGGCCTCTGATTTTTATTTTAAGTTAAAAGACTCGATCCTAATTACATGCCGAGGAGAAGAGGCAGGTGAGAGGGGATGGAAGAAAAGGAATAAAGGAGACGAAGGAGATTAAACAAGAAGGAAACTCGAGGGCAGAGTTGGGTGAAGGCGCCACTCTGCTCCTGCTCCCTCGCCTGCCTCAACACCGCCTAGGATGCCACCAACTCTTGAGTGAAGAGAGAAACAACAAAAATCCGTCTGCATGCTGGCGAGGTGTGGAGAAACAGGAACGCTTTACACTGTTGGGGGGAGTGTCCATTAGTTCAACCATTGTGGAAGACAGTGTGATGATTCCTGAAGGATCTAGAACCAGACATACCATTTGACCCTGCAATCCCATTACTGGGTATATACCCAAAGGATTATAAATCGTTCTACTATAAAGACACATGCACACATATGTTCATTGCAGCACTGTTCACAACAGCAAAGACTTGGAACCAACCCAAATGCCCACCAATGATAGATTGGATAAAGAAAATGTGGCACATATACACCATGGAATACTATACAGTCATAAAAAAGGATGAGTTCATGTCCTTTGCAGGGACATGGATGAAGATGGAAACCAACTTCTCAGCAAACAAACACAGGAACAGAAAACCAAACACCACATGTTATCACTCATAAGTGGGAGCTGAATAATGAGAACATATGAACACAGGGAGGGGAATTTACACACCAGGGCCTGTCACTGGGTGGGCGTCTAGAGGAGGGAGAGCATTAGAATAAATACCTCATGTACATGACGGGTTGATGGGTGCAGCAAACCACCACGGCACATGTATACCTATGTAACAAACCTGAGTGTTCTGCATGTGTATCCCAGAATTTCAAGTGTAATTATTTTAAAAAAGGAGAAAAAAATTCCATCTGCAGTGGTTATGAAGAGTCTGCCGATCTTAATAGGGACATTTTTTGGCCACGTGGCTCCTGTGGGAAAACAAGAAACTCGAAGTGTGGCCTCAGAATCTTCTGGTCCGAACCTCATAAAGGAAGGCAGGCTGTGGGCCGCCCACCAAAGGGTCCCCACCGAGGAGAGGCCCCTGGAAGGTGACATGGCAGGGAGCAAGGCCAGGACAAGTGAGGCTTTCCATCCTTTTCTGCCTGGACCACGAGGGCTCCCACCCCATGATTGTGAATCAACCCTTCCCGGGAGCCTCGGCTGCATGTCCCACAGCTGACCGCATCTTCCGGTGAAAGTACCGGCCCTGACAGGCACGCAGTCAGAAATATGGCCTCGTCTTGTTGAGAGACCACACGCAACACAACAAGACATGTGGCTCTGAACAGGCGGTGTTCAGTCAGGGCTGGTGACCCATGAGTCAGCCTGGGCTTCCCTTTCTAGGGGCCGAGAATAACCTAAGCCTGTGTCTGTCTGTCCCTCTGCCCAGTTTCTCTGTCCCACTCTATCTGTGTATCAGTGGCTTAGCTAAGATTCTTCCAACCAGTTCTGCCTGTTAATATCCTCATTCAAAATATGCTCCTAGAAGTTGTGCACCTTCAGGATCGTGTGATTAACTGCCTTTGCTGCAAATTCTTAGAAACGAGCTCTTGTCTAGGGCCAAATAGGTATTCCTTCCAGCTTTGTGTTGTATGACTGGAGGTCTCTGCCCTTAAACTATCAGGACCTTTTCCTCCCTGGCCTATTGCACCTCAACCCAGACTCCTCACCCCCGTGGCCCAGGAGGGAGTGGTTTCAAGTTTCCTGGTTCCTGCCAGGGGCTGACATTCGCCATGCTGACCCAGCTTTGACCCGGCTTTCAGCACCATTGGCTAAGTAGCTACTACATGCTAGGTGCTTACAATTGTTAATGTATTTAATCCCATTTAAGTAATTACCTTGTTTAATGCCTTATTGATTTGCATTTCTATTTTATACACAGGTAAGCAGAGGCTTAGAGAAGTTAAATAACTTGACCAAGGTCACGGACATTGGTTTCTGTTCTACCTGCCTCTACCGAGGGGCTGATGGCTACTTCTTGGATCCACGGGCCTGGAAGAACACCGCAGGATTCAGTATACACTGAGACTGGGAAGAGAGCTGCTGGAGGCAGGAAGGGGATTTTTAAAGCGGGGAGGCTATTCAAATCTTGTGGAGACTGCACCCTGATCACTAAGTGTGTGGCTTTGCTGAAATAAGACACTTTCCCGGAGGATCTCAAAGCACACCTCTCACTCCATACGTTGGGGCCGGGAATTACAAACTGTCATCATCTGGCAACTAGACAAAAGGACTAAGAAACAAGCAGAAGGTCAAGGTCAGAGCCTGAGGATTGGGAAGGCTCCAGGCCCTGCTGGGTGGCTGCGTGATACAAGGCTGTGGGAATTACACAGCATGGCTTGCTGTGGACTGGATTTGCCGTGTGTCCTCACAGACCACTCAGACACTGTGGTGGTAACTCCAGTCTCTGCTAATATCTTGGAAGTGTTCTGTGGTTTACGGGAAATTCTACTGAGCGTTACATTTTAAGTTCTTGTCAGGAAAGCACTAAAAGGCTCAGTAATGGCTCATGCCTCTAATCCCAGCACTTTGGGAGGCCGAGGAGGATGGATCACAAGGTCAGGAGTTCAGGACCAGCCTGGCCAACATGGTGAAACCCCGTCTCTAATAAAAATACAAAAATTAACTGGGTGTGGTGGCGCATATCTGTAGTCCCAGCTACTCGGGAGGCTGAGGCAGGAGAATTGGTTGAACCTATGAGGCAGAGGTTGCAGTGAGCCGAGATGGTGCCTCTGCACTCCAGCCTGGGCAACAGAGCTAGACTCTGTCTCAAAAAAAATAAATAAAATAAATAAAAAGCCCAGTAATTTTCACTCCTTATTCTAATAGCTCGTTGCTGACATCTTACTGATTTGCCCAATCGCCTCTGTTACTCTCCAGTGGTCTAGCTGGTTCTCTCACTGTGGCCCCAGCTCTCATCCCTGCTGTCCCTAAGGGCTCATGTTTATGCTTCTCATTCTCTTTTACATCCTTTTACGCCTGGAGGTAGCCCAGTACCACCCTGGTTCTACACCCCACTCCACCCCTGATCTTCTACCTTGGGAAGGTCCTTGCCCTCCTGACTTAGTTCAGGCCCCTGTAACAGAGACCCAGCCACTTCAGCAACAACATTCGCTTCTCCTGCGTCTAGAGGCTGGAAGCCTGAGATCTGGTTGGGCTCTTGTTGAGGGCACTTCTCTTGGGTCACAGCTGCCTTCCTGCTGTATTCTCACAAGGCAGAGAAAGAGAGCTCTGTTCATTTCATCTCCCTGTAAGGGCGCTAATTCCATTTCGGGGATCCACCCTCATAACCTCACCTAACCCCAATCACCCCCAAAGGCCCCACCTCCTAGTATCATCACATTGGGGATTAAGGCTTCAACATACACATTTTGGGAGGATGCAAATATTTAGTCATAGCACGTCTGTGGGCCTCAGTTTCCCCATCTGTACAAAGGGGATCCCTGAGGCCCCTTGGCTTCCTGCTCTGCTCATGCTACTGCTTCCAGAGCCTTAGCGAGGGTCAGGGGTCAGCACACTTTGTCCTGCACAGGCTGGATGTCTGCCCCGTCTTTCCCCAGTAAGGGCTTCAGGCTGGGACTGTTTCCTTGGATGGGAGCAGCTCCCATTAGGACAATGTATGCAGAGAGGCCCATGGAGAAAGTGAGACAAGGGCTTGGCCCCCCACGGATGCATCAGAACATTGGGAAAGTAAAATCAGCTTTTGAAGTGCTGTAAAAGCAATGATTTTCTTATTATGTCTTTTTTTTTTTTTTTTTTTTGAGATGGAGTCTCACTCTGTCATGCAGGGTGGAGTACAGGGGTATGACAATCTCGACTCACTGCAACCTCTGCCTCTGGGATTCAAGCGATTCTCCTGACTCAGTCTCCCGAGTAGCTGGAATTACAGGCATGTGCCACCATGCCTGACTAAATTTTTTAGATTTTTAATAGAGATGGGGTTTCACCATATTGGCCAGACTGGTCTCGAACTCTTGATCTTGTGATCCGATTGCCTTGGCCTCCCAAAGTGCTGGGATTACATGAGTGAGCTGCCACGCCCAGCCCTCATGATGTCTTTCATAACTTTGGGTATAAACCATTCTGCGAAACAAATACAGTTACTATAATTAAGCACACACAGGCCCTCCCACTCAGGAGGAGAGAGGACCCGCGCGCAGTGGTCGTGCAGGAAGCTTGCATGCTTATGTGTCCTGTTTGCTAAACAGACCTAAGGAAGAGTGGCAACGGTTACTCAGTAACTGACAGGTGCCCGGAGTCCTGACAGCATGTGTGATGATTTCATTTCCTGTAAAATCAGGGGGTCTGGGGTGAACTTAGAAACGTTCAGGAAGACAAACAGCAGAGCAGCATTAACCTGTCATTTGCCAACCTCAGCTCATCTGAGCCTCACAGACCAAAGTGAGCCTGAGGGATAGGAATTCAGCCCACTTTACAGATAAGGAGCCAGAGGCTAGGTGAGTCACCGGCTGCGTCAGGTGAGTGCTAGAGTCGAAACTCAAAACCTCCTCTGGAGATCGTCCATGCCTCTTGATCCCCTTCCCTCCCCTCCACGGTGCCCTCTCTCCCTCCCCAGCCCCACTCTTCAGAGCTCAAAAAGGCACATACCAGGATGTCCAGGCAGGCAGCCTTCAGCAGGGTGATCTGGTCTGCGATGGTCAAGCTGGTGAAGCCCGGGAGGCGTTTAGCAAACTCCACGATCTTGATAATGCACTTGGTGGCCAGTTCACTGAATTTGTCCCAGAGGCCCAGGTCCAGTCGGACTCGATGGTCAGCACTGGAATTCTAAGAGAGACAGAAAATAACACATCAGGTACAGCTTCCGGGAAGCTCTACAGGAAGTGGGAAACTCAACGTGTTTCCTCTTAAAGGGGTGACACATCAGCCCAGGCAGGCAGCTTGTTGGTGGGCAGCTGCATTTTTAGCCTGGATTCATCCTTCTAAAATGCTGAAAATCTTATGCCTGTACCACTGGATAATCAAGTGACAGATGAGAGGGAGTTTCTCCGTCTGCAGTTATCCAGCTACTGAACACAAGGAATGAGGAGTCACCATTTTCTAACTCTAATGAATGAACGGCTCTAGGCATTGACCATCAGTTCTTGCTCATCTCTTAAAAACAGTCCACCGGTCATCACGTCCTGATGGAAAAACACGCCACCACCTATCAAATATTCTGGCCAAACATCAAACTTATATGACGTTCAAGAAAGTAATTGACAATAGCTCAGTGGTTTTCCAGGAGCGGGAATGCGGGTGGGACTGACCACAGGGGCACAGGAAGCTCTCTGGAGCTTCTACACCTTGACCGGGGTCAGGTTATGTGACTACACTTTTGTCACACTCGTCAAGCTACACCTTTAAAAAAGATACAAATTACATTATGTAAACTATACCACAATAAACCCGACTTAAGAGATTTAGAAGACTGACAACCACCTGCATGGGGTAAATGTTATCTAAGTTTCAATTCAAAAAATAAACTGTAAGGAGATGGTGATATACACGAAAAAAACTAGAAATAGGAGCTAGAAGGTGTTGGAGACCGTCTTATTTTAGGGTGGTAATAGTGGCACTGATGCTTTGCTTTCGTTTTAGAAGCTTCTTTCATTTAGAAGATATATTAAGATATTGACAGGTAAGATGATGAGATATTTGTAATTTACCACCCAACAAAAGGCTGATGTTTGGTCCTCTGACAGATGTAAATGGCTCGGGAGAGGTACTGAGATACTGTGTTTCTCAAACAGACAGCTTCAGCTCCCCACCTCAGTTAAAATCAGTCTACAGGAAGTCAATAAAACTAGCTCTTGCTTTTTATGTCTGCATGGAAAGCCAGAAAGAAGAGTTTGCACGAGATGCCACAGGCGCTGTAAAAACGGTGGTGGCCAACTTTGCCTTCCACAACGTTCCTTGTGGAGAGCAGACATGCATCTCCAGATTTATGTTCCTCCTTTCTCCAGGACCTTGGTGGAATACAGTACACTTGGGGGAACATGAGATCGAGATGTGTGGCCATTCGGGCCGTAATTAAATTTAATAGGCAGTTTATCCGGTTCATGGGAAGATGACACAGAAGAGAGGGACGGAGAGTCAAGCTTATGGAGGGAAATCATTTTACAATAGAGTATCCATCTGGAAAAAAAGACATTGCCCCGACCCAGCGAGTGTGAACGAAATCTTCATCAACATTGGATGAGGTTACTTTATCACATGCCAGGGCTGAAAGAGAGGAGCCTGTCGTACCTTCTATTAAAAATAATGCACAGCCGTCTTAACGGCATGTAAATCTAACTCACTATTATGCAAACTGAAGGGAAGAGGCAGTTAATAAAACACAAAATAACCTGGTGTTTTATTATACTGGCTGCTGGATTCATAGGCATGAGACTTCAAATGGCTTATATATTATCTTCCAGCTGCGGCAAATGGAGAGCCCTGGCCTGCTTGGGTTGGTAATGAAGGCGGCTGTGGGGAGCACCGGGGAAGCGTGGATTTTCAGCAGCATTTCTGGGTATGCAGGGAGGAAAACCAGCAGAGGAGGAGAGGCACAAAATGGGTGGTGAGGCGAGGCCCTTGCTGTGAGTGTGAGGCAGGCTGAGGAGGAAAACAGCCAAGGCAGAAGGGCAAGGGGCTCTCCTCTGTCTGCTGCCAACTGAGAGGCAGCCCAGGGCTACCAGGGCAGGCCCCCTCTTCAGTAGGAACTACAGGAGCGGCCGCCCCCACCCCAGGATGCTGCATGGTGGCCCATATGGAGGGCCACGGAAGCAGCAGAAAATGCAACCCTACCATGAAGTCCAATTAAATGCCAATTTCTGCCACGCAGACAGATCCCTTTCTTCTGCTGGTTTGGTTTCTCTGCTGCAACGGGCTGGCAGCACTTTTAGAACAAGACCCTTAAAGTGGAATCACCAGCATCTTTAAATCCCACTGGGGGCAGCTTCCGGGTATGACCGTGCTTTGTTCAAGGGTTCTGGCTGTTTTCCCCGCAAAGCTAAGAAGGAAATGTAAATTTTCATGAAAGGAATACAGAGGTACAGTTCTGTGGCCATGTTGGGTGTATCCATGGAGATGCCCCCTTCCTCCCTAGGCCTGAAATCCTTCCACCATCCTGAGAGACGGATGTCCTTTCAAGTTTGGTTTGCAGACCGTCCCTGTCACCCACATGCCATTCCTGCATTTTGTATGGTTCTATATGTGACCACCCCTTTCCTAGGGCCTTCCTGGTGCCGGGCACTGTTCTGTGAGCTCAACAATCACTGACTCGCTTTACTTGTCACAGCGCCCCCATGTGGTGGGTAATATTATCATTATTATATTATTATCAATATTATCCTTATCAGCCATTTGGGTGATAAGGAGGCAAAGGCCCACAGAAGCGCAGTCATTTGCGCAAGATCCCCCAGGCAAATTGGAGGGCATGGGATTCACACACACGGTTGGGGTTGTGCTGTCCTGGCTTCCCACCGCTGCAACATGACACCCCCTCCCTCAATGGTTCTCACATATTTCTCCTTTCCAGTTAGAACGTCCTGACTCCTAAAGCCTGTGGTCGCATCTGTGATCTCCCTCCTTGTTGGAATCTCTGGATGCTTCCACGAGGTGGCTATGAGAGCTCCCGCAGGGCTATGAAGAGAATGTTACGTGCCAGCCAACATCTCTTTGTGATCAACACACACATTATCTAGGCGCTATGACAACATGGCTTCGGGAACGTCTGCCCATGGGAAGAGAAGGCCCTCAACACGTCTGCAGCGCTTTCCTGAGGACTGGATGCCTCCAACAGGTGGGGAGAGGGCAACTTGGCAGCCGCCCGGCAACTCTGGGTAGACAGAAGGGCGTCATCTTAAAGGCATGGTGCAGGCTGTGGGTAGAGAGGGCTTCGGGCAAAGGGCACTGGGAGAGGGCAGGTAGGGAGGGTCTCTAGAATCTTTCAAGTATTTCCTAGCAGCTTGGCTAAAAGCAAGGACGATACTGCAGGATTCCCCTGGAGGTCATGTTTCAGGCGTGCTCCTGGACCACCATCGTCTAAGATTCCTGAGCTGGGACATGACCCCGGAAGGGACCATCTGTCCATCTGCAGTCCCTTCACTCCTGGGGATCAGAGATCTGGGGCCTTGGTAGAGTGCAGGGATGGGGTGGCGGGTATAGTCCAAGGCCCTATAGGTTGTCCAAGAAATTCTAGAATTTTTGAGTGGTCCCAGCCACTGGAAGGGGCCATGAATGCCTTCTGGAGCTACAGGGCATGTCTGAGAAAAATCAGAAGCCCTGCCCTGTGTCCCTGCCAAAGCCTTCCAGCCAGAAACAGCAGCTAGGAAGCACCTCTTGGAACTGCTTTTCTCATGACTGGAAACTTCCCTTGGCTCCCTAGGGCTAAGGGTCACCTTATCCCAGCACTCAAAGCCCCTAGCAAGCTAGCCCTGACCTGCCTCCTCAAGCTCGGCTCTGCCTTCCTCCCACCTGGCCCCAGCCCTGTGAAACCCTGGGGCACATTCATGCTATTGCTTTTGCTGGGAATGTCCTTCTCTTATTCCACCACTCGGGAAGAATGTGGGTACTTAGCACAGTGGCTACAGAACATTTTTCTTTTGAGATATCAGGACATATGTGTGCTGCCAGAGATTTCTAAATACTCACAACACCTGTGACAAAATCTGATTTCCAGCTAGACTTTGCAGTAGAAATGCAAGCATGGAAAGGTAACCTCTGTGCGGTCCAGTTCTGCGCTCAGCAGGTGTTATTGTCTGTTATAGGTTAAATTGTGTCGCTCAAAAAGATGTGTTGAAATCCTAGCCTGGGTATGTCAGAATGTGACCAGATTTGGAAACAGGGTTTTTATAGGGTTAATCAAGTTAAAATGAGGTTATTAGGGTGGGCCCTAATCCAGTATGACTGGTGCCCTTATAAAAAAATGTGGAAATCTAGACAGAAGTCCATATGCACAGAGAGAAGAGGATGTGAAGACACCAGGGAGAAGATGGCCATGAGAAGGCCGCGGATCCATGTGATGTAACTACAAGCACTGCCAGCCACGCCCGAAGCTCCAAGAGGCAAGAAAGGGCTCTCTCGGCTGGATGCGGTGGCTCACGCCTGTAATCCCAGTACTTTGGGAAGCTGAGACATGTGGATCAACTGAGGTCAGGAGTTCGAGACCAGCCTGGCCAACATGGTGAAACCTGATCTCTACTAAAAAAAAAAAAAAAAAAAAAAAATTAGCCGGGCATTGTGGTGGATGCCTGTAATCCCAGCTACTGGAGAGACTGAGGCAGGAGAATTGCTTGAACCTGGAAGGCAGAGGTTGCACTGAGCTGAGATCATGCCATTGCACTCCAGCCTGGGCAACAAGAGCAAAACTCTGTCTCAAAAAAAAAAAAAAAAAGAAAGGGCTCTTTCCCAGAGCTGTTAGAGACAGCACGGCCCTACACATGCCTTGATTTTGGACTTCTAGCCTCAAGAAATGTGATCAAATAACGTTGTCTCAAGTCCCCCCGTTTGTGTGACTTCGTTCCAGCAACCCTATGAAACAAGCACAGTAGGTATGTTTCTTGCAACATGTAAGAACGGTCCCCATCCCCTGGGTTGTGATGGGTCCTGATCGGTGGCCTGCTAGGAACTGGGCAGCACAGCAGGAGGTGAGTGGCCATGAGCGAACATTACGGCTTGAGCGCCACCTCCTCTCAGATCAGCAGCGGCATGGATTCTCATAGGAGCACGAACCCTACCGCGAAGCGCGCATGTGAGGGAGCCAAGCTGCCCGCTCCTTATGAGAATCGAACTAATGCCTGATGATTGAGGTGGAGCAGTTTCATCCTGACGCTATCCCCACGCCCCGCATCCATGGAAAAATTGTCTTCCATGAAATCGGTCCCTGGTGCTGAAAAGGTGGGGACTGCTGGCTGGGTGATGCTGGCAGCACAGGTGTGTTTACTAGCAAGAAACTGCGGCTAAGTTGACAGCTGGCTCAAAATCAGAAAGCTGTGAGGTGAGTGGGGACTAGCACTCGGGTTTCTGGCCCCCACCGACCTTCCACCCCTCCTGGTCCATCTCTCCTGGAAGGCCAAGCTCCCTGAGTTTCGGGTTCTGCTCCTCTGGCTGATCACAAATGTTGTTTCCAAGAAGAGCACCACCCATGACGACAAGTGCTCAAAACGGCCTTCCTTTTCTGTGGTCCGTCTCCTGCAAAGTCTTTTCATGGTTTAATAATTCTGTTTGTGGTCATTTTTCTGAGTGGATTCAGGGCTTCTTAAATCTTCAGAGTTCACGTTCGCGAGCCCCGAGGACAGCTTACCTCCCGCCGAGCCCTGCGTGGTGATGAACAGCCTGCCCACGGCAGAGCCGCGGGAGCCGGGAGCAGAGGCAGCCCTGAGCAGACAGCGAGAGCGGGGGGTCGGGGCTGCACCTCCTGGAAATCTGTCCCACTGTCACACCCACGCTACTTTACAGAGCCTGGGCACGTGGCTCGAAAAACTGACAACACGTTTCTGATGGGATGGAGAGGAGGAAAGACGCACATTCTGAACACTTCCTCTGGGCCGCAAACTGCACGGCGCTCAATAGTTTTCCCATGGAAACCTCCGGGCAGGAGGCAGGTGTGTTTTAAAACTCCAGCACTTTGGGAGGCCGAGGTGGGTGGATTGCCTGAGGTTGGGAGTTCGAGACTAGCCTGACCAACATTGTGAAATCCCGTCTCTACTAAAAATACAAAAAATTAGCTGGGCTTGGTAGCAGGCGCCTGTAACCCCAGCTGCTTGGGAGGCTGAGGCAGGAGAATCACTTGAACCCGGGAGTTGGAGGTTGCGGTGAGCTGAGATTACACCATTGTACTCCAGCCCAGGCAACAAGAGTGAGACTCCATCTCAAAAAAGAAAAGAAAAAAAGAAAAAAAAACCTCCCATTATATAGATGAAGGAGCTGAGGCATCAACGATGATACAACATTCCAAAGTCACACGACGCCTAAGCAGCAGGGGTAAGAGTTGAACTTGAATGTATGAGGCCCTAAAGCCCAAATGACACAGTCAACTAGGGTTCACCCTAAGTGGAGCACACATCCTCAGAGTGGGGGGTTGCTTCTGGTTCACTCCTGATTCTATTTTGGAAAGCTCTTCTAGAAATAGCTTCTCTCCTGCTTTCCACCTTTCCACAGGGAATCCACCCTCTCTCTTTTTATGGAGACAGAGGGTCATCGGGTAGAACCCTTCCCAGGGATGCCAGCTCTGAAGATTTCGGGTGAGTGCCCTGCTCTGGCCTGAGGTGGGGGTGGTGAGGATATGTTTCTGCCTCCCATCCATTCCTGTGGCCTCCTGGGACCCAACCATTTGTCCCAAATCTTACCCTAATTAGGGAAGAAAAAGGAACTACTCTTTCAAAGCCCTATAGATGCGCAGCTGGCTGCCTTTTTTATTCCTCTCTGCCCACTAATTCCAAAGGCATCTGACAGGGATGCCACTCGGGTGAGGATGACAGGAAGTTTCTTGCAGTGGAAGCAACTGCCTGTCTAAAAAAAGCTCAAAATGCTCCACTCGGAACTAAGAGCTTGCAGAGAACGTGTTATGGCTGCTGTTATTTATTTATACCATCTACTTCCAGAAAGGATTTTAAGTGGCTCACAATAAAAACACAGCCAGATCTGGGGACAGACAGTAGAAATGAAGGGCACGGCTGGCTGAGACACTGGCTGAGCGTGCCCTCCACCCCACGGTGGGCAGCAGGCCTCGGGAAGGACGCCCGGTAGCGAAGGGCCATGCTTTAGAAAGGAATCGTGTTTCTGGTTTTCCTGCCTGATCGAAAGAGATGCAAAAAAGTCCCCACAAAGTGTTTAGGATGGCGGGCCCTAGTAGAGGACAGGGGTGATTTACCCCCAATTGGGGTGGAAAGGAAAGGGCCCTAGAGGCCTGCAGGAAAGCCTCTCTCTCTCTCTCTTAGGTCATAAGCAGAGGCTGAGAGTGGAATTTGAATGCACGGAGTTTACGTGGGAGGAGATCCCAGGAAGTGCTGGAAGAGCAGAGTGGGCAGGGAAGGACGGCGGCCAGCGAGCCTCACTGTGGACACTCAGGCTCCATCTAGTTGGGAAACTCTGGGAGATGGTTTAGAGGGTAACCAAGAGTTCTCCTGCCCAAGGAAAAAGGAAACTGACGGGTTTACCTCTCCAGCTTCCATTCATCAGTGGTGAGGGAATGCTCAAAGGAGTGCCAGTGCCTCACACGTGAGCCAGCCTGCAGGAGGGAACCCTGGTCATGCCAGGGCATGTGTTCTGGGAGGGGGCAAATGCTGTACACTGTGTTTGTCCTGCCCTCCTCCAGATTAGAGTGGGAGCCATTTCACCTGGTTACTAGGTGAGTCAGGGTCTGAGGACTGGCTTGGCCATGCTAATACAGCATGTGGTGGAGATGGAGGGGCCCCCGATGTAGTAATTAGTGGCCCTAGGTACTGCCATATAATGTCTCTCACCTCCTGACCTGGCTCAAAAGCCTCTTTTAGGAAGCCCTCCCCACTCTGATCTCTTTTCCTCTGGCTTTCCTGGAGCTACAAGATTGATTTATTCCCACGTCGCAGCTCTCTCCTAACTAGATGCCTCCACTGGCCCCAGATTACATTCTCTGTGGCAACTCTCTCGAGGGATTCTGTGTGTAGTCAGTGGCTGAAAGAGCTGCCCGGGGTCAGACTGTTCAGGATCAAGTCTCGCCTCTGACACGTGCCGACTGAGAGACAAGGGGGAAGTTATCTAGCCCTTCTGCACGGGGCTTTCGCGTCTGTAATATGAGGGCAATACACTTACAGTGCTTAGCATGGTCTGTAGTACACAGTAAATGCTCAACAAATATTAGATTTAACAATGATTACAATGATAATAATAAAGACTTTCTGACCATAGCCTGTCAATTACTGTTATTTACAGACTAAAATACAGACTTGCCAACTGGCACTCAAGACCCTGCCAGGCTTTTCTGTCCATACGTCCCAGTCGCTCTCAGCTCAGCACCATCCAGCACTGCACAGCAGTGTTTTCTCTCATCTTCTCTTTTTCCTTCCCACTGTCCCAGCCTGACTTCCTTCATTGCTTAGATCAAGGCTCTCTCACCTTGACACACAGCCCAGTACAATGCCCGAAATGCTCCAGAATAATTTGCAGTTAGTAAATCTTCCTAAAGGAAATGAATGGCAAACTCTCTGGGACTGGTTACTCATCATGTTACTTTTCTGTAACGTCAGATGCGCCCATCTCAGGGAGCCAGGCCCCTGGAGGGTCAGCGCACACCCAGGAGAAGCTGCGTGGCTGGATGACGTTTCTGCCACTCTCACTGCTGGGGAGATAGTTTCAGGTCCCACCACAGCAGCTTTTCATAAATTGTCTCATTTCATCCTCCCAATGATTTCACATTATTCCCATTCAGAGATGGGAAAACTGAGGCTGAGAGACATGAAGTAATCTGTTCACTGTCCCAGGGCTGATGGCGGCTGAGCAGGACGCAAACTACACCCCTGTGGTTCCTGGCCTCTGTTCTGGATACATGCTGTCACATTCCACCTTCTCTCCAGGTGAAAGTGAAAGCTCCCTTGCAGTGCCCAGTCTTGTCCTGCCCTGTATCCTTGCTCTGGGATGGGACAGTGCTCCCTACGCTCAGTGAAGACTGGTTGACGTTAAGCCAAGCCTCATTCTCGGCCTGGCAGACATGCCAGTGTTTCCCCTGGCTGGCACCCATGGGTGAGGCGGGCCCCAGAGTGCCACCCTGGGTCTTGCTTCTCAAAGCCCATCTCATTTGCTCTTCAGAGTGTGGTCTGCAGGCCGGTAGCACACAGCCCAGCAGCTTAGGTCAAGATGCCCTCTCCTTGATACACAGCCCAGTACAATGCCTGAAACGCTACTGAATGACTGAAATGCCCCTGGGCCATGCCTACTGCACCAGAGCTGCATTTTAACAAGATCGCAACGTGCTTCAGATGCACCCTGAGTTTTGAGAAGCACTGCTCAAGGTTCTGCTTCAGCTTCTAGGAGAGCCGAAGTCTCTGGCCTTAGCCAGGAGACTTGTCCATTTAATATGGGGCCAGCCCTTCAGATGTTGGTGCCACCCAACTGTGCAGCCTCATGCTCATCTGAGAAGCCACCCAGGCGTGTGCTGGCACCAGTTTCCATGGGCACCCCTCTGGGCCTGCTCCTGGTCACCATTCTCGTGTTACATACATGGTGGCAGCAGCATCCTAGCGCACGATACCCCTGCTCACCGTGAAGTGCTGCAAAGGCCCGCTGCTCATAGTTCTTTTTTCTTTCTGGCATCACTATTTTGTCTTTTTATCTCGAGGACCTTCCATGCTATCCTTTTTCTAGCATACCAGCAAGTGCTATAATAATGGGATTTTTTTTTTAAGTATGTTAACTATAGCATTATAGGTGAGTGACCTGAGCTTTTTAAAGAGGCCACAGCAACATTCTAGTTATATTAATTCATCAAATATCCACTGAGTGTCTATTACCCGCCACAAGTCAGAAATATACATCAGTGAACATAATACAGACAAAAAACAGTTGGAAAAATTAAAGTACGTCATGACCTCTCCACTGGACGATCCAGACCACCCGACATACACCTCCTACCTTTTCATCTCACTTCTCTTTTTCCTGCCTCTATTTCTAATCTCAGTGAAAGGCCATTCCTAGTGGAACGCTGGGAAGCAGAGGGGGAACATTCACTCAACAGGGCACAGGGCATGCCGGCCCCGAACTTCTCGGCCCTGGCTTAGGGGTTTGTACATGTCCTCTCACAGAAGGCAGACTTTGGCCCAGGGGATGGCTGCATTATCTTGGCTGGATTTCACAGCTGGATTGGGGTTTTTAAAAGACTGGGACCTTGTCCCCCGGGTCCCTCTGTACAGGTGTCTGTCATGACCCAGGGCATGTTTCACAGGGTTTACTTGTTTCCTTCGCCATATCAAAGTCCCTGAGAGCAGCACTAAATAGTTCATGATGCCAGGGCCTAGAACGCAGTCTGCCATATAGTAAGTGCTTAGTTAATGCATCTAGAGTGAATGCATCTGGGCATGTCTGCAGTGAGGAGGCACTCAGCCCGCTCACTGACTGCCCAAGCCCAAAGGCTACTGCACAGGTGAAGTGGCTACTACATACCCCAGCTGGCTAACATGCCAGTCCCTGCCAGACCCAGGGCAAAGCGTGTGTGCATGCGTGTGTGCGCGTGTGTACACATGCACATGTCTCTGCACACGTGTGTGCAAGGTTTCCACACTCCCAGCAGCCTGGGGCAGGAGCATCTCTTACCGTAGTGTATTTACCCAGCTGGCAGAGCGAAGGGAAAGTTTCTTGGTGAGCTTTTCGGATCTTCTCTGTGAGATCATCCAGCTCAGCTGTCATTTCATAGCTCTCTCTGCATTCTTGCTTCGAAGTCTCCTTCTTTTTCTTGTTCCTGTCATTCCTGACGGCTGGAAACGAGAGAGAAGTCACATCAGGGGTCACTGAAGGCTGAGCCCGGGCTTCTGAGCTGGGAGGTTCCACCTCGCAATGCTGCCTTAGGCTTATTTGCTATTTGGGACAGGAACAGTGGGAAGAGGTGGTAATAACACACCTCTCTGGAACCGGGATTTGGCAGGCAGGAGGCCCAGGGAGAGAGCTAGCTTTGTCTTTCTGTATATGCATGTGCCTGCCAGATCTTTGGGAAGCTTGGGCTCACCCAGGAGCCTCAGAGTCTTGGCTTGTCGGAGAACTTTTCCTGTGGACTGGCTCTCTTAAAGAGAGAAGGATTTTTCCAAGAGAGGGGATGCCCTCGGTGACACTGTAAGGGAATGGTCAAGGTCACTGAACACAGCCCCTGTAGCTTCATAGCTAGTATTTCCCAGCTAAACATTTCAGTGTCTTTGCTTTTTCATTTTCTGAATTAAGTTACTGGCACTTTTGAAGAAACTCATCTGAGAGGAGGTAAGGATTAGATTTTCAAACTTTCAGGTTTTTCTGCTTTCTAAACTTCCTGCATGAACCATGTTATCTGTTTTGGTCCATAAAGTTACTTAAAAATAATAATTGAGGCTGGGCGTGCTGGCTCACACCTGTAATCCCAGCACTTTGGGAGTGAGGCAGGCAGATCACCTGACGTTGGGAGTTTGAGACCAGCCTGACCA
Source organism: Saguinus oedipus (assembly GCA_031835075.1). NCBI lineage: Eukaryota > Metazoa > Chordata > Mammalia > Primates > Cebidae > Saguinus > Saguinus oedipus. The sequence goes on from CM063185.1 coordinate 17,759,929, forward strand.
ACAGGGAGAAATCCTGTCTCTACTAAATATGCAAAATTAGCCGGGCATGGTAGTGCATGCCTGTAATCCCAGCTACCTGGGAGGCTGAAGCAGGAGAATCACCTGAACCTGAGAGGTGGAGGTTGCATTAAGCCAAGATCGTGACACTGCACTCCAGTCTGGGCGACAAGAGTGAAACTCTGTCTCAAAAAAAAAAAAAAAAGAAAGTAATAATAATTGATACAGTATGAAATCCTCACCCTGGAAAACCATCCATTCCTTATTTGCAGGTAGCCACTCGACTCCACATTGTGTCTGGAACAATGGACCCACAGTAGGTGTGTGTGTCCTTTCCCTCTGCCCACTCTCAGCCAAGCACAAGGAAGCCCGTGCATCCTCCTGCAGCAAAGGCCCCTGGGATGACTTCAAACCCAAGTGTAACTCAAAGCTCTAGCCCCTGGCTAGGATCTCCTGGGGAAAGAAACTGAAACCCAGGGAGGTAGACAGGTGAAACTAGACCATGCCACCTCCTCCATGGAGTCCACGTTCCCTGGGCGCCCTGCGGGTGCCAGGCTGGACGCTGCCTGGCCGTGCACGCCACCACCGTGACCTGGGAATCTGCGCTGCAAAATGACCCAGGGCATAGTCTGATCTGCCTTAAGAGGATCTGGCCTGACTGCCTCCCTAAGAGCACACAGGAGATTTGAGAACTGGCAGTTCCCTGAGTCCACGCCACGAGAACACCCATGTTGGGGTAGGAGCTGAGGGCACATTAAGACAATAGCAGGAGGAGAGAGGAAGTGGTGAGAAGAAAGAGCAAGGGGTGAGAAGGAGGAAGGAAAAAACGGGAGGTGGGCAGAAACACGAAATCAGTGTCTGTACGAGCCACTCTTCCCTAACCAGGACGGAGGGCAGCTGGGGAGAAAAGGAACATTTTTTGAGTATCTTGAACATGGTATCACAGCATCTCACTTGCTCCTCTTATCAGATAGGCAGGTTTCAGCCCATTTTGCAGATGAAAAAAATGAGTCTTGGAGAAGTTCACCTGCTCAAGTTCATATGCTGAAGCCCACATGGTTGAGCAGTTCTTTCCTCACTTGGACTCACTCACTTATTCCTCAGGAAACTGACAGGTCTGAAGAGAACACCCCTCTAGACAGTTTCCTTCCCCCAGGACTCTGAAATAACACTGCTCATTGGCTCAGAAAATTTCTAGATCACTGGCAAAATGAGTGGGCAGCGCAGCCTCAGCTGTAGTCTTTCCCAGCGCAGAATGGCCCCTCAAGACTTCTGTGATGAGATCCCTCCCAGCCGGTGCAGGATGCTGGGTGAGAGCAGGTGTCGTGATCCAAAGCAGAGAGAACATAAAGAAGCCGGTGGGCAAAGGAGACACAATGAGTGGCGAAGGGGTCGTGCAGGGCGGCAGAGACGACTTGGAGGCTCTCCATGAGCATGGAGTCTGGGCTGCAGAGGGGAGGTGATGGCCTGAAGGCTTGTGCATGAGTGCACAGACTCTCAGTGATCAGAACCCCTCTTTCCCTGCCTCTACCAATGGCCTTCTTTAGCTAATGAAAAAGTGAAATCTAAGTGGGGAGGGTCCTTCCGAAACAGAGCCCCGGGGAAAAGTACTCAGCAGTGTCTCACAAATTATACGCAGAGTTACCATGTGACCCGGCAATTCCTCTCCTAGGTGTACGCCCAAGAGAACGGAAACTATGTGTCTGTGCAAAATTTGCACATGAATGTTCACGACAGCATGACTCACAACAGTTAATAAGTGGAAACAATCCAAACGTTCATCACGTGATGGAGAAACGGAATCCAGGATGTCCTTACGATAGAATATTATGTCATAAAAAGGAATGAATTATTGACACATGCTACAACACAGATGAAGCTTTAACATGCACAGAGTAAAGCAGCCAGTCTCAAAAGGCCACGTACTGTGTGATTCGATTGATATGGATGTCCAGATGAGACCCATCCAAAGACAGAAAGGAGGCTGGTGGCTGCCAAGTCTGGGGGCAGGTTGGTGGGGAGGGAGGGTTGAGGGTGCTGACGGGTTCAGGGTTTCTTTTTTAGGAGATGAAAACGTTCTGGCCTTAATGGGCTGCACAACTTAGTGGATACACCGCACACCCCTGAACTGTACAGTTTAAAATGATGAATGTTATGCTACGTGAATCATATCTGAAACACCACCAACAAAACACCCACAGCTCTGTGGGAGGCAACACTTCGCTAAACACCAGGAACTGCTCTGAGTTGATTCTGAAGCTGAGATGACACCAACAGCCGCACTACCCTTTAGGGATCGTGTGGCAAGGGCCAGCTGGGCATCAGCAGGTGAAGAATCCTAGCTTGTGAAATCCCCAGAGTAAGCCAGGTGAGGTCGGTATTACAATGCCCTTTCTACAATCAAGGAACTTGAGGCCCACACCACCACTTGTCAGCGTAGTCAGGTGAGCATTTCAGTAGAATGTGCAGAAAGCAGAGAGAGAGAGAAACCACAGAACTGACTAACAACCCACCCAAGGATTCCCCATAATCCCATCCACAGGGAGGTCTATAGGACCCGCATCTGCTCCTAAGCACTCTGCTTCACTGTCCCCATCCACCACCAGAGGCCTGGAAAACTCCGATGACAGCTCTGGAGGGTTAGCAGGAGAGCGGAGACGCTGCCACGAGCTCACGTTAGTATCTGAACCAAGCAAGCAAGGGAGAGTGTCGAGTGAGAGGCAGCCCTGGGCAAGCTACAGCTGGGCACCAAGCGGGGGGTCTCTGTTGGGTTGTACAGTGAGAGCACCTGCCATTTGCAAAATCACAACTGCGAAGTCAGAGCAGCACTTTTCTGTGCTTTGGGGCCCAAATTTGGAGCACCTTTTCCAGTTGACTTGAAGGGGACCAGGGCATAACCTCAGGCTCCTTTCCACACGCCTTTTGTCCTCTATGCGAAGCCCTGCCACCACTGTTTATGTGACTAAAGGACTCCTGGGATGATCACAAATGCTTCCGCACCTGCAAAATGCGGGAAGAGCCCCTCTGGTGACAATGCCCCAATTACACACAGCTCCGTAAGTTGAAGGACAAATTTTCTAAACACGTGGCTTCAGCAGCAGCTTCCCTCAACGGTTTTCAACTCTAGAAGAATGCAGACACTGTGTCTGAGAAGGGCTATTAACGATCAGAATCACATGGTGACACAGTGACAAGAAGTCAGGGGGGAGCTCTGTCCAGCTTCTTGGAACCACTGGTCCCTCTGAGGCCCATGGTCAGCAGCTCCTGGGGCAGGGCAGGGCAGAGGCTCGTCCCCTCAGAGGCCAGCAGTGGGAGGCAAGGGCTGACACAGGTATTGCAGGGGAAGTCAGAGATCTGAGCAAGTGCCAGCTCCACCATTCACCTCCTGGGGTCAACTCCAGAGGAGGCAGCTCCCCTCAGAGCCTCGCTCAGACGGCAGCAGCACCTACACGGACACGCACAGATGGTGTGCTAGGCGGGACGGAAGCAGATTCCTGGGAAGGCCTATGTGAGTTAGTTATGCAGGAAGAATGTAAGGCCCTTCCGTGGGGAAATGGTTACCTCAAAACCAAGGACTTGCGGGGCTTACTGTGGGGCCTGTGGTTGTCAGTGACAGAGGAGACTGGCCATAAAAAATGTTGCCTGGAGAAGCCGTCACAGTGGCACCAAATGAATGGGTGAACTCATTTGTTCCTTCATTGTTTTGTTCATTCATTATTCATTCAATGAGTATTTATTGAGTATCCACTATGTGCCATTGCAACATAGGATGGTTCTTGTTGCCATGGAGCAAGAGCTTATGGTAAGAGACAGACATTAATCGTACAATAAAACAGTGACAGCGATAACAGAATATTGACGTCACTATTATTACATGTACTGCAATTTATATACAAGAGTATTATTTACCATTAAAGTGTTAATTACAACTACTGGAAAGCCTTCTATTCACTGTGTTTGATCCTCACAGCAACCTAACAGGGAAGGTATCACTACTATGCCCATTTTGCAGAGGAGAAAATGGAGGTACAGGAAGGTAAGTAACCTGCCTGAGGCCAGGCATCCTGTGAGTGATACAGTCAGGATCAGAACTCAGGAAACCTGACTCCTGGGCTCCCACTCTTAACCACTGTGCTCTGAATCTGAGTCTGCTCTACGTACACATAGTCCACAGCGCAGTGAGTGCAATGAAGGACGCTGCAGGGAGCTTTGCCTGTGTATTACTGAGTGTGGCACGGGGATCCTGCTGGTCCTAGATTAGGAAGCTAACGCTGGGGAATTGGGAGGGTAAGCTGACGGGTGCTGTGGGATGGCAGGTAGGGAGATGACACTCTTCTCTGGGAGCATGGAGTGTGCATCGAATGCTCAGCCCCAACGCCTGCCTGGGATGTTTGATGATGGGCCTCTTCTTTCACTCTGATTGCAACTGACTGGTATAGGCACTCATGTATCCGTGCCAGACCTGGGGGTTTAACAAACTGCTTTCAGGTGCGGGGCACCCCTGGGAGGGAATGGGCAGGCAAGGAGAGGAGCGAACACTGTCACGCCTGCATCAAAGCCCTCCCTGCCAAGTCTGAGACTATCCGAAAGCCAAGGGCCACATGTTACTTGTCTCTATGCCCCCAGGGCTTAATACTGCATCTGACCTGTAGAGGGGGCCTCAAAACTGTTTTGCAAAAGGTAAGATTAGACATGTAACTACATGTGGAGTTCTGCCCACCATCAGGGCCGACGTGTGGCGATACAGAGTTCACCTCGGCTTCTTTCTTCCAGAACTGAAGGGTCGCGTTAGCATGTTGGGGCCTGCTGGGAATCCCTAACTGCTCTCCACCCCTACGGTAGTAGCCAGAAGGTTGATGAAGCAGGTGGGGCATTCAGAGGGTCACAGATGTGATTTATACACCTGATAGAACCTGGCCCGATGTTTGCAAAGCGCTTCTTGGATGAAAGGGGCTCCATAAAATATCAAGTATTCTCCTTGTGAGGGGCTAAGTGCTACAAATCAGATTTGGTGGCATAAAAGTAACATATTTATGATCCACTATCATATTGCAAATGAAATGAATGTAATAAAAGTGTCACTTATACAAATACCTCTGATGTACGGATCTCGACCTATGAATATGAAAACAGACACCCAAGCACTTTTATTTGAATGTCTAATCATGGAAATAAATGAAGTCATGTTCATTTTAATGTGTGCACTTGTGCATGTATCTGGAATATTGATTTTCATGCACACAATAAAAATTTAATGCAGGAAACATGCAAAAGATGTAGATTTCACTTGGATTCAGCAAGAGATGAAAACAATGCTTCACTAAAAATCCTTTCACATCAAAAAAAAAAAAAGGAAAATAAAATTGATGATATTTTTGCCCATAAAGTTCTTTCTATTCAGTTTAGCAAAGGAAGCATAATGGTCTATTTATTATTGCTTGAAAATTAAAGTCTAGAATTTGTTCATCTTGACTGTCAGCTCCTTGCTAACTGCAAGAATCATGGGTCACAGTTGGTGATTAGAGCTATGGGGTTGTCATGAGTTGGGGATGGCCTGTAACTAACACACTGCTATATTTAAAAGAAAACGACATAAAAACGTGCTTTGAGTTAAAAAGTCATTTTCTGATCTCATTATGTAATGAACTACCAAGGATCTGAAGGCAGGTGGATCTCTTACTAATTGTTAGAGGCTTACTAGATTTAACTCAAGCATTTAACATAGCAGGTCCCACTGTAAACTGGGTAGAACTGGGGGGAGTAAATCCTTCCTCCACGTCGGAACCTGCCTGAAGGTGGGACTGTGCCTTTTTCCTAATCAAGCGCCTGCCATGTGAATGCTAGTTGAAACTGAAATAGAGAAAAAGGGTTAGTGAACCAGGCTGCCGCTAAGTTTTCCTGCCATTCATGAGACAGGTGCCTTTTGGGCCAGGCTGAGGGTAAGACGCCAAAGAGTGTTGTTGAATGAATAAAGTTATTTCACTTCCAAGGACCATGATTTCAGGGTTTGTAAAATGGGGGTCCAAAGGGAATCCTCAGAGGACTGCTTCAAGTCTGCAACATGGGAGCATATGTGCAAGGATTTCAAAAGGCGACAGAAGGCCACGTACAACCTGGAAGTCTAAGGGATGGCCTGGCGTCCACTGTGCCAGCAATCAAGCAAGGAGCATGCCTAGAATGTTTACAGAACATTGCGCCAGGCGCGGTGGCTCACGTCTGTAACCCCAGCACCTTGGGAGGCCTAGGCAGGCAGATCATGAGGTCAGGAGTTCGAGACCAGCCTGGCCAATATGGTGAAACCCCGTCTCTAATAAAAATACAAAAACAAAATAGCTGGGTGTGGTGGCAGGTATCTATAGTCCCAGCTACTTGGGAGGGTGAGGCAGGAGAATTGCTTGAACCCGGGAGGCAGAGGTTGCAGTGAGCCAAGAAGGCGCCACTGCACTCCATGCACTCCAGCCTGGGCGACAGAGTGCGACCCTGTCTCAAAAAAAAAAAAGGATTAATAATAATTTTTACAGAATATTAAATATTCAAGTCTTGGGGCAAATAGTCTGGACACAGCATTCTGAGAGTTTCACAAGGATCTTCCAGCCTAGCTCAGCTTCTTAAAGTTATTCAAAAAAGTTAGAGAAAATCCCTGAAACCTCCACATGTACAGATGTCATACACTTCTTTGTAAAGCGGGATGTTATGCTAAGGAAACCTTCAGAACAAATGTAATCACGTTTCCCTCACCGGCTGTTTTTTCACATGCAGATCAGACCTCTTTCTGCGTGGACAGTCTTTCAAACACTCTTCCCTGCTCTACGTAAGCTGCTAAGGACAGCCCTACTGTGGTGGCGTTCCTTTTCAGACAGGCACAGTGTGGTGGGCATCCTCACAAGGCAAGAGACTTAGTCTTAGATGAAAAATCCTTTTCTTTGGACATATGAGCTATAAGGAATATCTTAAGTTCAATTCCAGAAATGAGAAAAAAGAAAATGTTCTGGCGTCAGGTATCAAAGTGGGAACTCAACAAGGAGCAGGTGAGGGGACGACACTCAGTACTGACATGCTTCCCTTCATCACAGCGGCCATTCTTTGTGCGTTTCCTCTGGCTGCAAAGGGCTATGCTCAATGACAACTTTGCCTAAATCCTGTCCAAAGGGGCACATGTGTCTGTGGCTTCATCTTTGTGACACAGCTACCCAATACGAGTACGAGCTGACATGAAGCCCTTTGCCGGTGGCATACGACTGAAAGTTTAAAAATGGAGATTAAAGACATTGCGGCTGGCCCTCTGCTTTTTAACCAGGAGTAAACTCACACACTTACTGCATGATCAATTCACCTTGTTTTTAAAACCCTCTGATCTGGGGGACAAAAAGATTTAGTATCCCTTCCTTAATCAGTTTTCATAGGCAGGAAATTCTTTGCTATACCAAACTCAATTCACTTCTGCTGAAGCCCAAGCTGCCCGTGTGTATCTGAAACACTGCTGAGTGGGTCTTTTAACTCTTTTGAAAAAAGGCAGACAGTGTAAGGTTCAGGAATCAATAGTCTTCAAATAGGGGGTCCCATATACCTAGGGTAAAACAGTTGAGCTGGGACACAAGCACACCCCTTTACCTTTCTTTCATGGAGTAGGCATAGACTACCTTTCAAAAACAGTATCTAATGAAGGGCAGGAGGGCAAAAAAGAAATTTCCCAGCAGCAGACTGTTCCAGATAAGCTTATATCTTGCTCTGTGTCATGTATATTCTTTATAACAAGTTATGGGCTTTCAAATATTAAATAACAGTCTCTATCATGATAAAATATAATGGCCCGATCTTTTAATCCTACTGTCCTTTAAAAGACAATACATTTTTAGCAGATGAAGTGAAGTTCTGTTTGATATTTTCATCATACACCTCCTCTTAAAATGTTATGTAAAATAGAAATGAAGTTTTTCTCAGCCTAGAAAAAGTTCTGAGCAGCAGAAGTTCCAAGAGACCATAAGGAGGACAGCCCAACTGTTCCAGTGAAGATCACACTAGATCAATCCGGAGCCAACTTGAACCTGGGAAAGCGCTGGGGTAGGATCAGCGGAGTTGCCTACCCAATGAGAGGGCCCTGTGAACCGGAAGCACAACCCAACTGAGCCATGGTGCTGTGAACGACAGCAAATGCTTATAGTTTCAAGCCACAGAGCTTGGGGGTGGTTTGTTACACAGCCGTGATCTGTGTAATATAGTCCGTGTAAGGAGTGTTTTTACACAACAGTATCACGTGTCCAAATGCCTTTTACCCTACAGCACATCTGAATACACGGTTACCTCTATTTAGCATTTGAAACAAGAAAGAAAACAATGGGTCATTCCTACAACTCACAGTTCCAGATCCCACCCACATCTGTTACAACACACAGAAATGATGGCACTGTTTCCCACGGGTCTTAATAGGAAAGGAACACTGGACAAATGGAAGGACCCTGGGGTAAAATTTCAAAGGCCTGCATTTTAGCTTATCATTTATTGTACTAACTATGTAAGCTCAGGATAGTCTCTTAATGTCTCTGAGCCTCAGTTACCTCATCTGAAAAATGAGGACATTAATTTTTGTCCATCCCACACAGGATCTCATAGATATTTAGATATATACATGATTGCAACACAGTGCAATGTGTCAAAAATAGTGGGAGTCCTATACCAATTTGTTTATCCACCATTTATGGAGTCCTGCAGCCACTAAAGAAACTGAGTCAAATAAAGTATGAGGGAGGGGTTCTCCCTTCAATAAATGAAATGCACATGATATATGATATAGAATGTAAGGATTTAATATATACAAAAGCTGTGAAATGTGAAATGTTAGGGCAATAGTGGAGGAAGGAAGGTAGAAAGAAAACAAGGAAGGAAGGAAGGAATTTTTATCCAAGACAAGACCCGCATTCCAGCCTGGTGCTACATAACTGGAGATTAAAGAGAAGGCTGAGTATGGAAACTGTCAGTTATTAAGCTTTCAGTGGGTTCATCTCTAACGTTACGACTTTCTGTCTGAACATGGCTTAGTCAACATATATGACCATGCTTAAAGTCCTTCTGTCTACTCATTCATCCACACATCCATCTTCCCATCCTTCTATCTATCCATTTGTTCAACCATGTGGCTGCCCATCTATCTTTCCCATTTTCCATCCATTGATCCACCTATCCATCCATTTGTCCATCTGTCAACCCTTTCATCCATTCATCTGTCCATCTACTTGTCTGTGTCCATTCATCTTCCCATCCATCCATCCATCCATCCATCTAACCATCTATCTATTTATTTCTTCCTCTGTTCAAATAGTTATTGAGCATGTACACTTTGTTTGGCACTATGCATATTAAAGCAACAAGAGTAAGAAGGTATCATTTCAAGAGAGTCACACTCTAGTAAAAGACACAGTCATCTAAAGAAATAACTATCATGCACTGAGCTAGATGTCAGAAGAGAGAGATTCAGTCTTAGACTTAAGCAATATGAATTCAAAATCTAAGGGACTGAATTTAAGATGTTACTGAGACTCACAGATGAGAAAGTTGATAATTTCGCCTATGGTGCCATGGGGAAAAAAAATCTCAAGAGAGAGGAATCTTGAGCAGAATGCCCTTATAAAAATATGCTAGGTCTTATTCACTCAGATATTCTCAGTGGATACTGGACCATGATCCGGTACCTTCTCCATATATTTCTTAAATGAATGGGGCTTCGAGAGGCTAGGAGACATTCGGAATGAAGAGAGCAATGTGTGCAAAGGCCTAAGGGTGGAAAAACATGGCTCCCTGATGGCATTGAGTTTGCGGGTAGCCTTTAAAGGATGGGGTGTTATTCAAGAGGCCAAAGGGGAAGGAAGAACATTCTGGATGGGAGAGAAATAGGAGAAAATACTTCCAACGATGACTGCATCATGTTTGAAGGGGAGTGGAGTGATTGGTGTCACTAAAGAAAAATGTGGAGGCAGGGATTGGTGGGGAGAAATGATGAGAACAGAGAGACGGGGGAGATAGAGTGAATCGCTGAAAGGAAAAATATGCAGGAGTTGGCAACAGAATGAAAATGGGGATGAAGAAGAAGACTTAGCGGTAACAGTCAGGATTTAACCCTGTGTGGGCTACTGACGGTATCGAAACAGAGAAGAAACACAGGGAAGCTGGTGGGGAGTGGGGAAGCCAGGTTTTGGCAGAAATACGACGAATTTCATTTGTGGGGAGGTGAATTAGGAACCCAGAGACTGTCAGAGAGATGGCCTGTGCATTTGGCAGTAGAAGAGCTCCACCGTTAGATTACTTAGGAGTCAAATCTTAGAGACGACTGTTGAAGTCATGAGCGAGGATGAATAACCTAAGTGAGAGGAAAGACATACATAAAAAGGAAGCTGGTAACTAATCTTTGGGAATTGCTGGCAGTTGATGGGAAAGGGAAAAGGAGACAGGGATGAGAGCACATGAACTGTGGGAGGAGCTGGAATAAAAAACCATGGAAACCAATGGAGAAAAAAATTTGAAGTAGCCGCCTGGCCAAGCGTTCAGGCAGCCGCCAGTCAGAAAGAATGAAGAGGGAGCAAAGTGCATTGGTTTTGGCAACGGAGAAAGCAGTGACTTTCGAGAGAACATCTGTAGCAGAGCAATGAGGACGGAAGCCAGACTTGGGGGTGGGGAAGGTTAAGAGGAGGCCAGAGAAAGTCCTTCAAAACTCAACCTAGAAAATAAACTTGAGGCCAAGCACTTGAAAATCTGTTTTTCTGTAATCCAACCTGTAGAAGAGGTCAGTGAAACCACCCATGTTTACAAACACAAAAAGGCTGTATGCATTTCCCGGAGAATCTGAAATTACTCATTTGCAAAGAGGCTCACTGAGGGTCAATATGGAATGACATCTTGGAAGATGGATTCACCTAAGAACTGTCTATGAAAATATCCAAAGCAAAAGGAGACTTGAGCTAACCAAAGGGTGGGAGAAGGGAGTGCTTTCCAGGCAGAAAACAGAGCCAGTTTGCAGACTTAGAGAGAAGCAACAGGGCAGCTTTGGAGGTCTGCAAAAAACAGGGTGAGGCTTGCAGTTCTGGGCAGTGGCTGGACCACTGCTCATGTGATCATGTGAACTTGGCCAAGGAGACTTGGCTTGTAAGTTTACTTGGGGTTGTTGTTTAGAAGAGTCACTGTTCATGGTGAAGAAATGATTGGGGGTACAGGGATGACTGAAGTCATTGCTAGAAGTTCCGAGTGAGAGAAGAGGGATATCTGAGCTAGACAGGGACTGAACAGACGGGTCAGGGTAACAGATGCAGGGTGCCAGGTAGCAGGAAGGGTCAAGGGTTTCTAGCCCGCACAATGGTGAGGGAACAAAGAAGGAGGAACAAGGGCCTCCTTTTTCTCCCCTTGGAATTCCAAGTGCCCATGTGCCACCCAAGTGGAGTTATGCAGTGTGTGCCATATGTAACTGGCTCTCTGGGTTTCAGGCTCAGGAGAAGTGACAGGCTGCAGAGAGAGCCTTGGGAAAAGTCCACTTAGGATTGGAATGGTGTCCGTGGAAAGTGATGATGAATTCCTTAGTCCCTCTGGGTGTTGTTTCTTCTAGCTCTTGACTTCTAGAAATTGACTTATGTGAAATAAGACTCAGTTATTCATTCCACTAATAGTTACTGAGCTACTACTGTGCATCAGATGCAGACACAGGCTGCAGAGGAAATCAAAGCAGAAGTCTCTGCTTTCATGGCAGTGTGTGTGTGTGTGTGTGTGTGTGTGTGTGTGTGTGTGTGTGTGTCAGAATGCAAGGCTACGTGGAAGCAAACACAAAGAACTCCTTTCAAGTATACTCTAAAGACACCTAAACAGCACAGCGTTGTGAGAAAATGCCTTAGGCAAGGATGGATCCACATAATTTACTGACATACTTTGCACATCAGGAATTGTTTACAAGAATTACTAGGAGAAAATAATAACGATTCCTTGCCCTTGGCTTTGAAATGCAAAGATGAGAGAAATTCCAACCCATTATGGAAATTCAAACTCATAATTGCCAACTGTCACAGCCCAGTTCCTCAGACTGGGGCTGTAGAGTGTGACCTGGACTTCTCCAGCATCTCCCTCAGCTGTGAGGACAGTTTGGCATGAACACGCAACGTCGCTGCTATCATCAACCTCAGCCCTTCAGGGGTGCTGGCTGTGCTAAGCCCATGACATACGTTCTCATTTAATTCTCACAGGAGCCCCACATGGTAGATGCACGATTGACTTCCCAAGTTGCACATGAGGAAACTTTGGCCAAGGCACTTTAAAAGTCACGTTTAAGCCAGTAATTTACAGGGCCAGAATTTGAATGCATTTCGATCTAATTCCTAAGCTATATATTGGTCATACAATAATTCCAAAAACTTTTTGTTTTTTCAAAAGGTTAGTGCTGGTAACAAGAATGTAATGAGGACTCTAACTAGGACATTTTTCTACTTGGCCTTGGTTGTCCTGAGCCACTGAGGGGTCACTCTCAGTCCACACGTGTTACTAAAAGAAAATGCTAAGAAATCAAACAGCAAAATAAGCCACAGCTCCCAAGTCAATCTCAGCATATGAAGTGTTGGCTAGAATTGTAGCCAACGTAGCCTTCCCCTGAGTGAACTTATCAGTTTCTCAATATAAATAGATCATCCCAAATTGCCCTGTCTGTAAAGGATTACGGAATCCCATTTAGTTCACAAAAATCTTCTTTCCAGCCTACAGAACTTTAATTCTCAGGTATTTATTTCTCTGGAGAGTCATTTGAAAAAGAAATAAAGGCATCTTCACCATTCTCTGCATAGCTTACAGCCATAGTCCTGGATGTCTAATATTAACAGAATATCCAGTTTCTATTCCTGGGAATGCTTCTGCTAAGGGGTCAAAAAAAAAAAAAAAAAAATACAAGAAGTCCAAGAAATAACATACAAAACGTTCCTGCCAGAGCTTCACAATCCACTTCCCTTTGCCCTTCCTTTAACACCCACACCCCTGCCCAGAGCGGGCTTTCTTTCCCTTTTAATCAAAAAGACATCTGCTAATGCCTTCTAAGGTAGAGGCGGCCTCCAGGCCCTGGGGGAGAGAGGCAACTCCAACCTCCCCGGGGCCAGCTATTTCTTACCAACCCATACCTTGAGGGTATAAGATCAGTACCAAGAAGACAGGCTTTGGGATCCTGGGGAAAGGCAGTTCATATCCAAAAAATAACTTAGAGTCCAAACAAAAGAAATCCTGGGCTGCATGCAGGCAATTCTTAACGTGATCATTAACTTTCAAATATTTGCTGACCAAATGATACACACATGACTAAAACTTAATTCTGACAGAGATAGGAAAAAATGTACTGGGGATCCACTATGTTCTAGGCACTGAGGATGTGACCTTGATCAAAGAATGTTCCCAGCGTCTTGGTGCTTTTCTTCTTCTTGGGGAGGCAAATGATAAACAAATGCATATCCAATACAGTGTCAGGTAATGTAATAAGTGTTATGAAGAAAAACAGGCCGGGCGCGGTGGCTCACCCCTGTAATCCCAGCACTTTGGGAGGCCGAGGCGGGTGGATCACGAGGTCAAGAGATCGAGACCATCCTGGTCAACCTGGTGAAACCCCGTCTCTACTAAAAATACAAAAAATTAGCTGGGCATGGTGGCGCGTGCCTGTAATCCCAGCTACTCAGGAGGCTGAGGCAGGAGAATTGCCTGAACCCAGGAGGCGGAGGCTGCGGTTAATCGCACCATTGCCTGGGTAGAAAAACAACGAAGGGAAGAGAGAAACATCGACAGGGGGCGCTGTGTTGTGGAGAAACACCGACAGGGGGCGCTGTGTTGTGAAGCGTGGCAGGAAAGCCCCTCTGATGAGGGGCCGTCTGAGAAAGAGCTGAAAGGTGAATGAGCAAGTGCTGGAAATATCAGGGGGCAGAAAGCATTGCATGTATGGAGGGAAAAGGGTTTCCCATGAGTTAAACAGCTTCCCAGAGTAGCTATTTGTCAATTTACTCATTCATTCACTCACTAATTTTATTCAAATATTTACAGGGAATCCTCTATGGTTTGAATATTTTTTCCCTCCAAAACGCATGTTGAAACTTAATCCGCGATGTGGTAGTACTGAGATGAGAAGCCTTTAAGAAGGGACTGGACCGAGTGGTCTGCCATCAGGAATAGATTAACTAATTTATGAATTAATGGATTCATGGGTCATCATCAGAGGAACTGGTGACTTTGTAAGAAGAGGAAGAGAGACGTGGGCTGGCACATTAACACACCCAAACCCCTCTCCCTGTCAGGCCCTGTGCCTTCTCAGGACACCACAGAGATTCCCCATCAGCAAAAAGACCAGCGGCAGGGCCTTGACCTTGGACTTCTCAGCCTCCAAAGAAAGAAACACATTCTCTTTCTTTATGAATTATCCAGTTTCAGGAATTCTGCTATAACCCACAGAAAATGGACTACAGCAGAACCTATGCGATGCTGTGCCAGGTACTGTGAGCGCTGCCGAAGGCGTTGATGGTGAAGAGACAGACACAGTCCCTCACAGAGTCACGCTCTAGCCCAGGGGTGGCCAAGTTTTCTAGGAGGCCAGATACAAACGTTTTAGGCTTTCAGCCTTCCCCACTTTTGGCACACTACTCAACTCTGCCCTTGTAATGCAAAAGGAGCCAGGACCACACGTCAACAAATGCGCAGGCCTGTGTCCCAATAAAACTTTCTCTACCGAAGTAAACACTGGGCTAGATTTAACCCATACACTGCAGATTGCTGACCCATACACCAAAAAATGTCCTTGATTGTTCAGAAGGGGCTTGTGCAATAAATCCAAGTTAGGGAAGGAAATAAATTTAACAAAAAGTGGAACAATTAATACTAACCCCTCATGTTTGTTTTACTTCAGTTCTCAGGTAACTTACTAGATGTCAGTTGCTATATTCTGCACAGCAGTGAGTCCCCCCCGCCCTACACCTCCACACTGATGCTTTCTCCTAGGAAATCCCTTACGCCACCCTAACGGCAGCCTGCAGTATTTCTAGACCCCTGCTCTAGAGGTAGACCCATACATTCCTCACCCAACCACACTCAGATTAATGTGACATCACACCCTGAAAACGTGGGGAAACATGTGGCTAACACAGGTGACATGGGCTTCTTTCCAGGCGGGGAAGTGGAGGGGGAGGGGAGGTCATCCAGAGAAAATCTGCACGGAACATTCTGCATCAGAACGCTTGAGCTGAGCACTGGTTAACCAGGTGAAGAACTTTCCAGACTGATGGGAAAGCTTGAGTAAGGCTCCTGGGAACATAAACAGAGTCGGGGAGGTGCCCGAGAGATGTCAGCGATGTTCCGATCCTCATGAGGCCTGGGAACGATGGCTGGCCTCCAGTCCTGCCAGGCTGCAGTGAAGACCCAGTGACAATCCACACAAATGCACAAACGTGTTCAGCAGATGCACGCCCAACGCCTTTGCAGGGCCGATGTTGTCCAGGCCGAGGGGGTGACGACATGTAAGATATTACGAAGGGAGTTTATTGATTGCTCCACATTCTTAGGAAGCAACACCTCAGATGACTGGGGTTTTTTTGGTGATGAGAAAGAGTTCTTCCAGAATTCTTCTTTTATAAGCATCCAAAGTCTCTCCAAGGCCACTGTATTACCAAACGGGGATTCTCAGAACTAGCTGGGTCTAAATCACACAGAGATAAAGATGAAGCGCTTAAAGATTCCTAGAGTTCTCTAAAGAAAGGTTCTCTGCTCCCAATCCTTGACGGATAGAGACAAGTATGCCTGGGCAACAGAGCCAGAGGCCACCCTCCCTCAAGGAGGCTCCCATCCAATGAAAGCGCAACAAGAGGCTAGGAAGGCAGAAGAGTCTGTAGGGAGCAGTCAATACAGTTCTGTTTTATTTACTCAAATCTTTCAAAGAAAGAAAAAAGCAAAAGATGGCGGGAAGAAAATCACCTCCATGGAACTAAAAATTTGAATATGTAAGTACTTTTATTCCTCATGCATTTCATAGTAGTCACCAAGTGAATTACAGTTTGCCCATCTTCCTTTGCAGAATATCTGTTTTTCATTTTCAACCTTTAAAACACAAAAATCATACCTTAAAAGGTATGTCATTAATTCCTTCAGTCCTGACAACTGGAATATGTATTTATATTTCAACCTATCTGCTACAGAAACTCTCAGACTTACTTAAAGTAGAGACCATGATGTCAGCCTCCATTCACTCAACACTCTGCTTCATTGGTCAACTCACGGCCAAACTTCCTTCCTTCCTACTCCCACACCTCCCAAGATTGTTTTGTAGTCAACCCTAGACATTGAATATTTAAACCCGTAAGTATTTCAGAATTCTTTCTTCCATGACCTCTATCATACCCTTGGTTCATTTTAGAGGGGAGCAGTATTATCTCCTTCAGGGAGACTGTAGTAGGCAGAAAGACAGAGTGAGAACTGACTTTCTAAGAACTCAAGAGAGGAAACTGGACTGAGAGGTGGGATGCCCACTTGATTTAGATATATGCAAAGCAGGGCCAGCTATCTTGGAAATATCTGGGATGCAGGCAGACAGGTCAAAGTACCCTAACAAGCCACTGACATGAAAATGATCCGCTTCCCCTTTACCAAGTCCCTTCCACTCAAAACCAAAGCACATTCAGCAAGAGATGGCAGCCCTCCCCCAACCCCAGCCATTTTCATTATCTTGAGAACGTATGGTCTAACTGTTGTCTAGCTCTGAAGCTGGAAAGGAAAGCTGGAGTCTAAAATAATATTTTTCTCATTAATTACACCAGGCTGACTTTCCCTTGCCCAGCCTGTTTGCCCACTTACCCTATAATCTTTTGACCAAATTCAGGAAATTGCACAAAGGTTGGTCAGCTCCAGGAACTGCCATTTTCAATCACATAGACTGTTTTTGCTACCAGGTACCTTGACTACAGAGGGGCCCGTGGTCAACTCTGATTATTGGCTTTGCTGTCTCATCCCAGGGCTCTTGCTCATATCCATGTTTATTTAAAAACGGGGCCAGGTCAGTGGGCTATGGGAATGTTTTAGGATGTCTCTTGACTTTAAAAAATAGCGAGAACTATGAAACGTGGTTATTTAAAAATGCCTTGAGCTAAGTCACTTCACAAAGAGGAATGCAGGTAGGCGTGGACTGGGATTCCCCTCTCGCAGAACTATTGCAAACTTCCAGATTTATGGAAAATAGATCGAAGGCTTGATTGAGAAAGCTAAGAAACACTGAACTTGAGACATCTGCATCCTGGGATCCCCACAAGACCTATCTGGCAGCCCATCTGAAGGATTCCACATCTCTGGGAGTGTCCCTGGCCCTCTTCTTACTCTACACGTAGTTAGATCCATGCCCAAGCCCTCCACTATCAAGCACATACATCCAGGAGACTCGAATCTCAACCTCTAGCTCAGACCCTTCTCCTAAGCATCAGATGTGACCATCCCGTTGCCCGCTAGACATCGCTGGCACCTCACATTGATCTTCTCCCTAAAATGGACTCTTCAGCTGCCCCACATAACTCTTTCTCCTTCCATGCTGTCACCTCAGCAACTCAGGCCCTCCATCTGAGGGCCCATGAGGCAAATGGGAGAGGCAGACCTCTCCTCCTCTCTTCCTTGGGTTGGCTGAGTCTATCTACCGTTTCTCAAACTCGCTCCCTCTGTAAATGATGCTTTGCAGACAAGAGCTCATCTGCTAAAGGTGGAAAAATACCATATACGACCACACACAGTAAACAGTAAAAACAGTACTGTTAGAGCTCAACTGGGCTGCCTGGTTCCACAGATGACTCCGTTTTGATTCTTCCTTGCTGGGCCCCATAGAACAGCCTGTGAACTGTTCGGGTAACCATAGGTCTTTGGACAGCATTTAAAACCTCTCCTTCCTATCCTAACTACTCTGCTAAGACCCTGCCCTTAAAGCCTTCAAAGATGATTTCTGTCCTTAATTTTGTACATCATCGCCTTCTTAACCCCTTAAAACAGTCAGTTCTATAGCCTAAATGTTTGTGACCTCTCCAAATTTGTATGCTTAAACTTAATCCCCTAAAGAAAATGTGATACATGTATATACATTATGGAATACTATGCAGCCATAAAAAAGGAACGAGATCATGTCCTTTGCAGGGACATGGATAGAGCTGAAAGCCATTATCTTGAGCAAACTAATACAGGTTCAGAAAATCAAACACCACATGTTCTCACTTGTAAGTAGGAACTGAACAATGAGAACACACAGACAGAGGAAGAGGAACAACACACACCAGGACCTGTCGGGTGGCAGAGGGAGGGAGAACATCAGGATAAATAGCCAATGCATATGAGGCTTAACACCTAGGTGACAGGTTGCTAGGTGCAGCAAACCACCACATCACGCGTTTCCTATGTAACGAACTTGCACGTCCTGCAGATGTATCCTGAAACTTAAAATAAAATTAAATATAAAATAAAATACAATGAAACCTAATCCCCAATGTGATGGTATTTGAAGGCGAGGCCTTTGGCAGGTGATGCAGTCATGAGGGTGGCATGCTCATAGATGGGATTAGTATCTTAAACGAGTCCTCAGGGAGCTTGCTTCCCCCTCTTCTACCATGTGCTGGTACAGCAAGGACACGCCTGTCTATGAACCAGAAAGCAGGCCTTCACCAGGCATTTCCTGGTGCCTTGATCCTAGACTTCCCAGCCCTTAGAACTGAGAGAAAGAAACTTCTGTTGTTTTAAGCCACCTAGTCTATGGTATTTTTGTTACAGCAGCCCAAACAGACTAAGACGGGCAGATGCAGATACATACACTCCTTTCCCTCAAGGCTTTAGGAACTATAAAATGCCTCCAGAACTGATATTTTTTCTTTTCAGGCAGAGTTTCGCGCTTGTTACCCAGGCTGGAGTGCAATAGCGCGATCTCGGCTCACCGCAAGCTCCGCCTCCTGGGTTCAAGCAATTCTCCTGCCTCAGCCTCCTGAGTAGCTGGGATTACAGGCACGTGCCACCATGCCCAGCTAATTTTTTGTATTTTTAGTAGAGAC
Organism: Saguinus oedipus; assembly: GCA_031835075.1. Lineage (NCBI taxonomy): Eukaryota > Metazoa > Chordata > Mammalia > Primates > Cebidae > Saguinus > Saguinus oedipus. The sequence goes on from CM063185.1 coordinate 17,778,972, forward strand.
GGGGTTTCACCATGTTGACCAGGATGGTCTCGATCTCTTGACCTCGTGATCCACCCGCCTCGGCCTCCCAAAGTGCTGGGATTACAGGCTTGAGCCACCGCACCCGGCCCAGAACTGATATTTTCAACAGTGTAGACAGCTTTTACTGCCCAGTATCTTAACTGCAAAGGGCTCCTCATTTTCTCAACTTCAATTTACTTAAGTAAATTGAGATCTTATTCTGAGTACTGTAAGAGAGTGTTCGTTCCTTATGCTTGGAATGTTTCCAAGTATCAGGCAATAATATTTGAATACATATCCTGAGCAGAGTCCATCAGAATTCTACAGTTGGAAGGGACCTTGGAGATCATCTAGAATCATCAGTCTATAGAAAATCTCAGATATGGTGACATCGTAAAGGCTGAGAGAGAGAGCCGGGCTTAAATCTTGACTGTGTAGCTTTAGTAGTTGTGTAAATTTTGGCAAATTGGCCTCTCTCAGTGTCAGTTACCATGACCATGAAAGAATGGTAATGACTCGTAAATGTGAAAAGACCCAGCACTCAATAAATGGCAGCAAACTATGACTCCTTTTTCTGATCTCAGAGCACACAGCTTTATGACCTCATGCCATCTTGGTCAACATTCTTTGGATAATGTCCCATTGTAGGTAACTTCCCTCTTAAAATGAAGTGCTCAGAACAAAATCCAGTAACATTTCAAGGTGTCATCTCATCAGCCCCCAGCACAGAGGGTTACGGTCTTTCATGATCTGATTAATCAAACACCTTAAATGAGAGGACATGTGACCACCTTGAGTTGGTTCATGACAAGCTACTGGTCATCAGATCCTCAGTTTGATCCTTCCCAACCTGTATTTCCTCTACCGGTTTGGCCGAGTCTGAATCAAAATGTCATCTTCACCTCCGTTAAGTGGTGTCTTGTATGTACTGGCCCATCAATTACTTCTGCGTGGATATTCTGGAGCCCTCAGACCTTCTGAACTGCTCACTCTGCCAGGTCCATCGAGGATTGATCTTAAAAGTGGGCCTTCTGCTTTGGCCTCCTCCTTTTCAGCCTCATGAGGCTTGCTACCTCTTCAGCCCTCATTGTCCATCTGCTGCCCCTAAATGCCCCTCACCAAGAACATGGCCCAAAACAAGAAACCTTTCAACCGTTGCTTGTTAGGGCACCAGGTTTTCATACCATTTCATACACATGCCACATCAAATGGAGCTGCAAGCCATAACAGGAATTCATAATGACTAGCCGAGATTTGGACATGACTGGAATTGGTTAGAAGCCACAAATAGAAAAAGTACAACTTACTTCCTAAAGTGAGTCAGGCCTCTTGAAAAAAAACAAACATAATCAGGCATTAGGTTCTAAATATAGCGTCAAGCCTCCTCCAAACCAGACACCTTGAGGCTCACCCTAAAACATCTATAATGTCAACTGCCGCTATAATGGATATTGGAAAAAAATACTTAGAACTAAAACATAGTATTTCTTCAGGGAATGCATATAAAAAATTGGAAGAAAACGGCAATTACTAGAGAAGCTCAATAAATAGCAACCTGTCACTTTTCTTCTGGTGCACTGATAATGCATATTTAAAAAGGATTCAAAACTTGCTGCTTCTCAAAATATTTTTTTTTGGTGGGGGAGGTCAAGTTTTCTGGCAAAATTCTGTTCAGATCATCAGCAGGAAAAAAATCCTCTATAATGTAGGCAAAGACTTGGAATGTGCATCACATTTAAAGAAATGGGTTTGTCTAAGGCCTTCCCTTGGCACTGCCTTAAAATCAAGGGACTCTGAATGCTGGCCCTCCTGTATTATTCATTACATAATTGCTGTGTTTTATTAGAAATATGATCTATTATAACCTTGAATAGAGTACATTAAATGACATTGAAAATTAGATTATTCTGATTATTAGAGAAGTGAGAAATGTGCTAAACATTTGTAAGACTGATAATCAATCAGGGTATCCATTTGAGTGTAATAAAAATCCATCTGGAGCCAGTGTGTTTAAATCTAATTTTTTAAGCATGACATTTTCCTCAGAGTTTCTTTCTAAAATGTCACCATCTTCTACCACAGTGATTGATTCTGTCTCTAGGGAGAAGCACTCACTCCAATTACTTCATCCACTGCACACAAACCATAGTCCACTTCCAAAAAAAAAAAAAAAAAGCCAAATGAATCACAGAAATGACAATATATTTTATGGGGGGGGGGGCACTGATTTATGTCACTCAAGCTAGAAAATCACCCATCTTCCTTTCTCGGGCTCAAACAGATAAAATATGCTACTAAGATCATAACGTGTCTCTTTACTTACTTCCAATAGAAATGAGGGGTTTTTATATTGGATTTTTATTTCGCCTGAGAAAAAAAGACTATACTAACTTATGTAAAATCATTATTTCCCCATGTCTTCAGAGAAAAAAAGAATACAAAGATTGTCTTAATTTACCCTTTTTATCCATCCACCCACCCTTTATCCTCCTTTCTTCCTTTTCTATGCCAATTTGTCCAACTATCTACCCATCTATCCATCTACCCATCCATCAATCCATCTACCCATCCATCCATCCATCTACCCATCCATCCATCCATCCATCCATCTACCCATCCATCCACCTACCCCTCCATCTGTCCATCCATCCACCCACCAACCTACCCATCCATCCATCTACCCATCCATCCATCCATCTACCCATCCATCCGTCCATCCATCCATCCATCCATCTACCCACCCACCAACCTACCCATCCATCCATCTACCCATCCATCCATCCATCCATCCATCCACCCCTCCATCTGTCCATCCATCCATCCATCCATCCATCCATCTACCCCTCCATCTGTCCATCCATCCATCCATCCATCCATCCATCCATCCATCCACCTACCCATCCATCCGTCCGTCCGTCCGTCCATCCATCCATCCATCCATCCATCCATCCATCCATCCATCCATCCAAAGTCATTATTAAACTCCAACAAAAGTTACCAAGATGCTGCCAACTTGGGGGGATCATTAATCTTTCTTGAGTATATTCAGCTTACACAGTGTGAAAAGATGACTTATGACATCCAAGGGGAAGTGACTGAACTCACCCTGCATCCTGCAGGGGGTTCACCAGGTTGGCAGAAAAGCAATGACTGCCCGAAAATTCAGCTTGCCCCATTAAATTGGCACATGGGACTATTTATGAAATGTTGATATTTTCCTGGAAACAGTAGTGGAAGGGGGAAGATGACATGTATTGACCATTTACCAGGACCAAGTATTCATTTGTATGCTGAAATTCCAATGGCGGGAGGGGACCTCTGCTTCCCTGGCCTTGGGTTTTCATGTACAGACAGGTCTTTCACCAGGGTGACACTCCTGGCCTCTTTCCCTACCTCTCTTTCTCATTTTCCCAGGGAGGAAGAGAGGCTTATCTTGGTGAGTCTTAGCAAAGGCTCTTGGAATTCTGGGTTCAAACTCTCCTAGGCCTTCTCCATGTGTGCCTGCCTGCAGGAAAGGGAACACGGGCCTGTTCTCCATGACACGGAAGCTCTCAGGAGCAGGCTCTGCCCTTGGAGGAGGCCTCCAGGCCTACTGTTGGCAGACAGGTCAGCTTATCTGATTCGGGGGTGAAGTTTTGGGAAGCCCATCAAGGCTGTACCTGTAAGCCTCATCCTCCACTAAGCAAATGGCTATATACATTAAGTCACACCCAGGAAGGAACACTATGCCGCTATTAAAACAATCTTTTCAAAGACTGTTTGATGACACAGAGGAAATATTCACCATGTTAAACGAAAACATGAGGTCAGAAAAATTTACACATGTGGCTAGGCATGGTGGCTCACGCCTGTAATCCCAGCACTTTGGAAGGTCGAGGCAGGTGGATCACCTGAGGTCAGGAGTTCAAGACCAGCTTGGACAACATGGCGAAATCCCGTCTCTACTAAAAATACAAAAAATTAGCCAGGCGTGGTGGCGGGTACCTGTAAACTCAGCTACTCAGGAGGCTGAGGCAGGAGAACTGCTTGAGCCAGAAGGCAGAGGTTGCAGTGAGCCGAGACTGCGCCACGGCACTCCAGCCTGAGTGACAAGACTCCGTCTCAAAAAAAAAAAAAAAAAAGAAAAGAAAAATTTAAATGTACAAAGAAAAAATAATCAGAATAAAATATTAATAACACATTTCTACAACACAGAATGATGATTTACAATTTCTTCTTTATGAATTTCAGTACTTTCCAAATTGTCCACAGTGACCCTACATTGCTTTGATTATTGTTAAAAGGGAATTTTTCTTTTCATTCAAAAGAAAATAGCTTTCCTCTGGCACTAGTAAGTTTCTCAGACTAGACAGTGACTACTGGAAATGAGTTGCTGACATTCTGATCCCCGTTCGATTTCCACAGCTACTTTGCAGCTGGGCCTGAATGTGTGAGGGGTGTAGAGGCCTGTGAACACTGGACCCCTCCCCACCACTCACTGCCACCCGCTTTCAGGGTACCAGCGCCTCCCAGCAGGTTACGTTCTGCAGCCTTCTCGCACTCTCTCTGCCTCTGTCCTGCCCTCCCCTCCAGTCTGCACTCATCAGAGCAGAAACCTGGATGCTGTTCACCCCAGTGTGGCACTCTTCTGCCCAATGATGCCATTGAAGTTGGAGAAAAGTCTTACAAAGCCCATGTGAACACGATCTCCAGCGGCGGCCTCTGAGTCTTTCTACTGCCGTGGGTCCCGACATGTATTCCCCTGTAGACACACCGGCCTTCTCGATGGTCGTACACAGGCTGGGGCTCCCTCTAGCTAAGTGCTTCTGCAGTGGCTGTTCCCTCTGCCCAGGTGCCCTCCCTCCTCCTCTCCCCTCCCAGATAGCCACTGTCTCCCTCACCTCCTTTGAGTCTTTACTGAGGCGACATGTCACCTTCTCATGAGGGCTTCCTTAACGACTTCATCAATAAATTACAACCTGATTCCCCTTCCTGGTTTTATTTCACTTCTTGTTTTGTCTTATCATCTTTCTCCCCAATCCTGCCCAAAAGATATAAGCTCCAGGAGGGCAGGAATTTCAGGAATTCTTCACATGCTATCACCAGCACCCAGAACAGTGCCTGGTACACCCTCGGCTTTCCATAAATTGGTCTCGATGAAGGATCTGGAAGGGAGGCTGTGTGCTGGGCAGGGAGGGGAGAGAGGTGCAGCTCTTGGTCTGTGGGCTGTAGATAGCCAAGTAGGAGGTGCAGGACAGGAGCAACGCAGAGAGACGTCTGTCTGACCTTTACAGTCCTGGACCCAGGGCTGCACTCGCCACTCAGAGCAATGCCAACCACACACACAGGGGCGTGGAGGGGACGGGAGCGGAGAGCAGGTGAACAGATGGCCGGCTGGGTCTGAGGAGAACTGTTCACTGCAAGTCACACGCCGGGACTCAAAATCCAGGTTCTCCTGCAGCTTCAGGCTTGGGAGGGCAGGACACAAGTGAATGACAGTAGGCTAAGACGACTGACCCAGGCGGATGTCTAAGCCACTCTGAGCACCTTGGAGAGGCCACGGGCCAAAGCAGAGAGCTTTCTTGTGGTTGAGTAGAGCCCATCACTGCCATCTTCCTTAAGAAAAAAGTACAAAGGTATGCCAGATAAAAAATGCCTAGCCACTCGGCCGGGAATGGTGGCTCATGGCTGTAATTCTACAACTTTGAGGGGCTGAGGAAGGCAGATCACTTGAGGTCAGGAGTTTGAGACCAGCCTGGCCAACATGGTGAAACCCTGTCTCCACTGAAAGAAATTACAAAAATGAGCTGGGCATGGTAGCTACTTCAGGGTCCGAGGCAGGGGAATCGCCTGAACTGGAGTGGCAGAGGTTGCACTGAACTGAGATCATGCCACCGCCCTCCAGCCTGGGAGACCGAGCAAGACTTAAGTCTCAGGAGAAACAACAACAGAAAGAAAATGTTGAAACAACAGAATCAAATCCCTGATTTCTTATATCCTATTTCTTGTAACCTACAGCTCAAGTGAACTTAGTGCAATACAACACTGTAGATTGTCACAGCAATTGCTTGGAAAACTGACCTCAGTTTAGGACAAAAATCTACACATTCCAGAAAGAGGGAAGGCAACAAGAAAGACAGCTGAACGTGCTCAGAGAAGGGAGCATCTCCCTTGGAGATATTGCCTGCAATCTGTAGATTGCTGAAGGGGCATTTTGAGGAAGGGGCAGGGGAATGACCGTGTCAAATGAGCCAGACAACGCTGCCTGTTTGCCAAATTCCAGACGGACAGTTCTGCAACCAACCAGCAGAAGGAAGAGGAGCAGGATTTTTTTGGTGTTCACCTAAATATTGGTGTGTGACAAGCAACACAAGGCATGAGATGAACTAACTGAAGCCATCTTCCAGGTAGTGACTGGTTTTTGGCGACGATACCTGCTCAACTAGGTCTTGAGTTACTAATTTCCCAGAGTCTCCATACAGTATGAGAACCTTGCTAGTGCCAGGAAAAAGCTACTTTGTTTTGACGTTTTAAAAAAGTACCATTTAAAAACCAGCAACATGGGCTCACTGTAGACAATTTAGAAAGTGCTAAAACTTGCTAAGAAGAAAATATAAATCTTAATAAGCCTTAACATTTTGATTCATTTTATTCTGTCTTTCTGTGCCTATGTTTTTTCAACAAACATCATATCATATCCAATTTTTCTGATCTTGTTTTTCATTTATATTTCACACTGTAGATATTTCTTCATGTTATTAAATAGCCTTTGGAAGAAAATTACTTTCAATGGCAGTATAGTGTTCCCTTCTATGAGTGTGAATTAATTTACAGAGCCATATTCTTTTCCTGTTAGCCCTTTATGTTATTACTCGTTTAATGTTAGCATAAATAACACTGCAATGAACATCTTCATACATCAGGATTACACACATTTTTCATTACTCTTTAAACCAATTTCCAGGAAGGGAATCATAAAGGCTTTTTCAATACACGGCCAAGCCTTACGCAGTTTCTAATGTTAAGCTTGTGTCTGTCATGGGCTTGGTTCTCGCCCTTCTTTGAAGATTGTGGGGTGCATTCTATGGAAGGGTTACTTTTGTATTTCCAATCTTTCTCATCCTTGTGGGGAGCTGACTGCTCCCGTCTTGTCAAAGTTGCCCATCTGTAGCCCCACCTGGAGGCGATTACACCATCCCTCTGGTCAATCGATCATTCCAAGGAACACTGCTATCATCCATCTCACTTAGGTCAGTGCGGCTTCATAGTTCCCCACATGGCCACAGATGGCCAATGGGCAGAAATAGCAACATAATCTGATTATAGGACAGTGGTGACCCCCTTGGCCAACAGCCTTGTTTTGCAAATAGCCAATCACCCAGAATGAGTGGATCTGCCACGCTGCCCCTCCAAGCTGCAGTTATTGAGGCACTCATGGAAGGGCCATCTTGAAATCCAGGGTTCAATTATTTTCACTACCTGAACAGGCTGAAATTTCTGTTTTCTTTGGAGGATATGTGTCAAGAAGAGTAGAACCTAGGGGTGGGGAGGGAGGTGCCTTTAGGAAAAATTTCTTTCTAGCATCTCCTAGTTAAGAAAATATTAGCAGCCGATTCCTACTCACAGTGAGCTTTGTCTTTTAAGAGCCAAGCCATTTGCCTGTTCAGACCCCAAAGCTCAATGGATACTTTACGTGGTCCCAAACCACGTGTACATGTGTATATACATTATGAGTGTCTCTACCTCGGCATGACTGACATTTTCAGCCAAATATTCTTTGCCACAAGGCCTGTTCCTCAGATGGCAGGATGTTTGGTGGCATTCCTGGCTCCACCAGTATCTCTTCCAGGTGTAACAACTAAAAAATGTCAACAGACGTTACCAATGTTTCCCAAGCAGCAAAAGCACCTGCAGTTGCGTGTCCATGGCGACACAAAATGTTATCATCTTGAATTTGTGAGTGATTAAGAGCACAGGCTTGGGAATCAGATCACTACTACTCCTGTGTGAACAGACCTCTTGCTTCCGATTCCCCGTACGCAAACAGAAACGATACTACACACTTCATAGAGTTGTTGTAAGAGTTATGAAGAAAACGGATGTAAGTACTTGATAGGGTTCTCAGTAAGTGCTCCATAAATTTACTACCTCCTCCATGGCAATTACTAATGCTGTGAGGCAAACTCACAGCCACACCCATGGAAATGCTCATTGCACAAGGGAACAGATGAGGGCAAAGGGATGATGACTTTTTCAGAAATGTCTGCACGCACAGCTGCAAAGCTTCATTACATCGAATTTTGTCTTTTGGCTAAATTCCAGCTGTCTTAGGACATTCTTAGATGAGTTAAGACAACTGAACAGCTTTCATTAATGCTACAGGAGAAATCCTAGACTCCTGATTACTCCCTGTGGTGGATCCTAGACCGTCTGGTTAATTGGGAGAAGCAGTACTCAGCGCCTGTTTCTCCACCTTGCCACCACCCTCATTTCCTTTGGAAAAATTACCTCTATCCCACTGAGTTTAATTTTGATGGGATGAAAAATCCAGTCATTTATTATAGGGGAGGAGGAGGCCTCCAAAGGCAGGCACCTAATATTTCAGTCACATAATCATTTTTTAAAAGATGTTTGGTATACATTGTTCGACTAGCTTGCAAGTGGAATGGAAAAGCATGGCCTGTAAGCCACGACTCTCCTTTCAACACCCATAGCAGACATACTGACTGATCACAGCTCTTCTCACCAATACAGCCTCAGACTCCAATGACACACCCACTACTAATTGATTGGCATTAGCACACAAAGTGAAGCATCTTCTTTGCCAGGCTTAATCTTAATAAAAGACTTAAGCTATGTCCAGCTTTCCTTTCTCCTTCCTTCTCTCTCTCTCTTCCATCCTTTCTTCCTTCTTCAGATGACATTTTATTTAACAAACACGATTGAGGTCAGCTATGCAAAGATGGTGGGAATACAGCCACCTTCCACGAAATGAATGGCAGAGTTCTCAGCTGGTACATTGGTGGTGGTCACAAAGGGGCTCAGGAGTCCGTGGAGGAAGGGGCCAGAGGGTTGCTCTGTAAAGCCCTTAGAGACTAGCCCAAATTAGAAGGCGAAGAGGAGGATATTCACACTAGCTGCTTATATCATGCACATATCACATATCCATAGCATGTCACAATGAGTCAGGTGTTGGGGCCAATGGACTAGAAAGCAGTTCCTGAAATAGCCAGGCTTTTGGCTGCGTAAGGGGAAATGCTCGATTTTAAGCTAAACTCTCCCTTTTTGACGGTTAGTGGGATCCACTTACTCACTTGTAAAGTTTGAATTGGTCTTTTCTGCAAGATGACGTGAAAGAATTCTGAGTCAACTTTCCTCCAGACAGAGCTAGACTCATTCATCCATTCAGCACTGGAGAGACAGACAGGAGCATGAAAGACAACAACCTGTGTCCTCAAGCATGATTACAGCAGAGTAAAGGTCAGAATGGAAGACAGAAAAAAGACTGGCTGGAGAGAGAAGGAGAGAAAAATAAAATTCAGTCACAGTGGGTGAGGGAAAGCATTTTCAAGAATTGGTGGAGAGAGCCTAAGGCAGCTGAGAGGCTGAGAAGGATGAGGAGGGATTCAGGGCCACTGGAGTGGCTAAATCAGTGGATTTATTGAGAGAAGGGTCAGCAAAACAAACTCTGTGTATCACACAGGCTCTGTCACAACTACTCAACCTTGTGGTTGCCCTGGGGAAGCACCTTTAGACAATGAGTATAAATAGGCATGGTTGTGTTCCAATAAAACTTTATTTACAAAGGCAGGTGACCAGATAGGTTTGGCCCACAGGCCATAGTTTACTGACCCCTGATTCAGGTCATTAGAGAACTTTTAAACAGCACTTTTCTCCCCTCTGCAGAGTGGCGGAGGTAGACGCCAGAATGCAAGGAGTTAAGAGATGAGTGGGTCATGAGTAAGTCAGACATTAAAGAGGAAGGTCTCACCATGACCTGAAGGAGCCCCAGCCAACAAGCTAGTAGGGGTGATGTCTTCCTTCTCTTTAATCTTCTCTATGAAGACTTTAATTACAAAATCGTCCATGCTCGTTATAACACGTAAAATAATTAAATAATAATGTTAATGATCTCTCTCTCAGTCCTCCTCCATCCATAGCACCCTGAGGCGACCCATATAAAATGTCTGGTAACTATTTCTTGGTGCCTATGTCTCACCTTAGTGGTTCTAGGATGCTGTGATCATGTCATCGGAGGCTGGGATGCTGGGGACAATCAGATCTGCAATCTGGTTATGAAGGAAACAGAGGTCACAAAATTCACAGTAGAGAGACCTCCTTCATTAGTGATTCTAAAAGGGGAGGGGGATGAGGGTGGAAGTTGAAAATAACAAAGTGTCTCTCCAGGGAGCTCCCTGATAAACTCAGATTCTAGAGAGTTTAGCTACTTGGGAATTAGTTAACTGGGTAACTATACCCCGAGGTATGGACCAAAGAGTTGGGGCCTGCCCAGACACTGAGGCTCCAGATCAAATTAACTAGGAAGATTAAAAAGCCTAAACCGCTTTCCTTCCACTGAGCATGATTTCTTCTCGAAATATCTTACAGGATTAAAATCAAGGAAGCAGATCTTACAGAATTCCACCGCCTGGCTGGGTGGATGCTTCACTGGATGGTGAGTGAAGGAAGGAATTGATCAATTAATAAATCACTGGGTCAATATATGAAAGAACTATTCAACTAAAGAAATTAAAGAAATTCCTGTGAAAAGGACTTAGCATTCTTATCCTTCTACAGTTGTCCGTCAGTACATGCCGGGGATTTCAGGACCCCTGCGTATACCCAAATCCGTGCATATTCAAGTCCAACAGTTGGCCCTGCAGAAGAACCTGTGTGTACAAAAAGGTGGTCCTTTGTATATGTGGGTTTTGCATCCCATAAATATATTTTTGATCCACATTTGGTTGAAAAAACTCATATATAAATGGACCCACACAGTTCAAACTAATATTGTTCAAGAGTGAATTGTATAAGACATTGATGATGGGGATACAAAAGAGGTAATGCAGTGTTAGATTATATTATAAGAAATACAGTGTATGGGTTGAGGAAGAAGATCATTTTCCTGGACAGACCACCTCTGCGATACCAGGATCCATTAATGAGACTTCCCTATTTTAGGATGGACATCGACTAAAGAGAATGTGGAGAGCGTGCAAAAAAAAAAGAAACGAAAAACAATAAACAAAAGAAAAATAAATAAATAAATGAGGGGGAAGAAATGGACAAAAAGAGAGAAAAAGAAAAAAAAGAGAGAGTGTGGCCAGGTGGTGAGTCTGTGGGCGAGGGGCATTCTTGAAGCCACACCACACAAGCAACCACTGAAACAACCAGAGTTGTCTGAAGTTTCAGAAGGGCCACAACGCCTATGATGAAACATTGAGAATTATTCTCAGTACCTTGAGGAGGTAGATAGAGGCCAACAGGTAGGACTTAAATAGGTAGAGGTTGGGACTTTCTAATTGTCCCTGCTGTCCCCAGATAAAATGCTGTCAACCATGAGACACTGTTTCCATGGTAACTGATGTGTCCGCCGGAGGGATCACTGCCAGGGAGCTGTGTGGCTTCCCTGAGGTCTCTTTCCAAACCTTAAACTGCTATGCAGTTAGCATCTTTCCACTGTTTTGGAAAGCGCAGGGAATTGGCCAGTTTGTTGGTATCTAACTGGTTTTATGAATTGAGAGAACTCAAATGTCATCAATGGTTACCTGTTCATAGATGATTCAAGGTTAATTTTACACAAAGAACCCTTTAAAAGAGCTTAGGCAAGACTCTTTGTAATTAAGCTTGCTTTAACTTGTCTGTGATTTGCAGAGTACTATCCTGGAAAATGCTGGTCGTGGTAAGAAGAACTAAAACATGACATCAACTGCTTTTACCTCTTTGAACCCAAGTATATTTATTTACCTGTAAAATGAGGCTTAAAATGCGTTCCCTAGCTCCTTCACAAAACTACTGTACAGCATCTCATTTGGTGTTGGGCTAAGTGAAATTACGTATGTTATACAATAGTTTTTCTTCAAACTACCATGATGAAGGACCACGATGCTAGTGTTTTCCCTCCATTTCTAATCTGTCGTGGACAATACTTTTATCAAATACAGTAAAGATGAACTACTAGAAAAAGGAAATGCTGCTTGCTGTTGCAGCAGTATCAAAATGCTGAAGTTTCTAAATGCCTGCTCTCCACGTCAGGCCCTACCTCGTGGGGTCTAGCAGCAAAAAGCACACCGAACATCTCCGGTCCATGGACCACACTTTGAGTAGCACTGCTCCAAAGTGCTGAAGAGTAATATTATGAAGAGCAATTCTGTATGTTAGTACATTTTTAAAAATTACAATTATGTACACGACATCCTGGCCAATGTGGTGAAACCTCATCTCTACCAAAAATGCCAAAGTTAGCTGAGAGTGGTGGCAGTCACCTGTAGTCCCAGCTACTCGGGAGGCTGAGGTGGGGGAATTGCTTGAACCCAGGAGATGGAGGTTCCAGTGAACCGAGATCACGCCACTGCACTCCAGCCTGGGCTACAGAGTGAGACATCATCTCAAAAAACAAAAACAAAAACAAAATAATGAGACATCTGAAACCCTGATGTGAAGATAGAATTCAAAATGATGCTAGCAATGAAAACGGCTCTGTTCTTTTAATAACCAGATGGGTTTAATGATGTAACTGGGTCAAATTATGGGAGAAACAAGAAAGTGATATTGTGAAATGGGTGTAAGCCTCCTTTCCTGTCAGGTGGATTCCAATCTTCCTGGCCACTGATGTTGTAACACCGGCCATTTTAAAGTCCTTTCACCATTAAAAAGGTTGAATTGACTTAGTATCTGATAAAACAGTGAAAAAGACACTTGTTACTGGGAAACGTCATTGCTTTTTTTTAAAAAAAGTTTTCACTGTTGATTTTAAATCTAACTGATTACTTGGAAGCCCCTGAAAACTTCCAGAGACAATATTCTGCACACAAGGGACTTGGTTTTCATAAAGAAAAGAGGCAGCCATTTGCACAGAGTTAACTCAATAAAGTAGCACTTTCTACTTGGATAAACTGACCTAGATTTCCTGACTTCCATGCAAGAACAAAACAGGCAGGCTGAGATTTTGGGAGCTGTCCGTGAGAACAGAAAAGGGGTAGGAGATCTGGGTTGGGGCCCTGTGTAAAGAAGAGCAAGGTTCTTCATTTTGATCAAAGTGAAAACTTCCGTCCTTAGCTTTGTAAACTGTGTGGTCTGCTCCAGGCCTTTGAGAAGAGAGTCACAAATCAAACGGCATCATGATTCAGAGTTGGACCCATAGAAGAGAGCCTCCTTATAAAAGGGAGCTGCAGAAACACACATCCAAACCCACACTCGCTTCATTCTACAAGCATTTTCGGGATAGGGCAGCGTGGGGTGAGGAATCAAGGGCACCAGAGCCAAACAGCCGCACGAGAGCCTCAGTATCCACATCTGCAACATGGGAACTTTGTGCAAGCTGAATGAGTGAGTCCCTGCATAGTATCGCGAATGCAGACTGTATCAGTAAGTGACGTTTGTGTGTGCATGCTCACACACACAGTGTGGTACACTCAGGGCCAATCTAACACACAACTGATTCTGAACAGCCGGGTACAACAATCTCAGGGGAAGAACTATATACAGTTGAAGTAATTTACAAGAACATAAGCTCACATTACTCAATTAGCTTGGCATGGGTTTAAAGCATCCAATGGCCCCTTCCAGATGCTTCTTGTCCTCAGCCGCTTTCCTGTCAGCAGGCCTCTCTTGACCAAGCTCCCTTCCCTTCCACGAAGCCAAACCACCCTTTCAACTTCCCCGTCCCTGTGGCTTTGGGGTCTTTCCTTGACTCAGTTCCAAACCACCCCTTCCAGCCTCCAACCGCAGCAGGCCCCTCCTCAGCAACCTATAGAGAGAGAGACCCCTGAGAAAACTTTTTGAGCCGGGTGCTCCCAGGGGAAGTCTTTGACTAGTTTTTCTCCTGATTCTGGGAATTTCATCTCTTACTCAATTTCTCTGAACTGGATCCACCATCTTCTTTAGCACAATGTGGGTTTCTTTTCTTTCTCAGTCCAAAATTTCACTGGAAAACTCCCCAACTTTCTTTTCCTGGGGCTTCTAAAAATTCTATTTCATGGTGACTTTCATAAAACTCCCATGCAGAACCCTCTGCCACTTACCCCCACAAACTTCTCACCATTTGTGCTCCCACTGGTAAGTTTCTGAGAGAGCATTTCTTCCAGAATCCCCAGTTGCATTTGCTCACAGCAGCAACACCTCTGCATTTTACTCTTCCCGGCAGCTTAACTTCAGCTGTAGCTAGCGAATTCCCCCTCACTCACCAGAGCCCAGAGACAAAAATCTAGGTTTGTACTCTACTTTCTAAGGAATGATTTCATTTAAAACATTCTACCCTCCTCCAAATGCCCCAATTCCATTTGGACTTTTCCCCCGCATGGTGGGTTTTTCTATAAGCTAGCCCGTGGGGTTGAAAAGAATTGGCAGAATCTATCTTCCATCTCAGCCTTCAAGAAACTGACCCTGCTAAGTCTTCTGAGGCATTCACTCTTTAATATTCTTTATTCCAGTTTCATGGCTTAGCATGACAAATATTGTTAGCATTAGAGTGGAATTCTGCAGACTATGCTTTTAGGCCTGGCTTTGTCTCTAACTAGCCGTGTGACTTTAGAAAAGTCACTTAACCTACTCTTGGCTTTAGCTCTTGTACTTACAATCAGCTCAAGCTGCTTGTTTCCTCTCAACCCTAATACTTGGATTCTACTGCATATGTTTTGAATGGTGAAATATTAGCAGCAGGTAGGAGGAAAGGACGGTTTCGTGTAGTGGCGGGTGAGAGTGGATGGGTAACCCTGTTTCGTGTAGTGGCGGGTGAGAGTGGATGGGTAACCCTGTTTCGTGTAGTGGCGGGTGAGAGTGGATGGGTAACCCTGTTTCGTGTAGTGGCGGGTGAGAGTGGATGGGTAACCCTGTTTCGTGTAGTGGCGGGTGAGAGTGGATGGGTAACCCTGTTTCGTGTAGTGGCGGGTGAGGGTGGATGGGTAAACCTGGTACCACTGTTGTCATCTTTATGCCCTCCTCACTTTCGCTCATGTCTACAGATGTCTCTCTCTGTTTGTGGAACTCTTGTAAGCCGCTTCTCGGTACAGATGTTCCTTGACCTACGATGGCAGGTGGGCTACATCTCTATAAACCCATTGTAAGTTGAAAATATGCTGAGTTGAGATGCATTTAATACCCTGAAAACACTGTCAAACAGAAAAGTTCTAAGTCCAACCTCACAAATCAGGAACCATCCGTATTCATTCCATTTGCCCAGGAACCTAATGAAGCAGGGATTCATGTCCTCTCCCATTTGAGAGATGAGGATGTTTTCTGGCTTCATCCATGTCCCTGCAAAGGACATGAACTCACAAGCCATCATTCTCAGCAAAGTAACACGGGAACAGAAAACCAAGCACTGCATGGTCTCACTCATAAGTGACAGCTGAACAATGAGAGCACATGGACACACGGAGGGGACCATCACAACCGGGGCCTGTCGAGGAGTGGGAGCTTGGGGAGGGAGAGCATCAGGAGAAATACCTAATGTAGATGAGGGGCACAGCAAACCACCATGGCACATGTGTACCTATGTAACAAACCTGCACGTTCTGCACATATATTCCAGAACTTAAAGTATAATTTAAAAAACAGAGAGATTTGCCCATTGTCACATGGCCAGCAGGCGGTAGAGCCGAGACATAAAGCTAGGCTGTGTCCCTAAACACCAGACAATACCGCCCTGACATCACTCCAAGCAAGTGACCAGTGACCCCAACCAAAGGATTTCTATTTCAGAACTCATCAACATTCATTAATTAAGAAAAAGAAAAGAGAAATAAGTTTTAGAACGACCGATCCAAAGCCCCGAGGAATTAAGTATCCAACACTCAGCTTGCCTGCCTAACAGTGGAGTGAAAACCAAGTCCCTGTCCTTGCTGTGTCTCCTCCACTGGAAACGCAAACCTGACCACTTTCTCCTCCTTCCATGCCACATCGTTAACACGATACATCCAGTTTGCTCCGTTGTGTTTCTCCTACAGCCACGTAGCTATTTTGATCATTTTCACTCACTTCACTGGCAAGGATACAGAATACGATCTAGGCTTTAGAATGACACATCTGGGTGCACCTGAAGAAAGGGTCGCTGGAGGAGTGATGGCCTCCACCTCATCAGCAGAAGCTGGAACCTCCTCCAGTGCTGAGTGAACCTGGCAGCCCAGCATAAGCCTGTCCCATCTTTTATTTAAAGATGATCAACTATTACATGCTAGTCCCAATGCTGACAGGTGGGGGCTCTTTGCATAAAACAAAACACAAACTTGAAATGTGGTTAGATGTGTTGCACAAAGTTTTCTCTGAAAAAAAAAGAAACAGAAACTATGGTCTGTGTCAGTAAAGTGTATCCAAGCAGGTGTGTTCAGCAAACACTGGGCCAGAGGGGCCCAGGAAAGCCACTGGTAAGGACCCTGTTACACTGAGATACTTGACAGAAGGAGGAAAAGTAGAAGAGTAGGGAAAGCACAGGTGCCATTCCCACAGGGCTTGTGAAGCAGGGATCTTTCTCTGCTTACGCTCTTCAGGATACAAAGTGTAAAAACCCCGAGTACTTCTCAGACTCAGCAAGGTAACTGAGGACCCATTAATAATAGTAATAATAAATATTTATTGAATGCACTACTTATATGTACCAGGTACACAGTACCCAAGCATGGTGCATAGGTTCCCATCCAACCTTCTCTATCATTAAAGGAGGTACAATGATTACTCAAATTTTATAACTGCTTTTGGTTATTTGCTCAAAGTCTTAGGTCAGCAAATGGTGAAGCTGGGTTTTCAACTCACATGGGCTGATTCCAAAGTGTATACTGTTAATATTCTCATTTTCTGATGATCGATTATAAAAGAATAAATTGAACCTTTAATTCTATAGGAAGTTAGAGCTGCGCTGAGCCGGATATTATCAGGCATTTCTTCAAGCAGTACATAGTGAAAACGTTTCTTAGATTGCTAGACAGGAGCAAGGGCTTATTTCTGCTTCTGAGGACGAACTCTGAGAAGCCCCCTAAGAGCACTAAAAGTATCAGCGGGAATCAGTCTCACCATCACTAGTGAGAAAACCAGGATTTAATTGAAGATTTATTCAAAAGCATTGAAGTATTAGGAAGTAAGGCATTTAATCTTGCCCGAGAGTTTACACTACTTTAAATCATGCTTTCAATTATATAAATTTAACAACTTATTTATACAGACAGTCCCTGCTTTAAGCTTAAACTTGGTCATCGCTTTTCTTTTTCATTTAGCATTGTCTAATAGAATCATGTGGGTTCTTCTGGCTCCTTCTATGGGATCGTTTTATGATTTCTGCCAATGATTGGGTAGAATGAAAGGAACAAAGTAGAAACCTAGATATATCATTTGCAAAGTAAGTACTTACTGTACTGGCTGGCACAGAAGATACAATCTCCTCCCTCACTTCTCACTAATCAAACATATCCAAACTTTATCCTGCATTCCATGTACTGATTCTACCCATAGAGAATCAAAAGTCCAAGATACAAAATTATCAACAATGCTATTCTCTTGTGAAATTATACACCACTAGCCAGGCAACTAATCACACACTAAGTTTGGCTTGTTAAATTAATGTTTGAGATTGATTTCAGTGCTATCACAATCCTCCCATATTCCAGTATTTCCTGCCAACGTATTTATCTATGGGAGATCATATTTTTTTCAGGGTTAGCAAAACAACCACATTTCTGGAACTTATGTTTATTGAATAGTGGCATAAAATATAATATTATGGTGATATGAACAAAGTAATGTGTCCCCTCCCCATAAAACTGCATAATTATTTTCACTTTATTTATAAAAATAGAGCTCTTTGTTAGTGTGCACTAACATAGCCTTTACAATGAATGGATTAGATTTAAAAGTGGAGGCAGAGGCAGCCTCTAGAGTGTTCTTAGCAAGTATTCTTCTTTCATAAAGAATTCTCTTCGAGTCTGATAAAATACCTTCTGGCTCATTAGCTGCACCAGTTTGTCATGACCTCAGTATTGCCTGCCACCTAGTGTCAGCATGCTGAATTGCAAGCGCAGAACTCCAGCTGGTTCAAGAGAGCTAGACAGACTCAGGCCAGCCTCTGAAGTGAACTTTAAATATCCTGGAAAGCAATGCCCTTCTTTACAAAACGCCCAATTGTATTCCCTGGAAGGAATTCCCTCATCCTGTGGCTCAGTGTCGGAGCCACTCTCAACAAAGAATGAAGTTAAATTCTCACATTAGAGGCAGTTATAGGAAGCCTCTTTAGGGCTCCAGACATTTGGACCATGTTCTTAGTAATCTGAGAGTTGAATATTTAGCTTTTCTTCCTGGATGTTAGCCAGAGACCATTTACTAACCAAATCAGTTGGTCAAGCCTGTCCACATTATATATGGCAGATTTCAAACACTCTTGGAAGGCAAAGTGCTATAAAGGTAAATTATCACTAGAGAAACTACCACAAGACTCAAATACTCTTCCCTATTTTGCTTTGCAGAAACAGTATCATAAATAGGAGATATATCTTTTAAAATGAAAATGCTATTTGTTTTTCTCAGCTTCACTCTCCTTTCACCCCGCCCCCCCGCAACCACCCCTCTGCTTTTAATAACATCTGATCTTACATTTAAGCAGGAAGAAAATGTAGCCACATGATTTAAAAAGCATGTGTTTATGACTTGCCATGTTTAAGCACTGCTGAATAAATGTATATTGAAAACATATTTCAAGTGAGCAGCCATAATAAGGGGTTTAGGGATATTCAATATTACTCTACTAATTCATAGCACACCATAATTATGGAATGTGTAGACTTTCTAGATGTAAATTATAATCCATGACTCAGTGAGAGTCCTTTGCAGCCCTCCCTCAGTGGAATGCCACAACATTACACATTTTAGGCAAATTGACACAAAATAAAATAAATCATGTCAAGAGCTATATAGAACCATTATTTCAGCCTTAAACATTTCATTAAAACGGCACAGCTCAAAATCTCCCCTCCCCACCCCCACCTATCAGTCTTTATTGAAATGAATAGGTCCAAATGTCTTGAACACGGTAGCTTTTTACATTTTCTGGTGGGAAGATTATTTTTACCAACGAAACTGAATCCAGATTTCTGTTCTTGTCCCTTCAGCAAAGACCCTGAGGGAAATTAAACTAAGCTCTTCTTCACCCCTCTCGGATTCCTACCTGGCAGAAAAGAATCCTGATACAAATTTTTTATAATATGCAGCCTATGAAAATGGAATTCACTTTTTAAAAGCGTCTATATCTTTTCCTTTTTCTAGAAGAAAATTTATCAAAATAAAAAATACAGAAAACTGCATCACTTCTGGATGCTAGCCAGAGAGCATCTGCTATCCAAATCAGCTGGTCAAGCACTTTCAAACTGTATATGGCAGCTTTCAAACATACAGTGCTCTTGGGAGGCAAAGTGCTACAAAGATAAAATAAATTATCATCAGAGAAACTACCAGAAGACTTTAATAATTTGAGATACACACATGCGTGCACACAGATATAAATACATAAATACATAATCTCTCTTATCTCTCTATTTGTATATATATCTCCCCTTTGGCCTTGACTTTCTCAGTATGTCCTGCCCTGACTTCCAACTACCCACATGTGTATCTCTTGCTTGAGGTCTTTCTTTGGCCCTGGAGCCCACGTGGTCCACGGGTCCTGGGAATGAAGTTCTCCTAAGAGAACTGATAACTGATGCTTGGGGGATAACTCTGAGGCTTGTACTTTTCATTGCTTCTCATAGTTCCCAAAGTTAAGTTCTACTTGCACACAGAATAACTACCTCAAAACACACTCTTTATTGGCTATCTTTACTTCCTTATCGCTTTCTATTTCCACACCTGTTTTTCTGGCAATTATGTGAAACAAACAAAACAAAACAATTATGTGAAACATAAAACAAAAATGATATGCATTCAAATCCTGTCTTAGAATCTACTCCTAGAGCACAGAAGTTAAAACATAAGTCCATATGATCCTGAAACCAGGAAGTGGCATTTGTACATGCTGTCACTCTCTTAAATGTCCTTTCTTTTCTTTTTTTTTTTATTTTAAAGACGGAGTCTCACCCAGGCTGGAATGCAATGGTGCAATCTCGGTTCATGGCAACCTCCACCTCCTGGGTTCAAGCGATTCTCCTGACTCAGGCTCCTGAGTATCTGGGATTACAGGCATCCACCACCACACCCAACTCATTTTTGTATTTTTACTAGAGATGGGGTTTCATCATGTTGGTCAGGTTGGTCTCAAACTCCTGCCTTCGTGATCCGTCCGCCTCATCCTCCCAAAGTGCTGGGATTACAGGCATGAGCCACCACGCCTAGCCCCTTAAATTTCAATGGATAATTTTATTAGTTCTTCACTGTAGGCAGTAGGCAGAGTAATGCCTCCCTCACCCCACTGAAGGATGTCCAAATTATAATCTCCAGAAGCTGTGAATATGTTATGTGGCCAAGGGGAATTCAAATGGCAGATGGAATTGAGGTTAAAAATCAGCTGACCCTAAAATAAGATTATCCAGTGGGCCTGGTTACAAGACTCCTTTAATGTGGAAGAGGGAGCCTGAAAACTTACAATCAGAGCAATGCAATGAGAGAAAGTCTCTGGCCATGGCTGGTTTTGAAGATGGAAGTGGCCACAAGTCAAAGAAAGCAGGCAGTTCCTAGGTGCTGGAAAAGACAAGAAAGTGGGTTCTCCCCTAGGGCCTTCAGAAAAGAATGCAACCCTGCCAATTTTTCGTTTTTTTTTTTTTTTTTTTTTTTTTTTTTGAGATGGAGTTTCACTGTTGTTGCCCAGGCTGGAGTGCAATGGTGTGATCTCGGCTCACCGCAACCTCCGCCTCCCAGGTTCAAGCAATTCTCCTACCTCAGCCTCCTGAGTAACTGGGACTACAGGCATGTGCCACCATGCTCGGCTAATTTTTTGTATTTTTAGTAGCGATGGGGTTTCTCCATGTTGGTCAGGCTGGTCTAGAACTCCTGACCTCAGGTGATCTGCCTGCCTCAGACTCCAAAAGTGCTGGGATTACATGTGTGAGCCACTGTGTCCAGCTACCCCTGCCAATTCTTGACCTCAGTTCAGTGAGACCCATTATGGACATCAGACCTCTGGAACTACAAGATAATAAGCTTGTGTTAGTTCAAGTCACTACATTTGTGGTAATTTGTTACCACGGCAATAGGAATCTACTAAACCCTTGACCTGTAGAACTGGCCAAGTCTGAAATAATTACCACCCTGTAGACTCTCCACCTTTTATCCATTTCTTCCAATTTTCCCCCTACAGAATCAAAGGGGATCCCTGCATATCTGGACAAAACTGCACAAATCTATCTGAACTCCTATGGTGTGCCAGACCCAGGAGACAGAAGGGGTAGACAACACTCAGGCAGCCTTCAGCCTAATGGGACACAGAGAAGCCCCCACACCACTGCAATCCAGCAAGGTCAGCGCTGAGACAGGAGGGGGAGAGGCAGTCATGGGTCCGAGGGTTGCTCAGGGAAGGGAGGCAGGCAGGGGCCAGGACATAAAGGGCAACACAGGCCATATCCATATAAACAACCTGATCCAGCCGCGCATGGTGGCTTACGCCTGTAATCCCAGCACTTTGGGAGGCTGAGGTGGGGAGATCACAAGGTCAGAAGTTCAAGACCATCCTGGACAACATGATGAAACTCTGTCTCTACTAAAATATTAAAAAACAGTCGGGTATGGTGGTGGCATCTGCCTGTAGTCCCAGCTACTCGGGAAGCTGAAGCAGGAGAATTGTTTGAACCTGGGAGATGGAGGTTGCAGTGAGCTGAGATCGCGCCACTGCACTCTAGTCTGGAGACAGAGTGAGACTCTGTCTCAAAAGAAAAAAAAAAAAAAGAACAAGGAAAAGAAAATCTGACCCTAATCCAAGAAAATGGCGAGCCACTAAAGGGTTTTAAAAATCACTTTTTTGAGTACATTGCGTACTCAAAAAGAGGCAGTGGGGGAAGGTGGCGGCGGCTGTTCCACAGAGGGCTGGACCGTGGAGCAGCTGCGCAGTGAGCAGCTGCCCAAGAAGGACATTATCAAGTTTCTTCAGGACCACGGTTCAGATTAGTTTCTTGCAGAACATAAATTATTAGGAAACATTAAATATGTGGCCAAGACTGCTAACAAGGACAACTTGGTTACAGCCTATAGCCATCTTTTTGAAACTAAGGGTATTGAAAGTATAAGTAAAGTGTCTGAGCAAGTAAAAAATGTGAAGCTTAATGAAGATTAACCCAAAGAAACCAAGTCTGAAGAGACTCTGGATGAGGGTCCACCAAATATCCACAATCTGTTCTGAAAAAGAGAGATAAAACCAATTTTTCCAAAAAGGGAGATGCTGTTCACTGCTGTTGTACAGGAACACTACAAGATGGGACTGTTTTTGATACTAATATTCAAACAAGTGCAAAGAAGAAGAAAAATGCCAAGCCTTTAAGTTTTAAGGTCGGAATAGGCAAAGTTATCAGAGGATGGGATGAAGCTCTCTTGACTATGAGTAAAGGAGAAAAAGCTCAACTGGAGATTGAACCAGAATGAGTTTATGGAAAGAAAGGACAGCCTGACGCCAAAACTCCACCAAATGCAAAACTCATTTTTGAAATGGAACTAGTGGATACTGATTGAAATAGCAGCACTTCAGCTCTAAGGATATTAGCAGCAATGACAAAACCTGGCCTTGAAGAAACTTACATAACTAGTTAGAACTTGTTACTATTGTTAAGGGAAGAGTCAACTGGAAAATTCAAGGAGTTAATAAAATTTGTTTATTAGGTCCCAAAATTTTTTTTTTTTTTTTTTTTTTTTTTTTGAGACGGCGTTTCGCTCTTGTTACCCAGGCTGAAGTACAATCTCGGCTCACCACAACCTCCGCCTCCTGGGTTCAGGCCATTCTCCTGCCTCAGCCTCCTGAGTAGCTGGGATTACAGGCACGTACCACCACGCCCAGCTAATTTTTTGTATTTTTAGTAGAGATGGGGTTTCACCATGTTGACCAGGATGGTCTCGATCTCTTGACCTCGTGATCCACCCGCCTTGGCCTCCCAAAGAGCAGTCCCAACTTTTGAGAGATGTAATCCCTTGAGTCTAAAATACCTTCCTACAGCTATGTAAAATACTGGTCAAGGAAAACTTTTACCTCCTGTTGTAAACTAAGTGGCTCAATAAAAATTTATCCAGTGTCTTGATTTGAAAAAAAAAAAGAATATAAATTATACATACAGTATAAAAAAATCACAATACAATTTGTGATTGTGTGCCTGCCAATTTGTGTGCCTGCCATATGCTTTTCAATAACATGGGTATTTTCAACTGAGCTATACTTCACGTAGTACACGATTCACCCTTTTTGACACACAGTTCTCTAAGTTTTAACAAATGTATACAGTCATGCAAAAACTACTTTGATCAAGATATAGGATAGTTCCATCATCCCAGAAATTCTCTCACTTACTTTTAATACAAATAATATCATGTTTTCCTCTAAAGTCTTCTGGGCACCCTCCCCATTCCCTCATCCTTCCGCAGTAACTGCATTCTACATTTAATCATTTCCTCAGTTTCCTTCTGATTTCTATCACATTTCCATCCATTAAGGAAAAGGTTGTTTTACATGTTTTGAAACTCACATAAATAAAAACATATGTGTTTTAGTTGTCAGAAACACATGCTTCTGTTGCTGACCCTACGTTAGGATGACTCCTAGGCCTCATCCATGTTTTTCTACTATGCAATTTCATTGCTGTATAGTATTTCACTGTTTGAATTTATTTATGCATTCTATTGCTGACTTGAATAGCGTTGCTAGAAACATTCTTGCACATATTTTTTTCTAGGATGTGCGGGTATATACTGGGACTACAGGCATGTGCCACCATGCCCGGCTAATTATTTTGTATTTTTAGTAGGGATGGGGTTTCTCCATGTTGGTCAGGCTGGTCTATACACACACATCACACATACACATACATACACAAACCTAGGAAATATCTCTATTTTTTTCCTGTACCACTAGGTATATAAATCTTTCCCTTTACTAAATAATGCTAAATTGTTTTTCAAAACCATCGTAACCACTTATCCTCCTATCAGCTGTAAATAATATTCCAATTACTCCTCATCTGATTGTCACATTTGAGCTCACTCCTGCTCAACAGTGAACAATTCTGAGCAGGAGAGAGCCACAATCCATTATTTATTTAGTTAGTTAGTTTCAGAAAGACCAGTCTGACCAAGAGAAAATGTACGAGAGCAGCATGGCTGGAGGAGGGAAGCCCAATAGACGCTGACTTGAAAAGACGAGAACGGGTCCCGAGAGGGGTTCCCAGGGAGGTGAGTCTTTATGTTTTCGTTTTACAAAGAATGCCTGTGTTTTAAAAGTTGCTGCTTCTGAAAGTGGACACATCAGGCTACTTATTCTGTGGCATGGTCCCCTGGACAGGTGCAAATAGAGGAGAAATAATCTTTTTTCCATAAGGTGACTATCTCCACCCTCCCTACCATGGGGAATATGGAGGCCCCTGGAGAGGAATGGGCCCTTCCATCTCTCAGGAGGAGGTAAGGGGAAGGAGGCTGCTTTGAGGTCCCACCTGATTGGATCCTATCCACTGGACTGGCCAGCGCTGAATAACATGGCAGGGGGGGAGCCCTCTCCTCCTCCTCCTCCTCCTCCTCCAGAGGATACTAAGTGCGACAGGGGGAAGCATCTGGGTGAGTGAGTTACCTCAGTTCAACAATCAGAACAACTGGTTCCAACATAGCCTGGGGCCCACGCTGGAATCTCTCTGTCCCAGCACCTCTGTGTGGCGCCACTAAAATGTCATAACAAAGTCTTACGGGACAATTCTGCACCAAGTTGTCTGGACTCCGGGGGACGCATCTGAGTCTTTGCCCATCTTGCCATCTCAGTCTCTTGCCATCCTGCCCAGCTAAAGCAAATCCTGGCCTCCTAGGCACACCGTTTCAAAACCGTCTGACAAGCTTCCTTGAACGCCACGTCGGACAGGCTCTTTCTCCAAACACTCGAGGCTTGGCTGCAGGTCTGTCTTCCTTCCTCAACATTCGCCAGCCTTTTACTTTCTTTTCTCTCGGTGCCAACTCTGCAGACATTACCAATTAGTCAAACATCAGTGCTTGGCAAGCATTTTCCTAAGCCTCTGGCTCAGTTTGCAGAGCGCCTCACCCACGGGCCTCCCGCCCGGCTCTGTGCACGGCCTCCTCGCTGGAGCAAAACCAGCACTCATTATGCATTGAGTAGCAGACACCGAGGTGAAGAAACAAACAGCAAAGAAATCTGTGGGGGGTGAGGGGAGGGCTTTTCCTTTCTTTTGAGGTTTACACAGTGAGTTGTTTGTTTGGTTTTCTCTTAAATCCCTAGAAGCAAAGATGATCACATACAGTTAGTTTTACGGTTTTAGTCACTCAGGAGAAATCACTGCATTTAGGTTTCTTAGAGGGAAGACAAGAGCATCTACCTGCCCTCAAAACCCTCAAAACGCCCTGTATACCTGAGAACATAAGGGTATACTAGTCGTCCTTTGTTCCATTTGTCCTGTGCGTGGAAGGTCTGGGACTAAACGCTTCATGTTCAAGCTAATCCTCTCCCATAACACACTACCAAGGTCAGCTCAGCCCCATTTCGTACTTAAGGAAACTCCAGTTCACAGTCAACTTGGAGATGGAACTGAACTCACAGCTGACTAATTTCAAAGCACAGCTTTTTTGACCTCTATCCTAAAGGAAGTTGGTTTACTTGTAAAACACAATGCTCTTTCACTGCCATTTTTGGTGTTTCTCAGTTGCAGGCGTCACCAGCTAGGTTTCCCTAAGGAGGAAACCGAATCACAGACAAGAGCTCGCTGCTGGGTTTACATGAGCAGGCAGCTCACAGCGCATTTCTGGAACTGTTGCCTGCAGAGCTGAAAATATTTGCCATCTAGCCACTGGCTGATCACTGCTCTAAGCCCTTGCTGCTCAAAGTAGGGCCTGAAGACCAGAAGGATCAGCATGACGTGGGAGATGGTGGGAATCCAGAACGTCAGGATCCCAGACTTGCCCATTCAGAATCTGTATTTCATCAAGAACCCCAGATGACTGATGTACAGCGTCCATTTGAGAAGCACTGCTCTAAGCAACTCAATCTTTCCCACTGCTGGCACTGAATAAGGTAGCAATTACATACGAACACTTAAACATGACCTGCCCCTCACACCCTGCTTCCAGCTGCATGCTTAACTATCAGTGAGGTTTTTGGGCAAGAACATTCATTAGCAAATAATATAATACCTTCGCCAGCAGAACGCCATCATTAAAATCGTGAGGAAGGAATCATGGGAAACTAAAGGTCTACCTGAAGAAGGGGAGCACCTCTAAGTACCAGCTAGGATATCACCCTGTTCTTTTTAAAGTTGGAGAGTGACCTGCTAGAATTGCATAGGAAGCCAAAGAACTAGTAACCAGCCATTCATCCACCCATCCATCCATCCACTCCAATCCACCCATCCATCCACTCCAATCCACCCATCCATCCACTCCAATCCACCCATCCATCCACTCCAATCCACCCATCCATCCACTCCAATCCATCCATCTACTCCATCCATCCATCCACCTCCTCCATCCATCCACTCCAATCCATCCATCCATCCATCCCATCCATCCATCCACTCCAATCCATCCATCCACCTACTCCATCCATCCACTCCAATCCATCCATCCATCCATCCATCCATCCCGTTCATCCATCCACCCATCCATCCATCCACTCCAATCCACCCATCCATCCACTCCAATCCATCCATCCACCCATCCATCCATCCATCCACCTACTCCATCCATCCATCCACCCACCCATCCATCCACTCCAATCCACCCATCCACCTACTCCATCCATCCATCCATCCCATTCATCCATCCGCTCCAATCCATCCATCCACCTACTCCATCCATCCATCCATCCCATTCATCCATCCGCTCCAATCCATCCATCCACCTACTCCATCCATCCATCCATCCATCCATCCCATTCATCCATCCGCTCCATCTAACGTTCTCCATGTACCTTTTATGTGCTATTTCATGTTGGTTTTATCTCTAACTGATCAAAATCCATTTACTTCTCTTCATTTTTGAATTTTTCATTTCTCTTTAACTCCATGAGTCCAAGCCATCATCTTTTGCCGCAACTTAACTGAAAACCCACTTCCATTCCCAGCACCTTGCCCAATCTATTCTCCACACAGTAGAATGTGCAATCCATATATTCAAACTGCAAATGTGATCATGTCACTCAGTGTTTATTACTTATCACTGGGCTGCACTGCACTGAGAAAAAAAGTCCAACTCCTTCAAGTGGGCTGCAAGAGCACCAGCCTTGGGCTTCCTCTCCAGTGACACATGGGACCACTTCCTATATCCGAGCCCCAGCAATCTTCTTTCATTTGGGTTCCCAGAAGACTTACTGCAGCCCTGGGACCCTCTCCCATGCTACTCTCCTACCTGGAATGCTCTTTTCTCTCCACACACGTGCTCACGCTCCACACCTCCTCCATGAGGTTTTCCCTCATCAGCCAGTCCAAAGCCTCTTCCCCTACTTATTCTCTATCATAGCTTGGTTTTTAATTATGCATTTCTCTGTTTCCTACATTAATGTCTACCTTCCCTAGAAATGAAAACGCCAAGAGGACGAACCATGACTGTGTCTGTTTTCTTTACCACTCAACCCTTAGCATACAGCTCAGAGCTCTGCAACTGCTGTTCCTCTGCCCGGAACACTCTTCCTTTGATATCTGCCTGCTCATTCGCTCACCTCCCTCAGGTCCCTGCCCAAATGTTACCTTACCAGACACACCACCCATGACCGCCCTCCATAAAATAGACACCTTTGGTGCCATGAGGCTACGCTTTCATCTACATGGCTCCCACGTTGTACAGTACAGTTCTAAGCAGGGAAGACCATCTTCTGTATTATGTAAAATTGCTTATTATCCACCTCTGTCGACCCTCTCCCAACCCCGAACATAAAATTCAGGATATCAGGAATCCTTTTGTCAATGCTGACTTTCACCTAAAACAGCAGACACCAAATACCGGTTGTTGAAAGACTACATACTAAGTGCTCAGGAAATGGATGAATAAATGTGTCAATTCAGGAAGGCAGGAGCCTGAAGCTATGTTTGCTGAAGGGGTCTCTGAAGACAATGACGGTGAACATTCTCACCTCGAGGAGCTTATTTTTGAGCATGGGAGGCAGGGGTAATTTGGTGTCACATCAATATCTCCCCACTGCTTCCACACCAGCTCTCTCTGCCCCTTCTATCCTCTGCCTCTCCCCTCAAAATGACAGCACACTTTCATTCTGCCTGCCTCGTGTTGCCTCCAAAATGAACAGGATAACGTGGCATTCTGAGAATTTTCTTTCTGAGCAATGTCTTTGAGTGTTCTATTTTCCCCTCATCTATTTAACACCATGAACATATGGACTTTTGAAGACTTTTGTCAGAATACTTTAGAATATTATGAGGTAAACTGAAATTTTCCACATAAGTATAATTTCCGGTTTTATTCCCAAGAGCTAGAAAAGAACACCTTTTCAAAATATACAAAGAAAAGGGCTGGGCGTGATGGCTCAAGCCTATAATCCCAGCACTCTGGGAGGCTGGGGTCGGGCGAGATCACCTGAGGTCACGAGTTCAAGACCAGTCGAACTCGTCTCCAACATGATGGCCAACATGATGAAACCCTGTCTCTACTAAAAATACAGAAATTAGCCAGGTGTGGTAGTGTGCGTCTGTAATCTCAGCTACTCAGGAGGCTGAGGCAGGAGAATGGCTTCAACCTGGGAGCGGAGTCTGCAGAGAGCCAAGATTGTGCCACTGCACTCCAGCCTGGGCGACAGAGCAAGTCTCTATCTTAAGAAAAAAATGACAGTAAAAAATAAAAATAAAAACATATGAAGAAAAAGAGATAGAAAGAAGAGGAGAGGCAGAGGAAGAGAAAGGAGAGGAAGGAAGGAAGGAGGGAGGGACGGAGAGAGGGAAGGAGCGAGGGATGGAGGGAGGGAGGGAAAATTTTTGAAGGAGCTTGTTAGTCTGTGGTTTTAGTCCTTAACTTTTATGAGGTAAAAAAGATTTGTACTAAATTACTGAGGAGCTTCATCTTTAATCTAACCAAGGTGGAGAAGATGGTGGTTGCAGTGGGGCTGCTGATACTCTGCAAATCTAACCCTCATTTCTGATGGACAAAGGTTCTGATTAAATTATCCTTCAGATCTTACTTTCTGGACAACACCTTCACTTGACTGTCACAGTACTTTCTGAACAGTCTGATTTTCCAAAGAGCTGACACTGCTGATTGATGCCGGGCGCTGTGCTAACAGAAGCAGGTCATTATGATGTGGTTGTGCGTCTGCGTCCATTAGAACTGCCGGTAACTACCTAACCTCAAATGCCTCAGAAAGTGCCACACATTGTGCGGAGTCAAAGGCAGCAGTTCTGATTTCGAAATGCTTCTTAGATACTTCAAGAAATTTCCTTCACTTTTTAAACAAATTCCTTCCCGGCTGCAGTGAACAACCTCTAGTATATCGAGGTCACAGCAGTGAAACCCCACAGAAAATTCAGTGTGCATCAGCCTTAGGCGTTGCCCATAGGATGTAATGCTGCACCTTTTTAAAGAGGCAGTTTTTAAACTGTACGTTAGGAATGGGAATGAGTGACTTCTCCCTTCCACTATTGCTAAAAATGGCCAATTTAAAAAAATAATGCAATGTTACTAATAGGTTCTGTGCACAAGAGGAAAAGTTTGTAAAAACTGCTACAGAAGATTTATGGTTATTTTTCCTCCTTTAGCTCTGAAAGTATGAGTGGGGCTGATTCTTTATTCAAATACAAAAATAATAGGAAAGCTACTTGCTTGCCATTTTCAAAAAACATTTGTGAAGCCTCTTTTGAGGGAACCATACAAAGTGTATGGGGTAGACATGGTCCCTTTCAGACAATCCTAATTTGTAGTTTATTCAGTTCAGCTGGTGAAAACCCTGCTTCAAAGAATAGCATGCGATGGTAATAAAGGCACACCCCCTAGAAACAGCACAGCCAGGTTCTATTTCCAGCACAACCCCTCTGTTAGCCATTGACATTGCCAAGTCATTTTACTGCTATAAATCTTGAGTTCCGGAGTCTTTAAACAGGAATTTCATTATCTCCCTTGTTTTCCTGGCATGACACCTGCCAAATTACCTGGAGGTAATAATTCATATCATTCACGTTGCCAAAAAACTTACCCACACCTCCTTGAGACAATGATCACACCCTGTATTTGAAAAAGTCTATTTGTAACAATGTAATTCTTACCCCCATTAGATCAGAAATCAAGTACAAACAAGGGCAAAGAACCATTCCCCTGGGAGGACAGCCCTCAACTGCATACACGTAAAGAAATAACGGTTCTGACCACATTGACGAAACTTACTGGAAACCAGTGATACTCTCAATACATTCGGGCACGTTTGCTGTGATTCCGCTATGCGCTGAACCTGGAATCCAGTTTTCAATGCATAGTGGGAGAACGATAAACACATAGTTGTCACCAAATCAAACATTTCCATGTGTGAAATATGAGCCCTTGTAACCAACAGAACTTTCTAGACAGCACCATAAAACCGGAGAACATTTAGATTCAATCAGGTGTCCATTTGTCCTTCACCCAGTGTCTACTGGGGATCATGCCCGAAGACCAGCCAGCCTGGGTCTCCTTAAGTCAAGAATGTAGGGCCATAACTTATGTTATATAGACGTATATATATAGTTATATATGTCTATATAACATACGTTATAGACAGAACCTTAAGCCAAGAATCTAGGGCCATAACATATAGTTTCAAAATATACCCCCGGTGTGCTCGAAGAAGGCAGGACAGGGGCATCTCAGGAATGGAGATGCCTGACGGCTCTAGGAGGACCCGCAGACCTCTCCTTACCTGGGGCTGTGCTTCCAGAATGAAATTCTTGCCTTGATTGATTGAATCTGGGCCAAACCTTTCCAGTGTTGTCTGTCGTTACTCCTCCCGCAAACTGCCCTCCCGTCTTCCTTCTCCTTACCTTCCGCCTCCAGGTGTGCTCTCAGACAAGGAGGCGACACTTCATTCCTCTCAGATACCGTGTAGTGACTTAACCTGCCACCTTTCCCTGGCGAACTTCTATTTCCATGGGATAACAAAGAAGAAACTTTACTGCTAAATAAAGGAAACTTCAGAGTTGAGGATGAAAAGCCGGAGACGAGCGGTCTGTGCTTGGGACACAGGGTCGGGTGACGGGTGTAGATTGTCACCTTCTCATATGCCCCGCTCCCTACGCCCACCGAAAGGTTGTTGAGACCATTCTCTTAGTTTCTCTCTTCCCAACCACAGTTTACTGGCAAGGGACATAGAAAGTACAAATTTGATGGATTTTTAAGACTACATGTTCATGAGAGATCCTCTAGAAAATGTAAAGTGCATAATTACAACTTCAATTAACTTTCCTATCACACATACAGGTCTTTTTCTCCACCTCTTCTGCTTGAAGCGTTTTGTTTTCATGTATTTTCTTGAGCAAGGTAATTAACCTCTTTGTGTCTCAGGTATTTCGTCGGTAAACCAGTGATACAGTTTTATAGCACACCATGACAAAAGCGTTCAGAGATCCCCACATAAAAAGGTGACACATGAGAAGGAAGCAGCAAGAGAAGTCAATCTTGGCACATTGTGTTCAAAAACCACTTAACAGCTCGCTCTCTACTTTATTTGGAGCAGAGCACGGTATGAATTAAGTTTTACTGTAATTATGTCCTGGAAGCAAATATGATTTTCAATGAAGAGGTTTTACC
The DNA here is from genome assembly GCA_031835075.1 of Saguinus oedipus. Lineage (NCBI taxonomy): Eukaryota > Metazoa > Chordata > Mammalia > Primates > Cebidae > Saguinus > Saguinus oedipus. The sequence continues at coordinate 17,811,036 of CM063185.1, forward strand.
GACTCTAATTAAAGGGATGTTACTGTCTATTGTCTCAGATTGTGTGATGTCTGGAAGGGATCTTACCAATCACTGCCTCGACACCCTTGTTTTATAGACGTACAGTACCCAGAGAGGTTAAGGGACTTGCCTTGGCCACCCAGCTGGTTGAACATGGCTGGCCCCTATGTTTCACATTCTGGGTTCTTGGTGTAGCGCTTTTTAATGGACCGCTGTTACACTAGACTCAGGTGGATACTATATACTCCTTCCTACTGCACGGATCTCTTCTGCATTTATTAATGAATTACAGGCCAGAAGAACCAAAGCTCTGGTGAATTCTCGTATCTTATTTTTTCACCCAGAATATCCTAGAAACTGTCAGAGGCACCAGGAATAACTCAGAAGCAGCTGTCAGCTCCCTGCAGCAGCAAAGTTCACATGTTGATTCACCCCCGAAACAGGAACGTGTGTGATGAGTTTGGATGGGAGGTGATGCTTGCGGCACCCCCGGTTTTGTATAATTAGATCTAGGAAGGAACTCTAAGAAAGATTGTTGTATCTTTTAGATGAAAGCTAAGTAGGCCGGGGAAGTTCTGTGACAAGAGCATGCATTGCAAAGATTTCTTCACCGGAGACGTGCTCTGCAGACAGCAAGTCCTGGGTGACGTGGGCTTCCAGAGAAAGGGAATGCCCTGTCCTGATCTGATGGGGGAGACCCAAAGCTTGCTCTGAAGGCTTTGAGTCAATAAAATTAACTACAATGATATCTTCTCTTTCTAACGCATTTTGATTTCTCAAAGCACTTTCACAGCTTTTTGATACTCTTATTATTTTATTTTCACAAACTCCCTTAGATGCAAAAGGGTAGAAATGAAGACTTTTGGGTTACAGGTGACAAAATAAAGACAGTTACTTCTTTCTTGAAGTCCATTTTTAAAATGGGCCAGTACATCATACTAGCTTAAGGGAATTTGCTAACTGCCTTTTTGGTAATTTATTCAAGGCATCAGTGAAGGGTAGTAAGTTTGTCATGAGCTGGACTCAAATGTTAGAGCATTTCACTATATATCATGTGTGGCTATAAACAAGTGAGGTTTTATATGACATATAACTGTTCAAAGAAAAGTCACCCTGGGTTTACCTATTCCTACTCTGTCACTGTTTATCTCTCTCCTCTTCTGGAACTGCCTTCTGAGGCAATTTCTAGACAAGAAAATCAAGCTCATTTATTCCTAGTCATTTTTTATTTTATCTAAAAAGAGTTATCAGTTGGATGTTTAAATTCTCATCTGTATGTGTTTTTAAAGGACACAACTTCATAGTTACATTTGTATCAGGAACCAACACTTTTTATGTTCCCTGTACCTAACATGACTAAATTTTGGAGGATGGTAGAGGACTAGTTTAAGAATTTTCACTCCAGAGTTGAAATCAGAAGGTCCCTAATGAATTGTTGAGATAGGACTGTAAGGCACGTAACCACTGAGTATGACTTGGATAGAAATAAAGGCTGCAGTTACAAATTGCACATGTTTGGCATGGAGCTAAATTCTTATAACCAGTTTGCATTAGAATAGAAAATGTTAAGAGTGAACATGGCAAGGGTTGGCAAAACTTTTTCTTTAAAGGGCCAGATAGTAAATATTTTAGGCTTTGTGGGTGGTATGGCCTCTGTGACAACTATTCAACTCTGCTGTTTAGCGAGAAGGCAGCCGTAGATAATATGTAAGTGAATGCACGTGGCTGTGTTCCAATAAAACTTTATTGATGCAAACAGGCAGCCGGCCACATTTGGCTCATAGGCTGACCCCCAGTTATGGTCTTTTACACTGAGGTGAATATGGATGCTATCCTCAGATATTAAGATTTATAAATGAATAGGAATGGATTTTATCCTCTTTGGGGAAACAAAGAAGTAAACGCAAAAACAGTCTTGGCCTCGTTTTTTTCTCAACCATTTCTATCTAAAGCATTGTCAATCCCCAATATTACTTAGTGTTAGAAAATCAGGAAAACTGAAGCTTTAACTCAGAATAATCTGAATTAATTTACTTTTTAAAAATAGCTTTTTTTTTAATCACACAAACAAATGTGCACTAAAATGATTAATGAAAAAAAATACAGATAAGCTCAAAGAACATGACAAGAACTTTTGACATTTTGGGTTTTATCTTTCATCATCAGTCATCGGGAAAACGCACGTTAAAACCACAGTGAGTTACTACTTCATACCCAGGAGGATCTCTGAAATTAAAAGACTGAAATATCAAGGTATGGCAAGGATGTACAACCAGAATTCCCATACACTGCTGATGCAGGTAAAAATGGCAGGTAGGATAACCAGTTGCAGAATGGACTGCTTTTAATAAAATTAAACACGTGTCCCTGTGATTAATTTCACTCTTAGGTCTATACCCAGGAGAAATAAGTGGCCATGCCTCCCACAAAGCCTGTACAGGATATTCATGGCAATGTTATTCATAATAGCTTTAACCTGGAAACAACCCAAATGTTCATTAATGTGAGAACAGCCTATCTATAAAATAGAATACTACTCAGCAACAGAAGGAGCAAACAACCAATACATGCTTCAACATGGAAAATCCTACAGACATAATGATGAACGAAAGAAGCTAGACACAAAAGAACATGGACTGCAATTCTATGTATATGAAGTTCAACAAGCAAAACTAACCTATGGTGATAGACAATGGAAGAGTTTATCTTAATTATAACCACTACCCACATCAAGATACAAAATGTTCCAACCCCAGAAAGCTCCCACATGCTTCTTTCTACTATCTTGACTTAGGATGTGGTTTGAAAGGATGCACATATTTAACAAAACTTACTAAACAGTACACTTAAGATCTATGCCATTAAGATATGTAAGTTATACCTTGCCAAAGAGAAAAATGTTCCAAAATAAAAAGTTGATTTCTACCTTAAAAGGGAAAATCAAACAGAAACAGACAATACCCATAAAGGCATTATTTCAAGGAGAGCACTTTTAAATTCTAGAATTGGAAATGGAATGAAGAGGAGAGTTGATTCTTGTTTTGAGGAAACCATCTTTATTGTACTCTAACCATTTCGTGCCCATCGTTATTGGCGGGGGGGGGGGGGTCTTAGGTCATAAGGATTACCTTGCTTTCCTATGCCTTTTTATTTCAATTTGGAATAGAGATGAGATTTGTAAGTACCTGGAGGGGTGTCCTGAGGAAGAGAAACAAAAAATGTCAAGGACATCCTAAATGACGCCTCCCAGTACTCCCTATATAAAGACCTATGGGAAACATTCATCTCGAACATCAGTATCCAGAAAATCTGCGATTCTTCTGAATAACAAGGCTGTTTTCCTCTTGTGGACACTAAGTATCTTGTCACTGATCTTGTCCCCTTTGAGTTCTGATTACCAGAAACTACTTTTACCCTCATCTAGCACATACACAACCTAGAATATGAATCTGAGTAAAAAGCCTCATCTAGCACATACACAACCTGGAATATGAATCTGACTCCAAGGTTTATTTTTGTATTTTCCCTTACATCAATCAACCTAACATTTTTAAATCATCTGGTTTTTAAAATTGAGGTGCAATTCAAATGTTATAAATTCACCCTTTTAAAAAGTGTTCTTCGATAGTTTTTAATATATGCAAAAACTGTGAAACAGTCACCACTATTTAAGTCCAGAATATTTCATCACCCCCCAAAAGGAACTCATTAGCAGCCCTCCCCATGCCCCACTCCTCGACAACTTCTGGCAACTCCTAATTTATTTTTTGTTCCTATGGTTTTGTCCTTTCTGGACATTTCATATAGATGAACTCAGACTATGGGCCTTTGTGTCTGGTTTCTTTCAGTTAGCATAATATTTGCAAAAGTCATCCATGTTGTACCATATATCAATATCACATTCCTTTTTATGGATGAAAAATATTCTATGGTATTGATATATATTTTATTTGTGTATTCATCAATTAATGGATATTTGGGTGTTTCAACTTTCTGCTATTATGAATAATGCTGCTATGAGCATTTCTGTCAAGTTTCTGTGTGGACACGTTTTTATTTCTCTCGGGTATATACTTAGGAGTAAAATGAATGGGTCCTATAATGAGTCTCTGTTTAAGTTCTTGAGGAACTGCCAAACTGTTTTACATAGTGGCAAAGTACCATTTATGATCCCACTAGCACTGTGTGAATGTCCAAATTTCTGTACATCTTTCTAACATTAGTTACTGCTCGTCTTTATTTATTACAGCCATCCTAATGGGTGTGAAGTGGTATCTCATCATAGTTTTGACTTGCGTTTCCATGATGACTAAAAATGTTGAGCACCTTTTCATGTGTTTCTTAGTTATCTGTATATTTTCTTTGGTGGAATTTCTACTCAAAGTCACTGGGCATTTTAAAATTGAGCTATTTGTCTTTTTACCGTTGGGTTGCCATTTTTTTCACAATACTTTTGTAAGCCTCATTGTATTCAATGAAGACAGCCTCAAGAGATAAATATATCCTTATAAAAAGGGTGAGGGTTTGCTCATCTTTGCTTTTGCTGAGATAGCCAACTCCATTAGTCTGGATACTTTAAAAGCGATACGACATATTCTAAATCAGTTCGTTAAAATACTATCTCATGAATCACAAAAGTTGTATGTTTTTATGTCTAAATTTCAAATGCTGAATTGCTCATACTCCGCAAACTGGCATTAGGGAAGAATCTGCCATTTTTACTGCTTTCTTTTCTGCCATTAGTATATACTAAACGCTTTTAAAAAATAAAAATAAAAAGGACAAGGAGGCTGGGCACAGTGGCTCACACCTATAATCCCAACACTTTGGGAGGCTGAGGTGGGTGGATCACTTGAGGCCAGAAGTTTGAGACCTGCCTGGCCAACATGGCAAAACCCTATCTCCACTACGAATACAAAAATTAGTGGGCCATGGTTGTGAATGTCTGTAATCCCAGATACTTGGATGGGTGAGGCACAGGAATCGCTTGAATCCAGGAGGCAGAGGTTGCAGTGAGCCAAGATTGCACCACTACACTCCCGCCTCGGTGACAGAGCGTGACACTGTATCAAAAAAAAAAAAAAAAGTTGGGGGGGGACAAGGAAATAAAGATGGAGTTTTGATAAATTTAGAACTCACAAAGAAATTACTCCGATGGTTTTTTTTTAATGCTAGGTCATTTGTTCCACCAGCCAAAACTTTTTGTCAACTTCCCTAAGCCAGTCTCAATTTGATTACTTATTCACTTGAAGTCCCAGTTGCCTTTAATGAATGAATCAAAATATAAAGCACCTTGCTTTTTTTAATTATGGAAAAAATAATTAGCTAATTATTAAACCAGAATCCACGTAAGTTCATAAATCACATTTTGAATACTATATTTCTGAGAGAAACTTACTGCCATTACTGATCATTTAACATTTAGAAATAATTTTTACATTATCTTTTTTAGCTGTGTATTATCTGATGGTTAAAATAATTTTTCAAATGTAACAGGCTGTAAACAAGTCCATGGACTGTTAATTTGCATTGCACAGCCCTAAAAGAAAAAGCTAGTTAGGTGGGTTGATGCAATTCGGGTATTAGATAGCCATACTCAGAACTAGGAGTAGATCAAGGCTCATAGTACATTTCTGGCGCTCCTTCCACATTCAGAGCTGAAGCGGAAAGGATCTCAAACCAGAGGAAAAGGCAAAATGTCGAGATGTGAAAACACCGCCTGAAGAAATTTTAAAGAATTAACAGGGGGCCCAAAGTGGCTCCGGCCGGATGTCGTGGCGCTTGCGAAGGCGAGACCAAGAGTTCAAGGCCAACCAACCTCAGCAACCTTACAAGCTCTCAATGATTGGCAAAAAAAAAAAAAAAAAAAAAAAAAAAGAATTAACAGGAAGGAAGATTCTTCTAATGAGAGGTATTACTCTTCTTGGTGATAAGGCAATTTCTCTATGCACAGGAATAAATGGTCATTCCGTTACTCCACATTTTAATCTTTTTCTTTTTGACTCAGGTATAAAATACACAAATAGTTTTGTATGTACAGATCAGATCAAAGTTTAGGATGTCCAGCACCCCACAGGGATTCCATGTGCCTCTTTCGAGTCAGTATCTCCTTCCTGAGGGTAATCACCATTCTCATCTTTATCATATAGACAAGTTTTGCTCATTTTACATCTTTAAACAAATGGAATAATACAGCCTGTTTCTTTCTAAGTTCTTTCACTCAATATTATGTGAGTTCATCTATGCTGTTAGTTTTTTTACTACTACGCCTATTCCATTATTTGAATATGTCACAATTTATTTACACATTCTACTGTTGACAGACATATGAGGTTTCCTTTCTCCCACCCTAGGTTTGGGCTATTATCAATAAATCTGCTGTGAACATTCTTGTATGTGTCTTTGGGTGGACCCATACTCTCATTTCTTTTGAGTGTGTTCCCAGGAATATAACTACTCAGTCAAACTGGTATGTTTAGCTTTAGGAGATATTGCCAAATAGTGTTCCAAACTTTGGCTCGATTTATACTTCCACAAGCCACGCATGAGAGTTCCAGTCGCTTCTCATCTCACCAACACTTGCTATAGTCAGTCCTTTTAGTGCCAGCCATGCTGGTGGAGTAAAGCGCCACACTTCAATCTGATGGATGCAATTCTGTTTTTAAGGAATACATTGTCACACAGAAAGCACAATTTGTAAAAACAAAATGGGGCTGTGCACTCCATAGACCTGGGCACCATTATTATCCTTAGGAATGCAGGGAAGGCCATCTCTAAGAGTTTGTTCAGCCCCAAGAGACAGGAGGAAGCCCTGATGTCTTTCTCCCTGAAATAACTCACTCACTGCATCCATTAGAGTGGGGTAGGAGTACCTTCTGAGAGCTCCCGTTTTCAGATTTCTGAGAGTGAAAGTCCAAGGGCATTACAGCAAAGTTTCCATTCAGTTCAAATCTGTTCAAGTGTTTTGTCTGGGCACTCTCAGGACATAAAGTGGGACTTCCTCACTCATTATCTTTCACTTGATTCTCTTCCTGTCCTCATTAAATCCCTTGAGTCCACAGAGTTTACTAGAATCATCTTTTATCTTGCCGTTCGGAAGGGCCATATCATGACTGGCTCCGGAATGGGTCCATTTTGAAACACCAGTGAAGTTCCTTAGCTTTAAGATTTAAACAATGTTACAAAACCAAAATACTGTTTAGAAGTCAGACCAACTGATGTTGTAACCCCAAAAAACAACAAGCAAAGAAAACTGGAGGATTTGCATTTTCCAACATCAATAAAATATTTTTGTCCTAAAATCATTTTGAAAATGAAACCAGCAGGAGTTTTTTTTAAAATCATGGAGGTATTTTACGCTTCGTACAATGAAGCGTCGGAACAATCAAGTATGTATCTGGGACAAAAACATTCCTTCTCTTGAGAAAACAGGGTGTTTGCTTTGCCTGGTCCTCGTACTAAAAGATGCCTGTCTTCATTAATTTAGTTCATCAGATTAACAAAGCTCAACTCTTTGTTTTCCAGCTGTAAAGGGAGAAGGATGAAAGAAACAACCTAACCATGGGAGATAAAATATTTTGTGGTTGCAGAAGGAGAAGAGGTAGGGTTGACGTGCTTGATTCCACCCCGGGAGGAGCAAATCCCAGACTGTAGTCTGTGCAAGGAATTACTGAGCGATTTAGGTAGCCACGCTCCTGAGAACTGCTGTCACTGGAAGAAGGTACTTAAAGGGCCACATTCATTGCTCCAGAACACAGGGACTGCAGGAGAATTTCGGGTTGCTATTTTTAGGGAGACATTTGTTTCCAAACAAAGGGCTGTCTGCCAGCTAATTTAGAAGTACTTGCATATTTACTCAGCCAACTCTCCGGGCTGGAGATTGTCTTTGGGTACTGAGGTTTTATCAGTGTCTATTTAAAGCACAATAAAAAATAGCTCAAGATGAAAACATACAATACTTCCAGCCTAGAATGTAAGGCGCTTCCTTCTTTCTTACAAGGTTGATATCTGGTTTTTCCCTCTCTTCCTCTCCCGCTTTCTGAAATTGCTACCTGTTTTAAAATCTGTAGTGTGTCTTGGTTGAATAGGTGCCATTTTCCCTTTTAGTGGTATATAAAACAATAGTGCACCTTAACAAATGATCGATTTGATAAAATATCTGTGTGCCTGTATACAGTTTTGAGAGAAAGTAAATCTCTGTTAGGAGCTGTTTACAAGCTTCACCTGTTTACATCCACCATGGAACAAACAACATTGGGATGTCACGTCACGAAAGGGTAACAGGCTATCATTCATATGCTGCAAAGTGCGAAAGGAGGCAGAACGGGAAAGGTAAAAACGGTCTCATGCTAGCAATAAGACCGAAAGTTTTCTTGGGCTTGTATTTCACTTAAAGTCCACGTGTTCAAACCTCTTAACTCTTGGAAAGATCAGACAGAAGTTCCTGATTCAGAATCTCCAGTCCTTAAGTACTTTTTGCTTTTAATTCATTCCGGAAGTATATATTTAGTACAAGGCACTGGACTCACAACTGAAGACTCAAAAACCAAACTCCATACTTCTCCCTGAAGCACCTCCAGCCAGCAAGGGACCTCCTGTGCCATGGGTTTTCTCTCTTTCAACACACACACACACACACACACACACACACACACACACACACACCCCAAAATATCCTGGACCCCCGCAAGGAAGTTTGACTCTGAAAGTCATCTCAATAGAGGTACCACTAACATGTCACAGAATGGAGAGGCAAGAGTGACCCACACACACTTCTTGCTGTTAGAAAAGTGTGTCGTGTGTATGTGTGCATGCCTGTGCATTTAGGAAAAAGGCGGCTTCAAGGAGGAGTGGGAGGGAAAGGCATTGCAGGCAGAGAGAACAGCACGCACACCCTGAGGATGCTGTCACAAGAGAGGACAGTGAGTGGCTAACGATGGCTAGCGCATGGCACAACTGGGGGCGCGTGACAAGAGATCAGAGTTGGGCAGGCTGGGACAGCTGTGCAGGGCTCTCTGCCCATGCTGACACATTTGGACTTTTGGAGTTGATTTTGTAATTGATGAAGGGCCATGAATTCAACATCGGATCGCCAGCTTAGAGTTGAAACTGTGCTTCTGACCCCATCTACCCATCACCTTGCTTGTGGGGGTAGATTTGAGCCCTAAGGACACGTGCTTCTTGTTTTGAGTAAATGGACCACTGGGCTGGAAGGAGCATTAGCTGTCCTGTCCAGTAACTAAGGACCACTGATGAACGAATGAACTATTCTTTAGAAGCCAGGATAGCTGGGTATCATTGTGGGAGGAATAGTAACAGAAGCTAACTCTTAGCTAAGTACTCCTTTTAGCCCCTGCCATAGAGTAATTCATTTCCTTCTCACCAGAGCTGTATGAAGTAGGTACTGTTACTCTTCTCATGTTATAGACAAGCAACCAGGTGCACACAGATGTTAGGTGACCCACTCAAGATCACACAGAGCTAAGCAAGTGGTCGGCTGAGGTGTGAATCTGACTGCCTGTTAAGTCCATGCTTTAAGCCACATAATGCCTTGCCACTCTTTGGGAAGGTGGTAAATGGTGCAACTTGTGAGTCTCCCATGTCTCTCATGATCCCTCCATCAGCTCCCCTGGATGCTTAAACTCCACTGTGACAGATCCACCCATTCACTGACCCTTTGTTTTATTAGGAAAGGTCTAAACCTTGAGGGTCCAAGAAAAGCGAGACCCCTATCCCATCCTCGAGTTGTGCACAGTTCAGGATGTGAGGAAGGGTTAGGGACGGGCAGCAAAGCAGGACGTGTCAGTGGGATTTGACCAGCAACTGAGGCACTTCAGAGGCTCTGAGAGGGCCGAGGCCACAGCTGCAGACTCTGCTTCTAATCCCAAGATACAAGAACATATAAAACCAGTGTTCCTCAAACTTCTGTCCTTCGAAGTACTGCCTTCACAATTCCGTACATATTCACAGGCTGCTATATACTTAGGATTTCTGTCTCAATTGATTTTTATCTTAAATAAACTTTAGAGGAAATTTTTGTATTCCTACTCTAAAGGGGAAAGTAGTGTCATTTGCCATAAATAGAAAGGCAGGGTAAAAGATAAACAGGGTTTTCAGGTCAACTGCCCATGCTTGTAAAGTTTTAGGTGAACAAAGCCTTCCACGCTCAATTGTGAAGCTATGTAGAGTTGAGTAGTTGCAAAAAACACCAAATGGTCTGCAGACGCCAAATATGTAAGGCCTGGCCATTTAAGAAAATTTTCAGACCTCTGAAATAAATATAATTCAGTCCCACCTAGGTACTGTTGCTGTCCTCCATTAAAAAGAGAGATGAGCAGACATTCTAGAAGTATTAATTAAGGAGGTACTGGCATCGAACTGAGATTTTTCTCATTGATAATAAAAAGATCATTAATATTGAAAAGGAAATAACTTTATCATTAGATGATTTGATACTTCCTCATGCCAAGTTCATTCCCTAAAATCACATTTCATATCACAGCATGCAGTTTATACTTAGGGAAATGCTGCATTAAACTAGTATGTGTGTATATATATATAATATTATTATATATAATAATATATATATAATATATAATAATATATAATATATATATATTATATATTATATATTATATATATATTATTATATATAATAATATTATATTATTATATATATATAATAATATATATTATTATATATAATAATATATATATAATATATAATATATATAATTATATATAATTATATATAATTATATATAATTATATATAATAATATATAATATATATTTATACACATACTAGTTTAATGCAGCATTTCCCTAATGCTGGAGTGCAGTTGCCCAGGCTGGAGTGCAGTCGGTCGATCTCAGCTCACTGCAGCCTCCGCCTCCTGGGTTCATGCAATTCTCATGCCTCAGTCTCCAGAGTAGCTGGGATTACACAGGTGCATCACCAGGTCCAGCTAATTTTTTTATTTTTATTTTTAGGAGAGATAGAGTTTCACTGTGTTGGCCAGGCTAGTCTCAAACTCCTGACCTCAAGTGATCCACCCACCTCAGCCTCCCAAAGTGCTGGCATTACAGGTGTGAGCCACCATACCCAGCCGACCATTACAGAATATTTGATTTGGGAGCAAATATTGGTGAAGATACTGAAAACTGTGTGGCCTTAAATGTATGCAAGAACTTCACTGTTTAGAGAGCAAAGCGTACAGGAAATGATGCTGGGAATTAAAATTCAGACCCGTGGTAGTAAACCAGCTGTGTGACCTTAGGCAGGTCTCTTGGTCTCTGTGAATCAGAATATGTTCCTGTCCTCCCTGCTGCACAGGACAGCCTGAAGTCTTGGAGCTCTTGCCATTGGTAAAGCCCCTTGTGACCATGAACCACCGGAGCACCACAGATGTCCTCCCCAGCTTTCCTCTAGGGGGCTAACAGCAAAAGCAGTCTTGCTGAGGAGGCCACAGGGTAGACAGGATTTGGTTGGGAGAAGGGGCGTGATGGATCTGGAGGAAGGCGGGCCACGGAGTCCCAAATAAGGCAGAGGAGAGATGGAAGGTGCCACATGAGCAAAGAAAGGCAGCTGCTGGGAGGGAGTGGGAGGGGAAACTCTGCCTCTGTGGTGATTTAGTTTGGGCTCAGCACTGCTGGAAGACCCTGATGGCCTCACCTTGAGCTGACTGAGGCAGGAAGGAGGCCAGGCGTCCTTTTGAACACCCCAGTTCAGTTTTCTCCATGGAGTTGGGTTCCAGGATCCTAGGATACTCTCCCATTCTCTGATTACACATGTCTCAGCATCTCTGGGCAAATGAGCCACCTGCCTCCCAGTTTAAGTAGCCAAGAGAGGTGAATATTTATGTTAGAAACCATGCATGCAACCTTTATTTTTAAGGCTTTGACATAATATTTGGAACTTTGCTTCTACGCTGTGGTTTCTAAACAATTCCAAATGAATAGAGCCTCTGCTTTTAACTTTTCTCCTGAAGTACAATCAAGGCTGTAGTTATAGTAAAACACAGCTGTGGCAGCAAGTAACCGTGGCATCAAACTGTGTCACCACCAGAAGCAGCAGCAGAGAGAACCACTCTCATTCAGCACCTACCATGTGCCAAGCACGGTGCTAAACGCATTACCCTCATGAGGGCCAATCCACAGAACAAGTCCAGAATGTTACTGTGACCGTGTCCAGGCAATGGGTTAGTTCATTCAACGCAAGGCAAAATTTTGCCACAGGCCCAAGCTGAGACAGCTAGAAGCGAGGGCTGCATTTGAACCTAGCTCAGGCTAACTTCAGAGCCCTTTGTTCTTCCCCGCTGTGCTGTTCTGTTGTGTAATGGAAATTTCTCATTTTTCTAAGGTGAGAATGTACTGAGTGTCCCCTCTCCAGGAGACAGGCAGCAGGGAGAAATGTGTTAGTAAAGCTGAAGGAATTTTAATACTTCCTTTGCAGTCTGAGTGTTAACGGGCTTTGAGTTCCACAGTGGCACTGACACACGGGGCTGCTGGTACCCACGCCGAATTTATTTTTTCAATCTCCGAAACAGATGCAGGCACAATCATATTCAGCAACTAGAAAGGGGCAGCAGATTTATATTTTCCAGTTTCTAAAACATTTTTAGATATAAAAGTAGGGAGTTTCTAGCCTTTCACTTACTTTTCGGGAGCTCTTTAGGGATTTGTGTGCCACAGAGTCAAGAGTAAGAAGAGAAGGTGGGGGTTAAAGGAAGTCTCTGGTGAGCAAAACAAAATGATCACAGTGAACCTTGGAAACGTAGTAACAGGCTGGGATCTAACACAGGAACAAATGAAGAAATAAACTAAAATTAGAAAGACATTCAGTGCCCTGATGATGATTTTTATGTAATTTCCCAGCTACACCAGGGCAGCCTGCAATATGAATTTCCCTGTTATTAAGCCAATGAAATCCAGCAGTAGAACCAATGAGCACATCAATATAATTTGTGCACCAGCAAAGGTGATTCTAACCGAGGTTAAGTGACTTTAGTCCAAAAGGTTTGTTTTAATCTAAGTTTAACAGTAAAGGGGAAATGAGAGAAACACAGAACAACAGAATTCTCCCACAGAAGTATCTAAGCGTCCGTACAAAGCACATCCATTCCATCCAATCGACCCATGGGGACGTTCATGTCTAAAGTATAAATCGGAATTTAGAGACTTTATGAAAAGCTGTTTTTAAGCTCAATATGCCCCAAATGAGAAGGTGTCAATGAGTGCTTAGGGACTCTTAAATTCAGAGATTATTCAATTGCTCTATTCTACAAATACACTTATGAAACTGTCATAGGAAAAGAATGCTGTGAAATAAACGTTAAAAAGTATTCTCAAACAAAATCAAAGACATGTTTTGCCCATCACTCAAGGGCACAGGCACATATAAACATAACCTCAAAAAGCAATACAAAGAGGCTCCCTGTGTGAATTAATGGCCAGTCATTTTCAGAAAGAAAAGAACTAGACTGAGGGCATGGCAGCCACAGTACCGTCCAAGGTGTTTTTGTTACACAGGGTGGGGGCACCTAGTCTTGGAGGAGGCCAGTGACCCATGAGAACGAACCTAACCAAACCTTAGGGGCATCCAGGGTAAACTACTGTCCCTTCCTCACAGCACCCAAGTTGTAATTCTGGCCTAATTCTTGTCTTCCATTTTCCTTTTGGCCTCCTAACCTGATTGTCTCCCCTTTTCCTGGACCCCCTTCTTTGTTGGCCAAGTTTTGGCAAAGGCAGGGTCCAAACCCAACGCATGTCCATCTTTGCTTCTCCCTCCTAACTGGGCTTCTGCCATCATGCACAATTACCCAAGACACCTGCTCAGCTCAACCTTTTTCACTGGTAGAAGCCCTAAAAGATCTAATGTCTTCCAGGGGAGGGAACTGCGAAGAGGAAGCAGCTTATAGAAACTCTGCTGTCTAAACAGGATTAAAAGCATCAATTCACATGTCACGCCTGGGCTGTTAGTCAATACCAATGTTCCTCTTATCCAGGTAGAAAACACAACCTCAAAGAAGTTGAATAACTTGTTCTGGGCCCCTAGGAGATAAATGAATGACTGAGATTTGAATACATACCCAGGATTGTTTTGCTTCTGACAACTTTGCAGAAAGTAAAGCCAGGGAGAAGCTGGGTTCGACTGTCTTTAAAACCGGTCACATTTAACCACTTGATCAATCTAACATCACCGAGCAAGGCTTCATGCTAAGTTCGGGGGCTACAAGGTGAGAAAGATATGATGCATGCCTTTTAGGAGTTTATAATGAAGCCAGGGAGACTCACTGGTGTGTGAAGAATCATACTACCTGTATAATATAATAAGTTTGCAGTTCATGGAGCTTTGTGCAAAGCACTGTGAGAACATGGGGTTGGGGAGGGAGAATGAATAACTCTGCCTAGAGTGTAAAATGAGGCTTGGGGGAGGCTTCAAAGAGGAAACGACATTTCATCAGGCTCTTGGGGTCCAACTGAAGGAGAAAGAGATGAATCCTTAGAAAAATGGAGACGTCGGGCTCGCCAGTCAGCAGGAGGTAGTGTGGCTGGAAGCTGGGTGTGTCTACTGGTGGGAGATAAGCGTGGATGGGATCACAGCAGCCTGAAGTGGCATCCTTGGCCACTGGATGAGCCACATAGAGCAGACATTGGCAAACCATGGCCTGTGGGCCAAACGTGGCCCTTCACCTGCTTTTATAAGTAAAGATTTGGTGGAATATAACCACACTTCTTTGCTTCTATTTTCCATGGCTACTTTTGCACTATGATGGAAGAGTTAAGTAATAAACACTGCGATCTCAAGGTGCAGAAACCAACAAATATCATCTTTCTTCTGAGACAGGGTCTTGCTCTGTTGCCCAGGCTGGAGTGGCAGTAGCATGAAATTGGCTCACTGCAGCCTCAACCTCCTGGGCTCAAGTGAACCTCCTGCTTCAGCCTCCCGAGTAGCTGAGTAGCTGGGACCATAGGCCTGCACCATCACTCTCAGCTAATTTTTATTTATTTATTTATTTTGAGACGGAGTTTCGCTGTTGTTACCCAGACTGGAGTGCAATGGCACGATCTCGGCTCACCACAACCTCCGCCTCCTGGGTTCAGGCAATTCTCCTGCCTCAGCCTCCCGAGTAGCTAGGACTACAGGCGCGCGCCACCATACCCAGCTAATTTTTGTATTTTTAGTAGAGACAGGGTTTCACCATGTTGACCAGGATGGTCTCAATCTCTTGACCTCGTGATCCACCTGCCTTGGCCTCTCAAAGTGCTGGGATTATAGGCATGAGCAACCGTGCCCGGCCATCAGCTAATTTTAAAAAAGTTTTTGTAGAGTTGGGGTCTTGCCATGTTGCCCAGGCTGGTTTCAAAAGACCCTCCCGTCTCCTTCTCCCAAACTGCTGGGACTGTAAGTGTGAGCTACTGCACAAGCCCTCAAAAATATTTTCTAAAATTTCAAACATGTTTTTAAAAAGAGACTTTTTTTTTTTTTTTTTGAGATGGAGTTTCGCTCTTGTTACCCAGGCTAGAGTGCAATGGCGCGATCTCAGCTCACCGCAACCTCTGCCTCCTGGGTTCAGGCAATTCTCCTGCCTCGGCCTCCTGAGTAGCTGGGATTACAGGCACACACCACCACGCCCAGCCAATTTTTTGTACTTTTAGTAGAGACGGGGTTTTACCATGTTGACCAGGATGGTCTCAATCTCTTGACCTTGTGATCCACCTGCCTTGGCCTCCCAAAGTGCTGAGCTTACAGGCGTGAGCCACCGCACCTGGCCAAGAGACAGTTATTTTTAAAAACAGTTTGCTGACCCCTGACTTAAAGATCTGAACTATTCATTTGAATTTCTGTAACTGACTTAACTGCATCTGATCAGGCTTTCTAGGACTTTACTCCCACGGTTTCTAAACAGTAGCATCTTAAACCCTCTTTCCCTTCATGGACCATAAGCTGTTATCTCTATCATAAGCTTGTCTGGACATCTATAATCCAAACGTTATGCCTGCATATATTGTTTCTTCTTTGCATTAATTGTTTATATTTCAGGGCTTTACCACATGCTGTCCTCTTCTGACATCATAACAAGCCTCCCCACGCCACCAGCAGAAGCTCATCACTCAACTTTGAGTCAGTTTGCTTCCTTTGCCTTCTTCCTCGATCTTCATAAATTTTTGTACCACTTTTAGAATGCTGCTGAAAATTGATTTTTTTCACTTGCCATTACCACGTTCAAATTCTCTGCTCTGACAGATAGTTATTTCTCTGCAAAAAGGCTTCTCTAGTTCTATAAGGCCCTGGAAAAATACAAGGTATACTCACCAGCATTTTCAAAACAGAAAAAAATGAAGAAATAAGTTTGATGTTCTGGTAGGCCACGTTAAAGGACTTTTTTTACTTATAAATCCCCTTATACATGTAAAATCAAATTTGATCTATAAAAATTAAATTGCAGATGGTTTTCTAGGGGATACATCTCTAATACAGAGCAAAGAGTATGGTTATTTTATTAACCACTGGCAATAAAATGGAGTGGAAAAAGGAACTCGGAGTTTTAAAGACTGCTTTCTATGGCACGCAGTATATATTTCAGTTTCAATATGATTTTCTCATTAAACTGCCTGGTTCCAAATCTCAGCACTGCCCCTTACTAACGTGTTACCTTGAGTAAAGTAATGTCTCTGTGTCTCAGCTTCCACATCTGCCAAAAAGAAAGGTGGGACTTGGGAGGGAGGAATTGTAACTAACCTCTCTCACAGGGTTGTTATGAGGATCAATGGGATGAAGCATTAAAAGTGGGTAATGTAGGCTGGGTGCGGTGGCTCATGCCTGTAATCCCAGCACATTGGGAGGCTGAGGCGGGTGGAACATCTGAGATCAGGAGTTCGAGACCAGCCTGGCCAACATGATGAAACTTCGTCTCTACTAAAAATACAAAAAAATTGCTGGGTGTGGTGGCGGGTGCCTATAATCCCAGCTACTCAGGAGGCTGAGGCGGGAGAATCGCTTGAACCCAGGAGGTGGAGGTTGCAGGGAGCCAAGATCACACCAGTGCACTTCAGCCTGGGTGACCAAAAAAAAAAAAAAAAAAGAAAAAGAAAAAAAAAACAGTGGTTAATGTAGTACCTGGCACATAGAAATTACCCTGCCTACTTAGCTATGACTATAATATGATTCTTAAATTTTCTCAGTTTTATACTTTTCTCCCACAGCATAAAGAGTATCTTGGGAACAGCACTGTGGGACTTGACAAATCAAGGGGGACATGGGGTCGTTTTGGCCTCCTGACTTTCTGATTCCCCTCTGAGGAACATTTTCTTCCACACTCCCGACCCACGTGGTTTGGATAGAGTCAACCTCAATCCTGGGCTGTAGATATCGAAACATAATCCAATCCTGGCTAATCACAATATTCTGTCCTCCACCCAAAGCAACGCCCTGCCCAAAGCAACGGCATTCACAGAGGGGCACGTGACCCAAGTTAGACCAATGAGAATCCGTCCCCAGGCTCTGATGGAACAATCGGGATCTAAGAGTCTCTCTCTTTGCTGGGTCAATAGATTATCAGCCTGGAGCGGTTGTTGCCCTTCTTTGTTAGACGGGGAAAATCTTCCTGAAAATGAAGCCAGCAAGGCAAAATCAGCTGTGAGAGACAAAGAGAAACAATGCCCCGAAAACAAACACGTGCCCTTGGTTCCAGCGTTACTCTGGACTTTTCAGTGACATGCGCAGATTTTTGTAGCTTAAGCCAGTTTGAACCGGGTTTTGTCACTCTCATCTAAAGGATTCTGACACATACCGATGAACTGACGTGTCCTACGGCTAGAATGGAATGTGAATCTTGCTAATCTTGCTACAGGGAAGGCACGGGGAGGCGAAGTGGCCAACCTCAGCGCGGTCTCGGTTATGTCTTCAGCCAGGTAGGACTGCTGGGAAAACTGTTTCATCTTTCTGAGCCCTAGTGTACTTGTATGTCAAATGAGAGAGGTGAGTGAAAATCAATCTCTAAGATCCCTTTTCACTTCTAACTTTCTACAAGTATCTATTATTCCTGGGTTCATTTCAGTTGTGTATACTGTGGTATAATTGGTTACTGATTCTCATATTTGCCTGCTTCCTTCTGTTTCCACTTTAAAAATACCCTATTAGACTCTCAATCTCTATATTTCAAGTGCTTATTTCTTTCCCTTCAATTTCCTTCTAACAAATATATATTTATTTTTGTGCACTTGGACGTAATGATCCCATTTTCTTCCCATTTCTGCTGTATTTTTAAATCTAATTAAGGTGATAAGCTCCTTGAGGGCTGATGCAAGAGTTTCCCTGTGTGTGTAAATATTATTTTTTTTTAATTGCCAACCAAGCTGCCAGTTTTTACAGAGCAGCAGGATATGGGTTTTAAGTAATGTAAGCAGGAAATGGGTCTCCAGCCCACACAAAATAATGCAAAAGTAGTGATTTTCCCTTAGTCCACATCTGGCTTACTCATTTATAATTTCAGCTTGAACTGAAATTCTCCCACAGAAATGCTGGGTGACACCCATGTCTATAGAGCCTCGAACCGAAACTAGAGCAGGAGGTGATCATCCTGTGAATCTCACACATATAAATAATCTGGCTATTTCAGGTTATCATGCTTTTCTCTTCAGTGCCAGGATTTAGAGCCTGAGTCAATTGGATGTAAACTTCGTATCATCAAATGTATGGATTTCAAGTAACTCAATGGCTCTAAAACTTGGAGGGAAGAGGGAGGTAAAGGAACTAAATGAAATGTGGCCAAGTGACCCACCATCTGCAGATAGAACTACTGCCCAGAGGAAAAAGAGCTTCCCAGAAGGAATGGCACACGTAGGATGCTTTCCTGTCTGATGACCCAGTCCAGTCTCCTTCATGGGGACTCTAAATATTAACAAGACCCCCATTCCAAATGCCTTACTGGGTTCTTCTTGGCAAATATAACAAAAGGACTTGGAGGCAGTGGTTTCATAGGGTTGGCCAGTTCAGTAATTCAATGGTGCTATTAAAGGCCTGATTTCTATCTTTCCACTTCTCCATCTCCAGTGGATGCGTTGTCCTACAGCTGACTCCCCTGGGGATTGGAGGATGGCCACCAGGGGCACTTGTGGCTACCTGTGTCCTTGTTCACGTGCATGAAGGGAAGGGTACTTCTGTCCTGATATTCTACACGTGAGTCTTGAATTCCCTCTCACTGAACCAGCCTAGGTTCACACATGCGGCTGGAACATGAAATATGCTGATGGGCTTTAGTTGACTGAGTGGATCCCAGCCCTGAAGTTTTCTCTGAAGCATAGAAACCAAAGGAGTATAAAAGAAAACTAAAATCTGAGTACAGTTAAAAAAAGGTGAAGGGGCAGGAGTACAGTTGGGAAATGTATCTGGGTGGGCTAAAGAAGCATCTGCTATAATCCCTGAGCAAGAGCTCCCAGCAGAGGTCAAGACTCCCAGCTGAGCACCCTCAGAGCAATGCCTCTGGCTGGCTAGAGGAGCTTTCCTTCTTTCGTCAGTCTTCACCCAAGCCCATGTTACCCAGTTCCAAAGTCTAAGAGCCCTTGATCCATAACATAATTCTTCCAACTGCATTAGAGAGTCATGGTTGGGGCGCCTGGCTCTTGGTCCCATACTCCTGGAGGGCAGTAGCCATGTCTCAGGTATCTCCAGGGTCTCCATGCAGCACCCAGCCCACTGCTCACACATGCAGCATACCATCACCAAAATCCGCCATGATGGAGTGACAGGAAGAGCAGTAGTCCCAGAGCTTCATTGGACACATATCCCCATGACCTCCATAGGCCTGCTTGAGCCAACCCATTCACCTAGTTCTTTCTTTCCCTTTTTTTTTTTTTTTGAGATGGAGTCTTGCTCTTGTCGCCCAAGCAGGAACGCAGTGGTGCGATCTGGGCTCACTGCAACCTCTGGCTCCCAGGTTCAAGCAGTCTCCTGCCTCAGCCTCCTGAGTATCTAGCATTACAGGCACCTACCACCATGCCCAACTAATTCTTATAGTTTTGGTAGAGATGGGGTCTCAGCATGTTGGCCAGGCTGGTCTTGAACTCCTGACCTCAAGTGATCCACCCACCTTGGCTTCCCAATGTGCTGGGATTATAGGTGTGGGCCACCACACCTGGCTTAATACTTCCTTATTCCCTAGAATTGTACACATCAAAGACAGAAAGAGCAAAATTTGTTGCAGTGTATATACTCTGTCTATATGAAAGCCTATATATTTCAAATCCCCATCATCAGATATTTCTGGACCAGTAGCCAAGTTTTAATGTATTTAAAATATCTCTTTTGCATTAATAAAATGTATTATTATTTGGAAAAGACGGCTTGGAGGAGAAAAACTAAATCAAGTTTGGAAAAATGCCAATGTCCCAGATTTTGAAATGTTTCTTCCACAAGTTATACAATCCTTCCCTCCTAAAAAATGGCAAATTATGATGACGATTCACACTGATGCCTGTCGTTCCATCTTATCCCGACACCGGTGAAGATCCTTATATCCATTGTCAACGTGGGGAAATTGAGTCAAGTGACTGTGTAATACGCTTGAGTTACTGCTAATGGTTCTGGGATCCACAGCGAGTTAGCCACTGCCCTGGAATACAAATCTGCCATCCACGACGCCTAACTCCCGCCTTTCCACCAACTGTCACTCAAGTTTCATCTCAAAATCTCCACATGAATCCCCATTTTCAGGTCATCTCTATTTGCACCTACCCTTGGCAAGAAATCATTAGTGTCACGTGTGAATTTCACATGATTGTGAAAGGTGAGAAAAATCACAGAGCTAAAGAAAACAGGGAGAAAGTTTTTTGAGACTCCACTTACATTCTTTGGACATTCCCACTTCAAAGCACTTCTGGAGTCGACAGTACTGGCATCGATTCCTGGTGACTTTATTAATAACACAGTTCTTATCTCGGTGACAAGTGTAAATCATGTTCTTCTGAATACTTCTGCGGAAAAAGCCCTGCAAACAAGCAAGAAGATGAGAAAAGCCAGTAAGGCAACTGAGCTTCAGCAGAAATCAAAGCCAACCTTATCAATGCATTAATTGCTTTTTTTGAGTAATGAAGTGATGGCAGCAGAAAAGTTAACTCCCATAAACCCTAAAAGCCTCTAGAGAGATCAAGAGTTCTTCCCTTGCTGCAAACCCAAAAGCCCTTTTTAATCAAAACTAGACATGACCATTATTCTCTTGCTCAAGGGAAGTTAATACCAAGCCGATTTATTTGGAAAACACCAGAGTTGGGTTCCCTCCAAACAGGCTTAGCTTCATAACTGGCTCCCTTGCTGGCCAGAACAATTTCAGGTGAGCCCCTACCAAGAAACCCAATACTTGAGGATTTTTACCCAATAAAAGAAATTATTGGCTGGGTGCAGTGGCTTACTCCTGTAATCCAGCACTTTGGGAGGCTTAGGCGGGAGGATCATTTGAGGTAAGGAGTTTGAGACCACCCTGGCCAAAATGGCAAAACCCGTCTCTACTTAAAAAAATACAAGCATTAGCCAGGCACGGTGGTGCACGCCTGTAATTCCAGCTACTTGGGAGGCTAAGGCAGGAAGACTGAGTGAACCTGGGAGGCGGAGGTTGCAGTGAGTCAAGATTGTGCCACTGCACTCCAGCCTGGGTGACAGAGTGAGACTCCATCTCAACAACAAGAGAGAAAGAGAGAGAAAGAAAGGGAAGGGGGAGAGAAAAAGGGAGGGGGAGGCGAAGAGGAGGGAGAGGCAAGGAGCGGGGAGAAGGAGAGGAGAGGAGAAATCATTTGCTTAATGCAAGAGTCAGTTTTTTCAAAGGCGTCTTCTCTGAGTTCTTTTACATACTGAGCTCCTCTCACAATTTTAAAAAATTATTCTAAAAAATTATCCAAAATTGGAAACAAATAAGAAAAATGAGTGTCTGCCCATTTAATGGCATATTAGAGCTATGTTGTCCAACATGGTAGCTATTAGTCACATGAGGCTACTTAAATCAAAATTAATGACAAGTAAATACAATTAAGAATTTAGTTCCTGGCCAGGCGCGGTGGCTCAAGCCTGTAATCCCAGCACTTTGGGAGGCCGAGGCGGGTGGATCACAAGGTCAAAAGATCGAGACCATCCTGGTCAACACGGTGAAACCCCGTCTCTACTAAAAATACAAAAAATTAGCTGGGCATGGTGGCATGTGCCTGTAATCCCAGCTACTCAGGAGGCTGAGGCAGGAGAATTGCCTGAACCCAGGAGGCGGAGGTTGCAGTGAGCCGAGATCGCGCCATTGCACTCCAGCCTGGGTAACAAGAGCGAAACTCCGTCTCAAAAGAAAAAAAAAAAAAAAAAGAATTTAGTTCCTTAGTTACATTAGCTACATTTCAAATTTCCGCCATGCTAGAATACTTGCTGACTAAATATGTGCTATAGAGGTACCTGGCCCATAGCTACGACATTAGACACCACCTATATACAATATTTTCATCATTGCAGAGAGCTCTTTCAGGCAGCAATGTACTACAGCACGGACTGACAAGCCCACCTAAGTGTCATCTAACTCTCGCAGGAAATGTAACTTTGTTTGACTTATTATTTACTATTAAATAGACCCAGATTCTACAAAGACTATAGAAAATTGGTAAATTACACATAATTTTCGTCTAGTGTAGGTGCAAAATATTTCTGACCAAATGAACAATAACCCCAAATGTTATTGTTTTATTGCCCCGTAGGACATGAACCATTTTGTATCTAACTTTGCAATCTTATTCTGGTATTCTTTTTTTCTTCCTTCCCTCTTCTCTCTTGTTTTCTATGTACCTGAGTATCTTTCTCATAGCTTCCTTTAAACCAGCTTTGTCATCCTTCTATTCCCTCCATCAATGAGTTAAATACATTTTCGACATGTGCTTACTAAATACTTAAATGAGTTCTTTGCTTTTAACTTTTTGAAAATCACATTTTGAAAAAAGCAGCAATTTATCCTGATTTTCTGTGAAACACTGATGAAATAAAGTAGACTTCAGGCTCCAGAAGCAAGGGGTCCCCAGCTTCCTCTTCATTTTCCCTATTTCTACATACAGCTTTGCAGACAATGGATGATCAAGTGATGCTTGTTGAATACACAGATGAATGAATGGTGAGTGGTGACACCTGCTGCCTTTTCTCTCTTCTAAATGCCAAAAAAAAAAAAAAATCTTCCACGTTGCTGTAAGTATTAAGAGTGAGGGGGTCAACCCTACCAGTTGTGACGTGACTTATACCTACACCAGAAACTATTCTCTTGAATTCAAGAAACCCTATGAATGTGCTGAACAGAAACTAAGACCCACCATCTGGTCTTTCAACCTTCCCTGCAGTACATTAACACTGCAGGAGCCAGAGCTAAGAACATTCAAAGCTAAAGCACATTAGCAAAGAATGGTCATGTAACACACATTGTTTAGGATACTTATGTGGGCACCCTAGGATTTTAATGTCTAAATAAGCATATTTTTACTGGCAGGGTTCAACTGTAAGCACCTGGAAATCTTGTTTAAGATTGCAACTCCTGTCACATATCCCAGACACACATTTTCCAAGAAAACCAGTGTATTTTTGTGCCTCTAGAGCTACAAATATGCTTAGAATCTAAAATAACAGGTTATGAAGACTGTGAAATCCTCTCAGAGTCTGCGCGGAGTGGTCACCTAAAAACATATCTTTCCCTGCAAAAAAAAAATACCTACGGGTCATTTTCTGCTGCCAGATGTAGAAACACAAGTTTACAGATACCTCCCCTTTGCTATTCTGCTGAGAAACAGTGACACGATGGCAGACACAGAAAATGAGGTACAGACAAAGGTGACCGCCTCCATTTATTAAAAACCAAATACTCAGTTTGGCAAACTCTTAGTAAGTGACCGGGAAGGAGAGACAAACAACCTCATGATGCTCAGATGAAAGAAGACTAGGGAACTAAAGACCTTATGTGTCACTAATTACCCAGTCCGTGCGGTTCAGTAACAATGACGCCAGAAACTAAATAGGACTTCTTGGTTTTCCAAATCAGATTTTTGGCTGGATTTCAGAAGAAGGTCTAAGTTTCAGTAAATCATTTCCACCATGCTTGAACACGCGCTGACTAAAATATATGCTATGAGGTATTTTTATACACGGGTTGGGTAAACAGACGTGCCCTCTGAGCAAAAGAAAGGTTCGCATCATACAAATCCTCCTTCCCCTTCACTGATATTATGTATTGTTATATCAATCTCACTCCCTCATAGACCGCTGCTTTGAGATCCAGTGTGCGTGGGGGCAGGGAGTGTGGGGTGGGGGACAGATATCCTCATATACCTACAGTTTACTTAGCTAGTATTTCAATATAGGTTGACTCCCCCGTTTATTTTTTAACACTGTCTAAAGTGGAAACCATTTACCTCTGACTTAAATGGAAACCCAGGTCAACTGTCAATATGAAAAGACATTCATGAAATAAGAGAAATGCAAATAATACAATAATCAGATGTCATTTCACTCATCCTGGACACTGCGTCCAGATACCAACTGTAACTGCTGACACAACAGTTTTACTCTTTCATTTTCTGGGAACTTCTTTTCTCAGTAAACCCAGGAAAATTTCATGAGATCACCTTGGCCAGGAAGCCTTCTCTGACTGATCTAAGCATACATGGATGCTTCTTCTCCTGGGTATTTTGCTTTTCCTTCCATGTTCTACCTATTCAAGGATGAGAAAAGTCTTAAACAATAGTATTATCTGCTTCAGAGGTAACATAGGTGGCATGGGGTAATGCCAACCTGTGGCTGATGGCGACAGCCTCAGAGAACCCAGTAGGCATTGCCCATTTCTCCACTAAGGTGTCACAGTGCCAAGTGTGCCACGTTTCTTGCTGATATCCATGCCTCCCTGAAAAGGGAGTAGGATAGGTAGAAAGGCTGGTTCCTATGAATCTGAGCTGACAAGTTGGTGGACCCAACGTGGCCTCCAGGCAGTGCCTAATACGACTTCTCTGGAACTAAGATAGTATAGTTGGAGGGAGGGAGGGAAGACCCAAGGCAATGGCAAGTCAAAAACTGGCAGGAAAGTGTTTCAATTTTCAACACCTAATAAATTCTGTTGGGACACACCAGCTGAATAGCTCAGGGCTAAGACAGAACCGGACACAGAGAAGATACTCAATTAATAACTGCTTACTAAATGATGAAGTCCTAGCTATAACCAGAGTCAGAATAACAGTCTTGAATTTTAACTGAGTTATTAAAATGTGATCCTTGAGGGTGATACCATCTCTATTTAAGAAACTAAACAACTAGATTTCTCAGAAGTTAGTAGCAGACCCACTGATTTGAGCTGTAATCGGGTCAGTCAGTGTGGGCTGCTGCTGGCTAACTGTGACTTGTGCACGTTGACTGGGATTTTTGTTATACATCATAGCTTCTGTTGGCTAATCATGAATTCCGTCGGTAACATGAGTTCTGTTGCCTAATCATGACTTCTGTTGCTTAATTCTAATTTCTGTTGGTTGATTATGACTTTTCTTGATTAACCATGGCTTGATTAATCATGAGTTCTGTTGTTTGCTAAAGTCAGTAACACAATGAACACCAATTACTGAGACTGGAAAGACAGATCTGTATTACAAACTGAGGCAAGTATTTTCTAACTGTGGATTTTTCAACCTCTTACCTCATGCTCTTTGACTGCTGTTATCAAAGAACTGAGGTACACCCTGAAAGGGAAAATAAGAACTCACATGGTGGAGAAGGCAACGCATGCATTAGAGCCATTTGGTTCATGTAGTAGCAGTACTTATGAAATGCCCATATCTGACTCAGATTATTTCTGTCTCCCCGAGGGTATGAAACACCACTGTTCCAAATCATCCCTATTATCTACAGTGCAAAAAGAAGCAAACATCCAAAGGAAAGACAACTGTCTTTTTATACCTATTCTTCTATACCCAGATGCATAAAATTTATAATTTCCTCATCATAAATCACAAATCTAGTAAGGATGTGGAGAAAAGTGGTTCCTCTCTCTCCCTCCTGCATATTTGGATATAGAATTGGATTAGGCCATCTTCCCTCCTCTGATACTCTCAAATTATTGCTCTAGATATCCCCCCAACACAAGTCCTGTTTCACCTTCTAGTTTTCAGATGTTACCACACACAATAATCTCCACCGTCTCCCACAGGAGGGAATTTCTGTTGGTTTAGATAAGGGCCTAGTGAATTGTCTGGTTCAGGCGCATGTGGATTTGAACTGTGACTCAGCCACTTACTATTTGCATGACCTTGAGTGAATTAAGACCTCAATTTACTCATCTGTATTAAAAAAAAAAAAAAAAAAAAAAAAAAGGGGGGGGGTGACAAAAAATATCTCATGAGAAAACTGTGTGTATCCAAAGAGGGAATGCATGCAAAGTGTTAGGACAGCCTGGCCACATCGCTTCACTGGTACCCAGTGAATAGCAGCTCCTGCTATTGAGAAAAACTTCTTTCCTCAAAGATTTTTACTGAACTATTTCCCATATACACTCTATGTTTAAAATAAAGATCTCCAAATAGTATTGGACAGTGTTCAATCTCTACACAGTATTGGGGATGAACAACTTCATGATTCCAAAGGCCATCTCTATAATCATTCACTTTTTGATTCATCCACTCAATGCCAATTAATTGGAGTAGATGTGGTAAGCTTTCTTGGGGCATACAAAGGTGATTCTTGTCCTTTCTCAGTATACTATACAAGGAACAATAAGTCAAGTGAACACTACGTAAGAGAGGCCACCAAGCAGTGTGATAAGAACTTTAATGGAAGCAGAAAGTGAACAAGTGTCCACTGTAGTGCCTGATCCACATATTGTAGACACATAAAATATTCATTGAGCAAATAAAGGCCTTAGGAATTCAAAGGAGTTAGAAGAAAGGAAAACTGGCACTTGATCTCAGCTCTAGTGAAAAAATAGAATCGGAAAGGCTGGCTTTTCCCCAAGAAGAATATTATGGGTAAGCAACAGAGGTTTGGAGTAAGAAAGTGCAGGGAACAGCCAGTAGTCGGGGTTGGCAGAGATGCAGATGATGTTGGAGTGTGTGTAAGCTACAGCTGGAAGAGGGGGCTGATGTTCAAACTGGGGAAGATCTTCAAGGCCATGCCAAGCATTTACTAGAGAGACACTGTACTCTTCTCTCCAGTAGAGGACTGGAGTTGAATTATATTCTCAGGACTGTCCAGGAAACTACGAATCACTGACTTCATCACACATCTATCTAAAATAGATATTGAGCTCTGGGTATCAATACGAATACTTAATAATCTGTGCCTGCCTGTGGGTCTAGGTCAGAATGTAGCCCAAGAATCCTTGCTTTCTAAAATAACAGTGCAATCTGCTGACTCATATTTAGTCATACATTTGCTTGTGAGAATTCATACTGTGGTGTTTTGAATGGAAGTTAAAAATGGCTCTAAGGAAGTTTTAGCCTTAGAGCCATCGACATCAGGTTTAACATGTGTGGAATGTGTCACGATTGTCTTAGGAAAGGAACTAAGATAAAAAATTTTTTTTTATAAAAAGGCAATTTGGTACTATATTTAGTTGTAAAAAGCATTGAGTCAGGGGAATCTACCCAAAAAGTGGTGTGGAAAGTACATCTATGTAAACTGGGCTATTGCAGAGCTAATTTCTATACCATGCAAAGTTCAAAAGGGTAATTTCTCCTTCCAGAGCCAAAGAAAGGAAATAAAGTAAGGAGCATTACTTAGTCCTATTTTCCTCAGTCATTAAAAGAGTCTAACCTCATCTGAATAAAAAAGTAAGCAAAAGATCGGCCCAGGTAGTCATTCGGCCATCCAGCAAGGCTAGAGCTCTGTGCAGTGTGACCCCAGGCCAGCAGAGAGCTGCCAATAATGCTTATTTCCAGCCAAAAGTAAATGCTGCCAGTAGGAGGTGAGTGTGGAATAATCCCATCACAGCTACTCTGGGAAACATGGCTTTCAAATCAGGAAACACGTTGTGTTAAACAAACAAAAACACCCTCCGGAGTGAGTGGAAGTCTATGCGTGACAACGTCTGAGAAGTTATTAATAGCAAAATTTGGGGGGAGAAAGAGAAAAGTGAAGACCTTTTCACCCCACTGAAAGACAATGGGTGAGAGGGAGGGAGAAAGTAGAAAAACAGCCTATTATTTTGATGACAGCGAGTTTCCTTCTATGCAGGGAGGGTGGGCATAAATGTAACGAAAAGAACAGTGAACCAAACTCCAGGACACAGAAAACGAAAAAAAACCAAAATCCATACGCCAAACAAGGGAGCTGGGCTGTCCCAAGGGCAAAAGCTCAAGAGTTATTTATTTTTGTTAAAGAAAAAAAAAAAAAGGAAATAAACTCCCACCAGGACATGGTCCCAGTGCTGGGGATTCGGTAAAGGTGAATGAACAGCAACGCTGAAAGTTGTAATGCTCCGATTCTTTAATAGCCATGGCTTCCACAGGTCTGTTAGTCTATTGCACTTCTTGCCTGCTAACTTGGAGGGTATCTTCTGGCCTTTCATTGAGAACTTCACCATGTATTTTAGGCCTAACGTTCTCCTTTCAATTCCCTTGGTCTAGAAGCTTCCTTAGTACACTTATTCTTACCATTAGAAAAGCAAGCCTGAATTTTGAAAATATTTTTCAAAATACTTTGAAAAAAATTGTTAGAAAAATGGTTCTAAAGAAGACAGAGATAACAGATTTAGCAAAAACATCATCACTGTGAAAACTAATCTTTCGAGAAGATTACAACATTTTCCTGGATTTTGTCAGGTAAACCCCCGAGAGAGCTCAACCTCTGTTAGACCCAGAGACCACAGCTCACAATCCTTTTAATCTCCAATTAATTAAAACTCCCTGGGAACACCAACGAAAAGGTAACCTGTGTTCTTCAATGAGAACCTGAACTCATATCATCAGCCATCGAGGTCTAAACTTCCAGTCTGTAATGTCCCAGGAAGGGCATGACGCCAATGTATTCAGTTCACAACGTTATTTCAGAGGAACACGATCCCGGGAAGAAATGTTACTAGGTAATGTAAACTGGAAACCAATAGGAAGGAAAGATTATGCAGTTGGATAAAATGTCCTTCAATTTAGGTAAAAATATGTATTTTTCTATTTCTAAAACATGACCTTGGATAAAATATGCATTTTTTAGTGACCAAGTATCATACAGGTCTACTTATCATAACCCTAGTTTAACTGGTAAGCAGCAAGTCTACCAGGTTTTATGACCAGTTATCTCAAAACAAAATGTTCAGGGAGCAAGTTTCATGAGGCAAGTCAACACTGCTACCTAAACTGACCGTTTTCAAAAGGGGAAGAGGTTTGTTCTGGGCAGGGCATGTGACTGTACAGTCCCAGAAGGCCTTGCACCTGGAAGGGTCCGGAGCATGGTTTACTGCTGTGTTGTCACTGTCTTAAAGTTCAAAATAATTATATTTATTTCTATTTTTTTGAAACAGTCTCACTTTGTCACCTAGGCTAGGGTACAGTGGTGCAATCTTGGCTCACTGCAACCTCCGCCTCTTGGGTTCAAGTGATTCTCATGTCTCAGCCTCTGGAGTAGCTGGGATCACAGGCATTCATCAACCATGCCTGGCTAATTTTTGTAATTTTAGTAGAGACAGGGTTTCACCATGTTGGCCAGGCTGGTCTTGAACTCCTGGCCTCAAGCAATTTGCCTGCCTCACTCTGCCACAGTGTTGGGATTACAGGCATGGGCCACCGTACCCAGTCATAAATAATTTTTGAATAAGAGACAAGCATTTCATTTTGTATAAAGTCCTGGCTATAGAATGCCATCTACAGCAAAAGTGTTCAACCTCTTTTTCCCTCAGGAGGATGTGGTAGTCTTGGATAGTCTCTCTCCTCTTCAGGTTGACCTTATGGCTAAAGACTGGCTATCAGACAGAATTAAGTCATCCACTGTAATCACACTCATTTTCCCTCAGGATTCCCCTGGGATGCCTCTGAGAAATTCCAGGACCTCAGTAAGAGCTAGAAAGAAAAATCTTTCAGTTGGGAGCTTATGTTTTACGACTGGGCTTTATTTCCCTAGTGTAAAAAGGACTTCGGGGTGGGAGTGCAGGGGAGAGTGGGAGAAGCTAAGAGAACACAAATAACTTCTTTGAAACTGGATAAAATTTCCTTCCAAATAGCACATCTATCTAGGCACGATTTAAGAGGATGCCCAAAGGCTCCCTCAGTGTCTCCAATCACCACTTGGGAGCCACTGAAATAAAGGGTGACTTGAAAAGAAGGTAAATATGAGGTTGACTTATCTAAAGAATTTCTCTAGAAATTCTGCAGTAGGTTACTATTTCAGGTAAATTTCTCTGAAATTTCTGCAGCAGGTTAATACCAGAAATATGATATCTCGTGGACTACTTTGTCTCTTCTCAAGAGTTTGAATTAAGATGTGGCAGAAAGAAAAACTATATGACGGGAAACAAAGCCTCTAAAATGGAAGATTCCACTGTGCTCCACGGGCTTTCCTTAAGTCTGATGTTGAGAATTCGAACCAACTAAAGACATCTGTTTTCGAAATTACTTGGATCAGTTATTTTGGGCCCTTCCTTGGTGAAATCTATACTTACCGATCTATTATCAGGATTAGTCTAAATATGACAGGGCAAGAAGCCAATGAATTTTACGTTTTAAAATTTTCAATTATTTCACTGAAAACAAAATGCACCAAAATAGCTGCTCAGCTACAGCCCAGGAGTTCGTGGACCCCAGCTGCGTTGCACATTAATTACTAAATCTCATCTGGACCCAAATTAAATTTTCTCATCTCTACTGAGGGGGAAAAAAAAAGGTAAGCAGAAGGAGAGCGTGCCAAAACATGCTCCCGTATACTTAAACTGTTTGCCGAACAGCATGAATTTTTAAATCTCTTTTAGAAGTTTGGTATGCAACATTTCGCCATGAACAAAGCCAGGACTCGGCTCTCTCATAACATGCTGGTTGACAGCAAGGCACATGACCATGCATATCATTCAAAGGCCTCTGACAGACCCAAATAATTACGATGCACTTGCATTGCTTTATGATGTTAAGGACCTAAATTATAGCACAGAAAAATAAATGCTTGTCTATAACTTGGTGCATTTTTTCCAAGTCCATTTAATTTTCATGGCCACGCTGGGATCGTCTCACTGGAATTTTTCTCACTTATACATGAACTGGAGTGAAAAGGGAAAAATCATAGCGTATATGAGAACAGGAGAAGGAAAGCCAGTCAGGCACTTACATTTAAGTCTTCAAGTCTGACAGCTAAAAAATCACAGATTTATTGGATGTAGCCTTCTGCTTCTCTTCACCACAGACACTGCTCTGACAGTGCAAAAATCTCACTAAGTTTATTGAGAAAATATGACTCGAGCTCCAACTCTCAAAATGGATTCCGTCCTTGTATGGAAAAGCTGTGGTGAGTCCAGGCTGAAGCCTGATAATGCTAAGAGTATTGACCTCTACACACTGAGATCACCGATGAAATGGTTTAAAGCCCACCCACAGGCCGAGCACAGTGGCTCATGCCTGTAATCCCAGCACTTTGGGAGTCTGAAGCAGGCAGATCATCAGGTCAGAAGTTCGAGACCAGCCTGACCAACATGGTGAAACCACATCTCTAGTAAAAATACAAAAATTAGCTGGGCATAGTGGCATGTGCCTGTAATCCCAGCTACTCGGGAGGCTGAGGCAGGAGACTCACTTGAACCCAGGAGGTGGAGGCTGTGGTGAGCGGAGATCGCACCACTCTACTCCAGTCTGGGTGACAGAGTGAGACTCCGTCTCAAAAAACAAACAAAAGACCACCTGCCCCCTCAAAGTTGCTCATGCCTTTGTACAGTCATACTTACCCAGGCCCCCAAACCTAGAGTGTTCTCTCTCTCTTCATGCCCTATGATTTGAAAGTCCTTTCCCCGCCTTGTCCTTTGGTTCAGGACTGCTCATGCTCCAAGATACAGCCCCAAGAGGGGTCAGGCTCCCCCCAAGCCCCCACTACCTGCATATGCTGTTGCAGCACTCATTCTATGACAGTGCAATGATTGATCTTTGGTCTCTTTCTTCTTCAAAACAGGAGTCCTTTGCAGGCAGGAATGTAATAATCTTTTTTTGTGATGAAGTATATGCAACTTTTACAATTAAAAAATAGTACCATATCATATGGATATGCCATGTTGACGGGAAGAAAAGATCAGCAAAGATACCTAAGTTTAAACCAAAACACTTTATATGCAAGGAAAGAAAAAAGGAAGCTATATTTTCATTGGTAAACTCTAATATAAATTCGGGCAGGAATGTGAACTTAATGATTTATCCCAAACTCCCCTCTTATTCCAAATTAGCAAAAAAATAGGCTCAAATTTCACCCACAGGCTCCTCTTTCTTGATCTTTAAAATTAAAGTAGCTATATTATGTCAGCACAGTGCCAAGATTTGAAATTAAATAGGTCCCCAATGCAAAAGAAAAAGTTCTTTTAAACCACATGAACTTGTCTGCAATTAGGACATTACAGCTTCCACCTAAGCATCATGCTATATGGAAATACACTCCTGGAGCTGCTGCTGTTTCAAAGACATTTAAGTTTTGCACTTTCTGAAGTTGTTTTGTAGGAGAACATTTAGCAGAACATACACAATTATTTTTTAAGTGTTACCTCTCTGCTTTTCCATTTCATACTTGACTTTAGTTGATAAAAAGAGGAGTGGCCTTTTGATTACACAGGAGAGAAGGGGAAAAACAGTCTCGGTAATAAAAGAGGTACCTGCCAATTAGTTAGATTGTTCTCCAGATTTCAATTAAAGGCAGCCTAATGGTTGGAAGGAGACCTGTTTTATTTTCCCTGACAGAGCTCTTATTTTTAAACTCTTAGCTTCATTTCCCAAAATTGCTGGCTTCAGACAGAAGAAACATATATCTTGAGTGAAAAGCGGTACTGTTCTTCTATTTCCTGTATCAAAATTACATTCTCCTCCTCGGTGGCTACTTCCCATCTGGCTCCACAAAGCTTTCTGCTGCCCAGGACTGGCTTGTTAATGGATGCCGGTCCCTGATGTTCTAACCCACTCCAGAAGATGGGGTGTCAGATCCCGCCCCGGGGCCAGGACGCCTCATCTAGGAGCTTTGGGGGTGTTTTAGCCTAATTTTGCTTTCTTCAGTTGACCATTCCATGGAACGTCATTTACCCTTCTCATTTTCTCCAGAACGACAGAAGAGATAGCTTAGGAGGGTGTGTTTATTCTGAACCCATCCAAAAGCACTTGGGTCTCTCCGAAGCATCCGCCTGCAGATGAAATCTGGGAATTATTTTCCTTAGATGAAACAGGACTGAACATTTCCTTGGACACGGCTGGCCTTCTTCCTTGGACACACACATATTCAAGATTGATATTTTTATTCAGTTTTCTCAAATGAATAATTAGGAGATGTCCACAGGCAGGTGTAGGAGAAAGAGCTGCGCCCCCCCCCCCCCCGCCCCCCGCCACATAAATCATGATTAAACTATATTTAACCACCAAAGATCTGAACCAGCTTTTGTTAACAGCTTAGCAGTCTTGTTTCTGTGGGATAGCACAATCTCTAGACTTTGGGGATTTGTGGGGCCAATTCCCCATCCCGTCAATGGTAGTTAGAGCAGCTGAATAAATCCCTCCAGATTGGACCACAAACTCTCCAGGCTGGAAAATAAGCCATGAATCACATTATCCTGGTAACTGGAGTTTAACATATATCTATAGAGGGAAGACATAAAGCATCATATATTAATTCCTATTTGTTTTTAACATCACCTGAAGTTTATTTGGTTCAGCCCAAAGACGGCTACAAGAGATACCTTAGAATGAAGCATGACACTTTAGCGAGCATTAGAATAGACCCTGGGAAAGCACCAGGCAGTGACACAAAAGTAATGCTTTCATCCCACCAAGAAAATGCAAAGGGCTTTTAGGAGCCCCTCAGAAGGAGATTCTGAATTAATTTGTAATTTTGGGTTTCCAAATGGCTTTTACGAGATTCCTTACCCAAAGTATTTCAGAACATCATCTCTTTTAATTTTTAATCTTTATCCACGCAATGCTCCAAAAATATACCGATCTGAATCATTGCCTCTCATCTTGTTATCTTAATGGGGGAAGGATAGAGTATCATGCCGGCCATTCCGCATTAGGTGTCCTCATTTACAGATTGAAAAAAAAAAGTGCCGGACATAAATTATTTAAAATCTATTGTATCAGTGTGTGTTCTGTAAGCATTCACTACCGGCAAAGCAGACAGATTATTTTTCACTTTTAATTGTGTTGATACCTTATCTGCTTTGTTGAAAGTGGAGAGTGGTAGGTGAAACCACATCACACGCCAAGGAACAGAGAAGCAATGGGGTCTATTATTTAAAGCCAAAGTAACCCATTTAGTGGACAGAACTGTAACACACTTCCATGGAAGGGAAAACCTGGAGTTGCTATTTATGCCTGTAATGTGTGTCTATTATTGTGGCAGACGTGACTGAGGGTAGCACATGGCCAGGCTCCTTAAGGAAGCTGTTGGCTGGCTGCATCAGGGACACCAGACACTTCACATCAGCATCCCAGCACAAAGGCAGCTACTGTGTGTGACTGAGCTGGGTAATGTGCCCTATGTCCCTCCTCTCTCTCCTCTCCAAGTCATAGGCATGGTCTAAAGCAATGTACATCAGAGGTCATCATAGGTATACTTGACCTAATCCAAACCTCATCCTAATCTAAGAAAAACATTGAGTCAGAAAAATATGTTTAGATAATAGCCTGTGACTGGAACTTGATTGAAATAAAATTGTACACAGGGACACAAAGATTCATTATTAGAAATTCAAATTTAGCCCTTCTCTCATCGACCTGGAAGACCATCATGAGGAAATGCATGTATGTGCTGGATATGTCGGTATGTGGCCAAAAAGCACTTCACCATTATCTGAATGTAAAACATCCCTCCAAACCCAGCAACTTAGGAATTCGTCTGGGTGAACTGACAGATGATGGTAGGGTATATACAGATAATGACTACAGAATTGTTCCAATGTAGTTTATTAGGTTGAAAACCTGTCATAACTCTAGATATTTGTGTCCTCAGCACCAAATCCAGGACCTTGCCAGGCAATCAGTGAGTATTTGCTCACATGGATGGCTGGAAGGCTGTATGGGAGAGTGACTCCGTTTGCCAAATATCCTCTGCCAGGGCTGTAGGATGGCTGGAGTGAACGAGTACCCAAGTCGAAGTCCAAAGGGCCATGGGCTAGTCTACTGTCTGCCTTTAACTGGCTTTGGACTCTGGGCAAACTGTTTACCCATTTCTGCAGTTCCATTTCACAAGTCTGAAATAATCTCTATATGCCTTCTAGCACTGGTATTTGAGATTTCCATGTGTCTTATTAAAGGAACACACATTCAGCATGTCTCCAATATGAGCCTTAATTCTGTACCTTTTGTGAGACATGGCTTGTTTGGTAAGATGCAGGAGCTGAAGAAAGCCCAGTCTCCCAAATATGGGCCCTTTGTACATTGACTCAAAGTTCAGCAAAAAGACAACTCCCAGCAAAATACTCAAGTCAACAACCAGACACAAAACCGAACTGCATCACATCTGATATTTGTGGGTTTCATTTCCACACTGTCAAATATAATTCATGGCAACCCACTTCAGTGAAAGCCCAATGTTAGCCAGTGCACGGTTCTTATCCTCCAAACTCCACAACCCCAAAAAGTGTGAGCTTCAAACTGAACTCCTGACCTTTCCAGCAATTATCCCCGGAATCTAGACAGCCCCATCATCACCTCAAGCCAACGTGTGAGAAGAGCAGCAGCCAGGAATGCTGCGCCTCTGTTCCCGAAGGGAACCAGAGTGAGAGAGAGGATCCTGCTTTCCTTTCCATCTGCTTTCTCCAATAAAAGGGAAAAAAAATAAATGGAAATGAAAAGTATACAATTTAAAAAAATTACATTTAACTTCCTTTTGCTAATGTCTGTAAGATGATTTTTGGCCTGGCAGGAGACTCCAGATGGGCCGTGTAATGAATATAATTCAATACAAAGAACTGGAGTTCACAGAAACACATTTTTCCAAGTCTGAAGGTAGTGGGTTGTCTCACACTGTTTAATGCAAAACACCAGGACAAGTCATTGCATTTATTTGCTGTTGCACATTGGCCTTTAAACCTAATATGAGTGAGGCTAGACCTAAAGCCATGAAACCAGAAGCTGTCACTCTGAGAGGAGGCTGGCACCAGTGCACACTCACCCAAAAGGCCAGAGACCACTAACCACTCAATGTGTTTTTCCTCCGGGGTCTGAGGATTTATATCACCAATTAAGGCCATAATGAGTGCCCCAAGTTGACCTCCTAGGAGCAAGAATTAATTAAGCACAGTATTTCTTAGTAAAGAATGACATTTTCCAAACGAGTTATATAAGGTAGCCACATTCTCTGATATTACTGTGCTTCTGTGTACAATTCTTAATTGTTAACACAAATAGAACATTCCGGGAACACAGCTTAGTTTATGTTTTTAATTTGACAGTAAAAGAAAATAATTTTTACTTTTATCCTTGTTTTGGAGGCAAAGAGAATGTTTTGAGTATATCGTGTGTGTGTGAAACACAAAATTATTTACATTAGTAATATAATATCACTTCTTTCAATTATTAATATCACTACAAACGAAGGAAGCTAAGATTCATATTGACAACCTTCCCAGCTTTCGAAAATGAAAAGTCATCTTTTAAACCTAGTTGTTCTCCAAAATTCTTATGCTTCCATAAATACTGCAATTGAGGTTAAAAAAACAGGTTAAGGCTTCAATTTTGTAAACTACACCTTAGAGATCCTCATCCGGGGGTTGGCAGATTTCTACAGAGGGCCAAATAGAAACTCTTCAAGCTGTGGGCCAGAGACTTAGCTGCAAATACTCAATTCTACCATCACAGAATGAAAGTCATCATAGACAATACAGAAATGACTGGATTGGCTGTGTACCAAAAAATTTATTTATAGACACAAGAATTTGAATTTCATATAATTTTCATATGTCATAAAATTAAACTTTTTTTCAAGCACTTAAAATGTAAAAAATATTCTTAGCTCTTGGCTGTACAAAAATAGGTGGCAAATCAGATTTAGCCTATGGGCCATAATTTGACAACCCCTGGCTAAAACATATGTATATTTTGTAGTAATCAGTGAGGCTGGAGAAATATGGTCTGTCTCTTTCTCATTCTCTCACACATGCACATACGTACATATACACCCTAATTATCAACATCACGGCCTCAGAAACCATTGATGTAAAGAAAAAAATGCAGCTTCCAGCATGTCTCTTTCTGGTATGAACTAAAACATGAAGAAAACTTGAGCCTTGAAGAAACATTACAAGGGTAATAGGAAAAAGAGAACTCTTTCCTCCCTGCCCTTTCTCATAAAGAAAATTCCCACTCTAAATTTAAAACCATGTCCTCCCACTCCTTTAAGGAGTTAACATAGCCAGCACAGATCTGGAAATCCCTACAGCCTACTTGCCAATTAATGTATTTAACTCTAAAGAGCAGGAGTTTTTTAATTTAGCTCATCCATCACTAACGGAACATTTTGGTAGAAAATATTAGGATTTCCAAATAACTTTATAGCTCTGTAAATTGCCAACATACCATCTGCAATTGAATTAACATTTATAACCAAACTGAAATAATAAATAAAGCAAATTACGCTGCAAATATTCGTGAGTGCCCAATATGCACTTGAGAACGATAATTAGCATTTTATAATCACGCTTCATTTTCTTTATCCAACTCCCTGTCACATTAATGATAAAATATTTTAAACTGTGCTCTATCAGCAAATGG
This sequence comes from Saguinus oedipus, assembly GCA_031835075.1. NCBI lineage: Eukaryota > Metazoa > Chordata > Mammalia > Primates > Cebidae > Saguinus > Saguinus oedipus. The sequence goes on from CM063185.1 coordinate 17,848,940, forward strand.
CAGTACAATCTCTAGATTAGCCATTAACTAACATGGAGAATGAACACGGTTTGTGCTGCTGACATTATGCATCCACAGAAGTTTTACCCCTAATCACATCCTCCAGTCTCCCTTGCTCGTATCTCTGGGTTTTGTTTTCCTATGCTACCAAAACAAGGCCGAGAAAGCCAGTTCTTCATTTGCACCATCTGAGCCTGAAGTTCCATGGGAACTAAAGCCACACACTTTTTTTTTAAGATGGAGTTTCGCTCTTGTTACCCAAGCTGGAATGCAATGGTGCGATCTCAGCTCACGGCAACCTCCGCCTCCTGGGTTCAGGCAATTCTCCTGCCTCAGCCTCCTGAGTAGCTGGGATTACAGGCATGCACCACCATGCCCAGCTAATTTTTTTTTTGTATTTTTTTAGCAGAGATGGGGTTTCACCATGTTGACGAGGATGGTCTCGATCTCTTGACCTCGTGATCCACCCACCTCGGCCTCCCAAAGTGCTGGGATTACAGGCGTAAGCCACCGTGCCCGGCCTTTTCTTTGTTGGGGTGGTGGGAGGGGAAGAAACATGATTTTAAAATTTATGATGACTTTCTGATCTAGAAAACTGAGAGGGGTCTAGAGGTCAAGAAGCTTAAGTCACTCAAATGGAATAACTCTTGCCCTCGAATGATTCCAAAGTTCTCTCTTATTACACGATGTCAGATCCTCTACCCTAGTATGTGCAATTCTTTTCCTATGTTCAGAAAAATGTTAATTCAACTAGATAAACTAGTAAAGACTATATATGCACACATATTTTTTCAACTACACTTTCTACCAATTAGCAAAATTTCCCCAAGTTTTCCCGTTATGTTTCTCGAAAATCACTTCCCTCAAACCAATTGTGTCCTGATGCTTTCTTGAATCGTTTCAGCCCCTGGCTCCATGTCTGTCTGCACTTGACATTTCAGGGTTCTCTGCCTGTGTTGCTGGGCTGTAGTTCTCACATCTCTTTGATCCAGGGCTGTTCTGTCCACTACAGTAGCCACTAGTCATATGTAGCTATTGAGCATTTGAAATGTGGCTCATTCAAATTGAAATGTGTTGGAAGTGTGAAAGGTACATCAAATTTTCAAGACTAAATAGGAAATTACTATGTAAAAAAATCTCATTTTATATTAATTGTTCAAATATTTTTGATATTGCAGTAGATAATGTATGTTTGTAAAATTAACTTCATCTGCTTCTTCTGTTTTAAAACTGGCTGCTAGAAAATTTAAAATTACATGTGTCACTTACATTTGTGGTTAGCATATCTTTGTTGAACGGTGCTGGTCAAGTGGGTTCTAAACGCAGTGATGCCTGAAACTTTCTGTTGCGTACATGCTCTGCTATTGACCAAAATGATAATTATTGAAAGGGCAAATCAAGTAAAGCTTTTGATCAAATAAATCGTACATGAGTGTCATCAGGCAACTCCAGACATTTCAAAGAGCAGTAATCTTTGTCTCAGCCTGCACACAATCACCTTTTTATTGAGACAAAGGTTTGGTAAGGCAGACGTACCACTTGGAGAAAGAAGGAAAGTGGAAATGACTGTTTCCACTAGGAGCTGCAATGTGCTAAGCCTCCCCACATGTCCACCCAGGTTCTGCAGGAAGAAGGGATTGAAAGTAGAGGCTTTTTTTTTTTTGAGACGCAGTTTTGCTCTTGTTACCCAGGGTGGAGTACAATGGCGCGATCTTGGCTCACCGCAACCTCCGCCTCCTGGGTTCAGGCAATTCTCCTGCCTCAGCCTCCTGAGTAGCTGAGATTACAGGCACATACCACCATGCCCAGCCAATTTTTTGTACTTTTAGTAGAGATGAGGTTTCACCATATTGACCAGGATGGTCTCGATCTCCTGACCTCGTGATCCACCCACCTCGGACTCCCAAAGTGCTAGGATTACAGGCGTGGAAAGTAGAGGCTTTTTATTGTACAGGTAGTCTAGTGGTTGTGGGCTTGGGTCCTGCTGCCAGATACCCTGTGTTCAAGTTCAGCCTCTGGCTGTTATTAATTGGGTGATCTCAGACAAATTATATAACCTTGCTGTGCCTGACCTTGTCTTTCAAATGGGTATAGTACTGTTTTCTATCTTGTGGGATTGTTATGAATATTAAATTTGTTGAGAGCCTAAAACAGTACCTGGCAGAGCATAAACACTCAAAAAATATTTACTGTTACTAAGATTACCAGTCTTCACTGCCTTTAAATACAGACAGAAGTGTTAACAAAGCAAATGAAAGTGGTAAAAGGTGCAAAAGAAGCTAAAACAAAGAGTAGGGTGAGAGCGGGAAAGAAGGTAAGTTGGATGTAGGTGGAAAAAAGAGGGAAAATGTCTGAAATGCACCCCAAGGACAGTAAGGTGAAGATGCACAGAAGCACTGTCCTGCTAGGGCCATTCACACAAACCATGGCTGCCACCAGCTGATAGGCAGCTTCACTGACCAAAACAGACAAGGCTGTGCATGCTTAACCGAGGGAACCATCTGTTAATTCTTTTTTTGTTTGTTTTGTTTTGTTCTGAGACAGTCTCGCTTTGTTGCCAGGCACCAGGCTGGAGTGTGGTGGTGCAATCTTGGCTCACTGCAGTCTCCTTCTCCTGGGTTCAAACAATTCCCCTGCCTCAGCCTCCTGAGTAGCTGGGACTACAGGTGCATGCCACCACTCCCAGCTAATTTTTATATTTTTTAGTAGAGATGGGGTTTCACCATGTTGGCCAGGATGGTCTTGATCTCTTGACCTTGTGATCCTCCCGCCTCAGCCTCCCAAAGTGCTGGGATTACAATCTGTTAATTCTAATAGTTTATGGATTTCCCTTTCGGGTTATAAGAGAAAAGCACATTTCTGGACGAGCTTCTGGGCTAGCTTTAAAAATATTCGGCCACTGTTTTTCATAATTTTTTAAATGCAGAAAGATTCAACAAACATAATTCATTTTCATCCATTATTTTTTCCTAGCATTTAAGACAGAGGTTGCAAACTGCTCAACTACAAACTGAATTGAGCTAACAGACATGTTTATTTTGGCTCAGTGGTGGCTGACACAGTCTTTTAAAAACTTTTAAATACGTTGCCAATATTTAAAAAGTAGACTTAAATTAAGCAAGAGACTGACTTAAAGCTCTTTCCTAATATTTCTTGCCTAATCACTGTATGATCTGAGTGTTTTTTAGTAGTGAAATGTCTGGAAAATCAAAAAATACCTTGAAAAAGCCATAATCCTCAAGTAATAGAGGAATTCTCTTGATATATTGGAAAACCTGGTAATGGCAGTTACACATTCCTGTAGGACAGTGGCACTCAAAATGTGGTTCCTGGGCTAGCACTCATCATTCCCTGGGAGCTCGTTAGAAATGCACATTTCTAGACCTCCTGAACCTGAAACTCTGGGAATAGGATCAAATAATCTATCTTTTGACAAGCAATCCAGGTGATCCTCTTGATTCTAAAGCTTGTACTCTACTGAGCCATGCAGCAGCAAAGAATTAGAAGACAGACACTATCTTTGCTATACTCCCCACCCGCCTCTACTATATCAAATCAGCTTGCATTATTTACTTACCTGCCCTGCCCTCCCAATAAAGCACCTGATTTCTCAAATCCAATACTAAAAATAAACTCTAATAAGAAAAAGTAAATACAACTTCTCAATGGACTGATTTCTGCAGAAAATGATCAGGTATCCTTTTACCTAAACTCAACTAAATGGATTGGAATTTATAGTGACTCTTACCTTTAGAATTATATGAAACATTACCAAAATGCATCCTTGCCACACTTTGAAGGAATAGTGAATCAGATAATGTTAAAGATGGGAGTTAGTTACCTTAGTTACCATTTGAACCTAACCTGGTCAGGTCACAGGTAGAGAACTGCTTTTCTAAAGGAAAAGAGAATGAGAACTGACCTGGAGGTCCACAGACTTGGCCCAAGGGCTGCACCCTACCTGGAAAATGCGGCAGCAGCAGCATCTACTTTACAGAGCTGTTATAAACATTTAATGAGTTAAAAATATGTGTCTGGGAGATAGTGACTTCTAGGTACGTGTTCTTAGTACTAAAGAAGCACTGTGTATATACTACACATTGTCTATTTCTCAAAATAATTTTGGTGCTCATATGTTATTATACAAAAGATGAAACTGGATTTCAGTGGCTTGTCCAATGAAGTGATGGAGCCAAGATTTTTACTCAGGCTATCTGATTCCCAATCCAATGGAAATTACTGGCTTAGACTAACGGGCTGCACAACAATAATAGGAAAAGCAGAATCCACACCACTGTAATATTCCACCTCACCGAAATTGAGTCTGTTGTGAAATATACAAATCTCTCACTTCCAAACAAATATAACCAAGTTGTTGTTGTTGTTTTAATTCAGGGGTAATGGTCATTTTGTGGCTCATTCAAGTTCTTCTTCAGCTTCCTCAGTATTGCACTGCTGGTAATATATGTATGGGAGCAAGAAGAGGGAGGAAGTCATATCAGTCTGCTTCACTTCCATATGGCTGTTACTCAAAAACATCCAGCAGAAGAGGGGTTGAAACACGCAGTGGAATTAACATGACCTGTTGTTTCTGTGATCAGTGATCATCCAGCTTCCTTTCTGAGAGATAATACAGCCTTGGTAGGGATAATGAAATGTTTGAACCAAGTATGAGATTTGAAGACTTCCAAGTCTTCAACTCTGACTAACCAAGTAACAATTCAGAGCTGTCAAAAACACTTCCATCATTCTCTGGATCTCCTTAAAATCCATGAAATTCAATACTTTAAAGACTCATCGCATGTACTCATAAGGATTCAAACAAAATTCAGCACATTCCATTTCATTTTGTGTTTAAATTTTAAATAGGAATGAATTAATAAATCGCTTTGGGGGTTTTAATCTAATTTGAAATGTAAAAGAGAAAAATAAAATTCATGGTCAGAGACAGGCATGGACTGTATAATAATACCATGCACAACAAAGCTGAGATTTTACAAACAGCCATTTAGCAGAGTAAAGCACCTCTCATTTCATAATGCGGTCTGACCATATTGAAACCAATGAACACACTATGATAGATTCACCGAGTAGCTTTTAATAAATACCCCTGCATATTTTCTCATTGCCGTTCCCTTGACATGCTGTACTTCACGAAAATTCATGTCCAAGTTCAAAGACAAAAAAAAAGAAGACAGATGTTTTTAAACAACCCAGCCTTGGAAATATGTACAGAATTTATGCCTGTTTCAAGTGCTCTTTCTCCTTTACCAGAGGGTACAATTAAAGGCCCATAGACAACTTCCAAGCTGAGGTCAAAGAGAATTTTGGTCAGAGTCAATAGGAGTTCAGCACCCTGACCGTGCACAGGAATAGCTCTCCCCAAAAGGAATAAATAACTATTTTGGCATGGAGCACCCTGAAAACACAAGGGCTGGAGCAGCTCACAGGAGAGCCCACATTCAGTAAAACTAAAAACTTCACTCGGTGGCCTAGAATCGATATGAGAATAAGGATATGATCTGATGCAAGCCAGGAGAATGCGGGGAGCCTGAACCTGAGACCAGTCCCTGAGAGATCAGCTTGCAGTCTGTTTTCATAAAGCTGGCACAGCCAGGCTTCACGTGGGCCTTCCGATTTCTTGTTTTTCTCTCTGTGTCCATAGATGTCATCTAGATACTAACGGTACTGCATTTTTCTCAGTTACCAGGAAAGCCAGAACGGACTCACAGCAACTTAAAGGTGGGTGGCAGCCACATGTCCATCCGCTATTTAACTCAGTGAGTGTGTGCCCTGAAGTAGGGCAAGACGGGCAGTGGAAACCCACAGCTCCCTCAGCCTCTCAGTTCCCACCTGCTTTTCAGAATGAGCCACTAGTCTTCCTAGTGCATAGAGATGCATATTTTTCCTACAACAGGCTCTTAAGAACAAGCCACCTGTTTCTTCTGGCACCTAACTAAAGAAAAAGTCTGTGATCCAAAACTAAACTCAGTTTGCAGCAGCTTAGATTTTCCAAAGATGGCCACAATAATAGCTCCTTCCCAGATGCTCTTTTAAAGTGACTATGGCACTATCCCAACGAAAGGAGGGTTTATGTCCCCTCTTTTTGTATCTGCATGATCTGTAGCTGCTTTAACCAATAGAAATTGACAGAAGGAACACTATGGGACTTCCAAGGCTAGAAAATAATAGGCCACGTGGCTCCTACCTTGTCCTCTGCAACCCTAGTTTTTGGACCCCTGAGCCACCATGTAATAGTTCTGAAAACTCTGAGACTGCCATTTTGGAAGGAGGCCCAAGCCACATCAAGAAGCTACCTGTGTTTATGCTCTAGTTAGCAACCCTAGCTGAGGACTGAGTCAGCAGGCAACACCAACTCCCGCATCGATAACTGAGGACGATTCTAACACCTCCTAGACACTGAGTTACTCCCAGATGTTGACTGCCATCATCTGGGCCCCAGACAGCAGGAAGCAAAGACATCCCCACTATGCTACATACATTCATGACCCCCAATCTGTGAGCCAAAAAAAAAAGGTTTGATGCCACTAAGATTTGTGACCGTTTGTTATTCAGCAATGGTAACTGTGACACACTCTGGGTAATTTAAGGGTCATTTTAACCATATACAATATTTACCTCATATGCCTATTCTAGAAGTTCAACCCTAAGGGAGAAGGGATTCCACTCTGCCTTATTACAAAATAGAGCTGTTATAAAAAGTAAGGAGATATTGCCTATGTACATCCTCTGTAAACTGCAGTAGGCAGCGACTTGTAGTAATTACAGGATTTATCATTTCGAAGTGAACAGAAGGCCTCTTATTCCACCGCTGTATATGACAAACAGGAAAAGACCAATATTTGAAATCCAAAACTAGTTCAACTTGGGGCTACGAAGTTACTTTAATAATTGATAAGTTCAACCACTGTGTAAAGAAAATAGTCACCCCTGGTGGACACCAAAAAGCCATTTCATCAGGTGGCAAACTGAGCCCAAATGTTGTTCTTGCATCACCTACCCCATGCCCAAGAGCAGCATGGCAATAGACAGCTGGGAAGAGACAGCAGGAAAAGATGGGCAGGCAGCTCTGCCTACCTCTGCGTGCTCAGATGAACATGTACTTTCCTAGTAATAAAAATGAATAAGGATTCCTATTCCTTTCTTATCTGTTAGGACACACTTGGCCAACATTATCCTAAACATCTCCTCCATCTGCCCCATAGCTATTGTCCTGTGATAACTTGGCTCTAGCATAAATGTGCTCTAATCCTGTGTTTTTTCCCACCTCTTCTACATACTATTTACTATTTATTCATTCAACAAACACTTATTGAGTGCCTATATCATGACAAGATTATTGTGGATGCTGAGAATACAGAAGCGAACAAGACTTACAAAGTTCCTATTCTCACAGCACTTACATACTAGTGGAAGAGAAAAACAGCGACTAGGTAAACTATTCATAAAAGAGTTTCAAATAGTAATCGGTGCCACAATGAAAGTTCCACTACAGGAAACGCACAACCTCAGGATGGCTGCCAGAACTTCTACTTCAGCAAAGACTTGACAGGCCATGGTGGAAGAATGATGATTATACAGAATGGGATAGTAGGCCCACGACTGGCTCTCTCACATAAAGACAAGGAAAGCCCGTGCCCTTTAACTGGTTGGGGAGGTCCCCAGGAAGGCAGGGGAGATTACAGAAAAATAAAATGAAAGATATGATCATATTCAGTTTGGAAAAAGGCAGTGTAGGGTGCAACACAATTTTTTTTTCCCTGAATCTACCCTGTAAACTATGCTTAAGAAACCTGTCAAAATTGTCTGCAGAGAAGGCACAGCCAAATAAGAGTGTAAAAATAGAAGGCACAGCCAAATAAGAGTGGCTTAGGTTTTACATAACCCTCTTATTAAGGGTCCCAAAGAATTTGATATTGCTGGGGAGGGGACCCTTTGCCCAGTGCACGTGAATGCAGCTTTGCAAGACAAGGGCACTGAGAACCACGAGGTTATGGGAAGACAATCACTGTAATGCTCGGAGCAGAAGGAAGGAGTCAACACTGGCAACTGCCCATTCTCCTTCTTCTAGACACACTGTATGCTTGCATTTTCATCTATTCCATTTGGATTAGGTGAGGCCATGAGAATTGCTTTAGTCAATGAATTGTGAGTGGAAATGATGTGTGTGAGACTCAGTAGAAAGATACCAGTGCAAGTGGGCAATTCTCCATTGTTCTCCTTCCCCTTAATGCAAGGGCTAGTGATTTTCTAAATGGGGCAACTCCATCAGTCTTGGTCCTTGAGTGAAGGTGACATGGAGCAGAACTATCTATCCAAAATGGACACACGGTGTGAGTGATAAATAAACAACCACTGTTTTAAGCCATTGTAATTTTGAGTTTGTTTCTGCAGCATAACCTGGCCTTACCATGACTAACATGGGAAGAGTTAGAGCCTCAGTTGTGAATGGAAGAAAGGATATTATTGTAAGAGCGACAAATGCCAGATTCATTTCCAGCAGGAGTAATAGCACTGCAGAGCAAAGGAGACATGCTATTATTCTTAATTTCTTTATATGTTAATGAGGAATGATACATATAAATTAGACCAGCAGCTTTCAAAAGTATTTCTTTTCGAAAATATGCCCATACTCCCAAAGTCCCCAGATATAGTGTAGCTCATGTACAATTTCACTACAACACAGAGAAATAAGATCCAAACAAAAACTCTCATTTCCCTGAGGAATAGTCAGATGATCCCTACTGGGTTGGACTAATAAGGATAATTTTCCTGATGTGGGGGACTTTCCAGGGCAGTATGAATGGTGGTGTTGTGTACTTAGAATTGCTGCTATTTTCAGATTCAAAAGCACAGAGAATTAACATTGCTTGGTCATTTTAGTTTCTCCAAATTTGTTTAACCATGAAAATCCTTTATAAAACCATGGTATTCTCCCCATCGCTGGCCTACCTCAGAGTTTTCTACCGCTCATTATTTTAAGGCTCACAGAACCTGAGAAGTACATTTTACATGCTCCAGTTCAGAGTTGCAGCCAACATAAAGGTTTTCTTTTCCCCCTAGACATAGAAAATGCCTCCATAGAAGCAGAACTGAGAGGGTCACCAAGGATTTTGTTTTCTTCTTATTGAAATATTTACTTTGCAAATCCACCAATCTCTGTTGTAAATGAAACATCACATGGAATCCTGAGAGGGAGGACCCCCCCATGTTAAAACACAAGGGCTGCCTCAGAAACACTCGAGAACAAGTTAAGAAGTGAAATTTACCGTATATATGCCTTCTCGGACATTTTGACACCAGTGGAAAGGAAGCAGGCACCGTGGCAGATGGGCCACCTTGACTGTACTGACAAGTCTGGTGACAAGCTCTATAAAAACAATTCTACCTTGTACATTTTTACAGCCTGCATTTTGCTGCTTTTGAAATAAAACAAAACCAACCCCAGCGAAAATGCCCCAGGCAATAGTGCTGGCCACAGAACTGGTGCCAGAAATCCGGGCAGGACGGTACTAGCAAAGGAATGTCATCTTTTCAATATGGAACAAGAAACAAGGCTCTAATGGGGCCGGGCTGCCAGAACCCCAGCTTCTCCCCTTCACCCCAGACAATGCTAGCTTTGTACAGGGAGAGATACACACAGATTTTTATTCCTCTCTTTTTTTTCAGGGATGAGTTATTGGGTCCATGAAACAAAATTTTCCCTTGCTTATCCATACGACGCATTTAGTCTTCATTTCTGAGGTGGAAAAGTACTGAATAACAGCAACAATAGAAAGACATAGTTCATAGAAGACACAGGAGAAATTCTAATTCCAAAGAAACTATTAGGGTAGGAGTTAGTGACAAGAAAACATTTAGACGGATGTGTGGTTTTCGTGACATGAGCATTGTGTTGTGCTGGTATGACTGTTGTGCTTAAGGACACATATTTGATGCAACATGAGAACAGAAAACAACTGTTTCATCTGGCGTTTCATGGAGTGATCCATTTCCAGAGTCAGAGGAAGCACCGGCTTTGTAGATCCTAATGAGAGACATATGTCAGTCTCCAGCAGCGTGCTTTTCAAAGGGATTTTCTGGAGTTGTTTTGTCTACATGTGATTTTTGCCTTGTGTGATGACACTGGAATCTAACCCCTGATAAAGGTCTACCTCTATTGGGTAAAGCTGTCCCAGTTTCTCAAAATGCCAAAACTGAATGAACTAGGAATATGGGGATGCTTAGAATCACAGGCTTTGAAAAGATAGTTTGATAAGTTTCAGGGAAACTTAAAGAAATGTGTCTAAGGAGGTTCCCACAGTAACTACTTCAGTAACAGATTATAAATCAAAGCCACAGACGGTAGGATCTGGTCTCATACATTCCTAGTTTCCTCATCTGTGAAATGAGGGGGAAAGAATTGATTCCACACACTTCTCTATCATGAGGATCAAATTTAAAAAAATGCTATGGCAGAAACTGTTAGCTCTTCACCAAATCCACAATTTCTTTCCATAAAAGTAGGTCTGTACCTGAGCACATGGCTAGACTACACCTCCCAGTTGACCCTGCAGTTGGTTTTGGTCACGTGTCCCATTCTAGCCAATGAGGTATGCCATTCCTGGCCCCGGCTTTTAAGAAGCAGGTGTGCTGCCTCCCCCAAGCTCTCTTTCCATTTCAGTAGCTAGAAGATGATGCTAAGAACCTAGAGTATGACAAGCTGCAGCAATGGAGCAAGTCCTAATCACTATGCAGAAGAAAGAAGGCTGCCAATCAGGAGTTGATGTGAGAAAGAAATTATGTAGCAAACGTTGTACCTTTTGGGGGTTATTTTTACTTCAGCTAAGCCTAGCTTAATTCCATGCATGAAAATTAGAAACATTAAGGCTATAGCAATGTAAGATATAAGACAATTTTATTATTTCCGTGATTTTACACAGGTATGCGGGTGAAGAGAGAGGTAACCCTACAGAGTGGAAAGACGAAGGGCTCTGACCCCTGCCCTGACAAAGAGAAGCGGGAGGAAGCTGATGAAACAGGAGAGCCTTCCCAGACAATTTCATTTCATACCACCTCTTTACCGGTGTCCATCCAGGAGAAGGAAATTTGGAAAGCTCGCTACTTAACTTTTCTAGTAAAAGGGGGAGAAAGAAAGGATAATTGCAATAATAGCAGACCTTCAGTTTGTGTGTTATTACAAAAACAGCAAATGAAAGCGTTCTAGGTATTTCCAAACAACAAACAAGCACAGTAAGCATTTAAACAAGCATTCCTGAATGTTTAGCCATTAAAAAATTTATAAGCCCCTTCAAACCACCAAACGAAATAAACTATTTTTACCACGCCAACACAAGGAAAAAAAAACATGCAGGGTTGCAGGCTAATTCAGAATTCACCCCCCAACTTCCTGTTTATTCATATACCAGAAGGAAAAAAAAGGACAGATTTTTCTGCTTTTTCAATCCAAACTCAGTTCTCAATTTGTTAGAAGTGTTTTCTCCTTCCGTATAAGAATTATGACTAGGAAAAGCTAGTGTCATTTCAGCTGTCCTGAAGTTCCTCAACATGGAGGTAGATTCTCTAAGTTGAGATTTTTTCTTCTCTTGAAAGCACTCACAGCTTCAGTACTCTTCCATTTCAGTGTATCATGCCAGCCACTAGTTCTAAGAGTTTGCCTAAAGATCTTATCAGAGAGAACCCATCTTTTGCAATTAAGGTTAACTGAGGTAGAAGGTAGAAATTACTAAGAAATGAGCTAGACTTGGGTAACCAAAGACCTTGGCCTGTTTATGTAATTCCATGAATGTTTACATGAATGTATCATCCCAAGCCCTATGTAATTCAATGTAATCCATTAAATAAAATGTATGAAATTATTAATATACTGTTGCATTATTATACAATTAGATCTAATTTTTATACCTTATTTATAACTACATTAATTACTGTGTAACTAGATATAACTTATGATAAAAGCAGATTTGCATTAATGTCCTACTAGGTGCCTCCCCAGCACTGTGCAAAGCACTAGTAATAAGGCTGTGACAAGAGAGACCTGCCCAGCCCTCCTGGAGTTTATAGCTGACATTAAACTAATGACTTGGTAAAAATGACTTAATTTCAATTGTGTTAAGTGCTACAAAGGAGAACAGCAAATGTAAAAGAGGGAGACCTAACCTGGGGGTTCCGTAGGAAGCGTCTCTGAGGAAATGTTACTTAATGAGTCCTTTTGAATGTCTTTAGTACCCTACAGATCCCTAGTTGTTCACAGAGGGTTATACAAAATAAATGTTAACAGAAGGCATACATTTCCATTGTTTCCATGTAACCCTACATAGTCAATTTTCATTCTGAGTCCTCTTGCCTTCCAGCCCCATCTTCCACTTTTGCCTGGAACACTCCTCTCCCCTTCCTCATCTGGAAAACGTTTATACGTCTATAAAATCAGATCTTCTATAAAAACCTTCCATGAGTGTGTCAGAGGAATCCGAGGCTCCTTCTCTGTGCCCATCAACCCCTTAGCTGCAACTGTCACAGCTCATGGCACACTGTTTCCTTGCCCATTCGTTCATCCATCCAACAAATATTTACCATTTATCTGTCATCGAGGAGCTTTGCTTTAAATTGCATTTTAAAACGATTTTGTTCCTTTCTTGCTCTCAGCCTTAAAATGTACTTTAAAACTTTTTGTTTCTCTCCCTTCCCACCAGACGCTCTCTTGCATTACTAGCTTATCTAATTAGGCACTTACTTAGAAGTTCCAGGAGCTAATTTTAAAACAAACCAGGTATGGAGACCCAGCTGTGAAATTGCAGACATTACCTCAACCGGGGCATTGCTGAATTGCTGAAAATGACGACAGCCTGCGCTCCAGGTGGACGGTGACTCGAGACGACCTCCAGAACAAAACACGCAGACCGTGCACCCCGCACCACTCCCACATGCCCCCCGCTCCACGTTCCCCTTTTTAAGCTCCTCGCCACAACCTAAAGTTTGGATTTTCTTTTGAGACAGAGTCTCGCTCTGCTGCTCAGGCTGCAGTGCAGTGGCACGATCTCAGCTCAATGCAGCCTCCACCTCCCAGGTTCAAGCACTTCTCCCACCTCGGCCTCCCAAGTAGCTGGGATTAGAGGTGCACACCACCACATCCGGCTAATTTTTGTATTTTTAGTACAGACGGAGTTTCACCATGTTGGCCAGGCTGGTCTAAAACTCCTGACCTCAAGTGATCCGCCCGCCTCAGCCTCCCAAAGTGCTGGGATTACAGGTGTGAGCCACCGGCCCCAGCCTTGGAATGGTCTTTTAAAGGCTTGAGCCCGGTCATGCCCCAAAGGCCAGAATTTAAAGCAAGTTACTTTGCTTTCACCACACCTCGCTTCTCCCGTTTTCTGCCTCTAAGCGGCTAGCAGCTGGACCTGAGCCACTGACGTCCCTATTGGACAGGCACGGTTCTGTGTGTTTTTTAGGCTTTGGGATATGGCATTGGAAAGAAAATACACACGAGACTTTCATTTCTATATCCTGGAGCCTCTCTCATGGACAGTACTTCATAAATGTCTGATGAATGAATGAGAAAACACGTAACTCCTCTATTGCTGGCAGATTATAACAACAGGGAACAGAGAGCTGCTCTTTGGGGAGATGAGGAAACCTACTCTGTGTGATCCAATATAGTAATGAACTTTACGGCAGGCTTCTTAATTCACTGTAGGTATCACATGTGGCACACAGAGTGTCCTGCTTTTGTTACTGTCATGGGTTTTTGTTCTTGGGGATGAATACTGCAGCAAACCCCTAAAACAGAAGCAATGATCAGGGTGAGGAACGCTAAAAATATTCTGCAAAGAGAGCAAAATATTCACTGCAATTAAAAACAACAATGTGGTTTTAAACAGTCCTGGTCAAATAAAATCATTAAGCTCATTTAAAGTATTTAATAGAAGTTCTAAAATTAAGTGCAGACATCCATCTTCCTGATTGCCAAACTTTCTGTGACTGAACATTCTGCTCGCTGTCTGCCAGGAAAACCCAGCCCCAGCAGCCGGACGCTGTCATGGAGATGAGGGCCTCCCTCTCTTCAGAGGCTGGCAAAACAAAGGCAGATGAGAAAAATGGACAAAATTAGCCCTGAGGGACTGAGGGGGCTAGTGGAGTTAAAACTCTTAAAACACTGCTTTAAATAGAAGGCTACCAATGTGACCTTCAGCAAGCATTTCCTCTGCGCCCTTGTGGAGAAGACACGCCATCACGGCTGCTCCAGGCCTCGCCCTGGGACCTCTCTGCAGGACAGGCCGGACTGTGGCCCCCGCAAAGGCTGGCTTAGGGATGGGAAGTTTCCATGCTTCAAAGGTGCAATGTGGAGAACAAGGACAAAGCTGCATCTGGGAACATGCTCATGAGTGGGTTCTGTCTGCTAACTGTCCCTTCTTGGGAAAGACTGCCTTGGACACGCTTCCTTTTTACATTTTTTTTGTTGCAGAGATGTCATTTCTTTTATGAAATGATAAAGACAATTTATTTATAAAAAAAATATGACCCTGGGCTGGATCACACCTGTAATCCTAGCACTTTGGGAGGCCAAGGCGGATGGCTCACTTGAGGTCAGGTGTTCAAAACCAGCCTGGCGAAAATGGTAAAATCCTGTCTCTACTAAAAATACAAAAAAAAAAAAAAAAAGCCGGGTGTGGTGGTGTGCGCCTATAATCCCAGCTACTCAGGAAGCTGAGGCAGAATTGCTTCAACCTGGGAGGCAGAGGTTGCAGTGAGCCGAGATGGCGCCTCTGCACTCCAGCCTGGGCACCAAGAGTGAAACTTCAACTCAAAATAAATAAACAAACAAACAAATAAATAAAATATGCCCCATCTGTTAGTGTTAAATTTGGTGGCCTATGAAACCCTCACTTTAGACCAAAACACAGCACTGCATCAGACCTCCTTAGTGCAGCTGAAGCAGTGGGGTGGTGGTGGGTTTTTTTTAAAACAGGAAAAGGATTTGAATCACAGCTCTAGCAAAGGCTGACTGTGTGTCCTTGGCCAACTACTCGGACCCTCTGTTACCTCATCTATAAAATGTGGGTCATGGAGTCTACCTTGCAGAGCTGTTGTGAGAATTAACTGTACTATGGGGCGGTGGGGAAGCCCAAATGCCTGCTGTACAGAAGGCACCCAACAAGCGTAGTTTTCTTCTTCTCCCACTCCACACTTGGACGTGCAGACATCGGAGACCTCCCACTCCACATAAGCCAGCCCTCCCAAGAAATCAGTGTCATTATTGGGTTTGCTGCCTTTATGTCTGTATTTGGCATGGGACTGGGTTCACACTTGAGGATTTGCTTTCCTTTTACAGATAGCCTAAGGCCCAGAGAAGTCAATGGACATAGCCAGGAGAAGTCGAAATGGTCCCAGAAGCCTAGTGTTTGGTTTCTGACCTAAAATACTTTCCCTCTGTGACACACACAGCTGGTTCTTTCTCAGCCATGGGATCCCACCTGACCCCCATCACCTCAGGCCCCCTTGATCCCTATGAAATAGAAGACCCCCAAATTACTCTTTTATCAGACCATTCTGTTTGTCTTCCACCTTTGAATTCTTTATCACCTGTCCCTTGTGTGAGACAATCAATTCCATGAGGAACTTTGTCATGTTCACTGTTGTATCTTTAGCACCTGGCACAGGACCTGAAACTTAGCAAGTGTTCAACAGATATGTGTTTAAGGATGAATGATCAGAGAATGTGGTTGTCGGAAGAAACTTGCCCATAAAACTAGGGAATAATAGAAGACAGTATGTAATTCAAACGCAAGCTCTGGGAGGCTCTCCCTTTTGCAAGGTGACTTTCTCACTTCTCCCCTTCAGAAGTGAAGTCTATTTTTTCATCCATAAAATCCAGGCATAGTCGTATAATTTGTCTGGCCAAGGGGATATTAGCAAATGTGATGCAAGCAGAGGTTGAAAAGTGTTTGTGCATGGTGATTGTCTTCTCCTACTGATGGGAACCCATCCACCATGTGAAGAAACCTAGGCTAGGCTAAAGGTGAGCAATAGCATGGGGAGAGGATCTGGTCATCCTGCCAAGGCCCCAGACGTGTGAGTGAGGCCATCCTGGACCACCTGGCCCACCAAGTCAGCCAAGACAGGAAGACCTGTCCAGAATTATAATGAATAATAAATGTCTGTTATTTTAAGACATTAAGCATTTGAATGACTTGTTACTAACTGATATAACAGCATAGAATATGTTCCAGAAACCTCTCCAAGGAAGGATGCCAGATATTTCTGGAAGTAGCTCAATTATACAGATATTGCTGATTTCTCTGACTTTGGATGATGAGAAAGTAGGAGTTGAGTGTGAATGGAAGGGTAGAGGAATGACCAGACATGCCTTAAAGTTTCTGAGCCGTGGAGCTGTGGGCAGGTGGACACAAACTCTTTTTAGCAGTGGGGAAGAGGAGCAGCAGTCCCAGGCCACAGCCCACCAAAACCAGCTGGCTTGCTACTTCCGGCATGAGAGCCTTGGGACAGCAGCTTCTGAGTTTTAGAAATTGTAAGAAGAAAAACCTCAAGAGCCAAATCTGGTCCACTGCTTTTGTAAATAAAGTTTTACTGAGATATAACTGTTCTTTTTTTTTTTTTTGTACATACTATCTACGGTGCCTTTTATGCTACAATGACAGAGTTGAATAATGGCAGCAAAGACCACATAGCCCTCAAAGCCTGAAATATTTACTATCTGGATCCTTGCAGAAACAATTTGCCAAACCCGGTACTAGGGTAATCCAGGGAGGCTCCAAGGAGTAGCTGGGTCTTAACTTGAGCCCTGAAGGAAACAGGCAGTGTTATTTTGGTATAAAAGAATGAAGGATTGCAGAAAGCACACTACAAGAAGAGTACTAAGATTATAACTGATGTTACATCACTGTGTGCAAAAGTCATTACAACAAACAGTAACTAAGTATGTATGTGCTACTTAGTACCTATCACTTACTACGTGCTAGGTACCATTCTATATGCTCTATGCAGAGTAAAAACATTTTATCTTCACATCAATACCATGAGGTAGGTAATATCACCCCCATTTTTTCAGATGAGAAAAGAGAGAGTTCACCAAGCTAGTAAGTAGTCTAGCTAGAATTCAAATCCCAGCATTCTTACTCTAGACTTCACCTTCTTCAAAAGCTATAAAAATGGAAACGTAAAATATAATTAAGGCCAAAATTTTTGCATTCAATTTTAGTTAGGAGCAATAAGACTGCTTTCTAAAGACTTTATTTTATTTTATTTTGCCCATTACTTTCTTTTTAATACTGCATTATGATTTTATACTGTGAAACCTTCTTGGCTAACCACACTGCATATTCACTTTGTGTACTGTTTGTCCCCTACAAAAAAACTGCCAGTGCTCAGCTGGAAACCCCCTAAACGGGGCATCCCTGCGGTGTGTGTGGTGATTATGTTGCCATGGTAATGCTGTGTCAATATAACAGCCACTGACCGACCATTCCCAGAGATGGACCACAACCCATTGTTAAATTATGATCACCATCATATGGCTGCAGCAGAGGCTGAGGCTGTCACCCAGTCCCTCAGAAGACGGAAAGTTCTCTTCCCCAAGTAACAGTCAGTTAGGCCATCCTGTTTATGACAGACAGAGCCACTGTGGGCATTACTTCTTGAAGATATACCAGGCTCTGTTGGGGAATCCTACTTTAGAGCAGAGGCTCTCAGTTCATAGCAGTAAATTTTGATTTCCTGGTCTATCCTGAAGGTATACCAGGCTCTATTTGGGAGTCCTACTTTATAGAGCAGAGGTCCTCAGCTCACAGTAGTAAACTCCAATTTCCACACAAAACTTGGGTCAGTTTCTACAGGTCAACCAGGGGCCTATGGAGCATCTGCTGGTATCCTAACGTGACATCACACGCAGGGCCCATGGTAAATATCAAATTAAATACAGGAAGAATTCAAGAAGAAAAGTTGCTTCTGGATTCATTATCTTATTATAACACATGGGAGAGATTCCTAATAGATACTTTCCAAAAGGATTAACTTTCTACGTGCTACTAGATAATTCAGACACCTTTTCTCGGGGGCATTTTGGCCATCTGATTCAAAAGCCTTACAAATATACAAAGCCACTGATCAAGAAATTCCACTTATACTAATTTATTCTAAGGAAATTGTCAGAGATATACCTAAAGGTTACACGTTAAAGTGTTGTTTATAATTGAAAAAACTGTAAGCACCTTAATTGTATAACAGGGGATTAAATAAATTATGACATAACCACAAACTACATTAATTGCATAACCATAAAAGCTATGCAGTTGCTTAAATTTGGGTCATAAAATATGATTAAATTTAAAGATTAACTGAAAACCAGTGTACAACACACAATTCCATTTTTGTGAAACAATGACAACATACATATACTTATACAAAAGCTGAGATTCACAGGGGTTTTCTACAGGGTAGAATCAGGGTTGTTTTCATTTTCTATTTTTTATGCAATCTATTTGCGAGCCTAAATATAGACCAACTCTTTCTCAATGATCAGGGAGAAAAGCAATCCATCCACAATATAAAAATTATCAAATTCAACTGGTGGCTGAACTCATCTGACCTTATTGGGTTTATAACTCTGTTAAAAAGATACACCACAATATGACTGTACCATTTAACTGAGTTTATCAAAGATGTTCGTGCTGGTGTGGGTTTTGTTTTTGTTGGGGTTTTTCCTAAAAAGAGTCAGAATACCAAACAAAGGTCAGAGAACTCACTGCCTATGAGCTGCTTAAAACAGTCTGTTCTGTACAGATCATGAAACAGCTTCATATGCAGCTCAGGGTATGTGCCACAGAGACGCTGGATAATGATGAGAGCAGGTAAGCCGAGCTACAGCATATCTCAGTCAGATTTCTGGACGTGAGATTACTTAACATTTTTTCAGAAATAAAGTATCTTTTCATTTACTTTTCAAATAAACATTAGAAATGATTTATTTATATATTGCACAACAAGTGGACAAAATGAGCTAGCTATTCCAGTGAAAACTTTCCAAATCTCAGGACAAATTTACGTAGGTTCAGCTAGGGGTTACCAATAATAAAGCAATAATTGAATGAACAAATGTCTCGCTTTTTAGCCAGCTGCCAACTAGGTGCCCATATAACTTTCCCGACTACCATGTCAGAATCTACCGGGGAAAAGAGAAATGCGATAAAAGAGCACAATCCCCGAGGCAGAGAGATGTTCCAAAGCCTTCAATGAATCTCCCTAGACTGGCCGTACCTTATTCATGATATTAACAAACCATAATGTTTATTTAAATGATTTGAAAAGAAGGGAAAATTCACAAAATGACTTTGAGGGGCTGAGTCACCTTTATTCATCTGTTCAATCTGTAAGCACCCACTATATCCAGACTGTGTATGACATGCTTCCTTGGGTCCCTGTCCACCTTGTGTTCACAGGCCATCAGACATGCAGTACAGTAGTCTGATTACAAAAATGACACCCATTCCCCCGGCCCCTCCATATCTATATCCCTTATGACATTGAAGCTCCGCCCATTAAGAAGTTGCGTGGGGCTGGGTGAGGTGGCTCACACCTGTAATCCCAGCACTGTGGAAAGCAAGGTGGGAGGGTCACTTGAGCCCAGGAATTCAAGACCAGCCTGGGCAACACAGTGAGACCCCCAACTCTATAAAAAAGATTTTGAAGTTGAAGATGAGTTTTATTTCATTTAAAAGAAAAACAAAAAGTTGAGTTTATGTTCCTACCTACTGAGTCTAGGCTGACCTTACGACTTGCTTTGGCTAATAGTGTGGCAGAAGTCATAACGAGATGCTTCTTAGCCTAAGCCTCTGGAGACCTTATGTGCTTTTGTTCTCTCTTCTGGAACCCTGCCTCTGAGAACAAACCAGGGCCAGCCTGATGGGAATAAGGGATCACACGGAAGAGAGCTGAGCCTCCCCAGCCCACAGTCAGCACCCCTAGAAGCAGAGCCAACTAGCTACCCTGCAGCTGTCCAGAGATACATGGTGGAGCCTTGCCAAGTCCAGATAAACCATGCAGATGAGTCTGGCTGAAACTGCTGACCCACAGAATTGCAGGCTAAATAAAGAAGAATTGTCTTAAGCCATTAAGTTTTAGGATGGTTTGTTATCCAACAGTGGCTAGCCAATATATACAGTGAAGTGCTAACTCTGATAAGCCAAATATAAAATGCCATGGCGTACCCGTAACATTATTCCAACATGTTAACAATTACAAATGAATCATGCAATTTAGATGTATAAACAACAGATCTAAACAACCATCCAGAGAGGACTTAAAGAAGTTATATATCCAGGCAAGGCCTAGCTCAAGACAGCCATAGTTCCTTGGAGAAATTTTTTATGGATGAGTTAGTTGTATTTGCCTATGAAGTCATTGCTTCTTTTCTCTCTTGAAAAAAATAAGAAGCTCTTTCACTCAATTAAGACTGTTGGACTTGATAACAATTGTCTCGCTTGATTCAAAGCAGCCGTATACTACTCTGTGACACATGTTCAGCCTCCAGTATTCTGTAGGCAGGAATTTTAAATCCAGCTCCCTTGAATTTATGACATACATACAGTAGCAAGTCCCTACAGGCTGAAAATCAAGCTGTAATTCAAAGGCCACAGGGCTGAGGAAATAGCTAGGAGATAAATCCCAATTTCAACCTTGGATTCCCTGCAAGTTGATTCAGTGGACTGTCAGTCATATTAAAAATAAAATCAAACTACAGACACCAGACGGCATGTTCTAAACAGAAACCGGAAGATGCTTTCCGAGATTCTTCCAACACTGATTTTTTTCTTTGAGGCAAAGTCTCGCTCTGTTGCCCAGGCTGGAGTGCAGCGGTGTGATCTCAGCTCACTGCAACCTCTGTCTCCCAGGTTCAAGAGATTCTCGTGGCTCAGCCTCCTGAGTAGCTGGGACTAGAGGCACCTGCCACCACGCCTGGCTACTTTTTGTATTTTTAGTAGAGATGAGGATTTGCCATGTTGGCCAGGCTGGCCTCAAACTCCTAACCTCAAGTGATCCACCCGCCTTGGCCTCCCAAAGTGCTGGGATTATAAACGTGAGTCATTAGGCCTGGCCTAACCAGTTCTTATGATCTAAAAATAATTGTTATGCAGGGGTATTTTAAGGGCCTTACAACCTTTAGCCCTAATCAGTCATTTGCAGAAGTTTCTGAATTTTAAACTAAAGATATAGAAGGGAGTAATAAAACCCATGGAATAGAAGAGAATTCACCACACTGATCAGAAGTGATGTTACACATCCAGTCCATTTTTGGAGCTGGGTAGGCACATGGAGAACGAGACTTCAGCAGGCACAGAGGTGTGAGTACTCACCTTACATCCCTCACAGGCGCTGACCCCATAGTGGTACCCTGATGATTTGTCCTGGCAGACGAAGCAGGGTTTATACACTCGAGGGGGAGGAAGTGGAGATGGAGGGCTTGGGACGAGTTCCTCAGAACTGGTGCTCTGTGTTTCAATCGCTACAATGGAGATGGGACAGAGGTGAAAAGAAGAGAAAATGCATTTTAGTTCATTACTTTTTTCAACAGTGAATTCATATTCTTCTGCCCCAAATTCAGCAATAACACTAGCAAGGATGAGCCAATAAGAAGAGCCATCATTGCAGGCCCAGCAGTGGTGACACTGATATCGACGTGGTGCTCTACAGTTTACAAAGCCGTCTCATACAACTCTCGCTCGTAGTTCACACTTCACACAGCACCGTGAGGGCCGTGGTTTTTATCAGTCAGAGGAAGGGACTTGTCTAAGACCAACAGGGCAGTGGTAGAGACACAAGATCAGATATTCACACTACAAACCCCAGTAGCTTCGGATTCATGTGGAGTCTCAAATGACTTGACCCTGTCGCTCACTTAACCAAAAGTACATTTCCTTTGGGCCGGGTGCCGTGGCTCACGCCTGTAATCCTGGCACTTTGGGAGGCCAAGGAAGGCGGATCACCTGAGGTCAGGAGTTTGAGACCAGCCTGGCCAACATGGTGAAACCTTGTCTCTACTAAAAATACAAAAATTAGCTGAGTGTAGCGGTGGGTGCCTGCAATCCCAGCTCCTCGGCAGGCTGAGGCAGGAGAACTGCTTGAACCCAGGAGGCAGAGGTTGCTGTGAGCCACTAGTCCTGCCACTGAACTCCAGCTTGGGCAGCAGAGTAAGACTCTGTCTCAAAAATAAATAAATAAAAATATAAAAAGTTTCCTTTGGACAAATAAAGAAAATGCCCAAATCAGTCATTCAACCAAGTATATGGGGAGTGTCTTTAGCATGATGCAGGCATAACTGATCTGCATTAATAACAATATGGGTGGCCAGGTGAGGTGGCTCACGCCTGTAATCCCAGCATTTTGGGAGGCCGAAGTGGGCAGATCACCTGAGGTCGGGAGTTCCAGACCAGCCTGACCAACATGGAAACATCCCATCTCTACTGAAAATACGAAATTAGCTGGGTGTGGTGGCACATGCCTGTAATCTCAGCTACTCAGGAGGCTGAGGCAGGAGAATCTCTTGAACCTGGGAGGCGGAGGTTGCAGTGAGCTGAGATCGTGCCATTGCACCCCAGCCTGGGCAACAACAGTGAAACTCCATCTCAAAAAAAAAAAAAAAAAATTCAACAATATGAGTAAGACCCTTGCTACCCAAAGAAGGCTCCTTGGACCAACATGCATCAGCACAATTTAAGATCTTATTAGAAAACATAGTATCGGGCCCCAGCTCAGGCCTGTGGAATCTTAATCTGCATTCTGACAAAATCCCCAGACGACTAAACGTGCGATTAATGTTTGAGAGGCAGGTTAAACCTAGTGATGACACAGAGTGGTGCAATTCACTTCTAAGTCATGTTACTCTTTATTCTAGATTTAAAAATACATAATCCTCCATCCCATTATCTAAACACCCAAATTCCATGGGAAATGGGAGTTCACAGAATATAAGAATGCAGTGTTCTCCTCCCTTCTTCTCCAGGGTTGTACTCAGAGTCAAAGCAAGAACTGGTTCTACTTCCATCACAAGTAAAAAATACTCAGAAAGTAAGACAGAAATCAGCAAGGGGAATTCAAAGTGGTTAAAGAATGTTCCAGAATCTTCTAGTCTTCAAATTGCTTTTTAAATATACAGTATTTTCACCAGAATATGAAGTTTCCAGTTGACCTACTACTTGTAATCTCTCAGAGTAGATATTCTACTGACTGGGTTATCCTGCAGCAAGCATTCAGCAAGTCAGGTTGGCTCTACCCACTAAACTTGTTAATTTGTCCCCACATCGCTATCCTGCTACCACATCATGCTAGTAATCCACCATCACCTCTCACAACTGCTACAATAGCCTCTTCATTGGCCTCTTTATGCCCCTTCTTCCTACCTAGGGTCTCTTCTTCAAACAAGTAGTCAAGATAGTTTTTCAAGTGTTAAAAGCTATCTCTTTCACTGACCTATCTAAAGCCTTCCAATGGTCATTAGACCAAAGTCAAACTCCCTCGTATGTTCCACAAGGCTTCTCATCACATGGCCTTTTAGAAGCATCACTGCCTTCAGTGAGTGCCCTAATTGAGTTTCTATGTAATTGGCATGTTTTCTGTCTTTCGAATAGGCCGAGCTCTCACACCAACTGATAACTGCTGCAATAACCATCTGTCCCTTCTGGAAATTCTTAACACCTTCACTTTTTACATCTCAAAGCAGACGTTACTTTCTGAGGTGACTTCTCTCATTAAAATGCCCCTCCCCACTCCCGGTCACTCTGTCTCACTATTTAATTTCTATAAAACCCTGCATTCAAATTTTAGATGTTTGTGGATAATTTTATATTCTACATCTGCCCCCCTCCCCATACTCTGAATACGGAGTTTCCTAAGGCAAAGAAACTCAACCTGCATTGCATACACCTGTGTTCCAGGACTAGGAGGGGTCCTGGCACGTAGCAGATAATCAGTAAGTATTTGTTGAATCAGTGCATGAACCTTTTCTTTTTCCTTTTTCTTCCTCATCTGAGCACTAAGTGCCCCTCCAAGTTGTTAAATGATAAAATTAGAAATCAAATAGCTCTCTTATACTCATTTGCTTCCTTAAAAAAGTAATTCATTAGCCCTTTGGAACAGAATCAGCTATAATTATAGTATTTTCATAATTCAGAAGAATCTTGGAATGAATTCATTACAGTAGTGCAGGTCCTAGTAGATAAATCTATTAAAGGCTTTACTGGTTAGAACAGAGGTATCTGGGATGAAGATATCAATCTTGAGTACATTATTCCTGGCACAGAGGAAGCCCTTACTTTGGCTAAGTTGGCACAGTGGTAGCAACTGCTTTATAGAAGGGTTGGCATCTGAGATGTCACTAAAGCTTATCAACTATCAAGCTGTAAATGCAAAAGCACTTCTCACACTGAGCTAATCAGCTTCACTAAAAGCAAATTAACAAGAAAACACTACTTGTTAAAATTACAAAACAACTATCACTCTTTGTTTAAAATCTAAGAAAAAATATACATAGAATCAGCCACAATCTCTTCCCTCAGAAACAGTCTGTGTACAACCCTCCAGAACTTTTTTTGATGCACCTAAACCCCTCGGCTTTGTCTACTAACATGGAATTATACTGAGACTGTTTGGGACTTTGTTTATCTCATGATGTCATCAATTTATTTCCTTGTCACTAAAATATTTTCCACAGAAAACATTCCATTGTGATGAACATCTTGTAGCTAATCTCAGCACATCTTTATCTCCTTCAAATAAATTACTGAAGTGTATCAGTTCAAAAGTCATTATTTAAAAAATATATTTTTTTTATTTTCATTTTTTACACATTAAGATTCTGAAAAAATATTTTGTTTTTAATGCATGTTGATAGACTGACTTCTAGAAAGGCTGTGTGGATTTACACTACTGATATCAACATATGTGAGCTCTTCCCCAGATGCTCTCAAACCTTTTGGAGTGGTTTGCATGCTTCTACTTCCAACCATGTGCTTCAACAACTGGCAGACCCATGTCTTCACCACTCTGATCAATCTCACATTGAGTTCTTCAGAGAAGGGTGTGTATGGCGGGGGTGAGTATTTTAAGGTCTTACTCGCTCATGTAGAACAGCTAATCTGGCTTGTCTAGGAAAGTTGTAAATAGAATTCTGGTAGGGCTAAAATCAGCTGTCAGAGCTATGCCCTGAATTTCAAAAGTGGGTAGTAATTTCCATAAATATGCCACTTCAAACACATGCAGTGATGGGAGTCCAGCATTTTATCTTCTCAAAGAAAGGAAACAAAATTGTGCATAATTTGATACCCAAGAAACTTGGGGCAAAGCACACAAAAAACGGGAAGCCTACTGGATGTTAAAGATCCCCAAACATTTTACAAAGATTGGATCTTTTCCTAAGGGTAAGAGTCATTTATAACCAATGAATGAATCCAGAAGGCTTTTCCTGAACGGTTGCCATGAATGAAAATGTTCTATTGTAGGTAATCAATACTGAGAGCCCTGGACTTTTATTAAGGCTGTGGTGTTTCTCCAGCAATTCGAAGAACTTTCTCATAGGAGTACAATAGATTCTCAGACTGTTCGTGTGTTCAATCATTTGTTCGGCTGAGTGACGTAACATACCAGGCGGTGTGTTACATGCTATGGATGGACACTGATAGTATATAATTTTTATCCTTGACAAATATGGCCTAGTAGAGAATAAACCCACAGCGATAATACAGTGGGTTCCAAACTTGGCTGCACATTAGAACCAGCTGGGGAGTTTTTCAACATTCTAATGACCAAGTTGTATCCCAGATCTATTATGTCTGGGAATGAAGCTAGGAATTGCGATTTTTTTTTTTTTTAAAAAATCCCTTTTAGCAGACTGTAAGATTTCAAAACAGCAAAAATAAATAAAAATAAAAGGTATTCCCAGGCGAATCCAAATGGAAGTAGCTTGAGAACTACTGATATAATGACAGAGAACTGAAGGCCTTATTTATCCAGGAGAAATCAAGGGTGGCTTCCAAGAGGAAGTGATTGGGCTATGTTTTTAAGGATAAATTGGTTCTCTCTACCGTTTTTATAATTTGAATCCTACAAATGCCATAAAGAAACATAATTTGAAAACTACAAATGCCACAAAAACAGAAAGGGAAAAGTTTTTTGTGTGATCGGAAACAAAACACAAAACCATCTTTAGAAAAATTTTCCCACTGGTAATAAAAAAATTAAATATTTGGGCTGGGCGCGGTGGCTCAAGTCTATAATCCCAGCACTTTGGGAGGCCGACGCGGGTGGATCACGAGGTCAAGAGATCGAGACCATCCTGGTGAACATGGTGAATTTTAGTCTCTACTAAAAATACAAAAATTAGCTGGGCATGGTGGCGCATGCCTGTAATCCCAGCTACTCAGGAGGCTGAGGCGGGAGAATTGCCTGAACCCAGGAGGTGGAGGTTGCGGTGAGCCGAGATCGCACCATTGCACTTCAGCCTGGGTAACAAGAGCGAAACTCCGTTTCAAAAAACAAAAAAACAAACAACAAAACAAACAAGAAGATTAAATATTTGACTATATGTATATTCAAATATCACCCTCAAAATTGCCAGTCAGTGGTCTTATTTCCTCTGTGTGGCCTGTAACACTGAGAACAATGCAAGGCAAAAAAAGAAAAGAAAAATTTCAGTAGTACAGTCCGTCAGATCATCAGAGCTAGCCTCAGGCGAACATGCCAGGGCAAGTCCTAGAATTACAACCAGGATATGGCATCGATGTCAAAGATTTGTACTTTAATGCAATCTCCTGCCTTCCTGGTAAGGTAGGGAAAACATACTTTGGCAAAGTTGATTAGAGCTTCTTTTCCTTTTTGCCTTCCTCCACCCCACAAAAAAGTCAGTGGGAAACAAGCATGGGAACAGCCCATGGCCTGCCTTTTACCAGCTGTCTTTGGTATTTAAGGTAGACAGAGGGCTCAGCCATTGATCTGTTCACTGTCATCCTGCTTAAATCAATAATCTATTAGTCCCTTTAAATTAGAGTTAGATTCATCAAATGCCCTTGAGAGGCCTCAAACATTTGTTCCTTATTCCAGGCCAGCACAATCAGTCTATGGAATGATAAAATTTTTGCTCGAAAACTCTGCCGGCTCAGCAGACAATGTGTTCTGTATTAGCTCATTCAGCGATCTCAGGCAGGCCAAAAAAGCAGTTTTTAGACTTCCCAGGGGGAAAAAGGAGGCTTGTGTCATTCAATAAAACAACTACACTGCAGCCATCCTGATGTGATCTCAGTTTGGAGAAGCAGTCTTTGAGGAACACTTCGGAGGTGCTTTTTGTCTCCTGCTTTTATTTATTTCCTTGCTTACTTATTGACTTATTCAGTTCTGTTTGCTGACTGAATGCCCAACAAGCAGCAGCCTCCAATGTGGCAGCCAAATTGCTAACCAGATGGGCTGCCCTGCTTCGTCAGGGAATGGGCAAGTCAGAGGAACTGCTGCTAGTCGGGGGAGATGGATGCGTGGCTCAGTGGGTCCCCGCCCAGAGCACAGTCAGCACCAGTGATGCTGAGAGGGCTGCACACACCAGTGGAGACAGAAAGCCTCAGGGAAGACGAAAATGAACCAAATCTGCAGCCTCGGAAGCTTCTAGCCCGTTTTAGACCTCTCCACCCCCACAACATACAGATGACTATCACTAAGGAAAACAAAGCTAGAATCCCCTTCCTGTATAATAAATTAGTGATGGGACTCATTTGCCTTGAAATCAATGTTCCTCAAAGTGTGGTCTGCAGCAGGAGAATTCTTGAGGTTGGGAAGGAGGGCATTTGCTTTAAATTCGTGTTTTTCAGACTTTCAATGGTGAAGCACTCTTAGTCTTTGCCCCAACCCCTCATGCATGGATAAAATTCAATGCAAATGAATCTCCAGGAAACAAGAGTTAAGGAAAACAAAGACGTCCAAAGCACTAGCTCCGACTTTTTTAAAAAAAGCAATTAGATTTAATGGACATAAAATTACCCTGTCAAATAGCTGCCAAAGTTTCAAAACACTCGTTCTCAATGTCTGCACTTCTCTCATTGTCGACTGGCACAGGTCTCCGAATTGCATTTTGAGAAAGAGTCCTTTAAAAGGACTTCAGACTCAGAGGCTGTTTGCAGACAAAACAAAAACAAAGCTAAACAAAATCTCCACCGACTGAGATGGTACAAAAGCAGAAATCCCGAGTTCCCACTGACAAAGCTTTCTTAAACCTCTAGGGTTGATTCAGTCTCAAAATAAAAGAAATTAACATTGCTGCTTGTTAAAAGGACTTGGCACTTACAAATTTAACTCACCTGAGAAAACACAGTATAAATGTCCTTGTTATTACAACACACCTGAGTGTCATTTAAACACACAGAAAGTCTTCCACAATAGCTCCCTTCACAATTCCTTACATGCTTGGCATTTTTCTAAAGGTTAGATTAAGTAGCAGATAACATTTTTAAGAGAGCTCAGTATACGGTTTTTCTTTGTGAGAGCTAATTTACGGCTGGCTAAACCATGTTGACAGATTTCAGGATTTTAGGTTGGCCCTGATTACAGGCAGGCAGGCATCGTGCATTAGAAAAGCCCAGCCTTTTTACTAGAACCTTCTATGATTAAGACAGTATTTTAATGCACTCCCTGGGCAGCTGAGCTTTAAAGGAAAAAGTAGTTGTAAAGCAAAAGACATTTCCTGCATGGCCCCAGGGGAGTTTTGAGCCCAGCTCCGAATCCCGGTGGAAGGGAGTAATTTCAGCTAATTAAGGCAGAAGACCAAAGTGATGCATTTGGTCAAAACGTTCGTTCGTTTGGGCTTCATTTTTGTTGGCACCAAAGAGAGCCGATCTGGACTTCTTTCCCCCTTTTTTCCGTGGATTCACTGCAGGACTGCAGAGCCTACAGCTCACATACATTAGGGAGAGAGTCAAAGGAAACGCCGAAGTTCAACTAAAGTACAAGTAATTAGAACCAGATTCTCCGCTGCTTGCGTGTGCGCATGCGTGTATGAGAGCCTGTGTAGGCAATTTATTAAAATGTAATTTGCATGCATCCAAACACTTGGGGCACGGGAAGCCTCCATACTGTCACTCACTCAAGTTTTATGTCGCCTTTTCGCGAGAGGATCTGCTTTTCATCATCTTTGAGGAGAAACGGTTTCCACACACATGGGTTTTGCAAATCTGTGAATCGCATCGTGAAATTAGGTAATTGCTAAACAAGAAAAACTCAGCTTTGAAATCGTCTTGCCTCACTCTGCTGCTGGCTTTGTTATTATTAAGCCGCTCCAAGATTTGTTCTGGGTTTGGGGCAGGCTAGGGAGATAGGAGGATGGGGAGTGAAGGAAAATATCACTGTGGGGCTTCGGCAGTCTTGACTTAGTAACCTGCCCCTGACCCTGAAGAAGTGTGTGTTTGCCCAGGTCACCCGGGATCCTGGCTGAGGACTGGAGCTGGGTTATGAGAAACCCTGCTATTCTGACCACACATGCAACAGGTGCTGAACATAGGCAGGGGACAGAAGGAGGGGCTGGGGGAAGGATTCTGGTTTTTGGGTCTTTAATAAAGCCTTGCTCTGCCAAGTGTGGTCCTGGACCAGCAGCAGCAGCATCACCCGGAAACTTGTTAAAATGCAGAATCTTGGCTGGGTGTGGTGGCTCATGCCTGTAATCCCAGCACTTTGGGAGGCTGAGGTGGGAAGATCATCTGAGGTTGGGAGTTCCAGACCAGCTTGACCAACATGGAGAAACCCCATCTCTTGTAAAAATACAAAATTAGCCAGGCGTGGTGGTGCATGCCTGTAATCCCAGCTACTCAGGAGGCTGAGGCAGGAGAATCGCTTGAACCCGGGAGCCAGAGGTTGTGGTGCCGGAGATCTCGCCATTGCACTCCAGCCTGGGCAACGAGCAAAACTCTGTCTCAGGAAACAAAAAATAAAAAAGCAGAATCTCGGCCCCACCCCAGAAATGCAGACTCAGAATAAGCATCCTAAACAAAACTCCTTGATCATTTTTATGCACACTGATGCTTTAGACACCCTAAAATAAAAAATGTCTTGCTGAGTTAATCTAGCATCAGAACTCTGTCAATTTGCCCTTTGCACAGGTCCTTACTAAATACTCTACCTTGTTAAGTACTTAATGCATTAAGATCTTCAAGCTATGTGTGTTTATGCTC
The DNA here is from genome assembly GCA_031835075.1 of Saguinus oedipus. Taxonomy (NCBI): domain Eukaryota; kingdom Metazoa; phylum Chordata; class Mammalia; order Primates; family Cebidae; genus Saguinus; species Saguinus oedipus. Next base: position 17,879,167 of record CM063185.1, read on the forward strand.
ACCATAAACCAGAAGTCTTCGTTCGCTCTCAGAATTTTGGCAGTGGCGTTTAGTTGGCAGTGTGTTCAAAGCTGCACCAGAGGAGCCTGAACTAATAGTCATTACTATTTACTGAGCGCTTACTGTGTCAGGGGCCACGCAAAGTGCTTAATAGATATTAGTTCATTTACTCCTTCCCGGAAACCATGGGGAAGAGAGGGAGAACTGAGTACCTTAGAATTAGGAAACTTAAAACACAGCAATGCTTTCAGACTTTATAAATGAGATTTAAATGACTTAATATGTTGACTATTACCTGACCGACCCTCCCACCCCCAGCTTTTTAACTTCTCGTTTTCCATCTCCCCGATTTCTTTCCTAGCTAGGAAGGCCACAGGGTTTGGTCTGGTCGGGAGCACTTACTCAAATGTGAGAACCGTAGAACTTTGTAACTTTCTTGCTTTCAATTCATGGTTATAAGTTTCCAAACCCTGATCTGATTCCAGATCTGTTTCAATTTGACAAGACAGTTTGGGCCTTAGGGAGAGTTAGGCTCAGGACCCACTAATCACTCTGTTGCAGCGACACCTGTCTGAGCTAACAGCCAGTAGCAGCAATTATTCCTGGGACTGGCTTTTATCATGGGAAGTGCTGTCCTATTTCTATAAGGTACCAGGACACGTTCAACACCAACATTTCATTTGTATAATATGTGTTCTCACCACAAGGAGTATATTCAAAAATTATCTCACAGGCTGTTTTGCGTGACATTTTTAACAGACATTTTCTATCTAGGACATACTAAGATAGCTGATGCCAGGGTTCAAATAAATTCTCTTACAATCACTTAACAGGCCGACACATGTAACTGCTTATCAATTATCTGAACCTGGAGGCATCAGAAACCAAACTACATTAAGTGAACAAATGCTAGAACGGGTCTCCGGAGTCATGTGTAGATGAAACTAATTGCTTTGCAATCTTAAGGTCCCCTTAATATGGAGAAGAGTTTACCTCAACATCAAGTGACTCAGTTCCACATTCACTTCTATCGGGATTCCCATAATTTTTACAAAAGCAACTATCACACTAATAAATGACATTTTTTATCTGATCAAATTCCTTGCACAGAGTAGATTAAAACAGGAGCATTAACATGTCTATCATGGCTGGGGCACGGTGGCTCATGCCTATAATCCCAGCACTTTGGGAGGCTGAGGGTGGCTCACGCCTATAATCCCAGCACTTTGGGAGGCACGCGCCACCATGCCCAGCTACTCAGGCGGCTGAGGCAGGAGAATTGCTTGTACCCAGAAGGCGGAGGTTGCGGTGAGCCAAGATCGTGCCATTGCACTCCAGCCTGGGTAACAAGAGCGAAACTCTGTCTCAAAAAAAAAAAAAAAAAATGTCTTTCATTTCAGATATACACATTCACCTTCATTTTAGATATATACATGCACATTCTTTGCTTATGTGCTATATACCTATTTGAAAACCACACTGGCGCCAGCCTGACAGAAAAGCAATAGGGACTAAGACAACAATGAAATGATGCTTTGTCACACACCTTGTGACTCCTCTGAGATCTGAGTAAGTTCAAGTGTGATCGATTACACTAGAACTTACCCCAAAACCCTCTTTCTCAATAAAATAATTGCTCGGTTTACTCAGAATTTTGCTGCAAAGAAATTTTTCTGCTTTGTTTCTTACAGGTATGCGCCATATGAACAGCCTCAAAATAACTTTGAAACTGATTTAATCCCCACTGTGTGGGTTTTCTTGGTTCCTAAAAAGAAAGAAAATGCCATGAGCCTGCACAGAACTGTGTAGAGGAGGGGAGGGAAAGTGGTAAGCTTTGCTCCCGGGTGGACCCAAATTTGAATCTCTCTTCTGTCACTTACTAATGGTTTTATTTCTGTGAGCCCTAGGGTTTCCTGGCTGAAAATGCAGCTAATCCTGATTCTTGTTGGTAAACTAGAGACAATGCTTACAATTTGCCTGACACACAGTAAGTGCTCAGTAAATGATAACCAACCCCCACTTCACCTTTCCCTCCTCCCACAAACACATTTATCTTCCAACTTCCTTATCTACAACAGGGATTTTTAATTTAGCTTAATTTTCTGAGACAGAGTTTTGCTCTTGTTGCCCAAGCTGGAGTGCAATGGCCTGATCTCGGTTCACGGCAACCTCCATCCAGCTACTGGGTTCAAGCGATTCTCTTGCCTCTGCCTCCCGAGTAGCTGGGATTACAGGCATGCGCCACCACGCCCGGCTAATTTTTTCTATTTTTCAGTAGAAACGGGGTTTCGCCATGTTAGCCAGGCTGGTCTCGAATTCCTGACCTGAAGTGATCTGCCCTCCTGGGCCTCCCAAAGTGCTGGGATTACAGGCGTGAGCCACCACGGCCCGGCTGGGCAGGGTTTTTAACCAGCACCATTTTCTCTCTCAAGGGACATTCTGCAACATCAGGAGGCATTTTTGGCTGGCATCTAGTAGGTAGAGACCAGGGATGCGACAAAACATCTCACGACGCCCAGGACAGGCCCCGCCTCCACAACAAAGAATTATCTGGTCCCAGTTAGATAGTGCTAAGGTTGACAAACCCTGATGTAGGGTGAGGATATTACTGGTGTGGAGACTCTGGGACCAAAGAGTGAAACAGCAAAGAAAATACAACAGCTCTCCAGAAGTGGAAACTGCAGCGTCCTAGAGTGCAGACAGTCTGAGCTCAGTTCCTAATTCTGCCTTTTACTAGCAGTCACTTAACCTTCCTGATCCTCAGTTTCCTAATCTGGGAATAATCAAGATGACAATCATGCTTGCTCCATTGCAGGGTTTATATTCCGTAAACTACAAAAAGTATAAAGAAACATTAAAATGCAGCAGGGTGCAGTGGCTTAAGCCTGTAATCCCAGCACTTTGGGAGGCCGAGGTGGGCGGATCACTAGGTCAAGAGATCGAGACCATCCTGGCCAACATGGTGAAACCCTGTCTGTACTGAAAATACAAAAATTAGCTGGGCATGGTGGCACGCGCCTGTAGTCCCAGCTACTCAGGAAGCTGAGGCAGGAGAATTGCTTGAACCTGGGAGGCAGAGGTTGCAGTGAGCTGAGATCGTGCCATTGTACTCCAGCCTGGCGCCTGTCAACAGAGAGAGACTCTTGTCTAAAAAAAAAAAAGAAAAGAAAAACACATAAAAATAAAAATAATAGCGAATGCTTTATTAGACTATCCGGGGGTAAAGTAGATTAAGTCCGTACCAATAATGTGACTAATATGGTCACCACAGAAAACAACAGAACCATCTCGAGTCTAGTCAAACATTTCAACAGTAATTGCTAACACTCATAGAGCATGCGCTGCAGGCTCCTTAAGCCCCTTCTAAGTATCTTCCATGTATTAATTCATCTGATCCCCAGAGTGTCCCAATCAGAGAGCTAGCCTTGGCCAGGCAGAGTGGCTCACACCTGTAATCCCAGCACTTTGGGAGGTTGAGGTGGGCAGATCACTTGAGACAAGAGTTCGGGACTAACCTGGCCAACACAGTGAACCCCCATCTCTACTAAAAATACAAAAAAAAATTTGTGGTTGCGTGGGCCTGTAATCTCAGCTACTCGGGAGGCTGAGGCAGGAGAATTGCTCGAACCCGGGAGGTGGAGGTTGCAGTGAGCTGGTATGAAGCCACTGCAGTGCAGCCTGGGCGACAGAGCAAAACTCTGTCTCAAAAAAAAAAAAAAAAAAAAAAAAAGCTAGTCTTAGTATTATTTCTTTTTGACAGGCAAGAAGTAACCAGAAGTATAGTTAGGTAAGTTGTTGTTCAAGGCTATATACAGTTGGTAAATAAAGAGCATGGATTTGAACGTAAATCGTCTTGAGTTCAAGGGAATGGGTCTGCTCCCCGTGTTAAGAGAAGACAATGACATCCCCTCTTAGGACTGTGCAGAATCCCCATCCCAAGCGGCTGTCCCTGGCAGGAAGTTTTAGAGTATGCAGGGTATGTCAAAGTCAGACAGACAGACAGAGACACACTGTTTTCACAGCATAAAGAACAAACGTAAAACTGGAAAACTCGAAAGAGGTCAAGGAGACAGAAATAATGCCCTTTTTTTTCTTTCCAGTCAGAGCAATAAAAATAGGAAAGTCCCCCAGAGGCAAACAGAGGAATTAGAAGGCACGCAAACACACCCTCTAACCCCTCTGCAGCTTCCCCGCAGAGAACCCGGCCCTCAGCAGGTAGAATCGCAGAAGCTAAGACCAAGATTCCAGAGGCCTCTGGAGGCAGTTCCAGGGCGTGTGACTCAACACCGTCAGGGGCAGTCACTCAGGCCAAATGGAGCCTGCACAGCCGCCAGCTCCAGGGCTCGTAGGGAGGCAGAGGAGGAGGGAACTCGGAGCCTCCAGCCCCTACGCAGGGTCTCCTTCCCTCACCTGAAGGTCACATACACTCCATTAACCAATATGCATATGGCACAAGAATGAACCCAATATCCAGAATTGGTTGTGCAACAGCTTTTCTGTCACTGTCTACAGAATTTGCATGCCCCAAATGAGGGGCTCAGTTACTCTCTTCCCAAGATGTCCAGCGGTTGGCAGGTGGGGGGTGGGGGGAGTAACTAGAAGCAGACAGTGAATATCCTTACTGCACCCTCTAGTTGGCTAATATGAAAACTGTTATTACTGCAGGAGCCGAGAATATATCAAAGGATGCACTTGACATTTCATTTGAAAAGATTCTCAAGTTCTATAAAGAACTGGGCAAATTACAGGGATACTACATTGTTGGTTATTTTTTTTCCTTTCAGAGCAGCGATTCCTAGATAGGAGAAAACAGTTTCAAAGTGCTTTAGCATTCTTTTTTAAAAATGCTAAGAAAAACGTGAAAAATAAATCAAAGGCATTTTCACCAACCTTCCAACTGTGAGCAGTCCCCAAGGTGCAGGTCCTTTTTGGATATTCCTGAAACTTGTCCACCTTTATAGACAAGATGGCCGAGGCATATGGTTGGAAGTATGAACTTGGGAGTTGGTCTTCCTGGATTCAAATCCTAACTCTCGTACTTACTGGCTGTGGGACTTTCGGAAAGTTACTTAACCTCTCTGAGCCTCAATTTCTGCTTGTATAAAATGATAGTATATTCTTCATTACACCGCTGTGATCATTAAATAACATCATCGTAAAGTATTTTGCACAATGCCTGCTACATAATAGTGTTACACAAGCCGTTATTATCATGACTGTATCGTGCTTATACTGATGACTCTCACTGCTATTCACCTTCTCTTCTTTCCCGTCTTGATTTGGTGACCTTCACTTCCATTTTCCCTCTCAAAATAATTTTCCCTTCTGATGTACCCAAGAGATTCTCTACAAGCTAATGTGAGGAAATCAAGTCACATCAGTTTTCCCTCCCTCAACTGTCCTCTCTTTCCCAGGCCCACAGGCATTAATCCAAAGTACTTCAAGGACTCTCACTCCTTGGGGGTTTTCCTGGCCGATCCCCAATCCAGGCTGCCTAGCCCCCTCAGAAATGGCTTCTTTAAACCCCTCTTTACCACAGTGATCTCTCATTCGAGAGCCTTTGATTGCTGTTCAAAACCCAAAGGCCCAAACCACTGCATGGAGCAAAGTGGGTGGGGGAGGAGAAGCAGTAATTATCAGCCAACAACATCCAGCTGCTGACAAATATTTATCAAGCACCTGCCAGGGATCAGACCCCTTGATACATGCTGGGTCATAAAGAAGTTAGAATACACAGTCCCCTGCCCACGCAAACACACAACTGAAAAATGCCACACAGCAAACACGGCCCCAGCTAGAAAAAGGATCTGATGGGGGTCGGAGGCTGTCATGATCAAGGCTGTTACCAGCACACACACAGATTTTGGCGGCCTTCCCTTTAAATACTCAGGGCTGAAAGAGTGTCTAATACATAACAAAAGTTCAATGTTGGTTAAAAAAAAAAAAAAAAACAGAATGAAAAAAATTAAATGTGGCCGGGCGCGGTGGCTCACACCTATAAATCCAGCACTTTGGGAGGCCGAGGCGGGCAGATCACAAGGTCAAGAGATTGAGACCATCCTGGTCAACAAGGTGAAACCCCGTCTCTACTAAAAATACAAAATTTAGCTGGGCATGGTGGTGCACGCCTGTAATCCCAGCTACTCAGGAGGCTGAGGCAGGAGACTTGCTTGAACCCAGAAGGTGGAGGTTGTGGTGAGCCGAGATCGTGCCATTGCACTCCAGTCTGGGTAACAACAGCGAAACTCCATCTCAAAAAAAAAAAAAAAAGAAATGTGCATACAAATCCTTATCCGTGATGTCAAATAAGTAACACTTTCAGCCAGTTAAGCAGAATCTGCCAACAGCACACAGTATAGGGTGGTGGACAACTTGAGGGGTGTTTTCACACACCATACCCCATTTGCTCCCTCCTGACAAACGTGTGAAGAGCAAGGATTATTATCACGATATTTTTGTTTTTTGAAATGGAGTTTCGCTCTGTCACCCAGGCTGGAATGCAGTGGCACGATGTCGGCTCACTGCAACCTCTACCTCTGCCTCCTGGGTTCAAGCAATTCTCCGGTCTCAGCCTCCCAGCTGGGACCACAGGCACGTGCCACCACACCCAGCTAATTTTTTTTTATTTTTAGTAGTTCTACTAAAATAAAAAACACAGGGGTTTCACCGTGTTAGCCAGGATGGTCTGGATCTCTTGACCTTGTGATCCACCTGCCTTGGCCTCCCAAAGTGCTGGGATTACAGGCGTGAGCCACCACACCGGCTTTTTTTTTTTTAAATCTCCATTATTCACAAGGGGAAACTGAAGCTTCAAGAAGTTAAATGACTTGGCCAAGGTCACACAGTTAGGAAATGAAATGAAAGTGAGTTCACCGCCTGAATCCACATATGAGATTAATATAAATGAGAAACCCATCACACATTTCTATTCCTCACAGTCCTGTTCATTTTTTTAATTTTTAAGGCAGGGTCTGCAAATTTTGTAAATGGTCACAGGAAATATTTTAGGCTTTGTGGGCTGTCTGCTCTGTGTCACAGTCACTCAGCCCTGCCACCATGGGGGAAGCAGTCACAGACAAAACGTAAATGGATAGGCATGGCACATTCCAAGAAAGCTTTATTTACAAAAACAGGCGACAGGCCAGATTTGGTGGAGTTTTCACCCCTGCTTTAAGATAAAGGAAATCAACACTATTCCTCCTAAAAGTGACTGCACATGTTACTATAAAATTCATGCATTTCCTCACTTCCAGGCTAACGACAGAGGATGGCAGCCATATGTCAGAGACGTGGGCATTATTTTTAAGATACTAACACCACAGTGTGTGTAAGCGCTACGCATTTGCTTCAAAAGCAACCTCATGTATACATTTTTATTAGTTAGGGAGGTCAATATGTCTGCCATAAATACATTTTAAAATTCCTTCCTACATATTCTGTCTATTGGGATTATTTATCATGCTTTGCTCCCTGGCCTAGAGCCAGAGAGAATATGGGAGTTTTAATACCTTTAATCCATTACGTGGATTTTTTAGAGCTCCATAAGATGAAATAAAATGCACTCCATGGTCATACATGCAATAAACCTGAGATGTCACTTAATATTTCATGTCCCAATTTATATTTCAGTTGTAACTGTTACCAGTTTTCAACATCTAAAATGACACACTTTCAACCATCCTTTTGCTCCGATTTTTTTTGGTCATTGTTTAGAGAACTCCTGACAATTTATATACAATAAATCTCACTGTGGACTTTGAGGGGCAATTGTTATTGCTCTCTCATATTCCTTTTTTGAGACACAGCCCTACTCTGTTGCCCAGGCTGGAGTGCAGTAGCGTGATCTCGGCTCACCACAAACTCTGCCTCGTGGGCTCAAGCAATTCTCCTGCCTCAGCCTCCTGAGTAGCTGGGATTACAGGCACTTGCCACCATCCCCAGTTAACTTTTTGTATTTTAAGTAGAGACAGGGTTTCACCATGTTGGCCAGGCTGGTCTCGAACTTCTGAGCTCAAGAGATCCACCCATCTCGGTCTCCCAAAGTGCTGGGATTACAGGCGTGAGCCACCACGTCCAGCCTGCTCTCTGATATTCTGAAGAAGTACTGAAATAACTCTCTACTGACATATGTCACCCAATTTATGGCAACATGGTAGACTGGTCATGCTTATTTTAATTAGACCATGTCAACCTTGTTTTGAGAAAGAGGTACTCATTCATTTCTCCAGCTAGTTGATATGGTAGCACTGGTCGCTAAAGAGTGTCTGCTAAATACACCTCACCTGCTGTAATTCAATGGTTTTTTTCTCAAATTGCATGTAAAACTCACTCAACAGAGCTACCCGAGTGAACACCACCTGCCTATCACCTGCACACCCTCTTTTATTTTGAGAAGCAGATGTTTGCTCATAGGGCTGCTGTATTTTTATTTGTTCCTCAAGGAGATAAACTGTATCTTCCTCCCCATACCGGACACTGCAATTAAATATAATAGCAAAAGGCCTGCAGGTGATAGGCCATAATACTCACTCGATACCCACTGAAGGACAGTTTACATCACTTGTTCTCTGTCACCTTTCGTGAAACATCTGTTTCACGTCAGCCACTTAAGAGTGAATACATCTGTAAATAAGCCTGTATGTGTACATAATTTAATGAATTAGGACATAAAAAGGAACTGAACAGTAGGGGTATGGCAATTAGAGGAAATGCCCATTTGGTTAAAAATGTATCATTTCCAGCTTTCACTTGGAAACCCTTCTATTATCCTGTGGGTTCTGAGGCTTCTAATCTTCCCCATCCCTCTTCCCTGCAAAGAAAATAGAAATTTGTACTGTTGGCAAAGAAAAGGATCCCTACATTACACAGAGCTGAGTTGGGAACTTTGGACTCGCTTTTTCCAACTCAGGAGAGTCAAGGTGGGTATTTGAACGTCTCGGTGCCCAGGAATCCGCATCTGTAAAGTGGGGATAACAGTGTCTTTCTCTTCAGGCTGCTGCGAGGGTTAGATGATGTGGTTCTTTTTAAGCACCTTGATGCATAAGCACTTAATAAACATTAATTATGATGAGAGTGATTATTTCACTTCACTAAAAACCAATCACAACTTTAAATCAGGGGGGCGGGGAAGCAAACCTTGGTTCAAAAGTTTCTCTTGATAGTTGTTTTAGTTATTTATGTATCTACTTATTTTATTATTATTTTTTGAGACGGAGTCCTGCTCTGTTGCCTAGGCTGGAGTGCAGTGGTGTGATCTTGGCTCACTGCAACCTCCACCTCCTGGGTTCAAGCGATTCTTCCACCTCAGCCTCCTGAGTAGCTGGGACTACAGGCACACGCTGCCATGCCCATCTAATTTTTGTATTTTAGTAGAGATGGGGTTTCACCATGTTGGCCAGGCCAGTCTCAAACTCCTGAGCTCAGGTGATCTGCCCACCTCAGCCTCCCAAAGTGCTGGAATTACAGGCATGAGCCACCGTGCCTGGTCCTTTAGCTTTATTTTTATTTATTTTCATCACACCATTTCTAGGGATAAACAACAACAAAAAAGGGATGGGGGCACAAGAGGGAGCAGTAATGTCCTAGTTAACAGGAAGTACCATCAGAAAATCTATTTCTCTGACACCAAAGTAAGTGCCAGAAGCCCAGGGAAGTATTCCATTCTCATGTTTCCAGGCCAGTTTGCCAGCAAACGCACTTATAGGAGCTTCCTTATCTTGCCATCACAGCCAAACTGAACCTTCCAAGATTTTAACAAAAAGCCCCCATCAAGTTTACTTTAGGTGTTTTGAATAACCAAAAAATAATTAGCTCACTTGAGATGTTTTTAATTTCACTTTTACTGAACTACGCTCAGCTAATTTCTGAGCACCTACTGTGTGCCATGCTCTGGTTATGAAGCAGAGCACACTCATGAGCGGGAGAAGGGACCCCGGGGGGAGAGCTTATGGTATTTCCTAGAAGGCAAACTGAGACTTCCATAGAATATGGCTGCTTTCTCTTTGCCTCCCTCAAGTTTGTCAAAATGTTCAAGCTGAGCTGAAAGCTTGAAAATGTTGGAAGATACCCCTGCTGGGCGCGGTGGCTCAAGCCTGTAATCCCAGCACTTTGGGAGGCCGAGGCAGGTGGATCATGAGGTCAACAGATCGAGACCATCCTGGTCAACATGGCGAAACCCCGTCTCTACTAAAAATACAAAAAATTAGCTGGGCATGGTGGCGCATGCCTGTAATCCCAGCTACTCAGGAGGCTGAGGCAGGAGAATTGCCTGAACCCAGGAGGCGGAGGTTGCGGTGAGCCGAGATCGCACCATTGCACTCCAGCCTGGGTAACGAGTGAAACTCCGTCTCAAAAAAAAAAAAAAAAAGAAAGAAAATGTTGGAAGATACTCTGCCCATCTCAAAACCAAGCAGGTGTGGAGCAAGGAACAGACATTGTATGTTACCATGATTTGATTGCTACCAGGAAGGTAATTCCCGCCCACTGAGATTCTGTAAAAATCTCGGTTTAGCTGTGCAAACTAAATGTTAGCAAAGCAAGTGCTAAATATTTGCCAGGCCGCAGGAAAAATAGTTCCACCCAGAAGGAAAAAGAGTTAAACAATGACTGAAATCACCACCCTACAGCATTCTGTTTACATTCTCCTGCAGTCTATTTACCCGCTACATAAAGGGATAATTAGAGCTTGTTAATAGCAATAGGAGAAAAGAGTAAAGGCTGAAGGGAAAAAGGAAATAAACAAAGTGAATGAACAAATACTGAAGGAATAATAATAGCTGAAGTATATAGAAATGCACTGTCCAGTACAGTAGCCACTAGCCATGTGTGGCAATTGGAAGTTAAATTAACTAAAATGAAATAAAATTGGTGGGGCATGATGGCTCACATCTGTAATCCCAGCACTTTGGAAAGCCTAAGCAAGTGGATCACGAGGTCAGGAGTTCAAAACCAGCCTGACCACCATGGTGAAACCTTGTCTCTCCTAAAAATACAAAAATTAGCCAGGCATGGTACACACCTGTAATTCCAGCAACTTGGGTGGCCAAGGCAGGAGAATCGCTTGGACCTGGGAGACGGAGGTTCCAGTGAGCCAAGATCACGCCACTGTGCCCCAGCCTGGGAGACAGAGCGAGACTCTGCCTCAAACATAATAAAATAAAAGTCAACAAAATTAAAAGTCACTTCCTCAGGTGTATTAACTGCATTTCAAATGCCAACAGCCATAAATGGCTAGCGACTACGATATTAAACAATGTAGATTTATAGATCCTTTCCATCATTGGAAACTTCATTGTAGGAAGTTCTATTGGAGAGCACTGATACCGAGTATATTAAAGCGTTGCTTATTTGAACATATGTAGATTCAACCGTAGTTTACTGAGGATCATAGATCAAGTACCATATTAGCACTGGGAAAACAGAGGTAAAAAGCACAACACCTGACCTCAAAGACTTCTCAGTCTAGTGAGGAGACCCAGTCAACAAAGCAAAACAAACACATGCAAAAGGAGAAAGGGGTGGGAACACAGAAAAGAAAACTGGTCATTTAATGGTAGCTATGGTAGTAGGTATCCAGGTGTTTGCAGTAAGCTGTTGTTAACTTTTCTGCATTTAAGAAAAACATACTAACATATTGGGGAATTGGGTTTGTAGTTGTGGCTCTCTGATGCCAGTGCCACCCCTAGCTCGCCCACCTGTGGGCAGAGAAGCAAAACACACTACCTGCAAATCCACCCGTGGAAAAGCACCTGGGAAGAAACTGGCCACAAAAGCCATTCGCAGGAGTGCGCCCTCTACTGGAGCGGTGGAGAAACCCCATTGTTAACAGGCCAGAGACTTTGGCACTCCATGAAATTAGGCCTTATCTGAAGTCCACTGAACTGATTCATAAACTTCCCTTCTAATATCTGGTGCGAGAAACTGCTCAGGACTTTAAAACAGATCTGTGCTTCCAGACCACAACTACTGGTGCTTTGCAGGAGCCAAGCGAGGCCTATCTGGTTGGCCTTTTTGAAGGCACCAACCTATGTGTTATCCATACCAAATGTGTAAAAATTATGCCAGAAGGCAGCATGCTGCATACATAGAGAACGTGCTTAGGAGTCCACTATGATGGGAAACATTTCATTCTCAAAAAAAAAAAAAAAAATTCTCTTTTTCCTGTTATCAGTAGTTCTGAATGTTAGGTAATTTTTTTCAGTGGGGTCAAAAGGTATTTAAGTATACAATTGCAAGTAGAAAAATAGGGGATCAAAATTAGGTATTGGCAGTTTTTCCATTTTCATTTGAGTGTGAATTTTTAAGATAAATATGGGGATGTAAAGCATTAATGCAAATCAAAATGTTTCAGTGAACAAAATTCAATAGTTCAATTTTATAATAATTACTATAATAATTACTGTTAAATGTTTCTGGACAACGCTAACATTGGTTTTTTGTTTTTATTTTTGTTTTTGTTGTTTGAAACAGAGTCTCACTCTGTTGGCCAGGCTGGAGTGCAGTGGTGTGATCTTGGCTCACTGCAACCTCCCCCTCCCGGGTTCAAGAGATCTCCTGCCTCAGCCTCCCAAGCAGCTGGGACTACAGGTGTGCACCACCATGCCCAGCTAGTTTTTGTATTTTTAGTACAGATGGGGTTTCACCATATTGGCCAGGCTGGTCTCAAACTCCTGACCTCACGATCCACCTGCTTTGGCCTCCTAAAGTGCTGGGATTACAGGCATGATTTTTTTTTTTTTAATAATTTTCAGTTTTTTTTTTTTTTTTTTTAGACAGGATCTCACTCTGTTTCCCAGGCTGGAGTGCAGTGTTGCAATCCCAGCTCCCTGCAGCCTCAACATTCCCAGGCTCAGTTTATCCTCCTACCTCAGCCTCCTTAGCAGCTAAAGACTACAGGTATGTGCCACCATGGCCAGATAATTTTTTTTTTTTTACAGTGACAGGGTTTTGCCATGTTGCCTAGGCTGGTCTCAAGTGCCGAGGCTCAAACAATCTGCCTGCCTTGGCCTCCTTATGTGCTAAGATTTCAAGTGTGAGCCCCCACGCCAGGCCTAAAATGAGTTTCTTATTGCAAACTATGTATATATGTGAAAACAATCTATTTCCTGAGCATTATGTGTCAAATACACTCCCTTATTTACGGCTTTAAGACTGATGTTAAGCTGTCAAGGTAGGTCTTATGGATTCATTTTAAAGATAAAAAATACTGAGGCAACCTGGAGCTCAAGCCTCTACAACAGATGCAGTGCACAAAGAATATCCGTCCAACTTCACTGTATCCCACTGCAGGGTGCCATGCTGTATTTCACTGTGCTACACGTTAGTGTCTTACAGATTTAGATCTGCTTCCACCTAGAACCCACTACACAACTTCCAGCAAGTCATTTCAATTTGTCTACCTGTCTCTTTTTCCTCAAAATATCTAATTCCGCAACCATTAGACTTCAAACAAAAGAAACAGGTAGCACATGGTGTATAAAAATTCAAAATACAGAACAGTACATTTCATTTAAAACATATTTGAATGGGCACAGTGGCTTACACCTGTAATTCCAGCACTTTGAGACAACAAGGCAGGCAGATTGCTTGAGCCCAGGAGTTTAAGACCAGCCTGGCCAACATGGTAAAACCCCCTCTCTCCAAAAAACTAGCTGGGTATGGTGACACACACCTGTGGTCTCAGCTACATGGGAGGCTGAGGTAGGAGGATCACTTCAGCCCAGCAGGCTGGGGCTGCATTGAGCTGAGATCACACCACTGCACTCCAGCCTGGGCAACAGAGCAAGACCCTGTTCTCAAAAAAATAAAAAACAAGACATATTCAAAGTCACTGGAGTATCATCTGAGAGGCCAATGAAATCCACTATGATTCATGTAAATTTCACTAAATGGTAATGGTTAACTTAGGTGCGAGATCCTCTCTACACAATAGATACTTAAAATATATAGCAAATAAAAAAAGCATTAATTCGACTTTACTATCAGAAAGTTTTCTTTCTTCCTCTTTGTCTTTTATTTTTTTAGTTTTGGTAATGGAAGACAAAATAGTTCCACTTAATGAAGAGACACCCTCTAGCACAAACACAGTACCCCTCTTTAGATGAGGGTTATCAGTAAGCTAGAGTAATATGAAAAGCCCCGTTTCCCAGCTCTCAGCTTCTTGTGACTCTTCAGTAGATATCAGAGTAACCCTGCTCCTAACCCCTTGAGCTACAGCAGTGACCAGACCAGCATAGAATTCACAGCAAACAGGATGCAAAAACAAAAGGGAGAAAGAGTAAAATAGCCTCATAGTTTGGGCAGAGTTTCCTCCACAATTTAAAAGACTGGTTTCCAGTATAGAAAATAATGTAATCAGAGGAAGCTATGCGAGTTACAGTTCTTTACCTCTCTTTTTTCTACCTTTTCCCTAAACCAAAACACTTGATGGTGTTTTTTCCTTGGGAAGATTAGGGCATACAACATTTTTCAGGAATTCTTCACTCAGCTAACAGGATGACAGAATCCTGAAGCTGATGACTCCCAAGTGAGTAACGACACATGGAGGCTAAAAAAAGGCCTTCATGGGACTTGAAACCACTCTGCAGCTTACATTCCTTGTGACTTCAGTCGTGTCACTCACCTTCCCCGAGCCTCCCTCTCCTCATCTATAGAGTGAAGATGATATCTCAACTTAGAGGGTCGTGAGGATTAACTGAAAATGATGTCTGTTATTAGAGCGGTGTTTCATTAAATATTGAACCAACCCCAAATCTAAAAGCCCCACAACTCTTGTTCAATGTAATCACTTTTAGAAGGCAGTATTTTCTTTCTTGTTATAGTCATGTAAGCTATGCTTGTTATGGTGAACTGAAGATGGCTGGAGATTCTTCGCCTCTCTCCCCGAAACTGAAAGGTCATTACGGAGGCCGGGCTGGCCCTGGGTCTGCTTCACCAGTAGGATATAGTGAAATCAGTGTCCGCCACTCTCTGGGTCTAGCCTTTAAGAGGACTGGGAGCCTCTGCCGTCTCCTTCCTGGAAGGCTCACTCTCGAAATGCTCCCTCTCAGAATACTGCCACCAGGCTGTGACACGCACAAGTCACGTGCTGATTCCGTAGAGCTCTCATCGACAACCAACATCCCCCGCCAGCCATGAGAGCGAGACTTTATGGATTTCCAGCCCAAATAAGCTCTGGATGATGCGGCCCTAGCTGACACCATGCAGAGCAGAGGGTCTGCCCAGCAGCCCGTCCGCAGAATAACGTGATAATAAATTGTTAGACTAGGAAGTTTTGGGATGGTTTGTTACACAGCAATAAGTCATGGAAATGATCATAGAGAAATAAGTGATTTTTAAAAATCCAATAGACTCAAACCCATCCCCAAAATAACAAGATCACTTAACAAGCTCCAGAAATACCCATATGAAAGTCTTCAGGAAGCAGTTTGGAAGGTGCGTACTTACTCCACTGCTTAAGATAGGTTGAGAACTCCCCTTTGTGCACTACTTGTAGAGACGATCTATGAGGCCTACACACAGAAAAACTTCACGCCTGTTCCACTGGGACAAAAATGTGTAATCCACTTGATCACCCACCACATAAACCAGCTGTGGTTCTCGGCAGTTTTTAGTTCTCGCCATTATCAATCTCAGGTGCAAAGACCTGAGGGGATTTCTGAGTTTGTTATTAGGGGGTCATGTGACAATGACTTCTGTACATGAGTTCTTCCCATTGTATCATGAATTGAGAGGGAGAAGGGACAGTGTCTGATTCATCTTGGTGTCCCCATGGATATCAAGGAGACTGGCACGTGGCAGACACCTAAGAGCCATTTGTTGAATGGCACACTGCAAGATCTAATCCATCAATGAGTAATAAAAGCGTACTGTGCCCCAATAACATCTTTGGACTAAGTGTACTGTGAAAATGCTCACTTATAAAAGTCAATCATCTGCATGAAATCTGGGGAGTTGGTAAATGGTTGCCCCTGAACCACGCCACAGTGCTACCTGACAAACAGAAAGGACTGCCAGTTAGGTTATAAGATATATACAGAGGGATCATTTCACCAAGGAAAAGAGATACCTAATTTAGACAGGGCCGAAAAAAAGAAATACCATTTGCTATTAGCAAAGGCATGTAAGTCACAGGTACCATGCCAAAATCAGGGCAGAAGGCCTACCTGGTAACTTCTATATGTTTTCAAGACAAGAATAGAATCTTACTTTACGTGATCTCTAATCTTTCTACAAATCCTGCAGTGTAGACAGTATTATTCCCATTTCATAGCTGTAGAAACCAATCCTGGGTCAAGGCAGGCTACCTGCATGATCTTGGACCATCAGGCCATGATGGGGAGGCAGAGGTGGAGAGATTTGTGGAAGGGTAATTCTGAGAGGATCAGGGAGAATCGGCAGTAAAACTCTTGGAAAGGGACAACTTTTCACAGCCTCTGCTCAGTGCAAGAAAATTATTATACCCTCTTCTCTAGAAAGCCTCAGAGGCACAGATAATAGAATAAGCTCTGGGAAGAGGATCTGCAACTTCTGCTCAAACTATGAGCCCAACATGGGTTTCTGGAAACTCTCGCCGGAGAAGTAGATGTCTTGTTCATCTGCATCCCCCAACTTTCCCTGCAAATCCAAACCTGCTCATCCTACCTCTAGTTCTTATTGTTCCCTCTGATAAGCAGGGCCCTAGTGAACAATTAAAGCTTTCAATAAATAATCTCTAAGCACATTCATTTGATTGACTGTTATTTGATACAGCAGTTAGTTTCAATGGGGCAGTTAATATTGATCACATAAAGTACTCCAGACAAACATGAAACAGTTCCAGAACTCCATGGATTATTACCCTTTATCTGCCAGTCATCTGGGTTACTTGTAATGGTCACGGAATTTAAAATCAATAATAACAATTAGTGTTCTGTACACCAAAACGGATGAATCATGTGAAATGGGTTTTCATATAAAATCAAAGGGAAAGCAAGCCGGTAGCATGGAAAAAAGCTCTCTGAATTTCCAACGCACATTTGGCAAGGCACTATCATGCAAATCTTCAAAACAGGCAGCAAAAGCGAAGAAAGGTGTTCAGGAGAAGACATGGCCATAAAAAGGCATATGAAACCCCTGACGATCTTAATCCAAAAAGATGAAGCATAAAAGATAAAAGTGATCAAAATGAGTTCTAACAAACGTAGTAAAGTTAATGGAACTGGTAATTTACTTCCTTGGAGATGTGTGTCTAGCTACCTTTTTCAGCTTTCAATTGTCGGCATTAATCGTGATTTTTTTTTGTAATAAAATGGCAACAATGGTATTTTAGCTCCACAGCACCACTACTGTAATATAATGTATATATAATTAAAATGCAAAGCAACAGAGAAATGTTTCATCATTAAACTGTAACCAGCGTACTATGTGAAATCATCCATTCCAAAGACTTGTTTTTCATCAATTATTTGTTATTTATCTGATGTAAATATAAAAAGGACTAATTAAAATGTATGCCTTTTTATACAGCTTCTTGTCATTAAAGCCAATGAAAGCATTCTCAGGACCATAATGAAATAATTATGTTTGCCTTTAAGAATTCTCTTCAATAACACATGGCAGTACTGAGCTAAATTAAAACATCAGAACTGAATTTCGAAGCCTCCATTTCCATTTTAGTTAATTAAACCCCCAAGCTTTCCAATAGACCAGACCCTAAAAAATCTTTTGAAGCTGAAATGGCCCTCAGATCATCAGCCTTTTTATAATTATGGACTTTGATGACATGACAAAGGTTGTGTAGCCACTGAAAGCTTTAATATTTTTGAGAAGACAAATTTATTACATGAGGTCTTCATTTGCTCTGGAAATTGGAAAAAAATTGGGATGTGATGCAAATCTTCTCTTCCTAGTTAACTGATGCACTCATCTTGTTTGTTCTTTTACCTGTACAGTATTTTGAATTTATCTATTTTTTGACTTGACAAAATTAATCTGTGACGAACAGTAATTTATCAATAACAAAACATTCTACTAAACATGGGTCAAATAAGGACAGAGATTCTTTACTCAATTCTAAAACTTAAAAAACAAGGAACTGTCTTTAAGACAGCAGTAGACTAAAGAGAATCTGTAAATTTTAAGAAATAAAATCCTTCTGTTTTAATTTCTCCTTTTCCAAACCTCAAATCAGATACTTTGGAAGGTGAAAAATAATAAAATAAAAATAAATCTGAGTTTAAGACAAAGGGAAAAGGAAAAGGGGGAGGAAAACTGCTAAGTGGTTTCAGGCCTGGTGGCAAATGAAATGGCTTCAGTTGTGTTGTCATCTGATGCAGATGGGGGTGGGAACTTCGTACTTAGAAAAGTAAATAGGAGACCAGGCTTGGTGGTTCACGAGGTAATCCCAGCACTTTGGGAGGCCCAGGAGGGTGGGTCATGAGGTCAGGAGATCCAGACCCTCCTGGCCAACATGGTGAAACCCCGTCTCTACTAAAAATACAAAAATTTGCCGGGTGTGGTGGCTTGGGCCTGTAGTCCCAGCTACTAGAGAGGCTAAGGCAGGAGAATTGCTTGAACCTGGCAAGCGGAGATCGCAGTGAGCTTGAGCGGAGATCCCACCACTGCACTCCAGCCTGGCGACAGAGTGAGACACAGTCTCAAAAAAAATAAATAAATAGAAGTAAAGAAGAGTACCAGGGATTAACTCTGACAATGTGAATTCCCTCACGTTTTGTTCTATATGGAGAGTTGGCAATGTTTGTGAGTGGATATTTGGTGATCGCTGGATAGACTGTCTAATGAGACATCAGCGGGAAATTGTTGACAGCTGGGAAAAAAATACCTATTCTACGACAATGTCAAATTGCAATTATAGTCTCAGAATCCACTTTTATTAAACCGCTTTCTTCCCCGTAGTTTGTCTTTGTTCCCTTTAAGGAAATCTGCTTTTGGAAATCAGGGACATCAACACCCACTAGCAACCCTGTAAAAATCAGCTTTCTTCTTTCTCCCTCCGCTGAGCTGGTTCAGTTCTTCAGCTGCTGGGGGAGGACCAAAGACAGACTCCTGGAATCCCTGAGCCCTGACTACAGGAAATGCTTGGCCAGGTGGGGTCGCCTTGCTGACGTCAGTTCCTGTTATCCTCGCCTTATCGCGCGGGGGGCAGAGTCTTATCTCACTAAATGGGCCCCTTGTAGCTACCCCACCCTACAAGGCGGGAGAAAAAGCAAGTCAGCAGTTCCATTGCCTGTTTGAATTCCCATCTAAGAAGCTCTGAAAGCTCAAGACAAAATGCCAGCAGACTTAGGCTCTCCGGCTTCCTAGGAAGAGAGAACTTTTGCAACTGTAATTTTCATTCACTTAAAGGGGTTTGGGGAGTGGGATGGGACAGAAATCATGCTTTTTAATGATGGGGTAAGGAAGCTGCGAATGAAAAGAGGAGAATTCAGGGCAACATATTGACTGATGAGGTTGTGTTATTAGATCTTACAGATGGGGCAGGTTATCTCATCTCCTATTTAACAAGAGGTACTTAGGCCAAGCCACTTACAAGCAGGATACTGATCAATCTGAAACCTGAGTTAACTCTACTCTTCTCCCTCCATCACCCCAGCTCCAACTTTTTAAGAAGAAGCTGGCAAGGGCTGATACAGATTTGTTCATAACAATTTAATTCTACTCCCCGCTCCCCACCCCATCCACGCACACACAGGTGCTAGGTTGAGAACCATAGTCCAGTCCATTTTGCAGGGAATGCCTTCTATTCACAGGTCTACAGTTTGCTACAAAAGGAATTCATGTTCATAGGAATGATCCAGAAACAAAAGTTGATCTTCAGACATAATGAAAAAATTAAGCTGTGAGAGCTCTAGTTATATTGACTATAAGAATCCAAACAAAGACCTTCTGTGTCACTCCTGGGTTCAAGGAGCAGCCTAGGAGATGCTGTAATATTAAATATCTGGCATATTTCAATGATTTATGTGGGAACTGTGGCAGTATATTTGAAAGTGGGTTATTCTAGAAAATCAGAGATACACGACTGCCATAACTACCCGGTAATTTGAAAGGCAAGATTCCATCTACATTAATATCTTTGGAAAGGTTTTCAGCCAAGATTTTTCTGATTAACCTTCATCAAAAACTCCCATTTCCGAAATAATCTATTTAATTAATAGTTAACTGAATTTATATTAGAACATTTAAAATATAAAAATGTCATTTAAGGATAAATTTATGGCACTTTAGAAGATTCTAAGATGTTCTAAAATGAACACTGCATTTATTGTTAAAGTCCTGTGCAACTTGAAAAGAGTTTTACATTTTGCCTCTTGATTTTTACATCTCCATCTTCCTCCCAAGGAGTAACTAATTTAAAAATTCTCAGCTTTTTCTAAATTATTGATTTAAAAATTCTAAATTCCTTGAGAGCAGAATTTATAATCTTTGTTATTTATCATGTATTTCCCTTCTTAGATGGAGTTCAATGATATTTGTGGAATGTGTAAAGGAGAAAACAGATTTTCTTTTTCACCCACCTCAGGGCTTAACCATATGTTGAAGGTAAATGATAAACATCTGATATCCAGAAGAACTTTCTTTTATTCTTATGCTTTACAGAAAAGTGCATGACAATACTGTCGGGTTGTATCCATCAGCATAAGACTTCAAGAAATGAGAAGGAAGGAAACTTCTGATTCAGGTCAACTAGCCTATCAGAAATAGCCATTCTGGTCATTTATCTATTAAGGAAAAAAGACCTGATTGAAGGCAAGGGCTTTACATTATGGCTGGCAAATCAAATTCTAACTAGAGCTTCCAAATCAATTCCATAGCTTAAGTTTAGGCAAAACAGATGTCTACCTCTCCTACGGTTTTGTTTTTTGAATCCATCTTTTTCTGGCAATACAGTTTAAAATCATGCTTTTTCTTTCCTGAGTTGCACATCAGTACTGACTCCCTTGTCAAATGTACCAATTTATCTGCATATTCACAAGGTGATTTCTTTTTTTCTACAAGGAAGGAAAACTTTGTGAATCTTTCACTTGTTTTCAATCAACCCAGTCCTGCACTCTTTGCGATTTAAGGAAAAGTCCCTCTTTTCTCTTCTTTCTGATGGTATTAGTTACCACCGTCATGTGTCTGAGAAGCAGAAAATTATGTCCTACTTTAGAAAAACAATTGGGTCTTTTCACTGAAATATTTATTCAAAAGCCCATTCAATTCATACGGTTGCTGTCAGTCTTTATTTAGTCTTTCTTTCAGAGGGTATCTTTGATTTTGCCACTTTGACCCCAATTTATATCTCACTAGGAGAGGATTTAGATAGTGTTTAATACTTAAAATTTGAGTCCCAGGGCTTTGAAAAGAGGCCTTTTCTCATTCCCCAATCAAACAGCACTACTGTTTGTTTTTAAAATAATTTCTTCTCATTAATGGGCAAAATCCTATTTCAAAAAGAAATATTTTTTTTCTTTTCCCTTTTGATGTGTTGAACAGGGAGAAAAGACAGGGTAAAGGGCCAAGAAGTTGTCACACTCGTGATTTCACCAAAGCAACTATATTTAGACCACAAAATATTAAGATTTATCCTATGCCCACTGAGCAATTAATGTTGAAAACATCTGGAGCAGCCTAAAACCAGGATAATCCAGGAGGCATCTGAACAGAAATTTAGTGACTCCTATACCTTCCGGGGGCAGTCGTCAATCGTAATACTTACACCACATTCCCTCAGTAGCCCCCTAATCCTCACTTCGAATGCTTATAACAAGCAATTCACAGGCACGACTACAAATGGCAGCTGGCTGGCATATCATTTTTCTGCCTTTAAAATTAAAAAGAAAATAAAGGGAATATTTTAACACCTTTCAAAGTAAGCTTCTGGTGGTGTGCTCCACGTTCAAAGGTCTTACTTTATTTACTATGCATTACACACACACCATAAAAAAAAAAATCTCAAAGCAGAAAATAGTTTGGGTTGGAATTTAATACTTTTTCTCTTTGCCCACTGTTTCCTCTGTGTTAAAAGCACAAACAGATCTGCTTCTCGTCAAAATAGCCATTAAGTAAAATGGAAAAGGTTGTGGTTTTTATGTTCTTACTTACACAAACGTAACCCTAGTGTGCTTTTATTTCAAAAACCCTAACTAAGCTATACCACCCTGAACCAACACTGCGTGGCAAAGACATTTGTTAGAACCTTTTCTTTAACAAAAATTTTTAGTTTTATTTATGTTAAAAAAAACAAAAACAAAAACCTTAATCGCAGGAACTGACCATCATAAAGTGGTTTATGGAGGGTAAATCAACTCTGCAAGGGCACAAGCAATATTTACATTTTATTCATTTAACCTAAAGTTGGGGGTGTGGGATTCAAACTCTTGTGACATTGGCCACAATAAGAACTAATTGCCCTGCTTACAAAAATAAGACACTGGAATTTCTGAAATCCCTTTGTCAAATGCCTTTATTTACTTTGTCTAATGCAAGTTTCTTTGATTAGCTAAACTTCGCTGTTATCAACACTTCTTGCTTATCGGCTAGTTTTAGGCGAATGACACATTCACCGCTAGCTCTCCCTAGATAAAGCAAATCCCTTGTTTAACTTATCCAAGAACAAACAAAGCTTTTCCCCCCACTCTTACAGCTTAATAGAACAGGCATGTTTGGAGGGTTAATTACAAAAGGAAGACTGTCTACATGTAAAAACTCTATTAGGTCTAATAACTTTTGGCAAAGATCCTGAGCATTTTTTTCCCTTCTGATAAAAAATGTGTTTCATTACGACTTTCTCTAACAACAAAAAAAAAAGTTTCAGAGAGCCCCAGTTCCCTGGGATTCCAACAGAAATTGTTCATACTGTTTTAATTGCTACAAAGAGGACAGGTCTGAAAGGTCTCTTCTTGGATTAGAAAATTATTTTGTAACACTCAAGTTTCTTTGAGTTCTCCAGAAAGATTACAGGCACCAAAAAAGAAAAGGCATTTCGGGAGCAGCTGAAGATTAAGTCGCCTTCTGAAAACGATATTCTTTCTGCCCTGCTTACGGCTCTACAAAATGTTAAGTCAGACAGTCAGGCCGTGGGCATCAAATGGTTATTGATTTTCAGCTACAAACCTGTTGATTTCCTGGCCCAAGAAGCAAGTGTTCATCCTTAGGAAAAAGTTTCAGAGAGGGCAATTTAAGTCTGTCATTGTCCCCTCTCTCTTTTTTCTTCTCTCTTTAGATAAGCCACCATGTTATTAGGAAAACTCAATTTCTTCCAGTTAAACTTTGACCTCTTTGAAAACAAAGATTTAAAATGTCATTTTTAGGCTAATGCTCCAATGAATTGTCAAATAAAGTACTAAAAACATTTTGATAGATAGCTGAGCCATTTATCTAAATCACTGTCAGGGCGGTGAAGCATCCTGCAGGCTCTCACCACAGCCACCCGAAGGTGGGATTTTCTGGGACTTCTGGCCATTTCTCAAGCCTGCAGCCAGGCTACTGTTGACCAGATGCGTACCTCGGCACTGTGTCAGCGTCAGATAACAAAATCGTCAATATTTTTTTACGAAACTGGGCTACCCCACTTATATTTCCTTTCCTTTAACTGACGTCCATGTTCCAGGCTGCATTGCAAGATATGGAAATAATGAATGGCTCAGCCCAAGGGGTCTTCATTGCCAGGAGTTTTCTAGCAAAACAGCAACTTCTTAGACCAACAAAGTGACTCGGAAAGGTGGCAGCAGGGTCAATGCTAAGAAATATTGCCTTTCCTTAGCAAGGAAAACATTGGAAGCGGCAGCTTGAACTGGTGGTTTATGAACTTCGGGAGCAGCAGCCACCTTAATTAAACTAAATTCCTTTCAAGGAAAATGTCATATTTTAATTACTTTGGACTGTTGGAATACACAAGGGGTGGTGGTGGGGGATCTATACAACTAGTAGCTAATCCAAAGAACAGCAAAGTTTAATTCCACCCTGCACACATCTTTAGTAAAAACAGCGAAATGTGTCCAAGTGCCCTACTTGAAGAATGTTTTAAAGTCTTGTGGTCACCCCTCTACTCCCCACCCCCCTCACTTTTATGCATATTTTAAAAACTGCTTTCAAGAGACTATAAGGTTGGTAAGGAGAGGAGCATGAGGGCGGGAGGGGTTATTTGGGAAGAAAACATCTAACAGGAAATTTTCAGCAGAGGGAATCAATATGCATGCCAGCATATCACACCCCTTCAGCATTAAATCATTAAATCCTTTGTCTTGCTACCAATGCAGTTTATTTCCAATGTCTTCATTGCATGCAAGAGAGACAGTTAATTTTTTTTTTCTTGGTAGAAGAAGGGAAAAAAAATAAACCTACATTGAGCAGTGTGCCGATGCTGCCATTCGGTTTGGGTCAATCCACTGAAGCATGCTTTGAGAGCTTTCTCCTGGAGCATGCAGGAAGACGGACTCGCAGTGTAGAAATCCAGGATTTGCCCAGGACTCACTGACAGAACATCCATACAGTCAAACATGATCTCCCCTGCACCGAATGTCTGCAAAAGTGCTTATCCTCTAGGTGTGGAGGCAAATGGCATAGAAAAGTCCACCCAACTCCATCAAACTCTGCCCCCTTTTTGGCACGTAGGCTGTTGGTCTTTTTCCCAGCCCCGAATCATGAATTATGACAGACAAGCCAGCTAAAAGCCTGTAATTGATCCAAATGATCATTTACCATTTTCCAGGCTTGCTCGGCCAATCCAGCCGGGGCGGGGGGTTCCCAGAAAGATCCCAAGTTCTCCTTCCAAGCAAAAGCTTGCAAAAAGCCTTCCGAATGCGATCCGGATCCTACCCCGACGGTGCCCAGACAAACCTTGCCCGGATCGCTCGCGTTCTCGGCATCCCAGTCCTCAAACAGCTCGCATGGGGGAATTCTGGTCCCCCCTTTGGCAAAGAATAGACCCTCCTGCCTCTGAACAGCTCACTTCCTACTACTTCTGTCACACAGAATGAAAGATTGAATTGCCTAATATATGCGAGTGAACTTTCAGTGAACCCTACCCGGGCTGCTAACCTTCAAATGACCCAACTAGTCTGACATCACCAACTCCCAGGATTCTCACAGAGCTTAAAAACTCCCAGCAGCCCTGCAAAAGCAGACAGCCAGAGAGGCAGGCAGCGAGCGCACAAGCCGGCGCTTTCTTTCCCATTTCTCACCTTAAAAACAATACAAGAAGTGCTTTTAAAACGAGCAGGGGCGGAGCCGGGACGCTGCTCCTGGCTCTCGTTGAGCGCCAACTTCTCTCCCTTTACGCCTTTTTATCTGCGGCGGCTTAGCTCGGAAAAGAGTGTTCCCCCTACCCCCACCCACCGCCTCACCCCCAGCCCACCCTTTAAATTCCTCTGTGCGCCTTTCTGTCTGTTAAATTCCTTATAATTTATGTATTTTTCCACTCATTCCAGAGAAAGCACATGCAAGCCCTAAACTGTAGAACAGAGAATGGCAACCCCTTGGGGAAGGCTTGGGTTGGGAAACTTTCCATTCCACAGTCTTTTTCTCTTTCTCCCCCTAGCAAGCCCTGGCTGAAGTGACTGCATTCGTTTGCTCGGCAATCCAGCTTTTGGGATTCATTCACTTTGAAAAATCCTCTCTAGGTTCATATGCAGCATATAGAGTAGTCGAGAATTAGTTGCCCCTCTCCCAAACACACAGTCACACAGAAAATGGGATTTTAGATCTGGACTTGAGGAAACAGTATAGAGTAGTCAAGAGCACGGACTGGGGAGTCAAACTGAAATAGATTCCAATTCCAGGGCTGCCACTTACCAGCTGTGTGTTCTGGGACAAGCATTTAACTTCTCTGGGCTTCAGTTTCCTCATCTGTAAAATGGGCACATAAGACTACCCACCTCAGTGGTTACTGGGAGGACAGAAATAACACTTGTATGGCACTGGGTAAATATCATGGAACAAATGTTGGCTGTGACTGTCCTCATACTGTTCAACTAGGGAAGCAAAAGCCCAGGAGATGAGACCTACCCAAGGCCACATAGCTCAGAGCGATGACTAGAACCCAGATCCCTAGGATCAAAGGCCAGTGTGAAAATTACTTTCCTGTTCCCACATCCTTGCACCCCAAATAGCCTTGTTGGTTGCCTTGCTCATCTTACACCTACACACGCCCCACCGCCTAATTAAGCACATATTTTGTAAACTGCTTTAGGTAACGACAGTTTTATATTGCGAAGGACGAGTTTTCTCTCATACCAGCCCCTGCCCAGTTCTTTTATTGAAATACAGTCATTTTAAGGGAAAATGATTTTTTAGATCTCTCACACTGACCCAAACTACAGGAAGAAGAGTCTTTCCAGCCAGTCTTAAAATACGGAGAAGAGGAGATGCGATATTTACAAATAAACCCAGCTGGACGGAGAGCTTGAAAAGGGAGAGCCAATCCACCCTGCAGCCATTTTGTACAACTTGCTTAAAGGATGCAACATACATCAAAAAAAGGAAACTCTGGGGAGGAATTAAAACACCCTCTCTTCTCCACTGCCTCTCTAGTATTTAGTTATAATTCTCCCACAAAACAGGGCAGGCAAGAGGGTAGGCAGGGAGGGAGGGTCTCCTTGCCCAACGCAGGGAAGAGCACTGCTCCAGTCTCCTTTCTGTGGATAGTGCTGGAATGCGCATTGGCATCCAGGCCTTTTAAAAGCCTTTCAGGGGGCACCCCACCCCATGCTGAAACACTGCCCTGTCTGGCGGAGTTGCTAAGTGGCACTTGTGGTGTAACATGAAAAGTATGCATCGTACACACTTACCAAGTCAAAGTTCCTTTTATGAAGTTACATTAAAACAATTTTCAGTCCAGCAAGCTCAGTTCTTGCTATTGAAAAGTTCAGGGCAATAAAGGGGTGAGATTTTGCTGAATCTGTGTTTATTATTTTTTTCCCTCTCTTCTTTTATATGGCCATCATTTTGTAACAGAGACTTATTATAAGAAACCCTTTAACTACAAAGAAAACACATTTTAAGCAAGGGAACACAGAGACATTTACAAAACATTTGACACACTGTCATTAAGGTAGTTATAAAGATACACAAAGCACTACATTATGTGCCAATTTCTACTTGGTCCATGACGCTTATGGCTCCAAATGCTTATTTAAGGTCCTTAGAGTTCCTTGGAAACTGAGCTCATTTATGCCGGACAATGAGGTGGATGAAAAGTTGCTGGACAAGAGGAGAGGAAGCAGCTATATTGAAATACAGCAGGAGAAACTTAAGTTAGAGATGAGAAGCACGGCATCACTGACAGGTATGTGTGTACGGGGATCTGTCATCCAGAGGGGGCCACTGCACTTCCTTGCTCAACATCTTTCCAAAGAGTAGAGACCCACTGATCCCAAGGAAGTGAAGATAGGGATGGATGTCCTCAAAATTCTGTCCATTCTCATTTCTTAAGCTATGTAATCAGCCTCACTGAAGACGACGACCGCTTCCAAATTTCTTATCTTTATACTTTATGATTGCACAAAAATAACAACATAGTATATCTCTGTGTGTGTGGTAAAGATTGAGTGACTTGATGGTTTCTTTCTTTGTATGAGAAAATGTAAAATGTATAATTACCCTGAAGTTCTCAACTGAGAGATGAACTTAGGCCTTGAAATGAATAATCAGTATTTAAATCCCCATGAATGGAACAGCATGGGTTTCTTATAATGTGACAGTATTCACTAGTCAATTAATCATCCCTCATCATGTATTAATTATGCTGATAGCAATAATTAGAGCTATTACTTAATCCAAGTATTAATTTATAAAACAGACCCATGATTTAGCCACGTGTTTATAATTTCTTCATCAGTAAATGCTTACACTCTTGAAAACTTGATCCTGCCCCCAAATTCTTCATTTGAAGTGAAGGAAAGATATAAATAAGCCACAATTCTTTAAATACATATTCATGTACTATAAAGATTAATGAGTAGGGTAAAAAGTGAAAAATGGGCCGGTTTGTCCATAATGAAATGTTAACTACTGACACCCATTTTAAACATTAGCCAAAGGGTAGGGAGAAACTTCTTGTTATGGCATAAAATAACATTCTGATATGTGTCATCTCTGTTTTCTTTGTGTTTGATCAATGATCTAATAAACGTATTTCCAACCAACAAGCAAACAAAAAGTAAAAAACAGAAAGCAAAAGTTTGAGAGCAAAATCCATTTGGTTTGAGAGTAACTGTATATTTGTCAGTGTGACACAGCACATTTGAAACCCATAATCATAAAACAAAAATTTATAGCCAGGGTTCAGGGTCTACATCTGTTTCTCTGGTTTTCGTACAGCAATTACCCACTGGACAATCCAGAAAGAAACACCATGAATCATGTTCTGCAAACATGTTTGAACTGGAGAGTTTTCTGAAGAAAGAGCAGTCATGTCTGTGCACCAGTGTTGCAGCCGGCTGTGTTCAAAATTGGGCTAATACCTTGTGATGTCTAAATAAGATTTTCAGAGGCACAGACATGTCCCCCCCACCACAGGCACAGGCATGCCAAGCGCAGGCAGACACGGGCAAAGGGCTGGGGAAGGTAGACAGCGATTATTTCAAAGACGCGCCTACTTCTTTCATGTGGTTTTGGTTTTTTATTTGTTTGTTTTTTAAAATGTGTCCCTGTTAATCCTCTCTTGCCACAGTTCTGCCAGAAGAATAAATGGCTGGTACTGAGTGACGCTGTGTGTTCCAGCAGGGAAGCCAAGGTGGAGATGTGTTGCCAGCATGAGGCGAGGATGAGGCTGTTCCCAGGGCTTCCATACTAGCAGGCAGAGCTGCTTTTGTGTTGGAGTGGAGCGGGGGCAGTTCAACAGCAATAACACATGGAAACTTTGCTTCTGGCCTTTCAGTACGAACACCTGCTCGCACACCACCACTGTTGATGTTCATGGCTCTTATACCAAAAGGCACCAAAGCACTTTCCAAATGAACTTGCAAGGTGGCTCTGGGCCTGAGTGCAGAGACTTCTTTAGAAACCCTAGAAACACCTCTTCTTCACAAATGTCTTTCTCCTTTGAGTGTTGGCCACCATGTCCTTCATTTGGCTCCTTTCTCTTCAGCTGTCTGCTTTTTCAGACTTTCCTCCACGGAGTCTTCCCACTCGGTTACATAGAAACATTATTCTCCTGAGACAAGGGCATCCTTTTCTCTTTCCACATTTCTGA
This sequence comes from Saguinus oedipus, assembly GCA_031835075.1. Classification (NCBI taxonomy): domain Eukaryota; kingdom Metazoa; phylum Chordata; class Mammalia; order Primates; family Cebidae; genus Saguinus; species Saguinus oedipus. The sequence continues at coordinate 17,908,343 of CM063185.1, forward strand.
ATTATTTCCTCTAGCACTTCTGTGCTTTCTGCTGTAGATGACTCACAAAGACACCTCTTCAAGCCCAACAGTTTCCGTTGGTTCGAACTTGAAAGTTAAATACAACCCCTCCTGAATGCCTCAGTACTGAGCAGTGAGCTGCCAGGGATCTCTCAGCTGACTGTCACTGCTGGTGGCATTGCCTCAACAATACTTTTGGGGAGATCTATCTTTAGCTATCTCCTCTTGTTTATAGTTCTGTTTTTAAATCTAGATTTTTACTGTTTTTCCTTTTTGAAATTTTTATTTTCACATTTTCCATCACTCCCTATAAATCTAGATTTTTTTTTTTGAGATGGAGTTTCGCTCGTTACCCAGGCTGGAATGCAATGGCGCGATCTCGGCTCACCGCAACCTCCGCCTCCTGGGTTCAGGCAATTCTCCTGCCTCAGCCTCCTGAGTAGCTGGGATTACAGGCACGCGCCACCATGCCCAGCTAATTTTTTTGTATTTTTAGTAGAGACAGGGTTTCACTATGTTGACCAGAATGGTCTCGATCTCTTGACCTCGTGATCCACCCGCCTCGGCCTCCCAAAGTGCTGGGATTACAGCCTCGAGCCACCGCACCCGGCTAAATTTAGATTTTTAAAGAAAGTAATACATGCTCATAAAAATTCAAAGCCTAGTCCAAAAAATACAAAGTGAAAAGTAAAAGTCCTCTGTATTTATTCATTAAATGTTGAATACCAATGTGCCAGGTATGTTAATTGGTGCTGGGCAAATATCTGTATATCGTTTATGGGGTGGGTGGGGAGGATGTTTGTTGCTGTTACACCATCACTCTGCATATTACTCTGTAACATTTTAAAATTTAGCAATATTTCTTGAACATCCCTTCAAAATAAATAGTACGTATAGAACTAGCTCATTTAAAAATATAAATTAGATTCTCTTTACATAAATGTATTGTATTTCATGTAACCAGTGGCCAGCTATTAAATATTTAGGTTTTTTCTAATTTTTTAGTATTATCAGGTTGTGTGAAGAAGCCCTGTGGGCAAATGCACCACTACATCTGCTGGGTAAAATTCTAGCAGCAGTATTACCGGAACAAGGATTATGAGCATCTTCAAATTTGGTGGAGACACAAAATTATACTCCAAAACAGCTATGTGAATATGTGTCCCCCTTTTGTTCTGAAACAGGGGTCAGCAAACGTTTTCTGTATCAGGCCACTGGAAGTATTTTAGGCTTTGCAGACTATACAGTCTCTGTTGCAGCACTCAACTATGCTGTTGTAGTATAAAGGAGCCACAGACTATATATAAATTAATGGGCATGGATGTATTTAATAAAACTTAATTTAGGCTGGGCACAGTGGCTCACATCTCTAATCCCAGGACTTTGGCAGGCCAAGGTGGGCAGATCACAAGGTCAGGAGTTCGAGACCAGTCTCGCTAATATGGTGAAACCCCGTCTCTACTAAAAATACAAAAATTAGCCAGGCTTCGTGGTGGGCGCCTGTAGTCCCAGCTACTCGGGTGGATGAGGCAGGAGAATTGCTCTAACTGGGGAGTCTTAGGCAGTAGAATCACTTGAACCTGAGAGGCGGAAGTTGCAGTGAGCCAAGATCGTGCCACTGCAGTCTAGCTTGGGTGACACAGTGAGACTCCAACTCAAAAAAAAAACAACAAAACTTTTTTTTTTAAATAAAGCTTAATTTACAGAAACTGATAGTGGACTAGGTTTTGCTCATGGGCTGTAGTTTGTTCACCTCTGTTCTAAACCAACATTTAACACTTTCAGCTTCGTCTCTTCCCCCTTTCCTCCCTCCCTCCCTCCCTCCCTTCCTAAATAAATAAAAATTAAAAAAAAAAAAAACCAATTTGATTGAATTCTACATTGCTTTGTCTCCATCCTTATACGACCTAGCTATATACATTTGGGCTTTGTCAACACTTTAATTTTCCTTCTTTTTTAAAAGCTTAACTCAGTTTTGACTTGTATATCTCATGAAGAAGAATATGGCTCTTTTATTACATTATTCATCCAGAATGCATCACACTACTTCAACCAGAGTCACCTTTTCTTCTCTCCTGGCTGGTAATTCCTCCCTTTTCTACCTTACTGTTACTGTCTTTATTTCCTTCTATAAGAAGGAGTGGCGGATGGCATCTCTGCCTTCAAAACACGTGTAGATGCCCCTGTTCTTCCACCATCGAACTCTGCTTAAAGTCCATTATTTCTATCAACACCCCAACTTACTCTCATATATGATGGCAATATTTGAGAGATGGAAAATGTAATGGTGACTCCTGAGAATAAATGCCAATGTGCTATAGCTGGTGACTTCCCTGTACTATTCCACATGAATCTGTCTCATCTCTATACCTCTTCCAATAAGCTAAGATTAGACATGCCACCGAGCTGACAGAGTGCTTAGAAGAACAGCTAGACTCTTTTCAAGGCCAGAAAGAAGCACAAAGGAATCTAAGAGTGCTTCGCAATTATTCACGTTAATATTATTAATAAAGAATAATGTCTATAACTGAGATGCCTGCCTTTATTCCTAGTTCAGCACTTCATTTTTTGAGATCACATGTATGAACAGAAACTATTTGGCGGCTCCTAAACTCTGCTGTTAAAATTAATTAAAATTAAACAATCAAAAATGAGTTCTCAGTCACATTAACCATATTTCAAGTATGCAAAAGCCTCACGTGATGGCTGGCTATCACGTTAACAGGACAGTGCAGACATAGAATGTTTCCATCCTTGCAGAAAGTTCTACCACAGCTCAGTGCTCTTAAAGTTCAGCTTAATGATTAGAGAGGCAGGGGAACATGGTAGGTGGGGCCACAGTTTCGACACTGCCTGTTTAAACCCCAGCTCTGCTTCTTACTAGCTCTCTGACTAGGTAAGTTACTTAACTTCTACATTCTCTCACCTGCAAAATGTAGATATTAATGGTACCTACATCAAAGAGTTGTGGTAAAGACTAAATGAGGTAATACAAGTAAAAAGCATCCAGCAGTGCCTGAACTATAGTAAGCACTTAGAAAATGTCAGTGCAATGTCAGCAAGGAGAAAATGAAGTCAGGCACACATTGCTCAATACTACTCATACTACCTCTACCAGATACAGAGAATCTTCTGTCAGAGTAGTCACTTTTAACCAGAATGCACATTTCAGGCTGTAGGTGGAGGGGGTAGGGCCACAAATATATAATTAGGGCAAGTTCTGTAAGAGATTTTGCTGCCTATACCTGGTTAAGTACCACACTGAAGCATTTTTATATATATTATAAAGGAAGATGCTTTCTTTTATTTCACAAAGCACACACTGAGTCAGAATGGCCATCAAATAATTGACGAGTTCCAACCTGCTGCCCCTGTGGAAGACAGGAAATAGATCATATGACTGTTTTTGTGTGTGTGTGTGTGTGTAAGTGGTGTTCAGCCTCAGCACCTTAGGGCTGATTATAGTTAATCAAATGGCAAAGGTATTGCACAAAACAGAGACTTGCATTATGAAGCTATCTTGTCTTCTGTTATCTTTCCATCCATCCATCCGTCCGTCCATCCTCCATTCACTACCCATTCATCTACCTGATATCCACCCATCCATTCATTTACTCATCCATCCACCAATCCATTCACCCTTCTAGTTATCCACACATCCACTTGCCCAAATACTCATCCACCCATCCACCCATCCACCCATTCTCTGATCAGAGTATGGCTTTCTGCAGGCAATATATAAAGTAGTGGGAGGGACAAAAGTCAAACTCTCAGATCATGCATGTATCTTTCTCTAGAATCCTTGAAAAGAATTTTCTGATGAGATGCGCTGGCAGAAATAAGGTCAAAGGCACTGGCCACTGGAGATCTCAGTTAAGCAGGTTTGATAACTCAGGTTGTGGCTGAAGAGGTTCTTAGATCTAACTGTGATCTTTAAGGGCATCCCAGGATTTGAAATGCTAACGAAGCCAAGTTCTATTAGCAACACAAAAGTTTCTGACTCTGAGGAAGAGCTAAAAGCCCAAAGGAATTTCCTTCAGATTCTACAGGGAAAAGGAATGTAAAAAGTACAAACACATCAGAGGGGCAGTTGGAGAGAGAATGGAGTTTAAATTCATCCTAGTGTGAGAGAGAAAAAGGCAAATGAAAAACTCAATGTGATCGAATGGGAATTGTCAGCGTAACGTAAAGCCAGATAGAAATCCCTGTGAAATTTCTGTTGGAGAAACAAAGATATGCAATATAAGCACATTACATACACACGCACGCACACGCACACACGCACACACACACAATGTGAATACAATGTAAGTATTTTTGGTGGAAAAAAATAAGTTTTTCTCTCTTCTTTCAATCATCAGGGTATAAACCCACCTTCTCAACATCTACTCAATGAAGAGCTTTAAAAGCTTCTCTTGGAGAGGACATTGTGGTGACTTCCAAAATTAGGTTTTTGCATTTTGTTATTGCTTACTGGATTACATTACACTCTTCAAAAAATAGATAAGCAAAGATAACTCAGAAGGCACAGTTTCAAAATTTAAGGTAACACGTCAACATGGAAGGGAAAGAAGAGACAGAAATATCAAATAGTTTTCCTCTCTGTTTAAGCAAAATGCAATGATAAAATGTAAGATCTACTGCAATGATTCCCAAAGCATGGTGATTCCACGGCTTCACACCTCATACAAATTTCTGGGGTTGGGGTCTATTCAGCTGCATTTAGATAAAGGTCCTCAGGTTTTTATTCTGCACACTACATTGTAAGAGTCTCTGAGCTGATGGGACGTTCCACTTGGTGAACACCGAGGCGCTGGAGAACCTTTAGAGAACTGGGTGTGACAGATATTCTCTCTCCTTTGACCAAAACTTTAGTCAGGCTCTGCTTGAGGAGGCCCAAGTTTGGGCTTCCTGTCTAATTTGGTGGAATCCTGTTAGAGCCAGAATCCTGCTAAGGCAGTTTAGGGAAAATCCCTCACTGTTGGTAGTGATGGGAATCAGAACATGCTATCCCAAAATATGGCACTTTGGCATTTGAGTAAACAGCAGAAGCAGGAAGGTCACACTCAGTTTCCCCTTGCCCTTCTCCCCTGAAGCAGGTCATGTTCATGCCAGAGATGCCCTCCCTGTATACATAAGAAAGGAACATCCTTATCTCTGAAGACTCAGGGACACAAAGAACAATCTAAATAGACAGGCCTTGCTAAATTCCCCCAGTTTATTACTACTATTGGATTATGCCCCTTTGACCAATCATACTTTTGCGTGTCCGCTCTTCATTAAACTTAGCAAAAAGATACACAGGCTTATGTATTTCGTTGGGTCTTCATTTCTAAAGGCTCCTGTGTCACATAAAACTTATATTAAATCAATTTGTATGCTTTTTTTTGGTTAGTCTGTCTCTTGTTATTGTGGCCTCAGCCATGAACCTAGTGATGGGGAAGAGATTTCCCATCCCCTATAGTAACTGGCCACCCCGTTATGTTTCTTAACACATGTTAAAGAAAAAATAATAATGACACTTGTTAAAAGTGGTAAGGCGGGGCATGAGAATAGCTACAGGAGAAGAGAGATTGGACTAACTGTCACTCCATGGAGGACAAGTGGAGATTCATAACCAAGTAGTAGGATAGAGCCAGTGGATGGAAAATTCCTAACAGGAAACATCAAGGATAAAAAATTTCTGGCTAAACTGACTTGGAAAGGATGACTTTGGAAGGCAGCCCAGGGTGATAAGTTACAGAGGCTAGAGATGGTAGCTCTGAGCCTGGACTGAAGAGGCCGTGGATTCAAGTCTTGGCTCTATATTTATCTGCTGGGTGGGTTTGGCTAACTTCATAATCCTTCTCAGTCTCACTTACTCTTTTCATTTGCAAACGTAGATAAGGTCTACTTCAAAATGATAATGTCTACTTCAATGGAAGACAATGTTGAAGAATTAAATGCAATAATGTATGAGAAAGATTTTTATAAATTCCATGGTACTATGTAATGTTTGGCATTACTACTCACACATTAGATAAAAACAGACAAAAAAAAAAAAAATGTATTTTCACTTCTTTCTACTACTCAAAGCCCTTCTCACAAATCCATTATCTGTCTTTATTTCCCCCACAATAGGTTTCCGGCTGAGCACATGGCCACCCAAATAGACACCACATTTCCCAGCCTCGTTTGCAGCTAGGTATAGTCATGTTCTCATCAACATAATGTGATCAGAAGTGTTGTGTGCAAATATTATGTCACTTCCTTAAAGTAATTTCCCACCTTCCACTTGCTATCTTGCCCCTTCCCTGCCAGCTAGAATGTTGCAGGACTCTACATAATCCACAGACAGAAGTATAGGAACCCAAAGGGAGGCAAGGTCAGAAGATGGAGAGAAACTGGGTCTCTGAATGTTCATGTGGAGTACTGGCTGTCCCCCCAGGCTGTAGCATTTACCTCTAGACGACTACATGAAAGAGATGAACACTTCTATCTTATTTATGCTGTCATTTTTGGGTCTCTTTATTTAAAAATAAAGTTTAGTCTATATTCAGTTAGCTCTCTAATTTGTTTAAAATTGAAAAGAAGAAGAAAGAGGACCTAGGTTTTTCTCTTGCACTTGCCCAGACTGTATTAGTCTGTTTTCATGCTGCTGATAAAGACATAACCGAGACTGGACAATTTACAAAAGAAAAATGTTTAATGGACTTACAGTTCCCCAAGGCTAGGCCTTGCAATCATGGCAGAAGGTGAAAGGCACATCTCCCATGGTGGCAGACAAAAGAGAGCTTGTGCAGGGAAACTCTCATTTTTAAAACCATCAGATCTGTGAGACTTACTTACTATTATAAGAACAGCACGGGAAAGACCTGCTCCCATGATTAAATTACCTCCACCGGGTCCCTCCCACAACATGTGGGAATTCAAGATAAGATGTGGGTGGGTACCCAGCCAAACTATATCACTGACATACTTTTCTTTAGTTGGTACAGGTTATCCTCTCCTTTCTTGCTGGGAGGACTGTCAGTGGTAGGGAATAAAGGCAATTTCCATTCTCACACATACTGAACAGGCAGTTTTTTAAAAATTAGTTTTTCTATATGGCATTAACAGAATGTAGCAAAACTTTATAGAAACCTTTACTCCTAATTCTGAACATTACCAGCAGCTTCTGAGGAAAGGCTCTGTTCCAGGCTGAGGCTTGTTCTGGCTATGTGGGCTGTATTTGGAGAGGGGGCCACCCTGAAAGCTCTATCACTAAATATATGCAGTTGATTACTGAGGCATCTGGAGTGGTAAGGACAGGCCAGTGTAGCAAAACTAGGTTGAAAAGCCAGAGGATAACTTTCCACCAACAGCCTGTGAGAACTTCTCTGGTCTTACTGCTATTACCACAACAGTAACAGAGAAGGCTGTTGTGACTCACAATGCCGAACACATTGCTGAGTGCCCCATAGAAGTCCATGACAGCCGGGTGCGGTGGCTCAAGCCTGTAATCCTAGCACTTTCGGAGGCCGAGGCGGGTGGATCACGAGGTCAAGAGATCGAGACCATCCTGGTCAACATGGTGAAACCCCGTCTCTACTAAAAATACAAAAAATTAGCGGGGCACGGTGGCGCATGCCTGTAATCCCAGCTACTCAGGAGGCTGAGGCAGGAGAATTGCCTGAACCCAGGAGGCTGAGGTTGCGGTGAGCCGAGTTCGTGCCTCCGTCTCAAAAAAAAAAAAGAAGTCCATGACAAAACTACCCATGTATCCCTCTGAAAAATCTGAGTAAGGCTGCCCAACACCATACTCAAGGCCAGGGGCTGGCAGACTCCAAGGGCCAAATCCAGCCTACCATCTTTTGTAAAATAAAGTTTTATTGGAGCTCAGTAATTGCACATTAATTTGTTTACATATTGTTTGTGCTGTTTTTGCACAGCAATAGAGTTGAGTGATTGCCATGGAAACTGTATGGCCCATAAAGCTGAAAGTATTTACAATCTGTACCTTCAGAGAAGAAATTTATTGACTTTAAGCATTCAGCACCAATCCACTGAATGGGCTTTGAAGATGAAATCTAGCTTCAGTCCTGGAACTGGATAGTAATCAAAGGTTTCTTCAAGGTCTAAAAGTCTCAATTCAAACACCCAAGGATCCTCCGCAGTTATTTATTTACTTACTTATGAGACAGAGTCTCATTTTGTTACCCAGGCTGGAGTGCAGAGGCACAATCTCCATTCTCTGTAGCCTCGGCCTCATGAGCTCAAGCCATCCTCCCACCTCAGCCCTCAAGGAGGCTGGGACTACAGGGGGTGCCACCATGCCTCGCTAGTTGTTTTTTTTATTTTTAGTAGAGATGAGATGTCACTACATTGCCCAGGCTGGTCTTGAACTCCAGGACTTAAGTGATCTTCCTCCCAGAGTGTTGGGATTACGGGTGTGACCCACTGCACCTGGCCCTTGCTTAGATATTGACATAACTTGCTGAATCTTTGTCTTCAGTTCATTTTGAATATGTTGCCAAGATTAAGACCATGAAGACCCTAATTAAAATAGGACTCTAGGTCATGTCTATCATGTCCAATCACTATGTGTTCCTTGCCCCTGCATTTTTTATTTATAAACCTACCTGGCACATATTTATTCTTTACTCTATGTCTATCACAGTAAAATGTAGTCATTTCAATGGTAGCAACTCAATCCAGTTCACTGCCATGATCCCAGTAAATAGAACGGCATACAACACACATAACAACCTCTTAATAAGTATTTGTTGAATGACTGAATAGGCTTCCTGGAAGACACTGACTAGCAGAGCCATGTACAAGTTGGTAGAAATTTAAAATTGGAAGACAATATGATCTACTGTTGTAAGGCAATTAGAATGGTCTCACTGTAAAACAAAAGGAGGACTAATTATTAAAAGACATCATTAAAACAATGAAATCTATGGCACAGACCTTATGTTTTTAACTCGTGAATGGGGGTGTCCAACCTACATAAACACCAGGAGAAGGACAGTATTTTCCAAAAAATGGTGCTGGAAAAATGAGGTATATATTATATACAAGTAAAACAATCAACAAAAATAAAAGCTCCATACCAGGCAAAAGAATGTTTTCCAAAAAATTTGTGCTGGAATACTGAGGTATATATAGCATAAAAATAAAACAAACAACAAAAATAAAAGATCCATAACCCACAGCATATGCAAAAATCCCCTCAACATAGATCCTGAACATAAATGTAAAACATAAAGTCATAAACTTTTAGAAGAAAACAGGAGAAAATATTGTGATCTTGCATTGGGCAATGGTGTCTTAGAGAAGGCACCAAAGTATGACACACATGAAAACAAAATAATTTGCATCTCATAATTTACAACCTCTATCCTTTGGAAGACTTCTAAAAGAATGAGAAAACAAATCATACAGTAGGATAAAAATTGTGCAAAGCATATATCAGATAATGGATTTGCAACTAGAATTTAAAAAATTTTAAAATTCAAAAATAACAAAGCAAGCACCCTTCCTCCAACTCCTATTGGGCAAACAATTTGAACAGGAATGCCACTGAAGACATTATACATATGGCAAACCTATGAAGAAACGCTGAACATCATTAGTTATTAGGTAAATGTGAATAAAACCGCAATGACACACTACTACATACCTATTGGAATCGCTAAAATTAAAAAGCCTGCCATACCAAGCATTGCTGTGAATGCAGAGGCACTAGAACTCTCATACACTGCTGCAAGAAATATAAAATCATAAACTAGTTTGACAATTTTTTTGTGTGTGTGTGACGGAGTCTTGCTCTATCACCAGGCTGGAGTGCAGTGGTGTGATCCTGGCTCACTGCAACTTCCGTTTCCTGGTTTCAAGTAACTCTCCTGCCTCAGCCTCCCGAGTAGCTGGGACTACAGGCACGCACCACCATGCCAGGCTAATTTTTTGGAATTTTTTCTTAGTAGAGACGGGGTTTCACCATGTTGGCCAGGATGGTCTCAATCTCTTGACCTCATGATCTGCCCGCCTTGGCCTCCCAAAGTGCTGGTATTACAGGTGTGAGCCACCGCACCTGGCCAGTTTGACAATTTCTGAAAAAGTTGAACATATACTTACCAAGTGATCCAGCCATTCTATACCTAGATATTTACTCAAGAGACATGAAGGCATATTTCTACTCAATAACGTAAATGTTCATAGTAGCTTTATTTGTAGTAATAGCCCCAAACTGGAAGCAACCCAATTGTTCATCAGTAGATGAACTGGTAAAACCGATTATGGTATAGCCACACAATGGAATGGCAATAAAAAGGAAAGAACTACTGATAGATGCTACAGCATAAATGAATCTCATAATATGCTGAGTAAAAGAAGATGAACTTAAACAAGTGAGAGGACCTGAGGACTCAGTATTGGTTAAATTTCTGCTTACTCATCCTAGTGTTTTCTAGGTTACTCTAACAGGAGGTAGGGAACTATAAAGCAAACTAAGCAAAAAAGAAAATAAACAAGTCTGAAATGTATATGGGAGAGAAACATGGATGTCACTAGGCTCAGCTAGTTCAGTACTCAAGATTCAAACTGAAAAAATACAAGAATGAATTAAATACATCTTTATAAAGTTAGCTGATATCAGCTGTGATTTTAGGATAAAAGGAACTGCCTTGTTCAGATGAGAACTAAAGGACAGGGCAACATGTTCCTGACATTTATTCTGCTGCCAGCTTGACAGAAAATAGGACACACAGATTTGTGATATGGTTTAAAGGCAGCACCTGAGAAGTCCCATTTAATTCACCAGGCACTGGAAAGTCATGGGAGCCAGACTAGACCTACTCATTTGTATCTTAGCTTGTATCTATTTGCTGATCAAAGAAAGGCCCGGCTACTGTGACAGACTGTATTACCGGTCATTTTCAGAACTTAGGGAATCTGTTTGGCCGAAGTACTAAATCTCAGCAAGAGAGGATGATGAATGGATTATTGGCTAAGAGAATGAATGAAAACAAGAATTGGGTTGATATAAACAGTGCTAAGACATGAAAAAATGGTCAAGATCTAAAGCAATGGGAAACCGCCTGATGCATACACTCGTCCGATTTAGGATTTGTCTAGGACCAAAATTAGCGGTATTCTGACTGTTTCTACAACTCCCTGCTGAAGAACACTGAAGGATTCCCGGGATGTGAAAGCAAGACTTCATTGTATAAAAGGCATTAAAGTACTTTTGGAATCTATGGTGACTCGTACAGTAAAACTTTGGAAAGCAATGTGGGCAGTTACTCAGCTGGCTTGCCTGTGGACCTAAGTTTTACTGGCTGCTTTCAAGTCTGCAGATTATTAGAACACCAAAACAAAGTCCTTTGTAATAATTTTGCATAGTTTGCATGCTGCATATCTCTTTGGTGCTTTTAAATTTTCAGACATTTCAAACACAGCCCCACATTAAAGGTACTATTTACCAATATTAAATGGTATAAGATTCTGGGTTTTCACGTTCTCTATGAATCCTAAATATTCAAGGTGACCAGAGAACGTTCTTATACCCTGTGGCACTACAGAGTTAACACAAATTTTGAATAAATTGAGTCTATGATGAATGTGTTCCAAACATGAAAAAGTTTACAGTGACTATCGTACCAACCGGGAAAATGTGCAACCCCAGCAGTTGATGGC